>OV816024.1:82936134-84358764 GCA_929113105.1 Agrypnus murinus
AATCAACATGCATAATGTTGAGTAAACTGAAATACAATCGAAATGAAAAGGGATAGTTATTACACGATTATCAATATAATTTTTGCACGTTATTTCATTTAGATATTAAAGAAGCATTTTAAGTTGTGTAATATTTCTTAAAATAAAGAAGAATTTTGTAAATGCTGTTTATTTTACGTCTTTACCTTGTTTTTTAGTAACATAATTATGTTTGGGAAAAGTATCAAACTGATCCAGTTCTAGTGGCTAAAAAGTTTTTTTAATTTCTTTTTTGATTATTTTATTATTTTTATACTATTCGGCTAGAATCGGGTTTCAGTTCTGTGTGCGGCGTGTTAAATTGCTGCTATTCACTTTCCAGCACAGACAGTAGCCATGAAGTGTGAAAACGTAACTTTATTTGTCTTTCTCCATAATATTTACACTTAGAAATCATTCAAAAGATGTAATTAAATAAACATAACATCAAATCTAACGAGACTTGCGTCAGAAAAAAAATTCTCTTTCACCCTGTGGAAATTAATTAGCTGGAAAAGCATGTTTCGATAGTATCTGATATTCTAACAAACATATTCTCCTATAGAAAAAATATAATTATTTCCATAAAACTTAATGGAACTTTGTATGAATGAAACCTTTAACGAGTAAGGTTAAAAATTCAAACAGAACAACAACAAACAGAAAAACAAATTAAAATTTGCAAATTAATTTACTCGAGCAAAGCCAACAAAGTACAGTTCATTTAATAACACTTTCACATTTTCATTGCGTTTACATTAACATTTTCATATAATACATATTTTTTCAATAACAAAACTTAGGTAGAAAATAGGCTTTCTCTGCTTACATTTGAACAAAACTTTGAAAAGACCGTACAATTGGAAAGAGCGATAAAAGATGACAGAATTCCGGTGGAAGCGTAAGAAAATTTTAGCGGTTGAACAAATACGTATCACATATGATGATAACTGCTTTACCTTTTCAAATTTCGTGGGCGGGAGGCATATAATTTAGGTGAATGAGTTCAATTTAAAAATTGAGATTAGTTATTTAGGAATTTACTTGGAATATTTTTCAGCTTCATGATGCATATTGTATGAAGTATAAATCAAATTGAATAGAAATTTTAAATTAAAATAAAAAAAAAATCTACCAACTAGTACAACTATAAAAATGCAAGTTCGGTATTTTTAATTTAACAGTCAGAACTAAAATAATTTAATTGCGTATTTAAAATCCGATTAAACGGATTTTCGGTCAACTTAAAGCTTTAATCAAGTATTTACTTTAAATTCCTGAATTTATCCTCTTATCCTATTATCTTGTATAGAATTCTAGACTAGACTTTGCACTTGATCTGTCGCCCCAGGGGAAAATAACCAACAAAGCATCACTAATTTGATTTAAATTCTAAATTCTAGACTTACTGCAAAAATAAGGCACTCCAAGTATAACTTCATTTCACTTAATGTTTGTTAGTTTATTATAATTTTGGTGTATTATTGTTATATTTAATATTATTGTTTTATTAGCATAGATACGATATCTGGCTATTTATTGATCCAAGCATCTTAATGTTATGTAAGGAGAACAGAAATTTGTTGATACTGTCTTTGAAATGTATGTCTTATAAAGCAAGATTGTGTATTTGTATTCGATATTGTTTAGTCTAATTAATTGCAGCTTCCTTAACTGCTGATGAAAGGTAATTCAAAATCGAGCTAATTCAGATTATCGGATTATTGCTAAATGTTATTTTCAAGCACAAATATTAGGCTAGGCAAGATCTCACTATATAGTTATTATCGTTAATCTGAATTTCGGATTCATCGAAAAAGATAACTTTTAATAAGTTTAGCCAGCAAGATACGTATCCAAAGATGATGATAAAGAAATGATACGAATTTTCTAATTTTATACATACTCTTCGTAATATTCCTCGGGCTGTTTAATAATTTTTGTTTGTTAATTGTTTATTAATTTTGTTTAATCGGGCATAATTATAGAATTTATTTGTACACTGCAGTGTTGTAATGTTAGCTTGTTAGTAAGCTCTCACACTGAGGCATGTTCAACTAGCAACTAGAAACTGACAATAAGCAACAGACAATATTATTGTCTGTCATCCTCTTACAACTCTGGATATGCCTATTATATGCAATATTAATTTGGTGGCATTTAAGGAACATAAATTTAATAGCAACGAAGAAATTAGCAAAACTTCGAATTTATTAATAGATTATTTAAAAACAATATAAGTTGTAACAACCATCCGAACTTATTAAGTGCTAGATGAAGAATAATCCAATTGCGTCAGCCTTGCACGCAAAAACAACTTCCAATAACAATAATAAATCTTCTTCTTTTTATACTAAATATATGCACATTCCTTATTTCGACCGTCTTTAATTACATCAGCGACTGACCTCATAACCTTGACTTATATATCGGCCACAATCATAAAACTAATAATTCCAGTAAGTAATAAAAAATTAATAATTTACAAGTATTCCTAATATACTAATAGCATAAATAATAGTTTATTATACACATATGTCTTTATGTTTCTAACAAATGCTGAATCGTCATGTCTGTTGTATAGAAATTCGACTCTTTATTTATAGTAATAATGCAAGTATTGCTCTATATTGACACGATAAAATCGGCTATCGACATGCAGCGCATATCGCCGGCAACAAATATTAACGCAACCGGCAACGTTTTTGTAGAAGCAATAATAAGTTCCTCCAATGTGAGATTTGTGATTAAATTCAATGTAAACAACCTGATGGCGATAATATTGTGTGTTTCCACTTGCTAGTTGCTGATTGCTTATTGCTTCAGTGTGAGAGCCGTCTTACATAGTAAAGTTGCTGAAGGTGCATTTAAATCTAATCCTGCTTCAGTTTCTTCACTATTTTTTTTCTGTATAAATTTTCATTTTTGCTCTTGTCCAATCCTGCCATTGCCTTGCTATGTTTGTTTCTGTTCGTTTGCTATTCACAATTATAAGATCAATTTGTCTAACTTCCAAATATGTATAGTGCCAGTGGTTCTTAGCTGGTGCTCCGCGGAACACTGGTGCTCCACGAGCTTGTTGCAGGTGCTCCGCGAAATTATGAAAACTGAAATTTAATGTTGGCTCATCTACTGTATGTGATTTGAGTTGCACAAATAATGGCAGCAGATGGCAGCACCTTTGCGAAGTGAAGTCGTGTGCTCAAGTACCCGGTCGAGAGCCGTCGCTCGGTCACTAGGCACTGCCACGCAGGCGATTCTTGCGTTTATATCGCTAATAGACAGGCCCTCTGATTTAGTAATCTGTTACGTGTTTTTATTTGGATTGTGTTGTGTATGTGCTGTTTATAACATAGTTATTTGTGTATTTAATGCGCGAAATGCTACTTTGGTGGTCAAGAATGAGTCATTTGACGAAGCGTAGCCGAGTCAAAATCTCATTCGAGATCACAAAAGTCATTTTGAGCACGATTTACACACGTTTTTTCTACGGCGTTATTGAAATAACCAAAAAATAGAAAGAAAAATTATAAAAAATAACACAAGGAAATCTTTATTTTAGCGCAAAGTAGATAGTTTAATTTTTAATAAAAGTTATGTCTGTATGTTTTTTTTTACTCTTTCATTTTGGTGCTCCGCGAATTTTTCTTATGATCAAAAGTGGTCCCTGACTTCAAAAAGGTTAAGAGTCACTAATATATACAGATGAGTTCACGGAACTAAGACGCAGTGGCGTAGCCAGAGTTGGCCCTTGGGGAGGGATATACAATAATAAAGGGAAATCCGCGGGCTTGCCCCTCAATATATATAGTCGGAGAGCTAGCGAAAACGACCGCTTCACAACTCCGTAATGGATAAAATCCCTTGTATTATCTGTATGCATAGTATAGGAGTAGGAAAACCATTGTCTGGCAGGACAACCCCTCTGATTCATGGAGGAAGCGATCAAATAGTGTTGTTAAGAAATTTCATATTTGAAACACATATGTAATCGTTTTTTAAATTTTTATATGAATCAAAATACTGAAAAAGAACGATACCAATCTTGCCAGACAAATATTCCTCTGATTAGTGCCAGATCAATACTAATTAATTAATTATTAAAAGATTTTAAGTATAAGTGTAATGTATGTCGTTTTTACTAAGTATAATTGATCCTTGTATAATGTGATTGTAAAATGACAGATCAAGATTCCAGTGATTTCATCCCTGAAAAGTTAATAAACTTACGCTATTTTATGTATAACTGGTACGCTATTTTATGTATAACTGGTTGCCTATGCGTGCACAATGCTGTTATACTTGAAATCTTTTAATATGTAATTAATTAATTAGTACTAATCTGGCACTAATTAACCAGAGGAATATTTGTCTGGCAAGTTTGCTATCGTACGTTTTCAGTATTTTGATTCATATAAAAATTAGAAAAACCATTACATATGTGTTTCAAATTTGACATTTTTAAACCACACTATTTGATCTCTTCTTCCATAGATCAGAGGGGTTGCCCTGCCAGACAAGGGTTTTCCTACTCATTTACAGATAATAAAAGATATTTTATCCATTACAGAGTTGTGAAGCGGTCGTGTTCGCTAGCTCTTAGACTAATACCTATAGTGACTGTATATTTATGTTTTCTTTATAGATTGTATAAAGGTATAAAGTAACGTGGATATTCTTATTAGGATGAAACAAACAGTATAGGTTCCCACTTATACAGACTCAAAAGCGTTTATAAAAGTGGCAGTGAGATAGAAGTACATAATTGATAAAATCTTGCAACTGGATGTTGTAGACTGACTGGATACGCACATACTTGGTATTAATACTTTAAATCAATTAATAAAAACGATGCAGGTTAAGCACCTTCAGCCCGGTATTTAAATTCACTTCTATTTTAACCGAATATACTTCTATAATTAATCTTGATGGTAGGTGAAGCAGTACAGTAGAATAAAACGTTTCTACCTTTTCACTATTCCTCTACAATTTTTATGAATTTTTATATACCTATATCAAGTCTATGCCTTCCAGTTTTGTTAATAAAACGATATTTATTGTTAAATAAAACTAAATACTAAATATGTATAATGTTAATGTATAATGGATAAATGTTAATTTTTTTAATTATTTTTTTTACATTACATCACATTCTAAATAAAAATCTGTATAGACAAATTATCACCCTGATTGGGAATCGAACTCAAGATCTTCCGGTTTCCGGGCGGATGCTCTATCAATTGAGCTACCAAAAGTATATTTGCTTCACTTGGAAAATGGATTGACAATTTCCTGATCATTATGATGTAAGAACTCGCTTCTCAACACAAAACATACAACAGCAACAAAATAAAAACAGTAATAAAATCGCACGATGGGCCTGCATAATAATAATTGCCCCTCCCTCCCGCACAAACTCCATGACGTCTGGAGTCTGGTAGTAGTCGTTATGATTTTTAGTAACAAAAGTAACTTTAAATTGAAAAAGTAACTCACTATGAATCCTACTAATGCACTCAGTACATAAATTTAATATGAAAAGTATTCTTGTTCCATGTTATAGAAAACCTATTTAAATCTATTGTGCAGTGTAATTATTTCTTATTAGTTTTTGACAATGATACAATAAATATGACAAATAGCATTGTCTTTCACTTTTGTACATGTCTGATTTGTCCCGTTGTCGGATCGTAAATACTTTCGATCATCTTTATACTCATGTTTCTACTATAATTGTGTTCATACATGAACAGCTTTACACATTTTCGTATAAACTGCACGCAGTTCAAAAACTCGGAAATTCTTTTTTATGCATAAACCTCGCAGTTGAACTGTTTATGGCTAGTGAAATTAGAATTTTCTCGCACTATAAACAATTGCGCTCTCAATATGGCTGCAAATAATATGCATAAAACTTAAAAAACATAAAGTGTAGCATCGTAAAGCCAAAGAGCAATACTGATTTGATGAGATTGAACTCAGAGTCAGAAGCTTTGGCTTAAAAGCTTTGTGGATGTCTACCTACAGAATGGGTTTATTCTGGAGAGATTTAGCTAATAATGCATTTGAGTTCTTATCGAGGGTTTATTAGTTTCTTAGCGTTTAAAGGTTTATTTAGAATATAGCAGTGGCGTGCGGTCCATGGAAGCAATGCTTCCATTGAGAATTTATTAAAAATAAAAACCAATGCCAACAAAAATATTTTTATAAAATTATGGTAATAGTTTATTTAAATTTGTAATATTTAATCAACTTAAAGCTCAATATCAATTCCGTACAGCAAAAAGTATAATTATTAAGAGTACTATTTTAAATTAGGCTCATTAAACTTGCACGGAAAGGTAATACCGATTCAAATGTGTTACATACACTGCATATAAGCACTGCTTACAACTGCTCTTCTCTTAGCCTTGGCGTGAAATAGCGGGCGTGGGGTGATATAGTAGACGATGCTGTTTGACTGGTGAGCATTATTTAGCCGTTATTTTTAGTGTGCTTCGTGCCCAAATGTTTATTTATTATAATACACACATAGTTTGTTAAATTTAATGTTACTTAAGTAATGTAAATCTGCGAATGAGACTGTATTTTGTTGCATTTTATTATTTCAATTTATAAGTTGGATTTTTTTAAAGACAAATAATTCTATTTAGTTTTCCTGCATGCAAATTTAAAATTGCATTATCGTCACGACTGCAAATTCAGCTGCTTCGGTGAAAGGTTCGAGTACCTTCGATATATCCGAATCGGGACGATTTATTGTTCAGTTTGTAAATTATTAATAGAATTTTTCGCATACAGTTTTGGAGAGAAATTACAAATTATTAAGAAAGGCAGATCAAATCTAGAACTTTCAAATTTAACAACAAAGATTAAAACCTGTACCGGTACTTTGCTAAGAAAGACCGGAAAATCGAGTTGCAGTATAAATACATAGTAGTAGTTTTTTTTAAATAAAGAATGATAGTCAACAAATTCCATAAGTATAAAGTGTAAAAGTGCTTCTTTGAAAAACTTTTAAGCTTTATAATTATAACACTGTTTTTTACTGTACCGCAGGGACGGATGCAGAGAAGTATTTTGAGGGGAAATCTTTGGAAAAATAATTGTTTTAATAAATAATAATTAAACAAACATTATTTGTTTCTATTCTATGTAAACTAGTCTAAATTGTCGAGGGGGGGGGGATTTTTCCCTACCCGTTAATCCGCGCCTGTACCTAGGTGTATTATAATTAAAATCGTGGTTGCTTCCCTAGCCTAAATTCTCACCGCACGCCACTGGAATATAGCTACTTAAGAAGGTGCTTTATAAGGTAATTAAGAACATAAGAAACATCAATAACCGAAAACAAACCTACTTAGTGGATCAAAGCTTTGCACAATTACCTCATTGTTCAAAGTATCTGGGTTTGATCTCATTTGATCTTGGATGGTAATTATTCAATCATAGAAGTCACAAATGTGGATATTAATATGTACTGAATTGTTTAAAATGTATCTCTAAAAGTTCAAAGGTACGTTTTCTTTGATACATGTTAAAGTCATTGAGATATGTTTAAATGCAACTTAATTTTAAATTGCCTTTCAAGCATCGAGGTTTGCATTGAGCTAGTAAATCACTCAGTGAAGCAATAAATAACACAGAATTGCATAGGATTCTTGTGGAATACCAATATTGATGCAAAAAAAACCCCGTTACTATTTCCTTTGCAAACCGCAACTATTTTTCATAACCTGTCAGAAAATTATAGCCTTCCTTCAAGCAACCACAGTGTTTTATTAAGTTTAAGTAAATAGTTCATATATGCATGTTAAAAGAATCATTCATAATTTATCTTTTAACAAAGTACTGAAATTCCATTTTACTTTCGATTCATCTTTATTTACAAGATGTGTAATGATACTAATTAATTTATTTCTAAAAATAACGCACGTCAACATAATCAAGAAAACAGGTTTATAAATAAAGATGAAAGCAAAACATCAATTTGTTAATTCGTTCTATCCTAAAGGTGTAACTTTCATTTAAAATATTAAGACGCTGGTATTTATCTGCATAACGGTTCAGTTAGTAAAGTACTAAAGATAACCGGAGGGAATATCTCGCATTTAGAATTATTATAGTTTAATGATCACGACAACCAGTTTCAATTTAAAAAATATTTATAGAAAGTATATAAACGGGAGGGTATAATTTAAAATTTTTGCGTGATGAAATATAATGCCTAACCTAAAATATCATAGTAATCTTTTTCAGACACTTCTTATGTAGGTTAAGATTTTTTCTAAACTTAATTAAATATCAAGATGAATTTCAAACACAAAAACTTAATTGCGATAATTAAAAAAATTAAAATTAACAAAGTTTGTTCTCACTTTCTTGAATACACAATCATCAGGGCAAAATAATGCCTCAGCCGACTTCAAATTGAAATTAAACCAGAGAGCAAACAAGAAATATCTAGCATACTACAGGGAAGCTTTATTACAGTAAGTCCAAAGCTTAATTGTGCTTTAAGAAATTCCTTGTTACGATTTTCATTCTAGGGTTGAAAATCGTGCTGGCTCGAGCCCTCAACATGAAGACAAGGGGATGGTCTTGGTTTCAATTTTAATTTTATTGCAACTTAATGAGCTATGAAATTACTATTATGCCTAAATTTTGCAGTTGGAATCTGCTAGTTATTCTGAAGTTTGGGAGAATCTTCAATTGTGTTCGTTTGTTTTAAAACATAACACTAATAAAACAAAACAACTTAAGGGTGTGATGCAGGAACTTAATGGCCAAAGGAAGAAGCAGAACTTTTATTACTAATAAAAAAATATTCTGATCTCACCTTGTGCCTTAGAAACGAAACACTTTAATGTAATTATAATAAATAGTTTAAATCCAAAAGTAATGAACTTCATGTTTAACAACACAACACAGTTATCCAACAAACGTAAACATTCCTTCTAGATACATAACACTTAACACGTTTATTTAGTCAGAGCTAACGGATTGTTTTGTTTTTCTTAAGGTAATGCACAACAAAACACACAATTCTGTAAAATATTTACAACTCGCTACCTATTTCACTAACAAAGTGATGCTTGGTACTGACTGACATTACGTATGAACATTTGAAAGTGAAAGTCGAAGGCAAATGCACGTACGAAGCTGTCAGGCCGGTACATATAGTATGTGACCGGAATCTTGCAATTTACCAAACCCGCTACAAAAGAAACAAAATCCAGACACTACAGTACCAAGAGTAAAAGAGACAATAATAATATAAAGTTCCACCTGCCCTGAATTTAATGGCGAGTTTTTCCAGATACAGCGAATTGGGTGAACTGTTGAGGAGTATAGCTACTAGGTGTGCTAAGCTAAAAGTTAATTCTATTTCTGTATAGAATTACAATGTAGGGAATATTCTGGTGCAATTTACAGTTTCACCTACAGTTATGGGTTCAAAATAAAACGACAAATTAGAATCTACGAAACAAATGTTTATTTGGTGTTTTATGTATACAAATCTATAATAAAAGAAATTGTTATTTCATTTTACAATTATCAGTCTTGTATTACCAATAAAAAATATTATGATACTACTTAATGGTATCTGATTAGATATTCCTAAAATACTTTAGTTTGTATTAAATTGTTGATGTAATATGTGAGCTAACCAGCATTCCCAAAAACGTTGTGCTCGTGCACCAAAACATAGTGTAAACATGGTTTCACGTCGCCAGTATTAAAGTGTCGAGTTTGTTGTGTAATTTGTAAAAAGTACAGAAAGTTTGTTGAAGCAACAATTTTCTTCCATTCCAGGTGTCTCTAAAATTCACTGCAAATTTATTTTATTGAAAATCAGTCAGAATCAAATCAGTTATGTATTTTTCTGAATTGGTTTATTTGAAAAGTTAGCACGGACACGAAACATTTTAGGCTGACTTTAAAACATTCTTAGAATTCTTCTTTCATAAAAATTGTCGGAAATATTTGTATTGATTAATCAATTTATTTATTGTTAGTTTAAACTAAAACTTAAAATGTGATAATCTATTTTCTTATATCTAAAATTTTGATTAAGTTTCTAACCAAAGTTTACATACGAGTATTAAACCCACCACAGACTAGGCTCCGCGTTCTCGCTCCCCGACGTGAACCTGGAGCTCGTTCACGTTCTGAACCGGGTAATGATTTAATGTTTAAATTTGCTGTAATTTATTACATATAACAACTTGCGCTTCGAGTATTGTATTTCTTTAAAACGTGTTTATCAAAACGAAAGAAATCATTATTGAGTTCATAATGAAATGACTACTGAAATCTCTTTCTTTAATTAGAAGTATTTCGAAATAGCAATTAACAAAATCTTTCATAAACATGATAACATTGACATCCATCGGTGGAATTAAAAATAAACCCTTTATTAAGAAACGAAAACTCTGGCTTTTATTAATTTAATTCCTAATTTAGTTAAAAAATGGATATAATTAACAATGTACGATGATTTACCATAAAGGTAAGCATCAATAATAATTAACATTATTTTTTTAATACATTCGATAGGTAAGTGATCATCTTCCTTTTGATTTTGGAAAACATCATGTTTAAAAATGTACTTTAGTGCTTGTTCGTGGTTTCTTGGTTTCATTATGAACTCAATAATGATTTCTTTTGTTTTGATAAACACGTTTTAAAGAAATGCAATACTCGAAGCGCAAGTTGTTATGTAATAAATTACAGCAAATTTAAACATTACATCATTACCCGGTTCAGAACGTGGACGAGACCCAGGTTCACGTCGGAAAAGTCTGTAGTGGGTTTTAGACGAGAAGTTGCCTTCAAGAAAACCACTTCCTTGAATGAAGCAAATGGAGCGTTTTCTCTAGGCAAACAATACACGACCTGAGAAGGGCTTTTAACTTTTGTCTTATCTTCATAACATCTGCAGTAGAAGGGGAAGAAAGCAGTAGTTTTATATCTCTACACGAGATATTGTGTTAGTACGAGTAGTTAAGTGTATCTATTTAACCTAAATACTTATAAGGTAAAAATATTTTAATAATTCTTATCCTTTCAGCCTAATATAATACAAAAGACTTAATTAATGCCTTATTTACAATTAAGTGTCATATTGAATCTCATTCAGGTCTACTTATTTAAAGTTTTTAATAATAATAAAGCTGCTTCATATGCCAAATGCCTTCGAACCAATGTGTATCAAGTCTTAGAGCCAAAAGGCGTGATGACCTCCGACTTTCAGCTTTACTTACAGTGTAGACATGCCCAGTAAATGTGACAGATTTCACTTATACGAGCACTGTGTTTGTAGGAATATTTTGTAACTGGGTAACCAAAGGATGCTTGCTGGATGTAAGAAGGTAGATAACTTTCCGATTGCATTCTGTCCTTCTGTGTTGCAAGATGTGCCTCGCAAGATCTCTCGAGGAGAACAGTTTCAGAGAAACTATATGTATTTGTTCTTTTCTTCCCACAATGATGTCGTTTGTAAACAACTTAACTACCACTTCTTTGTTCGACCTAGGAATACGAGCACCAAAGCATATTAATTCGCCTACTTTCATTATTTTTGTTAAAATTCACCCCGCAATCTTTACTCCGAAATACTATTCTGGTCTAGAAAGTGACTCTATCTTATTGCCAGAAAGTATTGCCCCTTTATTTTCAAATAGTAGCGACAACAATTGATCTCGTCGCTGGAGCAAAAGTAGGTTGGTGACATTGAAAGTTACCAGATTTGACATTTCGTTTTACACTAATCTTAGGTTTAGTAATCATCATGCACAAAACTATTCACACTTTAACATCAATTTGATAACGGACATTCATGTTACGTAAAAACGATCATATTAATGTAATATACAACTACGAAATTGTAATTTTTAAGCAAATTTTTATTAAAATGACGATACAATATGCATGTGGTGATTTTTTCTTTATTAAAGTTTGTGCCTGATTTGCACCACAATGTCGCTACTATATGAAATAGAGGGGCTATAGCCAGAAGTAAAGTACTACATCTGCATCTACTCCATGCGACGTTTCATAAGATAGTAAACAACTTAACTACCACTTCGCTGTTCGACCTAGGAATACGAGTCCCGACGCATATTAATTTTTTTGTTAAAATTCACCTCGCAATCTTTACTCCGAAATACTATTCTGGTCTACAAAGTGACTCTTGTTGCCAGAAGTGAAGTACTACATCTGCATCTACACCATGCGACGTTTCATAATATTCTATCAGGAGGTTTCCTTACACCGCTTCTTACAAGGTTTTGGGGTACTCTTCTCGATCTCATCTTCTCGATCATCTCGGCCTTAAGGGAAATAATAACCTGTAATTAAATTAGTTTAAGTTCGTTAATGGTTTATAATTGTGTATGTAATTAGTGTTAGTGTTAATATTTCTCTTATAAACAGTTAAAATAGCACCTTTAGTATTATTTAAAAAAACGTTACATTATTAGCTTTATGAAAGTGATTTCGAAAAATATAAATTGATTTGTGTAATTCTCTAATCCGATGTCTTTTAAGCTCGAAATGTTTAATTTGAATTTTTTCCACATGAAATTTAAGTATTGTTTTTCGATTTCGAATTCGAACGTCGAAAATACTAATGCGGGGATATATAAATATTTTTTTTAAGTTTTTCTTATTAGAAATAAATTTAATTAATTAAGACTAACTAACACGAAAACACTTAAACAGATAAGTATATGTGCGAATCCAAATTTTCATAGAAATTAGATAATTTGTCTCATAATTTAACGATTTGGGGATAGTGTATGCATTTTTTCAACTTAATAAAGTTTAGTTCAATTTTAATATTATAAATCATCTGGAACAGACAAAATATGTTGTATTGAAGGTGTATGCGGAATGTATAGTATCTTAGCTGTTGAAATATAGTTGTAACATAAATGTTAACGCGATATGTTTATTTTATGTCTTATTTCTCAAAATTTTAAAAGCTTTTTGATAAGTTGTTTTTTTAATGTAAAGGTTGGATTTTGTTAATGGAATCATATAAAAACATGTTTTCTAACTTTAAAATTAAATTATGCAATTTGGCTTGTATGTCAAAGTTTTTGGCATCTAAAGACCTTCAGATAATATTATTAATGATTAAATGTTTAGATTTGTGGATAAAGGAATGTGTAAAAAGGTGTTTTTATGCAATTAAGTTAATTATTAGTAATAGGAAATTGTTCTTTCGTAGGCATTAGAATTAAGGGTATTGTTTTATTTTTCAACCCAAGTGTTGTATATCATTGAATTCAAGATTTTCTTTAAGTTTATATAATTAGTTTTTGCATTAATAAAAAATTATAAATAATAATTAGGTTATAAAAAACCTGAAATGCCAAGATTTTTATGTTTTTTGAGAGAATTTATTTGTTTCCCAAAATGGAACATAAAGGGAGTCCATTTATTGACAATTAAGTAGCAATATTCTATCAGAGGAACAAGGTGTGTTACTAGCTGCTTCAAAAATTAAAATTGTAAGATTGTAATTCAACTTTGAAAATATTACAGAAGCAAGGTTCTGTGAAACGTCAATAATAGATAATTTTGTTTGTAGTGTGGTTGAATATATAGTTGTTTATCGAATATAACTCAATTTTTTAAACTTTTAAAAATCATTTAAAAAAATAATAACAACAATAATTTGGTTTTCAATTGGCCTGGAATTTGTATTTGAATCGATCAATATTTTCGTAATCCAATTGATGTATGGGGATGTCAGAATAATTTTTGATAGAATTGGTTGGAGATGGGGGCCGATTAATGAGTTTGTCAAGCAACTCGAACCTAAATAGAGATGGGATACACTCATCAAATTTAAAAAGAAAAAGTGAGTTATTGAATCAAAGTTTAATTTAATTTAATTTAGATAACTACATTTTATTAATTATAGAAAATAGATTTGTGGTCTAGAGAATATTTTCAAATTTAGGTAATTTTCATTAAGATATTCCAAGTTTATTTGATTTTTTTTATTTGTAATTACTAATTTATTTCTGAATTTCTTCAAAATTTAATTTGGTATCAATTTTGTTTTTTTATTCTTTTTATGCGATTTTGTACGAGATTTTGTACAAATAAATCAAAAACTTGTGTTCTTTATTATGTATTTTGTCATTTGTGTAATCTTGTCTGTCTAATAACCCGTTTTTATTTAAGAATAATTAAGAATGAAATAAGAATATTCTATATTATCTGCGACCCTTAACTTGAGTGAGTCTCACTGTAGTGAGATTATGTTACTACATTTCAAAACCGGAGTATTAATTTAAGGGTCACTAAATCGATCGATCACTAAAATGGGTCGATCTCACGAATTTCAATGAAAATCACTTATGAGGTAGCAATCAACTAAAGAACATAACTTTCATTCATCAATTTGCTAAATTACGCAGAATTTCGGAAATATTCAAACTGAAAAAATTATCAAAACGGCTTGCACGCCTTTAAAGAAATATAAATATCTCGAAAAGTATTTATCCTAGAACAAATATTTTTTTGTATATTGCTCACTAGAAAACGGGCTTTTTGGACAGCCTAATAATTTTTTTTTATTAAACGAATTTTTTTTCTAAACGAAATATTTTTAAAATGCAGAAAAATCGGTGTGGTCACATTTTTAAAAATCTGAAAAAAATTGTACAGATTCTTTAAACATTTCTGTATTTAAATGCTAAATGGCAAGCTGGACGTTTTAATAGTTTTGGCAGGGTAAATTTTCAAAGACCGCGCTGCAGACAGCCCGCGCACCATAGATCACGGTCAACCGGCGCAACCCGCATTCGCTACCTTCAAGTTAGTAATAATACCGTCTATATTTCCAGCGGTAGATCTTAACTAATGTACATAAGATAAATGTATATATGTGTGGATATGATTATACCTCCTGATTAGTTAATTACTTATGTATTTAAATCGATTTCTTCGGGTGTGTTACATAAAGCATTTTTCTTGCGGCCATCAAAGACCCTAAGATATTATACTGCAATAGCTTAGATACCATTTTTGTTTACAGAAGATGAGTTGTTTTTGATCCTAAATTTAAAAAATAGATGTTCACTGGGTTAGACTGGGTACTATTGTAGGCAGCAGCCAATCATCAGCTTACGTTGTATTATATTATTAAGATCCAGTCACCGAGCTAGAGTGTCAAATTTATTAACGTTAAAAACTATAGACTGAGCTATAGGATCATTGCAAATTCAATATTTGAACTTGTGGCACAGGTGAGTTAATGATTATATCCACTGCAAAAATTATCATAATAACTTACTGAATTCACTTGTACCATAAATAACTATTACCGATCTCTATTGTAGGTTCTGGTGTTTAATAAGGTCAGCTGCGGTAATTGGAGCGATGGGGTAACTGGAACTCTGCTTAATAAAAACTAAAACTATCGTTAAACGTCTATGAGAATTACGTGAATTTTTAGTTTTATCGACTTTACCCTATACACTTTTCCGACTGCGATAATTCCTTAACTATTCCTACTGCAGCCCTAATTTTTTGGAGACATTTTAATTAATATCCTTAGGGCGTCCCAGTTACCCAGAACATATTATAAAGTAATGTGGATATAAAATATAGACGATGATCCCATTTACCCCAATCTATTGAGTGACTGGAACCACCGGACATGTTTTTAAAAAAATTTTTTTAAATGCAATAGTTGGCATTAGAGCTGCTTTATTTTTACATTTTCTTTTGGAATAGTTATTTTTGTATCAAGTACCTAAAATACAGTTTTTGCGGACGAATCTTGCTGTTTACGGACGAGGCGAAGCCGAGTCCTGAATAGCAGATGAGTCCGAAAAAACTGCAGTTTAGGTACGTGGCACAAACAACATTGTTTTGTTAAAGCTCCCAAAATTCACAAGAACACATTCAAACCTCTTATTATGGATGATTAATGTGATCAGAGCAAATATTTCTCAAAAACAGTGAGCTTCGCAATGTAATTATAGCAACCAGATTGTTTAATGTAAACACGAAAAAACGTTGAGTTTTTTTTCGCATAAAATGCAGAATCCAGCGAATATTTCTGAAAAAGCAAAGAAAATTGTGTTAAATTTACTTCCAGTGAAGTCTCGTCAACTATATGAAAAGGAGTACGAAGCATTTATTCGATGGAAAGAAATGAACAACATTGTAATTGTAGACGAAGATGCGATGTTGAACTATCTACATGAAAAGGTAAGTACCGCTATACTTTATACATTCAATATTAATAAGTTATTGTCATAAATATTTTCGTATTTTCCTGTTACAGTCGCAAGAAGTAAAACCATCTACACTCTGGTCAAAATATTCCATGATAAAAGCTGTTTTGTCTGTCAAAGAAAATATTGAAATAAACAAGTTCGCTAGAGTCATAGCTTTTTTGAAGCGAAATTCAGTAGGCTACGAGCCCACAAAGTCAAAAGTTTTGACGCGCCAAGAAATTAATACATTTTTGATAAATGCAGACGATGAGCAGTATTTATTAATCAAAGTAAGTTTAAAATCATACTTTAATGATAATATGAATCAGTTTCATATTGTAACTTCGTAGGTTGCTCTTCTCATTGGCGTGTGTGGTGCATGCAGGCGTGAAGAGCTACATTCACTAAAAATCCAAGATATTGTCCAAAAAGACGCAGAATGTCTTCTTATAACGATCCCCGATACGAAGACCAACATCAAGAGAGTGTTTCCGGTGGTAGCTGAAGGTGAAGCTGCTAATTCTCTTGCATTGTACCAGAAATATCTTCGACTACGGCCAGCGAAAATTGAACACGATTATTTTTTTATTTCCTATCGTAAGGGGAAATGTACGGTACAACGTGTAGGAATCCATTCTTTTGCGAAGATGCCCTCTATTGTTGCTGAATTTCTTCAATTACCGAACCCGACAGAGTATACAGGGCACTGCTTCCGGCGAAGTTCTGCGTCCTTGGCGGCAGATGCTGACGTTGATTTAATCTCGTTGAAACGGCTAGGAGGATGGAAGTAAGTTTTATCACAATATTATTGTCTTTTTATTCTAAATAATAATTAATTCCAGGTCGTCTTCAGTAGCAGAGTTATATATAGAAGAATCGATTGAGAAGAAGAAAAAGGTATGCAAAATGTTAATGGGGGAAAAGAAAACCGAACCATCCAGTACCAGAATATCGGTTTCTACCGCTACTACCACAACATCCAAAGAAATTAATACTATACCCTCGAGCTCGGCTATTTCGTTTGGGGGCAACAGTTTCGAAGGTGCCCAAAATTGTTCCTTTCATTTTCATTTTAGGAAATAAGGATTTAATATGTGTAATAATAATTAATGAATGATTTTAATAGGTATTATAGACTAAATAAAGTTCTTTAATTGTTGTATTGAACTACTGTGCTTTATTTACCTAAACGAGTCCGAAAAAGTTGTCATGGCAACTTTTCGGGACTGAGTCCGAAAAAGACTCATTTTACGGACTCAAATGAATCCGTAAAACAGCTAATTTTGGGAGCTTTAACAAAAAATATATTAAAGTACTATAAAACAAGGTCCTAAACTTATACTTCACGTTAAAATATGAGATAAAGAGTTTGAAGCAAAAGAATTGTATATCTATGGACCAATTACCCCAACTGACCTTAAAACTTAAATTAAAAAAGCTGTTGCATTATATTTTATGGTCTTGGACAGCCGCAAGAAAAGTACTTTATGTAACACACCCGAAGTAATCGATTTAAATACATAAGTAATTAACTTATTAGTAGGTATAATCATATCCACACAAATATACATTTATCTTATGTACATTAGTTGAGAGGTTAAGGTTAAGAGTTAAGCTGGTAATATGGACCGTATTATTACTAACTAGAAGGTAGTGAATGCGGTTTGTGCCGGTTGACCGTGATCTATGGAGCGCCGGCTGTCTGCAACGCGATCTTTAAAAATTTGCCCTGCCAAAACTATTAAAACGTCCAGTTTCCATTTTGCATTTAAATACAGAAATGTTCAACGAATCTCTACAATTTTTTTCGGATTTTTAAAAATGTGACCACACCGATTTTCCTGCATTTTTAAAATATTTCGTTGAGAAAAAAATAAAAATACGTTTGATAACAAAAAATTATTAGGCTGTCCTAAACTAAAAAAATATTTGTTCTAGGGTAAATACTTTTCAAGATATTTATATTTCTTTAAAGGCGTGCAAGCAGTTTTAATAATTTTTTCAGTTTGAATATTTCCGAAGTTCTGCGTAATTTATGTTCTTTAGTTGATTGCTACCACATAAGTGATTGTCATTGAAATCTGTGAGATCGACCCATTTTAGTGATCGATTTCGCATGGAATGACCCTTAATAAGGTAAGAAGTTGTATTCCATGTCATTTTTTGCAAATCTTCTTTTGTCAGTGATTTTTTTAATTTCCCCACATATTCATAGTACTGATACAGTAGTAGTTTCTGATAAGCAAGTAGATTAAATTCTTATGATGGAACCACCTAGAAAGTGGATTATGTATCTACATGCAACCACATTTCTGAAAATATTTTTGACTTCAGGTCAATCAAAGTGTGTGGCAAGTAGTAATAAACAAATAGTAACGGATATAAAATTGTTCCGTGAAACCCATTTTCAAGAAATTTAATTTAATTTACTTTGTAATTGAAAGTATCACAACTCTTTAATTTCCTACTGTTCATTCGAACCTGACAGGAAGAGTTTTAAATAAGTTTCTTAGAGCAAAATATACCTAGTAAATACATCATAATATGATGTGTTCTTATATTATAAGAACGTGGATACAAAGAAGTAATAAGTTGTTTACTGTATGAAATATACATAAATTGGATATAATTAGAAATATGATATTACTACCTACTTAATTAATTTATTTTAATATAAATTTAAATTAGAGCACGTGTTAGATACACGGGCAAGTTATATAATGTAAAATAATGCAAAATAATAATGTCATAATTACATAATCATAGTATATTCTTGGTTTGCTTAGATTATTTGCTTAGTTATATAGTTTAATATTATTAGGAAAAATGCTCTGCTGTTCACGTACCATTAAAATAAAAAAGCTTTTATGTTTTATTTTGCAGCAATTGTTATATATTTTTACAAACAATTCCACTCAAAAAATCCCTATCGAATCAATTATCTCTGGTCCACTGGAACATGTTTTTAATGAAAAATAGTCCACATGCACGTTTTTCAACAGAAATCCTTTTCCAGCTTTTTATTTATTTATGTCCGGTCGTGCGAATTTGACCGATTTATCGGCCTGCTTTTAGATCATAACTTGCTAAATTAGAGCTCTAGTGCTGTAAAACATTCCGTCCGCTAAAGAGTGTTTAGAGCCCGCTAGAAAAATATTTAGCTACCTTTGTTTACGACGTTTCCATAGTAATAACAATAATTATAGACCACTACCTACTTGAAGTATTGGACTTTCCAAATTATTTTTATTTTAAATTAAATATTAATTCGAACTTAGACTGGACATAAATTAACGTATGCGTTTCGGGCTTAATTAGTGTTTTAGAGCCCTTTATCGTCTTGGCGCCTTCGGTTTTCACCTCAGGCGTTAACTAACTCTGGGGGCTCTAAAACACTCGATTAAGCCCTTAACACATAATATACTATTATAGAATTGTTTGAAGCAGCTTCTCTTGAATATAATTCCTTGTAGTAGCTATGGTAATTACTTTTTTGGCCTCTTCAACTGTAAAACATATGTGACTGTTGTCCATACATTAAAGGTAGCTCGATCTTTACACGCAAACGCAGTAAAATTACAAAAAACACTGGGCGGTTAGAGATATTTAAAAAAATATCCTTTAAATAATTAAGTTTGTGTAACAAAGTACTTGTTACCTAAAGTATTGTCAAAAATATTTCTCGATTTAATAAAAAAAATTAAAATTTAATTTATAAATTAATTATTAGGCAAAAGATGTTTATTTTGACAGTCCTCCTATCAGAGACCTCTTGCTGATCTAAATAAAATTATTTTGATTAGATGCCAGAATTTAGAGGTCAACAATGGCAAATGTCTGTCTATACTATCGAACGTTGCTTTTATGTCTAGGAACGCTATTCTTAATTTTGTCTTTTCGGTCCGAATGTTGCTTGTTATTTACTTAGTGTTTCCTCAATTTCTTCTCTTAATCTATTTTTCAGAATCTCGGTATATACTTTGAATTGTACTGATGATAAAGATATCGCTCGATAATTCTCGCCATTGCTTATGCTGCCTTCCTTATGTAGTGGTAATATTATGTTTTGCTTCCACTATCTTACTTTGGTTCCAGGCCATCTTAATTATATTTGTTAGCTATTCAGTTACTTTTCTTCCTCCAAACTTTATCATTTCCGGTGCTAGTAGGCTAGTGGCTGTCGCTTTGTATGCCGATGATCGTGGGTTCGACTCCCAAGCAGGGGTATAATAATATGTAAATTCTAATTGTATTTCTAGGTGCGTTTATAAATCTGTACAATAGTCTCTATAATAATATATGATTAGAAAATGCTAGAGAAAAAAAATTTAAAAATAATTTTTAATGTTGCTAACAATTAAGTGGCATATGCTAGAACAAACAGATTTTCACTGCTGATTTTACATTTAGTTTTAATTAAAATCAGTTTGTGCCGCTACTAAATCTTTCTAGCTCATTTATTGTTTATTTTATCATTTAGATTACACCGTGGACTTTGCATAATTCTGTTTTGGTTGAAGAATAGTTTAGACGCGAGCATGACAAGTCGCAGCTTACTCGCAAGCCTTGCGCGAGGATGAAAAAACTCAAATAACTTTTTTTTTAACTTCGGGTTATTTTTTTTCTCAACGGCATATTTTTAAGAAACGAAAGAAGTATTTGTAGTTTTTTTTCGAGTCGAAATAAGGCCCAGAACATAGTTTTACTTGAATTTGTTATAAACAAACTTATAAATAATTGACTAAAATGCAACTTTTCAAATCAGGAAAAATCACTACAAATATGTGTTTAATGATGATTGAAATAACGATGAAATGAGAAATATTTGTTCATTAGAACGTCTGTAGCATTTTTCAAAAAACTGACCATAAACTTTAATAACGAATATTATTTACAAAAAAATATTTTCGCAAAATGCATCTGGATTAATGTTGAGCATGTTCAATACTATTGAAAAAATGTATTAACGTTTATAAACATTTTTCAAACGAATTGGGGTGATCCGTTTGAGAAATTTTGACTCGTTTAAAATATTAGATACAAATGCTGGTTTTGGTATTTTAACTCTTTTTGCTCTGAAAGCTCTATTGCTATATAGTTACAATTATTTAAAACAATGGATACCATAGAAACCGAGCACTTCGACCAATCAGATCTGAAATATCGAACGCGACTATAGTTGAACAGCTAATTGCTCTGCAGAGAAAATATTGTAATATGAGAAAAGTTTTAAAATAATTTGTTTATATAATTTGACATACTTGATAGCAAAATATTAACATAATACCGCTTGATTGCCAAGGTAGTAAGACTGGTATTCTTATTAATCGTGTTTAAACACGTATGTCTATACTCTACGCTCTCGATGAAAAGATACAAATTACAAAATGGTACTACTCTTCTGTTAGTGCAACAGTTGTTTATATTTACATAGTTACTAAACCTGCAAGTATTGTTGACTTAAAAAAAAGTTACAAGCACAGTTTAGGTTATTGCGTCAAATATAATTGACGTTTGCAATCATATTTAAAAATTCTTATCTTTTAAAACATCTCCTACCCTAGAGTCTAGAATAGACAGTAGACGGCGATACGAGGTTTTTATCTTTTAGGACCCGACTGTTGCGCTTTAATACTTTTGCACTTTGTTAGATTATTGTTGTGTTTAAACAAAGACGTGTTTTTTATTGTCCTGGTTTTTATACAGCCGGTATGGTCTGCTGTTTTTAAGCCTGTAGCGAGTTTGTTACTGAAGATCTGGGTTATTTATTTTACTTTTATTAAAAACTTTCTGATATCATTGACACATAGATGTTAGTTTTTAATAGAGTATTTAAAGCATGTATCTACTTATCGTTGAAATGAAAAACCCTAAGCCTGATCTTACTATGGAAACGGATGGTAACACCAATTTAACTTTTTTTAATAGTAGCCTACAATAATCCAGTTAAATTCCAATTATAGTCCAGAAAAAATAGCGGAAAGTTGAGGCAAATCGTTGGATTTTTGCATAGGTCTTCCTTGTGGATTGTTAAATAACCCTCTAAAAGTCACCACCTGTAGGTGAACTCGAAGAGATAATAAGGATAAACCACGCCCCTTAGCTGTTTTTGTCATTTTTCTCGGAAACTATTTATATAATTTAAACTATTAACTAAGTTTATCGAGATGAAGGAGGTTAGGTAAAATAAAGTTTATTTAATTTCTTACCAAAATTGTTGGATTGTTTTTTCGTACCTCTCCTTCTATTTGTGTTTTCGAAGAAAGAAGATAGTTCATGACAAATATGAGACCACAAAAAGTTGCGCCCGATAGTACCTTGAGCAAATTTACTGGTGCAAATTGCTGATTCATGTATAACATATCTTCTTTCTTCGATAACACAAAGCGAAGGCTAGGTATGAGAAAACATTCTAAATTTAGAATAGGGAATTAACTAGTTTTTGTTTTACCTAACCTCCTTCATCTCGATAAACGTAATAGTTTTCGAGAAAAACGACAAGAACCGTTATGGGGCGTGGTTTACTCTCATTATCTCTTCGAGCTCACTATCTACCCGTGTTGACTTTTATGGGGTTATTTAGAGGCATAGCTGGGGTTTGTGGCGCCCCTGTACAAGGCAGCGCCATGTCGCCCCTCATACAAAAAGATGATCGATTAAAAATATAAACTATATTTTACTATTAAATTTCATTTTAACTTTGCACTGGTAGTATTTAATTTATATTATATGCCTTGCACAGGTTGCACAGCCTACGCCTCTGGGGTTATTTAACAACTAGCAAGGAAGGCCTATGCAAAGATCCAAAGACTTACCTCAACTTGTGTTTGTTCTAAATGACTGGACTATAAATAGTAATGTCCGTAATAAGTAGCGTGTCCAATTTTATTATTTTGTATGGAAACATTGCATTTTAACAAATGTTCGTCTTTCTTTAGAACAACCCAACAAAATATTGTCTACTACTAAGACTGTGCGGTTATAGAAATCAATAATCGAAAATCGATTTAAAAAAATCGATTAATCGATTGACCGATTATTCAATTAATCGATTATTTAAATAATTGAATAAATCGATTAAGAAAATAATCGATTAATCACTTGGTTTGATAATTCGTGTCTTATATGTTTTCTGTCTATGCGTTTATTGGATTAACATAATTAATTAGTACCGTCTGCTAAAATTTTGCATACGTAGCTCGAAACCATTACCTCCAAAATTTCAAATCGCAACTCCTACTGGTTTCCTATATTCTTCTAACAAAAACTCGTCGTGACAGGCGGTGACACACCCCGTATATTGTAATTTTTGTAATTATAAAATATAATATAAATACAAAGATTAGTTAAAGTTTCACAAGATTTATTAATATCTTAACCTGACAATATTGTTTCGACACTTTGTGTCATTATCAAAGGTAGATAAGATTGATAAACAAACACGTTGCTAAGGATAAATACATACAGAAAATAGGTAACTTGATACAATACATAACAAAAACTAAATATCTAACACTTCTAATAAAGGAGAATTACTACGCTCAGTTTGTTCATTCATTAAAGGTACTGTGCGTTTATGTCTGTATATTTCAAAAGCTTCTAAAATGTCTAATTTGTGTTTGTTGTTGCAAAAATGTTAGAATTTAATGTTGTTTTGAGGTGTCATTGGGTGGTTCTGTTCCAAAATGTGTTTGGCATAATTCGATTTTTCTGGATGTTTAAGTCTATAAGAGCGTACGTGTTCTTTGTATCTTATGTCGAAATTTCTAAGTGTTTGCCCAATATAAACCGAGTTACAAAAAGAACAATTCAAACGGTAAATGCCGGATTTCATGATATCTTGTGTTTTGTCTTTAGCATTGAATAGTATTTTTCTTATTATAGTTGCAATTTGTTCTGATATCTTGCCAAAGTATGGTATTGATATGTAGTTTGTGTCTTGTATTTGAGTGTCAATTGGAAATATTCTTTTGATAGCTAACCTATAATCTTTTTGTTGAATTAATGTGTCAATCATGTTATGGTTATAATGGTTTGCAAATGCTAATTGTTTGATGATTGAAATTTCTTTATCAAAATGTGATCGTTTCATTGGTAAACGCTATTTTTGTAATTAGCTAGAGTTCATTTTTTAGGTTGTGAACGAAAACAAAGGTAATGAAAACAGAATTTAAATGATCACACGTTTTAAGCTTTTCAAGATTATGGGATTTTTTAATGGAAGGCGTGTTTTAGTTTAAATTAGATAGTTTTAAAACCCATGGTCATTTTAGAACTTATTGAGATACATGCATTTATTAAATATTATGTTAACAATATTTTTAATGTGCGAGAGGGCGAAGAGCATTCTTTCTACACAAAAATTAAATGGGAGTATATATTTTTTAATATTCAGTTATACTTATAGATGTACATAAAGGAAACATACAAAGGGATCGTTTTTCATGAATCATAAAACACACTTGCTATCAAAACATTTTTGTTTTGTTTTTGTAGTAACAGTTTAGGTCAAAAGTATAAAGTACGTCAATTCTACAACCAAATATTTCTTGCGTTAGAAACATACTGAAAACTGTGAGTTAGGTTTGTATAATTGCTAATGAAATTTTTTGTACCATTCTAGAGATGGCTAGTTTACTAGCCATCTATCGTCGGGTACATTTTTGGGTTACATTTTAAACATTGCAGCTGTGCTTCTACTTATATTAATTATTCTATGCTTTAACATTAGTTCAGGAATGGTTTTTGAGGCTATTAATAAGCTGAAAAGCCCTTTTTCCTGTGGGCCTGATTTACTTCCTAGCTATTGAATTGTATATATACTATCAGTGTTCCTCTAACTCTAATGTTTGTAGAGGCTGTCATTACAATCTGAAATGGCAAAAATGTTCGATGATATTCTAACAAAACAGTTACCATGGGCTGTAAGTTACATAATAATTAATAAACAGCATGGCTTTGTTTCTAAAAGATCCACCGTATCCAATTTATTATTATATCAAAGTTTCTTGTCAGAGGCTTTAGAAAATCGTTTTCAGGTTGACTCCGTATATACCGATTTTTCCAAGGCCTTTGACAAATCATGGCTTTTTATTACATAAGTTGCGTTCTTATGATTTTAAGGATAATGTTTTGAATTGGATTCGTAGTTTCTTAGCAAACCTGAAGCAAATAGTCAAAATAGTATTCTTTTTGTTAACAATTACCAGATCAATTGTTCATGTTTTTATAATTGTAACTGTTTTCAAATCTACAAAAGAATTGTAATTAACATAATAAACTTTAAATGTATGTAAACAATATATATCAGGATATATATTGCTGTGATATCTGTAGATGGAAATGTTAAATAGGTAATTTGGGTTGCCTATCTTTCAGGCGTTCGTAATTGAATCTTTGTTAAAAGGTTTATTTAATAGTATCAGAAGTATGTGTGAAGCTAGCTATATACAGGAATTAAGTTAAATACATTCTTTTTGCGATAATTTCTTGTTAAAGTTACATTTCATGCAAGATTATTTAACGATCCGATCTATTCATTACATAACCTCCATTTTTTGAAAATAATTTTCAAAATGGGTTTCTTTAGAAGAATAATTTATTCACATTATGTTAACATGCATAAAAAGTTTTATATTTCAACAAAAGGATACTATTTAAGTGTGTATATAATTTAATAATTGTAAATTTTAATACAACGGTTGGTACGTGAATTGTTTTTCTTAATCTACCGTCAATAGCTCAAACTTGGTAAACGGCACCTAGCATAAAATAAAACGGGCTATTATGAGTTAATTAGCATATATAAAAGTAACTTACCTTGCTTAATTTTCAATAGGGTGATTTTTTTGTCTGCGATACATGGTATTGGTTTGTCGAGCCACCGTTCTAATTAAATTAATTTAGGTTCATGATGTTATTGTGGAATTTAGTTGGATAACATCTTGGCTGTGTAGGTTGTATAAAGTTTTTGTAGTTCTATAGTTGTTTTATCAGCCAATTCAATTTAAATATGTCCATATACCTGTGCCGAGAATAAAGTTAATTTTGTATTGTAAGTGTTTGTTATTGATGTCAAACGATTGGGAAAAGTTAGATAATCAGATTATGTAAAGATTAATGGGTTAAATTGGTGGTTGGACAGATTTAAATGGAATTTATTACAATTTTTGTCAAGCGTGAATATTTGATTGTTCGACTTAAAATTGTGAGTTATTGTGGGGTTTTTGAAATAAAAATGTTATTTTATTAGTTTAAGGTAGTGTTGGGGATTCTTTTTATGTGTCTAAATCTAAAATTTAAAGAAAATAATATTTTATTTAAAAATAATTTGAAATGTCAAATTTTGGTCCATGGAATACTTGATTATGTTATTTTATTGTTGTTTCTATATGTTTTAATGCAATTTGTATTGTGAAAAACAATTAGTAATCTCTAGAACGTATTAGAAGGAGGACGTGTTGTTCTCATATTTAATAACCTATAAAAAACAAGCATTTTAATAAAGTAGAAAGATAAAGTGAGGTTACAAATTTTGAATAAATGAAATTCATGCATATAAATGGATATAGCTTACCTGTTTGTCATTATATCAAGAAAATAATAAATCATAGAATTGATTTGGATAATTTCAACACTTATGGAACTTTTTAGTTTGAAATATATTTGAAGAAGAATTTAATTTTCTGCAGACTTGCATTTTAAAAATCTCACCAACAGTCAAGAGTTTGGTTGTGGTTACCATAGCAGTATTTTCAAATCTAAAGAAGTGCCTAGTGTGCGACCGAAAATTGTAAGTGAATTTAAATTTATACTGGCCAGTAACATAAAATAAGGTAAAATAAAATAAAAAGATCATTTCGGACAATTTTTATTTAAATTATAAAAAAATATAACAAGACTTAACGATTGAGACAATTTAAACTATTTTTTTATATAAAAAAAAAGAATTGAGAAAATTCGGTTACATTAATTTTTAATTAAATTATTATTATAAGTAGTTTAGTTATAAGGTACAAAAATTGAAGTAGAAATCCCAAACATTAACATAACCTATCAAAAAAATATTAAAAGGCTGATTAGTAGTTTTTGTCAATTGTTTATTTATTATTTGTGTTTAAAGAAATAAAAATTTGTGTTTCTTTCTATATATTTAATTTTTATTTATTGTTCGTTTTTCTTCCTTGTGTGGAAATAATTTGTGATTTGCAGCTTGTTACAATTTTCCCAGCTCAGGTGTTACAATTAAAGGTGGACCCACTGATGTTAGAAATTGGTAAGGTAAGGTTATTGTACTATAAATTTCAGAGATATTTGTCGACTGCTTTACTGAAACTAAAGTTGGAGCTAGTGACGGGGTAAAAATCTGTTGTTTAAAAATATATTGTAGTGGTAAACTGTTGTATTATGGTTTTATTTTATTAAAGTACTATACTACCACGATAATATGTATTGTAAGAAATCATGTAATTTGACTTTTAATATCCATATTTCATGTGCTAGATGAAGCCATACAACTAGATGGCGAAAATTTCACAAATAAAAAAAGATAATTAATAAATTCCCTTGTTTCTTTCTTACCACATACCCAAAAGTGAAAGCTATTTCATCAATTTTCTTTTCAAACAATTAACTTATATTGGTCAAGATACCCCACTTCCTTCAAAGAAACCAACCTTTTTGTTTTTAAAATTATTATTACAACATTTACATTATGTTTGTGGAATTGATTATTTCAACTTTATCCGTTGATAATTATTATAAAAATGCATTTTGTTATGAGTTTTGGTAACCAAACTATATTTGAAGCATATTTTAGGATTAATTTTGTGTATATAAAGGGAGATTCGCGTGTATTTGATTAAATAAATAAAAATGTAAACATAGTTAGAATGTCAGTTAAAACTTCATGAACCGGATTTGGTGAAATTTGTACACTACATACCAAATGTTACATTATTCTGTTTATAAAATTATTTTTCTTTAAAAATTTATTAATTGTTGTACTGTAAGAAAATCTTAAAGTTAAATCTTTCTTTGTAGGTGCGAGAATGAATATTTCATATGCCATATGACAATTCTGAAAATTATCAAATAGTAATAACCCAAAAAATCCGAAATGATCATATTGTAAAAAAAATTAACTCTTTATTTATACATAATTACGGCTAAAAGTATTTCCTATTTAATCTCTTCATATTTCAAAGAAAGTCATTTTCAACTCAAAACCTTTTAAATGGAATAGAAATTATTACTTTATTGTTTTAAACCATCATCAACTATTTGAAAATGACGTACAATTCAAGCGATCCCTTAAAAATATTAGTTTAAATGCAGCTACTATTCCCAAAAAAGTATGTTTAAATTTATGTAGCGTGAAATGGTCCAAACCACGCCAGATGTATGAGTTTCGATGGAATTCTATATACCTGAATGGTTAAGGTCTTGTATACGACGTTGCCAAACTGTGGAGCCTGCAACGTACTGTACATGATACAAAAAACTACATATACAGGCGGAGGTGACATCGTATTGGCAATTATACAATTAAGAGCGACGGCAACGCCAGCGATCTACAGCTGAACTAAAAATTAAATTTGTGAGTATAAGTATGACGTTATCACCTTCAGACAAAAATTTGAATTTAGGCTTCTAACACCATCTATATGCTTATACATAGATCCAAGATTGTTTTACGTGGGGTACCCGTGTTAACATACCCACACGTTCCTTCCATGAGGAAGTGATTGGGATACGCCCAATCAGCGCGCAAGTTGCACAACCGGCAATCGTGCAATTGCTCCCAGATTAACTCACTGGTAGGAGCGAGGTTGCCTATCCACGCTCTACTAGCTAAGCGTTCACTAGTGACCGAGCAGTTGACTTAACACGCTGCTCACCCGCCGGCACCGGAGTATCTCGTCCAGCATAGGACTATTCCCCAGCTATGCCCTCTTGCAAAGTGGGACCACTGCCCGATCGAATCCAACCTCAATTGTGGCAGGACTTGGTTTTTAAGCGGTTTTGCCATCCCGATCTACCAATTTTAGGCTTGGTGGGCCCTCGACAGAGCTTCTTTAAAGTCTACACGTTATAGACTCCCGGTGCGTACCCGATATTGGTGAAGTTGTCTTAATAGTGAGAGGCTATATATTCGCTTCAACTATCCTTAAGTGTAATGGCTTTCGGAGCTTCTCCCAATCACCGTACCCAGCTGCAGTCCGGATCAAAGGGTGGCCAGGACAGCTCCTAAGCACATTTACCTGGCGGCTTACAGTTTCCCAGCACATGGGATGAACCTCACTTCTAGTCACCGCACTAGAGATTCCGTCAAACAGCGGGTTCCTTTGGTGACCATAAATGGCCTCGGGCAACAGCGGGTTCCTTTGGTGACCTTACATGACCTAGGTCATGCAGCGGGTTCTTTGGTGACCATAAATGACCTCCTCTCTTAGGCGAGATTCGAATCCGCCCACACCGGTCTCATCTACCAGGGCTCCCCCTGATCGGTATGAGTAACCGTCGAGAATTCTCACGAATTTCTCTACCACACACTTTATCTGACAGCTTCGTCCATTGCCCTTGATAGGGATAGGGTAGAAGGCAGCCAGTTCTAGGGGTGAACGTCGTGTGGTCTCCCGTTCACCCAATATATGCTTATAGAGTCGAAAACAGGGCAAAACGTTGTCACCTCCGAAAACGGAGGTCACAACGTTATATATGAGGTGACAACGTACGCTGGGTATCTACTTTGGAGGTGACAAGGTACCCTATATATACCCTTTATATATATATATATATATATATATATATATATATATATATAATATATATATATAATATATATATATATATATATATATATATATATATATATATATATATATATATATATATATATATATATATATATATATATATATATATATATATATATATATATATATATATAATAATGTTGAATAAAAGAATTTATTGACATCGATCTTCATATTTTGTCAAGAAACAATTTGTCAAATCAAACAACAGAAAGTTGATAGGTGAAAATACTTCATGAGAAATCAAGTCGTTCTTGACATTGGGTCCACCACATGTCCTAACTCTTATCTTATATAACCTATTATTATTATATAGGAACTCTAATGTAACTTAGAGTCACTCTATATGTATTACTTATAAGAGTTGGGCCAACGCGGGAATTGATGCTGATTGGTTGGATCCATTTGCACTAATGTCAATTTAAAAACACGAAGTTTGACAAAATTATGTAATTTAGGACAGGTTTTTTCACTTCCTCATAAGTTTATGTGGAAGCTAATTGCTATGGTTATAATTTGTATCTGTGACAATTAACTGCCAAATAAAGTTACAAGGTGGTGAAAAGATCGCCCCTAATTCGAGAAATAAACTGATGTTTAGTAAATCGAAGAATTTTTATGTATTTCTCTTTAAGTTTTTAATAAATATAAATTGTAATTGAAGGGTTGATGTCAAAAACAGCATTTGTCGGAAAAAACTACAACCAAAAACTAACTGTAAGGCCAACATTTGTATTATCTGTAACTATGTGCAGTTTATGAAACATTCTCATAAACATAATCCAAAAATCTGTGGTTTTTGACGAAAATTTGCAAAACGGATTTGTTATTTTTTTAAACATAAGATACATTTTAATTAAAAAATTAGAATATATCGGTCTGCCAGTTTAAAAACTTTTTTTAAAAAGATTTATATCTCTAGCATGAAAGAAAAAATCTTCGTAAGCACTGCTGTTATTGTCCTCGACAATGTCACCTGGGTCTTCATTAGTCTCCAGAATATCATAAAAACCACGGTCTTTTCGATGAGATAATACTTCACAAAGAGCTTGAAGATCTTTTAGCTTTGTATGATTTATCTCAATAGGACCCTGGTACATAGGTACAAGTTGTAATTCACTAGTAAAATGGAGTCTTGCTTCTGATTATGCATTGCCTCCACGTTCCAGAATAGCTATGTCTTACTTCTATAAAATTATTTATTTAACACAAAAATGCTATTGCTTGAATGTATGCGATACATTCGCGAAGACTTTAGTGGAATAGGTGGTCGAGGATTCTTTACAAAAAACTTATCAGTCGACAATTTGAAGTTAAAAATATCTTTCTTAGTCGGCCCATTTGATAAAATGTGTAAAATATGTTACTGGGTAATAACTCTGAAATAAAACGATTTCATAAAAGCAAAATATTTTCACTTTTAAAATTATTATTATGAAAATAATTAAAACGGAAATTGACTTACTAGAGCACCAAAGACATTAAGAGTTTTTTGTTGTAAATGAGAGTAGTTTCTCAATTTTGCAGATAAAATATATTACTCTATTTAAGAATTTTATTATATTAGTCAATTCAAATAAGCTGTGGTCAATTATAATGAAATAAATGTCAGGTTATGAAACATTTGACATTTGCCAGGTAAACATAACCAATAATTCTTGCAACGTATATTTTTGGATCCATAATGGCGGTTTGACATTCGCGTTGGCTCAACTCTTATAAGTAATATAGAGTGACTCTAATGTAACTTGGATCGAAGCGCCATCTACTTTATTCTTATTTGATTTTTACTATAGTTACTCCGTTTGATGTATGTCTTATGAAACACGCTGTATAAAGTATGATTTTTGATGCTAGTTACATAAATAATGTTTTTATAATAAACATTTGAAATAATATTTTATTCAAAATCAAAGCTCACAGGTCAAAGCGAATTATTTGTAGCTGAAACGGTGACATCGAAATTTGCGCGTTTATTCATACAGAAGAGTCACTCTTATCGCAACCTTTGCGGACAATGTACTATCATCACCTAATGAAGAAAATGCACTTTTGTTACTTACCTTGCAAGCGACAGAAAATATTAGATTATATTTTTTCCATCACTGCATGTGTGTGTTTTATTCTTCCTTTAGTTCCCAAACGATTTTCGATAAATTTATTCATATTCCTTTAATTATTATTTTCCAATCTCAATTAATATTTGGTCTTTCTTCTACTAAAAATCTTCTTGTAATAAATCATATAATATAGGACGTTTCAAACAATCTCTATTAATTTTTCTGTCTTTGTCATTGGTTTTTAACTCTCGAAATAAGTGCGATAGCGATAAAAACGGGTTGGAAAGCGAAATTAAATCGACAACAAATAACATTTGCACAATCACTGTCGCGAAGGTTTGAACATAGAAAGAAATAAGCCGTACTAAATCGTTACAAAGCGAAATATTTGCAGCGGCAGCGAGTACTTCGTACCAGTATGTTGGATCATCCTCTATTAAATTTCTTTTAATTTGTACTTTAAATATTTTTCCAACTGTAATATTTTGCGAGTTTTTCATTTCTAGTGGTTATACTAGAAAAATCTAAAACAAATGTGTACTTATTTAATCTTTTCTACAAATCCCAACGTAATATTGAACCTTCTTTCTTGCTCCAGACAACTATCAGTAAAATTGTTTAAATCTACACATTTTCCTTCTCGTAAGTTTTACATACAGATCCAAATATGGGTTTCTAGATGTGAAATTCTTATCTTAACCTTCCCTTCAAGCTGTAGCATTTTCCTATATCTTGGGTTCGTCTATAGTTAACCGCTGCTGATATTACTATCCGTTTTTCTTTATTTCTTTTTTATTTCATTGTCAAAATCCACTTGTTCGAAATTAATTATATAGACACACTTTTCGATTATCGAATCTCAGTATGTACAAAATTAATGCATTCAGAATAGCACTGATTTTATATTAGTAGGTATTAGTGCCCGCTCGCCGATAAGTCGCTTAGTTTTGTGGGGGTTTTGAGAGTAATAGCTGGGACTAGTTGTATTCGATAGCTTATAATTAATTGTTACTAGGTGCCAACTGCTTACCCTAATGGGTAAGCTTTAGTAACTTGTTGCTTTTGTTGAAATACGAAAAAATAATTCAAGCTCGGATCCTCATCTCTCTTACATCGCGTAGTTCAATAGGGTTTGGGCCATCCAGCGCTAGGTAGCACTGGCTTTCTCGCCGAATACCGAGACACATGAATGAAAACACAATGCTTGTACTTAATAATTTAAGGATACCAAAAAAAGTTGGTCGAAAATTGGCCTGTGCAAAAGGACACAATTCATAATTTTGGAGTTATCTATCGTACGTGATGCACCGTTATTAGATCAGTTTTTTCATAGGTTTCGATGTAAAGCTTGTAGCTGTTTTTCTAAAAAAGAATAAACAAATCTTTGCAACAAAGCATTGAGTCTTACGGGAATTATAAACTTTAGATGCTTATAACTTCGTTTGCGAAGCTTCACAAATTAATTAATTTTAGAGTACTTTCGCGTTTATCAACTCATATTTCAGAAACGAAGCCTTTAATCGAAAAAAGTCGTTCTTAAAAGTGTCACTTTTATATTTTTAGAGATTACAATAATTCCGTAAAAGAATAAAATTTAACACCAAACACAATTTAAATTGTATCGACGCGTGTACTCTTCGATAAGCGCCCCTTACGTTTCCGACCCCGCTCGCATCAGTTGTCTTGGTTCTTGGGCTAATAAATACACCTAAAAATGTATTTCGTTTCTCTTAAATTAATTAATAGATGCCGAATATATGTTTAAACGCATTAAACATTTTTTTAGAATAAATAATTTAAATTACCTAATAATAATAAAACAATATTCCAGAATAGTTAAAATTATAACATAGATATTTATTTTTTTCCAAAACACTTGATAACAAAAAATCTCGTTAGTAACTTTTAATTTTTTGGCTAGTATCATCTCCTGTAAAGAGATAGTAAATTAACCAAGAAAAAAAAATTTAAAGACTTGGGTGTGCCGGTGTACTATTATCAACATTATTCACTGTCGACTTCGCTTTCCTCATCTTCTTCATTAGATTTTGGATTTGAAGGGCTTATTGTACACATTACATTACACCATTGGCGTGCGGTCCATGGAAGCAATGGAAGCAACGCTTCCCTAGAGAATTTATTAAAAATAAAAACCAATGCTAACAAAAATATTTTTATAAAATTATGGTTATATTTTATTTAAATTTGTAATATTTAATATCAATTAATATTAATATCAATTCCGTACAGCAAAAAGTATAATTATTTAGAGTACTATATTAAATTAGGCTCATTAAATTTGCACGGAAAGGTAATACCGATTCAAATGTGTTACAAACACTGCATATAAGCACTGCTTACAACTGCTCTTCTCTTAGCCTTGGCGTGATTCAGCAGGCGTGGTCATATAGTAGACGATGCTCTTAGCATTGTTTGCATTATCGTCACGACTGCAAATTCAACTGCTTCGGTGAAAGGTTCGAGTACCTTCGATACATCCGAATCGGGTCGATTTTGTTTGTTCAGTTTGTAAATTATTAATAAAGAATTTTCCACATACAGTTTTGGGGAGAAATTACAAATTATTAAGAAAGGCAGATCAAAACCAGAACTTTCAAATTTAACAACAAAGATTAAAACCTGCATCGGTATTTTGCTAAGACCGGAAAATCGAGTTGCAGTATAAATACATAGTAGTAGTTTTTTTAAAATAAAGAATAATAGTCAACAAATTCCATAAGTATAAAGTGTAAAAGTTCTTTGAAAAACTTTTAAGTTTAATAATTGTAACACTGTTTTTTTATTGTACCTAATAGGAGCGGATCCAGAAAAGTATTTTGAGGGGAAAACTTTTGGAAAAATAATTGTTTTAATAAATAATAATTAAACAAACATTATTTGTTTCTATTCTATGTGTACTTATTTTTAAATTGGGAAGGGGGGAATTATTCCCTCCCCGTTAATTCGCGCCTGTACCTAGGTGTATTATAATTAAAATCGTGGTTGCTTCCTTAGCCTAAATTCTCACCGCACGCCACTGCATTACACGAACCTATACATGCAATATTATTTTTCCTGCAACTGCACCATTTCTGTTTGCATCCTGAAAGTAAAATTCGTCAGAAAATAGTAAATAATGTAGAAATGTACCTTTTTTGCATCCGCATGTTGATAAGACTGTAATATCTGTTGGTAATGATGGAAGAGTTTGTAATATAGGAAAAATCTGGTTACTCTTCAATTGCCAATCGTAATCGCAATAGTTTAAATAGTTTTGAATCGGGTTTAAGGCATTTAGCCAAATATTACACTGGTAGTGTGTCCGTAAGCAATATTTTAGACTGTCCTCTGTAGGTGGTAATTTATCAATAGTTTTAGAACCAGCAAGTATACCTCGAAGCTGATTAATATAGTTAACGACTTGATTATTGGTATAAAGCTTAATAACAAAATTATGCAAGTTTTGAAAAGTCTGTTCATCGAAATCCGAAATTATTAAGCAATTTGTATGAAGCCAGGTATGTTTTCCAACAAGTTTTCTCCCCGATGCCAGAAAACTGACTTGTAGTATCTGATCCTGTGAGGGCATGAAACGCTGGAAGATTTTGTAAAAGATGTTCTATTTTTAAGAGACGAACTGGTATGAAGCGAATGCTATCCTTTTTTCCGGTCTTTATCCAGACTTCTGGGGTTAAATATTTTTCTAAAGTGACATAGAAGTACCAAAACGTTAGTGTCCCTGCATTCGATAATCCATTTACTGTAGCAGGCTTTTTTAGCAGATAATATATGTAGCAGAAACCGTGTGTCTGCTTCTTCATGATTCGAATGCAACAAATCATCTACTAGGCCAAAATTGCTTCTGCATATGTTGGCTTCTCGAATAGTCACTGATTTGAGTTGATAAGAAATTCGTCAACTGATTCTTATGAAAAGTAAGATGAATAAATAACTGCCATTGCCAAGGTAGTAGAAATTCAACCGTATCAATAATTGTATCAATTGATTTACCGGGTCCTCTTTTGATTGCAGTCATATTTTTGATTGACATGTCGTTATAGTGATCTAATATCAAATCTACTCATTCAGCCTTGTATGAGTTATTAAATATGATCGAAGAGAATGTTCTTGATAATCCCCGAATGTCTTAGTGTTGATCGGTTTACCCAAGCTCTGTACCAGTGACATACTATCATAAATATAAATTTGCGGGGTAAATTAAACAAATTCTCTTCTAATAAACACAACACGAGTTTATTTCTGCAGTTTTCACACTAGAATGAACAGTCTGACCCCTTTTTAATATTAACATTCTTCTAAATTCCAATATCATAAATTTTATACTTTAATATACACAACTTAATATATATTAAGAAAAAACTAATTGATTTACACTATAAACGTTTAAACTTATATTAGGCATCTATTAATTAATTTAAGAGAAACCAAATACATTTTTAGGTGTATTTATTAGCCCAAGAACGTAGACAACTGCTGCGTGCGGGACCGGAAACGTAAGGGGGGCTTATCGAGCAGTACACGCGTCGATACAATTTAAATTGTGTTTGGTGTTAAATTTTATTCTTTTACGGAATTATTCTAATCTCTAAAAATATAAAAGTGACACCGTTAGAAGCAAAATATCGCGGTCTACAATTTTATAAGAACGACTTTTTTCGATTAAAGGCTTCATTTCTGAAATATGAGTTGATAAACGCGAAAGTACCCTAAAATTAATTAATTTTTGAAGCTTCGTAAACGAAGTTACAAGTATTTAAAGTTTATAATTCCCGTAAGACTCAATGCTTTGCAAAGATTTGTTTATTTTTTTTTTTGAAAAACGGCTACAAATCTTACTTCGAAACCTACATGAAAAAATTGATCTAATAACGGTGCATAACGTACGATAGACAACTCCAAAATTATGAATTGTGCCCTTTTGTACAAGCCAATTTCTGACCAACCTTTCTTGGTATAACAATTAATTATAAACTATTGAATACAACTAGTCCTAGCTTTTACTCTCAAAACCCCCATCGGGTGACACGTTTTGCCCCACTGGGCACTCTACTATATATACTTATACGAGATTTGAAGGTAAAAATACAAAGAAGTTACTATATTTTAAGACTTGATAAGTATGCCATAATATCTATCTTTCTCAGATGTGTTGCCATTCGGTCTGTTTTCTTTGTTCTCACATGAAAATCCAAACCCAAAGCGAAGTTTTATCAATATGTACTGTAAATACGGTTTCATGATCTGCAATGATGCAAAACCGTTATCTATTTTTTTTCACAATTTTTTATTATCTAAAATAATAATAACAAATATATCTATAAAATAAATCCTATCTATAAGCTAACATAGTGCTATTATAAAATATTAGGTGAGAAGTGGCCTCTTCCATACAGTTCCGAAAAGAAAGACAAAAAACATTTTCTCTATCATGTATATTTGTATATATATGATATTATAACTATATGATATTCCTTGTAAGATACGAATTCATATTATTTAATATAATAATTATTCTAATTAGTAATTTAAATGCCGTTATAGGGCCGTTTTGTGCTCATTTTTTATAACATTATTTTTAGTTTCGTTTATTAGGACAAGAATTGAACCAGATTTAATCGAATTACACGTTTAATAAGCAAAGTTTTTCTACATCACTGGTTTGTAAAATTGATTTAAAGTTATAATATTGTGTCAATCTAGAATATAAGTTAATCATATTAAAACTTATCTGAAAACCCAATAAGCTGAGTATAATAAATTACATAATAATCATAGATGCGATCATGTGTAACAATTTAATTCTTATTTCCTTATAGAAAATATAAATAAATAAAATAATATAGTATTATAGATTATTTTGGCGAAGCGAACATATTAAATTGTTACACTTCATTAGACTACTATTATGCTCTATTCATTTGTCCTGTTTGGAAAAGTTACCTTCTGGTATTAATTTCTATTTTTGTAATAATAACGAGTTTGACTTTTGTTGGGACAATTTCATTTCGTAGTTTCTTATCTCTAATTTTTAGTTTATGAAAGTAGAAACAGAAAGTATTATAATTGTAAAGTTGTTCATGCGTACGTTATAAGCCTAGTACGAACTTCCCACTTCCGCAATGTTTTTCATACGGCAGGTAGAAGGTAAAAGTGATTATCACCGGAACCTGTATTTCTACTCCTTCGCATATACTAAGCAGTGTTATTAGTTTTCCTGTTCAACGACTACGTTGAAGATGCAGTAAATATCATCTGCCGGATGCAAGCGACTTGTTCGGAAATTATTTGTGTAGATGTTAGGAAGATGATTTGTGAATGTTTAGAAAATTACGGTATACATATTTACAACAGCCAGCAATCGGCTCTTGTATTTCCTAAATACTTACTAATAAAAAAAACCGATAGGTAAAAGACAGTTAATAAAATACATGCTATTAAAACTAACTAAGCAAAACATTAATAACATGAAATTAAACTTTAGAAGACGTATTTCAGTAGTTTCGGAGGTTTTCAATTGTACTAAATTTTAGTCATGTAGATTAACTAAAAAAGGACAAAATCAGTTTTTAATAGTATATTTTTAGAGTAAACTGCTAGCAAATGTCTTGTAAGGGCGTTGCTGCTTTAAGAATCGAAATACCCCTTTTATACTGTGTACGAAAGAGACCGAATTAAACAGAGATGGACAACTACCTGGGCAAGATATTTAAATTCTTTAAAGTTTGTTTTGAAAACGCTTGTAAAAACTCTTGTTGCTCATTCTATTCAAAATTTCTTTGACACACTTTATAAAATAGTCCTTTTAAATGGAAGCATCTACTAGTTAAACAAAGTTATAGCGTGTTTATGTTTCATTCTTTAATAAAAAATAACTAAACGAAAATAATAATGAAAACAATAATCAAAAAATAGAGGTTTAGGAGTATTTTAGATAATTAAATAATCGCAGAAACTAATGTAAGCGATAAATAAAAATAAAGTAATAATATAGGCATTTATTTATGTAAATACGTTAAAATTTTAAAAAGTTATTAAATATTCTGTTTTTTAATAAAAATACCACAAACTAAGAAAAAACTAGAAACATAGATATAGTAACTACTAACAGTCACAAAACAAAAATTAAGAAACACCCTTGGCAAAGCATAGAACCTTAGATCATATACATATATCTTTAATATCTGTTTACCTAAAAATTTTAGAAAATATTTGTGAAAGATTGCAGATTTTTTTAAATCCCGCCTCCTTTTAAGTAGATTAGTCAATGAGTTTAATTTTTCTCTATAACACATTATTCTGTCAATTACCCATCTCTCTCTTGCATGTATTACCCGAGTGCAAAAGTTGGACCTTTTCTCATAAACATTCCAGTAACTACTTTCAAGATATAATCCTGTGATTATACCCAAACTGTATTTATTATTAAACTTAATTTATTTGACCGGCAACTACTGGGAATTTTACCTGAAGATGAATAAACCGGCCCTTAATGTTTAAATATGCCTCGTTTGTATGCCCAATCTGATTCTACTTTGGAAACTCGGGGAATGATTATTAGTCTTAATTATTTATTACTTTTACAATAAAAACTTATTACAGTTAGTACTAAAAATTGAGTTTTTCTAGTGTTTACAAAATAATTAAACCATGTAAATAAACAAATCAAACTCGTAAATACATTAATAGAGTTTATAATAAAGTAGAAAAAAGCATGCGATATTTATTTCTTAAAATAGAAGAAACGATAGTAGAAGTGAAACGGCTGTTTTGTATACCAGTAAAATAAGAAACTCACTTGAAAATAGCAGTTTTTATTACTCTATTGTTGTTATACAAAGCCACTCTAGGTAGGGTAGCAACCTTTAAAACTGTTTATATTTGGTTTGTTGTTGAAAAACAAAAGAAACTATGCTCCGAAACGTACGTCGTTCCTTTTACCAGAATTGTTAAATGTGTTGCCTGCTCGGGACAAGACATTTGCTAATGACTGTACTAAGTAGGTACTAACTATCAATAAGCATAAAAACAATTTCGGCAATTTACCATTTTATTTACAATACCGCTTGATCGCATTCAAGGCGAAACTAAAAGCATTTCTGAAATACCAGCTAGAGCTTTTATTTTCATTTTGCTTGCACAAAACAGTTTGGTGCGCTTTTATAGAACTAAAAATTAAGTGAAAAAATCGTAGTTGCTTTTAATTTGAAATATAAAGAAAAAATTATAGACTATACAGGGTGCTAATTTAGTAATCTCTTCTTCGATTGTAACTTTGTCGTTACCCTGATAAGAAATCTGATTGGGGGACCGTTAATGAGGTTAAAGACAGTTTAGAAACATTTTAAGATTTGCGTCACAGGGTATCTCCAAAAGTATAGTGCATAAAAGCGTATTATTTACCTATATATTTTTATTGGAGCTAAAGCCTCTTTGGGATCTGTTTTCAACTCTACATTTTTTGCCCTTGTCGCGTTGCGAGGTTAGGATTTAATTTTTTTGGTCAAATCAACCGTTCATTTAAATTTCAATATCTATGCCATCGTTTATTTTTTTTTTGTAAAAATTTAGGTGAATCATAGTTAAAATCAATTTATGCCAAGCTTGTGTTAGAAGTAATTTTTTTATGCAGGATGTTTAAAATTAACTCTTAAATATGGTCATTTTCAAATTCATTTTTTACAATTTTCTTAAATATATACCTTATATTTTGTGACAGGTATCAGTTAAGCATTTATTTTTCTTTATATTTATAGCTATGAGTCGATCTTTATCTTTTAATCGTTTAAAAAATATCGGGATTCAAAGAAAACGAGACACTTTTTACCCTTTAAGAGTATAAACGTTAGCCATGATTTTCTTAAGCATATGATCTAGATTTTGAGCTTTTTATGTTGTTTTTAAAAATGTTTTCTTGAAAAAGGTTAAAATAATATCTATCTTAGTTTTGTTAGGAAAGCAAAGGAACATTAAGAGTACGCGACTATACGTAGTTGCTTTTGTAGTGTTTTTATTGTAAACTAGGGAAATCCCGTCAAGGCATGACGGTCAAGAGAATTTAAGTGATTGAAGGATTTCCTTATGTACAACATTCGTTGTGTGATTACAGTCCTTCGGATTTGCATGCGTGATTATTTAAATAAGCACAGCCAAACATAACCAGTTGAAAATTCTAAGCCTAACATTCCCGTCTCCCAACTTACCCTCCTCATAGGTAACTTTCTAGTTCATTCTGGTTCATCAGACATTCCTACACTACTTTTTCATCAAATATTCGAATCTGGTGAGAATTAAAAAATTTAAAAGAAAACTGATAGACAGAGACAGACACTCGTATCGAATTTCGTAAAAATGCTCCACATTAAATACTTTAACACTCGGCTAAGAATTGTTTGTGATATGATTTGTAAGAAAGCGATCGGTGACATAGTAAGCAAGTAGAAGGAGGATGTTTAGTTCCGACACGTGACGAAGTGAGTGATGTAAGTAAACATTCGGCCTCGAGCGTATAGAAATGCATCGATTACAAATAACGCTTTTAACGAAATTCAGACGCAGTTTAAGAGGTATCTAGGTCAGCGATTCCCAAAGTGTGTTCCTTGGAACCCTGGGGTTTCGTGAAAATATTTTGGAGTTACACGGACCAGTTGAAAGTCCTATAATATAACAAAAGAACACCACTTGCAAAGCTTTAAACTTTTCTACATTAACGGCCTAATGACTATTTTATTTTTTGGTGCGTTACAAAATACAAAAACGAAATATCGCAATAAGCTGGATGCTGCACTAGATATACGAAATCGTTATAAAATATTAAACAAAGTTTTCATATACGTGCATGGTTGAATAAATTATTTGTAGGTAATTATTATTTTTTTAGTGCCCAGTTAAGATCAGGATGTTTGTAGATATACTAGTTAGGGTTCTGCGATATGTAAAATATAGTAGTATAAGGGTTCCGCGGAAAAATAAGTCTGGGAACCAATTATGAATTAATTAATTGATTTATTTATTTATTTGATTAATTTTTTAATTCATCAAATCACAGAATTTTTCAAATTGGGACCGATGAAATTAGTTTATAGTGAAAAAAAACCAGTAATGGTTTCTTCTCAGTGAAAAAATGTATCTCATAATGAAATGTCAAATTTAATTAAATTTGCTCGATGGATTATCGTGATCTAATTTTTTCTTGCAAAATTTGTCATTTAAGGCATTCTTAGCTTTTGGTTTTGGAAAATCACACTCGTCTCCTTTATCGACTCGTGTAATTTTCGTTGCAAAAAGCTACTTATTTCTGAAATGACAAATTTTGTCGGAAAAAATTAGACCCCTTGTTAAATTATACATGAAAAAACGATGTACAACGTTTAAAAATAATGTTGTAAATTTAAAAAATTGAAACGCGTTCATTAATTCAAGGTTCAGACGGAAATTTATCAATGCTTCCATTTTGAAATATTTCCATAGTGCAAATATTTCCCCATGGAAATATTTGAAATAGTTGCCAACACTACATAAAAACGATAAAAATTCAAACTTTGGTGTGTTAATACAGAAATAACTACATCTATTTCCTATTTTTAAATTTATTTTTGTCTACTGCTTTAAGATTTTTATATTTTTTTGATTATAAAATATAACCACTGAATGACTAAAATATCAAGATGAGAGATTAAGATAATGAGATAATAGCCGCAACACATATCGAATATTAGTGATGGAAGTGGTCTGTTTATAAAAGTGGTTTCAGAAGTTGACGCGATGGATTTTGAGATGGCATCCCAAATGGATGTCGGATTTCATGCATCTTGAATTAGTCATTTTATATTTATTTAATTTAAAAATTTAAAAATTAAAAACATAAAAATGAAGTAGCGTTGATTGATCTACACAGCGAAAGCTTCAATATAAAAAAAGTATGACGTAAATCTGCCCAGCGGAACTCTCAAACGAACTGGAACATAAATAAGCCTTGTGTTTTAAATATATAGATACTGTTTTCAATCTGGTCTACATTAAATACTAAGTTTTATTCTAAGGGATTGCGCTGCTACCCTTGTAAAACCACTATACATTTTATTTAATTTATGTTTGTCTACAGCTAGTTTTCCATTGATTTGGAAACTGCCCGGTTCTTAAGATGGACGATCCGTCCCTCATTGAAAATTACAGATCAATTTCAAATCTTTGTAATTTTGTTAAAGCATTTGAGTCTATTATTTATAAATATTTGTATTCATCTGTAAGATCACTTATCTCCCCACATCAACATGGTTTTATGGAAAGTCGTTCCACTATAACTAATATTGCATGTTTCACTCAGTTGACTGCAGAGATCATGGATAAAGGTAATCAGGTCGATGTCATCTACCTTGACTTACAAAACACTTTTGATCAAATTGATCAATACATATTGTTAAACAAACTATCGTGAGATGACCTATCAGAGAGTATTATTAAATTTTCTGGATCTTATCTTTTTAATATGAGTTCTTGTGTCAGATACTCCAACTTTATATCCTGCAATTTTACTCCTACATCGGGAATTTCTCAAGGTGCAAATCTTCGACCTTTACTTTTTTTACTTTTTATTAATGAAATAGTAGATCAAATATCTTTCCACTGCCTCCTCTTTGCAAATGACATAAAATTGTATCGTGAAGTAACCAACTATAATAATGCCATGCAAGTACAAAATAATCTTTACACGGTAGATAACTGGTTTCACAATAATATACTTTCACTAAACATCTCTAAATGTAAGACCATTTCTTTTACAAAAAAACTAAACGGGTATGGTTACATCTACACTGTCAATGACATTGCTATTCAAAGGACGGATTTCTTTAAAGATTTAGGTGTCATCTTTACCACCATTACTATATTTAGGGCCAAAGAAAAATTGAAATTTAGAACTTGATATCATGTATTTGTCTAATTTTTGGACATTTGTTTCGTACCATCTAAAATAAAAAACATTTGTTTTGGATTTTTCCTGTTGCGCATTCTTGAGTTATTGAATTTTCAAAACTGTGAAAGTTGTTCAAAAACCGCTGGATAATGTAACTTTAAATGCAATGGTATGGTTATATCTACACTGTCAATGACATTGCTATTCTAAAAACACTTTTTTAAAGATTTAGGTGTCATCTTTGATCTTAAGCTAGATTTTGTTGCACATATACATGACATTGCTAGCCGAGCTTTTAGAATTTATGGCTTTATATATCGTACTTGTAAACACTTTTCAAACATTCAGACGTTACGTGCAGTGTACCTAGCCCTACTAAGATCTACATATATATTGGAGTAACGCGCGGTAATTTGGTTTCCCCTTTCTGAATGCCATATTCGTGAGATTAAACGATTTCAAAGATGTTTTCTTAAGTTTTTAGCTTTTCTTGCGATGGTATCTACTTGTATGCTGAGGTTGGGGGTTAGTCAAATTAAGCTACATAACATTTTATTTTATATCTCTGCGTATTAGTCGCGTTATTAGTTTTATTAATTAAGGCTTGTCCCAGAAAGTTTTGCACGGTTTTTGAATTACATATTTACTATATTAGGCTAATGCATTATAATAAATTTAGTTTTTGTTTACCAATGGTTTTCTACTAAACAATCGAACTTTTGGTTGCGGTTCCGTTCTCCTTAATATATTGTTTATTAGGGCCCAGTATCTATCAATTGAGCAATGTTTTGGTGCAGTGGGAGGATTCTTTTTTGGGACGTAGTGGATATTATGGTTTTCTAACTTCTTTTGGCATAATGCGCCGTTGGTAGATCTGACCTAAACAAAGTTACTTTAGTATAATTTAGTACAAATGGTAGTCATTGTTCTTGCACTTGGTGACAGCAACCTTTAGCAGATATTTAGTGACAAATCTCGTGATTGATTGTGCCTTCTGCAAACAGTGGTTTATTGCGAAGGCCACACGCAGAGATAACCTGCCAGTACGAGTACCTTCGGTCTAAATTGCAATTTGTCTCATATTATCTGGTACATTCTCCTTGTTGATTACTTTATAGAATTGCGGACTTGGTAGAGCAGCAAAGTCAAACTTAAAATAGATTCGTCATTCAATCAATATTCAGAATTTTTAGCGTAAACATGCAAAATTTCTCGACGCACGTCTCTTCGTTTCGCTTCACTTGTTTTTCCTGTCATGTTTCGAACTCGTACTTAAGCCTGAGCCACTAGCCACCACAACGCGTTTTTTAATTGAAGCATATGCATTACTAATCACGCATTATATTTTAACAAAAAGATTGTATGTAGTTATTTTAAATATGCATTCGTGCGTACAAAAACTGCGCAAAACTTTCTGGGATAAACTTTATATTATTTATTTACGTTACTGTATCATGCATGTTTTTACATGAATTGTAACTTGGATTTGTATTTCGTATTTAAGTATATCGAACCACTAGTTACTGTATTTTGGGTAAGTCCATGTGAAATCAACCAAGAAAAAAAATGAAATCTGGAGCTTAATATCAGGGATTTGGCTAATTTTCGAGACAATTGTTTCTTACCAACTAAAATAAAAAAATTTAAGGGCTTATTAAGGGGGCTTTCATTAGGTATTTTACAACTGATAGGGTTTTTGTCAACTTATTAAACCGGTTTTTCTTCTGATGTTATTTCGGCCTAAATTTTCGACAGTAGCTATAGATGTTCTGTTACGCATAATGCTCATCCTACTGCAAACTAAAAAGTTAAAAACCAAAAACCCTGTAAATTGATGCAAATTTAACAAATACTGTTAATACTTTTAATAAAAACAATTAGTGTAATTTTATTTCTAATAACTTTGTTTTGCTTAACTAACAAAATTGACTTTTAACTGAAGAGTACCGTTTTCTTAAAGCAAAGGGTTTTTAAACATAACATAAAGATTTTAAAATCTTATATAAAAAACACAACCAACTTTTATGTTTTTAAAGAGTAAAAAGTACGACTTTCGTTAATAGCCATTTAAAAAAAACTATTAGAGGTAAACTTATCAAAATAAAAGAAAATAAATACTTTATTGATACCCGATCTAAAACACAGAGTGCTCTATTCAGAAAATTTAAAAAACAGTTTTGAACATACTGTATAGAAAATTTCAGTTGGATTAAATAGATCCTAGCTTAGACATAATTTTTTATAAGAAAATCAATAAACGATGTAGTAGATATTGAAATTTAAATGACAGGTTGATATTGACCAAAATACATCTAGAAAAATCAAAACTTGATAACCTAGCATTTAAGAGTAAAAGCAATTTAGGATTGAAGACAGAAGCCAAAAAGGCTTTCGACAACAAGATGTGGTTGTTTCATTTAAAAAAATACGCTTTAATATCCTACACTTTTTTGAGACATCATGTATAAGCGCCAATAATTTTGAAATGTGTCTTTTTAACTTCGTTATCATTGCCCAAATCAGATTTTTTATCTGAGTAACAATAAAGTTATAATGAAAGAAGGGAGTGTTAAATGAACACCCTGTATAGACTTTTAATAACTATTCACTTTTCTAATAAAGATTTTACATTGAGGGTTCGTTAGTAGTGCAGCGATAATGGCTTCACCAGATTTAAAAACTGTTTTGTTAAAGTTTCTGTTAATTCTTACCACATTTATTAGTATTTTGAAGATATTATGGATTTGTACTGTCGAAGATTATCTTTTAAGATACTTCTCTTATGAATTTCTAAATCATTATTACAAAATGATGTTTATACGTAAAAGTTGTAAGTTTAAAAAGGAAAAATGAAATAGTTTTAACTATTCTTTATTTAAACTTCATTGTGGAACTCTTTTCTGCTTCGAATTGTTCAGAATTTTTTAATTGGTCTTGCATGAGCCACATTTGAAGCGTTACCAATGTTTGGTGCAATGTCTATAATGTGGTCAAGTCTAATGAAAATATTTCATCCTTTGGATGAAACGTATTGATAAATATATATTGTACGAGGGTAGATTGAAAAGTTTCCGGAATGGGCAAGAGATGGCGCGCGTATCGTGAAATTGTTATGATGGTTGTCAAGGCTAACCTATTTTAGGAAAGCTGTCAAATTTTCAGACACGTGCGTCGTTCCGTTTATGTTTACTAGGATATCTTGTGAAGCAATTCAGGCACTTTTGCAAAAATGGATAAAAACGAATTTCGTGCAGTCATCAAACATTTCTGGATGGACGGGAAAACGGCGACGGAGATACGAGATATTTTGCAGAAAGTTCATGGCACATCCACACCTTCATTTTCGACTATTAGTTTCTGGGTGAGCGAGTTCAAACGTGGCCGTACGAGCACCAAGGATGAACCACGCAGTGGACGTCCAAAAACGGCCACAAATGAAGAAATGGTCGATAAAGTCCATGATCTCGTGTTAGCCGATCGACGAGTGAAGTTGCGCGAAATAGTAGAGACCACGGGCATCTCATATGAACGTGTGCAAAATATCGTGCACGAACATTTGGGCATGAGGAAGCTCTCGGCGCGATGGGTGCCGCGTTTGCTGACTATGGACAACAAGCGAAATCGTGTGACCACTTCGAAAGAGTGTTTGGCCTTGTTAAATCGTAATCCAACGGATTTTTTTCGCCGATTCGTGACCGTGGACGAAACATGGATCCACCACTACACACCAGAAACCAAGCAGCAGTCGAAACAGTGGATTTCTCCAGGCGAATCTGCTCCGAAGAAGGCAAAGACTGTCCCATCTGCTGGAAAGGTCATGGCCACCGTTTTTTGGGATTCGCAAGGTGTGATACACATCGACTTTTTGCAGAAGGGAAGAACTATCACGGGACAATACTACAGCGATTTATTGGATCAATTCAACGGCATTTTGAAGGAGAAACGGCCTCATTTGCAGCGAAAAAAAGTGCTCTTCCATCACGACAACGCGCCGGCCCATTCATCCCGAATCGCCAATGCTAAATTGGTTGAATTGGGCTACGAGGTGGTGCCGCATCCCCCGTACTCTCCAGACCTGGCCCCGTGCGACTTCTTTTTGTTCACAAACATGAAGACTTGGCTCGGAGGCAAGCGCTTTACGTCAAATGAGGAGGTCATCGCCGCCACTAAAGCTTATTTTGCAGAGTTCCCGAAATCATATTTTTCTGAAGGCTTAAAAAAGTTGGAGCACCGCTGGGAAAAGTGTATCGCCCTGCAAGGATATTATGTTGAAAAATAAAAACAAAAACCTGTTCAATTACTGCGTTTTCTTGCCCATTCCGGAAACTTTTCAATCTACCCTCGTAGTACATACATCAACTCCTACAGTCTCGTCGCTCCAAATAAGGTTTTTTAAACTTACTGGTTCTGTGGTAGGACTAAAGTTGTCAGACTAAAATTAAGAATTTAACTACTTTTTTAAATTTAATATTATCTGAACAATTTTCGACATCGATGTAATAGTAACCATTGTCCTTCATTTTCGTAACACTTGAACTCTTCATAACAAATCGTATCCTTTGTACTGGTAACTGGTAAATTGGTAACTCTTCAAATGTGGTTCATGCAAGACAAGTAAATTTCTGAACAATTCGAAGTAGAAAACTGTTTCAAAAATCATGTTTTTGGCCATTTATGTCATTTGCTTACAACAGTGTCGATTATTATTTTTGTGTGTCTACTTTTTGGTAAATTCAAAGAGATCATAGGGATTTTAAGACATTACAACTTAATAATTATAATTATTAAGTTATCTAGTAGAGCACTGTGGGTGTTAGGTTAAGGAGGTAAATTCAAATTAAATTTAAACAAAACACTTTCCACAACTAATTTTTATTTTCATATATATATATATATATTTCGCCCACCAGGTGTACATCATCAGTGAAACAGTTTCACTGATGATGTCCACCTGGTGGGCGAAATATATATATGAAAATAAAAATTAGTTGTGGAAAGTGTTTTGTTTAAATTTAATTTGAATTTACCTCCATAATTATTAAGTGTTGAGCTAAGTATCTAGAGTAACTGCAATAATTTAGACTTTCCCAAGACTTTTCCAATGGCCATTTCTGCCGGTGTCGTGGAAGTGCTGCTTTTGGCTGAGCAAAGGCAAAATTTTTGCTTAAGCTATATTTTTCGTTGAAATGTACAATTTAATCATCCATCGGATGGTCTAAGTTCTCTGGATCTAAAGTAATTTTTCTTTATAATTTTATTATCTGATTGTTTTATCTATGGCTTATTATTACTATTTCTATATTTCTTCTAACATACTCCATCATGCATGCATGTTTAACTTTCACTAGTCTGAATCAGAGTACTCATCAAGTATACCAATACATTACAATATTTGTATATACAGGGTGCATTATCGGTTTTGTTACACATGCGAATAGCATGTAAAAACACAATTTCTCAAATATTGGCTCCTCTAATTATTTTAGAGGAAAAGTCACAAGAGAAAAGTTGTAGATCTTATTGCACACTTCAAAACACCCCACTTTAACGTTTTTACATGGTATTCGCTATGTAACAAAATAAATCGTACACCCTGTATATCACGGGTAGATATCATTAAAATTCTTTTTATAAAGAAAAAAATACAGGTAGAAGTAATTAAAACTGCACATCCTAACTGCAATTATATGTGTTTAAATTATAATTATAACTTTAGAAAGCGGCACGTAATTATTTTATTAGGAGATTAATAATACATATATAGTTAAAAATAATATTAAGCGTAAAAACAAAGCTGGAGAAATTGTACCTATAAACAACAGAGTTGATTAAATTTAAAACATACAGTAGTGCTAAAAATAGATCAGAAAATAAACAAGATGTTCGTTTAATTGATAAACATCAACAAGGAACTTTAAAAACAGATTGAATGAAAATACAGGAGTTACAGCATTCAGCATAAACAACAAGATTTTCCCTTAGTGAAGAAGGTACCTACATAAAGGGATTGGAATGAAGAGAAAAACTTTATATTTTGTTCTTCCAATATAAGTAGCAGCAAACAGTTACTCGAAAATAAAGCTGGTTTCGTTTGTTTAAAAGATTTCTGAATATAGACCCTTCAAAATGTAAACAGTCAATAATCTTCTAAATGACCATTCAAAACACTATTTAACAACTTCTTTCCCTCTTCTTACACAAGAAGTATAGAAGTTACATTGTTTTAATATGATATTTCATAAAGGAAATGTCTGCTGACGTACTGATATAACTAAAAAAATTCACCTCAATTTCATTGAAAATTTTAACTTTCGACAAGCAATGTCACAGGAGTCACTTTTACTGGAAACACGAAGAGGTTAGGAGGTTAATTTACTATCTATTCGCCAACATCTATACTAATTTTCAGTTTCTATTAATTTTTTCCGTTATTTTTCATTTAAACCGCCATATTTTCCAAGATGGCAGTTCGAGCACATCTGCTTCAACTCGGGACTCATCAATATTTTAAATAGTATGTATTCGCCAACATCTATACCAATCTTCAGCGTCCAATAATTCTTTCCGTAATTTACTTAATTTTGATCGAATTTTACTATACTTTTGGCGATTCACCTTTTCATAGTCAATGCACTGAGAAAAATGATAACAAAATATGATGACTATATTATAGTAGACCGATTTTTTGTTGTTCTAACCTGATTTTAGCAGCGTTAACTAAAAACCAAGGTCAGAATAAACAACTGATTTGCTAAGTGAACTATCTATTTATAGTTAAACGGTTTTTGGTAGATTTTGCCCGGGTTCTAGTAAAATCAGCCACTACCTTACTTGGGTTAAATCTACATGTACAGTTGGCTATTTAACTTACAAGTCAAACTAAAATAGCTTCACTTATTGATTCAAGCTACTATATAAATAGGTAAAGTGAACCAAACGTTATGGTTTAACCATAACCATAGTTAACCAAACCTTTACCCTTCGAAAGGGTAGTATTTACTTTGTGATAAGTTTCATTTACCATATGTAAGGCTGAAACAACCTAATGGGCACCACTCACGGTCTTCCTGGATCACGTCGCCAAAGACTTCGTCGTTAAATGTTTAATTTGTTGGGTAAACAAGTTGGAGTTCCAGATAGTATCGCATTTCATTAAAATCTTTTTATCACAATGAAAGACATTATTGACTGCATAATACTAAATACTTCTAATTAAAGACAGAGATTTTAGTCGACCTTTTATTATGAACTCAATAATTATTTCTTTCCTTTTAATACACGCGTTTTAAAGAAATACGATACTTTTATAAAACCAAATAAAATAATAAAATCTATTAAATTTTATTACAGGGAGTAAGGTTCAAATAACCCAACAGGTATGGTAAATTCAACTATTTTTCGGTTGCTTCTACCATATGGGAGTGTGATTGATTTAACCTTATTGCGTCAATTTAACCAAAAACATTTTACTAAAATTATATAGTTCGTAGTACACACAGGTATTCTTGTCACTATTTGTACATATTTTCAAGTTGCTGCAACCTATTTTTGGTTACTTTAACCTGACTATTTTTCTCAGTGTGTCTGCCGATAAGCTGATGATCATATATCGTTGGAAAGTACTTAAAATTATCTTTGAAATTATAATATAATAATAATAATTGCTACTACCCATTACCTGGCGAACCAGGCTCCGGAAGCCATGAATCTTGTGTGATTATTACTATTACGCAGGCCCAACGTGCGGTTGCAGCAGACTTAACAGATGGTATAAGCACAAATCCCACATTTGTGTTACAGCTAAGTAAAACTGCATCATACCTTAACCAGATTTACCGGTACCGGTAGTCGCACCCGGACTGGTTAATGATATATAATATGACGTATACACTGCTCGGAAAAATCTATGGAACAAATATATTTTGACCCCTAAAAATTCTTATAGTTATATAATTTAATAAATGTGGGTCACTAATAATTTCTCATAGTTGTGTCATGTCAAGGCACTCTCAGATACTCTTTTATTTTGTTTTGTTTGTTACTAATCATAATTATTTTAATGTTGAGCAATATTGAATGATGTTGTTTATTGTTTCCAGCCTTATTTTGTGGAACTCCATAATCATGAAATAAATAAAGATTAGTAAAAGTTTCACAGTTTTATTAAAATATAACCTGACAATATTGTTTCGACAGCTATGCTATCATTATCAAAGGTAATATAATTATAAACAAACACGTCGCTAAGGTAGATACAAAAATAGGTAACTAGGTAAAATAATAATAATAATCAGAATTAAATATCTAATACTTCCAGTAACGGAGAATTACTGAGCTCAAAAATACAAAATAAACAAAAATAAACATCCTGAAAAATCTAATTACGCCAAACACCTTTTAGAACAAAATCACACAATGACTCCTCAAAATAATATTAAATCCCTACATTTTTGTAATAACAAACGCAAATTAGACATTTTAGAAGCCTTTGAGATATACAAACACAAACTCAGGGTACCTTTAATGATTGAGCTCAGTAATTCTCCGTTACTGGAAGTATTAGATATTTAATTCTGATTATTATTATTATTTTACCTAGTTACCTATTTTTGTATCTACCTTAGCGACGTGTTTGTTTATAATTATATTACCTTTGATAATGACAGCATAGCTGTCGAAACAATATTGTCAGGTTATATGTTAATAAAACTGTGAAACTGTTACTAATCTTTATTTATTTCAATATTGAATGAAGTTATAAGCTTTTTGTACATTTTACAAAATGCCTTACAAAACTCTCTAGTTAATGAGCCTTCGAGTAATAAGATTCATCATCATCATAAGAATGTTTAGCATTCTACATCTCATTAGCCTAGTGTCTGGGTTACTATATAATAGGCCGTATTTGTAATTTTATCAGTAATTTGATCATTGCTTCAATTTGATGTTGAACTCCGAATCAATCATACTGCTTGTCCTGTTTTGAGACATCTGTCCAACTTCAATCGGTTACGTGCCGGTTAGGCCCGAATTGAGATATGCTCAATTAGCGCGCAAGTAACACGAATCGTGTGCTACCAGTCACTCACTGGTGGGAGCAAGATACTATCCATACTCTACTAGCTATCCAGGCTAGTACCGGAGCGATAAACATGCTCACCCGTCGGCACTTCTCCGAAGAGATGATACCTTGTCCAGCTTCGGACTTTCCCCCAACTTAATAAGTTGAGGAGCACTACCCGATCGAATCCAACCTCAGTTGTGGCTGGACTTGGAATGGTTTTGCCACCCCGACCTACCAGATTATAGGCTTGGTGGGCCCTCGACAGAGCTTCGTTTACAGGTCTATGTGTCTTAGACCCCCGGTATGTACCCTTATCAGGTGAAGTTGTCTTGAGAGTGAGAGGCTATAATACCCCATTACGCATCGCTCTCTTTAAGAGTAAAGGTTCTTAGGCTTCTTCCGTCCACAGTACAAGTATCAGGTCATAGGGTGGTCCGAACAGTCATCAGAACACAGTACCTGGTGGCATGCAGTTTCCCATTGGTTCGGATTTAGCTCTCCTAACCGGGATAAACCTCACTTCAATTCTCCTCCTTGGGATTCAGTCAAACAGCGGGATACTCATTGCTCCTTGAGAGACCTTGTCCTAGGTGAGATTCAAATCCACCCACACCGGTCCTCATGTTAGCAGAGCTTCCTCTGCAACGTTTATGAGTAATCGTCGAGAACACTTACGTGTATCTCTACAACACATTTGTCAACTGGAGCCTAGGTGGGGACTCTAGGCTTTTGTACTAGATATCCGTTACCCAGATAACCTGGGATAGGAACGCTCGGACCAGTTTAAACAGCAGGTGTCGTGTGGTCTACCACCCACCCCATGGGTACTTGTTCCCCACTGTAGATGGGGAACCGTGTTCGACCATTGTGTTCGACCAATGGGCTTGACCACTTTGGTCTACCAGTTTATAGGCTTGGTGTGCCCTCGACAGCGCTTCATTTACAAGTCTACACGTTATAGACCCCCGGTGTGTACCCTGTTACAGGTGAAGTTGTCTTGAGAGCGAGAGGCTATGATACCCCTTTTCGCATCAGCTCCCTTTAATGTAGAAATCTACCACAACGAGCCCTGTTGTACCCCCCAGAGCCGGGATAAACCTCACTTCGATTTTCCTCCTTAAATTTGGACAAATAGCGGGTTCCTTACGGTGACCTTACTTGTCCTCCTTCAGGTGAGAATCAAATCCACCCACACCGGTCCTCATGTTAGCGGAGCTTCCTCCGCAACGTTTACGAGTAATCGTCGAGAACACTTAGGTGTATCTCTCTCACACATTTCATCCTGTAAAGCCTAGGCGGGGAACCTAGAAGCTTATTGTACTGAATAACCGTTACCCAGACAAGCCTGGGATGGGTGATCTCGGACCAGTTCTAAGGGTGGGCGCCGTGTGGTCTGCTCCGCCCACCCTAAGTAATAAGATTCGTGAACTTTTTACTTTTAACTTTTATTTTTTGGTTGCAAGCTTATCCTGGAACGTCGTCATTTAACGCGAGCGGAAATTCTACACGCTGATGTAGGGAAGCTTGAAGGTGACAGTCGTCAAGTCGGCGCTGATGCCAGATTAAACACTTCCCGCGGAGTTATTTGTAGATTATGGTAATGGTATGACAACCTGGACTTGTGGACAAAAGACATTCAGATAAAGGTAGAAAAAGAACTTATTTCAGGATCGCTATATAACTTTGGAAGCAAGGCGTAACCGAACTCATACCGCCACCCAACTTCTTTGGAGTTTTCAAAGCGCCCATGGAGTAGGTGTTAGCTCGCAAACAATCGCTAACAATGGGCCAATGTAATGTTTTTTGACGAATCACTGGTTGGACTTCAGCCTGATATCAGAAGAATAAGAATGTGGCGAGAACGTGGTAATAACGAACGCGTTAGATACCCACAGCCAGTCCATAGATACAGTAAAGTATCTAAGTAGCATAATTACGGTATGGAGTGGAATCTTAGCTCAAGGTGAAACCGAGCTCGTTTTTACCGAATGATTTCTGGACGGAAATCAATGCACCACAAATATCCCACATTCCATACTGTAACCATTTGCTCAACAGGAGGGCGAAAATTCTCTCTATACGCACGACAACGCCCGCCATCACACTGCTCGAGTAGTTCAGGGGTGTTTTCAGGAGCAAAGGCGAAAGGTATAGCTCTTTTAAATTGGCCAGCACAGTCTCCATATCTTTATCCGATTGAGCATGCTCCATGGATATGCTCCAAAAACGATTTAATCCTAACATGGATGCCGTGCATACTGGCCTCGAGTTTGAGAATGACTTTTCACAAGAATGGGCTTAGCAATCGCAATACAAAATATTTACTTTATTTTCAGCATGTTCAGGTGATGTCACTGGTACTTACCGCGAAATTTAATTGTAATTGTAAAAAGCCGCCGCCCACCTGTCGCATAAAGTCAAATTATTTTTTGTTCTAGTGAGAAATCGACTGTCATATTCGTATAGTCCCATGAGATGGGAAGTAATGCTTCACATACTCCATAATCTGGTTTTGAACGGAAAGTGCTGCGTCTTGAACTGGCGGAGCTTTCACTTATTCTAGCCTCGAATTAGTGTTAGTGTAACTACACTAACCCCAACAATTCTCCTTAGTTGGTACCATAACCTTTTTATAGGTCGCAATTGAGACACATTTGCACCGTTATCAGTACGTACGTGGAATAAATTTTATGTTACATTTATGTCACCATAGTGTGCAGCGGCCATATCAGGCCAAAACATGTAATTGCTATCTGCATCATTTTTACGAATAAACAGCATTAGTCTTTTACGAATGTATTGCTCAGCATAAATATCTTGAGTTATAGATTTCATAGCACAAGCAAAGAACGTATAGTATGTATAGTATGTTCAACAGGAGTAGCTGAACATTGTAAACCTCTTTTTATAAAGTTAGGTATAATGACATTTTCAGGCATCTTGATCTATAACTGTATCGATTACATAAAAATTCAACTAGACGAATTAATATAAAGCTCTTACTTTCACAATTACCCCACAAGAAATAGATGGTAAATGCTTTTTGTTAGTGTTCATGTTACTCTAGCGCAATATAATGAAACCAACATAACAAATGGCGACAAGCAGTAGCTGTATTCTACTTGGTTCATTTTAATAATTATTAAAAAATCTGCATAAAATTAATATTCAGTGTTTTATTTACAAAAAAATAAACAAAGATATTGAGAAATTAGGTACGTTAAAGCAATAATTATTATTATATCATTCGTACGACAAAAGAGTAATTTTGGCAGAGTGGTGTGAGGGAACATCCTAATACATTTCATGAAAGTTGGCATAGAGGTTGAGCAGTAGTTCACTCTAGCAACAATTTACAGCCATACCGTGGACCAAGAAAACAATTCGAAGTAAAGGTTCTGGGCGTTCTTTAGCAAAAATAGTAGTAGTAGTAGTCCTTGTAGCAAAGTGTCCGACCTATTATGAGCCTGGACTCGTATATATTTTTTTCAGTACATTCTTGTTTTAATTATGTATACTTTTTGTGTATGCAATAAATAGATAAATCACGGATTTTATTAAGGACACTAGGGTGGTCCAACAAAAAAGCAAAGTTGGAAATCTTATGCTCTCGCCCCCTAGGATTATTGTATATCGAAAAAGAAAGTACCCTTATTTTTTTATTTTGAAATCGGTCAATGTTTAGGGGTGCCTCAAAGCCTTAAAGTTTCCCATGTATTTTATATAGGAAAAAACACGTTTTCGTAGATTTGGTGTAGAATACTAGAAAATCAATATTTTTCAACCAGACTACGCTGTTTCTCTTCAGAAATGTTCAGAGAAGGATATCCAATAATTTATTTGTTAAATTTTATATATTAACTATTTTTTACAGACCCGCAAAAAACCCCATAAATGAAAGAAACACTGAAAAATCGTTAAAAAATATTTATTACTATTTTTTAATAAAAAATATTTCGATAAATAAATTATTATGTCATTCTCTGAACATTTCTGAAGAGAAATAGAGTAATCTAAGAGAGTAAATTCTATACCAAATCTATGAAACAGTGTTTTTTCCCATATAAAATACATGGGAAACTTTAAGGGCTTTGAGGCACCCCTAAACATTGTCCGATTTCAAAATAAAAAAATAGGCGTACTTTTTTTCGATATACAACAATCCTAGGGGGTGAGAGCATAAGATTTCCGATTTTGCTTTTTTGTTGGACCACCCTAATGGACACCCACCCCCAGAATAAAAAAATTACACTACTTTCACTCTTAATTTTGGTACTTCTTAAAATTGTAATCTAAATAGAAAACATTATTATACAATAGTTTTATAACCATCCACTCTAAATAGGCAAGATTTTTCACATGTAAAATCTTACTCGGAAAGAATTAGAAATTTGACTGTTTTAATTTAAAAAAAAAGTTACCATAAATGATACAATATTATACTATAATCAGTTAATCACACTCTAATACAATTACTATATCTTTAATTGAAGTGTGATAAACTTACACTAACAATGTATTGAAGTTTACTCTATACGTTCTACACGAAGGTACCAATTAGATATTTTATTCTAAATATATTGGACTGTTTAAAGTGGTATACTGTTCGAATTTTACACTAAGTTTCTTACTGTGTGGCTAATATACCTGATATATCTAATATGTAACTATACTGTTTGAGAAACCACATTTCGTAAAAATTTAAATGTATGATGTTTTTTCAGCAAATTTATTCAGCAATCATGAAACGGATGTTAATGCAATAAAAATATAAAAGGGGTAGCTTCGCCGAACATTTGCTTTTTTAAAGTAATTAACATTCACAAGCAAATACAAACGACAAAAAGCTAAAAAGAGGTAAAATGAAAAATCTGTTAAAATCTTAGATTAAACAAACATAAACATACATATTTTAAAATTCATTTCTTTGAAGATTCTTTCATAATAATATGAATAAAACAGTGGATCCTGGATCGCCCTTGCTATAACGTTTTTACAGTGAAATTGCAATACATAATGCATGATAAATAACCCGTACACACATCAGAGTACACTTCTGTGTGAATACGAAAGGATTTGGTTCACATATCCTAAATAAAGATTTCTATAGAAACTGCTCAACCGACGTGCATTATGCTATGATATTGTAAAGACTTCTTTCTCTACAGCCAAAGTCCATCATGTATTTGTGCCCAGAATGTTGCAGGTATCCATTAAAAGTTTCTTTTGAAGGTAGTATAAAAATAAATTAAAGGCCTTTTTATATTAAATCATTTTTAGCATTTTTGTTTCCGCTTTGAAAATTACTTTTTTTTAACTAATTATTTTTAAAAACATTTTTTATTATTTAGAGGTGATGATAAATGATGTAGTGTAAGAAATTTTCATTCCATTCCAAGTGCTTTTAAGCGTATTTCAAGTCTTAAAGACTAAAGAATAAACGTTTCAAACAAACCCTTAGCAGTTTCTGACTGCTTAGAGCGCAATCAAAATATTTGCATGATATTATTTAAAACGTAATCATTTCCTGAAATATATCATTTAGGAAAGAGAATTTACCACTACTGTACGCTTGGAATGTTAATTATTTACGGTAGGATTTAGCGTCCTTTATACGCCTGTAAACAAAGAATATTCATAATACAACACTGTTTCAACATTTTCTGATGCTTAATCGCAGCAATTTTTATTTTTGTCTATTTGATTAAAACATTTGTTTTGTAACGTAACTTAAAGTAGTTTTAAGTTTGTTTTAAATTGTGGTACATACGTTCGTACGTCTAAATATTCTGCAAAATTATATTCAGATTATGATGTTGATGTTGACTGACAACGTGAATACGTGATTCATAGTATAGATAAATATGGAATAACATTTTGTTGCATTGTTATTGATACAAAACATGACTGACATGAAGTGAGTACAATATGAGTCGGTTCATGAATAGACAATGTGTTACAACGAACGATGGCTATTTTATATTTTCATAAGCTTTTATAACTGAGTGCATTGTAGTAACTTTTTAAATGCAAGTTTTTTAGTGATTTTCATTGTAACACCCTAAAACATACCTATTGTTATTCGCCAGAGTCCAATATACCATAAATATTAAATATTAATGAAATACTATATATTTAATTAAAGTAATTTTGTACTCGAGGAATAATGTTCACACAATTACTTATTAATTAACTGTTGACATTTCTTTACAGACTGCATGTATTTAGCATAGGTGGTCTAACGTTTGTACCTAATTAACTTTGAAGTTCATAAATATTTGTGTCCTATTGCAATTGGTATCTTTTAAAAAATAATGTAATGTATTGACAAAATAAGTTTTGTTAACAACAAATATTTTAGCTTTACGAAAAAACCTTTTTATTACGCAAATTTGTTGTTTACAATATACTGGGTGATTCATTTTTTTCATATAAACATTTCAACAACGATAGTATTACAATGAATTAATATCGAAGTAGATGTTCAAAATAAAATACAACATCTTTCGATAAATCTCCTAAAACGGCAAGCCAACGGTTGAGCACGGGTATAGCTCCGGTACTAGCCCAGAGAGCTAGTAGAGGATGAATAGTACCTCGCTCCCACCAGAGCATATTTGTAGCACTTGCATTAGCATGTGTGCACTAAATGAGTGTATCTCAATTCGTGACTCCGAAAAGAAGTCAGTGGTCATAAACCGAAAGGTAGGTAGGCCAAGTTAAAATATCGCTTTTTTAGCATTGATTAGGTACCATCGAAGTTTTCACAATATGCCAATTATACATAACAGAAGGTCTCTTAATTTACGTTTTTACATTATCTACATTCATTTATCATTAATATTGTATTTTTCAATTTTTCTAATAAATCTTCCAACCCTTTATCTCGAAAATGGTGCCTTTTTGGATATATGTTTATCTAAACTTTAGCTTCAATTATAACCAGCTTTAATCTCACTAACCACATAAACACAATAAATCACTGTTACTTACTTTAACTTATTTTTCGACATAGACGTCTTATTAATTCAAATTATGCTGAGGTAACGTGGATGTTAATTGCAAAGGTTTACTGATAAGAACTAGAACACAGGAACAATGAAAATGATTAGAGGGCACCACTCAAATTATTTGATGTTATTATATAATAGCAAAAGTTAAGAAATCAACAATTCGGGAAACGATGCCACCGTTAAGTTGCGTTACATTCGTTTTGACTAATATTATTTATATACAAAAATATACATCATAGTTGAAGATTATAAAAACCTATTCGCATTATTATTTTCTACACTTTACATTTTCCTTTAAATTTCTTATCTAAAAACCAATCCAAATTTTCGTTATCCACAAATGAAATTTCGACAAAACAGTTACATAATATAATGTGTAATATTAAATTTTTATTTTATTACTACTTGCAATTCGTTATTTTACCTCAACCTTACAAAAAAATGTTTATCTCACTAAAACAAAAACCCAATGATCAGACAGACAAAATACTACTAACAACACTTATCTAAATAAAAAAAAATTCTGAAATTGTGATTTGCATTAAAAACTTACTTTTCCAACGTTGCAATAATTTGCATTAATAACTTTGACTTGATTATTTTTATTTGTTTTAAACTTGAACTGCGGTTTAAATAATAATCAGTAATGTTTTTTAAGCCATCATTTAAAGGAAGCAATGAACGTTAACTCTTTAATATTATATTCGCATATTTGCAATATCTAATACTTTAAATAACTTCTTTTGAAGGACACTTTTATTAATCGGAACAAGTCCTCAAGGTGCACTAGGGCAAGCGATTCAGTCCCTCCTTTAATGCAACACCTACAACAAGGGAAATCCGTGGCAGATTATCTTACAGAAACTCTTTAAATAAACTGAGCTCTACATACACCTACAATACAACACCGAACTTGTTGGAGACTGGTCTCTAACCAGACCCACAATGCGGAAACTTCTAAAAACTCTTTTCATAAATAACCATATCAATTCGACATTTAACGATCATTTATTATGTTGCCAAAGGGCTCTATTGCGAGCGAGGTTGTCACCAATAGGGTGCCCTGGACGTAAAGTAAAGCGTCTCTCTTGGTAGGCAAAGCCAGACTCTCTCTCGAGAAGGGTAAACTAACTATTCTTTTCGTACAGTTTTAAGGTTGTAATCACACTAAGGTTGTAATATGACAACATACATAGCCAATAATAAAATTGAACAAATTTCTCTCTTTTATTTTAGAAAAAGATTCACAGAGCTAATGAAATCTGAATGAACATTCATAGTAATAACAACTGTCAAACCCAATAAGAATTATTATTTGTGAACACTCAGTTTTTTAAATTCTGTAGTATAAGGGATTATTTATACAGAATAAAATTATAAAATAGATTAAATTTCGATGGTACTCGATTTTATTACCTGCAAGCCAACATTTTGTATATCTTTTAAACAATATTAAGAGGAATTTTGAAGAATACGTGCATTAAGCAAGATGTTAATTCGTGGGAAATGGATGTTTTTCGTTCAGGTTTTGACTTGGTTTCAGCTGAATACCACAAAATTCACATTAAATGAGAATGGCTGCCTTCTTAAATGTTTGATTAAATGCAACTGCAGCTGCCTTGCGCACACAAAAGTACACTGTCACGTTTTATACACCAAATTGAATTCTAAACAAAATGGAATAATTTATTTTTATATTAGGGGTTGAAAATTTAAACGAAATGAACTAAATAACTTTAATACTAATAATTATTTATTTATTGTTTCTTTTATGTGTTTTTTCACTTTTTATATGCAATTAGGTTAATCAGTTTATTTAAAACCTATATTTCGATCTATTTTGTGAACATATGGTGAAACTTAATACTAAAGGGCCTCCTACACGATCAATAATATTGCACAATATTTTATATTGCGCAATATTATTGACCGTCTAGGTCTAGGGTGTGTATTGATGGTTTGATCAAAATATTGAGGATATCAAAATTATTTGATATTTTAACATCAATAATATTGACGGCGTATAAATATTGACCATTTAGGGTCATTTTAGTTACATTGTGCAATATTTGTTTAATGTGTACTTGGTACTTGGAAAGGACACATGGCGAATTCTAATAATAAGAAAGTGAAAGACTGTTTTGAAAGGAAGTGATCAATTTCTACCATACTTTGCCTAAATTATGGTAGATTAAGTTGAAAGATTGCAGTAATCGTAATAAGAAAATGATGCTTACGAGACATTGTTAAGTTGAATATACACTATCATCCGCGATGTGGTCGCGGATGTCATCCTAGGATGATACCCCCAACGTGGTCCGGATAATGACACAATTTTTAAATTTGTTGTAATTAATTGAATAAACAAGTTGGGCTTCGATATTGTTTGTATATTAAAATTATATGTACAGTATCATTTTGTCAAGACATTATTGACTTCACAACAGGGACTGGAACAGGAACCCAAAAGAACCGAAATCGGAACCGGAACCGATTACTTTTATGGAACCGAAACCGGAATCGGAACCCTTACTAAAATCCGTGTTAATGTTAAGATGAGAGCCCGAACCGTTATAAATCTTCGAAGGAACCGGTATTTTTCGGTTCCACATTTCGGTTCCGTTCTACGGGTAAATAAAAAATATAGTTTAACATTCTCCAGACACTCTTCCAACAGCGCTACCATAACCATTACTTACTGAGTTGATGTTGATACTAGATTCCATTATTAATTAACAAATAGTCTGTGAATTATTGACCATGAATTAACTAGAAAAGTGTTACCTCATATTTTATATTAGTAGCCCTGAATATTTCCAAACAAATTTCATCTTGAAATAGCCGTGTTCGGTATTTCTCATCTGTTACTCCAAAAACTCAGTTTCTATGGCATCCATCATTGTAAATAATTGTAACTATATCAACAGAGCTTTCAGAGTAAAAAAAGTTGAAATACCAAACCCAGCAAACTTATTTATCGCCCATGCTATAAATAATATTTTAACCTAACATGCATCGACTGTCAGTTATCAAGGTCATATTTGTTTGGAAATATTTGGAGCTATATACCAAACATAAAGTGTGACATCATTACTTTTGCATCCGGATCCCTTATGGAACCTAAAAAAATCCTGGAACCGGAACCGGAACCTTAATGTTTAGAAAATTAAAATCGAACCCCTTATTTTGAATTTCCAAGAACCGGAATCTATATTTGTAAAGGGTTCTAGTCCCTGCTTCATAATAATAAATACTTCTAATTAAAGATAGAGATATTAGTGAAGATTTTATTATGAAGTTAAAATGATTTCTTTCATTTTGATAGACACGTCTTACACAATTACAATAAGTATAATTTTATTATGCAAACAATCTCGAAGCCCAACTTGTTTATGCAATAAATTGCAGCAAATCTAAACCTTGCGGCATTATCTGTACACGTCGTTCTAGGATGATATCCGCGACCACATCGCGGGTAGTAGTGTATGTTCAACTTTAATCAAATACCGGGAAAGATATCCAGAAGCAATAAAGGATGATTTCAAGAAGAAGTTGAATTCATCTTTTTAAAAATCATTCTTTTAACTAACGTCCTCTTTTTATTATTATTAGACTTTGCACAACATGATAACGCAATAAATTCAACACGCTTTCCCAAAACTATTAAGTATAGCAGACATCGCTAATAGAATTTTATAATTTGTCAAAACAGCTAGAAAGTCGATGCATAAATGCACATTGAAACAATATTATTGATGTAAAAATTGATCGTGTAGATCCTAGCCATTATTGTATAATAAAATTGGGCAATATTATTGTTCAATATTATTAATCGTGTAGGGGGCCCTTTACACTTAAGTTATCAATAACAAAAATATTTTTTTAAGTTTGATCAAACGCTGATGTTACTCCTGACAACCGTTCAATTCGAGTGCGTGTAATTAAAAGACTGGCATGAGGTTGCGTACTATACAGGGCAACTTCAACTAATCTACAAATTGCCTCCACCAAGAAGACCTGTTAAGTAAGTCTTGCGGCCTTTAAATTGTAAGGTAAGTATTGTTCACTAATCTGATCGCACATCTTGTTTTTCAGATTTCTGTTAAAATTATTTTAAAAGACTGCTTGAAAAGGCCTTAACGTTAAGATGAAACTCACAACAATTATGAATTAATTTACAATTAAATGCTACAAGACCTCAAATAAATCTTTGTTTTATTACCATTTACAATTAATTACAAAGAAACAGCTTACAAAATTTTATTTTTCTAGCCCTATTAAGTAATACATTCATTATAAGTATATGCGTTGACCCGTGAGTAATGGTATTCATTACCCACGGGCCGTGAGTAATAAACTTAGTATATGTTTTTTTTAATTAAAAATCAGTAAAAACTGAATCCTGTAAATGATAAAATTTGGACGACGCCGCATGTTTAGAATTTTTAACTCGATGCTAACAAATATTTGATCAACTTGAACTGTTCCTCTTAGAGATTTCTGCTGAATTTCTTATAGAAATTGAAGTTGTAGTTTCAAAACTCTTTTAGTGATATTTTCTTCATTTATAAGAAATAAAGGGATTGATTATATTACTGTTAGTCGTACCAACAGTCATACGTATATTAACTTTTTGGCAAACAGTATCTTAAAAACCAAAGTATATTGAAATACCTATAATAAATAAACAAGAGGAACGAACATACTAGGAAATGATAACATATATGTAAATATTTTTACAAAATGGGCTTGGTTATTACATATTTATGTTATGTACTGAACATACAAGTACGTACACTCTTAAAATCTTAAGGGTAATTACCTGTAATAAATTTCATTTAGTGGTGTAATGTTACCTTGTCTTACAACACGCTTTAAAGTTTTCTTGTAACTTCGATATTAAAGATTGTGTATTCTATTTGACAATAAAACTAACAAAACACTATTGTGTTTTAAATAGACTTGCTATTTGACTTCTGTTATAATTTTATATAATTCATTTCAAAGTTTTACTTAATGATGTGAATTAAATTTAACATGATACAGTAAGTACTCACAGGTATGCGAAATGATGTGATAATGGGGCTTTACAACGAAGAGAATTACCTGCAACAAAAAACAAACAATTATGAGAACGCAGTCGCGTTACTAAATAAAGAAACAAATAAATAATGTCATGCTTGTCAGGTAATATGTGCTGCACTTGCTGTAAAATTGCTGTTGCACATTTTTACACATAAATTATTTATGTTGTCACCAATGGCGTGTCATTATTTTCTTAATTAAAACTTTATTGTATAATTCCAGTGCAGAAGTGACAATTTCTTTTCAGACTTACATTTGTTAAGTTTTCCTTTTGTCATGTACAACTATTTTTTTGTTGAACACGATAAAAGCAAAGAGAACAAATGTTTGCTTTAATAAGACTTCATTCTGTTATACAGGTTCGCCATAAAGTATGGAACTAGTTAAATATTTTGGAAATTGTTTACAGCAGATTAAACTCAACTTATTCGCAGTACTATTTTTGTTTTAAAATTAATGTAAATACATTTTTCTCATCTACGAAAATAAAGTATGCATGTGGATACATCATGGTATTTAAAAAACAGAACACACTGTTTAATGGTGTTAAGAATGACCCCTCCGCCATTAAAAAAAAATCAAGTTAGCCTAGTAGTAAATTTTATAAATTCCAAATGAAAATCCTCGGGGTGTCGATAGTTATGTACCTGATTATCTACAACATTCGGCAGTTTTCCATTTTTATTAAGCGTAGTCGTATTCGCAATTTCCTTTCAGTCTATTCAGCGTTTTTATTGTGTACTATGGACATTTAAAAATTTGAACTTTTAATCTTCTTGTAGTATATAACTTTTATTTGGTTTTTGACCACTTAATTGACTATTATTAGCTTCTAAAGATTTGAACTTCAATAAAACTTCACTATTTTAGTATGTGCCTTTAATAACACTCTAAAATAACATAAAATTCGTACAACTTCTACACTCTATACAAACGCAGGATACCTTTAATGAACGAACAAATTGAGCTTAGTAATTCTCCGTTACTAGAAGTGTTAGATATTTATTTTATTTTTTATCTGGCTATCTATTTACTGTACTCACCATAGCGATGTGTTTGTTTATATATTTATTATCTTTGGTAATGACATATTTAGTAGACGAACATAAAGCTTTGTATACAACTCGTACATATACGGATTTTATAGACTAGTCCTTTTTATTATAGGTCTTGCTCGCTTCGCTCGCTCAGTCATAAGCTGGGCTCATTCATAAAGTCTTACATTGCGTACTTGTTACATTAAATAGTTATTTTATTAGATTCACTACAAAATGAATATTCACGTTATAAAATAACCTAAATACCTAGTTTTAAAAAACTACATCAGTCAACGCGTATCAAGATGCGCATGCCTTGCTTGGGTATGTGTAAGGCATGTGTATTTGCTACTTGCATGTGTCTTCAGAATTTCAGAAGTGCTGTGCAAGCTGTTTTTTGAATAGTCTTTTTCTATTTTTATGAAATTTTAAGTTTCTAATTTTTATTTATTTATTTATTTATATTTTATTTCCCAATTACATATACAAATTTTTACATTTACAAAATATGCATTATTACTATTTAAATTATAATAAATTGTACATGAATGAAGCCTATATGGCGTCGGGAAAGTTCAGACAACCGTAAGTTAATAAAGAAAGCTGGATTACCTTTTGTATGAACAAGACTACGTAACTAACTTAAACTGGAAATATTTTTCAAAAATAAAATTGACGGAAACAAAAAAAGGAATTAAGACATGCTAATTTATAAGAAAAACGTGTACTGTAACTTAAAAGAAATAAGTTGAAACCATCAAGAGGAAAGACAAAAAGTTATGTCAGATCAACTGAATAATATTCATTTAAATTATAAAATACTTTATCTGTTAAGATCTGCTTAAGTTTAGTTTTAAATTTAGACTCATTAAGAGTTCTGATATTATATGGAAGTTTATTAAATATCCTTAACCCTTCACTTAAAAAACTTTTCCTATTAATATTTAATCTATAGTAAGGCAGACGTAGATTATTTGCATGTCTTGTCTGGTACTCATGAATGTCTGAGTTTGTTGTTAATTCTGCTGAATTTTTGTGAATATACATACAAATCTTATAAATAAACAAGTTTGACACAGTCATAATTTTAAGTAAATAAAACCAGTCTCTACAACTCTCAGTGCGTCTCAATTTACAAATTGCTCTCACAGCCCTCTTCTGAAGTCGAAAAACTTCCCGCACACTTCCCAAATTTGAGTTACCCCAGAACTGAATCCCAGAGCTCAAAATGCTATGGAAGTGCGAGAAGTAAAGCATCCTTAGTGTTTCAAGGTTCATGATTTTGGAAGATTGCCTTAGTAAGTAAATGGCCGAACTTAATTTACCCTTTATGTAATCAATGTGCGATTTCCAATTCAAATTCTGGTCAATTATAACACCAAGAAATTTGACCTTATCCGCGGGTCGTATTGAGCCATCAATTGTGTGAATTGTTGGTGGAATAACGCTGTTTTGGTGAGTATGAAATTGTAATACATTGGTCTTATTACAGTTCATTTTCAACTTGTTTGCTTTACACCAGGTGAGTATATTATTTGTATAATTCGTTGAATTTATTATTAATGTCTCTTGATTTTTTGATTTCAGCAGGATACTGGTGTCATCCGCGAAGAGGATAGTTTTTGCATCATATTCGTTAGGTAGACAAAATACAACGTCATTGATATAGATTAAAAATAATAAGGGACCTAGAACAGACCCTTGCGGGACACCACATCTGGTTGGCAGTAGATTAGATAAATGCTGACTGATACGTCCATTGGGGTATGTGTGGGATATTTCTACTTGTTGCTGTCGTTTATTCAGGTATGTACGAACCCAGTCCAAGCCCACACCTCGGATACCGTAATATTCCATTTTATCTAGTAGAATTTGATGATTGACACAGTCAAAGGCTTTTGTAAGGTCGCAAAAGACCCCCAAAGACTTACCGCCCTGATCTAAAGTTTCCATGATGTCTCGAAGAACATCAGCAATGGCATCTTCTGTGGATCGGTTTTCGCGAAAACCATACTGATTTGGCACTAATACATTATTAGTTTTAAGAAAGTCTGTTATTCTTTTGTACATACATTTTTCAATTAATTTTGATATAGAAGGCAATAAAGATACTGGTCTGTAATTGTCTTTTAATTTTTTATCCCCTTTTTTATATAAGGGTTTGATCACTGCAATTTTATACACGTCCGGAAATGTTCCCGTTTCAAACGACTGATTAATTAAATACACTAAAGGTTCAACAAGTAAGTCCACATTTTGTTTAATAACTGTAATAGGTATTGAGTCGTAGCCACTTGAATTTTTGTTTTGTAATTTATTTGTTTCTTTTAGTAATTCTTCTTTTGTTATAGGATTTAGAAAAATTGATGCATTGAAATTTTTAGAATTATTTCTAAGATAAGTTAATGGATCAGGAGCATCCTCTGAACCGTCAGATCTTGTCAGTCCAGCATTTGCAAAGAAATCGTTGAGAATGTTTGCTATTCTTTTAGGATCATTCGATTCATACAATTGTAAGTTCTCAGTATTTCTATTTTTAGTTCGATTTGTTTCTTCCTGAATAATCTTCCAAGTAGCTTTAATTTTGGAATTGGACAGTGTTATTTTATCAGAAATATACAATCGCTTAGCTGCTTCAATCACATTCCGTAATATATTCGAATATTTTTTAATATAATTTGCTAATATATCGCTATGTATGAATGAATTAATTTTGATCAATTCTCTCTTAGTTCGACATGATATTCTTAACCCTTTGGTGATCCATTTGCTTTTTGTTTTATGATCAGCACGTACTTTAATTGTTACTAAGGGAAAAGCTTTTTCAAAATGTTTGTTAAAAGTTTTTGAAAAATTTTGGAACTTTGTGTTTGTATCAGAATTGTTTAAATAAGTGCTACTCCATGTTTCTGAGCTGATTAGATTTCTAAAATGTTTACAGTTGTTTTCATTAAACATTCTTTTCTGGATGAATAAGGTGTTTCTGGTGTTTTTATTTGGTATTATAGAAGCTTCTAAGAACTGACCGTTATGATCTGACAGACCTGCTTCTTTCGTGTAAGCTTCGTATTCTTGTTCGTTAATGTTTGTTAATATATTGTCTAGTGTAGATTTCGATTCTCGATTTTTGTACTATTACCTAAATATTTATGTTTTCATTCTAGTCCTGCATATGTGTATCCTAGTAACAGGTGATGCCTAAAATGCACAGTCCAATGAATTCCCTTGAAATATGTAAAGTTTGGTTTACTTATATCAATTGTTAAGGAAATTCTTGTATTATGGTTCATACCAGTCGCATTTCAAGAGTGTACGCGTATTGTGGTGATCAAATTGAAAAAGGAAAAATGTTTGAAAATATGAACCAGAAAGTTAGAGAAACAATTCAAATGCAGCCAGTCTCATATTGTCAGGGCACTTAAGAGTAAATGCCGGATGAAATACAGAAAGAAGATCGAAGTGCTTAATAGATCTGAGCAATAACAGCAACAAAATCGGCCCAAGTGCAGATGGATGTTAAAGAAATTTACAGAAAAGTTTTTTATTTTGGATGTTGAAAATTATTTTATTTTCAAAAATTTTGATGAAAATGCGATTGGTGAATTTTATACCAAGGACTCTCTTGCAGCACCTGATGATATTAAAATTTGAGAAAAAGTAATGTGGTTGACAATAACACCTTTTGGAATTTCGAAACCCTTCTTCTGTTCTTCACGAATAATCATCAATCAGGAAGCCCATTCGAATGAATGTATTAAGAGATGCCTTATTCCATTCATTCGGGGAAATCGTTCAGATGATAATTACGTGCTTTGGCCCGATCTGGCCTCATCACATTACGCGAAATCAGTAATTATCAGTTCTAGCTCACTTATCAGCCGAATATCGTGTTTGTGGCCAAGAATGAGAATTCCTTAATTTGTCCCGCAGAATTGCGACCTATTTAGAACTTCTGGTCTATTCTAAGAGTCTTGAAATGGAGAAAGGTTGGGAAGCTCAAAATGAGGAGAATCTTAAAAATAGAATTTTATATTGCTAAAGAAAATAGGCATGAACCTCGTACAGAGAATGGTGGAACGTGGGCTCAAAAAATTGCTCAAAATTGGATTATCTTCACAGTTCTTGAAAAGTGTATTAACTTTTATCATTCAAAATGATTGAATGTAGTTCCTACTATAACGTAATAAAAGTTATCAAAATTAAAACATTATTTTAGTTTTTATATGCATTCAAACACAGTCTCAAATTTTAGGCATCACCCGTTATGTGATGGGGGTAGATGAATGAAATGAACCTTATAAGTTCATCAAAACTTAGTAGACGGTAGATATGCACCTTTCATAGGTGTTTACTGGAAAATCACTAAATATTTATGAATATGTGAGATTTCAAACGAGAAGTTATACAATATGGAACCACTTCAGAGGGCGCTTGTTTTTTTCGCGTGTTTTTTTAAGTTGCCATAAAAATTTAAATAATTAACCAATATTGATGAAACTTACGTTAAATATAGTTTAAATAATGTACAATAAGCGCCTAAAACCCGTATGCCAGGTATGCAAACCTTTTTGTTTAACAAGGTTTTATACGTCTACTGCGCCTAAAACTTTGGAAGTTTGCAAAACTGTTTGAAGCTTTACTACAAAAGCTTTTGCTACAAAATAGACCCGAATAACCTTATCTGCTGCTTACGAACGGCAACATGTCATGGCATTGAACTGACACTTTAGTATAATGTTACATTTTACTGACGTTTGCAGAAAAAAAAAGTTATTTATGTACTCTAATGATATTGCTATATAAGTGATCACCACATATATCATTACATTCATAACTTCCATCAGACAGGCATTTAAGCATATGGATTGCCATAGCAACGGAATAAACAAACCAATACTCAATAAAGATTAATCGATTAATCGATAAAGAGAAAGTCTACAAGTTTGTTATTGCTTGAGCTACCTATTCTTACAAGGATCTATTCTTAAAAATAGCGTATCAACTGGTAAACACACACCCCAACCGCTATAATACCAAGAACGTTATAATAATGATAATGGTAGGTGGGCAACGATATTCCAGCTCGAGGCCCAAATGGTGGAAGTCACCCGATGGCTCCGATTTCAAAGTAAATGATGAGCGGGCGTTATGAATTACAAGGCCTGCTTATAACGCCCTGGACTCGAATGGACTTCTTATGGACTTGTTTATATAGTTCGTATCGCAGGTATAAAAACCAAATAATATCCAAGTGAATCATAAAATTTATTTCTTCATGCCTTCACAGGAGAAACAAGTACCAAATTTCTTCGCACTGTTAATTATTTTAATATTTATACCCATACCTGAGTCACCTTTCGCAGAAAGAGAAGTTTTAGTGTTTACGGTTTATTGTTTTAATTTTTATTAGTTATTCACCTACTCTACTATTTAATTATTTACATAAATGATGATTATAATGCCAGTAAAAAGCGTTATTAAATTTATTTAAGTAAATTTGCGCATATTTAATTTTCTTATTTTCCTCAAATTCTTTTCAAAAGAAAATAAAAAAAGTTAAAAACATATTTTAGAAAAAAATTACTTTATATTAAAAATATATTCATAGAAAAGTTTTTGCATTTCTCTTTTTAAATGTTAAATAAGTCCACTAAATCCATTTTTTAGCATTTTCCTTTAAAACTGAATTTTTATTAGACCATACTACATTAAACGTCAATTTACTTAATTTTCAATTTTTAATAAACGAAAGACAAAACGCTGGCTTATTTTTATTATTCATTACATGCCAAACAAATAAACTTATAAGAGGATCTTATACTTCATCGCCCACATAAACTGTGATCGAAAAAACTTTGTTTAATGTTCCTAAAGGGATAAAACTTTTGTAGCTTAGAACACGATTTACATAAATCTCTCCTCGTCACTACTCTGGTATCTCTCTATGAAGGAGAGTTAAAAAGGATTGTCCTAACTTAAAGCTATTAGGTATCATTGATGGCAAAAGATAATGTATATAAATTCATATCTATCATCTAATGACCTTTTTTTGCTATTAAGATAGCATCGAGAATTAAACTTGATAAATCTTTTTGGATTAGATTACTCAATAATTATAAAAGGTTACTTTGAAACAAAATAGCGTAAACATCTAATTTTCCCAAATCAACAACTTAGGTGAACCTATAATTAACTAGTACGTTATTCTTATTATTAATAGTTATCTATGCAGCAAGTTGCAAAAAGTGAGTGGTTTTTTATTATCCTAAAAGTTGTGCAACGAGGCTTGCCCACTGCCCAATTGAACAAATACGATGTAGTCAAAAATCACGAATATTTGAGAAGAGTAAAAAATGACTTTTTCACTATTTTAAAAGATTGAAGATTGAAAAGTTTGACATTAAAAATGACAATTAATAGGTTGACATTTTAATTAAGAATAAAATAATTAATTAAAATGTCAACTTTTTAGTTGTTATCTTCAATGTAAAAACGATGTCCTTTCTTCATTTTTTAAAACAGTGAAAATTAGTATATTGCGTTATTACCAAGCGGTACTTCTGATTTCGTACATTATGTACAAATACATGCTGTACATATAAATAGAATTTACTTATCCCTCCATGGATTTAAAAGTACTTTTTTTTACTTGCATAAAAATACCAACCTAGCAACACGTAGAGTGTTTATTGTACAGAACTATAATGACAACTAATACTATTAAAAAAGTACTTTTTTGTACTTTGCGTTTATATCAAGGCTCATTCAGAACCGAAAGTAGTGCTGAACTAGCTCATTTGAGTTTTGAATTAGAACTAGTGTAATTTAGTTTTTCGAGGTTGTCAGTCATGAACCATGACAAATGAAATGTCATTGAAATCATTGTTAAATTAAAATTTGAATTTTCAAATGTCAAAATTTGACATTTATCGATTGTTGGTACCAACCACGATAAAACTCCACAAATTTTAAAAGTGCGAATTTTTATTTTATTTAAAACGGATAAAATTAGTAAAAAAGAGGTGCAAAGTACAAAAAATAGTATAAAGAACTCGTTTTATAAGACATTTATTGCACTCATGCTTTAAGAAACTCGTCGTTTTTTAAACTAGCATTCGTGCAATAAATCATGTCGTATAAAACTTGTTCTTTAATATACTATTATCTACGACCACTATTTCGCACAATCTAGTAACCGTGAAAATACTCATTGATCACAATCTCTAAACTGAACGGTAATGACCTTGGGAAATGATTTCTGACGGTCAGTAGTTCTATTATACGCTATAGATGTCAGCACATGCAAATTAATATTATTAAATATTTGAAATATAAAAGGTATAAATTTTAGATAATGGTTAATTTATTTTGTTTAATTAATGTTTTACCTTAAATTATATTTTGAATGCAAATCCATATAAAAAAATTATCACCTCGACGGGGAATCGAACTCTGGGCCAGTTGCTTGCTAAGTGAAGTCTGTTCCGCTAACCTACGGAGACTTACCATAATTTATTTATTATTACTATATAAAGTTATTATAACATCCTTATTGAATTAACGTAAACTTCATTAATTTCTTAACATTAGATAATTGTTAATATCTATTAATAATATGCATTATTGTTAAATTACAATAAAAACAATGAGAACTTTTATAATTTGCAACATTACATTCATATAATTGTTCATATAACAAATGCAAACGCGATGGGTACACTTAAAGCTCTCTTCCTTCACTCACAACACGCCAGAATATATTTACGTTTCGCGGAAAAGGGGTTAGATAAAAGATAGCACTATGCAGATGTAGGTGACAGAAAAAGATGGCACGTCTTGTTTAACTATTATATTGGCTATAGCCTTATTTTGTTTTGTATTTTAAAACCATAATTTTAAAAGTTTGCTTTGAAAAATAAAATTGGCAATGGAATTGTGATTGTTTATAAAAAATTACTTTTGAAAGTTTTCACTACATATGTATGATTTCTTAGCTTTACTAGATTGACTGAAATTATATTATCTTTAAAAATTAAATATTTACTTGTTTTAGAAATTTTTGATTTCTCATGCGTGAATCAGAAGATGGGAAAATGGAAGCTGCTCACATTACATCTCTTAATTTATTGCCAGAGATTTCACGTAAAAATATGAATGCGAGTATAAATTCGAGGTTCAATATTTTTTTAGCTTTTGGTGTTTTATTACTTTTTTTGTTGTAGATAAAGTATAGTGTGTAACACGTTGAAAAACACCAATTTCACACTCGTGTGATTCTTCACGCGAATTAACTTTTCTTGACGTGGAAAAGCGTTTTTAAAAATGATACTTTATTTTAAAAACGCAAAAGACGGAGTCCAAGTTACAAAAATGAACACAGTTTACTGTTAAGTACAATAAGATATTTATTCTTCGTGAAATTACACAATATGCACTTGCATGGTAATAATGATGTTCAGAAAGACCGAGGTAAACAGTAACCCTGGCTACCAGTTTCTATGGCGTTCAGGGTGAGTATGGCTTGAAGGAAGGTAAACAATGACCCTGGTCATCAGTTTCTATCCCAAGCCCGTCGTAACTCAGACTGATCTGTCCCACAAAGCTCTGGTCTTTATATACTCTTTCTGTGGCCGTAAAATCCTTCAGTTGAGCACACGTGATCGTGGGTTGTGTATACGTGACGATAGCATTTTGCTTCCTCTAGCATTTCGCAGAATGCATTAGATAAAGTTCTGAATACTGCAGCTGCTTCCGCTCTGGCATATGTGGGCGCTCGCTGTGCGCACACGTGGCCGTGGGTTGTGCACTGAATACTGCAGCTGCTTCCGTTCTAGCAGATGTGGGCTGCTGCTGTGTCACTGCTGCGAGGCGTTATCTTGCACGTGTTTATAACGAGGTCACTTTTCTTTAATAATGAATAAATGTTAGCTCGCGCGTGAGAAATTGGCACTTTTTGCACTTGTAACACAATTGTTACTCTAATATTATTTTCTACTCAATTATGTAAAGATATGCTATTTCTCACTGTTTACATGAAAATCTTATTTCCATCTCTTGCGTGTTGTTATGGAAACAATTAATAGTTTGCACACAGTAATTTTCGTTTAGTTTACTTTGATTACGCTTAGAAATAATAAAAAAACTTCTGATTTAACTGTGCTATAATATTATAGTTAATGCAGAAACAATACATTTACAACTTTAGATGAAATCCTTTATTATGGATGGGTGAGATTGCAATTGAGATTGTTGAACTCCCATCTACGCGGTTTGTGGGTAAATTCCCGGCTGTTGAAAAAATAGATGTATCATCTCTTGTTGGAAATTATGCTATTTTCCTTCCCTTTAATAAAAAATTGCAAAAGTACTTTTTTATTCAACCGTCTTAAACGTTGATTAAAAGTTGCTTTAATATTATGAATTGTCATTAAATATGACATTTTGATTAATAATGTAAAAATGTATGAATGGTTACATTTTTAACCTTAGGATTAAAAGTGCTTTTAGAAGAGCACTATCTGTATTATTTCTCAAGTTATTCTATAAAATCGAGGGTAATGCATTCTGGTTTTCTGGTGCCTTAATCACGATCTTTTTTTTACAACAGATAGTTTTTGTTAATAAAACAATACGTTAAGAAATTTTGAAAATATTTATGAATTAATTAATAAATAATTTTTTAAAGAATTACTAATTAATTAATTCGTGAATATTTTCAAAATATTTTTTTAATAATTATTTATTAATTAATTCCTGAATATATTTCAAGATTGCTTATCGTATTTGCCCTTTTATTAACAAAAAAAATATCTTGTGTAAAAAAAGATTTTGTTTAAGGCATCAGAACACCAGAATGCATTACCCTCTACTTCAAAGAATAACTAAAAATAATACAGATATCAAATTACAAAAATTTTCACATACATACAACACTATTAACTACTTGCATATTCAATTCTGTCGAGTAGTTATTAACATATTAATTATTAAAGACATGCTTTACGTCAAAACTAAATTTTACAATTTTACTATCTTATACCAAAATAAATTGTCTAACTAACTACTTTTGTTTTGAATTAATTTGAGCGGTTAGTTTTTTGCTATGCCCATTCAAATTCAGGGCTCAGACCTTTTGCATTCGATAGTAGATGTGATTTTTTGGAACCGCGTTGAAGTACGATTTACGTATGTATCTATGTAACGGCTCCTTTTGTTTGCATTTTTGTTATATAAACAATCAATTCATTAGTTTATTACTTTTTAATCTCGATAGTTTTAATTTCGTGGTTAATTAGCCACGATGGTTTATTCTTTTTATTTTGCCCTAAGTAAGTTTTATTTTACCCTGTTACTCTAAGTAAGTGGGTATTTGTGGCTATTCCCAGTAAAGATTACACAGTCTTCTTTGTACGAACCACAAAATTATCACACACAATTATTACACCACAAAAAATTATCACCACAAATATTAGTTTTACACTTTGCTATTACAACCCGATTAGTGCGACTAGAAGGGGAGACGCTTCATGATCATTGCTCATAGTAAAAAGTTGCTAACATCTTGGCACTTTAGTTATTTGTGAATTCCGGCAGTTGAACATTTGACCTGACGTTTATTTTCATCTGGAAATATCTGATTAGCCGTGCATTATTGGAAGAACATGTCGCATATACAGTATAAATTATTGCAGGAAGTTCTTCTTACGGACCCTTGGTGAGAGGTGAGTTTTAATCTTTTTGATTGTAAATTAATGTAAAGCCACCTTTACTCATTGATAGTGTTTGATTGGCAGCAGTTATAGTTTTTAAAGGGTTTTCAGAAGTAACACAGAAAAGCATTGTCAGATTCATCGAATTTTGGAGTGAAATGATTGTAGTTCCGTACAAACTAATTCGAGAATTTTGTACATGTTAATTTTTAAGTGTTACTCGAAGATCGTTAGATGTAAGATTTTTATAACTATTTAAGTTGACATAAGAACTTACTTATTTAATGAATTTTTGGAAATTAATACTAAAAAACTTTAAATAAATAAATGGTAAATTTAAGTTAACACAGAGCAATTATTCTTTTGATGTTTTGCAAATAATTAAACCTCAGAAATATTAGATTTTATGTCAACCTAATAAATAGTTGGTTAATTGATCTAAATAATTATGTGAATTTTAACAAATGTTACAAGATTTTAGATTAATGTAATATGATCTATTAGTTATTAAAGTAATTTGTTATCGTTTCTGAAGATTTTTAAATAGTTTAAGCAAGATAACATAGAAAATAAAATTTCAATTATTCTATTGTAACTTATATTAACGTAATATTATTTTGCCTTGTTTTGTTTTTGTTGTTTTTAAATACCTTCGTGTCTTTCATTGTTTTTGTATGTAGCCAAATAGATGTGATTCGGTGCTCTGTTTCCTGGGCTCAGTAGTAATCACAGTCGAAAATTAGATGTTAAATAGATGAATTATAGAAATTCCTTTTATTATCTTATTATTAAGTGCAAGTGTAGTTAAGTAATGTGTAGATATGCAAGTGACGTCCAAAACACAACCTATTTGATTTGAACAAGTTTTTCACTAGCCATTTTTCATTTTAATTTGAGTGAGAATTTTTGTCAGTTGTTTTTGCTTAGCAGCCAATACGAATGATACTCGATTGACGTTAGAACCATAGAGTTTTAATATTCTTCATTTTTTTATAAATTAAGACATGTTACACAATTGGATCCCAACCATGAGGCATACATTGTTTTTTCTTTAAGAAGATTATTGTAGCCACACAATTGCTAAAATATTAATAACTGTTTAATTACAATAATAAATAGTTGAGTATATTGCAGTCACTATGCTTAGCTAAATTCTACCAGGAGGTATTTCTTTGATATCTTACACCAACATTATTGTTTTCATGCAAATAGTTAGTAAGCTAACTATATACAAACTATTTATTTACAGGATATACAATTTTCAAACGGATTAGATGTAGTAAAAGCATGTTTGACTGTCAGCCTGTAACGTGAAGAAAACTTATACTATCACTAATTTTCAGCATACCGTTTGCCCTTTAATTATGAACCTCAACAGTTATATGACAAAAAGCCATACTGGCATTGGTGTGAATTACATGAAATCAGGGATTGAAGAGAGAAATAATAACGGTCCGAGCCACATAACAGTTATGAAAGGCGAGATAATTTTACTTAAGAGTTATAAAGGACCTTTATCCACGATTGAAAATAAAGGTTTCTAGCTTAATAACTGTTTCGAAAAAGGGAAGAGATTCATAAGAGTTATTGTTTGAACGACCGAAAACGACCGATATTTAAAAATCTATAAAAGGAATTGAATACACTGAATGTAAAAGAGCACATGTTCATGATATGAACAGCATTTAGTAATGTATTTCCTTTCAGAAATTGCTTATAGACGATAATATTTTTTATATCTTTCTTAAAATTAGAAGTACTACAAATATTTATTATTATTATTTATTATTATTATTCGAGACCACGTGGACATAATTATATCCTACGATAACGTCCGGGACGGGGTGCGGATAATTGGCTCAATGTTTAGATTTACTGTAATTTATTACATACACACACACACGTTGGACTTTTAGATAATTAGTATAATAAAATTATTCGTATTGTATTATTTCTTTAAAACGTGTTTGGTGGTGGTGGCGGAAAGGCTGCAGTTTTAAATTGAACTCTCACATACACGTTGACGGCAGTGTTGGGCATCAATCAATTAAATGTTTGTTTAAACATTGTTACAACTAATAATACTATTTATGAAATTTTTAAATTTAATAATGATGTCATTCTGGTTTTTGTAGCAGATTACATTTCAACCTCGTACCAGACGTAAACAAACGCACCAAAATATTAATAAAAAGTGCAATTGAAATAGCTTTTTACAAGTATATAGGGTCAATTGGTTGTACATCGCGCGGACATACGCGTGGCCCGTGAGCCTCGCGTACGGTCAGCGCGCTGACTGGCCATTGGAGAAATGCACCTTTTCGCGCGCTGACCGACGTTATTTTGCTGTCAGGTTGCAGATATACACCATTTGGTATGTAGAAAGGAATCATAATAAACCCCTTTAAACCCAATGGCGTCTTATTATTAGGGGTTGCACTCGCAAAAACAGTCATAAAGTACTTATAGCAAACACTTGAAATATTTCTTTAAAATTAATTTAAAAATTTATAAGTAGTAACAACAGAAAACAATGGTGGGATTTGGATTTTCTGGAATTATGATTTAGTACCTGCTTTTTGCAAACCGACAAATCAGAAAAAAAAGAAAAGAGTAATAAAATTTGCAAACTGTTTAATTATTGTTTCTTATTATGTTTACATGAAGTTGAGATACGCTATTCAAATGTGCGACTGTAAAGGTATCAATTACACTTAAATTATTTCCATAGCAAACCCATAATACTTTAAAACATGTGTATACAAAATTTAATTATTTTGTAAACATTTTACAAATAAATACAGACAAAATTTTGGACACCTTGTTTTTCTAATTATTATGAAGTCAATAATGTCTTTCAGTTTGTTAAACACATTTTAATAAAGAAATACTTTATACAGTCGCGAAGCCCAAGTTGTTTACACAATAAATTATAGCAAATCTAATAAACATTATCCGGGCCACGTCGGGGACTTTTGTTTATTTACATATATAACACAAAAATTAGACTCCTTATTAATAGAAGGAATGAATAACAAGATGATCTGAAACTATTTAACACTTTCAATTCTTAATTGAAATGTTACAAGTACTATATTTATAATCCTGTTATAGACTTTTTATATCTCTCCTTTTCGGGCTTTAAAACGATAACTGTTATTATAAATCTTCCCTTTTTGAAAGAGTTATGAAAGGAGAGAAATTTGCTTTTTCGGTTCTTTAATAACAGTTATGCAGATTTGAAATATAAATATTGGGCCTTCATAATTGTTTTATAATGACCGATAAATAACTGTTTCAAACAGTTATTTTCGTTACAGTTTCAATCCCTGCATGAAATAAATTACAATGTCTCTTTTATACTGGTAGAAATTTAATTAAAAATCCTTTTCTAAAGGATATGGTTATTGTTAAAAGTTTCTATTTTTCTTCGCCATTGTTTTTCTATAAACGGCTTTCCTTTAGAACGTTAAACGGCCCCCAACTTGTAAACTTTAATCCTCGAAAAATAAGTTCGCTTAATCCTTAAATATTGTTGAGAATACAATGAGGTATTAAAATCGCCTACAGAATGAACTTATAATCTCTTCTCGCATTAAAAGTGGGCCAGGAATATTTTAATAAAATAAGAATTAAAATCTTCGCTTGCCATTCTTGTTTCAAATCTACTATTATACATAAATTAGTAATGTACACCTCTGATAATGTAGTCTTTTTAGTTTCTCCTCCTTAACATATTCTGACTATACATACAAATTTGCATCAGATAACGATCTTGAAGAATTCCTCATTTTCATTTTCATCTTCATAACAAACAGTTGTGATAATTAGAGTGGAACTAAAAGATTATATTGTAAAATGTAGGTCAGTCAGAGCGGTAGATATAGTACCTGTTGTAATAATGAGAAAAAATAAAACTCTTTTTTATTGTTTTATAGCTATCTCTGTTATACTCGACTTGAAAACGAGTAATTAAGTATGATATATGATATTAATAGCCTATTACTTACATTATTGACCGAGCTGCTAATTCCATATTTTAATTAACATTAATAAGGAAATATACTCTGATTATTACTCCGTAACTGTTTAAAATGCTTTTAAAAATGTATTTTACTTTGTATTTTTGTGAGTTTTGACAAAATTTACATCGAATGAATACTTTAAATAAATAATATGTTAGTTCTTCTATTATAGGGTTTAAAGCATTGTTGCTACTTATGTTCCCACTGTTTTGACTAGTATGTAGAAGCTTCGATAATGTTTTCAAAATGTTGTGTGCTGATTTCGTAGTATCCTGTATGATTTTGGTGTTAATTTATGCAAAGTCACTATTTGATTTACCGTTCTCACAGCTAATTTCTAATATTAATTTTGAATAGATGAAGATTTTGGTGTGTATTGCGTTGTAAATCTTTAAAAAGTTTTCTGGCGACATCACTTTATAAAATTACGCTTTCTTTTGTTTGATTGTATTGGAAGACGCTTTAGACGGTTTATTTCATAATTTGGTGATGTATTGATCCAATCTCCTTTGGAATTCTTTTGAGGATTTTAAACTAGTCATTTATTTTATCAGCAACGTTTTTGCAGGGTTTGCAGAACAATTCACACTAAAAAATAATATGCTCTAGTAACAAAATATGAGTAACTGCAGCAAATATTGTATGTCAATACAGCCTCCGCAAATTTATCATTTGCATATACCAATTATTTTTGCTATAATACTATAGCTAAAGAAACAGCTTTATCTCCTGGGAGTACTAGAATTATTTTGTTAAAGTAATAATCAGAATTTGTACAAGGAGCAAATTAATATTTCCTGAGAGTGCAAAACTCTCACTTACTGCAGTCAATTGCAATTTGTAAAATATACAAACAAATTTTCAGCCTTTGCTAACACAAAATATGCTGATTTTGGTAATTAATATGTTCTCATAGCAAATTATAAAATAGGATAAATTCTATTAGTATTTCATGTAATATGCTCACTTAACTAATTAATATTGGAATAAGTTCGGGAAGTCCCCACTCGTCTAGTAGATATTTTACTTCTGTTTCCCTTGTAATCCTATAATTTATATTGCAATTATAATCCTCATAGTACTAATAATAACACTAATACGTGGTATTATAGAGTACAAATATTACGGAACTACGATCGTTTTTGAAGAAGCGCATTCTTGTTGCACATAATAACATGCAATATAACAGGTAGTCAAGACTCACCAGTCAAACGAGACAACCTTGCAAACTGCAGAGTTGCAGACAAGAGAAAACAAAGTCCGATACGATCGTAACCGAACTGACCGCCGATTGAGCACACGTGTGATAAAAAGCAAACAAAATATATTTGATGGAAATTCATTAGGTAGTTCCTACAACATAAATTAATGTGTAACTACAACACTTTGTTCTATCAACAAAAACTATTTAAGCAAATGCAAATTTGTTGCCAAAGATAGTTTATTTCTTAGTGTGTTCTCTCTCAGCAAAATAATTTGTTGCAGATACAAAGAAAATTGACCGAAGCTACTAATTAGAATAATACCATTTTTCATAACAAATTACTTTTGTTGTAAAGTATAAAGAATTTGTTATGTTCATTAAAAAATACTAACAAAATTTATTTGTGATGGAAACTCATTAAATTTGTTCCTATAACAAATTAATTTTACTTTTTGTGATTACAACAAAAACTTTGTTCTATCAACAAAAACTTATTCAGCAAAGTAAAGTTTGTTATCAAAGATAATTCATTTCTTAGTGTATTATAGTTACCACGTTTAAGTTGCTTCCATGTGTTATTTTATGTAGGATTTATTGATTAGTTATCCAACTTATTATGCTCAAAATCCGTAATTCCTCAAAGCCGTCTTTTAGGTACTACTAGGTAGTGTATTGCATCTTGCTAACAACTAAGTTGTTTGTTTATTGAAGATAATTTTTGGAGGTTTGATCTGGGATTTACTCTTAAAATTATTTAAGAGCAATTGCTTATTACCCAAGCTTGTACTACATCAACAATTCAAGTAAATTAAGCATTATGCTAATTGTGATATAATTACTTTATTAAGTTAACTAACGATTGTTATCGATGGATAGAATAGTTGATATTATACTTTTGGGATTTAAAATCACACTGATGCAATACAGTAAGCAATATAGCATATCTGAAGATCTTACTCTACTAAACTTATGATGATTTCATCTTTTCGTAATAAAGCTTTATAGTATGTATCTTATTTGTCGTTTCTTACTTATGTGTCTTTATAGATGTTTTGTTCTTGCTCAAGAAGCTTTCAGGTATATAAATACAAGTAACCTTTATTGAGAACTAGCACACTACATTAGTAGTAGTCACAAATGCGATTTGAAATTCATGGCGTTCGATTCCAGTGTTGTTAAATTCGACTTTGGAACCTATTGGAAAGGACTCCTTTAGAAAACCCCAACCTCACGAATACTTGGCTGGTAGTCAATAGAATTGATTGCGGTTAACAACTGTTTACCTATTTTTCAACTAGCAACTTTAACTTCAACACATTATTAGCTTTGAATTGTAATAAACGGACCATTACATATCAAATTTCTAGTGCGTTCTATAATTAATTATTTATGTCTATTTAAGGAACATAATTTAACAATTAACTAATTTAATTATGTATCCCCTATTGTAATTCTTTGTTTTTTATAATTAAAAAGAAAGATTTTAATTTATTAACTTATACTAGATTAATTTAATTTAATCTTATATTTTCTATTGTTGTTAGAAAAATACAGAAAGAATAACATTTATATATTTTTTAATAAATTAAAATTCAAACACTTTTTAGTCAATTAGTTTTTTATTAAGGCATAACAAAGTTTATGGTAGGAAAAGAATGCTTTTAAAACAAAACATTTATAGTATAAATAGAAAAATTTCTCTTTTTATTTTTGTGTAAACAAACAATTTATTCAACGAAAAATGAATGTTAACTTTTACCAATTACAATATTTTATGTGAGTGAAAATACGAAAAGAATCTTCACAATTGTAACATATGATTATTAAACTTGATACAGTTTAACTTTTACCTTGTTTTTATCCATAAATTAAAAAATTTATTACTCGATTAGTTAAACTAATTTCCCTCATGTGTATGGAAAACTTTAGCAAATATTTCAATTATGTTATGCTAATCAGTGTATGATTACCGCAGATATGTAATATAAGTCATTAGTACATTAATATTATTCATGGAAATGGAAAATATTAGTTGATTTTAATATTAATTTATAATATTAAACATTACTTCTGAATTGCAAAGTATAATAAAATAAGAGAGATGTACCAGGAAGGCAGTCCAAGGAGGCTTCACAAGCTAAGTTTCACAGAGTATTCACTTCCGCAAATGATATTCTGGTGTTCGAGATTAAGCATTTTTTTTCACGAGGCGGTAGCACCGGTAGCCGAGTTACTCGATGTAATTGTATGGCTTATATGAAACTAGTTGTATTCCATTCTTGTAATTTCCTCCATGCCAGAATGGAAGCTTGTTATATAGTTTTATATATTATGTACCACTGTTAGAGATGATGTTCTATTGCTACGCGTAGTAATGCGGCTGTACCGGTTGTTAAATCAAGTACCATAGCAGTCCCTCATAGCCTTAATTTTATAAGTTTATAAGAGAAAATTTAAAAATTTATAAATACGTAATACAAAATGTATTGAAAAACTATTTCACTCTAAAATAAATCATGAATAAATGTGTTTCCTACAAGATACTAAATATCACAGTACAAGAAACTGCAAAATTAAAAAATGTTAATTATTGATACAGCTCTGTGCTTGTAAAAAATGTTATTTTGATTATATTAATACCTTGATTTGGTTATGTTACAAATCTTTACAAAAGCATTTTGTTGATGCCCTAGCTGTCATCCGCGAGTCTTGGTAATTATGATAATCAATGTTGTTCGATTTAACAATAAACATTCTTTTAGGAACTTAATCAATAATAATTAACAATTATTAATTATTAATCAGGGCCAACCACGATCTTGCTAAATTGGCAGTTAAGTGCACAAGTTCGTGTAGTTGAATGTATACGTATAAAATTACGGCGATTCAAGATTTTGAAACTGTAATAAAAGATAATGAAATAAAGTAAACCAACTGTTCAACAATTCTTTATCATTGTTGTGCGAGGTAATATTTTTAACTTATATTCAATATTCATAATTATTTCAAATTTAATTATCTTTCATATAGTTCGGCTCAACAAGCTGCTGACGCGTCACAATCAACATTTTTATTAAAAATCTGTTCAGATCAGTTTTAAAAGGAAATATTTTCTCAGAATGTGGACTTCCCGCCTTTTAATCAAATCATAACATCTAATCAGTTTGAGTGGCACTCTTTACCTCTACCTTTTTATTTGTTCCTGGTTTTATTATCTAATCGAAAGCTATTGTGATTAACACCCACAACGTCTGTCTATAATTTTACTTAATAAGATGTCTCTGCCGAAGCATTAAGATTTAAAGTAAGTAACGTTAGACAATTTTGAGTGTTTTAGTCGCAAGATTTTAATAAACTATTTGTCGAATTTACATGGATCGTTTAAGTAAAATTGTGCCATTGATTGTTTGATAAATAATGCATGCATTGGCAGGCAAGGTGATTTTCTAATTTTCTACTAAGATCGATATACAGGGTGTTTCAGTGAAAATAGACACTATTAAAAAAAGCTTTAGCATGAGCCTATATGCCATAAGTAACCAAAAAAAGTTTTTAAACAGTAGGTCTCCACTGATTTAAAAGTCGCAGATTGAACTGTACCATATACCCACATAGCAATCTTAAGATGGCATAATATATTGATCAAGCTTTTTGTGGTAGATGATGTGAAACTTTCTTTTCTTTTTTTTGACTTGATCTGATATTTTATCGGTTGTTAGAACGTACTAAATATCAATGTCAATTATCTTAAAATTTTATATCTTAAGGAAGTTGTGGTTGTAGAAAAATATGATGAAAATGTAAAAAATTAGTGCAGTTGATAGATTTTAATGTATAAAATTATTTTCTGAACAATCTTAAATGTTTAGGAAGTTTGTTTATGCATAAATTGCATTTAAAAATAACACGCGATATTATGAAAATGGTAGATTATTAACACATTTATTACGATAACTTAATAAAAATGTTGAAAAAAATCTTTAACCGAAATATTTCACGTAAAAACGTTGTAATATTGCGCCGTTAAAGTTTCAAATTTCTTGCGAAGGTAGTTTGCAAAAAAATAATACGAATAATTTGCCGAAAGAACGCTTGATATAGCTCGCAAAGTAACAACGTCGTATTGCGACAAACGAGCGGGAAACTTAAATGCTTTATATAGCTACATGCAGCACTACTGACTGCCCGTAATTTACATTTCGAAAACAAAATCAGTTGTATTAAATAAAAAGATACATAATTCGGAATTTTTACTGCTACGTTTTAAATGAATCTGAATAAATAGTGTTTCATCCATCGTTTTATATACATATATTAGTGCATTAATTTGTTTTCATCAGAACAACAAACAAAATACTGGTGTCAATTTAAAGCAACTTTGTCATTTTTTTACTACTCTAGAAGCGTATAATTGATTTATATTCTAAATAGATTTCTTTATTTTTTAGTGTTTACATAGTAATATTATTTTATTTTTATTAATAAAAAAGTAAACTTGAATGAAATTTCTGGTTAGAAGAATTGTCTTTTCGTCAGTTTTTCACGTTCTTAAGTTTGGACTAAACAGTCAAAAGTTAATCTCTGATTAATTCATTTTGGTTACACAAAATAAAAACTATGCTTGTATGTAGCATGTAATTATTCTGTAAAATATTTGTCATACCATGCATGGCACTATCAGTATACTAATTAACTTTGAATTAAAGAGATTTACAGTCTTTCAAATTCGATTTGGTTCACCAACAAACCATAACTATGTTAATGATGTTTTGCGTGATACAATTTCATGATGTCATTTTAAGTTACACGTTACATTGTACAGCCAATACAGATAGCGGTAATAGCTTGTTATGTCTACGCTGGTTATGCTATGCATGGTTATCTACTACATTCAAACAAAATTTAATTTGCAATGGCGATAAATGTAACAAATACAAATAAAAATGCAACAATAATTCAAGAATGTTAATCAAGTGCTTTATAACGTGTTCGTTAAAAGCCGAATAACAGGTACTTAACGATACGATTTAAATATGCCAAGAGTACGTGTAGTTGTAAAAGTGAATTCATTATTTATATTATCCACCTGCTTGTAATGCAAGTTGGAACCATTAATAAAATAACAACCTCTAAATTCAACTTATTTCAATTTCATTTTTTATGTACATACTACTTCCATTGTATTTTAATTAGTCTGTTTTACTGAGTATAGCGAATAATATGACTACCCATGCTTTTATAATGAATATTTGGATCTTTATATTTACAAAATAAATTTAGAAAATACGCAAATGAAAACAAGGCCATTAGTGTCTAGCTAATTAAAGAAGTAAAAACCGGTAGAAAAATACCCCAGAAAAACCTATAAGTACATTTTCGGATCTATGATGGGGTGAATCATACTCATGTCGGACTGCTGTTTCTGATTACTTAATAAAATAATAAGACAATGCAATCTATATATTTAAAACACAAGGCTTAATTTTGTTCCAGTTCGTTTGAGAGTTCCGCTGGGCCGATTTACACGATTTTTTTTATAATGAAGCATTCGATGTGTAGATCAATCAACACTACTTAATTTATATATTTTTTTAATGTTTATATTTTTAATTTAAATAAACCTAAAATGATTAATTCGAGATGCACGAAATCAGACCTCCTTTTGAAGCGCCATCTTACTTTCCACGGTGGTAAGTTTTAGAACTAGTCACGATTATAAAAATTTACTGCAACCACCACTTGCGGTTAACAGTTGATTTGTTATTAGATTGCGTTGACAAATGACAATTGTTTATTTACATAGCTGTTTTATATTGTTTGGACAAAATAAATCATCGCGAGATACGTTTGCAATTATTAAACAAGTTATAAATGACTGGTGCGATTTTTAAATTTTATAGGTCAATTATTGTTTAATAATCTATATATTTAAAAACACGGCTCATTTTTGTTCCACTTTGTATACGAGTTCTACAAGAGCGATTTGCTTTATTTCTTTTTATATTAAAGGTGTAACTCTGTAGCTTAATCAACACTACTTACTTTTTATCTATATATTTAAAACACAAGGCTTATTTTTGTTCCAGTTCGTTTGAGCTTTCGCTGTGCAGCATCCAGTTTATTGCGATATTTTGTATTTCACATAAATGTGTGGTAGCAAAAGGCACCAACAAATACGAGTAAATAGTAATTAGGCCGTGATTGTAGGAAAGTTCAAAGCTTTGCAAGTTGTATCCTTTTGTTATATTACAGGACTTACAACTGGTCTCGAGAACCCCAAGATATTTCCACGAAACCCCAGAGTTCCACGAAACACACTTTGGAATCAACTTTTTTTGACATTTGCCATTTCAATAGGTTTCCGGAAATATTTCCGGAATTGACTATTTTTATGTCATGTTTTTGAAATATGTACTGATAGAAGTTTTCAGGAATTTTTTTAACAAGATCGATTTTTGATTTTATTCTTTTTATTTCGTAAGGTAGAATTTCCGTATGTATGTATTAGAATAAACCGGAGGGGATGGATAAGCCACAGTGAAAGATATGTTGAAAGAGAGGAGGGTACGCTGGGAGAGAGGATTGCTAGGATTAAAATTTTCAACTGGTTATGTTTGCTTGCGTTTATTTAAATAATCACTCACGAAAATTAAAAGGATTGTAATCACACAACGAATGTTTTATATAGGGAAATCCTTCAATGCTTTTGACCGTCATGTCTTGATGAGGTTTCCTTAGTTGGAAAGAAAAACAAGTAGCCATAATTTTTTATATTTTAAAACGTTCTTTTTAATGTCAATTTTGCCAAATTTCTAAGTTTCTCCTAACAAAACTAGCAGGTGTCAAAACTTATTTAAATAAATCTAGTAGATATCCCTTAGAAGCAAAAATGTTAAAATGTTTTTAAATACTAAAGAAGAAGAAAATAAAAGAATATTTTAATTGAAAATAATTATCAATTTTGATTACATATATTACAAGCGTATTGAGTAAGCTACATATGCCAAATTATTCTTTCATCTACTTTTCTTTATGAAGGATGGAAAACTAGTATTTTAAGTTAATTTAATTTTAATTTATTTATTTCATTCCAACAGAACAAAGTTCCACTTACAGGAAATATACAATAAATATCATTAATAATATAGAACCTAAAACATAAAACGTGATACGTGATTCAATAATAACACAAAAATATTAATACATATACATCATAATTAATTCTAGAATTCAAATAAATTACATAGATATTACGAATGATTAAATCTGTAAAATAAGTTAAATTCAAAATTAATAACAACAAATAATTAATAAAATTTAGTTAGTAGTTAAGTAATATAAGATAGATGAAAAACAGAAGTTAATATGATAAAGTATGTCAGAAATGAACAAGATACTGGTACAATTAATAAATAATTGAAATAAATTTACCTAATTACTATATCGTGTTACCGAAACATATGTTTAAGAATTTAATGTAAAGAAATATCTGTTAAAAGTAATTGTAACGAAAGTACACCTATGTGAATATTATAATAGAAATATTACATAATTCTTCTAAATAATTAAAATAAATAAAATAAACATCATTAATTTTATTAACGTATACTAACAGGATGATTATTATGCAAATTGCGAAGGCAATACCTACACTGCCTGTATGTAACATTAAAGAGGTCTAATTCAATGCTTATGCTATTATATGCTCTCATCATTGCTATTACAGGCGATATCATCAATATATTTGTTCTTGGGCAATTATGTACAAAATCACTTGAAAATCGAGTGCGCATGTCTGGAACATGAAAATTAACTTTTGCTAGTAAGTTAGGTACATGCACCAAATAATTGATAATTTTGTATAAAAATAAAATTAATTGGTGTTGTCTTCGAGTTGCCAATGACTCGATTTTAAAATGATCTAAGAGAGAATTGTAGTCATTACTGCTAATTATTATTTGAAATTTGAAAGCACAATATTTTAGAAATTTTTTCTGAATCTTTTCAATACGTAGACTATAACTTACATACAAAGGGTTCCAAATAACTGACGCATATTCTAGTTTCGATCTAACTAAAGCATTAAACAGAGTAATTAAGGTTTGACAGTTATTAAAGGATCTTGTGTTTCGAATAACAAACCCAAGCTGTTTGGATGCTGCACTGATTATCAATTCATAGTGATTATTGAATCTAAGAGCCTCGTCAAAGCATACTCCCAAATCAGTACATCCATTAACCCTACTAATTGTTACGTTATTCATACTATAATTATATATAGTGTTAACCTTTTTACGACAAAACGTCATGCATTGACACTTATTGATATTAAACAAAAGTTTATTATTTATTGACCATAAACAAATTCTATTCAAGTCTTCCTGTAAGCGATGACAGTCACTTACCGAATTTACAATGTTAAATATTTTAAGGTCATCCGCAAAAAGAAGTACTTGAGAAGACTGTATGCATTCAACTATGTCGTTTATAAAAATTATGAATAGCAATGGTCCTAGTGTACTTCCCTGAGGTACACCAGACGAAGCTAGAAAGGGCTCAGATTTGTATCCGTTACAACATACAACTTGTGTTCGACAATTCAAGTAACTTTTAAAAAGGTTAACTAAATTGTCTGAAAATCCAAATTCACCTAATTTCCTAAGTAAAAGCAAATGAGATACTCTGTCAAATGCCTTAGCGAAATCAGTGTATATTACATCTACCTGTAGTTTATTATCCAAAGCCTCAGAAACGTATTGAGTGAATACACTTAAATTAGTAATAGTTGATTTCTTACTGATAAATCCATGTTGATGATCCGATATGCTATTTTGAATTTGGGGTCTAATTAAGTTATTTAATATTATTTCATAAATTTTGGAAAATACACTAAGTAATGACACTGGTCTATAGTTTCGAACATCATTTTTAGGACCCTTCTTATGTATAGGAATAACACGTGATTCTTTCCATGAATCCGGAAACGTAGCACTATTTAAAGATAAATTGAAAATTTTATTTATAGGGACTTTGATAAATTCAGCACAACCTTTAACTATATAAGAAGGAATGTTGTCCGGACCCAAAGATCGTGAATTGCTCAATTTTTTAATGGCATCCGTCACATCTGCTTCAGTAATATTACCAATATTTATTTCACAGTTGCCTGTATTTGTTAGATTATTATCAGGAAAATCAGATAAAGATTCATTGGAAAAATTATTCCTAAAAAAATTTGCAAAGGCTTGCGCAATTTGAGCCCCGTCAGCCAAAGAATTGCCATTTGCATCAATTAATGGAACAGGCAGACCCGTAGACTTACGTTTGTTGTTTACAAATCTCCAAAAATTCTTTTTTGGGTTATCATTAATGTTGTCTTCAATGGATTGTAAATATGCGTTGTATGCATTGCGAATTAGATTTTTTACTTCAGACCTTAACTGTTTAAATTTATTAAGATCTGATATATTACCATAATTAAAATATTTTCTTCGATATTTAACCTTCAGTTTAATTTTACTAATTATGTTTCTGTCATACCATTCAGGATACTTAGGTTTACGTCGAGTTACTATAGGTACACAATGGTTAAATATTTCATAAAATATATCATAAAATTTAGTTACTGCTTCATTTACATCAGAACACTCGATAACATTTGACCAGTCTGCATTCTCCATCAGTTGATACAAAAGCAAATAGTCACCTCTTTTAAAGTTATACTGCTTTTCACTATTACTTGAGCAAGTTTTAATTCTATTAGGTGATATATCCAAACAACACGAAAGTGCAGGATGATGGAGATCTTCTGGGACAAGCGGACAATCATCCCTGAAAACTTTGGCTTTAAATTTTGTTAATATTAAATCAAGCAGCCTACCATTGTCATTAACAACATGATTAATTTGCTCTAAATTCAGAAAGTTAATAAAGTTATTCAACAGCTTTGTTTGTGAAGAAATATTAGTATTCATTGCACCGTTTACATAAATTTTGTAATAATCCCAACAATTAAAATCACCTATGATAGCAATGTCCGAAAATATATAGGAAAGTTTGGACAGTGAATCAAACAGCTGTTCATAAATTCCTATTGCACCACTCGGTATATATAGAGCTAGTACATACAAATAGCTTAAACATATTAAATATGTGTTTGTCTGTTCATCACTTGTTACAGTTAGTAAACTATCATTATACTATTTCACCACTAGTAAATATTAACTTTATAACAAAATTCAGACAGAAATAAAAATATTCTATATCCATTGCATCAAGTTTATTATTCTTTTTAGAAGAACGTTAACAAAAATTATATTCATAAGTATAAACAGTTGAAAAACGCAGCAGTTTTGAGCTTTTAGTTTAAATGGGCATAATGCAAAAAGTAACAGCTCAAATTAAGTTAACCAAAAACAGTTAGATCTGTAACTATCTGATTTATGGTTTGAGATTTCGCGAATTATGTTACTAAAGGTTCTATTTTTTGCGAGTTTTGACGTAAAGCGTGTTTTTAATAATTAATATTTCAATAATTACTTTACAGAATTGAATGTAATTTTTATATGCAAATAGCTAATGGTGTTTTATGTATGTGGTAATTTCTGTAATTTGATATATGAATTACTTCTTAAATTATTATATGAAATAGAGAGTAATGTATTTTGGTGTTCCGGTACCTTAATCAAAATATCTTTTTTACAAAAATGGTATTTTTACATAATACAACAAATGCGTCAAAAGATTTTAAAAATATTCACGAATTAATTAGAAAATAATTGTTTAAAAATATATACCGTCTCCAATGCAAACGTTAAAAATGTGCGGTGGGGTGCGGCAGGAGTAGTAGTAAAGGTTCATTTAAAGCAAGCGGCAAATTTCTCGATTGTTGATAGCGTTCTATGTCGGGAATATCTTAAATGCTTTATTGTGTTTGTTTTAAGTCTGTGTAATGTTGAAGTTATACTTTATTTAAACATAAATATTTTAAGTGTATCGATCTCTACAAATTAAATTCTATTCATTTTTCAATAATTTATTTATTGCAAAAGGGTGTTATAGGAACAGGACTGAGTGATTATGTTAATAAACATGACTGATTTTATTTTACATTATTGTGTATACTTTGTATACCAGTTCAATACAAAATAACTATCGTATTTACCTATTTAGCATATTTAATATTTTTTAATATAACACGGAAAAGACATGGTGGTTATGCGTAAAGTTGAAGTTGCCGCTCTATCTCAAACATGACTTCTGTCGTACGTATTTCTAATACTTTTATCTTTCTCTAGCATACTAACATAATAAAACTTTGAAAACCTACAAAATCTTATATACTAATTCATGAAGACAAAGCTACCGGTCCCTTTTTCTCGGCCCCCAGACCACTTTGAAAGCTGTGGTTGGTCTCATTTTGAAGCTAAGACCCGCCTGGCGTCACGAATTTGTTGTCATTTTTTTTAATTCATGAGTGGGAGGAGAAGGCAGAAGAGGACATTAAAGGTTTTGCTCTTTCAGGGGCAGTTTGGTGCCGCGAGTTAGTCATCATTCCGACCTTATCGGCGGCGATTTCCACCGTAGTTTGGTGTCGCGAGTTAGTCATCACTAGCGTAACAAGCCCGCCCAGTCGGTCTTCACGGGTCAGTGGTTAGAAATGACCTGTAGAGACCGAAGTGCGTGTGGTTGACCAAACCGAAAAAGGTGGGTCGACCGAAGCTAGAGACGGTGGCGCAGGAAAATAAGACGGAGAGCTATAACGTAAGAAAGCGCCATCGTCTCTGGCTTCGGTCGACCCACCTTTTTTCGGTTGGGTCAACCACACTCACTTCGGTCTCTACAGGTCATTTCTACCCACTAACCCATGGAGACCGACTGGACGGGTTTGTTACGCTAGTAGTAATATATATTAAGAATATTTTTTAATATTATTGTTTTACAGATATTTACGTATATTTCAAAGCAAACATAATTTTATTATAATGAGTCGTATCTGAATTGCTATAACTTCATATTTTATTTTTTCTAGGAGTAGTAATTAACCAAAACTCCATTTTAATTACGTCAAATGGAAGAACGATTGGTCTGTAAGTGTTATAAATCTTAAGAATATTACTTCCACGATAAAAGAGTTATTATTGTTTGAAATTAAGTATTCTTGTGGGACACCCTTAAAAGTTGCACTTTTTTCAGTATTCTAGATTACAGCTTTTAAAAAGTCAAATTGATAAATTTAATTTTTTAGTATGTAAATGAGCCTGCAATTGTCTACCAAAAACATATTCTTAATTTTATTTTTATGCTCATTCAAACTCAGAGCTCAAAACTTCCGCATTTGATAGTAAATTATATAATAATATGGGAATATTCAAAGTGTCTCATTTAAAATACGGGTAGTTTATTGAAAAAGAGCAAAATTGACAATAGTACCAATACTAAATTCATATGCATCGCGTTCAAGAACATCCGAAAGAAGAATAAGTTAAATAGTAGTGGTCCTTCAGATGTTTGAATTCCTCCATACTTTTGATTCACATTGGATAAGTGAACATTTTTTTTCATAGGCTTTGACAAAGAAGTACCCTTTACTTTAGTATGCACTGTTGTATTATTTTAATGGTCGGGATGGTACAAAATAATAAAACGTTGTGAAATGATTTTTTTCTTTCTGGCAAAATTTATTTTTTAAAATTATAAGAAAAAGACCGAATGTGTTTTAAAAGTAATAAAATAGCAGAAATGGTTTTGTGTTATTTATTATTGAATGAACCTCGTTGTATGTATATAAAAGTTTTATTTATTTAAATGTTTACAATAATAATTAAAAACGAATCTGAGCAAAGCAAAGCCAGAAGCATTTATTTAGCTTTTATTGTTACAAAATCATACATATTTAATAAAACATAAAATTACAAGCTCTGTATTGTTTTATTGAATTTAAAGAATGGTGGTATTTAATTTAAACAGGTTTGTATAGAGTATGGTTATTGATTACATTATTTTACGTAAAAAGAGAACTTTGTATTGTTTTAGATAAGTTGTGTAAATTTTTCATCATAATTTTGTTGTTATTGACCTATAAAAATAAAAAAGGATAGGATTCGAATACGATAATAAAATTGTTATTAAAAAGTTTTGTTGAGTTTGAGCACGTAAAATTTGTTAATAATAAAAGTATTTGGATGAATTTGTTTGTATAATGAAATTAATTGATTAATCTATTTTAAAGAGTAATTTCAATGTAATTTATGCAGTGGCAAATGTATGATTGTGCTACAAAGATACAAAAAGCAATTTGAAAGTTATGTGGTTATAAGAAAAGAGGTGAATAAAATTTAATAAAAGTGGTTAGTGGGTGGTGAATTTATAAAGTTAACTTATTAATGAATTATTGTTATAGTTCAAATTTGTAATAAAAATTTAAGCTTTGGTTTATAAGAAACTACATTGGGTCAATGACAAATAAGTAAATTGATAAAATTTCGGAAATGTTTATGAAAAGTTATTTTGTATGTAAAGTTATTTCGAAATTTATTGTTTCTAGAGTATATTCCTTGTTAATGATTGACAGACCATATACATGTTATAGTAGGATGTTATTGACTACTGTTAATAAATACATATATAATACTATGAAACAAAAATTAATTTCGTCGTAACCTTTTTTTGAAGCTTTTTATCAAGGTGCTAGAAAAATCATATGTATTACACTGGAGTAAAGTGTTTTTTCCTTCCTTATAAAGGGTTCGCACATGAGAAGAAAAGTGATTTTTCCTAACTACTAAAACAATTATTGCTTAAATTGTTCAAGTACTCCAACTGCTAATACTCATATTTTACATTAAACCATAGTAACCAATGATACTAATGAACCGAATGAATTATTAGTGACACATGATAGTCCCTCTTACAACTACTTACTTTTACCTTTCATAATAAATACTAATCAACCGACTACAACTACAAAGTTGCTCAAAAAGTAATTTAGCAATTAAATACTTCATTTTTAATATGAATCTGATAATAGCAAGAAAAAAAAACATAAAATTAGACTTACATAGTGTAACGTTTGTAACCTTTTTTTACTTGCAAAAAGGTTACGCATTGGCGTGCGGCAGCTTTTCAACGGTGAGCGGGATACGTGGGTCCACTGAGTATGAAGCAAAGAAAAAAAAGGGCGCCATCCAGCTTTTTTAATGCACAAGATAACTTAAACAAACTAGGAAAGCGGGAGAACCTATTTCTCTTGGTAAGTATTATTTTTAAACAACTATTACTTAAACAATTTAGCATAAATTATCTTTTATTTTTTTAGGTATGGTGGTGTTATTCCTCAACAATAAGAAGCACAAATTTTAAACGCATTTATTAATAGTAACACATATATACACAAAATTAAAAAAAATAAATATAGAGCAAAATAAAGAAATAAAAAGATCAATGTGAACGTAGATATGTAAATAAATCTAATTACTCAGATATAGTACTATTTCTGTTACATATTGTAATCCTCTAAAATGAATTAATAAATCTATTAAAAAATATGCAAAAATTTAATTAAACCTTTCTTTAATTCAAACAATTTACATTTAATAAAAATTTGAAAATTTATACCGACTTTTTATCTAAACGTGGCATTTAGAAATTGGTACAGATAAAATGCAATAAAAATTGAAGTTATCACTACAAAGCGATATCAGAAAAATTCCATGTATAAAATTAATATTATTCTATAGAAATGTAAATCTCTATATAAATGATTACCTTTAACTGTAAATTAAACAAATTAGTGAAATTAATAGATCAGATAGATCAATCAAGGCAAATTTAATTTATTTAAAAAAAAATACCAACAAACGAAAATGTTCACTTCTATTGATGGATACTCTGATGTAATCCTACGGTGGTTGATACCGACTGCGGATACAGTACAGCCTCGAAATTTGGCTACTGGACCTATTCAACGTATAATAACGTCTCAAAGATGAAGGTGTGATTCAGCCGTGCTCCAGGAAGACTGGATTCCCTTTTCTTAACAAAACGGCTGCACAAATTGGTGCATATGGGTAGGCGTAATGTTACAGGGTAGCCTAGATTCCCTAAAATCGTAGTTGAATAATAGAAAAAATTCAAACAAGATTTGGAAAAAGATTGAATAGACTGCAAAAAGACGTACCTTTATAAGGGAAATCTTCATCAACTAAATTCCTCAGCAACAATCAAAGGCCAAACAAAATAGTTATGGATGTTCTTCACCGAGAAATTTATTTCCGTTCAGATGCTCATTAAAAGAGTTTCTAATAAAGACGCTTGGTCAAAAACGTGTCCAAAAACCAATCCTCCTAAGAGAGGTCTTTCCAGCACGCACAACAGAGAGCCAATCCTTCTCTCGAAAAATCAAACGCGCAAGGCCGTCATTCCCACCAAGGAACGTTGATATCGGTATCCAAATTTAAATCTCTTATGGGGTTTCCAATGTAAAGTCCTGCACCTGTAGCACAAAATCTAATAAAGATATTTTGGTGCAAGTAGTCTTATATGAAAGAAGGAACAATTTCCAATGAAATAACCGAGCCAAAATTGCGAAATATTTGTTGTAAAGTATGAAATAATGCTAAGAAAATGTCGGATATTCACAAATATTCACAAAGTATTAATATAAGAAGTACCACGAATTTTATGACAAAAGTAGCTCGGTTAGATAAAAGATTTCACTCCTCTGTTTCAATTATTTTAAATCCGACACTTTTTTGTTAATTAATAACGTCAGCAGAAGTGCAGAACTATTTGCAATAGTTCTGCACTTCCTGCAGTTCCCGTCATAAAGCGGGTTGTAAATATCAATTATTTGCGGAGGGTTGTTTGGGGTTGAGCGACTCTGACAGGTTTACAGCATCGGTTCCCAGCTTGACAGGTCGTTCGACTTTTAGGTAGCGACTCGCCTTAAACAATAATATTCAAAAGGAAATTATTAGTAATTAAATGTAAACTCAGGGAGTCTACATTTAAATATATACGACGAAAATCCATCAATATAAAAATTATAAAGAGAGAAAATAGTAATTTTCAAAACCCACAAAATATTTAAAATAAATATTTCTAAAGGTGAGTTCATACGAGGACACTTTCAGTAAAAGAACAAAATACGGAAAAATAAATGTTACACGTTCTTTTTAAAATAATAACCAAAATGCTGTTTAAATCGACTATTAATAAAGAAAAGGTTATTTACAATGCACTTAATTAAAAATACTATAACTATAAACTATTTAACAAATTATTTAAATGCTAGGTATTTACAAATTTATATGAGGACTATTTATAAATACTATTTATGTATTACAATAATTATTAACATTTATTTATTCAGAGTACATTTCACTATGCCGGTCAAACATTAACTGCCCCCTTCTACTCGCGATCTCAATTTATATCTTTCATACGATGACTCATACATCTAGAATGTTCGATGTATGTAGAATGTAGAAGATCGAATAGATTTTTTTTTGGATCAGTATCGCCTATCTTGACGCAAAATCTTCTGTCATTTAGGAAATTATATATAAAGAAAGTGATGTTTCCAGTGATACTCCAACTTAGAAATTGTTTGATTAGGTGTTTCCAGGTTTTATCATAAGCACTATGTATATCGAAAAAAATTGCTATGAGATGTTTACGGTTTGCAAAGGCTTTGTAGGTTGCTGATTCTAGATTGAGAAGGTGTCAAGAGTTAAACGATTTTTTCGGAAACCGACTTGATGAGCATTTAAAAGGTGTTGCGTCTCGAGATACCACATTAATCGTGAATTTATAATTTTTTTCAGTAATTTACAAGAACAATAGGATAAAAAAATGGGAACGATAACTAGTTGGTCGGGTAGGATGTTTATCAAATTTTAGGAAAGGCAATATCGTGAGGGATCTCTATAACGCTGGTCTTACTAAATGCTAACCTGATAATTGTTTCAACATTAAATGTCATTATCAAAGGCAGATAAGATTGATATCAAACACGTTGCTAAGGATAAATACAGAAAATAGGTAACTAAATACAATACATACAAAAACTAAATATCTAACACTTCTAATAAAGGAGAATTACTAAGCTCAGTTTGTTCATTCATTAAAGGTACTGTAATATTTACTTTAGCAATTATCATTTGTTGTTTAAATATTTGACATTTACTATTTAAAAATTCATAACTACATTAACAACATAACTTCTTCATAACATAAAAAATGGTTTGGTTTTAGTTAATTTTGAAATACCAAATTTATTAATAAATGTATAAATTTAAGAATTGTTTTCAAAATTTAATTGGTCGTATTTTCCATTGCCCTGCTTTTTAGTTTATTTTATTTAGTTTAATTATAATAATTTATAATCTTTTAACACCAATTACCTTTATTGACTTGGATAAAAAATATTTGAAAGGTTAATTCGTTCTGAATATAACAGCAGCAGATAAGATTAATCAGTAGTTTATTATAAGGTAGTTAATTCTAGTATGTACAAGTACATATTAAAGTAACGACTAAACTTGATTTATAATGGAAACAATGTAAAATGGACTCACACTCATTTAATACATTGATTGATTATTGATCATTATTCCTTTTATAACAATGAACAATTTGTTGTTTATCTTTCATTATATAAAATATGATAACACATTTATAAAATTTAAGTTTAATTCTAGAAAGTTTTCTTCTTTATTAAGTTTACTAATTTTTGTACTGCAAACTACAAATTTAATACTCAATACTATAAAAATACGAAATTTTGGTATCAGAGGAAAAGACGAAAAGGAGGTCACTAACCAATGCCCAAGCAACGTTCTTAGTCATCGCTACGTACCAGCAACTATCGGTGGATTATTAAGTTTTTGCCACTAGTCTTGCGACTAGTGGCAAACGTGCTTGTGCACGTAATTGCTACGGTTTTATTACGTTCCTGAAACCAAAATGGGGAACATTTTTTAGGTAGCAGATACGTTGCAGTGACCTCTCTGGAACTAGTCCAGCTACGTAGCGGGAACGTGGCGGCGTAGTAATTGCTACTTTTGTGGAACTTATTTTCTCTTTGACACATCGTGTCGCGTGGTTGCTCTCTCTTACACTTGTAACTTAGCAAATATTCTATCATTTCCTATAGCTATATGATAGATCGAAAAATAACAACGCGCCTTCTTTAATTTTTTTTAATAAAAAATGTCTTTAATAAAATATGACAAAAATATTTTTGTCATATTGTTAATACACATATAAGTTGATACATAATTACTCAATACACATGATAGAAACCATTTTTATATTATTCCTAAAGCACATTTTGGCACCAATTTGTTATTTCTATTGAAGGTTACACCTATATAGTAAAACATCTATTAACAATCATAACAAATTGCAAATTGATTAATGGCCTCCTACATTTTACAAGTAAATATGGAGATGGAGTAGTTTACGAAAAATTACTTTAAAGTGATTCTCCTGGGTAGCAAAAACGTAAGTTTTACTTTCAATACTACTGTAAGGTTCCGTGACTTTAAAAGGCTAAGCAATGGTTTCAGACTGGTGGCAGGGACTTTCAGTACGACTTTAAAGTAATTATACTAACAATGGAAGCTTACAGCTGACGTGTCGCTCATTTCAAAAATTCAGTTTTTAAATAATACTGAATCATAAGTAAATCAATAGTTAATCAAAAGTAAAAAAATAAGAAAATAGTGTTTCTGCATTTAATCTCATATGGCTTATTAAAAAAAAATAACAAATTAACACAAACAAGATGCAACGTATTTACTTGGAATAAAAACGTTACTGTTAACAGACAGCGTGTCGGAGTCGCTAACATAGTGGCTTTATACACGGTCGGCCTAGGGTTCTATTCCTACTAGCTCCGTTACTTTTTTTAAATTAGTTTTTTAGTAAAATGCATCCCTGTTTACAGTTGGGCTTTTTTTAAACTTTTAAATAATTCAATAAAAATTATTACAATTATAAGTCGTGTTATTGCCTAAATCGTAATTGTAACTTTCTCTAATTATTATGCAGAAAATTGGAACAAGAACCTACCAATAATATATAGCTAAGAGTTACCATAAATTTAATAAAATGATTTATTTATTTATATATATTCGAATAATTGACATAACGTTTAGTATTTTATGCTTTTTAAATTATTCCTAAAAAATGAATCGAAAACTATATACCTGCGTTTTTATATTTTGAAATCGGTGACACGTCAACTGTAAGGTTTCCTTGTAAGTCGCAATACCGTTCCACATACTTTAAATGTTACTCAAAAGTAATGGAACTACATAGTTCCAATAGATAGTAGAAACAACTACATAATTACTAAAATAATCCGAACTGAAGTAATTAAACCTATAAAGTCATAAATTTAGTTGTAGTTACGTAACAACTACTTAATCAAAGTTCCGATCTTAGTTAGTGCTACTTAGATGCTGCTTGGGTGATATGGCGTAGCACACGATCACGAAGGGGTTGCTTATTCTTGCTTCTAATAAAGCTTCGTCCAAAATTGTTTTCTATCAATCCATTATTCTAAAATCTAAACATTTGTATTTAAGCTATTATTATCGATTACTTTCTACTTCCAGGTTTTCGTTACTTCAACTCATACACATTAATGAAAAATTACTTCTCATATCATTTAATAGTTATCATCACAATCAACAGAATGATTCTGAAATGACCATTAAAGAAAAGTTTATGGTATACAGACGACTGTCGTTAACCTCTTAGAAAGATTGTTAATTGTTATGTGCAAGCACGCAAATCAAATTAAACAATTTTACAGCTACTTTTATTAAAGAACTTTATAGGTTGTTTATAAAAACATCCTGTAAAAAGCTTCTTTGAATCTCGCAGTTAAATAAGGTATTCTCGTCGTTCTTCAATAAATATTTTATAGCGTTGTTTACATTAACCGCATTTAATTATAATTTTTAATGCATGCAAAAAAATTGATTAAAATGTCATTGTTGAATAGTTTTACGCGACGCGCACGTTCTGATGCGAACATAAAATAAAGATTTCCTTGTCAGGTAAAACATTTGACACAGTTTAAATTATTCTAGTACTAAAAATAAAATATTTTCTTCATTTATTTTAGTATTTTGAAAACTCAAGTCAGCTCGAGGAGAAAAACAAGTTTATTTTCTTCCTGTTTTATTCGGAACTTTTCATCTGTAAAACTCAATTACTATTTTTCCCGTACAAAAAAGAATTGTAAATACATTTATGCTTCTAAGAGTATGTATTTTTAAAATGATAAAATTAAAGGGAACGTGAATAGAATAAAAATCTGTCGATTTGCGTTACATATTTTTCACTGATAAATTGCTTTTCCTTTTTGGTGATTTATTCCAGGGATTTTATAAAAACCCTGGCTAAAATCTAAAAATACAGAACGTATACAGCAAATTGCATAAACAGGTTAAATTTAACTAGGTATGCTGAAGATGAGAGACTGACCTCCCTGCGCTTTTAATCGATAATTAGGTTTCAGAATCACTAACAGACGTTATTGTATGGCTCGGAAACCATTATATCCCTAAAATGAAATTTTATGGAAGTATAATGGAATGCTTTAATTGAAGTTGAAAGTAAATACCAATTAGAGAATAATATGCGGGTTGTACAGAAAAATCACAGAACATGCTTTTTGAAGGGGAAACACTGCTTAAAATTTAATTTAATATATAAATGCTTTGTAATTAAAACAAGGGTATATATTTTTTTATTATTACATACTTTCTGTTATAATGAATATGCTTTTTGTGTGGGTATTTGGAATTTTGTTCCCGTTGCTGCGTACCCTATAATTTTCTTTACAGGATGCATTCCGGCTCGATCCAGGTATAATTGTGTACTTGTTATCTTAAGTGCTTTAACTTGTTCCAGATTATAGAGCATCAAAAAGAGCGAAAATGTTCACTACGGTCAATAGGATTCGTATAGGAAATCTAAATACCAAAACGAAATTTGCATTTTGCAAACCTACGCAGACGATAAAAGACATCTTTCTTTATTTTTTCATTTGAAAGCCTTTGTCGATACAATTAATCAATACCATACGTTAACAACTGCAATGACACTGTAACTGAACTGCAGTGAATACTCTGCGAAGTAAAATATTTAAAATTAAAATCTCTTTAACAGATTTTAAAGTGTAAATTAATTTAATCCAAATTCGTAGCTATGAAATCAGAACTTATCAGTATATATAGGCCATAGGCGCCAGTAGTGTGATCGCATGAAGGTTGCGGCCCTCATTAAAGCAATTTAAGGTCCAAGTGTACCCAGAAAACGTGTGCTGTTTGTTTCTGTAATAATATAATAATGTGATAACTGGTTTTAAATTAATACTCCAGGAATGTTAAAAACTTGATTACCTAACTTGTTTTGGAAAACGATGTTTATTAATTAAATTATTTCACATTTTTTACGTGAAAAATTAATTTTAGAGAAACTGTACATTCATAAGTTAACCAAAGAAATACCACTTAAGCCTCATAGAACATATTAGAATTATTTTCCCAAAATTCCAAGAAAACCGTATGTCTAGCGACTCAGTTATGACCTTTTTGCCAGAGAAATAGCATATCTTTGGCAATAATCTAGTCAATACTATCAAATTCAAATACTATGAAATTCAAATGGTATTTTTTTGGTTACTTTGAATTTACAGTTTTAATAAATCGTTTAACGTATAAACATCGTTTTCCAAAACAAGTTAGGTAAGCAAGTTTTAACATTCCTGGAGTATTAATTTAAAACCAAAGTTATCACATTATTATATGTATTATTTATGAAAAAACAACGATTATTAATCATGCGGTTACGATTTATGCACAGTACACAGTAAAAAATGTAGTGTTAAATCTTACACTCAAATAACAACCAGGGTGGTTCCTATTTAATCACACTGATGAGTGTAAATAACATTGGTCTTAAAAGTGGTAAAATATATAACAACGTTAACCTTCAATGCAGGTTAAAGTCATGGATTGTTTATACGTATATTACACGATACAGAAATGAAAAGACACTAACGAGTGTAAAAATGACAAACCATATTGTTGGGAAAACATTTGTTGAGTGTAAAGAATGCACGAACTGAGTGTTAATTTTCCATTCTTTTAGTGTATTAAATTAAATTATTGCTTATAATGGTAAGGAACATTTTTTTAATGGAAAAGGAACCAACTATAGTGGTTAGAATCATTTATTGGAGTGTAAATAACTATTCTGTTCGTGTGATTATATACTTCTATTTTTTGGTTCAGATATTTTTTTGTAATTTAGTATAAAATAGAAAAAAGTAAAAAATAGTACACACAAATATTAGTTCTATTTTAAAACAAAATGCAAAATAGAACATTACATTCTAAATCTAAACAATCCAATGTAAATACATATGTAAATATTATAGACAAAATGTTATAATTTGTATATTATAGTATATAAAACATTTAATATTAAAATAATAAAAAAGTGAGTCTTACTACTAGGAAATCAACATTAGTTTTGAACAATTATATACTTAGGTACTACATAGCAGGAACCAGAAACGGTTTTACATTTAAATGGTTCTTTGTAAACCAAAAATCTGAAAATAATCTTATTCTACTAGTATTATTTATCTACAAATCACGTAATAGTATATTATATACCAAGGTTGTGAAGAGTTTTTTCTAGAGCCGAGCATTATTAGATCCCGAGATGCGCAGCATCGAGGGATATAAGATGAGAGGCTCTAGAAAACACTTCACAACCGTGGTGTATATATAATTTTTTTCACTACTAGTACTTTTATTCCTTTTATTCTTCTCACATAAAAAACGTACTATCGCGATCACGGATTTTTTCCTGGATGCCAGTGTATAATGGGATGAATTTTTGCCCCGTGTTACACTAAAATCTGGATTATTGACTAGTAGTCAATAATAAAAAATTATTTACCACTAGGCAAGAAGGCTAACTTCACAAGGTGACAACAGACTAGATAATAGTATGTTTTAAAGCTAGTAGTGAAAAAACATTATTATTATAGGTATTTACACAATATATTTATGCATATGATGATTTAAATTACAAAGGATCAACATGGCAGCTGAAACTTTTACATAAGAAAGAACTGAATAAACACAACCAGGACTTGTTAGGAAATTATAGTTTTAAAATCTATACATATAAAGTACTTACCTAATTGCACAATGTCGTAGAAAGATGCATCCTCTTCTATTTTAGCATATTTACTTTTATTGGCCAGTTGTAGCTTAAAAATCATTGTTGTCACTTTCAAAGAGAACTAACTACATTCAAACACAAACAGCAAATAAAAGAGCTCAAGTCCAATCGTGATTATTCGGGTTGGAGGTGGATGTTCTGACACTCGCGAGGATTAAACCGGTATGTTGGCAATCTTATGAGCACTCTTTACTGTTGTTAACATGCTAGAATAGTGAAATACATTTTTGGAAAGATGACTCTTACACTAACGAGAACATCTTTACCAAATTCAAATGATTTGTACACCAAAAACATTATTTTTACTTGTTGTTAATTTCATTCACATGATCGTAGAAATCTACACTCAGATATTTCACCACACCAAATATGTTTTTCACCACCACTGCATTTTTTACTGTGTACTTGGGTGTCTAAATGGCCCCTTTGTAATGATTTTTTAAATTTGGTATAGTTATTCACAATATATGTTAGTAAAGAATTTATGAATGTTCAGTTAAATTTTGTTTGGGTACACTTGGACCTTAATATGGGCTGAGCCCTCATTAATATGGTTAATATGTTTTAGGTAATACAGTTTCTAAATTGAAAATCTGTAGAGTCCCCTAAAGAGGGGACTACACACTTGCCCAGTTGTAATATTTTTGTATTATTTTTTTTTGCAAAAAGGCAAAAAAAACTCGAGTTCATTAAATCGTTGATGGCCATACCTACGTCCACATGTAGAGCTGAAAGATCCTTTTCTTTAACTAAAAACCTATGTATTTACCTAAAAGCATTGCCAAACAATTAGATATAGAGTCAATTGCAAATAAAGTAAGGGTGTTCTAATAAGAAATATGCTTTCTTCTAAATAAAGATAATTTTACAATTAAAATATTTTTTGTTAACTGTTAGTGTTATTAAATCCCCTTTTTAAAGATGAAATATTTAAATTAGTACAACCTACGTTTAAAATATGAGCATTGCACCTGTACCATAGCTCAGTTAGCCGAAACGGGGTAAAGTCGTTGCTGATCCAGGTTCAATTCCAGACGATCAGGCAAATGTTTCCTCTTCGAAGATATTCATTTTCTGCTTAATTTTAATAAATTGCATAGTTTTATTTGTCATGTAACCGGTAATTTAGATAAATATTTTGTTTTACTGCTTATTAAAATTTGCATTCTCTGTTGCATTTTACTGGCCTAGTTAATTTGATAAGATAAATGTTGAAGTAATGTAGTAATTAAATCAGGAGTGCGATTCATACTATTTTTCTGGAAACAAGGTATCACAAATTCAGTAATTTTCGTTAATTGAGCACCTACTTAGGTTGTGAATGCAAAAAAGATTATCATTTTTATTTAACCTGCTTTCAAGTGTCGTGTCGAATACTGCGGATCAGAATTACAATTCTGAAATGCTATTTATTAAAATTATGAGCAAAATGAATGTTATCGGAGAAAAATTGTTATTTCAAATTTTGTTTTTTGTAAAAATATATAAAAAGAGGAGTTATCTGTCCGCTGGAATCGAACCTGGAACAGCAGCGACTTGGGATTATTATCACCCCGCTTCGGCTAAATAAACCATGGAATCCTGGCGGCTCTTGAGCGCACCACACTTATTTTAAAGTGTACTAATTTAAGTTATTTTTTAAAGGGACCAAATGTATTGTTTTCATTTTAAGGATATGAGTACCGATTAAAATAACAAACAAAATAATAATTTTATTTACTTGAGGAGATTTTACATTATTTAATTTATTTTAAAAGCACAGGTTGATCTCTAAATTCGATTTTCAAATGAGACACTACAGTGCAAGAGTATTTTGACTTTTTACATTGTATGCATGTAGAAGTTTAATTAATAAATTCTTTTGAAATGCTTAAACGAGTATATGAAGACCGTGTTTGGTACGATTGGTAAAGAACTCTGAACTCAGCCCTCATTAAAACTTTGAAAGGTCGGCGCCTATAAAATGCGCTGTAAAATAACTTCAGCATAGTGTAATGTATGTGGGACGTTCCATGTCACCTGGGCCACCTAAATACCAAAAAGTAAAGCTATGAAAAAAATATTCTAGGGTGTCATTTTTTTCATTGAAAAGTTATCTTTCAAATGCAATGTGGCCCCTGAGAAAAAAACAAAATGGCGGTTCAAGATGGCGACCAGAACACATAAACTCCAAGAAAGTTTTTTAAAAATTGATTGAAAGTGTATTATTCAGTGTATAATTAATCCTGTACACCATATTTTTTGTTTTTTTCAATATGGTCGTGCCAATATGATACCTAAAACCGAAAATCCGAAAAGTCCAAATAGAAAGGTCAGGCATACAATTTTCGCCGTATTTTGACGAGCTGAACACGATCCCGTAGTCAAGATTTGCTCTGGGTTCTTCAATATAACGTAAAAAGCTAATTTTAAGAGAAAATTGACCGGATTAAGAAATTAACCAAAATTGACTTTTTGTTCATCCAGGCGTAGCATTTTCGACGTAATTTAATGCGCTGAAAACGATCTCGTTCACCTACATTGCTCTTAACCATTCAATACGTCATAAATTTATAATTAATACCTAACCTAATAACTTTAAACCTAACATAGCTTTAGGCTTGAAGCCCTTAGCCTAACAACTTTAAATCTAACATATCCTAAGGAGTCAGGGTCCAACCTTAACTACTTTAAACCTAACATAGCCTAAGCATCAGAACTAACCTAATAACTTTAAAGCTAACATATCCTAAGTAGTTAAGTCCCAAACCTAACAACTTTAAACCAAATATAGTCTCAAAGGCATTGGATAAGCCCCAAATCTATCAACTTTAAACCTGAAATAGCCTATATAATTAATTAAATACTTTTAGGATATTTTAAATATTCAATGGACTAAAATGACGATTATTTCCCAAGTATTCAAACTAGGAAAATTATTATTTCTTGATTGATTATATACACAATGTTATGAGCTATGCATAATAATTAATTGTAACTGTACTTATTCCGTAAGATATTTTTCCAATATTTGTTCGTTTGTGACAAGTAAAATAAAAAATATACAACTAAATCATTTAACATACTACGATTTCTTGTAAAAAGTTATGCTAAGGGCTTCATGCCTAAGGCTATGTTAGGTTTAAAGTTATTAGGTTAGGTACTAATTAGGTATTAATTATAAATTTATGAAGTATTGAAGTTTAGGGGGAGATAAATAACAAAATGCAAAATTCACCAAATTTCACCAAAATTGCAAAAATAAACGCAATCGAATTTTACAAATTGCGTTCGATTGTTAATGACTTAAGCTATATATATACACATTTGCAATAGTATGCAAAGCTTCAAACAGCTTTTGCAAACTTCCAAAGTCTTAGGCGCAGTAGATTTATAAAACCCTGATAACAAAAAATCTTGCATACCTGGCATACAAGTTTTGGGTGCTTATTGTACATAATCTAAACTATACTTAACGTAAATGTCATCAATATTGGTTGACTATTTAAATTTTTATGGCAACTTAAAAAACATACGCGATTTTGGCAGTTTCTTCGATCAACTTAACTATTCCAGTTATAACAATCAGACTGGTGCCATTTTGTAGCAATCTTTATTATAAACAAATATATACTGAACTTTTTTCGTAGTTAAGCCATCCTAATGAGCTACGGAATAAAAACTTCTGAAAAACGGTTGATGGCGTCTTAAGTTGTTAATAACTTTTCTGCTGTTACTACAATTTAGTACGCAACTAAATATATTATTCTACACACTATTCTGAATAGGTTTGTGCAATAAAATAGCTGTTAACACGCAAATATACTCTTCACATCTCTATTGACTGGACTAATTTTCTTGCATATAAAATCAGTTATTCTTTTTGCACAGGATACGTTTTTAACATAGGTAGATTTAATTGTATAATAATGTTGAATTAATTGGAGACACATAATAATTACTTAGTCAGTAACAATTTTATTGGTGCAACGGAGCATGGTAACTGCAGTGTGAAGAGAAAATCTTTCTAGCCCTACTTAATTATTAATTAATTGATTAGGTCTCATGGGAAGCTTCTCGGCTGCCTTGCTTTGAACTATTGAACTACTGAGATTTATTGACTGCGGTTTCCCATTGGTCAGTAATCAATGAACGGACAAACTTCTAACTTTGTTTATTACTATTTAATAACTATTATTTATTAAATGATGATTTATGGATTGGCAAAATTAAAATGACAGAAACAAAGAAGATAAAAGCCTTCTGAGATAAATAATTATCATAATTTGTGTAAAAACTACTTAAGTAAGAATTATGCAGTATAATGCACAAGAACACAAGGTAAAAATACAGTAAAACATTATTAAAATATTATTTTTAGGGCTAATAAATGTCTCAAATCCTAAAACATATAAAATATTATGCAGTAAATCGTAGCTCATCAGTCAACTTTATAACTTACCAAGCGCTGAAATGTTGTCATCCAAGGGTCCTGTTGGAAACTTCTGGTCGGTTAGCCTTCGCTTTTTAAGCATTATCTTTTTTTGTGTGGCTATTAGGAAATATATACAGATATATACATATATGACCTACTTATAGCGCGTTGTAGATCCAGCGATTTATGAGTTTTATCGTATTAGCTTCTTTACTAATAGTTAATAGAACAATAATAGTTAATTATAAATAAATTTCCTTTGCAAGAAAATAAAGAAGTAAAATTAATCACGTCAATATGAACTTGACCAGCATTATGAATTTTATTGTTGCTGAATATTTTTGAAATAAGGTGCATCTACTGGCTAGCTTAACAGACTTTCAAATTAAAATTCGATATCGTTTAACATTTATAGTGTCATTTAATATATGATAGGCCCTAAAATCCGCCTTCTAGTCAGCAAGCCTAAAACCCAGTTTTAATAGATATAATGGTGTATCTATAAAGGAATGGGGTTTGCGCTGCCCAAGTGCTAAGATTATAATAGCTGGGGTTATAAAGTGAGCTAAAAGCAATTGGAAAAATTAGTACTGGTGGCTTATAAAAATAAAGCACTGCTTTTATAGTTTTTTTATCAAATTCTTTTATACAAAAACTGCAACTGGAAATTAACACAATATAAAATGGATAACGGTCTTTCTTCATCGAATTTTTGTAGCATAATCCCAACTTTGCTCATCATGTCAGGGACAACCAATGGTTGACTTCTTTAATTTTCTTGTTTTATTCTGGTTTGTAGTTTAGGTATTGGGTTGTATATTATTATGGTATAGGATGCATCGATAAATTTCTGCACAACTGGCAGAACTGACTGCAACATACACGCTGATGAATCTCAGCGCTGATGGCTGGTTTCGTGGATTTTGGTATGTCAAGCTCTGAAATTCTATTTTCAGAAATCATCGCCCAAACCAGAGTTTTCTTCTCGAGCTTTGCATTGTATTTAAATTTGGTAGTTGTCTTTATTGGATGTGTACTAATCGTTGTTTCCAGGCCTACAATCTTGAATAAAAGTAATATTATATTACATAACGAGCTTGTAAAGAGACACCAACTAAGTGCGGATATTATGCGAGAATGTGAAAGACATTTTCCAGCGAGCTATGTACACTATTTTTCCTACGACCCCAAAAACCGCTATTTTGCTTCAATGATTTATTACGAATTTTAACTTAAATTACAACAATGTGAAAGTATTATAACAATTTTCAAAGTGATTTCAATTTTTGTATTTTATTTACAACATTGATGGTAATAATTTTTTAATTAAATACGTGATATAGAATTTATTTTAAATTTTATTAAATAATCTATTTCGATTTTTAACTTAAATTACAACAAAGTGAAATTATTATGACAATTTTTAAAGTAATTTCAATTTTTGTATTTTATGGTAATAGTTTGTTATTTAAATGTGATATAGAATTTATTTTAAATATTATTATTACGGTCTACAACTACCGAATTACGTCGACAATAGTAGACGTATATGACATAGGAACCGATCACCGTTCTTTTAAATAACTTGAACTCAACCACATGCGTTTTAGTTTACGAAGTGGCTAAAAATACGTTCGACGTGCACACTGAGAAATAAATATTAACAAAATATGATAACTATATTATAGTAGACCGATTTCTTGTTGTTCTAACCTGATTTTAGCAGCGTTAACTAAAAACCAAGGTCAGAATAAACAAGCGGTTTGTTAAGTGAACTATCTATTTATAGTTAACCGGTCTTTCGTAGATTTTACCCGGGTTCTAGTAAAATCAGCCACTAGTATGGGTAATCAGCTTAACGAGGATTCTACCTTACTTGGGTTAAATCTACATGTACAGTTGGATTTTTAACTTACAAGTCAAACTAAAATAGCTTAACTTATTCATTCAAGCTACTATATAAATAGGTAAAGTGGATCAAACGTTATGGTTAGAACTTTTACCATTCGAAAGGGTAGTATTTACTTTGTGATAAGTTTCATTGAAACTGAAACAACCTAACACGAATTATGTCAAACCAGGGAGTAAGGTTGAAATAACCCAACTGGTATGGTAAATTCAACTATTTTTCGGTTGCTTCTACCATATGGGAGTGTGATTGATTTAACCATATTGCGTCAATTTAACCAAAAACATTTTACTAAAATCATATAGTTCGTATTACACACAGGTATTGCTGTTACTATTTGTACATATTTTCAGGTTGCTACAACTTATTTTTGTTTACTTTAACCTGACTATTTTTCTCAGTGCACCAACGTATATTCACGTCGACTATTCTTATTGATCCATTTTGTTACGTGATCGCGTTGCACTGACACGAGCGTCTCACGCCCTTCTGATCTTGGCTGTTGCTAAGGTCGAACACAAAATAATGGCGCCAATTTTAAAATTTTTCTTGTCGATCTGCTTTATGGGTATAAATTAATAACTGCTTGCGGAAACATTTAGGAAACAGGATAGGTATTAAATATGTAGTAAAAATAAGAGAAAATAAATTTATTCAAAACGCAAAAACAATAATTACATTTACATAAATATTTAAATACCTAGCTAAATCTAATATTATTATTTATTAGCATCCCTGCTAATAGGAAAACACAAATTACGAACCTTATATGAATATTTACAGTAACATCCGCTTTATTTAAAAGAAAAATATTATGACTAGCATATTTTTTTCAACAGTTGGTTTCTTAAATTAATGAGCGTCTTGCTATACCTAACCATCCAAGTTTAAAGTAATGTTTTATTTGCATAATTCATTAAAAAGAAAAATCTCTACGGTCATCTAAGAAAAATATCCCATTGCACCAAAAACCATTAAAGAAGTCTGCGATATACGTGGTCAACAATTTGATAATAAATCTAACTTTTCCCGTCATCAAAAGCGAATTCACGGAGTTGTTGCTTCAAAAGAAGAATGTACCCGAAATTCCAGAATGTCCTCTTGAAAAGTTGAAAATCAAGTAATTTAATATGCCTCATAACATAATGGAAATAATATGTACTACTTACTACCTTATCTTATCCAATAACAGTTGTTTAACAAGTTTAAATAAAATTTTCTTTTGCATATTTTACTGTAAGGCATAATGCATATTAGGTAATTTTGAATTATATAAATAATAAACCATACTAAAACGAAAAATACAAAAATCACAAATCACGTGAGCGAAAATGAAAAATGCATCTAGAATTACGCGAAGGCTACGCTGTAATCTAAATGATAAAATAAACAATAAATGAGATAGATAGATTCAGTAGCGGAACAAACCCCTTTTTAATTAAAAATAAATGTAAAATCAGCAATGAAAATCTTTTGGTTCTAGCATACATCACCGAATTTTTAGCAACGTGAAACTTGCAATCTTATCTTCTCATCCCGGGTCGTATTTGTTTATTCAGGTGCTATTACGAAAATGACTCATTTCTTGTATTTACGGTTGAAGTATAGTATAACATTTCGTCGGATTTGTTTTAGTGCTATCATTTACTTTCATCATTATACCTACTTAATACCTATGCTAAATGTCATCATTATTACGAGATGAAGTACATTTGTATATTTAGATATTTTTACGTTTTTGTACGAAAGGATCGAGCGTTTAGTATTTTACCTTTTTTCTGACATATTTGTTAATAATAACCTGCTCACATGTTCAATATTCAGGTTCTGATGTGTCTGGTCATTAAGGTTAATTGAATACTTAGTTGCTGATAGGTTTATGTTCTAATTTTTACGTAAGTAGACGTGCCAATAAGAACATTGGACGTGGAGACAAAGTGGTGCACGTCGGACGTAAATATAAGTTGGTTCCCGTCAGACGTGAATGTATGTTGATCCACATCGGACGTGCATATACGTTCATACACATCGGACGTATTTCTAGCCACTGCCTTTAGGTTACTGCACATAATCACAGTGACGCCTACCTAATATAGGCAGTACTATCCAAACAGTGTTGGGCTGCGGATTTTGTCTATATGCTGTTATTATCATTATATTAGTTTAATAATTAATTATTGAAAAAATCTGGTCTAAAAAAGCCTCAACGAGTTCGACGGGCAAGTGAACTCTTTGTTGAAAAATTAAATGAGTTTGTGATGTCGAACGCATTCATTTAATTATTATTTTTTAACTGCTGCAATGAATAATTACATTATCTTTCGTACATAATGGCTACTATAACCGCTAGAAATCTTCACGCGGCAATAAGTACATGGTGTTCCAAAATGATTCAGGACGGTTTGAGGTTACCGCCACATTAAATTATTGTCACGTTGGCAACACGAATACTTTTCAGACATTTTTAGCCTTATTTTATTTTACATGAGTCTCACAACTAATAGCTCATCAGCTTTATTGATTTTTAAATAATTAACATACCTGACAATAAAATCGTCTAACAAATTGCAGTTCTGCAAAGAACCGGCTTTTAAAACAAGAAAACAAGCGAATTAAAGCAAAAATTCATTGAAAACCCCGAACAACATGGCAAAGCACAACGATGTAAGCGAGAAAGTGACGAGTTGACGCTGTAATTTGACGCAATACATTTCAATAGTGCTACATTAACAATGCGAACTACACTAAAACCTATAGCACGAAATTCAAACCGTCTTCACTCATTTTGTATTACACTGTATAATTATTTTATAAGTACTGTATCTATAATCTAAGCTTCCCCGGCTTTACCCCTATTGCGAAATTCTGTTGAATAAGAAACCTTTTTTCCTATGTGTGCGTATGCAGATTTTTGGGTAACTCTTTTCGATTGTTTTCTATTCTGAGTAATGTTAATTTGCAGGTAATTTATAAAACACTAGTCTCTCGAATATATATTTCGGAAATTGCCCGACTGCTCAGTTTACAAATGAGATTCGCCGTGCTTCCAGAATTGCAATGTGACCGGATATTCTTGTATTATGAAGCTTCAGTTGCAGAACAACCATACACATACACGTATACACAAACTTTCTTACAAGTAGTCAACTGTTGAAGACCTTCATTCTTAACGCAATGGTGTAGTATTTCATTAATTTAAAAATTTAATATGAAATATAGTAATAATTAACTATTACATTCACATGTTTCGCACGAATTTTCATAATCGTATGACAGAAGAAATTGCAAGTATATTTTCCAAAACCTGCATAATATATCATAACCTGGTACGTTAGGTTAAACTTAAACCCCACTACTTGTAGAGGGGTATTTTTAAGCTGTCTCTACAACGCTACGTTAGTTTTTGGCAGTATCTTTCAAGTTGCTAACGAATATGTGAGTTATTGTAATGAGTGTGAAATTTGGGAAGCGTTCTGAAGTCGTGTTTTTGGTATCATATCCTAAAGGTCTCAAAATGTATATTACTGTGCATTACTGTCTATTGTAGTGCCTATATACAGAAATACCTGTTTTTCCTATGTTGAATTGATTTTTGTCTACTATTTTTTAATATTTTATTTGAATATTATAATTACTGAAATACAGAATTACTGTATTACTGCTGGAAATAGCCACCTCACATATTAACGGCTTCAGTACTAGTGATGGAAACGTAATTTCAAAAGTCAACACACTGGGAACTAAGAGGGAGCTCTTAGTGGATGGCCGTTCTTGAGCTTCTCAAATTAAAAATTTTAGATTTATTTAATTTCAAAATACAAAAATTAACAACTACACTGTAAAAAATACCGGTAAATTTACCCTAAAAATTGGAGGCAACTATGTTACCTCCATTTTTTGGGGTAAATTTACTTCCAAGTGTAATTTTCATAGGAAGTAGGAAATTTCAATATTAGGTCAATATTAGGTAAAGTTATAACTTTACGCAGGTGTTTTAATGTTAAAATGTAAGACTGCATTGAGATCGTAATTTTAATCTGTAAATTTATTTAAAAAGGAAACATGACAATGCAAATTTAACCTAATATTGAAATTTCCCACTTCCTATAAAAATTACACTTTGAAGTAAATTTACCCCAAAAAATGGAGGTAACATAGTTACCTGTTGTAAAAAGAATCACGTAAATCATTCCAGTGAAACGCTCAAACAATCTGGAACAAAAATAAGTCCTGTGTTTTAAATATATACAGGGTATAAATAATATAACTACAAAGCTCGTAATGGTGGGTACCTGTTTTTTGTTTAGTATTTTTAATATCATGTAAGTACAAGGGGCGTACTTGAAACTTAAAATGCGATTTCCTCGAAAACTTGCAGGAAGCGACCGCATGTTGTTAATTCGAACTCAATAGAAAGCCAGTTTTCAATCAATTTAAAAATACTTTGGAAAGACTTTTCGATACTGTTGAATACCTACTGTCTCTCTCTTTGATGAATGTATGGAATTATTTAGGCTTTGAAGTTGAACATAACAAAAGCACACATCCCATTAAATCATACTGTGCTGACGACTAATGAATATGCATCCCATCATATCCTGTGGTTAGATTGTCCTGCCAATATGCAACTCGATGCGGTCGCATCGGAAGACTACCGTTAAACGTAAACTGGACAGATTACATTTACGTACATTTAACTAATTAACATTAGACATTTTAATATATGTAAAATCTAAAATCATAATAGCTCTTTCTCCTGTTAAATGGTACTGTCAAGCCAGTCTAGCAAAGATTTCTTTACGATTCCAGACTTCTAAAATGTTAACGTATAATCAGCTATAAAATTCATTTGAAAAGTTCTATAATATATTTCCTTTAGAATAAAAGATTCAAATAAGTGCCATATAAATGAATTCATAAATAGAATTAAGATGTTAAAGTTTTTATAGCTTTTGCTATTACGTTTACCACCTTAAGTGTATTTTCTTGTTTTGGTGGAATTATATAAAAGGAATAATATTATTAAGAAGTAGGTAAAGAAAATTTAATTAATTTGAAAATAAGATTAAAAGTGTTATTCAGTCACCTACGTTAAAAGTCTTAGAAATTAAAATCTTATTCGAACTAAAATTTACTTTGCATGTAAATTAAAATTAAATGAAATTCAAGAACGTGACCCGTGAAACGAAGTTCTTCAATTCAATTTAAGTATACTCGAAAAACTCAAGTTAATTTGAGTAGCTAATTTCAATTAAATCACCGCCTAATAAATGTTACAAGTAGACTACTTCACAATAATAATGGCTATAAAAGCTGCCAAAGATAATTATTAAGACATTTACATCGAGTTCTTATTAATTTAAGCAGTGAGAAAAATTAAAGGCATTTTTTTATTCTAAACATTTTTCAGTCGTGCTTGCAGTTAAAAAATTCTTGCTGTTAAAATGTCGTGCGTGCTGTAATATTATATATATGAAACATATACGTGTGGTTTACGATCAGCATTAATCAGAAATTCCATTGCATTTTTCATTCATGAGAAGCGTAATTTGGCAACACGCAATAAGTAAAATATGTAATATACGTACGAATATAATGTATATTAATCTTATAAACAAACAAAATAAGTTCCAGTTGATTCACCCCAATGCTGTTCAACGACCTCACGTTCTTAAGAACTGCCAGCACACCCAGTAGGATACAGATACAACATACTGCTGCCAAATATACATACAATGAAAAATATTTCGTCGAGTAATATGTTTACACAGTGTATAGACACTTGAACATAAAACCTATACAGATAACTCCATAAATAGTGATTGTATCATAAGAATGGCTGGTAAATTACCGTTAAAAGACAACCATGTTTCTTCTAGTTACAACCCTATGAACATTATTTGCCGTTATGGGGACGGAAATAAAAAACTAGCAAACGCAATATCATCTAGCAGACAACTTTTGAGAGTCAGTCCTTTGTTAGGTACATAAGGTACTAATTAAAGCGTAAGGAGAAAATTATTAATAATGGTACTCGTATCACTAATGCTTTAAATTAATTTGCAGATTTTGATTTGAATGCGAAATCGAAAGCAATTACGGATATATTAATTCGCCCAAACTATTGAAAAATTAAACCAGTTTTGTGGTGGAGCTACTGAAATTTTATGATATAGGAAATTGAAGGAAAGAGTTTTCCACATTTTCAACTCGTAATTGAATGGAATGGATGTACATATCTTGATGGCATCTGATAGTAGGCAAAGCATGGTAATTAAATTACCTTTTACATATATTTTTTCTATACACTTAAGTGTATAAAATGCTACAGAGGTCATCAATTATATGATCTTGCTTATCTAGAAGTATTCTTATATCTTTTAGATTTAAGTATTCAGTTAGCTACATATTAGTTTCGGTTTTATACAGCAATCATTAATAACTATCAGCTAACCACTACCTTAAAAATTTTTTAAAGATAGTTTTTAAAGTAGGTAGTTAAACTAAAAAGTAGAAATTTTGTTTATTGTTTCCTGCCTTACTTTGTGGAACTCAATTATGAAATAAATAAAGATTATTAAAAGTTTCACAGTATTTATTAAAATATAACCTGACAATATTGTTTCGGCAGCTAAGCTGTCATTATCAAACATAATATAAATATAAACAAACACATCGCTAAGGTTAATACAAAAATAGGTAACTAGATAAAAAGATAAAAATAATAATAATCAGAATAAAATATCTAACACTTCCAGTAACGGAGAATTACTGAGCTCAAGCTGTTCATTCATTAAAGGTACTCTGAGTTTGTGTTTGTATATCTCAAAGGCTTCTAAAATGTCTAATTTGCGTTTGTTATTACAAAAATGTAGGAATTTAATATTATTTTGAGGAGCCATTGTGAGATTTTCTTCTAAAAGGTGTTTGGCATAATTAGATTTTTCAGGATGTTTATTTTTGTACTGACGTACGTGTTCTTTATATCTTCTGTCAAAATTTGTGAAAAAGTGTTTCCCAAATATATACCGAACTACAAAAAGAAAATTGAAAAGGTAAATGCCCGATTTCATGATATCATGTGTTCTGTCTTTAGCATTAAATAAAAATGAAAAAGTGTTAGTGTTGGTTTTAAATGTTATTTTATAATTGTTGGTTTTTCTTAGTATATGCGCTATTCTTTCAGATATTTTGCCAAAATATGGTATAGATATGTAATTTGTGTCTTCTGTTTGATTGTCAATGAGATATATTCTTTTGATAGCTAACCTATAATCTTATTGTTTAATTAGAGTATCAATCATGTTCGGATTGTAATGATTTGCATGTGCTAGTTGTTTAATGGTTGATATCTCTTTGCTAAAATCTGTCTTTGTTAGTGGAATAGTTAAAGCTCTGTGTACTATCTGTAGGCTGCTATTTTATGTTATGGTGACAAGATTCATTTGGTATTGTTATGTCCGTTTGCGTTGGGCTTCTGTATATTGAAAATTCAAATAGATTGTGTGCGTTAATCTTGATAGTTAAGTCTAGGAAATTTATAGCCCTGTTTTGTTCTGTTTCTGGTGTAAAATTTATGTTTTGGCGGATACTATTAATAAGAATTAAAAATTCATTGATAACCTCAAAAGAACTGTCAAAACAAGCTAAAATGTCATCAACATAACGAAACCAGAAGATAATGTGTTTAGCGAGGTTTAATTCAAATATTTGATCTTCTAATTTGTCCATAAATTAATATGTTAGCTAATAGAGGATTTAGAGAATTACCCATAGAAAAACCATCTTTTTGTAAATAAATTATGTTATTAAAAGTGAAATAATTTTGACTTATACAAAGGTCAAATAATTGAATTAACTCTAACCTTTTAACTAATTCTATATTACTATTAATTAAGAAACTATCTAATAAAGGAATACATTCTTGTGGGGGTATTCTGGAGAACACGTTATAAATATCAAAACTAACAAGTTTTGAATGTGGTGGAACATGTATGTTTTGTAGCTTATCTACTAATTCTAATGAATTTCTAACAGAGTATTTTGATTTGTAACTTATCGTGCTAATAATCTAGTTCAGTTTTTTGGATAAAATGTGATTAGGTGCATTGATGTATGATATAACTGTTCTTATAGGCATATTCTATTTATGTGTTTTGACGAGTCCATATAGTTTAGGTGGTATATATTGGACAAACACTTCAAAATTTTGACATAAGATATAAAGAGCACGTACGTCATTACAAAAATAAACATCCTGGAAAATCTAATTATGCCAAACACCTTTTAGAACAAAATCACACAATGACTCCTCAAAATAATATTAAATTCCTACATTTTTGTAATAACAAACGCAAATTAGACATTTTAGAAGCCTTTGAGATATACAAACACAAACTCAGGGTACCTTTAATGAATGAACAACTTGAGCTCAGTAATTCTCCGTTACTGGAAGTGTTAGATATTTAATTCTGATTATTATTTATTATTTTTATCTAGTTACTTATTTTTGCATCTACCTTAGCGACGTGTTTGTTTATATTTATATTACCTTTGATAATGACTGCGTAGCTGTCGAAACAATATTGTCAGATTATATGTTAATAAATACTGTGAAACTTTTTACTAATCTTGATTTATTTCATAAAAAGTTGAAAAACTAGAAACACCCATACTGCACGCACAATTGCATCTACTAGAAAAGATAAACTACCTTTACATGAAATGACTTATTATTCTGGCTTACTGTTACTGCAGAAGCCACGGATGGCGTTACAAACAGGAGAAACTTAAAGTCACTAAATAATAAAGTACCGCAAACCATAAGGCCAATGAGTGCGAGAGAGAAAGCGCTACTTTTGCCCAAAAATGTTCGCCTAATGTCAAATCACTTGTCAAATCGTTTGAAAACGTAGTGTTAAGCGTGCTACATCATTGTATCTAAACCCACCGTTGGCAAGATAAAGTGTAATTATGCCTGGTTGTTGTATTATCAATTGCAAAAACAGTGCCGCCAAAGGTTTCCGTTTATTTGCATTTCCCAGTGGTGAAAGGAATGCAGACAGAAGAAAAAAGTGGTTATGTGACATTAATCAAGACAATGTGCCGGTAAATGCGAAGATTTGTGAGGTAAGTACATATGTAAAAGCAGATCACAACATGTTATAACACTTACTTACTCCAAACTCACACCCTGATCTGGTTGTCAACCACAGAAGGCGAAAATGTGACGCTACTGACGCTCCAAGTAGTAGTGTTAATCAAGAAATAGTACATGAAGATATTCATGAAGACAATCTCGAGGTTAGCTTTGATGAAATTGAGCGAGAAGTAGACAATATTCAAACTATCAAAGAACTCAGACAATGGTTGAAGGCAGCCCTTGCAAAGTGCAGGAAATATGAAAAAAAGTTGCAAGAAAAGAGCTCAACAAACTTGGAGCAGGTTTTTAATGAAGATCAGCTGGTATACCTCGAGAAACATAATAGCCGTGGATCCTCGTAGTCAGAGGATACCATCACAAGGGCACTTCGCTTATATTTGGCTTGTGGTTCCAAGGGCTATGAAGAAATTCGAAAACAAAACCTACCATATCCAAGCATCCGCACTTTACAACACCGAATAAGGAACTTGAGATTTAAAGCAGGTATACTGGACCAAGTTTTTGACATGTTAAAACTGAAAGTTAGTATTGGTGCAGGTTTAGTAAATAGAAATAAGTACTTTGGTACTATTGTTGAAGTGACTAATAAAATGTCCTTTTTTTTGAAGGTGAAGACATTTCAACCACAGGAGAAACACGCAACTCTTACGTTGGATGAGATGGCGATAACACCAGGTCTGCAATATGATAACACGCTTTGCCAGGTGGTTGGCAGGCCTACCATGAATGCATCAGGGGGTGTTGAAAACTCAAATGAATTAGCAACTCACGCTCTTGTGATAATGTTGGGAGGATTGTCGACTCGATGGAAGCAGATTGTGTGCTACGAGTTCACAGGCAATTCATTTTGTGTCTCTGAACTGTACAATAGAGTTACTCAAATACTCCAGAACTCATATGCTGTCGGTATCACTGTAAAAGTTGTAATTTCTGATATGGGAGGACAAAATCGTAGCATGTGGAAAAAGCTAAATATTGTTGCATCAAGGTTTAGTAAGATTTCGAATTTTGTTAAACATCCATGCATTCCAAATGAGAAATTATTTTTCATGGCCGATCCTGTGCATGTTTTTAAAAATTTGGCTTCAGCGCTCAGGAAGGGACATCAATTTATATTAGAAGATTCAATAGTCCAAAAATATAACTTGAGCCATCAAACATGATTTGCATTGAACCAATTAAACAACTTTTTAAGCTCGAAAGCAACGACGTGCTAAAGTTAAGCCCTCGTTTAAAGAAAAGTGTGTTAGAGCCATCGAACTTTGACACAATGAATGTTGCACTCAGTGTGGCTTTGCTAAATGCTAAATTGCAAAATTAGCTAAATTTGCTAAATCATAAATCATCTGCTGCAATACTGCATTATATTTCACAAGGTAAAATTGATGCTAAACATAGGACAACTGCTTGGTTCTTGTCTAAAGTGTATTACTGGTTTAAATTAATGACAGCTCGACAGCACACTTTTGCCTTGTCCACCTATAATAAGGAAAACTATGAAGACGCCATACATAGTTTGAATTCTATGCAGGAAATTGTTTACAATTTGTCAGTAAATGGAAAATGGATGCCCTTCCAAACCGGAATTGTTCTTTCCACTCAAACCGCTTTGGATGTTCATAAAATATATTTAGAAGAAGACCATTTTCAATATATCATGTTAGGACGCTTCACACAGGATGCGTTAGAAAATTGTTTCTCATCTATACGTTGTCGTCAACCAATACCTGACGCACATATGTTCCGAGTATCGCTAAGATTACTGTGTTTGTCACAGTTTGAAACTAATGTTTCCAAAAGTAATTACCAAGATGCAGACTCCTCACATTTAGTTAATTACTGCAATGAGTTAAACAAAACGGAAGTACATAAAAACGATGCGGAACACTCCATTTCAGATGCAGACATTCAGAGCCTTATCAAAAATTATTCTGTTGAGGATTTAAACGAATCTTTAGAGTCAAGCCTATACTATTTACTTGGCTCAATTTTATATAAAGTGAAAAGTAATCGTCGTGTTTGCAACATATGCTACTCAAGTGTCACAACTACCGATACCACGGCTATTGGAAATATACGTGCCTTTTGCAAATTAAAGGAGTTTAAAGTTGACGTTCTTCAATTCGCAACAAATGATTTGTATCAATACATTAAAAACATTGAACTGTACTTCCGTGAATGTACGAATTCATTGCTACAAAATCATTTATCATTAAATGAGTTCAAAGAAATTATTAAGACGAAATTTGATACTCCCGACATACCAACACAAATGGCGGAGGTTTGCGGTACTTTATTATTTAGTGACTTTAGAGAAACTTTTTTAATAGAAAAACCTGTTTTTCTGAAAACTTCCAAAAGGTATTTATTAGCTAGACGATTCATGATACAGGTAGTCATAAATTTAATATATTGAATTGTTAGAAAAAAATTATGTAAGATTCTTAAAACCAAAATTAACAAAATCATCGAACAAAAAAAATCAGCGGTGTCGTATCAGTTGACTTAGCCAACCATTCAATTCAATTGGACCATACCTTATATTCCGGAAAATTCCAGTGTTTAATGTGTACGATCTCAATTTTTAAGTTTATTTATTTAGTTGTTTTAAATTTTAATTTAATCGTTCAACAGGGGCCCTTGACCATCTAGTCGGAGAGCAGACCCTCTGAATTCGACACCTTCTATACAACTCACGAACACACCTAAAAAATAGGTAATCTAATGTAAAATGATCTGCTGAATTTGATTTTTTAGTTCGCCCATTGATTTGAGATTGCCAAAACGGCCGAATTGCCAATTTAAGAAAAAAATTACAAATTACGTGTTAATTTTTATTTTTTACATAACACATCATATCTTCTTTATTCTGCTTTCGATTAAACTCAATTTTTTACTGAATATTCCTCAAGTGTTCTTTGACAAGTTCATCGTAAAAGAATTGTCTTGGAAATAATAAACTTGTTAGAAAAAAGTTAATTGTGTTCCATTGACACCAAATCTTTAACATTTGCAGAGGAAAATGTTCCATCGAGGTATCTTTTTTATTTTTAAAGTTAGGTGGCTACTAAAGACAAAAATATTCCCATTGAATCAAATAAGATTTTTTATTAAGGTCTGTTTTTTAATTTTGCTTCCTGGACGAAATATTTATTGATATTTAAGCGCATTGTTGGGAGTGCATCTCGGCATTATTTTTACACCAGCTCTTTTATGGTCATTCGTATAAATGGTTTCGTTCGTTTGAAAATTATTTGAAATCTAGTGATAGTTATTAATAATTATTATAATTTTCAACATATTTAGATGTTAGTATAATGCAGAACAATTATCATCCCCGACTGGGAATCGAATCTAGGATTGCAATCGATTCCCAGTCGGAGATGATAATTTTTCTGCATTATAATATTTATAATAACATCTAAATATGTTTAAAAATATTCTTGTAATTAAATTTACAATAAATTTTCACTTTAAATAAGTATTATAAGATTTTGTAAGTTATTTGAATAAGACATCAAAGTTTTCAGCTATTTATTTATAGAAATAAAAATTAAAAATTTCTTTTTGGCATTAAATCTTAAATCCACTTTATCATGCGTAGAGTAGATCTTATACCCGAATCGCATATAAATAAGAGAAAATCAGAAACAGAAAGTAATACTATTATTATTATCGATAATGCACGCACAAGAACAAAAATTTAAATCAAAAATGTCCACAAACTTGTATTATTTGTAATAAAGATCGTGATAGTAAAGGATGTACGAAATGAAAACTGGTAAAAAACGGTAACAACTTTTAAAAGGCAAAATGATATATAGGTTAAAGCAAAATAACGAACTATTACGCAGAACGCAAGGGTTTGGCGATACTTCTATGGGTATGATTGTTAAGACTGTTGTTATCATAATTTATGCTTCTTGAATTAAAAAAAGAAAATCTGACAAAAAGAAATCTTCAACCTTCTCCGAAATGTTTATAAAACACCTCCATATCTAGAAAAGTCCCTAATTAGCGAAAAAGAATTCTCACTATACATAGTTGAAATAAAGATTATTCTTCAAAGAGAAGCTAAACTGTGGACTTGAAAAATGGACCAATTTAATTATACTAAACGATTTAGATAAACTAGCTTAGATTGAAATCCAAACTATCCTACCTCTGAGGATATTATATATAACATTCAAAAACAGTTTGAGGATAAAGTTCTTGTTCCACGCGGTGCCAAATTATCTAGCTGTGTGTTCTGCAAAGGCAATTTCATTCGCCTCATGAATTGCAATCAAATGCTTGAATAATTTTGCAAAACATTTAAAAAGAGACATTATAGAGTACAGCTCAGATCAAGATTCAATCCAAGTTACCAAAGAATGCGTCTCAAAAATTATCCTCAAAACTATCAACAATTTTTTTGCGTTACTACTGACAGATGTAGAGGTACATTTTGACTACGAAGTAAAAATGACCATGATAAATTACCATCAACTCAAAGATGAATTTCATTTAAATATAAAAAGAGCATTTTTGCAATGTTCTATGTACAGAACAGCCTACCAGATTAAGTTCAAGATTCCAAATATTTTAGATTTTGGATGGTTTATTAAGTAAAAGGCATATTATCATTAAAAATAAAAGGTAATAAAAAGCTAAGGAATCCCATACTTTTATTTAGATAACTCCATTTTGTAAATACAAATTATTTAACTGTACTATAAGCTGAAAAATGTAGCAAAACTAACATACTGCGGAACATAAGTTATGTGAAGGAAAATGTAATATTTAACCCATTTACAAAATAATACATACGATGCTTTTGCAACGATGAAAATCATTTTTTTTAATTTGTATGCTTTAGTAATTATCTCTATTGTTCAAACATTAAAAAGTTCAATAATTCGTTTGTACCTACTCCCTCAAGCGTCTGCGAGGTGTCCAGACTGAACTTACTGCATGTGGACACTGGAATGCATTTTGATCGCAGATATATTTATGTTCAACTCGTCATAACTTTTTTCAGAAACGACATTATGGCTTAATTTCTTTTTCAAAAATAAATTTGAACGTTTAGTCACATTTTCTCTCGATTATGTACCTATCAATTCCTAAAAATAAACTTAGTCATACGATGTGTGAAATTTTCTATACGCAAATATGCACCGTAGGCAGAAGTTAATTTTTTTTCTAAAAATCTACATAACTTTGGAATCTTTTAAATATACTGCCATGATCTTAACACCATGGCCTATACTTGGTCAAAAAATCAGAACTCTAGCTGTATTCATTGTTGAGAAAATGTAAAAAATGTTTCAAAATTGTCGAAAACGAATTTATTAAAAATGATACAAATATGGACTTTTTGGCTATTTCGCAATTCCTGGTCGATTCGCGAACTCAAAATTCAAACCCAGCAGGTCATTTTACATGATATTAACTATGTTATATGTTAGTGTTTATTTTGTTACTTAGTTAATAATCGTTGTAAAGTTATATGTTAATAGTCATATGTATATATTGTTAAAGTTAGTGTTAAAGTAATAATTTCTGTACATAATTAATAGTTTTGATACCACTGTGTCATTTGGTAAACCAGAGAATGCTGGTCAGTTGTTCTTTAAATAAAGAATTTATATACAGGGTCTTCATTAAGTTTGGAACCGGCTTAATATCTTCAAAACTATTAACTGGATTAAATTGAAATTTGGGGTGTGCATTTTATAAATTAATATCTATTGAACCTAATTTTTTTCACCTGCTTTGCATCGTTACTTTATGAGATACACAGCCAACTTGATTTTTTTTAAATAGCAATGGGGGTCAAATTTGACATCATTTGAAAGCTTATTTCTTTCTGAGTACCATTATGTAATACACGCGTCGTATCATTTTGACAAAAATCGCCAAAAAATTAAAATCAACAAAACATGTTTTATCCACAAAATCAAAAGTGTTGAATAAATTAAAAATTAAAATATCTAGTGATCTTACAAAATTCATAGAAATGTCAAAAGTTACACATTGACAGTAAAGAAATTGTCAAATATGCTTAAATTAAACGAAAAAGAAAGAATAGAGTTACTTATGATGATAGGCTATGGCTATGATTTAAATTTTTTTGGCGATTTTTGTCAAAATGATACACGTGTATTACATAATGGTACTCAGAAAAAAATAAGCTTTCAAATGATGTCAAATTTGACCACCATTGCTATTTAAAAAAAATCAAGTTGGCTGTGTATCTCGTAAAGTAACGATGCCAAAGCAGGTGAAAAAATTAGGCACAATAGATATCAATTTATAAAATGCACACCCCAAATTTCAATTTAATCCAGTTAATAGTTTTGAAGATATTAAGCCGGTTCCAAACTTAATGAAGACTCTGTATATCAGATGTGTGTTCGTGTTGTATAAGCTACTTTTAAAATGCTTCCTATGGAGACGCTGCTCTCGGACTATTCTTATACAGAACAATAACATACTCGTATAATGCAATTCCTAAAACAGTTGCATTCGATTTAATAATAATGACAATAATAATATTATCTTACAATAATAAAAAATAATTAATAGTGATAAACTAGTAATAAAAATAAGGCTAATTAATTGCTATCATATTTATAGTAAAAATAGTACTGAAAATGAATTTAACATAATAAATTGAGTTTTCTTTGAGTTTTAACTGTTGAAGCTGCATACCAAACTATTGTGACAGACTTTTTGCGACAATATTATCTCTATGACGATTAAAATTCAGTTTTGTGTCATAAGTTACACCCAAATTTTTAATCTCTTCTGCTCGTGTTAACACCTCACTGCCCAAAATATAATTATTGTTTGTGGTAGGTAAACGTCTGGAAACGCAGCTCATAATAAAGCATTTGACAGTATTCAGGTATAATTTGTTGTAATAATACTCCAATTATATATTGCCTGAACATCTTCTTGTAGACATTGAAAATCCGTATTATTGTCAACGACTCTATAAAACTTGAAGTCATCGGCAAATAGAAGGACTTTGGAATATTTGCAGGCTAAATAGTCCAGTAACCTTGTCATCAAAATGGGGGTCTACCTTGCATGAAATGAGGTAGTAGGATTCTTCTATATATTGTATGTGATAGTACCGAGATGCCAAATCGAATTTTCCGACCTCCGCGACCTTCCGGATCACTTTCAAAAAGCGGTAAAACCGCCGAAATTTTGCACTTTTTTAGGTTTGGCCAATTTTGACCATGATGGAGCACTTTTTCAAACAAGAAAATTCGATTCATTTTGAAAGCTCAATAATTTTGCTACAATTTAAGACTTAAATGGTTACTTTAGGCCTAATAGTTTCCGAGATATCGCTTCTCAAAGTTGGACAAAATTCCCACCCATGCTATTTTTCAAGTATTAACCTATAGAATTGGCATCAAACCTTTAATAATACCTCTCAAATAGTTCAATAATGTATAAATTTAGTAAATGAAACATCCGGCTCGGGATACATTAATATGCAAACGCATTTTAACTTGAATTTCATTGTTTGTTTCAGATCCTGAACAGTATGTCGCAGCCAGGATCTTCCACGACTTATACGTTTTTCATATGTAGCTTAAGTTTGCAGGAAGGTGAAATTGTTTTGGTGAAAGAAAAAGGAGTTCAAACCCTTCGAGCATCCAGTGCTGCATTGAAAAATTCGGACAATGAACGATTATTGAGACATTTGAAGCAGATTTACATACACACAGCATGCCAGAGGTGGTACAATAACCCCAAGTTGATAAAAGGAGCTGTTCAACGTGGAGAAACAGATATGAAAAAGAGACCTACGAGCTTCCACTGACGAGTTCAACTTCAGAGATCACTGTTTCCTGTGTGGCGAAATCATAACAGCAGAATTCATTGAAGCTCAGAAGAAATGTCGACCAGAAAAAAGAAATACTGTGCACACTGTGGAGAAGATGACAATGAGCGAATCCTTACTAAAAGCAGCTGAAAGACGAGGTGGCGAGCGGGCCATTAAAATAAAGGAACGAATTTCAGAGGAGACTGATTTGGTAGCACTCAATGCAAGATACCATCTGTTTTGCCAAAGGAAACGCTACAAATCGCCTTAAAAAGTTCTAGGATAAGGAAGTAATGTCCATTCCACTATTGATAAAGTCATGGATTGCATTTTCGCGTATCTTGAACAGCATTTCGAAAAATTCGGACAATGAACGATTATTGAGACATTTGAAGCAGATTTACATACACACAGCATGCCAGAGGTGGTACAATAACCCCAAGTTGATAAAAGGAGCTGTTCAACGTGGAGAAACAGATATGAAAAAGAGACCTACGAGCTTCCACTGACGAGTTCAACTTCAGAGATCACTGTTTCCTGTGTGGCGAAATCATAACAGCAGAATTCATTGAAGCTCAGAAGAAATGTCGACCAGAAAAAAGAAATACTGTGCACACTGTGGAAAAGATGACAATGAGCGAATCCTTACTAAAAGCAGCTGAAAGACGAGGTGGCGAGCGGGCCATTAAAATAAAGGAACGAATTTCAGAGGAGACTGATTTGGAAGCACTCAATGCAAGATACCATCGGTTTTGCCAAAAGAAAAGCTACAAATCGCCTTCAAAAGGTCTAGGAAAAGGAAGTAATGTCCATTCCACTATTGATAAAGTCATGGATTGCATTTTCGCGTATCTTCAACAGCATTTCGATGAGTGCCAGTTTTCTCTATGCCAACTTATTCAGCAGATAGAGGGAGAAAAACCTGATATTTGAACCATCAAAAAACGGATATTTGAGAAGTATGGGGGACGACGTTCTAATTGCAGAGACTGCAAATAAAGCAGCAGTTGTCTGTTTCAAAAATACTGGTTACAAGATCCTCACAAACTCATGGTACGAAAAAGCGAGCAAACTAGATGTCGAGCAAACAGCAAGAAAGACTGAATGTCGTGAAGGCAGCTGCTAATATCATACGTGAAGATATTCGTTCACAGGTGTATGACACCACTACATTCACACCCACAAGTGACTTTCTGAAGTGACTCTCTCTTCCCTGAGTCTCTGAAACTTTTCTTGGACACATTGATCGTCACACAGAAACGAAGCGATCTAGATGGTTATCGTAAGAAATGTGTAGTTCTCGCACACTCAATAATATCATCAGTGCGACCTCGCTCATTTGTCTCGTCTTTACTACATGGCAGTGGGTCATATTTATATTACAAGTTTGAATCGAGACATCTTGTTGAAATGCTGGCATCCCTTGGGTTTTCAGCTAGTTACAGGGCAACCACGTGCTTGAAAAATAGCGTGGGTGTAAATTTTGATCAACTTTGAGGAGCAATATCTCGGAAACTATTATACCTTTAGCAACCATTTTGGTCTTAAATTGTAGCAAAATTAATGTGCTTTCAAAATATATCTTTTTCGAAAAAGTGCTCCTTCATGGTCAAAATTGGCCAAATCTAAAAGAAAGCATATTTTCGGTGGTCTTGCCGCTTTTTCGACAAACTTTTAGGAGCTATATCTCGGAAACTATTAGGCCTAAACCATAGTAACCATTTTGGTCTTAAATTGTAGAAAATCTAATGTACTTTTAAAATGAGTAGAGTTGTCTTGTTTGAAAAAAGTGCTCCTTCATGATCAAAATTGGCCAAACCTAAAAAAAGTGCAGAATTTTGGCGGTTTTCCCGCTTTTTGACGGTGATGGTCGAAAAATTGGATTTAGCATCTCGATACTATCACATATAGTATAAAAAAAACCTACTACTACCACATTTCATACAAGGTAAAATGTAGTACAGTTGCGATCATTCGCTAAGGAACGATGGAAAAATCATAACCACCGATTTTCCAGTTTTTTGTACAATGTAAATGTAGATTTATTATATGGTATTCAAGAACATTTCATTTATGAATATTACAATTGCCCAGTTCATAAATCAGGTTGAATTATAATAATTACTACAACCCATAACCTAAATCAAGGCCCCAGAAGCTATAAGCTTGTGCGGGAGGGAGGGGGCGATTATTATTATTATGTAGGCCCAATGAGCGGCTGCAGCCGACTTATAGATGGAACAGCGCAAATCCCACATTTGTGTTACAGGTAAGGAAAACTGCAGAAAACCTTAACCAGATCTGCCAGCGCCGGTAGTCGATCCCGGGCCGCTTGGGTGAAAGTCCGGCACGCCAGACATTACACTACCAAGGCTGTAAATTACAGCTACAGTGTACAAAAAAACTGAAAAACCGGCGATCACTATTTTTTCATCGTTCCTTAACGAATGATCGCAGCTGTACTAGGTTACTGGGCTAAAAGGTAAATCATTAATAAAGATTAAAAACCCCTAAATCTGAGCCCTGAGAGACACCTGAATTTGCTGTATATTTTCCAGACGTGGTACCTCCAAATCTTATGCAAATCTTTCTAGAACAAAGGTAACTATTAAAGAATTGCAAAGTTGGGTCAAGTCCACAGTTGTATAACTGTTTTAATAATATGCCATGGTAAACAGTGTCAAAAGCTTCTCGAAAATCAGTATATTTATTATTACTACGTTATTCGTCCACTTGTTTTTTACATTGTAATTTGGAGAGCACAGTATTTGAAAATTCTAATAAATTAGTAGTAGTTGATTTTTTGGGCACAAAGCCATGTTGATGATTTGTAATGTAAGGTTTGATGTGATAGAAAACTTTGGAATCAATTATCTGCTCGAAGTGTTTTGCTGTAGCGGATAGTATATCAATTAATTGGCCTGTAGTTTTCAGCAGCTTCTTTGGGACTAGACTTGTGTATCGGCGTTATATAGGATTCTTTCCATTTTTCTAAGAACGTATTTGTTTTTAGGGCTAAATTATAAATATATAAAAGAGGTACTTTCAACCATTCTCTACAAGCTTTTAGAATGTATGGCGGCATATTATTCGGTCCAACAGTTCTCTTTGGTTTTAAACTCTTAGGAGTATTATTGTAGTCGACTTCTAGTAATTCAGTAAGGTGAACAAGTCGTTAGTAAAAACGGATTTACAATCAAAATCTTGAACATTATAGGTAGAAGGTTGAGTAGAAAAAACGGAATGAAAATAATTCGCAAATGCGCGAGCAACTTCTACAGTTTTCAATTTGTCACCTCTGTGTGTGTAATTAGTGACACAACTAGATACTATTTCTTTTTTCTATTTTATATAGTTCCAGAATTGATGTGTATCGTGCATAATATGAGTTTGGATATTAGATAAGTAATTATGGTAAACAATAGAAGTAAGAGACTTTAACCTCCGTCTGCATTCTTTATATTGTTGTAAATAATTGTCTGAAAGATGTTTGAGTTTGTGATACCTGTTTTTTGCTTGTAATAACTGTATTATTTCTTTATTAAACTATGTAGGATATTTATTTTGTTTTTACTTCTGTTATTACTAGATTTTAGTACACAATCGTCCAAAATTAAATTGATGATGTTATAAGAAGCATCTAAAACAAGCATATATCGATTACACACAGCCCCACAAAATAATGTTCTGAACTGGAAACGTGACTATGCTATTGCGATGTATTTTTCAACGCTGAAACCGAATCCGATCTTAGAAAAGCATATATACCCTCAAAATCTTGCGCTAGAGCCAAAAACAATCCCCAAATGGAGTAAAACCACTCCATACATATGGTGTCAATAAATACATGCAAAAAATGGTTGAAACTCGCAAATGTTTTGTATTTGGAAATAGACCTCTGGGTCCGTATTCTTGAACTCATACGAACAAGTCTCGCATACGAGATGACGTAATTTTTACGTCATAAGTGCAACTTAGCCAATGAAATGTTAGAATGTAATAGAGAATTACGTCATATCGTATGCGAAACTTGCATGCGAAGCTCAAGAATACGAGCCGTATGACATATCGCATATATTTACAAGCAATGACACATACATACAGGATGAACACCTTAAATAAATATAAACTAAACTAAATTATTTTATAATATACATACTACAGTTATATTTTCTTCTACTTTTCTTATCTGCTTACATTTTTGTCTGCTGTTTGTTGTGGGCCGCACAAAACTTTCACAGTTTTGTAAATTTAACTAAATAAAACAATTAGTTTCATGTACTATTGGTTTCATAATGATCTAGGGCAGGAAGGTTAACATTATGCTATTTTTAATATAAAAAAGACTAAAAATAGCACCATATTAACCTTGCTGTACTTACCAATACTACGTGTATATTAAGTATTATGAATTGCACTATTCTAGACCAAAATAAATAATTCGCCCCACTTATCGGGCGATTTAAATATTTATTAATAACAATGTATGGGAAGGCAATGTTTATGCGATGAACAATAAAAAACTCCCATATCATTTAAAAGACAATAATTTTTGTTGTTCAAAATTATGTTTACTTTGCTAAGTTGTTACCTTGAATGTTTAGTAAATAGTTAGTATGTAGCATGAGGTATTGCAGGAATCTGTAATGACATAACCTCAAAATTAATTACTGCGACTAACAATTGTTTGCCTCTTATATTTTGTTAACATTTATTTTAATTAACCTTACTTTTATTTCAGGTATGAACTTCATTAATATTAAAGCAAATGTACCACATAGACCTCTGGCAAGTCTCAAGAACACGTTACAGTATAAAGTTTCTTTATAAGAAGACTTTACACAATAAAATATATTTTCTCTTGACAACAAATACCTCCTTGATGTAGATTCGGGCTAAAGCTGCATACGATCCAGGATATCTAGCTTCCCATGGTCTCTTACCAAGGAGAATCTCTGCAGTTCTTGTAGATCCAAGATTATTAGGAATGGAAACACTTGCCAAGTTTGTATTCCGGAGTAAATAAGCGGAAAACTTTTTTATCTCTGCTTTGAATAATGATATTTTTCCAAAATAAAGCAGGTTTTCTGGCAATAATTTAGTAACTAGTAGTATTTAGTATTTAGTAACTAGAAGTAGTATTTTCTTAAGATATTGGAAAATAGTTTAAATACTATGAAACTTACATAAGTGGTATTTTTTGGTTAACTTTGAATGTACAGTTTCTCCAAAATTAATTTTGTATGTAAAAAATGTGAAAAATACTTTAATTAATAAACACCGTTTTCCAAAACAAGTTAGGTAAGCAAGTTTTACCATTCCTAGAGTATTAATTTAAAACCAAAGTTATTACATACATTACTATATTATTTATGAAAAGAAAAGCGATTATTAATCATGCGGTTAAGGTTTATGCACCATGTTTGGCTGTCTAAATGGTCCCTTTTGCAATGATTTTGTTAAAATCTGGTATAGTTATTCAGAATATAAGTAAATCTACTGTGATTTTGTTTAGGATTTTTGGATGTACTGGTAAATTGTTTTGGATATACTTGGACCTTAATGCAATTAGCGAATTGTACCGTCTAATGGAAATAAAAAAGTATACTATTAAAGGTATTTATTTTCTTCTTTTATCTTGTCAAATAATTTAATAATTTAGCTTATATTAAGACGGACCATCCACAGTGACGATGGAATGTCTTTTATATAGAGCATACACGGTCGTCCGCGACCACATCGCCGACCACGTCGGGGATGTGGTCCGGATAACGAGGAAATACTTCTATTTTCAATGATTTATTACGTAAACAACTTGAGCTTCAAGCTGGTTTGTATAATAAAATTATAAGTATCGTATTTCTTTGAAAATTGTATATCGAAATGAAAAAAATAATTATTGAGTTTATAATAAAATGTCTACTGAAATTTCCTTCTTTAATTAGAAGTATTTAGTATTATGCAGTCAATAATGTCTTTCATTGTGTTAAAAACGTTTTAACGAAAAACGATACTTATACAGTAGAGCTATTCCGAACCCCGCTATTCCGAAAATCCGCCTATTTCGAACAACACAGTTCAGAAAAATACCGATTTTTTAACTTAAAAACAGGAGAACTTAAAGACGTTCGTGAAAAAAAGGTACATTCTTACGCTCGTTCACCATGAGCCGATCAACGCTGTATAGAGCTGACACTAGCAGATGTCCCGCACTTAATCTACGCCTTAACAAGTCAATACACGTTGAAATTAGTCATGAAATCCGCCTATTCCGAATTCCCGCTAAACCGAACAGCGTTCGGTCCCAATTAGTTCGGAATAGCGGGACTCTACTGTAATTTTATTATACAAACCATTTTGAATCCCAAGTTGTTTATGAAATAAATTGCAGCAAAACTAAACATTCCATCATTATCCAGACCACGTCCTCGACCTGAACCGCGATGTGGTCACGGACGACCGTGTGTGCTCTACATTAGTTTCCAACAGTAACTACTGTTAGTACAGTAGGTTCCCCGGTTATTTGAATTACTGGTTATTTGCACCGGCAGCTTATGTGAATCAACGTATGAAAATCAAATAATTTTCCCTATTATTAAATGCAATTTCTCCGTTTTCTCCGTGGAATCAGTAATTTCTACATTCGCCGGATTTTTGTATCATTAACCAAAAAAATGAATACTCCTAACATACTTCTAGAACTACCTAACATATCTATTATCTATAATTCTCCGCCGTCATTCGTTCACCAAAGAAGCTCTTTCAAGATCTTCATAAGATCTAGGATCTCCTAGCACTTCTCATGAGTTTCATAATTTCATATGTCTGCTGTCACTGTGTAGAACAAATATGGGTTAATTAATAATAATATCCCATTATTCTCTCCATACTTCATATTTTGAACATACTCCTATTCATGTTCATTTGTTATCACGGCGTTTTGAATTTTTAAACCATATTCGTCGAAACGATCTGTGCATTACGATGTTAGATATCAAAAATATACTAAATATTATATGCGTATGAAATACAGAAAAATTAAGGTCGGATTATCATAGATTGTTGTTGACATCGGTGTAACATTCAATAAAGAGAAACCTATCTTGCATTTTTCTCGTCTTTGTTTTGTAAAGTGCTTTCGGATAGGGATTTCCACCCTTCGTAAAATATGTTGCTCCCGTTGTAGCCAGCTGGTGGCCGTTGCGGGACAAGATTTCGAAATAAGAATAAATTCTTTTATCAAATCTGATAAATGAAAAACTTTCCGAGATATGATGTTTCTCTTCATCTTATTATTTTCCAAGTTAGGTACCCATACGTTTCCACTTTAAAATTTTATAGAAATCTTGATCTTGTTTTAACATTGTTATAATTTATAAAATAATAGTAAATATGTAATTAGAAAAGTTGCACAAAAAGATTGCTCGCTGTTTCACATTTTACACTTATGAATGTGTTTTGCAAAATAAAAAACAATAAAAAAAATCTAATATAGCTTCATATGAGCAATGAATTTTCCAACGGAATGGATTTCATAACACTAAAATATTTAATAAAGGTACGTAATACATACAGTGCTATTAAAGTAACATGTAATATGCTCCATATTGCATTTGAACATAATCAAGTCAATGCGTTAGGTTAAATTCGAGGTTAAATTGATTGATTGTGACAAGTACGTATGCATTTCACCATGAACAGAGGTAGTTTGTTATAAAAAGTACACTTTTGTATTATTTATTTTGCAATAAATGGTATTTTTATTTACGTTTGTATTTTTAGAAACTTAATTAGAATTAAATTATCCTTAATAAATTTACCTGAAAGGTTAAACAGCGAAAGGATTTTGAGCTCTATCTATTGTTGGTTGCATAAACATGCAGTAAATACAACGGTTTGAGATGATTATTTTAATTTGCAACATACAAACTACACCAGCATATTGCATTTAAATTTATTAGCACTGTATATAGTGTATATGCACTCCTTCTTCATATTTCAATAATATTATATCCGACTATTTTCAAACTTGGACATTGCAGTTGGAGCTTTTCCACAAGCAGAATTATATACGGTGTTCCGTATCGGTATGTTAAAACGTCGGGAGTGTAAAGTAGGTTCAATTCTGAGCGTAAAAAAAACACAAAAGTGGTAGATCGATCTTTATTTGTTTCGGAGATACACGACTATGAAATTGTTTTGCAAAGTAACAATTCGTTTTTTGAAGAGCAACAAACAATATGAATTAATGAGTAACTAACTTAAATTTAATGCTTAATTAATTTTCGAAATGTCTTCCCCTGCATGTCTACAAGTTTGTGCTCGGATGCCGGCAAATGCATTGACGCCTCTTATTTAGCGCTTCTCTTGGACAGCCTGCTGAATGTACTCCAATAATTTTTTCGGGTGTTTGATACTTGTGCGTACTCGTTGTCCTTCACGTAACCCCAGAAATAAAAATCAAAAGTATTATGATCTGGAGATCTAGCTGACCGTGCAACCGGTCCACTACGACCAATACATCTTGGATAATTGATATAACGTGATAAAAATAGGTGCCAATGGGTTTGTATGTTTGATTGGGCATTTAGGTTGCGTTCAAAACAGGTTTTTCTTGAATCATGGATACCCGTCAAAAATTAATAGCTCTGTATCTCCGAAACAAATAAAAATAGACTTACCACTTTTGTGAATTTTATACTCAGAATTGAACCTAGTTTACACTCCAGAAGTTTGAACACAACGATACGGAACACCTTGTATACACAAAAATAGAAAGAAAATTAATTTTCCTCTGCTGTATTTGAAATAAAAACAGAAATGTTCAGAGTATTAATTATTTTATATTTCAAAAAACAGATTCTTGTGTTATTTCATATTTTGCAGGAATTATAATTCAGTGCTGCATTTTCTCCTTTCTAAAGAAATTTGCAATAAAAGGATCTCTATAATCTGAATATTACATAAATATAGATGGTTAAATTTTTTATTTATCTTAAAGAAACTCTTTAAAACTTTATCATGTCTTTATACTTTTTATATTAAGGAATTCTGAAGAGATATTTTGATGTAGTCATTATTTTTTGACATGTTTGTAGAAAAATTTAAAAGATATATGTTTTTTATAAAAGTTTTGCCGTACATAAACTTCCAATCTTATTTCTGAAGCAAAGTTTTATTGGTTCAGTATTATAAAGATTTTTCAGGGAAAGCAATTTACGTAAGGTGGGTAGATAATCCAAAAACCTGCTGAAACAGGTAATCAATATCCTCCCTAAAGTTTAATCAAAGATATAGCATGTGCACAGCATAGACAAGTAGGAAGAGTCGTGTTTAATGTTTTCTAAGGACAGATCTCGGAAATTGAAGTGCTAACTTAGATTACGTGTTGCCACTAACAGGTGGTTATTTTCCACAAGGTGTAATATTTTCCTTGTAGAAAATTTAATATACTTTTTATTACTTTTTCTAACCATTTAATTTTGCTCCAAAGAAAATAACAAATGCAGAAAAGTGTAAAAGTTACGCAGAGAATTTTTATTGGCAATATACTTTTTTAATTTTGAGGTAAATGTGAACTTTCATTTGCTTAGTAATCTTTTTAATTTCACAGTAAAAGCGACGGCACAAAGAGGTTACAAACTTTTATGATGTAACGATCTTGCTTATTATTAGACTTTTTTTCCTTTCAAAAAAGATTTTCCAAATGCCGTCAGTTTTGTGTCGATTTTGTGTAGTACATGGCAATACACGAGCCACCCTTGTTCTTCTGAAACTGTTTGCAGTAGCTATAATCAATGCGATGTCGATGTTGAAATTGAACAGGTTCGGCTTATGTTACAACTTGTAAATAATCAGTCTACGAACCAATACCAAACGATTGTAACTCGATGTGCGTATACTGTTGTGTAACTATGTAACACTAGAAGATTAACCAGTTAACAATTTAACCAAATAAATTGCAATTTATTATTTATGCCAGCGATATTCAAGAGCAAAAGAAATACTGGAAAGATGAAATGTATTATACCAAAGCTATGAGTTATATTTACACAAGCAAACGACCAACGTAGAATAAACAAATTAGTTTATTTTACGTAATTTTGATGTAGTAGAACACTTGCAGTTCTAGAAAATGATATTCAAGAAGACAATTGAGTAACTTTAGAGACTATTAATATGACTTAATCGAAATAAATGTAGTTATATTATCCCAGCTTTATATATTCGCTCCTCATCAAATATTCTGTTATGCATTATTTACCTACAAGGACTTAATTGATATTGAATTATATTTCACCATATTTTACATATAACTAGAATTATTTCAATAACTGGATGCGGCCAACTGGGCGCTACCAACTGGGCACGAGACAAGTCGGCGCAGGGACAACATGGCGCGAGACAAGTGGACGCAAAGACAACTGGGCGTGAAAATCTATTAAGCATACATATTATATTAAAATGTTTCTGAACAGAAATAGTACAGCTATATAATTATACTTGTAGGCTTAAAATAACAATCTTGCAGATGAACAAATACAGATGACACATATTTTACATAACTCACACAATTTATTAATATGTAAAGCCAAATTAAAATGTATTTAGGAAGCAACTGCATTTAAAATGCGAGCCTTGCTTATAAAATATATTTACACCTTATGTGAATGATATATTTATGTGTTCATTTGTTCATGCTGAGTAATTCCTGGCAAATATTTCATCAAATTATTGTTACTGATCTAAAATCTTTCTATAATCGTTGAATCGAAATGAGACTATTGTGCAGTATTACTTGCATATTATACGGTATATGTACACCAATAAAATTAGAAACAAAGTAATTTAATAGTAGAACTATTTGGTTTTTACATTAATACTGCACTGTACTGCAAAAGTACGAATTATCATGCATATATTTTAAATATATCTGCTTTCTAAATACGTTTTGAATGTAATTCAAGAATTTACATGCTTTTGTTAATAGACAATGTATTATGTATTGAAAGCGATTTGTACGTATTCGTTTAAATGTTATTTTCATTTTACGAATATTATTATATAAGAATAGAATAGAAAGATTAATTATATAAGTTTACATTTTCTGATTAGAGACATTTTAACGTAGCATCTATACTTAATAGATTTTCGTGCCCAGTTGTCTATGAGTCAAATTGTCTCGCGCAAAGTCGACCCCACGTCCTGTTGTCCTTACGCTCACTTGTCTCGCGCCCAATTGGTCGCGCCCACTTAGCTGCATCCAGTTGTCCTAGAGCGTTGTTAGGCAGATTGCCGCTTTCCGGGAAGAGGTACGGGCGAACCATATTCACCAAACAAATTATAGCAGCAGGAATTCAAGTACATTTCACTTATACTAAGACTTTCACCTTGTTTTTAATTTAAATTATGGCATTTGTAGGTATCCTTACATTCTTCGCCAATACCTATACCTATACCTCTACCTATACTTATACCTACACCTACACCTACACCTACACCTACACCTACACCTACACCTACACCTACACCTACACCTACACCTACACCTACACCTACACCTACACCTTCACCTACACCTATACATATTCCTATACTTATACATGGGTATGGACCTACGAGCAAATAGAAACAGGAGAGAACATTGCATTATATTCCACGCGACGGAACTGCTAGAAAAAGTGGTTTATAAGAGTGAGTGAGAGAGGGTACGAGTGAGTGAGAGAGGGTACCGGCACCCGATGAATATCGATCGATTGTATACGTCAACAACCCCGACCTGACACGGACAATATCGAACGTCGTACGTCAACAACCCCGACCTGCTCAACGTGGTTTATATAATGGCCGACTTCCGTCGCGTCGGTTCCTTACCCCCGACCATTGAAATGTTCTCTCCTGTTTCTATTTGCTCGTAGGTATGGACCCATGCCCATACCCATACTCATACCCATACTTATACCTATACTATAAGTAGTGATGTAAATAAAACTGAATGAAAAAATAGTACATTCTGCAAAGCGAGCGAATGAAACTACGATCAATGAATATTCATTCTATCCGGGTAGCAGATTGTACTTACAAGACAATTTAAACTTAGCAGTATCTACAACTTAAAAACAAGCACAATAATTTTAAAAAGTATGACATTTAATGTAAATAATGAAATCAATGCTAACCGTTTTTTATTGTACTGTTACAGAATATTCATTCCATATCTAGTGACACGTATACGTAATACTATGTGAAATACGTGCAAAATACATAAGTACTAAGTAGGGTGGTGTTTTAGAATATTTATTCAACAAGAGTTGGAATGTTAAGTTTTTATTATCAAAATTCATTTCAGAATTTATATATTCTATAACGGTCGTAGAGAAAAGGATTTTCTACAACACAAACCATGGATTGTGTTCTTAAATAATATAATGGTCTAACTCGTACGAAATCAGAATGAATACCAGTCAAGGCTATTTGAAATCATATAAGTAGAGAACTGAAATCATGTTAACTTCTACGCCGAATTCATCCCCTACGTGCCATCCGCAACTTTAGCACTGATATATACGGATCTTTCGATTGCATGGTTAACAAATAATATACTCGTATAACAAACTTTTAAAACCTGTATCGGGTTTAAACAAATTATTGATGTACATTTTTGATTACCTTGTAGAACTACTGGGTATAACTTTAGTAGTAAGTTTCTTATAGGGTTCCTGACCCGAGACATTCCCGGGAATTCCTCAATTTTTTGTTGTTCTTCTCCCTTGAAAACTAATTCGGGACACGGGACTTTTTTGTATACTATAAGATATTCAATTAAAATTTTTGCTTTAGAATTTGAGGTTTTGTTCGTTTCAATTTCTTGAGCAAGTTATTAGTTAAAAAATGCAGTTCTGAACAAGAGTATTGCCTTACACATTTGATTTTCTTAACCAGTTGTTTTTTAAAGAAACTAGTAAACAACCGCTTCAAGGACATACAAATTACTCACAACTTGTCTATAAACAATCAATACAGAGAAAGGGGTTAGTTTCAGTAAGAAGTTTTGGTTAGGTACCATACCTGACCTAGTCAGTCAATAAGTAAACTGTACTTTCTATTCAATTATATTCAAAAACGGTTTTAATCCGGAATCTCCTATCGTATTTGTAAACAGGTATTAATATTTTTAAACAGCAGTCTTCGTTAACAGAACGTTTTCATTTAGAAATTCATATTGAAGTATTTATAACCAGAATATACCAGAAATAATAGTTGTTGGAAAAATAGTAGTTTAAGAAGTTGTAGGGTGCAACCACGTATTTTCTTCCCGGAAAGAGCAAAGTGGTTTATAAGGAGGAATGTATTTAAAACTGCTTACTTTGGAAACTTCAATGGATATTTGAAATAATACTTGCTTGGTTAAATTATCCCCATATTCAGAAAGAATGTTTTGTTAAAGTTATGAATGACTTAAAATTTGCAGACAAACAATACAACACTAAACATGAAAGGTTTTGCCATAGAAGATAAAAGAAGAAAGAATTTTATGACAGCAGAATAAATAGATGACTTAAAATCGCTTTATTTTTAAAAACGAATATTTGGGTTTTTATATTGGACTTGATGTATCGGATTTGATTTTGCTTATGTCTAATAATTTTAATAATAATAATAACAGCTACCTATCCGAGATTCCCGAAAATCCCCGAGACTAAAAAAAGGTCTCGAGTCCGGGGAATAGAAAAATTGCCGACCCAGAAACCGTACATTTCTTAACACAGCACTTGACACACAGAAATTTGGTGAGATTACGTCAGATGTATGTCACCAATAAATTACGATTTCCCGAAAAAACGAGATGACAATATTGTCAATACCAAATCTTAATAAGTCATATTCGAAAACAATCAGTTTAGGTTACAATTAATAAAAATATGAGTGGGCGTGCGTTCTAAAAGTGGTTCCATTTGTCGCCAATTTATTGGTTCTAGTGTTAATTTGCTAACTCTTACTTTTGTTTATTTCACTGTATAAACAAATACAGGGTGAACAGACAAGCAGTCGTTCAACGAGTCGAACTCACTAGGATCATAGACTAGATCTAGGAGACAGACGTCTGGGCAGTCGTTAGAGGCGTCAGGTAGCACTAGTAACCGACTAGCTTGTGGGCAGACCACACGGCGTTCACCCTTAGAACTGGTTGTGATCTCCCAATCCTAGGTTTGTCTGGGTAACGGACGACGCAATCAGAATTTAATGTCTAGTAGAGTTACACGCAAGTGTTTCTCGGCGATGGCTCTAAAACGTTGCGGAGGAAGCTCTGCTAACAAGAGAGTCTGGCGTGGGTGGATTTGATTCTTATCTGACGTCAGGGTCTAATATGGAGCCAGCATCCCGGTGTACGACCTAGACGAATGGATGAGAATTAAAGTGAGGTTTATCCCTGTCAGGGAGTGCGCTCGCTGACCTACGGGAAACCGCATGCCACCAGGTAGTGTCTCGGAGGTGACAGTACGAGGGTCCGGCTTTGGTTGTGCAATTCCAGTCGTCGGATTCCCAGAAATTGTCTAGAGACCTACGCTTAAGGGGCGTTGATGCAAATATATAGCCTCTCACTTTCAAGACAACTTCACTCTAATGGGTACATACCGGGATGCTGCTTCGATGGGTCCTATGAAGTAGCCTCGAAACGAAGCTCTGTCAGGGACACACTAGGTCTATAACTGGAAGATCAGGGTGGCAAAACCATTTAAAACCAAGTCCCACCACATTTGAGGTTGGATTCTATCGGGCAGTGTCCCCAACTTAGGCTGGAGGAAGGAACTTTTAGAAGGCATGAAAGAAGGCTGGAGGGTTCTGATGTCCCTAAACTGGGTGGGGAGAATAGTCCTATTGCTGGACGAGTAACTCGGCCCCGCATGAAAGCACGTGGTGAGCACGTTTATAGCTCCGGTACTAGCCTGGTGAGCTAGTAGCGGGTGGATAGACAATCGCGTTCCAACCAATGAGTTACTGGAAGCATTGGCTTTCAAATGCGCGCTGATTGAGCGTATCTCAATAACTTCCTCTTGGAAGGAACGTGGAGATTAAGTCTCACGACAGCTACTCCACGTAAAACACTCTTGGATATTCTGTATAAACAAATATCAAAGGTCAGAAATATTTCAAAATTAGCTTGAGTAAACCTCAATTTTTATTAAATGCCGTTTAATATTAAAGTGCTCCTGTAGATGTGATTGTTTTATATCTAGCTAAATTTGGTCGAAAATTACCTTTGATACATGCAGCATCACAAATTTTTTCAAAAGTAAATTTCAAAACATTATTTTATCTTTTCTGTTTTTGAATAAAATTTGTATTTCTGGTTGTGATGTGTTATTTAAAAATGCAAAGAATGTAAAATGGTTTGTATCAAAATAATAACTGCAAATGCATGAGAACCAACACATTCAAATTTCGAGTGAACTGAATAAAAACCCTTAAAGCAGTCTCCTGTGAAGTTCTATTTTTTCTAAAACTTTTTCTCGCATCGCAATTTGCTAAATTTTAGTAAAGCTAAGTGTGTACGTCTAACGGACAGGAACTAAAGGATTCGGGTGGAAAACTGCTACGAAGTACACTCTACACTGATCTTTTATTTAGGAAAGGACCCCGCACGTTTCTTATGGAAATTGGATCCCGGTCAAATTGGCTGAAATTTTGATATGTTGTAGTTTATATCATCCTGATCAAAAGTCTCCACGGCCACGAAGCTATAAAATTAATAGCTTCGGAGTTACAGAGCACGAAAGGCAGGAAAAATTCATACTTCGGTTTATGGATTTTTAACACATACAGCCTCGTTAATGTCATTTTTTGTGTATATTTTTTATTTTTGTTTTGATTAACACAGGTAATTATGTTGTTTTGCTTTAGTGTGAATTATGTGAAATTATAGCGGGCGTCCCCATTATATTTTGCCCTATTTATAAACATATGTAACTTTTGAATTAATTGAGATAATAAAATGCGGTGTTCACTAGTATTCTTATTTTTTTAAGGTTTTTGTGAGTATCTGTCTTTTTTTTCTAACTTCCTGTTTAATCGGAAATGACACAGCGTATTTTTGAGGAACGGGCAACTTTGATTTCAAATGGAACACCTTGTATATTTTTTCATAGTTGGAAAACCCATTGTTTCCCCTTTCCGAAAGTGCAATACTCATCATGGTTATTACACAGGGTGGTGGTTTTATTAGTTCTTAAAATGAATACTACATGTTATTGAAATGCTACGAAAAAATATATGTCTTTAACAGCATTACCCCGAGATGTTAAGTAGAAGCTATGACATCTTGATAAAACGAATAAATAAATGTATCCAAGTTGATGGGCGGCATTTTGAGCATCTTTTATAATTAACTAATGTTTAATGATTTGTTTAGTTCTTAATTTATTATTGTTTAATATGTATCCTGTTACCCTGTGTTAGATCTAGTTTCATATGGATTTTGAATATCAGCAATTGAAGTAACATGTAATTGTCAATAAACTAATTTGACGTTTACACTGATGTTTTCTTTTATTTCCATAATCTACTTTCCGAATCATTATATTTTTTCGTACCATTTCAATAACATGCAGTTACGGGGGACTCAACTGAGGAGACGAAACGAGTCAAATAAAGCGTCCCCGACCTTGAACGTTAATTCAAGTTTGAACGTTACTTCTAGATGGCGCTACGATTCTGGACAACGCTGACAGTGTTGACAGATTATGCGATTTATCGCAAATTTTATCGCAAATCTGGCTAATTTTTATGAAACATTGCGACCCATATGGCACTCCAGCGAACTGTCAACAATGACCAGCGTGGTCTGAGCGTTGTCAAGGACCGAAGCGCCCTCTAACGAAAATTTTTTAAAATACAGGCCATTGGGTACGCAAATGTTTGGAACGCCCATTGCCGATTCGTCTCCTCAGTTGAGTCCCCCGTACATGCAGTATTCACTTTAAGAGCTTATAAAACCATCACCTTGTATAATAACCATGACAAGTCTCTACTTTTGGAAAGGGGTGCAAAGGGCTTTCCAACTGTGAAAAAATATACAGGGTGTTCCATTTGAAATCACAAAGTTGCCTAATCCCCCGAAAATACGCTACGTCATTTCCGGATAAAACAGAACTGGGTAAAAAAAGAATACTCAGAAAAAAACTTTAAAAACTAAGAAGAAGACTGGTAAACATCGCATTTCATTATCTCAATTAGTTCAAAAGTTATATAGTAGGTTTATAAAGGGTCAAAATATAATAGGACACCCGGTATAATTTCACATGATTCACACGATGCAAGACAACATAATTATCTGTGTTAATTAAAACAAAAGCAAAAAATGTACACAAAAAATGACGTTACCGAGGTTGTACGTGTTAAGAAACATAAACCAAAGCATGAGTTTTTCCTGCCTTTCGTGCTCTGTAATTCTGAAACTATCAATTTTAGAGCTTCGTGGCCAGGGAGACTTTTGATCAGGTTGATATAAACTACAACATATCAAAATTTTAGCCAATTTGACCGGGATCCAATTTCCATAAGAAACGTGCGGGGTCCTTTGTATGTAGCAACTGCAATTCTTATTTACAGAAAAATGCTTTTATAGGTGTGATATTAAAACCTCTTTTAATAACCCAAGTTAAACTTACTTAGTAGTTAGTAATAGTTAGAAAAATCAATACTATTAAAAGTTAGAAAACACTCTGTGTGACATATTTAAATTTTAAATTTAGAAAGAAAGAAATATACTTCTAATTTGGTCGATAAATCTCAACCAATATACAATAATTGCGAAAAATATTCAATAATAAATTCACAGATTTCGCAGATTTAGGAATTGTTAGTAGCTGCCGTCTTGAGCAACACAGAACGATGCTTACATAACAGGAATAAGTTAAAAGTATTATATGCAACGCGGATTAGGTACGTGTAGCTATTTTGTCTATTTCATGTTATTTCTAATGGAATTACACTTTTCAACCTATACACTTAAACTATTATTATTTTTTATTTGTTGTTTTGCCCGTTTATATAAGTAAGGAAGATTATTAGATAATTGGATACGATTCTAAGGACAAAGAAGCTATTAAAACGAAGATAATTTTTATAAGATGATAAAAGTTAGGATACCACAGAACTATGTGTTCGTACCTCAAAATAGTATTAGTAATTGTATATAATAATTCTTGTAATTTTATCAGTTCAGATAACCAGATTTAATTTAAAACGTGCATGTTAATTTTAGTTTAGGTATTATACATTTCGTTTCATTTCAGTGTCACAGTAAGATTTCATTTAAACCAAGTCAAAGTAAATTATTTTAAACAATGAAATAAATAAAGATTATTAAAAGTTTCACAGTTTTATTAAAATATAACCTGACAATATTGTTTCGACAGCTATGCTGTCATTATCAAAGGTAATATAATTATAAACAAACACGTCGCTAAGGTAGATACAAAATAGGTAACTAGATAAAATAATAATAATAATCATAATTAAATATCTAATACTTCCAGTAACGGAGAATTACTGAGCTCAAGTTGTTCATTCATTAAAGGTACCCTGAGTTTGTATTTGTATATCCCAAAGGCTTCTAAAATGTCTAATTTGCGTTTGTTTTTACAAAAATGTAGGAATTTAATATTATTTTGAGGAGTCATTGTGTGATTTTGTTCTAAAAGGTGTTTGGCGTAATTCGATTTTTCAGGATATTTTAAACAAGCTTAAAATGTTAACGGCAAACTCATCTTTTTCTTTGTATGTAAGCCATGCCAGGATAACATTCGTAATTTCTAACGTACGAACATGTGTTTATTTTAGTCTTTGTCATCCGCATTTCTTTTCGTTAAATAGTTCTTGTATATAATATGTACGAGGATGGTCTGAAAAGTTTCCGACCTGAACGTGAAGATGGCAGCACTCGTCAATAAAAGCTAGGGAATGTAGTTGTGTATCTTTTGACAGGTACTCACCAAAATCTCAGCCATTTTGGACGCGCAGTTGTTATTTGACAATCGCTTGAGTGAGTCGATGTGAGTGTTTTTGTGAAAATGGAAAAAATCGAGTATCGAGCTGGCATTAAATATTTGTTTTTGAAAGGCAATACGCCTACGCAAATCAAAGATGAGTTGGACTCTGTGTATGGGGACTCTGCGCCATCATTTACCATAGTGAAGTTTTGGGCAGCTGAATTTAAACGTGGCCGTACGAGCTTGGGAGACGATGAACGTTCGGGACGTCCAAAAACTGCAGCCACTGACGATAACATCGCTAAAGTTCACCAAATGGTGCTAAACGGCCATCGAATTAAAGTGAGAGAGATAGCAGAGGCTGTGAATATGTCCAAAGAACGTGTTTGTCACATATTGAATCAAGATTTAGGCATGAAAAAGCTGTCCGCGCGTTGGGTGCCGCGTTTGCTCACGTTAGTCCAAAAACGTGTTCAAATGAACATTTCCAACGCTCTGTTGGCGCAGTTTAGGCGCAATAAATCAGAGTTTTGGCGCCGATTAATTACTGCAGATGAAACTTGGATACACCATTATACGCCCGAAACAAAAACAGTCAAAACAGTGGACTGCGAAGGGGGAATCGGCTCCAAAAAAAAGCAAAAACTATTATGTCGGCTGGGAAAGTGATGGCGACTGTTTTTTGGGATAGTCATGGAGTTATCTTAATCGATTATCTTCAAACAGGAAAAACCATTACAGGAGCATACTACGCATCATTACTTGACAAGCTGAAGGCAGAAATTGCGGAAAAACGGCCACATTTGCAGAAAAAGAAAATCCTGTTTCACCAAGACACACCTCCGCGGTGGCAATGGCGAAAATCCACGAATTACGGTTTGAACTGCTTGACCATCCTCCTTACTCACCAGATCTAGCCCCAAGCGACTTCTTTTTGTTCCTTCATCTAAAAATTGCGCTCGGAGGACAGAGATTTTCGTCAAATGAGGAGGCAATCACCTTCGTGAACAATTATTTTGCGGAGAAAAACGCCGAGTACTATTTGGACGGGTTAAAGAGATGGGAGCATCGCTGGGAGAGTGTGTAGACTTACCAGGAGACTATGTAGAAAAATAAAAATAAATTTAAAGAAAACATGTCTTGTATCTTTGTTAGGTCGGAAACTTTTCAGACCACCCTCGTATTTATATACTCTCGGACTAAGACGGTTACTTAGCTTTAAATTTTAATTCAGTTGTATTGTTTGAAATATATATTTTAAAAAGGGTCAAGCATTCTTTTATTTCTTGCAACGCATAGAATATCCTTAAATTATTAAGTACAAGCATTGTGTTTTCATTCATGTGTCTCGGTATTCGGCGAGACCCAAACCCTATTGAACTACGCGATGTAAGAGAGGTGAGGATCCGAGCTTGAATTCTTTTTTCGTATTTCAACAAAAGCAACAAGTTACTAAAGCTTACCCATTAGGGTAAGCAGTTGGCACCTAGTATTCATTTAATTACGAGAAAGTGCATGAAGTTGTGCAGCAACTACAGGTGAACTACATCTTCGCCTTACTTGAAGTTATCAAAACACTATGAGTAATGCAGAATAGACATATACACACATACAGAACCTTGATCAGAACCAGAAAGAAGCTTTCAAAGTATACAGGGTCAATATACCAGTAATTGACCACTTAAGGGATTTTTCAGAAATATAAATTTATAACTTTGTAATATATTTTTTTAAACAAAATTAAAAATGGTATAAAGTGCAGTTATAGTCTAAGACTCTAAATATCAATAATACAAAAATTAAAAACATTTTGTTTCATAGAAAAAAATATAAGAATATAAAAGTTTGAATTTTCCAGTAGTTAATCACAAACTACTCAGTGTTTGACCAAATTTTTCCCAGTAATTGACCAGTGTTATAATATAACGAATAAAACATCAGTTTTTTATTATTTTGTTATATATTGTTAAAGAGCCACATAGTATGTATTGCATAAAGAATAACGAACAGTCTTAAAAAATATCAAAATATATGTATATTATTTTTGATGACATTATGCTAAAAACAAAAATAGAAAGAAAAATTACCAGTAGTTGACCACTTTACGAAGCCAGTGGTTCAGCAGTAGTTTTGTGAGATCAAATACTGTAGCCCAGGCAGTATAGGTTTTAACCCGGACATTTCAGGTGTAAAGCTGGATTTTGGTATATAGGTAGTACTTGATGTCCTTTATAACATATCAAAAGTCCCCATGCGTGGGGCGCTTGCTTCCTTGGGGATAACGAAAAAACTACCCTTAAGCTCGTATTTTAGGAAAAAGAGCGTAGTTCGCGAAGTAATTGAGATAGCGATGTCATTCTTATCTTAAAATATGCAGAAAATCATTCCAAATCAGATGCAATTATATATTTCATTATAAGAATATCACTGCAAGAGGGAGGAAAAAATTGCTCAATTTTGCAACTAAAAAATGAATTACATGAAGATTTATTGCCATAACTTCTTAACGAGGTTCGTGACCAAAAAAATGTTCAAATAAATGTTGTAGGCCTATGTTTTCTGAACATAATGATATCCTTACTTTCTTTTAAACATGGATAATAACGTGTGTAATGTTTGATTGAATTCCGGCCCGTCGGCCGAAGCGCTCCTTTAACTAGTCGGCGCACTCTGTTCGTATGAAGTATTATGTTATTATAAAAAAAATTAATTTTCATATTAATTTAATTATATATTATATAATTAAATTAATATGAAAATCATTTTTTTTTTGTATCTTTTAATTTTTGTTTTGATTTTATATTTTTTTATTATTTTAATATTTTTTATATATTGTCTTATCATTTTATGTAGTACCTAGTTTTAACACAATAATTTGTGAGAAATTGTGTCTATGCCAGTTATAGCATGAAGAAAAAGGAGTACGTTCTTCATATCTCCGATCTTAGTTTATAATTATGTCCATTACAGAAAAAAATTTATCAGGCTTATGACCCTCACCTGATCCTGCATTACAGAAATACAATTTCTGTTACGAACCAGCACGAGCAACAAGGTTTTCTAAAAAATCAGTATTTGTTCCCACAATACAGACAGGATATTCATCGACAGCCATTATAATAGCTGTTGTCACTGTAAGCGTATCAACATCAGCAATAACCTGAGTTACACCAATTAGAAGATTTTGCTTTCTCCGAAAGAAACTGACTTAATCAAGTTTTGTTCTTCGAATTCGCCAGAAATTCTGATTGTGAAGATGATGATGATACAACCATAGTAAGTTCAAAAATTACATCGACAGATGGAGCTTTTGCACCTTCCTGTTGTTCTTGACATTTTGTGCTACTAGTTTCATAGCCATCAAAAACTATTGTGGTCTGTCGGCTGTAGTTTGCCAAAACGTAACTTACGTAAGCAGAACAGATTTGATTAAACGTGGCTAGCCTTTGTCATATAACCTTGTGTAATAAATAACCACCATCAATAACAAATCTAGTTCCATTAGGGACATAATCTTTACAAGGTATTTGCTTTGATATCAAATCTTGCAAGGCGGATTTTACAGTTTTTCTCATAGATATGCCATCAAATAATGCTGGGGGCTTCGGGGCGAGCTCAAAAGACAGATACTCTTCAAATTCGGAGGCAGATTGTAAAATACATGTTAGCCAAATAAAGAGCTGATGGATATTAACTTGAATATCATGGTCTCTGATTCTAAGGGTACTAGCCATTTAAAAAAAATGGCTATAATAAGAATTTAGCTATTTTCCCCTCCCTCTTTCGCTGATATTCTTATAATTAAATATATTACACTTAATTAATTATTATTGCGTTAATTATAATTGCATCTGATTTGGAATAATATTCTGCATATTTTAAGATAGAAATGAGAATAACAATCTCAATTACATCGCCACCTACGATTGTTTTCCTAAAATGCGAGCTTAAGGGTAGTTTTTTCGTTTCGGAAACAAAGGTTCCACGAATGGGGACTTTTTATATGTTATAAATAACATCAAGTACTACCTATATACCAAAATCCAGCTTTACACTTAAAATGTCCGGGTTTTGTGAAAAAGATGCTATAATGCCTGCACTACTGGAAACAGCTATTTATTTGAAATTTTAGTAAGAGAAACAAGAACAAGAGTAACTTACTAATCTTGTAGGGGTGACAAAAAACAAAATTCTTTATTTTGCATAAAACTAGTGGTTGGTCAACTACTGGAAAACTGATAAGATTTCGAATCCTGTAATTGACCACCACATTTTTGCAAAAAAATGTTAATTAAAAAAAATATATAACAAAAATGTATTAGTTCGACCTTTCTATTACTTGCACAATATGTATACTATAACGATTTTCATTAAAATCTCGGATGATTGCAGATTTCAATAGAGTTGTTTACTTGCCATGCTTACTGTAAAAGCACAAATTTAGCTGTCAAATAAACGAACACAAATTCCACATGTATTTAGACAACCGTTTGACCAAGATAACGCAGCAATGTGGCACCATATAGTAATTATAGGTGCAATAATCACTTGACAAACAAGAAATATTCATAAAGATGTACAGGCATCTTATTTCTTTCTTTAAAAATGAAAATTGGTCAACTACTGGGTGATGGTCAATTACTGACTTACTCACCCTACTACAGGTACTGATTTTATCGACCGAAATTATTTTGATTTCACTAAATGGATATTCACTACAAAGATATATTAATAAAAAATATTTTTAAATAAATTGAACCTACCTAGAAGAACTACTTGCAAATTATTATTGAAGTAGAGTTCTGTAAGCTTATCCACTGTGCCTTCATTTATTTATACCCGCTAGTATGTTTCATGTTGTTCTTATTATAAGACTTTACTTTATTGCATGTAACCATGAGATTGCATGCAATTAAATGTTAATGAGTAGTGAAATAAGAATCTTTTTTATTTACTTACTTTTGCGGTTAGTCGCATAGTTGCGGTCTCGTTCAGTAGCAAGAAATTTATTAATTCTTTTGTTGAAGATTCAATTCCAGAACGTTTTTTTTTGTTTATTTACACAAAACAAGAAGAATGCTATGCCCTTTAAATAAAAACAATCAAATTATAAAATGAATCCTTACTTCGCAACTTTTAATTCTTGCATTTAATGTAAAACATTTAAATTATTTATAGGAATCCAAATTTATTATCTGAAAGCGTATTTCAATTAGTCAGTTTCAGTCCAGTGAAGTTGTCTTGTACTTTCAGGACTCGGAACTCCTTCAACAAGGATTTAAGTGGATGTCAATACATGCATTAAGTAGTCAGTTAAATCAATTTTGAATTCCTCTTCCAAAGGCATGTGGAAATTCCATTCGAGTTAGGATATTAAATTGCATCGTTCGGAAGGATGAGAAACTACGATTTAAATTCAGTCTAAGTTATCGAAATACCATTTTCTATCATTATCTCATATTTATTGTTTTCGTCCATATTTTCCTCGACATTCGTGTTTAGAAAGGAATCTACTTATGAGTGAATAAATGAATATTATTTTCCTGGTAGTCTTTAAAAGTTAAAATACACAATACACATACGCTGTCAAATAGTGCATTAACATTTATTTGAATTAGCGCAATTGAACTGAATTAGTTTCATAGGAAAATAGAGCATAAAAGTTATAACTCATTTTCTATTAAACAACCTGTAAACAGCTTATAGGAAATTAATTTTAGCGCATTAATGGAATCTAGGTTAGAAGGATTTCGAATGAAATACTGCTAATTTTATGGAGCGTATAACTAAAGGTTATACACAACACTTTTGACAAATCTCAAAAGATGAAGGCGTGTAGGTTTTGACTGCTTGACTTTTCCGGACATTAATCAACTATCTCTGATGCCGAACCGACAAGAATAAGAAGAGTAATTGTATTTGGTTATATAAGGTGATTTAGAGCAGCGTTTGCCAACCCCCGGTTCCCGGACCGGTGCCGGTCCCCAGAAATCTTTACCTGTCCGTAGAGAAATAACAGTATTTTTCAAAATTTTACTGAAAGACTTTTTTTAATTCGTGTTATCCAGGAGTTATCCTTGACCTAAGGGTCAAATGGGTTATCGGAATTGACCAAGAGTAAATTTATACGGAATCGGCCCTTTGTGTACATTGTACATACGTACGTGGTATATAACGTGCCGGCTCCGTGTGTATGTAGTGGGGTAGTATCCAGCAATACATAATAAGGAGGATCTCCTATTTTAGAATTTTTAAGCGAGCTTGGCGTGCACGGGTCTAGGCATACCGGAACTGAAAGAATTTTCATCTTGCGTCCTCGATTAACGCAAACGATCAAAATCCGGGTTTCGCGGTTTCAAGGGACTGCAAACCTTGATTCGATCTGGATCGTTTTTGGTATGTCAATGTGTTGGCTAGTCCCCATCTCATATTTGAAGTCTCGACCGTCTCCGGTAAACCGTATAGGCGGAGGCAGCAAAAAATTGTCTCTGCCTTACGGTAGGTCGAGAGCGAAGATCTGACCGCGGAATCTTTGCCATCGCAGTACCGCAATATTTTTTACCGAAAAGTGTTTTTGCCGACACTTCCGGGGGCGGCGACGGGGTCTGCTGATAACTTGGGGTTTTGGGGGCGATCGAACCTGTTTTGGCGCGGTGCCGTGCATCTATTGGTTTTTCCGTATCTCCAGTCTTCTCCGCTTTAGGGGGCCCCGCCCATTTTTGAAAAGCGATATCTCGGAAACTATAGGAGCCAAATCTTGGCGTCAAATGACGGACAATCTCAAAATGTTCCATTTTTAAATTTCAAATTTTCAAGTGCAAAATCATAAGAAAAGGTTACAGCCGTATAAACTAGAAATTCTTTATTGGTTTTCACACGAGAATCGTGCTAAAGTAATATCGCCGCCACCAGCTAATCGGGCTCCTAAGTGGAAACCACTTCTGGAGGTCTTATATAATTGCCTCCTGGGTCGTTTGAGCGCATTCCCATTTTTGAACGCCGCTCCCGAAACCCTCTCGCCAGTGTTTTCGGATAATCTCCACTCCCTGTCGAGATATCTTGTTCTGGTTTTGAACGATGGACCGCCCTATGTGTCTTCGGTTATGGTTTTTGGCGCCGAACCCCGACCTGCGATCGTTTCTTCATTTGGCGAAGACAGAAAAACTCCCTTTCGGTACCCGCCGATTTCGGGCCATTTTGGTCGGTCGTTATTTATTTTAGATAGTTTTTGTACAGTATAAACATAAATTTATTATTATAAGATTTATTTTGCGAAAGGTTTTTTTTTAATTTTTTACCTTACCGGTCTGCCAGCAAATGCTATGTCGTTTGCCGGTCCGCGAACGAAAAAGGTTGGGAACCGCTGATTTAGAGCACTATGTGCAAACTTAAACTTGTGCAAACAGCTTGTTAGAAATGCAATTTATTTTAGAGCAAGAAAATGATAGTAACTGGTTCCAAATTTTAAAACCAGTTTGTGACTCCTGAATGTCATCAAAAGTCACAAATGCAAGTTTTTTCAAAGCGGCTAGCATGTTTTCTTTGCAAGTGAAATGTAATTTTTGGCGTTTGTAATTTAACTTACAAGTAGGTGAGCAAGATGCACAACTCAAAGATATTGCTTGTAATCGACGTTTTAAATTTTTTTTAATTACAAGGGGCATATTTAAATATTATTATTATTAATACAGAGTACACATTTACAGATAAATGCATCTTGCAATTAAACCTACATTGTAAAATGTTGTTTGTAAGGCAATATTTTAATTTTTCTAATTATTATAAAGGCCATATTTAAATGTTACGAAATATTTCCAGATAAATGGATTTTTCATGAAAACCTGGTAATCAGGGTAGAATATCAAATTTATTACCGTCAAAAACTAAATATATCTTACTGAACTGTACCTTGCAAATTCAATATTTGAACTTAGTTATTAGATAAATAGTATATTGTACAACAAGCTACGAAAATCATACTTTTTTCACGAATTTGCAGTTTTGATTAACGAGGGCAAAGTCCGAGTTTACCAACCAAATGAGTGAAAATAAGAGATTTTCATAACGTGTTGTACACGACATTTTTTTGCATATTGTAAGTTGAGAAATTTGTCCTAAAATGTATGAAAAATCACAAAAACATAGTATTCTTTAACAATAATCTCTGAGGATATAGAAGCTTGTTTTTAAAAATTCAATTAAAAAGTAATTCAAAAGTGCTACTTGTATTACATTTTTTCCTTAAAAAAGTCAAAGTTCATAATCAATATGCAAAACAAAATAATTTAAAAAAGTGCTACTTTCATTACGATTTTTCGTTAAAAAAAAGTCAACTTTCATAATCAATATGCAAAGTCAAGTTATATGACACACGGCAGCTAAGGATATTATCTCTCACCACTCTCAATCAATTTTTCATTCGTAGATAATATTTTACTTAACTTTTTACTTAACTCACTCACTCACTCAAGTACCATACATAACTTTTCTCCACTACCACTAATTTACTAATTCTGAAACGAATTTTGATAATAAAAAGTTAATGATCTAACTCTTGTTGTTGAATAAATATTCTAAAACACTAACTAGCCTAGTTATGTATTTTGCATGTATTTCATTCCGCCGCTAGATATGGAAATAGTACTATTATGCAACAGTACAATAAAAAACGGTTAGTCTTGATTTCATTGATTACATTAAATGTCATACTTTTTAAAATTATTGTGCTTGTTTTGAAATTGTAAATATTGCTAAGTTTAAACTCAAAGAAAAATGAATGAAATAAGCGAATCAGATGTAGAATTTGATAATACTGCACCAAAAATTGCACAATGTCCATATAATATAACGAAAAATCTTTTACCGCAGAAATTACAGCAGGTATATCAAAAATATTATGCCCTTTTGTGGACTGGAATAGTAATTTAGATTGCAATACGATTACTGACTGCTTAACCTTACGTACGAGCACGGTACGTAACAAGCGAGCGATCAGCGTGCTTAGTATCCGTGCGAGCACGTTGAATTTAAAAAGCACGTAACCCGAAACCATTACCGGCAAAATCTCGACTCCTATTGCTTTCCTCTATTCTACTAACGGAAACGCGTCATGACACACCTCGTATATAGTGTTCATAGGTAGTCAGCGGAAGTAGAAAAAATAGTGTATAAGCATTTAAGCATAGGTAGCTCTAGACATTTTTATTAGGGTGTGCACAAGTACAGTGTGTTTCAGAACAAATCTGGTTTTTGTTTTTGATATTTTGACAGGATTAAATAAGGCCGTTTTTGAGTATTTTCTAATGGAGTTTTTTGACCGAACAACATGATTTTTATTTAAGGCAAGTTTATAAAGTACCGAGTACCGCTGTGCAACATCCATATTACTTAGTAGGAACCCACACTTCTGTATTAAGTTTACACTGGTTCAGTATTTCTAGAATTTTGAAAGCTGTTAGGATTACCCTTTTTGTTTTAATTATGCAACAGTAACATTGTAGAAGTTTGAGGATCTTCAAATTGGTTCAATTCGCAATTGGTCTGCGGTAAATCCAAAATGAAAACGAGGTACTGTAACTTTCTAATATAATGCGGCAATAATTCGCAATTTTCTATGCCCATCACTCGACACATTTGAGAGTGTTAACCAAATATGGTTTCAACAAGCCAGGGTCACGCATCGCACGGCTGCCTGCTGACACTAGATTTTTTTGGTGCGGGGTATCTTCTTTGGAACACTCCTCGCTTTGCTCGTCGTATCCCAAACAACTCGTGCTATAATTAACCGTCTTATATAAAACGCATACTACTCGTATAATAATATTATTGTGACGATGTATAACTTTGATTCTTATTATACGGTCCTTTACATATAGGTTACGATCTTCCAATGATAAATATAAATTCGAATAATAGGTTTACTTTTCAGCGATTTTAGTATTTCTTGGTCTAAAGATGTTATGAAGATTACCTTTTTCGTTTTAATTATGCAACGGTAATATTGCAGAGGTTTGAAGATTTTCAAATCGCTGTTGGTCTCCGGTAAATCCAAAATGAAAACATGAAGTTATCGAGGTACTGTAACTTCTTACTATAATGCGGCAATTATTCGCAATTTTCTAGGCCCATCATTTGACATATTGAGGGTGTTAACCAAACATTATTTCAACAATAACATATAAAGGGCATATAAAATTGTTAATACGTTAGGAGCACACTGCACTAAGGTAATTATTTAGTTTTTAAATTTAATCAATTTTAATTCAAGTTAAACCCACTTTCATTGACCTTATGAAAGTGTTTTTGTCGTTAAGCACTTTCAAGATGACAATATATTCCATTAATCTTTGTGGACCTTAGTTTAGTCTATAAAAGGGGCTTTTAACCCATAGCACATTACAAAACAAATAAAGTATTATATTCCGGGCTAATGTACACCTTCTACATTCTATTAAATCCTATTTAGTCTGCATAATGACGTGACCAAAGTCCTTCTATTCCAGTTTTCTCGGAATTTATAGATTCTTTTAAATATATTATACGTATACAGTATGTACACATATTATTGCATTCATGCTGCCTTTAATTAGTTTGCAAGAGCAAATGTTAACTTTGAATGGTAAACGATGTGGGGGCCTTTTATTATATTACCGTAAAGTGTAATATACGCCCACACATTTATTACATAATTAGTCTACATTAATATAAGGTTTATTACTAGTTATATCTTGTGTTACTTCGTTAAAACACAATTATCCCCAATTTTCTGCTACTTTTCCATTTACGTGGGAGTAGAAACAACAAACAAGCAATCTTCAAATAAGGGTGTGACACCTTTGTACCTACAAATAATTATAACTAGCAACTATAAGCAAAGTAAAAAAATCGTATCTGCTAAATAACTTATAATGAATCTTCACATTATACATCAAAGAACTTCACTTTCAAAAGAAACTTTTTTAATGGTAATAAAAAAAGTAGCTCTTTAATGAAATATGTAGTTATGCTTTTTAAAGACTTAACAACATGAAGCATTATAATGGTGTATTAAAAAATACATTACGAGTATGTTAAATTATTGATGTACAACTTGCAGAAATAATGGTATAATTCATCGATAATGCAGAAGGAACGGAGAAGATGAAGTACTCTTCCTAAATAATTTTTCGTGCATTCGGCTATAACCATTTTGAACTTGCAATTCATCAGACATATCTGTAAAAGGAACCTGTTCGGCTTGGGTGGATCTGAGAAAGAATCTGCTGTGTAATATCATGCCCTGTCTGTATTTCATCTTGCTGAAAAAAGAAGTTAATGCACGAAAAAGGACATCACCAGCATCAGATATGATACGACAGATCCACAGGAAAATCTATCAATCTCCGAAAGCTTTTGCGACCACCAATGTTACACGTGTGACAGTCGAATGCACAATACTTTTCAAGAGTGCTGTTTTAATCAAAAAGCGCTGTCGGAAGTATTTTTACACATAAAGCGATGTACTTGTTATTTATAAAATTTGAAGTTTATTGTATTTTATAAAGAATTCATTTCCTGTTCAATTCTCTTTCGGTGTTTCTTTTCCGAAATAGAGAGCAATTGTATGCCAGCCAGCGGAATAACATTTTATGCACGAATGCGTTTTTATACGAAGTAAAGTATCTAAAATAAGGTTTTATGGACAATTACACCTAATTTTAAACTAGAAAAGCATTATCTTTCATCGTAGTTGTATGACTGAATATCTAACTAACTTTTGAATAACTAAAATGGTTTGTGTTTAATTTCGTGAGAAATGAATGTTTTGTCCGCTGGATTTGTCTTTTCCCTTGAAAACTTAATTTTAAAATTTTACTTTGTTTTGTGATAAAAGCATTGAAGGATCCTTAGATCTGTTATGTAAGTTAGGCTGGCGCCAAATAAGGCCAATTTCTAATATATTCATAATAATAATAATAATAACTACTACAACCCATAACCTAAACCAAGGCCACAGAAGCTATAAGCTTGTGCGGGAAGGAGGGGGCGATTATTATTATTATGTAGGCCCAACCCAAGCAGCATTTTTAGTCACCGCTACGTACCAGCAACCACCGGTGGAACTATAAAGTTTTTGCCGTTAGTCACAAGAACGTAATTGCTACGGTATTGTTACGTGTCTGGAACCAAAATGGGGAACAATTTTTGGGTAGCAGGTACGTGGCGGCGTAGTAATTGCTACTTTCGTGGAACTTCTTTTCTCTTTGACACATTATGTCGCGTGTTTGTTCTCTCTTGCTCTTGCAACTTAACAAATATTCTATCATTTTCTATACTATATAATGCTGGATCGTGTCACAAAATGAACTACCAGTTTATTTGTAATACGTACTTAATACAAAGAGCGATGAAATGTTTGATTATTTTGTCATTCCAGTACACCAAAATTATAAACCATTGCAACTTTTCTGTTAAATATGATGATGATAGATCGAAAAATAACAACGCGCCTTCTTTAATTATATTTTTTAGTAAAAAAATGTCACAAATGTCAAAAAATAAAACATGATAAATATACACGAAATACTTATACGTTTGATACACATGATAGAAACCATTTTTATATTATTCCTGTTATGTTCTTTTATGTGTTTAAATAAAAGATACTCAATTATTGTCATTAATTAACTTTATTAATATTGAGTGAGCTGGGCGAATTAAATACACAATGCATAGACTGTAGAAGACGTATATCCTCCAAGGCGGCTCGAGTGTTACTGACGCACGCCCAGGCGGCCCAGGGAACGGGAGAGCATGCCAGGATTGGTTAGTTAGATCACTACAAATAAATGTTGCCAACTTCAACCTACATACATAACAATCCCTAAGGCACAATTGGCACTAATTTGTTATTTTTATTGAAGGTTATATAGTAAAACATCTATTAACAATCATAACAAATTGCAAATTGATTAATGATTATTGATTAATCCAACATTTTACAAGTAAATATGGAGATGGAGTAGTTTACGAAAAATTACTTTAATGTGACTTTTCTGGGTAGCAAAAACGTAAGTGTTACATTCAATACTACTGTAAGGTTTTAAAAACTTTAAAGTAGCTTCGGGCAAGTTACTGCTACAATCATAATACCACTTTGAAGTTGCAACGACTTTAAAATAAGTATACTAAGTGGCAATACGGTTCCAAATACTTTAATAGTTACTCAGAAGTAATGAAACTACATAGTTCCAATAAATAGTAGAAACAACTACACAATTACTAAAATATTCCGAATTGAAGAAATTAAACCTATAAAGTCATAAATTTAGTTGCAGTTACGTAACAACTACTCAATCAAAGTTCCAATCTCAGTTACTGCTACTTAAATGCTGCTTGGGAATGTGCGGCTGCAGCCGACTTATAGATGGAACAGCGCAAATCCTATATTTGTGTCACAGCTAAGGAAAACTGCAGAAAACCTTAACCAGATCTATCGGCGCCGGGAGTCGATCTCGGGCCGCTTGGGTGAAAGTCCGGCATAATACTAAAATAAGTACAACGATAATATACTAGATGGTGATATCCACCATTTCTTAGACCGTTTGAAGTTACCACACATCAGTCGCCATCTTGATATGTCGCTGGATAGTTTTTATTTGGCTTCACTTTCGTTTTCCATCGTGCGTATCTTGGCTTATAACGTGAGGTAAGTTTTGAAGTTATTATCTAAGTCTTAAAATATTAATCATGAAATAAATAAAGATTATTAAAAGTTTCACAGTTTTATTAAAATACAACCTGACAATATTGTTTCGACAGCTATGCTGTCATTATCAAAGGTAATATAATTATAAACAAACACGTCGCTAAGGTAGATATAAAATAGGTAACTAAATAAAATAATAATAATAATCATAATTAAATATCTAATACTTCCAGTAACGGAGAATTACTGAGCTCAAGTTGTTCATTCATTAAAGGTACCCTGAGTTTGTGTTTGTATATCTCAAAGGCTTCTAAAATGTCTAATTTGCGTTTGTTATTACAAAAATGTAGAATTTAATATTATTTTGAGGAGTCATTGTGTGATTTTGTTCTAAAAGGTGTTTGGCGTAATTCGATTTTTCAGGATGTTTATTTTTGTAATGACGTACGTATTCTTTATATCTTATGTCAAAATTTCGAAGTGTTTGACCAATATATACCGAACTACAAAAAGAACAATTTAAACGGTAAATGCCCGATTTCATGATATCATGTGTTCTGTCTTTAACATTAAATAAAAATGAAAAAGTGTTAGTGTTGGTTTTAAATGTTATTTTATAATTGTTGGTTTTTCTTAGTATATGTGCAATTTTTTTGATATTTTGCCAAAATATGGTATAGATATGTAATTTGTGTCTTCTGTTTGATTGTCAATGGGATATATTCTTTTGATAGCTAACCTATAATCTTTTTGTTTAATTAAAGTGTCAATCATGTTCGGATTATAATGATTTGCATGTGATAGTTGTTTAATGGTTGATATCTCTTTGCTAAAATCTGATTTTGTTAGTGGAATAGTTAAAGCTCTGTGTACTAATGATCTGTAGGCTGCTATTTTATGTGTATTATGGTGACAAGATTCATTTGGTATTGTTATGTCTGTTTGTGTTGGTTTTCTGTATATGGAAAATTCAAATAGATTGTCTGCGTTAATCTTGATATTTAAGTCTAGAAAGTTTATAGCCCTGTTTTGTTCTGTTTCTAGTGTAAATTTTATATTAGGGCGGATACTGTTTATAAGAATTAAAAATTCATTGATAACCTCAAAAGAACTGTCAAAACAAGCTAAAATGTCATCAACATAACGAAACCAGAAGATAATGTGTTTAGAGAGGTTTAATTCAAAGATTCGATCTTCAAACTTGTCCATAAATATGTTAGCTAATAGAGGACTTAGAGAATTACCCATAGGTAAACCATCCTTTTGTAAATAAATTATGTTATTAAAAGTGAAATAATTTTGACTTATACAAAGGTCAAATAATTGAATTAACTCTAACCTTTTAACTAATTCTATATTACTATTGATCAAGAAACTATCTAATAAAGGAATACATTCTTGTGGGGGTATTCTGGAGAACATGTTGCAAATATCAAAACTAACAAGTTTTGAATGTGGTGGAAGATGTATGTTTTGCAGCTTATCTACTAATTCTAATGAATTTCTAACAGAGTATTTCGATTTGTAACCTATCGTGTTAATAATCTGGTTCAGTTTTTTGGATAAAATGTGATTAGGTGCATTGATGTATGATACAACTGGTCTTATTGGCATATTCTGTTTGTGGGTTCTTTTTGTGTTAGAAATTCATTAGAATTAGTAGATAAGCTGCAAAACATACATCTTCCACCACATTCAAAACTTGTTAGTTTTGATATTTGCAACATGTTCTCCAGAATACCCCCACAAGAATGTATTCCTTTATTAGATAGTTTCTTGATCAATAGTAATATAGAATTAGTTAAAAGGTTAGAGTTAATTCAATTATTTGACCTTTGTATAAGTCAAAATTATTTCACTTTTAATAACATAATTTATTTACAAAAGGATGGTTTACCTATGGGTAATTCTCTAGTCCTCTATTAGCTAACATATTTATGGACAAGTTTGAAGATCGAATATTTCAATTAAACCTCTCTAAACACATTATCTTCTGGTTTCGTTATGTTGATGACATTTTAGCTTTTTTGAAATCAGCTATATCTACCGTAGACATACAGAGCAATATAAAGTATAAACTAATTTAAAACTATATACTGTAATACAATTGCAATTCTTTAATAGGAAAATATAAAATTGATTACGTTTAGGACAAATAACGTGTTTCGATATTCCATTTCAATTTGCTCCAATCAGCTTTCTGGAAAAAGAAAAGCACTTGATAATTTACAACCACTAAAAAGATTTTAAAAGGGTTGCGTATTGATTGATAATAACGAAAAGCCGCTAAAATAACTTCGAGACTTACGTTGGTGACTTTGGTAAGCGGATTAATTCGAAGTTATTTCAAGTTTATCCTGTTTTTATGAACTAACTACTTTAGACAGTTTAGATTTATTGCAACGACTTTCATATTTATTTTTTACAGCCAGTATATAAATTTTTATGTGTGGACGATAAATTAATTTGCTTTTTTCCAGCTTTTAATAAAACAAAAGCACAAAGGCATCGTTGAATTGTTTGTAATTTAACAACCTGGGTTTTTAATAATGCGCCCGACATCGAAATGCTAGCTAACTTCAACAACAATCATGGCAAAGTGGTTCTTCAAAATTAATCTCCCTCGTTATTTCAAGTACGAAATATAAAGCAGCTTGCTGTCGCTATGTATACATTCTCATAACAAATGAAAACGTTCAAAGAAAAGCCGTACAAAAACGTCCACTTTCATTGTTATTACATTATTTTCATAGGACTAAACTACTAAAAATTGCTAAACGTGATGATGCGATATAAAAACTGAACGATGGATAGACCTATTGCTTGGTTGTTTATGTTGGAAATTTATGTTGCAGCTCCATTTACTCGTATTTACGAGATTGCTGATGCTGTTTTATCTTTGTTTTTTCAACCATAGTTTGTAAAACAACCCCAGTAAATAAAGAGTAAAACAGTATTAGTTTGCTACGATTTACTGAGAAAGTATTTGAGGTAAAGTACTTTAACGTCACTCAATAAGATTCAGTGATACACGTTTCGCTTCTTCACTGTATTACTTTAATTCCAATACATTTTGTCTCGGGTTTATTTATTTTAACTTGATGTCGCGAAATAATTATTTACAAAGGATCATAATACCATTTTCATTATAATAGTAGTAGTGCCATACATTACCTACATATCTCGACTAACTCTTCGTCCGACCACGACATGTGTACTATAATACTTAATAATTATTATTGGTTACAATCCTAATTGCGTGTAAAGTTTTATCTACCGGTGTAAAATTAAGAAACTAAAAATAATTTACTTGCTTTTGTTTTTTCGTCGAAATTTCGATTTTTGAACGGAACACTCTGTATATTTTTGCATATTTGGCTTTTAAGAGGTCAGAATTAGTATAACCACGTTACCAAATTTAAAGGTAAACCTTTAAAACACAATTGGAACAGTAGTTTTTCTCTTGATTTCCTTTTTATTTAATTTATTGATGGGGGTTGCAGTAAAGTACGCCTTAATATATTTTGTTGAGCTCATAATTTAATGGTATAGGCTTGTTCTCCAGTAAGAAAATCAAGTTGTGAGTAAAAAACTGTTCTAAAAATATTTCTTAAATAAATTCAGCTTAAATGTTGATTTCGAAATTATTTATTAACTTTATAAAAACCCTTCTCGGGTTTTGGAAAGATTTGGAAAAAAATTGGTTAAATACTAATTTTGACACGAAAATCACATGAAGAAATCGAAATTTGAGATCATTTCCGGCGAAACCGTTGGTCATCTTAGATCTGTATGTCAACAAATCTATGATTACATCTAATATGAAACCTTCACTACTAGTAGGAGATATGGCTGCAAGATAACGGTGTTCACTTCTTAGCAGATTAAAACCTATTGGAAATGATGAGATACATATGTGTAAAAGTTTTGGCTGCCTATCTAAAGGGTATATTCTAGTTTCGTTCGTCCCGTTTTGACCACCGACGAAAATCTACCTGAAACGTCGTTTCGTGCGGAATTAAAAGTTTTTTATAACACTTTCAGTGACGTTATAACACTGACGGTTGTAAAGTGAGGCGACAGTCCTATAATAACACCATACAGGTTTACTTAAACTTATATAAAATTACTATGAATGATATCTCAGTTTCCAGTATTTTATTGTCTTCCGCCATGACAGTATATACCTAAATGAAAGAAACGCCTTTCATGGGCATTATTTAGAATTGAATATTTAACTAACAATTGAGCTCAAAATTACCCAAGCAGCATCTAAATAGCAGTAACTGAGAGTACATTGTGATGTAATGCTCCCTGCTCACACAATATTAATAAAGTTAATTAATGACAATAATTGAGTATCTTTTATTTAAACACATAAAAGAACATAATAGAAATAATATAAAAATGGTTTCTATCATGTGTATCAACTTATAAGTATTTTTGTCATATTTTATTAAAGACATTTTTTAATAAAACAATATATTTAAAGAAGGCGCGTTGTTATTTTTCGACCTATTATCATCACATTTAACAGAAAAGTTGCACTGGCCTTTAATTTTGGTATACTGGAACGACAAAATAATCAAACAATTCATCGCTCTTTGTATTATTACGTACGTTTTACAAATAAAATAGTAATCCATTTTGTGGCACGATCGCATCATTAATATAGAAAATGCTAGAATATTTGTTAAGTTGCAAGAGTAAGAGAGAGTAACCATGCGACACGAAGTGTCAAACAGAAAAGAAGTTCTACGAAAGTAGCAATTACTACGCCGCGACGCATCTGCTAGTCAAAAATTGTTCCCATTTTGGCTCCAGAAACGTAACGAAACCGTAGCAATAACGTGCTTGTGACTATTGGCAAAAACTTAATAGTGGCACTAGTAGTGCTGGTACGTATCGATGACTAAAAATGCTGCTTGGGTAGCATTAGTTTAACTTGACCTTATAGGACACCACAACATGAAGGTGATAGTTCTAGCACCTTTATGTTGTGGTGTCTTATAAGGACAAGTTAAACTAATGCTACCCAAGCAGTATTTTTAGTCATCGTTACGTTTGCTCGATAATTGCTCCATAACAAAGGTTTATAAGGTACATTTAAAGGTGTCAACGTCCAAATGTACCACAACAAATAAAGACCAAAGTACTCCATGTATTATGGCTTAATTAATAGTTGGTCCCTTTCGATAAAATTCAAATTTCAGCGCAGCCTAGGTCGAGCTATATAACGAAAGATAGCGGATTTCAATACTCCTTATCGCTTTCTATGATTGGAGAATTGATAATACATCTAATTTCTGCCAGTTAAACCTTGTCGCCGGATATAGAATTACGTGCTAATTTCGTAGCGTTGTATAGCGTTGTATAGCGTTTAGGGATTTTCGCATTTTCTCTCCTTTTAGTTGCCATTTTTTTGGATCTAACGTCCGGTTGTTTTCGATAAGACTTTCACTTTGTTCCATCCGTTCGTGAGTCAACTTCTCTAAAGAATATTTTAGTGGACATCGCCGTTTAATTAATCTCTTCCTTTGTGTTGCGAATTGGGAATTGCATTGGTGCAGATCTATGGTTGATTTTTGGCGATGATTTCCAAGTTTGTTGGAACCTTTTGGGTTTTACTCACTAGTTCTTTTTAGAGGTTATAGGATCACGTTCTCGTAAGTTTATAGGTTAACTTTTCTATCATTCAGTCTCTTATACTAAATTCTTTTGATATGTTTCGATGTATAATCGTCGTTAGCCGCATTTGGAGGCGATATAATTATCTCTTGAGGTCACATTACACCGAAGGTATTTATAAAGTGTTTGTTTAGTGCATTCTGGTAATTTGATTCTATTTGTTACAGACCTTTTTTTTCTTTTGGGTTTACCTTTATTGATTTTATAACTTCCTGATATTTGGGTTGTTAAAGGATCATTCCGCTGACTTGGTTGCTGTTGTCTCGTTGGATCACGTTGTGTTCGACCTGGTTGGTGACGTTCCTTTTCAGTTCGAAGAACATACACCTGTATCGTGAGTCAGTTATATTGTAGCAACTATTTACAACAACAATAACGTCCGACAACCCTTATTGTATATAAAACATTTCTGTATATTTGTATATTATAATTTTATGTGTTAAATGGTTATTCCCCAGTGTGCGTGTAGCACTTATATCTAGGTATCTATTTCATATATATAATTTTATCACATGTTACTTATTTTATTACATTGTTAGGAATATTTGCGAGTGAATACGTACGACTTTGCTCCGTAATGAATTGGTTAAACAATTCAAATCTGAGGTTAACGATTTCGCAATCTACATCACAGGTATCCGCGTTAATTTACCGTGCTTGCTACATTTTTGAGACTTGAAGTCAAGTCAGATTTAGAGTAAATAAATCGCTCGCATTAATCCTCACCCAGATCAAATTTGTAATTAGAAATCAATAACTTGCATTTAATTTTTGCCAAAGCTATTTGTCCTGGATTAAGATATAACCATACGTGATTGATTTACTTTAATTTGTTCTCATTGACTTGCCTGTTAATTTGTTTAGTTGTTAATAAAGCACTGTACACCCCTTACTTGACGACTTATTATTTATATCTTTGGTATTTGGGGTTTATATTTTCAGCCATCGAGGATTCACTATTGGGAAAAGTCGACCACATTGGTAGTAGTCGCAAATGTGTTGTTCTTTTCAAATTTTGTCGGCAAATACTGTTGCTATTTTAGACGATTCTTGGCGCCCATTATAGAAGACCTTTAGTAAGACCCACGACCTCACACTAGTTAGCTGGCAGCCGACAGATTTAACTGCGGTTAAAGGTTGTTACCGTTTCCCAATAAGCAGTCCCCATTTTGTGGGTAACAATAGTTGAAATTATTCTATCAGAAAAAAGCTTAGCTAGAAACATAACATCCACCCTGCCGAAGGTCAAGTAGAACCCCTTTGTTAGGACATATTGCTTAGATCCTTAGATCGTTCATTGAGTAAACACGCATAAAATGAAACTATCGAAGCAGTTTTGTAGCTTCTTAAGCATTTCAGATTTATTAGTAACCTTGTTTAGACTTTAAAACAATGGGGGATATTGTAATTGTTATTAGCAGTTTTGATTACAGACCTGAAATCTTTCCAAGTTCAATTTCGAGGAAAATCGATCCAGTTCTTCTTCTGAAACTTCTGAAAAGCGCTATTATGATCAAAGATGTAACACACATACTTAATATAATTGTGGAATTGCTTCACCTACTCCTCTTTTTTACTTCCATTTATTGATATGGAAAAAGAAAACAGTAAGAAGAACCACATATGAAACATATAAACAAGAACGATACAAAACGTCAATAGGAATTGTATTATCAACAACGAAAATTACAAAAGTTTGTTAAACTGTTAATAAAAACTGGTGTAATTTAAATAAAACAGTTATGCATATGAAAAATTCTTTTTCTCATCGAGCCTGAAATATTTGCGCGAGAAATACACTTTTTTCATCTTATCAAACTTCGAAAAGTACAATATTTAGTCGAAAAGTAATGTTCAATTCTGTAGAGAATTTAACGTTTCACGTTTAACAGAAAGCAGGCGATAAATTTTCGTTGCGAGTTACTGTTAATCTTTGGTCGATAAATGACACAATTAAGACCTATTCTCTTTACAGGCTGATCAAATCTTAATTACTATCTTCACCATTACAACATTTATTTTCTAATCGACTGCCTTCTTTTTTTATCGACCTTTCAGAAAATTAACTGAAACTTACCACAGCATCGAACATGCATAACAGATTTTATTTTAAATCTTAATCAATAAAATTACCGAACGGTCTATACATTTCAATGTTGCTAGTTGTTGAATTAAATACTGCTATTTTCGGTTTAGTTGTGAAGTTCGTGAAGAACTATTTATTGACGTATGGGTAGTTAGGAACTTGGACCCTTCCATCACTTTAAATGTGTTTTCTCCATTTAGTTAGTTTTGGTTGATGACTCAAGTTTAAACGATGCAGTTTACTAGCAGTTGAAGTTCCAATTAACCAAGTTGGTATTCTACATTTTATAAAACTGATCCCAACTTAAACTAAATCAAACACCAAGTTACTTGGTTTTAAGTACTTCCATCACATATGTATACGTTAATTTCCTAATATTCAAAAGAAAATAGTTTGCAGAAAAGCTTTAGAAAATATATAATTTATACTTTTTAGTCTTTTATTTCCTTGAATTAAATCTTATCCTTAGAAGATTAATGATATATTTATAACTTACTTGGAAACATTGTTATCCAACACTCAAAATATGTCATATTATATATCATTTGAAAGATAATTTTAAGTATTTTCCAACGATATTGAGATGATATAGGATATCGATTGAAAATTTAAAACATTAATAAAACATAATAGTACATTATGTGTTAAGGGCTTAATTGAGAGTCTTAGAGCCCGTAGAGTCAGTTAGTGCCTGAGGCGAAAGCCGAAGGCGCTAAGACGATAAAGTGCTCTAAAACACTAATTAAACCCGAAATGCATATGTTAGTTTATATCCGGTCTAAGTTTAAATTAATATTTAATTTTAAACTAAAAATAATTTGAAAAGTGCAAAACTTCAAATAGGTAGGTGTAGTAATCTATAATTATTAGATTATTACATTTATTACTATGAAGACGGCGTAAACAAGGGTAGTATAAGAGGGTGCTCTAATTTAGCAATTTACGCTCTAAAAACAGGCCGCTAAAAGGTCATAATCGCCTGATCGGACATAATAACTATTTATGTAACAAGTACATAATTTAGGACTTAATAGACAATGGCCGATCGAGCGAAGCGAGCAAGGCCTATAAAAATGGCGAGTCTATAAAGTCCGATTATGTAAGAGTTGCATACAAAGCTTTATGTTCGATTCCTAAAATAGTCTAATTATCAAAAAAAAATCAGTTTCTAAATTTGACATCTATTCTTGACAGAAGAAGATTGGACATGTAATATACAGTTGCCATACTTTATTTTACTACTATATACTTGTTCTATTTTGCGTCTATAATACAGCTGTTAAAGCAGCCAAAACAGTGCGTTAATAGCCCATTTGAGTGCTCAGCTTTTTCAAAGCTGGTACCATTGAAAAAATGAAAAAAACAGAAATTTGATAAAAACTTCACTCTAAAAATTTGAATTTTTATATGTCACATCAGTGTTGTCAGCTACCACAAAATACCCTAAATTTTCAAATTGCGATTTTTTCATGCAAAAAGAGAATAAAAGGCGCAAAATAGAAAAAACAGCATAAAAAACTCGTTTCATAGGTATTATTGCACGAGTCCAAATTTAGAAAATGGGCCGCTTGCGGCGAGTTTTCTAAATTTGGACTCGTGCAATAAATCTTGCTTTATGAAACTCGTTCTTTAATATACTATTATTTTACTACTACCACCCCACCTTAGTTTACAAGTACAATAATAAGCCAGTTTACTGCCGCAAAACAATACAATAAACAGTACTTTATAATGCAATCAGACATAAAAATTATTTAAAGGTTAAGATTAGGCTCCGAAGACACAAAAATAATCATATACTATCATGCATTAAATAAAAGATAAACATGCTAAGATACTAGGTTTATTTAATCTAAACGCTACATGCTACGTTACAGATAGAATTATCAATTTTAAATGGAATTTAAAGAAGGAAAAGTATCATGTAAACATAACCTCAATTTAAAAAAAAAGGTTTTGAATTTATAAAAAGGATATAAGTCAATAGGGCGGTCCAAGACCATGACCTGCGCAATAACAAAATGGCTGCGTGGAGGCAAACAACACATCTGTCGACCAGTGCACTGAGCATAAAAACAGGTAAAACTTTCTATTTTGCCCTTTTCCTGTCTTGCCTTTGTACCGTACAGACGGCTGCAGTGATTTCTTAGTGCCCTATAAGTGTTTGTGTAACCAATAACAACATGTCTTCGAATTATTTGCAGAATGTGTTGCTGAAGTGGCCAGATGTGGCGGCGAGGTACACAGAAAAAATTACCAAAATAAATGGTGTGGATCCGTTTGCATTAAAAGAGGCTGAATTGAGCTATCAGGTAGGCTCTTTTCCACCCGTGACAAGTATGGATCTCTTCATCTACCTGGTGTTGACCACGAGCACCTATACCACGGAGCAGATGAAAGCATTCAAAAGCTAGAATGCGTTCAAATATTTTGATGCTGGATTTGTCCACAAATTGTTGGTTTGAACGTGCTTGCAATTACTTTCTTCACCTTCATCACTTATTCCAACAACTGATGGTAGCTCTTGTTCCTCGTGTTCTGCTAAGCTATGTTCTGCCAATGGTGTAACTTCTTTTTTCACCTATTGTTAAATCAAATAATTAGCATTAATTGTAATTAATGAATTAGCCATGTCACATAAGTATTTACACATAAAACAGTAAGCATCTGAGAAATAACACATTTAAAGAAGCTGTAAGAGTAAGTTGCCTGGCACAGTTATATCTATTCAATTATTAGCGAAGTTTAACACTGCAATATTTATAATTATCAAATTCGGTATAACGCCCTTAATCTAAGACAAGTTATCAACTTTATATCTACTTTAGGATATTATATTTACATCTTTTTGATAAAATGACAACAAAAAAATGCATATTGCAACAGTCATAATTTTATATAATAACAGAGGACTAACAAAATGTTAATAACATAGTCATACAACTATCACACTACTTGATTCGGCAAGGTGCATGCACAGATTAAAATATACACAGCATACTTTTTTGTATTTTGTACCTTTTTCCGTTTAATCCCACGTTCATATCTTCCCACTTTTGAACTTGAAGAACTTTCTGCAGTCTCTTTGTACCCCATGTTCACTGATGGAACCCAGTCTGGATTAAGTTTATCATCCAATTTTGCAGGTTTTCCTTGAATAAAATTAATATATAATGTTGACAATTAATATTATTACATGTACATAACTACCTGTATAATAGTGATAAAATGTATAATATGATATTAATTTATATCCAAAATATATGACAGTTATTTGCTTGACTTTTATTCAATTACAATACAGGTAAATTACTTATTATACGATATATCCTACCTCTTATGAAATGTTTAGAGCACACTCGTGCATTCTTAATTTTGTTTTCAGTTAAATCTGCACGTCTAATAGCATTTAGCCATCGTTCTCGTCGAAGGGCAGATAATTTCGTTCAATTCCACTTTATGTTTGAAAGCCAAAATCTTTGGAATTGGATAGAATAGCAACTTATCGCGATTACTTCTACTACCACAGTTTACGACACAACAAAAATGAGGCATTCTGGTTATTTACACTTCCGAAATCTTTATATAATTCAAACTTCCACAGGCCTTCCACACTGTTAAATGACACTTTATGCAATGTTTGCCTCCATGCGGCCATATTGGATTTAATTTGACAGCGTCTTGGACCGCCCTATTATGTTGTTTTATAATAATAATAATATTAATAATAACTTTTATTCATATTTCGTATTCATAATTGCCAATGGATTTTATAAATATAATTAGTATTTGCCTAATATTACGAATTTCTAAATTACTAAAATAAAATAAGACATAAATTGAACAAAGGTAAAATACCGATAAGTGAATACACACTTGTTTCGGATTTACAATCGCTCTATCAACAAGAAACATGATTACAAGTATAAAATCAGGGGACTTAACTGTATGTATATATAAATAAATCTAAATAAATAAGAATGTAAATAAGCAGTAGGTATATAGATATATTAAAGTGTATGAGAAAAGTTTAAGCTAAATAAGTACATACTATGCGTAAATTATCTGAAGTATAAGGTAAGTGTTATATTGTTATTTGTTACATAAGCAATATAAGCATACATACTCGTACCTACTCAATAACATAATTACATTAGTACTAGTCTTCAAAATATTTCATAAATCTTGATCGCGGAGTTTTATTTATAAATTGTAATCACTCCCTTTTGAATGACTTCGTATTTACAATTGATTTTAGTACAACAGGGATCATGTTATAAAGTTTGGGAGCAAGATATATATAAGATTTTTGTGTAACCTTTTTTAGCATTAGTGGTGCAATGTAATAATGTCTTTGACGAGTGCCGTAATCATGTAACGGAAGTTGAGCATTATGCTTATGAGTGTGATATTTAATACATGAAGAGAGAAAAAATAATTGTCTCAAATCTAAAAATGATTCCTTGTCATATATTAGTTTTAGAAATCTCCGCTGTATTACTTCAAGTGGATGCAGGTGCGTTTTCAGGGCTCCACCTACTATTGCGTAACGAAGATGACTTTCAACAAGAGAGTAGTACAGCGTTTTCAGGTGTTTCAATGGTAAGAGTCTCTTTATAATTCTGAATTTATACAATACAGTTCTTAATTTATTTATAATATATGATATATGCACATCCCATCTTAGATGTGTATCTATAATAACGCCTAAGTATTTTACTTTTTTTTCAGGTTGAATACCGAAGATTTCTGTGCCAACATTAACTTCTAATTGGTTAAAAAATGGAGTACCTGTGGAATTGCAGCTAAAAGGTATATATGTAATTAGTTTTTTCAACATTTACTGTTAATAATTTGTATTTTAACCATTTTACTATTTACGCGAAGTCTTTTTCTACCGTTGATTTAAGAGTTTGCCAATTCTCTGCTTTATAAAAAATCGCCGTATCATCTGCAAAACCAATGATATTTTCTCTGTTTTCTAATGAGAACAATCCATTTATGTAAATATTGAAAAGTGTAGGTCCAAGTACCGAACCTTGCGGAACACCATATCCGATTATTTTAGCATCGCTGACAACTCCGTCCACTCTTACGATCTGGGATCTATTGGCTAAATAACATTTAAATAGGTTTAAGTAATTACCTCTAATTCCAATGTCCTCCAATGACTGTAAGAGACGACGATGGCACACACTATCGAACGCTTTAGACAAATCTATAAATATACATAAACATGGCTTGCTCTCATTCAAGGATTCATTGATTTTTGACATCAATGCTAACATAGCATCTTCGGTAGATTTTTTTTCTCTAATTCATACTGATTGTTTGATAAAATTTTATATTTATTTAAGTAAGAGTCGAGTCGCTTTTTTATTATTTTTTCAAATACCTTTGAGAGATGTGTAATTAATGATATTGGTCGGTAGTTAGTAATTTCTGTAATGTCTCCTTTTTTATACAAGGGAATAACAATAGATTTTTTAAAAGATGACGGGTAAATACCCTTATTAATGCATTGGTTAAAAATATGTGTCAATCGTTGTGCGATGTAAGGCGATATTAATTTAATTGTTTCAGTTTTAAGATTGTCTATACCGACTCCTTTTTTATTTTAAGTTCACTAATTGCATATGTTGTTTCAGAAATATCAATGGCTTCAAACACGAAGGAATTGGAAACCGTCTGTCTTTTATGAGCAGTGTATGAATCATTTTTTATGGCCATGGCTAAATGTTTTCCCATTGCAGCAAAAGTATCATTAAATTCATTTACTATGTCTATTTTCTTTGTTAGTAACTCACCCGAATTTACTTTTTTAATTTGGTTTATAGCATGCTGTGTTTTTTTGTTTTAGTTATTTCATTGATTACATTCCAAAGATTTTTTGAACTATTTTTGTTGTTTTCAATTTTGTAATTGTAGAAATAAAATTTGGCTTTTTGAATCAATGAATTAAGTTTATTTCTATATATTTTATAATTGTTCTTTAGCTCTAAATTATTTGGGTATTTTTGAACCTCAGTGTACATTTTATTTTTTTCGTTAATTGACTTTAATAACCCATTTGTCATCCAAGATGCAATTTTATCATGTTTTCTCCCAATTTTACGTTTATCTGTACATAGCTCTAGTGATTTTGAAATAATATCAATAAACTGGTCTGTTGCAGTATTTGGATCTGTTGAATTGTACACTGGAGTCCAAGCAATACTTTGAAATGTTCTGTTAACTTTATAAAGATTAATAAAGTCGGTGATTCTATCTTGTATTTTACTGGTTTTCATTTGTGTTTCAAAGACGATTTGTAGAATTGTTGTGTAATGGTCTGTAATTTGTGTTTTTAGGACCATAGGAATTATATTTTCGGGGATAATATAACTAGTGTTATGATTATCATCGGTGATAGCCCGAGTTAAAACCGACGAAAATTGACCGAGTGCGAAGCACGAGTTCAATTTTCTAAAGGTTTTAACGAGTGGTATCATCGTTGATTAATCATAACACGTGTTATATTTGGTGAGAGAATATAATGAACGTTGAAAGAAAATAAACACTGAAACTTTCTGTCACTTTGACAGTAAACAATTTTATTTATTAAAAACAGGTGACAGTCAACATGCGGTGATAGAATTATCATCGATTTGATAGCCTATTCTGCGAGTTTGTTTTTGTACTTTCACCAATGAAATTAATAAAAAATGTACCATGTGACACGTGAATTATATTCTCGCTAATATTGTCTTTGGCTTTAAGAAATATGTGGTCTATGCATGTTTTACTAGAACCATAAACCCTAGTTGCTTCATTTATTGTAGAGATAAAGCCAAATTCATTTAATATGTTCAAGTATTTACTGGTAGTATTTTTGTTAGGTTTTAACAGGTCTATATTAATATCGCCTGTAAAAATGCTTATATCATTTGCGTTAGGCCGATGTTCTTGTAAAAACTGATATAGCCTATCATTAAAGTCTTGTTCAATTGTATTTGGGGATCTGTAAAAAGCAATAACATTCGCGGATTTATTATTGTCTAAATTTATTTTGATGTCTAGTGCTTTTGTGTTGTTAAGGATTTCTGCAATAGAGTAATCGAATTTTAGATTTGATTTAATATAAGCTACAACTCCGTCATTCTGGTTATGATGGCTCTCGTTATACCCATATTATACCCATTAATATTGAGCATACTTTTATCTACTACATCTCGGGTTTCACTAAGAACCAAACAATCAAAGTCACAATCCAGTTCATGCAAAAGAATTATAAATTCGTCTAAATTTTTATTCATACTGCGAATATTCATATGTAAAAGTTTAAAGTTATGGTTATTTTGATTGATTTGTAGTATGTTAGAACATTCATTTACTGTGTTTATACTATATGTCTGAACTGGATTAATGTTAAAATCACGTAAATATTGATCCATTGTAAGAATAATGAACAAAGGCTTATGCAAGATGCTTATGACTAAAAGTGTACAATCTTATTCTAAAATAATTAGTAGGATTTTAAAACTTGTTCTAAAAACACATATGACTGGAAATTAAGAAAAAGTTTAAAATATGTTACAATATAAATATGTTGTGGAAAGTGATGTGGTGTTAGTTTTTGCGATGCCTACTCTGAAGGCGAGTGGTTATTATCTTCGTGGCAACAGGAGTCTTAGTTTGAATTGGAGTAACTACTTTGGATTTTGTTTGATTTTGGAAATTGTTCTTTTGGGCGATCTGTTCTAATGGCACTTCTTCTGTTTTCCTGTTTAAGGGTTCAGGGGTTGCTGGAGCACTGTTGCTTAGATAAGTGGTGCTATCTGCTTCTATTAGGTCTTCTAATCTATGTGGAATATCATCAACGTATAGTATGTTACCTTTTATGTAGCAGTTTCTGTTTTCGCTGCTAGCAAGGTTAAGATGCCTTCTGAGAATTTTGGTCTCCTCCCTTTGTTGAAGTGTTTGGTCGTTTGATATATATATATGTTTTTTCCTTGTAATTTAAAACAGTTTTTCAGTAATTCTCTTTTCTTCCAAAAGGTGGAGAAAACTATTTTAAGAGCACTGTTTGCTTCTTTTCCAAGTAAATACAAATCGTTAATTTCGATAGGTAGTACTTCCACCTTTAATAGATTTTTAAGATCTGTGCAGATGGTCTCAACTGTTAGATTTTTTGTCTTATTTAGTCCGAAAATTATTATACCGTTTTTTTTATTATCTCTTGTCAAGAACTCTAAATCTTTCTTGAGTGCTTCGTTTTCTTTCTCTAAAGACCGTATTTTATTGTTTAGTTCTTCTACTTTGAACAATAACCTTGTTTCAGATGCTTCTATCTGCAACTTAAATTCGTTTCTATTTTTTAAAATCTCTTCGTATAAGATTTTTAAAGTGATCTCTTTGTTTTCTGTCATTTTCTGACTAATAAATCTTAACGTGTATAGGCGCCTTTAATTTGTTATCGGGCGCTGTGGAATGCCATAGATAAGGTATTTATTATTAAGTTTAACTTTGATATCTAAAGTGTTTTCCTGTTAATCTTTCTCTCTGTTATAAAGGGCTTTTAATTGTATATATTAGTATTAGTCTTATCTTTATACAGAATCTTCAAGTTAAAACATTGCACAAAACAAAGCACTGCACACGATGCATGACATCGCACGTGAACTGAATATAGTAGAACATGTTGTAAGTAACCCAGGTTACATGTTAGGATAGTCTTTACACTTTTATAGAAGGTTTTATCTTCTGGTTATATTTGAGTTTGACGACTGTTGAACGCAGAATAGAATTTTGTTTCCCAAATAAGTCTAAGTCAGTTTCGTGTATATATTTCAGTGGAAATAGTAAAATCAAATCAGTACCTTGATGTTTCAATGGTTATAATTAACTTACTAATTCCTGTATGTAGGAGAGTTGAGTTCAAGTAAACGAAGGTATCGGCTGTGCCGATATTCTTTGGTTTTGTCAAGATTTGAGTTTATTTTAATATTTTGCACTATTGTTTGGATGCAGGCACCTGGATGGAGTACTGTATTCTGGACAAGTTTAATTCATATTTTAATTCAGTTATGTTTTTATGTTTACTGGATTTGCAGAAGCATCGTTTCATGTCTAAAACGTAAGGGTATATATTTTAAGTTAAGTTTTTCTTTGTTAATTTGTTAAAATCTATGTAAACTCCATGTGTTTAGGTTACTTTGTGTAATTATGTAAATAGTTGATGTACAGGGATAGCTGGAGAGTGATGACTTTTCAATGTTATTGTTCAATTTAGACCATAAGTGTGTTATGTCAATTTATTCGTCTCTTTGCCAGCTACCTTTCTGTCTTTTTAGATTTAAGATTAGCGTAATTTATAAACAGATGTTCAAATTCCTGACGTCATAACAGTTTGTGATGTTCAGGTGTTTTGAAAAATTTCGTTGTGCCGTCAAATGTTTTGCGAAAACATATAAATGGACCTCGGAAAAAGAACAGAAGTCAGTCGATAAAACGCATCGGAAGAATCCACGCTCGGTTCACATTTAATTTTCTGAAAGTTAGGTTATTGTTTAACCACATGTTTTTATTGTAAACAAACGTCAAGTTTACTAAAGTGACTTTGTGAAGTGAGTATTTACCTGAATTTATAAAAGCAAAGGAGATTTTTTTTTGTTTACAACACAATCAATGGAAATTGTGAAGTTTTAAAATTAAAATTAAATCAAGAAGATTTTATCATCAATTTGGTTATCGACCTTGAATGGTTTTTGATATCAGCTGTTTGGAAGGTTACTGAATTACTGATAATACAATATTAAAAGATTTTGAAGTGGATTCATGACGAACTGTTGTACAAGGTGGGTCAAAGCAATCAGGATTTTGTTTCATTTTGGAAACAAATCAACAAAACAAATTTTATTTCATTCTTGGCAAACTCAAGACGTTCTTTGTGAATAAAGTTTATTGTTCTTCAACAATTTTAAGATTTGTTTGACAGTTGTCAATCTTGGAAAATAAGGCGGGTTTAAATAAAAAATAACGGAAGAAAACAATAGGAAGTTAAAAATTGGCATAGATGTTGGCGAATACATACTATTTAAGAAACTGATGTATCCCGAGTTGAATAAAGTGTTCTCGAGCCGCCATCTAGCAAAAGAGGGCATAGATGTTGTTACCCACAGAATGGGGACTGCTTATTGGGAAACGGTAACAACCTTTAACCGTAGTTAAATCTGTCGGCTGCCAGCTAACTAGTGGGAGGTGGTGGGTCTCACTAAAGGTCTTCTGTAAAGGGCGCCAAGAATCGTCTAAAATAGCAACAGTATTGGCCGACAAAATCTGAAAAGAACAACACATTTGCGACTATTACCGATGTGGTCGACTTTTCCCAATAATGACTGCTCGATGGCTGAAAATATAAACTCCAAATACCACACATACAAATAATAAACCTTCAAGTAAGATATATACAGTGCTTTATTATCAAATAAACAAATTATCAAGTAAAACAAATTATTCAATGTGAAGTAGCCTTGGCAAAAATTGAATATTGCCTATTGATTTCTATACACAAATTGAAAGGGGAAAGGATTAATGCGAGCAATTTATTTACTATAAATCTGGCTTGACTTCAAGCCTCAAAACACAACTGGCACGGTAAATTAACGCGAATACCTGTGATGTAGATTGCGCAATCGTAACCTCAGAATTTAATTCTTTCACCAATTCATTACGGAGCAAAATCATACGTATTCACTCACAAATATTTCTAACAATGTAATACAGTAAATAATACGTGACAAAATTATATATATGAAACAGATACATAGATATAAGTGCTACACGCACACTGGGGAAAAACCATTTAACACATAAAATTATAATCTATAAATATACAGAAATGTTTATATATACAATAAAGAGTTGTCAAACGTTATAGTTATTGTAACAAGTTGCTATATTATAATTGACTCACGATACGGTGTCTTCGAACTGAAGAGGAACGTCACCAACCAGGTCGAACGTAGCGTGATCGAACGAGGCAACACCAACCAAATCTGCGTAATGGTCTTGTAACAACCCAAATAAACAACGTATACTTGTTATACAACAAGTTATAAAATGAGTAAAGGATAAACACAAAATAAAAAAGTCTGTAACAAATAGAATCAAATTACCAGAATGCACTACCCAAACACTTTATAAATACCTTCGGTGAAATGTGACTTTAAGGGAATATTACGTCGCCTCCAAATGCTGCTAACGACGATTATACATCAAAACCTATCAAAAGAATTAAGCTTAAGAGACTGAATGATAGAAAAGTTAACCTATAAACTTACGAAAATGTGTGCTTCTATAACCTCTAAAAGAACAAGTAGAAATATCCCATAAATGTTCCAATAAACTTGGAAATCACGCCAAGACTAATCACAAATCTGCACAAATGCAATTCCCATAACACAACATAAAGGAAAAGATTAATTAAACGGCGATGTCCACGAAATCTTTAAAGAAGTTCTAGCTTCACGAGCGAATCGAACTAAAGTAAAGTCTCTTATCGAAAACAACCGGACGTTAGTTCCATACAAAATGGCAACTACAAAGAGAGAAAATGCGAAAATCCCTAAACGCTATACAACTTAACACAAAGCATAGCTATACAAGGTGCTACGAAATTAGCACGTAACAATGTTGCCAAACACATTCTATCTAAGAAATTGACGAGTCTCAAGTTTAATAAGGTGTCCTCGAGCCGCCAAGGAAAAATAACGGAAGAAATTAATAGGAAACTGAAGATTGGTATATATGGTGTCGAATACACATTATTTAAGTTAAGAATACACACTATTAAACTGAGTTCCGAGTTGAATAAGATGTGCTTGAGCCACTATCTTGGGAAAGATAGTAGTTTAAATAAAAAATAATAGAAAGCTGAAAATTGGCATAGATGTTGGAAAATACATACTATCTAACAAATTGATGAGTCCTGAGTTGAATATGGTGTGTTCGAGCCGCCATCTTGGAAAATATAGCGGTTTAAATGAAATATAAAGGAAAACAATAATAGGAAGCTTAAAATTGGGATAGATGCTGGCAAATACATACTATCTAAGAAATTGAGTTCCGAGTTGAATAAGCTGTGCTAGAGCCGCCATCTTGGTGAAGAATGGAACAAAATGAAAACTTTTAAATAACTCGATTTTGGTAGGTTTTACGTAAAAAAATGTAAAAGATCCTATTTATTGCATGTAAAGTTCCTCACAATCTGGTTGGATTTTATTTAGCTACGACTGACAGTTCTGGAGATATAGCATCAACAATGTAGACTGTATTGTCCATAGGAAACGCACATAATAAATATTTTGCAATGGTGATGGATATGAGAGTAATTTCATTACACAATTCATACACAAGTTTGCAGAGTCTCAAAACAAATTCCAGATGTAAAAAACTCCTGTGGCTGATTAAACAGCCGCAGCTGTTTACAATTTTAATTTTGTTAAAAATTCCTTTTTACCAAATTTAAATAAAATGTCTCGAATCGATATTGGTATCGCCGTTGCTTTAATTATTCAATTATTATTATCAAACTAGCCCCTAAGATTCCGTCAGAAGATGAGAGATTATCTCCAATCTCTTGCATTTTTTACGAAAAACCTATCTAAATCGAGTTATTTAAAATTTTCCATGATGGCTCGAGCACACTTTATTCAACTCGGGACTTGTCAATCTCTTAAACACTATGTATTTGTCAACATCTATGCCAATTTTCAGCTATCCATTAATTTTCTCCGTTATTTTTCATTTAAACCGGCATCTTTCCCAAGATAACGGCTCGAGCACATCTTATTCAACTCGACGCTCATCAATTTTTTAAACAGTATCTATTCGCCAACATGTAGGTATGCCAATTTTCAGCTTCCTATTATTTTTATCGTTATTTTTATTTGAACCGCCATCTTTTCCAAGATGGCGACTCGAGCACACCTTATTCAACTTGAGACTCATCAGAGTCATCAGTATGTCTTAAACAGTATGTATTCACCAATATTTATGCCAAGTTTCAGCATCCTATTAATTTTTTCCGTTATTTGCTGAATTTTAATCTAATTTTACTATACTTTTGACCATTGACCTTTTCATAGTCAATGTCTGCCGCTGAGTCATATAGCGTTGAAAAATACTTAAAATTACCTTTCATACGATTTATAATATGACACATTTTGATTGTCTCTCATTGGATATCTTTACGTTAGTTTGTTATTATTTTTAAAACATATAATATTTAAAAATGCCTCACATATTCACTACGTTTAAAAAAACATGTTTTGGAAAAGCATTTATTGAATACATTTTTTCTTAGCTTCTTCTACAGCTTTCAAAATTAGTAGTGTAATAATCGTCTTGTATGTATTTTAGCCAGGTACAGTTTCCTGTTGACTCACTTGTATACAGGATTCACCGGCTATTAGTTTTTGCTTACGATATGTCACTAAGTGAATCTTATTTTTTGACTAATAATAATTCTTCAAGTAATACTTTAAGAGTATATAATCATAGAGAGAGAAAATTGAATGTTCAAAGTGATGGTTATGCTTGTAGAATTAGGTGGCCTCAACTACACGGCTGCTGTATAGCACTATTTAAGTAAAACTTTTCGTTGGAGAATAATTTCCAGTTTTTAAATTACTGCAGAATTATATGTTAAGGTTCTAATTCGTTCAGTGCTTTCTTTTGTTTCATATCTCTCGGCTAAGAGCTAACAGCTTATTTTACTCAAGAGCTTATTTTACTCAATACATGTTTTGTAAATGCGTAGTGCCTTTTGTTCCAATTGAAGTTCGCTTCTGAATGTAAACAAGAAAAGGACTGTAGTCCTTTTTTTATTGATATCATTTGTGTGTTCACATCCAGCAAGGATACCAGGTTTGGAGCCATATCTTTAAGGTAGGTATGTAACTTTCCATTCTTTTGTCGGTTTAGCTGATTTAGCACAAATTGCTGGCCATGGTTTTTATACGGCGCCCAACCGACAGGAAGCCTCAGACAGCCGTAAAGTAGAGGGGGCCAAGTTTCCAAAACATATTCTGGTTTGCAAAAGCGATATAATGTTCTAGACTCAAGAGTACAGCTTTCGTTACTGTCGGTACTATAAACCAAGAAATATATCAAAACGAGTGTCTTCAAAAGCACCTTCTACCTTTGCTGACCCTTGCAACACCAGATTCAATTTTTATTTTGGCTTGGGATTGTTTGTTATAGAAGATGTATTGGTTTAAAAATACAAATTTCTACGTTTTACCGTGGCAATCTGAGATTATGTAATTTAGTTGTTATTTTATAGTTTGGATATGTAAAATTATGTGAATAATGTTCAATAGGGCATAAGAATGGATTTTGTAGGAACAAAAGGAAGTAACTAGGTGGTTTTAATTAATAGATTTAAATTTTATTTCATAATTGAATGCATTTAAAAAATTATTCGGTTGACAAGTTCTAGTCGTCTTATTATTGTGTTTTAGCACAAGTATTAATTATTATAGTAAAAGAAAATTTTTTCTTTATCTAACTATAGAATTTGTTTAAACAATTATTAATAATTATAAACAATTATGTGGTTATGTAGATTTAGTACTAAATTGACATTTGTTTATATCTAGAAAATCACCATAGCAGTGTCTTGTTTTAAAAAAGATATAAATACAGCAAATAATTTGGTGACAAACTGTAAATTTAGATCTTTTAAGCAGTACACATATATATAATATATAATAGTTCCCTTTCACAGGCCATGAAGGCCCATTGGAGTATAGCAGGGTAGGCTGCTATTCTCGAGCCGTTCGGTACTCAAGAGTGGTAAAGTGGCTAGCTTTACGCACCGACCGCCTATTACTACCCCAGGAAATGATTTCCCAGGTACTCATTTTCACAGGCTGAGTCGACCTGGAAACCTTAGATATTTTTAAAATTCCAATGTATTATTCCTGGGATTCAAACCCAGGAACTTAACATTGGTAGTCAAGTACCATACCCACTGAGCTACCACGGCTTTGCACAGCTTTAAGGCAGTGCACATATGCCGAGAGCAAAATTTTGAAATTTAAAGGTTCTATGTTGTGAATTAAAAAAAAGTAAACAAACGTAAACGTCAAAATGTTAGGTTAGAATTTGGTGAAACGCCAAGTGATTAATAATTTATTGAAGTTCCTTGAATTTAACTAGTTTCTTTTAACAATAATTTATTTTCAATTCATTTAATATTCACTGCTGTGAATTTTATTTGTTAATTTTTTTTGTAAGAAATTTTTTTTATGGGTTATGAGATTGTCAACCTTAATTCTAGATTGGATGATGGAAGGCAATTTATCAATTTAATTATTGAATGGACTTACCTTATCTCTAGAAAACAGCTGGTTTTTAAAAATTTTGATTACCATTTAATTTGGACATTTATAGAAGAGCGGTGTTTTTTTATTTCAACCATCTTAATTATGAACCAGAAGAAAGAGGATTTCTGGTTTGTTACTACATCAGTTGGCAACTGAAAAGGCGCCAATACATTGATTTTTTAAAAATATTTTAAGGTATTTAATTAGTTTAAATTTATTTTTTAAGATAATACCAATGACAGAGATATTACTTCTGAAGATACAAAGAATTAGACTATCTTAGAATTGATCTTTCTTTGATACAAGGTATCCAAATTTCATTTTCTTTTTATTATTTATTTCAATTTTTTTGTTTAATTTACAAAGTAAATTTTGACATTTCAATTTTAAAGAAACTTATGGTTTATTTTTTGTTTTGTTTTGTGTGTAGTTTAATTATGTTTCATAGATCCATATTTATTTATTGCCCTATTAAACCGACCCGACAGTTGAGTTGTAGTAAGAGCCAAGTTTTACAACAATTATTTTAGCCGGAGCATTTTCTTTTATGGTAAAGGTAGGTGGTTTATGTTTTGTATATATTTTCACTGTGCTTTTACTTTTAGGACTTTAGGACGAGGTACTTCGGTACCGGCGGGTGAGCAACGTGTTAAGTCAATTGCTCCGACACTAGTCCTGCGATAGCTAGTAGAGGGTGGATAGGCAACCTCGCTCCGACCAGTGAGCTGATCTGGTAGCAATTGCTGTACTGCCGGTTATGCAACTTGCGCGCTGATTGGGAGTATCCCAATCACTTCCTTCTGGAAGGGAACGTGGGGGTAAGTTTACACAGGTACCCCACGTAAAACAATCATGACATGTGCTTTTACTGAAGTTTGTTTTATGTGTTGTTTGTACTGACAATTAAATTAATTTTAATAAGTATTAAGTTTCAATCATTTTTATAATCAACTTACAAATTTTAAAAATTGCTGCCCCCACATAATTATTATAGCAATATGTAATTGTTATTTGTAAATTGTGTCCTGAGTTATAGCGATAGCGAAAACTTTTTTAAATGGAAACCCTAACTTTTTATCGTGTATTTGGAAAGTTAATGCAATTCTAAGATCAAATATGCTAAAAAGTATGAAACTGTATTAAGAAATTTTCGAGATACTAATTACTTTTAAAGTTTTAAAACAAAAAAATAAAATAACAATCAAGAGTTACAAGTTTTAATAAAAAAATTAAAAATTCTTTAAAGAACTGTCAATTGTTACATGGCTACTTAATTTTTTTATAAATAAACTTGAACTCTTGATTGATATTCAATCAACGTTCAAAGCAAATAAAATTATTATTTAATTTCAAAGTAATAGTGTTTTAATTTTATCTATAATTTTTAGTAACTAGAGGCGTGCACAATCTTTATAATCATACCAATTTCTATCAAAATCCGTTTAGATAAAAAAAAGATATGAGTTTGGTCCTATCCCCTGTTTCACGTGGTATATAAAAAGTGTTTCTCGTTAGCAATACAGTTTATGCAAGCAAAATAATTATTGAACTGCATAAAGTTGAAGTTGTGACTTTAAGATAGTAATCTACTGCTTACGTACTCCTTACAAATTCCAATTGACGTCTGAGTCTGAGAAAATGCAACCCTATTTTAATTAGTTTCTAAATTTTAAGTAATATTTATGAAGAGGTTACTCAGGTCATAAGGAACTCATAATCACGGGAATAACACAATTTTAGAATGTCTTAAAATATTCATTCAAAAATCAAAATAATCAAAACTGAATTTTCAAAAATTTTATTTGCAATTTCATCACCTTTAAATTTCTCATTCCCGCTGTTTATCTAACAAATGTTTCAGTTCAAAAAGTCACAGATTTTCAATATGTATACATATTATTAATGTTTAGTGACGCTTAGTACGGAAGCTTAGGTAGAAAGAACGAAAAATTTGATTCGCTCGCAAAAGTATAATTTCTATAAGAATTTAATTTTTCATTCATTCGTTCACGAATTTTATTTTTTAATTCTCTGGTATAAATAAATTTTCGTTCCAGAGCGAATCATACTTATTGAGAGTTAAAATATTTATCGTTCACAAATTTATCGCGTATGATTCATTCGGGAATTAAATAAAACGCAGGTTTATTTAATATATAAAGATGGAATTTTATTAATACACGCAGGGCAAATCTGTATGGCGCTGTATGCGGGCTGTCGAATTTTGTTTGATAATTCTTAATTAATTGATACGTTGTTTTCCAATTTTTTATTTTCATTAAGAGTTTTTAATTGATTTTGTACATTAGCATAATGCCGCTTAATAGTTCAAGTTAATAGATTTCCTTTTAAATTCTTTTCACATACTAAACAAGTGGAAGTAGTATTTGTTTCATTATCATAGTTAATATATTTGGTTAAATTAAATTGTTTGTATCGGCCCATATTGTATGAAGTTGGTTAATGATTTTATATAAATGAAACTGCAGAGTAGTGTAGCGATGGTTAACACTGAGGTAGTATTAGGGCTACATATATCTCTTTGAAGAGTTAATAAAACGCAAGTAGTAAATTTTATGAGATATTTTATTTTATTTTATTATATGACTTGTTTGGTACTAACAATTTCCCGTACAATTACGTGCATTATTTTGAAAGCGTTTGTGATAATAGCACGGTTGTAATTGTGAATTGGCATTGCCTCAAGGCATGGAACGGCGTTTATTGATTTGCTGAGGATTTTGGGGGTACGTAGAGATTTTGGGAGTTATAGGGGATTGTTCCTTGTGCATGGTAGAAAGCTCATTGGAAATGGTAGTAAGTTTAGTTGTCAAATTGTCTAGTTTAGTTTCTAATGCAGGAGTAGCTAAAGGTTGTGGTGCCTTTTGCATAGACTAAATTAAATCTAATTTTTCTACAAAGGATATTAACGGTAAGTCATTGAAATTTAAGGACTGAATCTTAAGTTCTGGTGGTAGCTTAGCTATTAAAAGTCTTTGGTTAATTCCTCACTTAAATCGAGATCCATTGCCAATTTTTGAATGTTAAAAAGTAGTTCTTTGACACTACCAGAGAATTGAAGAGTATCCAAAAGATTATTAATTCGAGATTCTCGTGGTCCTAGGACAGATTTTATCACTGCCCGTTTCAAGGTAGTGTATGGTCGTTGCCTAGGGGGTTAATGGTCAGGTCGCGATGAGCTCATAAAACGTCGAAAGGTAAGTTTAGTGTTAATAAGTTATATTTGGCGAGCTCATCGTTGATCAGCATACGAGTAAAGTATCTTTCCACTAAAATAAAATACAGGTCGATATCGTTACTCGTAAAAACTGGAAATGGAACTTTGACAGTCGCCATTTGAAATATTAAATAAGTAAGTAAAAATACTTATCGGATGAGAAGGAGTACTAGTTTCGGTTCCAACGGTCACCTCCAACCAGCCACGACAAATCACGTAAGCGAAGCAGGCAGCAGTATCTCACGATGACAGGAGTCGAGTAGTAGCTGATGACAGATGATGAAAGGAGAACTAGCGGTTGTTCACCTGGAGAATTCAGTGCAGCAGGCAAAGACCAGTACTGTTAAATTCTTCTTCAGGAACGTCGGGTCACCAAATGTAGTGATGGTTTACACTAAATGTAGTGTTAGGGCTACAGTATGTTTTATGGGTTGATGGTAGTCAAACTTACGCAAAAGCTTCGGGAAGTGTGTGTTTAGCATCTTGCTATATACATTAAGATCGCTAGACATGTTGTTAACAGTACCTGAGGAGGGTGCGTTAATGGGTGAAGGTAAGGCAAGAAATGGGGAAGAAATCGCAGGAGTAACGATTGACTCGGAAGGAGGAGTCAAAACATTAGCCTGAGCAGAAAATAGTTTGCGTCTAGTGCCAGTCTTAACTGCGGGGGTTGTGGAACCTCGACTGCGAGTTCGGGCGGCCTGGACATCTGCTGTGCAAATGACCAGCTGAGAAGAGCAGTCAGTGAGAGGATTCACTGTTGGAGCTGGAAATTGACAACCCTGGCTGCGGTTTCGGGCTAGCTTGACATCCGTCTTGCAAATGACTCGTCGAGAAAAGCAGTCAATGGTTAGGTTGTGCTGCTGTAAAAAATTTAGGCCTAGAATGGCTGTAGATATGTCAGTGACATAAAATTTCCAGGGGCATGGCTGTAGGCCAGGAATCGGGAAATGTAACCTCAAATTTACAATACCTGTCACAGGAATTGACGTGTTGTTCACGGCCATAAATGAAAGGTTGGCAGGCGTGATGTTTTGGTTACAGGAAACTGCAACGTGGGTGGGTAAAATAGAATAGTCAGCACCAGTGTCAACCACAAAATTAATTTTGTAGGTTAGGTCATGTAAAGAATTAAAGAAGAAGTTGGAGGGATTGAATTAACCCTGCATGACCCTCCCTGGAGGCCAGTTAGAAGTTAGTTTTTTGTTTGGTATGAAAAACAAAATGGAAGCCCTGATAATACAGTGTCCATGAAACGACTCCAGGTGCTGGCTGCATTCCGTAGTCCGAAACACATCCGTTTGAACTCAAAAAGCCCCAGAGGTTTGATAATAGCAGTCTTGTGAATGTCCTCTGCTGCGATTGGTATTGCGAAGTAGGCCTTTTAGAGGTGTAGCTTCGAGAATATGGTTGCGCCAGCAAGTTTTCTTGTAAAATCCGTTAAAAAAGGAATCGGGTAACGATCTGGTACTATCACTGAATTGAGTTTTCTATAATCGCCAACCAAGCGATAACTGTCTGTTGGGGCGATGGGGGCTGTGATGTCTTGGTCGTCACCAGGAGGTAGCGTCTCTGCTGTGCTTACTGCTCGCTTCCCGACTATGTGAATTGGCGTAGCGTAGCTAGATGATGACCGGTGTACTACGTCAGCGTCTAAGAGCTCATTAAGATGATCTTCTAGAAAAGAAAGATGATTAGAGTTCAGTTTGCGACAGCGTGCTTTAACCGGAGGGCCGGACGTGTCAATGTGATGGCTACAGTCGGGGTCACCAAATGTAGCGATGGTTAACACTGAGGTAGTGTTAGGGCTACATATATCTCTTGTAAGAGTTAATAAAACGCAAGTAGTAACTTTTATGAGATATTTTATTTTATTTGTTTATTTTTCTTGTTGCCTAGTACCATTCCGTATCAACGCAATTAATGCAAGTTGTGAGCTATTCACAACATTAGTAAGAACTATAAGTAGTATAATAAGAATAAGAACTAGAAAGGAATTCATTTCCATTCACGGATGGAATCTTTTTAAACAGTTGATTTTGCATTCGTTCGCGAACGAATAAAACTGCATTCGTTAAAATTTAATTCTTGAAAGAATGAATCATAAATTTTTAAATATAAAATTCGCTGACAAATGATACCTAAAATAAGAAAAGAATCGAATTATTTTTCATTCGCGAGTGATAATTCCCTTACTCTGATAGAAGCCAAACTTCTGGAATGAGTAAATATGCATATGTGAATATGCATATATTCACGATATGTGCGATATGTGTTTATTTAGTCGTATATTCAAACAACTTAATTCAGAAAGCTTACGTGAAGGATGATCCGTTCATCTAACATCAAGTATTAAACGTAAACTACTTGCCTTGAATTCTACGTGCATCCTTATGGAATCCGTGTTATAATACAAGTTTCAGCAATAAAATGCTTGGCACATTCTAAACCAAAATGGTACTATTATCTATCCAACGAAGAGATAGGAGTAATAAAACTTCGTGCGTGTTCGTCCTTGCAATATGCTGCTTTCTTATTGGTGAGCCAAAAGCGGAAGTCAGACCGGTTTACAATAGCCAATTTTGTGCATTCTATTTACTATTTTGCACATGTGTTGCACTCACATCATTATCGTCATCATTGTATTCCCTGTTTGTCGCTTTGTGCTAATTTTGTTTTCTAATATTATAATGAAGTCTTCTTCAATATGCTTACCAGATTATCCCGTTTATTTGAATAGTAAGAAATATTGTTTCAAAATTAGATATCATAAACATTACTGATTTTTATTTTATTAGTATTTCAAAATGTTGTACTTAATTTTAATTATATGCATTCTGTAACTTGTGCATACTTACATACTATATTAATTAGGTTAAAATCTCTCGAAGCGTTTAATTCCTTCTAGACTGACGGCGAAACTTCAATATAAATAAATACCTGTATTTAAAATAAATATGCTAGTTAATTAAATAAATAATAGCCTTTAAATAAATTAGTTTAAGTTCGTTGATAGTTCATGATTTTATCATAGTGTTTTTGATTAGTTAAGTTAAATCCTGCAGTTATTATTAATATTTCTCTTGTGATTAAACAGTTAAAACAGCATCTTTAGTTTTATTTAAAAGAACGTTACAATATATTGACTGTAAATACGAAGCTTTTTTCGAATATTTATTGCTTTACAGCGGATGCCTATACACAAGAAATAGCATTTTCCCACTTACTTTTGTAAACTTTGAGACCAGCTTTTTCTTTTACTTACCTATAAAAAACTCATTCAATTAAAATAATGAATAACAATATTAATATAGAAATACCTTCGACTATTGCAGCATGAATCAGAACATTGAAGATTAAATTTTTAAAACCAACACAATTCTCAAAAAAAAAGTTTAACTTTGTTCTTAATTGTAAACAAACCATAGATACAAATTTTATGTTGCGGAGGTACAATGCCTGAAAGAGTTTGTTAGTTTCAAAAATGTTACGTTATGAAATACAAATTATTTAAATAACTTAAATTGATTTAAAAAGATTATTCAATAACCCGCTTTTCTTGATAATATGGCAAGTACAGTGTAGTGTGTGAATTGGTCTTTTGCACCTCTCACTTTCGAAGATACACGAACGTAATGTTTATTACTCCATCTGTTCGTTGGATAGATAATAGTAGCAAAAGCTACTATAGTTCGTGTCAAAGTGAGTATTCTGCACAGGTGTAATGTACGACATTGATGCCATACTTCTATGCAAACTCGTATTGAAATAACCGTGAATCTGTTACTTATCACACTAATCTGTCTTTTCTGATGAGAGCAGATAAGTACCAAGGCCACCTAACGACCCTGTCTGGCTTCCTTTTGTCAGTGGTTCTCAAACATAAATAATATTTGGTACAACATACTTAGGTTAGATTAAAATGAAATAGAAATTAAGAAATGCCTTCTATTTATGTCACACTAGCAGTTTGTTTTTAGTTCTACAGTATGTGATAGTGGTACAAACCATTTGATTGAAGTTACAAAGCAGTGAAACAGCGAAATAAAATTAATAAATAAATTAAAAATAAAAGCAAATATCTGATTTATCATATATGTTAATATATGTTGGAAGTAACAAAACTGAGAATTTCGGATATTTTATTAAAAATATAATAAATATAAGTTGAAAATAAAAGAAGTCAAGGTATTTAATTTCGTGTGTAGGTAGTCGTAATTGTACACTATAACGTTGAAATTCACAACCCATTGATTGTTTTACGGTCACTGTTTAAAACTAAGCTTCTCCGTTAGTTTTGGTTGTCGCTGGTTTCCATCTCCCTCTTTTTATCGTAAATTCGCGCTAGCGCGGTCAAGCGCATTGACAATGGTGCGGTCGGCATAACAAAATGGTGGGCTTTCATTAGAGGGTGGTTGAATGTGAGATGAAATAGGAAATTGGTTTGGTATAATTCGCTTTAGCGGAGAAAATCTCGCGTCCATCAAATCGATCACTTGAATGGTTATATTTGATCGATCGTCGACCAGACGGAATACACTCTGGTGTTAATCACTTAGGTAATAAGTCTATATCATTTACTTAGAAGAAATGATTTAATAAAAGACCTTTCAGTTGATCAAAAGGTAAAATTCTTTTCAAATATTTAACATGAATACCACATACAAAGTATTTTCTTTTTTTTTGTCTTTTTTTCTTCTTGCCTGTTTGACCTTGGGTTTGGTTTAACTTGAAGGTCTTCCCTTATGGGTTAGTACCTGCATACATACATACAGGGTTGTTGTATGTAACACAAGATTATACCGGAAGAAGTGAAACAAAAAACCCTAAGTAAGGCTTTTAAACCGTATCATCCGCGGGTCATCGAATAGTGGGATGTTTGTTTGAAGCTGTATGTATTTATATATATTGTGTCATTTTATCTATGTGTCCATGTATTTTTGAAACGTTTATACAACTTATTTACTTATGCATGTTAGTGTCATGTACTAATTCAAACAAGATCTCGAGTAGTTAAATTATCATAGGGTAGTTTTTAAGATTTATAACCAGCTGTGATACAAATCACCATTCTGTGATTTTACTAAACTTATTAAAGTCCTTAATCAGTATAATTAAGAACCTTTACCGTTTACAATAAAGACCTACTTAGAAAGTTTACATTTCACTACATGTTTGTGTTTTATTTATTACTATTTATTTATTTTGTGGTTTTAATATTTGCTTTCCAGCTGTTAGTAAAAGATCTATTTCTTCGTTTATCTAACAAGTTTGAAGGTTTAGTAATGATAATTGGTTCGATATCATTCAACAAATTGTCAATTTCCCACATTTTTCTTTGTGTTGTTATTACGTGGTTTACGTATTTTTTATATTTCTCTAGCGTAACGACCTGATATGCTGTTGTAATTAAATCTCGTACTTTAACTTCTTTAAAATTTCGTTGCGTTCAGCTATATACCTTTTCACTTCACCCCAAACTATTTCGATTGGATTGAGTTCAGAGTGATAGGGTGGCAGCCTCGGGATCTTCACATTGTGCTTTTTGGCAATATCTTCTATGGCGTACTTACCATATCTTGCTTTGAAGGCGTTGACTACGTCAGGGAACTCGCATTTTAGGTAGCCTTGTTCAAAAAATAGATCTTTTGACAGAAGCTATTCTTGGGTATCTTTTTTTACTGTTTTAGTCTATTGGGAATTTGTTCTGACTTTCTGCTGTGGAAGGAGGCATTGTCCATTACCACAAGAGTGTTTCCTGGCAAATTTGGTATTAAGTTATTTTCGAACCAATCTTCGAAGATAGGTCTGTCAATTTCGTCATGGTAGTCCAGAGTATTTTTCTTTGCCGAAAACGTGAGCTCTGCACCAACAACAAATCCACTGCTAGATCATGCGTGCAATAACACGAATCGTGGATCACGAGCTGCTGGAACTTTTAATCCTGTTGTCAGACCACGATGAGTTGTAACTGTTTTATCAACCCATTCTTTTTTTAACACCCTGCCTGACATTTACCCTATATACGATGACGCCACGAGATGTTTTTGATTTTTTAATCAAAACTGAATTTCTACCACGTTTTACCAACACAAAATCCATATCATCCAGCAAGCGATGTACCGAGACAAAGTTGGGCAAAGTTCCTTCGGCATTTAAAACAGCTAATATGAAGTTTATTGTCGGTGGTATATTGTCACGAAAAAATTTATGCACTATTCTACGAATATGGCTCCTGACACATTCATCGTACTTGTGGTCACGCGAAGTACCAATCGTTCGCTTCTTGGGCCTTTTATTTGGAGGTTGTAGTCCAGCAGGTGATGAATATTCCAGTCGCACGTAAAAGAGAGTCTTTTCGCAAACACCATTCATTTCTGATAGTTTCCTAATTACACTTGATACAGAATCGTTTTTATCCTGATTAAAGTGATAATTCATAATATTCATTAGCATCTGCTTCTCTGAAAGTTCCAGGAATTTTCCACGTTGCCGTTTAACAATTTCTTCCATTTTGTAGTCAAAATTCGGCGTCAAAAATAACAATAACCAACAACAAAAACGGTACAAATAATCGCAACTCGAAAATGTTAACGCGCTCCGAAGAACAAATAAAGGCTTCTAATAAACATATGCTGTACAAAAATTACTGAAATTGCTTTTTAATTACTATTAACTTAGAGAAAGTATTTGAAGTTGATATCAACCAAAATTACAAATTTCTTACACTCATTATGGCAGTACAGTAGTGTTATGGTAAAACATGGCAGTTTTTAGCATTAAATGGCCACAAATAAAGTATACTTTAAGTTGCTCAACGGGTTTAGTTACTTTTACTTTAGTTACTTTTGAAAATCACTATGTACTATTGATACGTGCTAATCTGCATTCACAATTATAAATACAAAATGGTTTTTGCTTCTCCTGTAAAATCACACAAATGGCAGATAACATGTTTTGCCATAACACTACTGTGATTAGAAAGTCATTTTTCAGCTGTAGCAGAAGTGCATACAGTATACACATAAGTATTAGTAATATACATAAGATAGGTAACAAAATTTTAAATCGGACAGTTCGTAGAAAAATTCCAGAATTATTTTAAACTTTGAAATAAATAACTATTGTGTACCAAAAGCAAATGTTCATTTAATGCACATTTTATTATACTGCTGCTACTAATAAAAGATAAAAGTTGATAAGTTACCATCAGCACAGCTATTAGAAACAAATAATGTGGTATTACGTAAAATTAGTAGCAAAATAGATTTGTATATTACATAAAATTTTACGTGGGGACTTACTGAGGGCAGATTTGCAAGTTATGCGTTGTTATGAATAATGTTACTATGGATAATGTGTTCTTGCTTGAGGAGATAAGCCTATGGGTTAAGTGTTATTAAGGATTTCAATTCTCCTTTTCAACTACGCCTACGTTACCTGTAATAATAGGTACTATAGAGAATGGTGCGAAGTATTTGAAAAGGTACTTTGAATGAGGTATTTAATAATGAATTCCATAAATATAACCAATTTTATGTAGAACCTTCTAATCACTGTCAACCTAATAAGCATGAAATGCTGAAATATAGAATAGTAGCTGCAATGCAGTTTCGTATTTAGGCTAACTAAATGTGGGGAAGAAAGAATAGATAACGTTTGTTACTTATGATAAATACATAGTTGCCCGTCAAACAAGTAAACTTAATACTTGATTGTAGAAATAACTTATAAAGAATATAAAGAAATTTATTCATTCCACAGTTCCACATGTTATAAATAAATATTGCTTAATAACCAAAACCGATTCATTAAAACAATAAAAAAGTTTTTAACAAATATTAACCAAGATTAAATAGTTTGTATCGAACTAAATTCCTAAAATTCAATTTCAACAAACCCTTATTTAAATATCCTCTGTTATACTTTGTTGCTACATTTATTACTATTGCCTAGTAAGACTTTCGTTTTTCCCTAGATTCAGCGCTTCTTGATGTTCTTTACAAATACTAATAAATATTTCAAGCTCTCTTAACAAAGCAATTTGTTCTCAAGAACCTTCGTAACATAGGTGTGTATTTGAACAGGTGAATGCACGAAAATCGTTAATGGCAAAGCTGTGCTACATTGTTTGCAGGATTAAACCACAATATTCAACACTGTTTAATCGTGCAGAAAACAATCAATGAACCGTAATGATATCTAAACATTTGTAATTAAATATTTATTAAAAATGTGGAGGTGGTTGATCAGAATAAAGATTATAATGATTACATATTAATGGGATATCTTTAATAGCTATACTAAATGTAATGCAAAATTTATCGAGGATTAAGTATTGCAAAGAGAAATGTTTAATTCATACATTACTACAAACATGTAGATATTTACCTACAGTTAATAATATTATGTTATTATAATTTCAATAAAAACTGACAGATTTAAAAATTGCTGTTCAATTAACTGAGTGGTCTGGAGAATAAGGTACAACATGTATATTCGTACATAGACATATTGTCATGATATTTAGGTATTCCTTTTAGAAGACATGATGTGTTTAAATGATTTAATAGGCAAATAACATGTAGAAATCTCAATTTCCCAATTTACAGGTTCACGGTAGCTCAATAAAAAACAGTTTGAAAAGAGGTTTCTTAAGTTGAATTAAAATAATTTAAAATTAATATGCATATAATTATACTTAACACACATAAAGGATACTGTGGTTTTAAGTTTTTTCTTAATAAGGACAGTTTGTATCATTAGCTTAACGAAATACTATGCATTTACATATTTTTCAAAGTAGGAAGCTATTAGCTTGTATTGTTAGCTTGTAAGTTCCATCCCTTACCTAAAGAGTTTATTTTGCTTTTTGGGATTTCAATATAACGACATCAATCAAGATGGATTTCTAGTATTTTGTGTTAATTAGAATAACGTTAAAATAGAAAGTATTATTAGAATTTCAAATAATATTATCTTCACTAGAGGATTTGAAGAGATTTCGTTGGAAAGGTTGTGCTTCTTTAAAAAAATAATGAAAACATGTTTGTATTCCTGCGTTTTATGATCGTCAGATAGATCCATGTAAAATGGGTTGCAGATGTTGTTGTAACCCAGATAAAAATGTTCAAATAAATTGATTAAGCCGTTAAAGAGTATAGTTATTTATAAATAGCAGTTTGCAAAGGTGTTTCTATAGAATTAAGTTAGATGTTAGATATGGTTTTAAATGTATTTGGTCGATATTGTGTAGGGGTCTTATCATGCAGAATTAACATAAAGTGTTGTATAGTTTTAGAATCTATGAAAGAAAGGCTAAAAGCTTGTCTTTTTAGTTTTCTGATTGATGATAAATCTTATAAAACAATTTGGTTATGTAAATTTTGAAAATTGGAAAAGTGTTTAACTAAAACGAATTAATTAAAAAAAAGTAGTTATTTATTAAATATCGTTTTGAACAAACACTATTTGGCAAATTAAATCAAAATTAATAATTTAACTATACTGGTTATTGAGATTCTTAAACAATCAGCCTGATTACTTTGAATTTTTATTGGATAGATGCAATATTTATATATATATATATAATCTTTAACCTCATATACCTTTCGGTGTCGAGGCGTCAGACACACCGAGCCGCAGAGTGGATATGTGCAATATTTAATGAGATCTATATTTATTTGTGATCAAATTTTACTAATTCAATAATGTTTATAAATTTTAAACCGTAAGTAAGAAAAAAGATAAAAAAGATTATTAACGTATAACTTTTTTTATTTTTTTTTCTTATAATTTAATTATTTGTATTATTTGCTTAGATTGATTAAATTGATCATTCTTTATCATAAGAGAATTTTAAGAAAGCAGAAATATTGATCAAATATCAATAATTTAAATACAATTTAAAATATACAAATCAGTCTTTTTTGCTTCTGTTATAAAAAATATTTGGCTTCATTTTAATTTTGTTTGTTAATGTTAAGATTCAATAAAGAAAACATTGTGTTAATTTATTTGTGTATTATTAATTTTTTATATTTATTTGGTAAATAAGATCATTATAATAACTTATAATAAAAATAACAAAGCGACCCACCCTGGAAAGAGTCTCAAAATAGTACAAAGCCAGAGCAAAACAATTTTATCTTAAAGGTAAGAAGTTTTACTTTCAAGTGTTGCCAATTTTATTCTTTACCTGAATAAAAAGCTCAAACCTAACAATTTATACATATCAATATGTATCTAATATGTAAAAATGTTCGTAGAGAAATGTACTATTGGTTTCATAATGATCTAGGATAGCAAGGCTAATATGATGCTATTTTTATTGTTTTATCCTATGCATTTACACTGAAAAGAATAAAATAGCATCATATTGGCCTTGCTGTCCTAGATCATTATGAGATCAATAGTACATATAGATTATTACAATATCATCTGCATTATTATAATTACTTACTGCAATATGTTAAGGAGATGAAAATCTAAACTCTATATAATTTCGTGCGTGGTATTTTTGAATAGAAAATACAGCAAGTATAAATTAAATTATTTTCCAGAGAACAATGTCAGAACAACTATCACTTGCCCTTAATCTGAGAGGGTATTTATTCTCGGTCTAGGACATTTGGGCGCGACCGTTTAGGCGCGGCCATCTCGGCGTGGCCGTTTCGGCGCGACAGTTTGAAGCCGAACAGTTAGGCGCAAAGACACTCTCGCAGGCACACTTTGACAAAAAGACAATTGGGTGCATGTCAATTTTCCGGCGACAAATTAGGGTAAAACTTTCGGAGATCTTTAAACGAAACCTTATTTTGGGCCATTAGCCTAATTTTTTTGGGACAAGCTCCCCTAGTATTAAAGTAACCTTTTTTATTTTTATGTACACGCATACACCTTCTTAATTCCAGAATTTCAGATGGATTGATTAAATTGCATTATTTCAGTGCTTTGTGTCTTTAAGTGCTGGTCTATAAGCACTAAGCAGTATCTATGTATAAGTGTTACCTACTGAGACAAAATTCGTGAAATGGGACACGTAGTTATCAGTGGTACGATATTCGATGTTAATATCAATTTTCCTGTCATTTAATTGATTTTATAATATTATAATAAACAAATTAAGTTCTTATTACAAATTATTCCCTCATTTCAAAGATTTGCAGAATTTAGATTTTAATATTTTAGTAGTTTATAAATATGAATTTTTCTTAAATCTGGCAGTACATACGAGCTTTTGTGATTGGCAAATATTGAATTTTTTTTTCTAATCATACTGTATTTATCCAATACTGTATTTCATCGATCATACTGTATTTATTACCTGTAAGTACCTACAGATTTTGCTTATTACAATAATACTAGACAATTGTGTCGAAGTGTCCCTGCGCCCAAATGTCCGGCTCCGATTTATTCTTATGATACCTACATAAGTTAAATTGCAAATAGGAACCGTTTAAATTATTTAACTAGCTGTAGCTATAACATGTTCATGGGTCATACAATAGAACAATAAGGCCATTAAATATCACCCACTCTATGACAGAAAAGGTAGAAATCTGCAAATTGTAGTTAGATATGTAAGAGTTTATTTATTTATATTTATTTATATCTTTATTTATTTCATGATTATGGAGTTCCACAAAGTAAGGCTGGAAACAATAAATAACAGTTTACTGTCTCCAGCCTTACTTGGTGGAATTCCATAATCTATGTAAGAGTTTATCTAAAACCAAAAATCAACCATCAGGATGCCGCATAATATCGTATGCTTTTAGTGTCCAAAAAATAAAAGTGTGCACGACTGATCTATATGTAACAGACCCGATAACTACTAAATTGTAGATGGAATTTATACAAAATTGAGATTTGTTCTTATAGATTACAAATAGCCTCGGTTGTCATATTTTTAAAGTGTCACTCTTGACCCAGGACGCTCCAAATTATCGGAAGAGTCATCGGACGTCAAATCTGACCACGACGGGGTGGTTTCTAGGGCCGATTACCTCTCAGATTACGAGTCTCAGTTACACTTTTTATTTAGCTAGCTGCTGTGTCTCCGTAAAAATCGTAACGGACGAACGGACGAACAAACGGACATGTCAGTGAGGGCTATAAAAGGCTTTGCTGTATATTATACAGAACAACTAAAACTCTAAATTAGGCAATAAACAATTTTTTGTTAAAGTAATTGCTCTTTTGAATTAAGGCATAGGTAAGAGCAGATGAGATTGCTTATTTTGTTTTGACTATCCATGAAAATGCACCGTCATACTTAAGTACTTAGGTAGTCATACTACATGTAACATGTATTTAATGATTCTACACTCTAAAAAATTCCCCTTCAATTTACCCTAAAAAATGGAGGCAACTATGTTACCTCCATTTTTTGGGTAAATTTACTTCAAAGTGTAATTTTCATAGGAAGTGGGAAATTTCAATATTAGGTTAAATTTGCATTGTCATGTTTCCTTTTTAAATAAATTTACAAATTAAAATTACGATCTCAATGCAATCTTACATTTTAACATTAAAACACCTGCGTAAAGTTATAACTTTACCTAATATTGACCTAATATTGAAATTTTCCACTTCCTATGAAAATTACACTTGGAAGTAAATTTACCCCAAGAATGGAGGTAACTTAGTTGCCTCCATTTTTTAGAGTATAATTCACCGGTAATTTTTTAGAGTGTACCCTCATATTAATTTTGGAGCCTGTTTTCTCTTGAAATATTTTACTCCACATTTTTCATTCCGTATCTGATGCATTCCTTAGAAACATCAAGTTTACAGGCTAACGTTCTATGTGATACTCCAACTTTATCTATTGAAGCTTTATCTACGAAGTAGCTAGTTTTTACTATTTCGAATTAGTAGTTTCTTATTGTTAGAGTGAAGCATTGCGCCTGCATATGTTCTGCACACTACCCTTTTGCGCCTACGAGAATTTTATTAAACTTCACATGGAATAGGTGTAGAGGCAGTACTTCACTTCTAACTAATAACTAGAAACAGTCACTTCGCTGACCAAAAATAATTTAGCAGTAAAGACTGCAGGTTGACCAAAAATAAACGCAGACAAACTAACATTTTGGGTTCGTATATTCAGTACCTTAGACATAATATTTAAAAGAATAAAATAAACTTATATACTTTGTTTATTAAGGCTTTTCTACAGTACTTACAGAGATCCTAGATCTTGTGACTGGGAAATGTTTAAGCAGAACCTATCACTAGGACTAGAAGGCTGTCTACATAATCCTAAAACAACAGATGCTATCGAAGCGAGGAACAATTATGTCACATCAGCCATCACAATAGCATATGAAAATAGCTGTCCGCTAAGAGTAAAAAGAGAGAAAAATGGGAACCCTTGGTGGAACCATGAACTCTCTAAGCTTAGGACAACAGTGCGTAAACTGTTTAACAAAGCAAAAAGAACGGGAGACTGGGCAGAGTACAAAACCACTAACCTGAAATACGGATATGCAGTCCGGAAGGCAAAAGAGGCTTCATGGAGGAAGTACTGTGGGGAAATTGAATGTACACCCACTTGTGCAAAACTGCAAAAAGCCCTATTGAAAGTAAACCAGGGGAAATTGGGCTCATTACAGAAGCCTAATTGAGAGTACACGGAAACTGGAGAGGAAACTCTTAAGCTCTTGCTAGAGACTCACTTCCCAGGCAGTGTTACTGACACTGGAACAAATCCTGACGATGATATGTCAGGAATACCAATCACTCGGACAAGAAGAAAAGATTGGGGATTGGCCGAAAGGCTAATCAATATAACAAGACTTAAATGGCAATCAATTCGTTTAAACCATTTAAGTCTCCAGGAATAGATGGCATCTTCCCTGCATTACTACAGCATGGTCTGGAGGAACTTGCTTCACCACTATGTGCCCTATATAGGGCAAGTCTGGCTCTTGGTATGTACCACCAAGTGGCTGGAAACAGGTCAGGGTCTGTTTCATACCTAAACCAGGGCGTAATTCTTATGCCCAGGCAAAGGCCTTCAGACCCATCAGCCTGATGTCATTTCTCCTCAAAACCTTGGAGAAACTGATTGATAGACATATTAGGGCCGAAACTCTGAGGGAATCACCTCTACATCGAAACCAATTTGCTTATCAATCGGGTAAATCCTGTGAACTAGCTTTACATGAATTAACTACAAGAATACAACGGGCAATTGAAAACCAGGAGATTGCCCTAGGAGTATTCTTGGATGTAGAGGGTGCCTTTGATAATACCTCCTTTGACTCAATTATCAGAGCAATGGTTGAGCGCGTCGTAGACCAATCCATAATAGGCTGGGTTACTGCGACACTAAAAGACAGGAAAATCATAGTAGCCCTTGGAAATTATACCAAGGAGGCTATCGTTACAAAAGGGTGTCCTCAAGGAGGAGTTCTCTCTCCTCTTCTTTGGAGCCTGGTAATTGATGACCTCGCTGAATTAAATGCGAAAGGAATTTATGCGCAAGGATATGCAGACGATATAACCATACTCATAAACGGGAAATTCGGGGGAATAATATCAAATTTGATGCAGCAGGCCCTGAAAACCGTGGAGAGATGGTGTTTGAAAGAAGGACTCTCGGTCAATCCGGTTAAGACTTCGGTCATACCTTTCACACGTAAAAGAAACCTTCAAGATTTGAAGGAGGTACGAATAGGGGACCAACAGTTACCAATGGGGAAAGAGGCAAAATATCTGGGCGTCATTTTAGACACCAAATTGCCCTTTAATCCCCATCTAGAGAAGACAATTAACAAAGCCACAAGGGCCTTATGGGCTTGCAAAAGAACAATAGGCAAAACTTGGGGCTTGAAACCAAGCATGACCTTGTGGGTATACACAAGAGTGGTTGTACCAACAATCACTTATGCCTCCATTATCTGGTGGCACAAAACCAGAAACAGAGTGGTAATAAATAAATTAAACAAACTACAAAGACTTGCCTGTGTAGGTATTACTGGGGCAATGCCATCTACGCCCACAGCTTCAATGGAAACAATGCTAAGTCTACCTCCACTTCACCTAGTAGTGGAATCAGAAGCATTGGCAGCTGCATATAGGCTGAAAATAAGCGATCATGGGATAGGGAGACGAAGCTTCGGACCCAGTTCTGAGATCTTTAATATACTGGAAAAAACCAGTATCCTCAATATGCAATCTGATAAAATCAACACCGTTTGGGACTTCAGAAAACTTTTTAGGGTTGAAATACCTGAGAGGGGTGATGAAGAACGAAAATGAGAGTTGATTCAAAGACAAGGATGTATGGTATACAGATGGCTCCAAAACAGAAAACAGCTCTGGAGCAGCAAACAGCAGTGTTTGAGCAAAGTACAGGGAATGAAATATGTGTTAACCTGGGGAAGCTCACTTCCGTGTTCCAAGCTGAAATAACAACCATAATGTTATGTGCACAAAGTATGATAGAGAGGGGCTTTGAAAATAGGTAAATCTCCATCTTAACGGATAGCCAAGCGGCACTAAAAGCCTTAGGAAGCACTGAAATTCACTCAAGGGTCGTGCTTAATTGCACAGAAGCACTGGTGATACTGGCCACACGCAACAATGTTTGTGTAGAGTGGGTTCCAGGACATCAGGGTTATGAAGGAAATGAAAAAGCTGATCAACTTGCAAAACAAGCTTCCGAACAGAGATTAATAGGTCCTGAACCTACATGCGGGGTCCCTTATTTAACCGCAAGAGGGATTATCAAAGACCTACTAAAAGATAAACATAAAACCTACTGGGAGAAATTACAGGGGCACAGGCAGTCTAAAATACTAATGATGTCCCCTTCCAGTAAGAGAACAAAGGAACTGCTGAGACTGAGCAGGAAACAACTAAGGCATTTAACAGGACACTGTACCCTTAATAAACATCTCAACATAATGAATATTGTCGATGATGCAACCTGTAGGCTATGTGAAGAGGAAGAAGAGACAGCCCTACACGTTCTATGTGAATGTTCAGCCCTCGGGGCTAAAAGATTTAAACATTTCGGGGCTCAGTACGTTGAACCGAGCGAAATTGCATCAGCACCAATCAACTGTATCCTCAACTTCTTTGGCGATACAGGTCTGATGGAGTAAAAATTATTTCTTGGGGCACAATAAGCCTAGAGCTTCAGTGCAGTGGGTGAAGAGTGAAGACCACGCCCAGAATGAATGAATGAATGAATGAAAGGCTTTTATATTTTAGGTGACAGTTGTTTAAAACATTTTTTCTACGACTATCACAGAAGGTGGCATTGATGCATTACTGTAGTTACGCAGAAGTTTACCTTTTTTTACACGACAAAAATTGCTATTATATTTTCACAAGTAAATTTTGTATTTCCTTACATTTACATATAATATGTATGTAAAAGTAGCAAAGCTAGAAACAAAAGTTTAGACAAGGTAAAAAATGTACATTTTATTCAACATTTAACTGAACTAATAAACATTACATATTATTGAAATAAAAATGAATGCAGTTAAAAGACTAATTCTACATTAACTCCCGAAGAAGACATTGCAGATAATTGTTTTTTGGCGGTTGTAGAAAAAATATTGTTTGTATTTCGTGGTTTAAATGGTGCAAAATGCTCTACTTGATAGTCTTGGCTAAATGTGTTATTCTCTACAAAAGTCACTTATAATCCAGTCAATTTAGAATAAATTTTCATGAATAGCGGAAAGTTGCGGTAAGTCCGTGAATTTTTACATAGGGCTTCCGTGTGGGTTGTTAAATAACCTCCTAAAAGTCAACACCTGTAGCTGGTGAGCTCGAAGAGATAATGAGAGTAAACCACGCTGCGGTTTTTGTCGTTTTTCTCGGAAAATATTAGGTTTATCTAGATGAAAGAGGTTAGATAAAATAAAGCTTATTTATATCCCTACCGTAAATGTCCAAATGCTTTTTCGTACCACACCTTCTTTTTGTGTTATCGAAGAAAGAACATACATATGTCATACATGGATCAGCAATTTGCACCAGTACATTTGCTTAAGGAACTTTCGGGCGTAACTTTTTGTGGTCTCTTTTCGTCATGAAGTAGCTAAGAAAAATTTGTTGAGAGCCGGACGCGATCTCTTTGGCAAAATCCATCAGGCGATATTATCGATATTGTTGGTGCCAGTCGGTTGAAAAATTCCTATTAGCAAATTAATTCTTATGAGAGTACACTGCACTAGTCAATTTTCTTATTCAACCCATTACGTACAGGTGTTTCGCTTTTTTTGAAATCCGAACTTCCTTTATTTATAAGATCTTTGAATCGAGTAATTTTCTTCTCTTAAATGAGTTTTGCTGCAAAATTGAAATACACGATTTAAAACGAAACTATTGCCTTTTGGCGCCAGTACAATTTAAAGCAAGTGAGGAACTAAATCGTGTATTTTAATTTTACATCAAAAATCATTCAAGAAAATATGTACTCTTATAAACAAAGACAATTAGGTTTCAAAAAAAGGCGAAACATCCTATTCTTATTGCGTACAAAAATGAACTAGTACAGTATAATTTCCTAGAGTTAACTTGCCCCATTACGAATTTTTCAGCCGACTGGCACCAAGAATACCGATATATCGCGTAATGGATTTTGCCAAAGAGATGATGAGATATAACTGGACCACGAAAGCGTTCGGCTCTCAACAAATTTTTCTTTACTTCATGACAAATATAAGACCACAAGTTACGCCCGAAAGTTCCTTCAGCAAATGTACTGGTGCAAATTGCTGATACATGTATGACATATCTCCTTTCTTCGATAACAAAAAGAAGGCGAAGTACAAAACAGCATTTGGACATTTATGGTAGCAATTTAAATAAGCGTTATTTTACCTAACCTCCTTCATCTCGATAAACCTAATAATTACCGAAAAAAACGACAAAAATCGTTAGGGAGTATACCCGTGGTATACTATCATTATCTCTTCGAGCTCACTACCTACAGGTGTTGACTTTTAGGAGGTTATTTAACAACCCACAACGAAGCCTTATGCAAGAATCCACGGAGTTACCTCAACTTTCTGCTATTTTTTCTAATTTGACTATTAACTATGTATTTCTGTAAGAAAAAACAACACGAAAAAACGTCAAAATGACCTTTTTGTCAATCGGTTTATAACTGACCGTAAGTTCACTTTCGTGCCAGTCATGCAGTGTATTCATAGAAAGATGTTAATAGAAACCATGGAGTAATAAAATTTATAGCTAACTTAACAATTTACAATGAAATTCAACCTTAGTACTTACTCATTTTTCTGTTTTATTATGTGATAACACGACACCAATTTACGCTAAGAGTTGTTAGGTAGAACGAAATAACTTATTTCATTTAGCAGCATTTTCCAGAAGTAACTTTAACCTCGGTATTCAATTTCAGAATATAAAATTGTATTTTGTGATGTACATAAATCTTTCAAAGATTAGCTACATGCAGTAAGTAATAATAGTCGTCTGCACGAGACTGAAATCTACCTACAAGTAATAGGTTACGGTGTTAGCTATAACACCTCCACGCACACATGTTTAGTTTTACTTTTGTTTTTTCTTAGTTCTCCGTATAAGGATAGTAGCAGTAGAAGCAGCTAACTTTTTCAATCGTTAAACTGCGAAGAATGAGCGTCCTGTCCGCAATAAACATAGATCTCGTAAGTGAGCTGAATAGATAGTGAAAATGAAACTGAACATAGTGGACGTTAATGTAAATTTTATTTGAAGTCTTCACACCTTCGACCTACAGCAGTGTTTGTCTTCTAATTGAAAATGGCATCAACTGTTAGATGTTAGTTTGTCAGCCATTTCAGATTTATTGTCAATTTCATATGCTTAAACCCAAGTTACATTAATAGTATTTTGAATAAAAATTTACTTGTGCGATTTACATATTCAATTTAATACTTGCGTGTGCATATGCATATGTTTAAAAGCTTTCCACACAAAAATTCTTTGGCATATGCATCAAAAATATTTATGTTTTGATACTGATATTTGCTATATTAATACATAATTAGTTTCCGATTGGACTCTTTGAAGAATGTTTAGTTAACTCGAATTACGGAAATTTTCATATAAACATCCCGAATACCAAATAAAATATGTAATCAGATCATAAAATGGAATGAAAGCACAAATATAATAAAGGCTGTTTGTATTTTCATTTATTTATATCAGTTAACGTTTCGAATATGTTCACAGTATTGTCAGTACTAAAATAGTTATTTACGTTATAAGTCCTGGAAATGGTATTTTACAGTCGAGTATAAGATGTTACGGACAAGGCGACAAAGGAGCCGAGAACATTGAAACGAGACTGTAAGAACATTTCCAGGACGTATGACGTACAGCGTTTTATTTCATACCGCAATTATTGGATTGTTGCTTTAATTTAAAAACATATACCTATATAAAATAAATTTTCGAATTTAAAATATGGAATAACAACGAGCATATATGGCAACTATTAGTTGAATTCAAAACATAAAACGAGTGTCCATGGTTTTTGGCTGCGGGTCAAAATCGGGTATTTTCATTTTGAACAATGTCGCTGTATTTGTTTATTTCTGCAACTTTGTAATCAAACCAAAATGTTAATCTTATTAAACAATATATCTTCTCAAAGTGCTCGTTTCATGTTTATGATTTATATTTTATTTTTATATATTATATTTTGTACTCAAGTAGGTCTCCTGAAATTATCAAATGGGTCACTTGGTGACTCGCGGGTCATAGGTTGTCGACGTCTGTACTAAAGCTTGTTCAATTGAACTATTTTATGTGTCTCCGATAAAAAATTTTACAGTCATACTAGACCGTAAAATCGCATTTTTCAAACTGTAATCGCTACCGTAAACATGGATAATACAATACAGTATGAAATAAATAACATTGCATAAACCTACAGCTAGGGTGGTCCATTTTTCAAACTTTATATTTTTTAATGGAGCACTATATAAAAAGTTTCTTCATGTTAAACGAATGTTAAATCCAAAATTTTACTAAGATATATAATTATCAAAATTTAGGGGTCGCTACTAGATATCGAAATTATCATATTTTCGATACCGTCTCAACTTAACCCCGTACTGTTTATTGTACAAATACTGAAGAAAAAGAAAGCGAAACGATCTAATTTTCCTGGGCAGCTTTCCTTCCCTTGGAATCCAGGTGCACTCCACAGGGCAAAGTGGATGGAGAAAGCCATATATGCCATCAAAATATGGATGTTCAAGGAGCAGTTCCGGCTTACTAAAAAAGAGGAAGAAGATTTACGAGATCTTGTGACTTTTGTCACTTAAGTTTATTTAAAAATGTGTTTTCTTGCTTCTCTTGCGATTTCTGATCCGAGCAACGAATTATTTACTCTGAAGAGCTCCATGACTACAGAAATATTAATGAAGGCATTGCAGCTGTTGCAATCAAAAAGACAGTTTCCCACCTATGGTATCTAGGAGAGGAACTTGTTTTTCTAGCCTGTTTTGACTGGAACGTTAGTGCGGAAACAAAACGAAAAATGAATACAGCACTCTATGATGAAGATTCAGAAGATATTTCAAATGAAAGAGAGCAGCGGTAACTTCAAATGCTATTTCGAGTAATGAATTGAAACAAATTCCCTGAGGCTCTTTGAAATGATGTGTATGAAAAGATCATTCCTGATTCGATCCGGAGCAATAGTATCAGAATGAAGACTGTCTTGCTGTTGAACAAATTGCAAAAACAATCCAAGTAATCAATGATGATGCAGAACGAGGAGTGACCCTAATACGGAGCTTAATAAGCCCCTAATGACGGAGATTAGCTCATTACAAATGACGAGGAGTAGAACAGTTCCTATTTCAAGTGGTTACCGAGCATCGAAAGGAATTCCCAGACTTCAGAAAGAAGACTTTACTAAGAAAGTGAAAAAAAAAGTGAAAGTGAATACAGCGGATTATAGACTGCGAGTGTGCGCTCTGTGCCTCTTTGGTGTACGACTGCAGTATTAAGTCATTGAAGGGTGTAATTAATGGGTTGGGTATACATTTTTATTATACAAGTTTGTGTATTTTTTTAAAGATAAATAAAACTATTTGTTATGTATTTCTTATTATTTTTTTTGTTTCTGTGGTTAATTAGTGATAAGGCTATTGCTAAAAAGTTGATATATCGGTAGCGACCTTCAAAAATTGTCCAATTCTCATCAAACTTTGCATTTCTTTCGTTTTCGAACAAGAGAACAAAATTAGCAGGTATCCCAGTGAAATTTTCAGTTTTGAATTTTTCGGTATATTTTTGAACCACATGAACTACACCTTATTATTTTCTTACAGCATGTATTTTGAATTTATATCAAAAGAAATTGAAATATTTTTCTTTTCAAATTCAAAAATGCTAAACATAGAAATGTCTATGCTTGGGATGTAGGTTTTATTCAGGGACCTCATGTCCAGGGAAAATAACCGGAACGCTAGTATAGTAAAAATAACGAACAAACAATTTGCTAGAGAAGCAAAAAAGGACATGCCATCACTAAGAATGCCAATTCGCATCAAGAAGTTGACAGTAAGTTAACACTTTATGCAGTAGAAGCTGCAAAAAGGAATGCACTTGAGTAGACATGTACTCTTCTGATATAAATGTGTTAATGCTAGCGATAAGCAAGTGTCCATATCTACAATACTAACCTTCACTGGTAAGAAGGAAGCGAAGGGGTCCTATTGAAACAAAGGTTTTTCAGCCGTTATAAAACAACAAAAAAAGAACTATAAAAGCTATACAAATACATCATACTTACTGTAACTAAAAACTCATATGTCTGCCTCAGCTTGAGATTTAAACTCTTTCTTACAAATTAATTAATCAAGTCGTAGGTATTGGTTCCACAGCTGTATAAATTGTGAAAAGGAATAGATAAGGGTTTTAAACACAATTAAAAACTCAAAAAGGGCGCCATCTGGTTCTGATGCTTTAAGTTAATTATAAATTAACCAATCAAAGATGTTATTTTGAATAAGCATTAAAATTTACTAAATCCATTAACCAGAAAATGAATAAAATATTTAGTTGAAACAAAAAAATTTTTGTTTATTTACAATTGTTGAAGAAATGAAACTAAGCTTTCATAACCAATATGGTTCCGTTTTGTAGATCCATCAGTTTTGCAATAATAACATTTATTAACAAAAGAATGGGTAAAATACACATACAAAGATAAACAAATAAAACACACCTTGTATATTTATTACTAATCCAATCTAATTTTATTGGATTATAATTATGTTCAACAGTTAATCAATAAACAATTCACCAAAAACGTTTTGTTTAATAAAGAAAACAAACAGGAAAACTTATTGGATTGACCGCAAAATTGTTCAAAACACATACTATCAATATTAGAAATTTACCTTGACTGATCATGATCGCAAAATATTTCAAATGAATCGATTAGATCACCCAAAAAAATTGTTCAAAACACATTAATTTAAATATTAACCTTTTTATTTACTGAGCTTTTCCTGGACAAAATTTATAAACGAATCTCTGAAGGAGATTAGGCAAATTATATCAGTTCAACAGTATCAGAACAAATGAATTGCAATTAAGTTAAAGCTTAAAGATTTTTAACTATCAAGGAGAGCTCTCCCTAAAGAAAATTCATAACCATGACATTCTTAATACTTAAATTACAACAAATACCACTTAATATTACAGTACCTTGCATTTTCCTTAATTAAACTCATAGAATACCATACATCAAGTCCAGTAGAAATTGGAAATTCGCTTTTCATTTGAGGAAATTGTGATAAATCTCGGTGTGCGTCGAAAGATAGATTCTGCATACCAAAACGTGATCCAAATTTAATTGATAATAACAGCTCATATGTTTCCATAAACCAATAAAGTCAAGCACGAAAAATAACCAAGATTTTTAATTGGTGCTTATTTAATAACGTCATTAATTTTCACCCAAAAAAAACTAATGGAACTGTTCTGAAGCTTCCAGTTATTTTTAATTCACTGATTGCATTAACTACACTCAAATTCTTTAAGAGGAATTTTAATGTTACAAAAGCACAGGAATCGGTCACTACATTTAGGATTTCTTTAAATAATTCTTCCTATAACGTGAAACGTATTTAACTTTAAAACTTTCACAAGTCACAAAAGATCGGTAAAACTATACGGAACGGTAAATAGAATTTCTCGCAATTCTATAGGATTAAAGAACTGTAATCCATTGGCACTAATTTAAAAGCAATCAATCATTATTGATCGATAATATAACCGCGCACCCAGGTCGAATCATAATATCGACCGTTCGCTTGCAGGGTGCTGTTCACAAACTCCCCGTCTCAAAAATCTGTCTGTTTGTGTCTGGTCAAAACCGAGCGAAGCCTTTTTATAAACTTCGATTCAGGCTACTCCGCGTCTCAACATCTGTTTTTAGACGGCAAGGGTGCTTGTTACTTGCCTTACTATAGTAAGGCAAGTAACAAGCACCCTTGCCGGGGGGCAATACTTTACTCCCTCAGGGAGTAAAAGTGCTACTTTACTCCCTCTTTTGGGGGACTAAAGTAGAGCCTTATATATAGGACGTGCAAAAAATAAGATACACTTTTCGTTGGCAATAGATGTAGCATAGTACACGCCTATTTTGAGCTGTTGTTCGTCTGATACAACGTGTAATAACTTCCAAATCACTAATTGAATAATACAATCTATTTATCATGTGAAAGGTAGTATTTTGTTAGTTATATCGTTGTGTTGCCAAATTAGCCTATGAGAATGTAAATGATCAAGTTTGGAAATGAAGGTAAACCAAAAGAGAGTCGAAAATTTCGATCAGTATGAAAAAGAGTGATCGTGATATTTTCTACAACTCGAGATATTCTGATGGATGGATTGTGCTCGAAAGTCAGCGTACAGTTCCGGCTTCATAGTACATCAATGAAAGCTTGAATCAGATGTCGGAAAAGCTGAAAAATCAGCACCTGGTATGGACATGCAATTAACACAAGACATATGACAAACTCAGGCTAACAGTAAAATAATAAAATGCGAGTAAATTGTCTCTAATCAAGAATAAACAAATCGGGTGAAACTATAAGAATTAAATTTCATTAATATTTCACTCTATGTAATTTTTAGACGCTATTAGTGTATTTTTGGAATCTACTCTACCAAGAGTAGATTCCGGTAGATAAAATTAGGTTCGTTTATGCGCATGTGCTGTTTAATTTTTTTCGACAGTTTAACATTAGTAAAAGTGGCGACCTTGGCCCTACTTCATAATTTTTTTAAAGTTTAAAATTTGAAATTTATTTATATAACAATATTTCACCAGAAAATGTGCTTATCGATTTCTAAAACTAAATTGGGCATTAGTTAATATTTCATTTTTAACAAATTAAATCATTATTATAAAACTATTTTCTTTATTTTTAGTTTCAAATACTTAAATATATTTTTACTCTTTTCGAGACGTCGGCGTCGGGACCTCCTGGGCTCTCGTTAGTGTCGATTTAGAGCGTATTTGGATCCATATTCTTTACTGTGTAATAGTAGTTGACTATCCTCCAAACAGTCTCGATCTTGCGTCCTTTGACTTCGATTTGTTTCAATTAAAAGGATGAAGACTTTTAAGCAATGACTAGTAACATAGGACCAAGTCTGCGTAGCTCAGTCGGAGGAAAAGCGGCAATAAATTTATGCTGGTTGTTGGTTTATGAAGAAATGTATTAATTGGAATGTTGATTATTAAAAAAAATGTGAATAAATAAAGCTTGTCTAGTAACCTGTGTTTTTAATTTTTTTAATTTTAATTTCATTCCTTTTGTGATGGAGAAAAACATATACAACTTAAAATAACAGAAGAGAATTAACTTTTCTTTCTTTCTAAGGGATGTAAATACTATTTTAGGTACAAAAATACTATTTCATTAATAAATTTTCTCCCCATAAATATACCCATTTATGGACAAAATTGTCTAAATATTTACAAACTTTTAAATAGTACAAAACCTGTCGTCTATGACATCCATTTCCATTCCATTTTAGACAATATTTACAGAAATATACTGCTCGGTTATTGCTTTTATTATAAACAGCTCTGTTTTGTCTGTAACTATTTACTCTGCAATTTACATCAGCAGCTCAAAAAGAAATTTCGCTGTGTGTAGTACATTTTTAAATACCGTACATTTTTAAAACTGTCATTAAGAAATACTTCTGGTCTAGTCTTAAAATTGCTTATTAAATATAAAGTAGTTAAAAGCTTTGGAGCAAGTAAATATTAACATATTAATAATATTGTTATTCAGGTTTGAGGTGATACATCTGAAAACTGGGTCTTATTGGATTATGAGCCCTGGGGTGTAAGCTTTTTCAGTTAGGATTGTATATCCATATATCTGCATCACCCTTGTCTTGTCTTGTCTTATAATCTCGTCACCCGCATTGTGTAACGGCGGCAAGCTCCTTCATGTTGAACCATTTACGATATTATCTTGAACGTACACATGCGTTTGCTTTCAGCAGTGACAACAGAAATTCTCTGCTATACTACCTAACCCTCCGTTCTAACTTTGCCTGACACAATATTTTCTATCACATCATTTCATTCCACACTGTAAAGTTGTTTTCAATTTCACTAACGGGAAATTGGTTTGGGGCTTTCCACGTAATTTACTTTGTTGGTATACTATGTTTAATCAGTTTATGTATGTAAGTTCTGACATGGAAATATCAATTTTTAGTTTTTCTTAACCAACAGCAATTCTTTTAAATTACTAAATAATGTAATTTATTTTAAAACTACGTGGATAAAGAAACATTTTAGATACCGATTGAAAAAGATAAGCTTAACTAGTACGGATTTATCTTAACTCAACTAAAACTTGGCAAATTTCCCACACCAAATCCTGTTCTTCGACAGACAAGGGCATTTAAGATAGAAATTACTTAGGATAAACGTCCACGGTCCAGAAACATGAAATCGTGCCCAGCAAAGATCAAGCGATTTCCTAATAAATCCCAAGTCGTTACTCGGCATTTGAAGTAGTTGTGGATATAGGCTAGTCCGAATTGGCCCGGTCACATTCAATAGATTATCTGACCAACCATCGTGTGGAGATCATTGCAGCGGCGATTGGATTCCTCAGAATAGTAAAATGAAACCGTATAGAACCCTATCTACGGAGATTGCTTTGAGAGAGGGATGCGACATAATGTGTTTTCCACATCTATTTCCATTATGAGGTTAGATATACTATGTACCTTCCTATTCGATAGAAATACAATAGCGTCGACATTATATGTTTTCTGTAACGTATCTTTTTTCAAGTAAGTACACTTTCACTCGAGTGAACAATATTGAAATTATTACGTTCTGCCAAAGACCTATCCGTAACTTATTCATGAATCCGCTTAGATTATTTTTATGTAAAGTAAAAAACACACAAAAGTGATTAATGACACTGAATGTACTATTAAAGGTGTATTAAACGATAACTTACATTTTTCTTACATTAGTTTTTGTTGTCAATGCTGTACCGTTAAGAAGTCAAACTATGGGATATCTTTGCTTGATTTATTATATGATCCTGGGTATTACAAAAGACAAAAGTATTGGAAAGCTTTTATATAATAAATCAAGCTTTAACAGAAGGACATATGAATTCTTTGTTACACTTCACACCTGCAATGATAAATACAAAATTGAAAATAAATACCTTGTACTTAAAAACCCAACATTTATTAAACTATTCAGATAGAGAGAGAGAGAGAGTTTTGAAATTCATTAGGTGTGGAGATTATTCTTAATTTACATTTAAATTACTCTTTCACGGTATTCGTCTCAAAAATATATAATAATTTATTTTCATACTTACATGTTATTCATTTAACTTAAAAAAAACGTTTCAGTGCGATATCTAAGTTGTGATATTTAAAAATACTATATGTACAAAATAACAGATTAAAATAAGTTTTTATAGCTAATACAACCACTTCTTATTGAATTTATTCCTTGAGATACAAAACTAAAATCATTTAAAGCGATTTTCAAGTAACTAACACCCAAAGGTAGTGAATGGGAAGTTGCCTCACTGCCCTATATAACGCATGTTAAACGAAGGCACGGAAAAGAGTAACAGAAGGGTACAGACGGCTACTTAACGACATTGGTGGCCTTTACTGCCGAATATATCCTGCATTAGTTGCATTAAAATGGTAAATAATACTTTTTTCTGATTGAACTGTTTAGCTCAAACAAATTTAAGTGCGTTATCGTTTTTGTGCCTTAATACTTTCAGGTAAGCACCAAATAAAAATATAGATGAAATACGCATTTTAATCGTTTTAAAATATAAAAATACTGTTACTTATATTAAAGTGACGAGTTCTTTAAAATGATAGAGAAATATAGGTACATAAGAAATGAATAATAAATAAATAAAAATCTTATTACTTAAAAATCTTAATCATACATTATCGGTTTTGTTACATAGGTGAATAGCATGTAAAAACACAATTTCTCAAATATTGGCCCCTCTAATTATTTTATAAAAAAAAGTCACTGTTGCAAAGTTGTAGGTTTTGATTACTGTAAGAAAAACATGCCCACTTTAGCATCCTATGTTAGATTTTTTGGTATACGAAATTAACATTGTAAATCAGAAATTCGCTAATAACAGTTACCACGTTAGATTTACACGTTAGTTATAAATGCAAGAATTCTTAAGCACAGTTTCATAGAGCAAAATCACTCATTACTCATCATACTCTCATGTTACGATTGCGATCAAGTTATTATCGCTATTATTAGCAACAGCGCCGACCTTTAGATTTTCAGGCCCCAGGCACAAATATAGAGTGGGGGCCACAGTAAGTGAATATATGTAACAGTAGCTCTATGTATAAGAACTTGCATCAAATGTTGGTCTCTCAGTCTATTTTATTAATGCGTAAGATATAATGTTGGGTTGTTTATTGGGCATACGCCCCTGCTCACTGCTTTGACAGTTGTCAAATCATTCTAAAGAATTGCTGATAACACATTTTAAGGAGTGATTCTGTTCCATCAAACCATGATTAGTAATTCTTGAATTTACATCTAATGTATAAATCCAACGTGGTAATTGCTATTAGCGAATTTCGGATTAGAATGTTAATTTTCTAAAGTTAAAGTAGGAGTGTTTTGTACAGTACTCAATAAGATCTACAACTTTCTTATACTAACTTGTCCTCTAAAATATTTAGGGGAGCCTAAAAAACCGATAATACATCCTGTATAACTGTATATATACATGTCCCCAGTGACGTCACGCTATAACTGCTAGAAAGTGACTGTGGACAACTTCCTCATTTATTAACTTTGACTAACGCCAGGTTTTCCTTTCAAGCCTGTTAGCGTTATATAGTCGATATACCGTTTGGATAATTTTTTATTCATAAGTAATTTTAATTGTTTACCAGCAGCCATTGGCAAAATTTGAGCACTGGTGTCGACATTCTCGTTAACCTAACCCTACTGCATTTTGTATACGGTTTATATCTTGCATGAACGGAACCAAGAATAATTTACACAATTTCCTTCGATTAAAAAATAAGGTAATGTACAATAACTCCAGTGCAAAGTTAATACCTTTCTAATCTCTTTCCTTATTCCTGACATCGATAGCTTTTGGTCAGTCCATTAATTCTGAGCTTGTATTTAAGTTTAGTCGCCACTGTTAACACTGTAATTTATATTTTGAATACACCTGATGAGCGTTGATAGAATTTTTTTAAATCAAGGCAAATTCAAAGGAATGTGCTTCATAATCTACCCCATCATAGATTAGGTCACAGTGGTGGCGAACCTATGACCCTCGGGTCAGACACTCAAACACTCAAAGTCTTTTTAAATGACCCACGCGTTGATTTTTATAAACAAAAAGGAAACGTAAATCTTTTTAGAGGATTTTAGAAGTGAGATCCAAAAATAGGGTTAACTGTCAAGTTTTTCTGTTAACAAATTTTCGATGATTCCAAATTATTGGCACCCTTTTTACCCCCACCCCTTCAAAGTGACGCCACAGACTTGGTGACCCACGGGCTAGTATTAAGAAAAATAATGAACAAAATTTGACCCACTTCTCAAAAAGGTTCGCCATCACTGGATTAGGAATTCATATTTTATAGTTTGTATGTTTATATCTTGAAGGGCTTCTACAATATGTATATCTGTTTGGCAGACGAATTGTCATATAACTTTCTAAAACACGCTAAATCAAGAAAAGTTAAAATTTATACAGAAGACTAATTTATAAAAAATATGATAATTATATTATTGATTAAATTTTTATTATTATATAATTGATTAATTTTTATTAATAAATAGATTTAGTAATAACCTAATAACTAAATCAATAATCTTCTTAATATACCATTATTAATTAAATATTTTGATATTTTTACTATAAAACCTTATGTTATTGAAGGATAAATTTAATTGGAAAATAATTTCAAGATAAAGTTGATTGGGATGAAATTCCAAGCACACAAAATTGGTAGACAAAATAAGAGAAATTTGTAAGAAAAATTTATAAGAGAATTTCAAGATAAAGTTATTAGAAGAAAATTTCATCTTCTCAAAAATTATCATGGAAATTTATTAGTGAATTTTGGAATAAACTTGATTATTATTAAAACAATAAAAGGATATCACAAAAAGCTATTGGTAAACCATTATTGTTGTTAGTTAAATACTAAATACTTAGTGTAGTGTAGTTTGTATTTTTAGAATATTTCGAATGAATTAAATAAAGTTACGGTAGATTACCGAATTTTTAAAATAACGCAAAACAAGTTAGTTTAGCATAGCGTAGCTACAGAAAGATCTATGAGCAACGATTTAATAAATCATAAATAATTCTAGGTTGTAGACAGAGCTAGTGCAAGGTACGCATCATGCTTATAACAACTCTGTTACTCGCAATTATTTTCTACAACAATATTTTAGTAATATAAATTTTGGGTATTTTACTAATTAATCTAGTTCGGTAAATCATTAACAGAATGGTTTAAAAAAACCATAATGATTTGTATCGATCTCCGTTATATTTATTTGCTCATTTACTACTTGCAGCTGTTTTAAAATAGACTTCTGCACAGTACAACTACAGTACAGTTAGTGCAGTATCTAAGGTAACTGATATATATCACGATATATCAGGATATCACGTAATATCGTAACGAGCAATAACAATCTGCGGTAATCATATTCATCTGTTCCAATATGCCCTAGTGTTTTTATGGAAATGGGACTTCCCGGTTCATTTTAGATGTAACTGTTTTTTATTTTGAAAATGAAGATAACAAAAATTTTAAATTATTAAATTTTATTTGGGGTTGCAAGACGTATTATTAATTTATTTATTCTACTTATTAGTATTTATTAAGCTTTACTAAAATGTAATAAAATCACTTCATAATGTAGTAATGTCTAATATATTTATTAGTAGTATGTTATTTGATCGAGAGAATTTGTTTAATTTGGTGTCCATGCTGACCGAGGTGTTGTCAAAATTTAGAATTGTTTGTAGTTACGAGAGGTTAAACACTTCGATATTTTCTCTCAATGATAATTCGGCTAAATCAGTAAAAACTCAAACTTCTAGAGTATTTTTACGATGGGCTGATGTGATTACCAACTCAAGGATTAGCAGATTGGGGAGAAGTTAAGATGGGTTAAGAAGATTTCGGAAGTTGTGATGATTAATCTATTTGCATGTCATTGATCATCGAGCTGGTAGAGCTAGAGTAGAGTACCAGTTGATCGTGAAAATACTATAGAAATCTTAGAAACTGCCGTTTGTGTTACTCTATTTAGATTACTGTTCTCATTTATCAAATGTGAACATTGAAAATTTCACATAACTTCTGAGTACTCTGCTAATAAATACTTGCATTTATCGGAATGCATGATCGGCAAAATTTATTGTAATCTTCTCTATTAGGTTAACGAAACCTCATTTTGACCAGAAAAACTGGTTTTCTTACGATGATAAGAGAGATGTGAATCCTTTATACTGTAATGTTTAATCAATTCAACGCGATTCCATAAAATAAACAATGATTTATTCAAATATGGAGAGAATCAGCTTAGTAATATGTGATATTAAGTTATTAATTTAATTTCTATGAATAATTAAACAGGTAAATTGTAGAACCGCAAAAGATTCTTAGATTAATAAGTGCATATGCGATAATAGCTATTTATGGTACCAGTGAGTTAAGATATCATCCACGAACGAAAACTTGATCCACGAGGGCCATAGGCCCCAGTTGGTTAATGTTTTTGAGTGGATAATTTTGTAGTTGTATAGTATGCACGGTTGAAATTAAAATTATATTATATTTGTCAAAGTATTTTAAGGAAGTTGGAATAGTGACAGTTAAAAAAGGTACCTAATAATTAAGGAGATAATTTAGATTTGAAATAAAGGAAATAGAAGCTTCCAAGATGGTTTTTCTAATTAAAATAGATAGATAAACAGGTGTGTGGGGGCACCAGTGGCGTGCGGTCCATGGAAGCAATGCTTCCCTTAAGAATTTATTAAAAATAAAAACCAATGCTAACAAAAATATTTTTAAAAAATTATAGTTACCGTTTATTTAAATTTGTAATATTTAATCAACTTAAAGTTCAATATCAATTCTGTACAGCAAAAAGTATAATTAAAAGTACTATTTTAAATTAGGCTCATGCCTAAACTTGCGCGGAAAGGTAATACCGATTCGAATGTGTTACATACACTGCATATAAGCACTCATTTCGTTGGTTACTGCTCTTCTCTTCGCTGAGTCCATGCCATCGTTAGCGGGCGAGGTCATACGGTTGACATCGTATAAGTACGTTATTTTTAGTGTGCTCCGTGCCCAAATGTTTATTATTTATTATAATTTGGTTATTTGTTGGATTTTAGTGTTTGTTAAAAGTTACTTAAGTAATGTAAATCTGTGAATGAGATTGTATTTTGAAACATTTTATTATTTCAATTTATATAAGTGGAACTTTTTTAAAGACAAATAATTCTATTTAGTTTGCTCTGTATAAGCAAATTTAAAATTGCTTTATCGTCATGACTGCAAATTCAGCTGCTTCGGTGGAAGGTTGGAGTACTTCCGATACATCCGAATTGCGATGATTTTGTCGTTCAGTTTGTAATAAAAAGAATTTTCTGCATACAGTTTTGAAGAGGAATTAGAAATTGTAGATAAACATTGAGATTTGTTCTTTGGTTCTTAAGTTCATAAATGAAAGGAGTAGAATTTTTATATTAAAATTGCGCTTCGAGGGCGGACTTCCCTCTTTATCAAATTTATTTCGTCTAAAAACAAATTTAAAATATATTATAAAATCTTATATGTAAATCACAAAAACAAAAAACAATAAACATTAAAAAATTAACGAAGGTACGTATCATAGACGGCTCATTAGTGTACTATATTGTAATATTATTAATTATTTTAATTTTTTCGTATCTGTTTTTATTAGTTGAACAATAAGATGGTTAGTTTTGTCATTTTGACAAGCAAGGAAGGAATAGTTCAGGTTTATTTTGTGAGAATGTTATCATTTGTAAAAATTCAAGGTAGGAGGAAATAAGTATTGATGGACTGAAGTAGTGGTTACTTTATAAGTATTACTGAAATTAACAGAGAATCAACAATTCAACCAATATAGTTCAAGAAAAAACGATTAATTATTAGAAATTGTTGAAAAATGCAGATCAAAACCAGAACTTTAACATTTAACAACAAAAATTAAAACCTGCACCAGATATTTTGCTAAAAAATGACCGGAAAATCGAGTTGCATTATAAATAAATAGTAGTACTTTCTAAAATAAAGAATAATAGTCAACAAATTCCATAAGTATAAAGTGTAGAAGTTCTTCTTTAAAAAACTTTTAAGCTGTAATAATTATAACACTGCTTTTTATATTGTACCTAGGTATATTAAAATCAAAATCGTGGTTGCTTCTTTAGCCTAAATTCTCACCGCACGCCACGCACAGTTTTTACCCACAATTGAATTAATGTTATTTAGTATACACGGTGTCTCAGTACGTTATGATCAGACTTTGAGGATAGGCTTTTCAAGTTATTAGAAAAGTTTATTTTGTGATTAAATGCACTTGAAAATCCGAAAAATTTAGCTCAACTTTTTTAGAAAAGTGCGTTTAATACTAGGTCAATAATAAACATAGACCTTAAAGAATTCCAAGTGAAGTTTACACCTTTGTTAACTCATCAAAACAAAAAGTGATTCTTCTTGTACGTGACAAAATAAAAGTTAGGATTATTACATTAAAGATGATCAGTACAGTAAACTTAATATTGAAAAGATTAACACCAACTCAACAGACGAAATGTGTATACTAAGTAACAACTAATAAACAATGCAAACAACTGACGGTACAGGATTGATCACAAAGCTTTATAAGGATAAATTAAAACCATTTACATTATTACATTCCATTTTACCAGGATTTTAATTACGTTTACATTTTGAATTTAAGAAAAAAAACATGTTGCTAAATAACATTAAAACTGAAAGGGCCTAAAAGCAAATTTCTTTTTTATTTTGAATGTTTTTATAATACAGATTACCGTACAACAGATGTTCAAAACATCTCCTTTATTAGATTTACTCCAAACAAAATTAATATGAAAAGATATTTTATTCACGGTCCTACAGACATGTATTATACATACATAGGTGTAATGTACCTTATACAGGAATTTAAAAGTTTCTTACAAATCACAAAACAAAAATACCGTTTTTGAAACATAATATCAAACAAAAGGTCGTGCCTGACACGTTTAGTTTATTTAGTTCATCTGTTAATCCTACGAAATCATTTGGCCAAAACTACAAAATAAAGACAGGTTTATTACTCTATGATGAACTATCGTGCACATTTTAGAAACCAAACAGTATGGTTTAATCTCCTTGAACTTCAAGATATGCCATTGTATATTGTTACTACTCAATTTGAAAACATTGGGCTGAACTTCGATGGCGTTGTTCTCCAAAAGCATAGAAGTTTGACAAAAATGGTTTATAAGAATTTTCTGTCTTTAATGATTATATAACGAATTCTAACCACTGGTAAAGTCCGACCATTCAATACTGAGACACCGTGTATACTTAAATAGACAGTATCTACAATAAGTAAGTGCACTTCATTTGCATAGATAGAAAATATGCTGTCATAGAAGATCAAATGTGATTAAAAAGCTCCGTGCTTTTAAATTTTACTTCATTCACAACTTGTTGGTAGAAATTAAAAGAATTCATAGGTTAGTCATTAAAACTAAGTAATGCTTAATCGTAAAAGTACTTTTTTATGCAGGTACATATGTGCTAATTCTGGTGCATAGATAAAAACGAGGAACTCCCGTGTTTTATACAACACGGGAACCATAACTGTAATCTTTTTTTTGGGATATCAATGTTTGTCATATACAATTCTCTGAACAAGTTCTTCATGTCTTTTACATGTAATTTTAGATTATAAAAAGTAAGTACATTTTTTTTCATGCAAATCTGTCCATCTTCCCCATAGATCTCGCGTAAACTGTTTCTACATACCGTAGTAAAATATTTTATGTTGTATTTTGTATTCAGCTTGAACAACGGCTGCGCTGGAGACTAATTTATCATCAGCATTGTTATTATGTAAAAAATACACACACGAGAATGCTGTTGTTGCTTGTAACTTGTCAAGACGTATCCGTATATCGTTACAGACAAATTTGGTATTTACTTTTCACACACAATGAATGAAAATGTCTCTCGATTTTGAATTGTATAGATCTTTTATGAAATTAATATGATGGCAAAATATTGGTTTTTGTTTGCAGAAATATAAGAACGTAACTTTTTTCTTAGTATATACTTTATTAATTTAGTGATTCACTGAATATTTTTACACGAAAAACGTAATTTTCAGAAATTACGTACTTAATGCCATTAAAAGCTGGAATTGATGCACATAAAAGAGTCCAATAGTAAGTGAAATTAACAGAGATCCTAATTAAAAAACTTTTTAAAAGGCGATTCAAACATAACGACATCTTAATTAACTGTCGCGTCAATTTTTAAGTAAAATACCAATCAACTTTTATTCAATTTTAAAATAACGCCAAGAGAGCAAATTTATTTAGTAAAAAGTTATGAACTGACATTTTACATGCCACCAAATTAATTCTTAAAAATGTAATGAGAAACGTGTCTTTTTTATGTTTAACTTAATTGATTAGAAATATTCCTAAAAAGAGATTATTAACTCTTATAGATGATGTATTTAAATTCCAACATTAACTATTTTTATACCATGCATTGTTAAAACATGGAACTTGCAAGAATAGTCAATATGCACAGCTCCTGTAAACAACCCAAACCCCTATTTATCTTGTTGGTGTATTAACTCAATCGTCTTTACTTATATTTACATAGAATTACTCATCATCCGAAATATTTAATGTCAATTCTCCACAAAAATGTAAACTCAAGTAAATTTGAATTTTTAAATATGATAATAATATGATAATATTAATGATCCAGTATTTTTTTTATTTCACAACTACACTACAACTGTGTAACGGTATATTTTCTATCGGCCTCAAATATGTGTAATTTTGCATGTATTTTTATTAAAAAACTTAAAGTTCGGTCCTGTAAAATTATATTCTATTTGTGGCTGGGGTTTTGTCGTATAAACATATTTACAACGAACATTTTAAAAAGATTGTTCTCGAACTCCTATAAATTTAGAGGACGTGGAAGTAATAAATAATATTTTTAGAGCTTTGTTTGTTCACCCATGGGAGCGGTTGCGTTGCTGAAAAAATTGAAAGACCTTGATGAGACATGGAGTGTATTTAAGTCATCTCGTTCTATAATAACATTTTTGAGGTGACATCTACACGTGTTCAAAATTCAGTTTGGTTTTTCTGCGTATTTAACTTAAAAATTGCACCATCCGCAAGTCTAGTAGGCACATGTTGACGCGGCTGTCCCCGCGTTATCTCCATCACTACTTTTGTTTGTTAGGTCGAAAATCACGCGTGAATGCTAGTAGAAACTTCCTTATTGTATAGAAAAACATAGTTATTTCGCGCTAAAACAGGGGTCGAAATGTTAAAAACACTTGCCTTGAGTTGGTGGTGCAGACACGTCACTTTTGATCCAGCTTCTACAGAAGACGGTCGACTCCGGTCGACACTACAGAAATACCGTTTCACTTTAGTCAAATAGAATTAAAAGAAAATTCTAAATCTAGTTTTCATACAGTTTAATCGACTGTCGGTTTCGGATGCCGGCAGAGTTAACTAAAAAAAACTTACAGTTAATAATTATATCGTTTAATTAAGTGTCCGGATATTAATCAATAATTCGTGGTTAATAAAAAGTACAGTTATGTCGCTAAATACTTTTCCGGATGTTTGTGCTTTTGAAGAATGGGAATTCTAGTTTTTCCCATTATTATAGTTATCGTATCGTACTCTCGTTTAAACAATTACCGTACCGAAATAAATTAATAATTACAGACTTTCTCTACAGTGATCGAAACTTCGATTAACAAATAACTTTCAGTTATGTGCCTTCTAAATCCAGTTCGGATTTAATTATTATGTGGGTTGTTTTAACGAAAACAACGAATCTTTCTGATGGTTATCAAAATTAGATTAATAACCAAATCTTATGGAACTTTAATGGTTGCATTCAGTTAGTGTGTTTTGGGGGTGAATTTGTAAATAATGTTTCACCACATCCAGATATTTCGTGGGTTATTCCCTTACATCTTCAATTTACGAAAAGAAAAATCTACCGACCTTCCAGTTTCCATTTGCGGCCATTGTTTTTTTTTTATAAATATTTATTAGAAAGGTGCATCAACAGCTAGGTTTTTAGCACCAAAATTTGTACATTATGACTTTATAGTCTAATACAATTTAATAGTAGGCATTTATAATAATGTAATTTAGAATTAAATTTTTTTTGCTCCTGCCTCGGATAAGAATGCTAGAATATCTTTTATATGTGTCCGAGATGAATTAAGAACATCTGCTAGGCTTGGTGGGATCTTGTGGCGGCGTCTTAAATCAGATAGATTAGGACATTCTATGAGTAAATGACGTACCGTAATTTGTATGTTGCAGCTAGTACAGATGGGTGGTAATTCTTTTGTAAATAAGTGTTCGTGAGAGAAAAGTGTATGCCCTAGTCTTAGCCTCGTTAATTTGATTTCATTTTTCCTTCCACAGGTGCTATATGATCTTGGTTCAAGTACTAGGGGTTTAATCTCTTTTAATTTATCATTAGTGCTTGTCCATTGTCTTTGCCATTGGTCGATTAGTAACTTATGGTGATGGTTTTGGACGTCATATAATGTGTTGTATGTTATCATATTACTTGGATTATCGACTGCACTTTTTGCCGCTGTGTCAGCCAGTTCATTACCAGGTATGCCAGTGTGGGAAGGAACCCATACAAAGACTGTTAACTTATTTGAACGTGTACGAGAGTTGACGATTTCAAGAATTTTCTGAGCTATAATGTTTGAGCTAAAGATGTTTGAGATAGTCTTGAGAGAGCTGAGAGAATCTGTCATTATTAGGATTGCTGGTAAATGTTCTGCAGACTTCAAGGCTTCGTAGATTGCGGTAAGTTCTCCAGTGTAAACTGAGGAGTATCTAGGTAATCGGTACTGGTGGGTTATGTTTTCCAATATCACGGCAGCTCCAATATTTCCATTATCGTCTTTGGAGGCATCTGTATATATTTCGCTGTAGTTTGTATATTTTTCTAAGATATTTCTAAAAGTTGTTTTGATTAGATTTGGGTTGGTCTCTGTTTTTGGAAGTTGTTGAAGTTCAGTGTTTACTTTTGGTGATGTATATGTCCAAGGAGGTGTGTTCAGTTCTTGTTTGTAAAAATTTTGTTTAGAGTTTGGTATTTGGATGGATTGGAATATGTGGTAAATGCGAATATGAAAAGGTTTTGGTAGTGTTTGTTTTTGTAAGTATTTATTGAGGTATCTATAGGAATATACGTTATGATATGTTGGGTGATTAGGTGTTTGAATAATTTTATTGAAGTATCTTATTGATAGGATCTCTCTTCTATTTGCTAACGGGGCTTCTACAGCTTCACACATTAGACTAGTGATAGGAGTTGTACGTAGGGCTCCCAGCGCTATTCTTATTGCAGAGTTATGTATTAAATCTAATACTTTAAGAGTTGTACGTTTGGCTGATGCGAATACAATGGATCCATAGTCTAGAGTTGATCGTAGGAAATTACGGTATACTATTAGCAGACTTTTTGTATTTGCTCCCCATTCGTGGTTTGCTAGCGTCTTTAATAGATTTATTTTATTTGTTGATTTTCTTTTTAGGTATTTTATGTGGGGTTTCCAAGTAAGCTTTTCATCAAAGATGATGCCAAGAAATTTAACTTCACTATGGTAGTTGATTTTATTATTATTTATGTATAATTGGATGTTTCGTAGCGCAGTTTTTGATTTGGTGAAATTTATTACTTTGGTTTTATTCGGGGAGATTTTGAATCCTGTTAGTTGTGTAAAATTTACAAGTTCAGAAATAGCTTTTTGGAGATTAATGGAGGTTAATATGGATCTTTTCCTCGACAGTAAACCAGTAGGTCGTCAGCAAAGAGAAGTGGTTTAACCGGTGTTTTAATTGAGTTGCAGATGTCATTGATAGCCAACAGAAACAGTGTTACACTGATTGGAGATCCTTGTGGGATACCATTATGCAGTTTAGATATATCCGAGAGTGTGTTTCGGATTCTTACTTGAAAAGTTCGTTTCTCAAGAAAATTTTTAATAAAAATGTAGATGTTCCCTTTAATGTTGAATTCTGTAAGTTTTTTGAGTGGTAAATATCGCCAGGTTAGATCATAAGCTTTTTCTAGATCAAATAGAACAGCTGTAAGGTTTTGCTGGTTTATGAATGCGTTGTGAATTTCAGATTCAAGATTAATAAGATGGTCTGTTGTGGAGTAGTTTTTTCTAAAAAAGCTTGATTTCGGTTAAGTAAGTTGTTGGTTTCTAAGTACCAGGTTAGTCTTCGGTTAATAATTTTCTCCATAATCTTGCATAGTGTATTCGAAAGCGATATAGGTCTATAACTGTTAGGATTTAGAGGGTCTTTTTCGGGTTTTAAAATAGGTATAACTATTGCATGTTGCCAGGCCTTTGGGAAACAGTTGTTAAGCCAGATGCAGTTGAAAAGTTTAAGGATATGGTCTGTTAATGTTTCAGAGATATTTTTTATGAAGATATATGGGATATTGTCAGGTCCAGGAGATGAGTAGCTTTTGGTTGATTTAAGTACAGAGTCATATTCTCGTCTGGAAATAGGAAGATTAAGTGGATGTTCTTCGTCGGTCGTTGAATGTTCAGTAAATGTGGTAGAGTTCTTAATTAGTAGAAATTCTGGTTCTAAATGTTTATCAGACGAGTTATCTTCTATAGTTTTAGCGAGTATATTTACTATTTCCTTAGGTTCGTTGCAGATCTCATTAGTTGAAGTTTTTAGTGCGTTTATGTTAAATTGTGTCCTATACCCCTTAATACTTTTAATCTTGTTCCAGGCTGTGCTACTGTCAGTAGATAGCGATATTGATGAGATGAATGTTTCCCACGAATCTTTTTTAGCTTGTTTGATTGCTCTTCTCGATTGAGCTCTACATTTTTTGAAGAAGATGTAATTTTCTATGTTTCTGTGACGTTTGTAATAGTTGAATGCCGCTTTAGTTCTCTGAACTAATACCTTACAGTTGTCATTGAACCAGGGAACTTTGTATTTGGTTAGATGTGGTTTCGTTTTACCGACTGCCTCTTCTGCAGCTTTGATTATTGTTGTAGTTATGTGGTCAAGTGATTCATCAATCGATGTAGGCTGAATATCTCTGCTACCGTCAATTTCTGTGCGGGATCTAAATAAGTGCCAGTTTGCTGTTTTTATTTTCCATTTTGGGGCAGTTAAGTATTGAGTAGCATGCGAGTTGATTGTTATACTGATAGGAAAATGGTCACTGTCATATAAATGTTGTAGGGGTTTCCATTTTATTAGAGGATATAGTTGTGAGGACGAGAAGGAAAGATCTATATTCGAGAATGTTCCATTAGTTGGGTTAAAATGTGTTGGGCTGTGGTCATTTAATATATTTAACGATGTATTTAAGTTCAAAAAATTATCTATTTCTTGTCCTCGAGTGTCAGTGTATGCAGATCCCCAAGTTTGGCTGTAGCTATTGAAATCTCCTAATAGAATATAAGGTGATGGGAGTTGGGTAATTAATTGAGTCAACTGATGTTCGGTAAGATTTTTGTCGCGCGGTATGTAAAGATTGCAAATTGTTACTTTTTGGGGTATGTAAACACATGTAGCAATCGCTTCAAAATTTGTGTTTAATGGGAATTCTGTTGAATGTAAGTTTTTGTTTATTAGAATAGCAACACCGCCACTAGCTATAACTTGTTGCGCTCTATTTTTGTAGTAAATGTTAAAGTTTTTTAGTGATGGTATTTTAGATGGATTGAAACGAGTTTCTTGTAAGCATACTATTTGTGGATTTATGTCATGCATTACTATTTTAAGTTGTTGTAGTTTCTTATAGAAACTATTGATATTCCACTGGATTATTGTTGTCATTTTAGTAAAAAGATTCCTCCCTAGAGTCAATAGTATGTTGCTCTTTTGCTTCTTGGTTGAGTTGTTTATTTATTTTGGTTATGAGTCTGGTAAATCTTCCTTTTGTTTTACTGTTTTTTAGATAGGATCTTAATGTAATAATCATAAGTTTAAAACTTGAAATATTTTCTGTGTATAATCTGATTATATTAAGTGGTTCTTTTGACTGTTTTGTTTGGATAAGAATGTTTTCAAATTCTTCAAATGTTATGGGATAGTTTGGTTGGATGGATATTTGATGCTTCAGTGTTTCTAGGTCCGCTTTATTGATGTCTTCTAAATCTTCATCAGATTCTTCATTATCAGTTCTTAATGCTTTTTTTGCGGGCTTTCCCTTTTTTGTTTTTGTATTAAGATCAGGGGTAAGGATTTCTTCGTTGTCCATTGACCATGTAGAAGAGTCCGTGTGAGATGAGATTGTTCTCTTAAGACTTTGATTATGATCTTGTTTAGTGGTATCATGTTTCGGTGTTGAGATTTGAGTTATATTGGGGGATTCTTGTTGAGTATTGGTTTGCGTTATATTTATTTGCGCAGTATTATTTATATTGTTTAGATTTGTGTATGATTCAATTTCTAATCTACAGTTTTCGTGAGTATGTCCATAACGTTTGCATATTACACATCTGTCAGTAGTGAAAAAAATCCTGCATTGTTCATTATTGAAGTTTATCAGAAGGCTGTCGGGTACTTTATTATTTTCATCTGGGGTAATATAAACCTGCCTGCGACCGCTATTTATGTGCGCTATGAGGGAATCATTGCTTAGTTTAATGTGTGTTATCGGCGATACAGTCTTGATTTTGTAATTATTAAGTGTTTCTTGTAATATGTCATGCGGAATGTAAGCAGGTACAGTAATTATCAATCTTTTGGCTGGGTTCAGTAATTTTCTGATGGGTACATTTTGGTTTTTAATTTTAATAAATGTGTTTTTATCAGTAATCTCATTGGCTAGTTCTTTAGTTTTAAGAAAAACTACTATACGATTAAAGCTCATAGGATACGCGTCAATTATATTTTTTATGTCGGTTAAGTTTTGAAATGCTAAGATGTATTCAATTAGTTCCGCGTTCTCAACCTTTTGTATGATTATTGCATTTTCTTTAGATGGAAAGAAATCAGTTTTTAATATATTTGAATAAGATATGGTTGTAGTTGAAGAAGATTGTGGAGATAAAGCTTGAGTGTCTTGGGCATTAGTGTTCATGTTGATTTGTTTTAATGGTAAAAAGTAGGATTAAATAGCGAAAATCTACTCACCCAATGCCAGGTGAGCAGATTGTGGATATTGCTATTTGATACTCTTGTATGTTTTATCGGAGCACATTAGGTTTAAAAAGAAGAAATTTAAACACTTATTATACGGTTAGATAGTTAATTATAATAACAATAAACTATATCGTACACGTCTTTACTGTAAGAGAACGTAGTTCAGACTGATGAATTTGCTACTTTAAAAACCCCCTGGTACGGCCATTGTTTGATGTATGCTGTAGTCAAATTTGTGCAGTTTACCGTTGATTTTGTTTTTGATTTACAGACAACTAAAGGTATTGTAAATTATGTATTTTTTTGAGCGTTGAACATTTATGTAAATTCGTTTTGAATCTTGATAATAATTTTTATAGTTTGTTTATTATTTAAATGCATTTCAATACAATTCTTTTTATTCATTAAATTTTTATTATTAAAAGAGCTCTTAGGTAGGGACTTATTATTTAAATTTTTGAATGTAAAATTTGTATAATCTTATATTTTTATATATTTTTTTGGTGTTTTCTCAAATAAATATGATTTTAAAGTTAATTAAAACCAGTAAGATAGAACCATATAATTATGAAAGTTTTTATTCATATTTTCATTAATCTAAATTTTTGCTTTTGTTGAAATTTAACTTTTGCAAAATTTTGGACTAAATTTTTATCGGTCTGATTTCATTTTCTGATTAGTGACTTCAGACAGATTTATTAGCTTAATTTGATCTATTTAATTATTATAATTAAGCTTCATAATCAGATGGCGCCCTTCTTGTGTATGTTTTTGTGTTTTTTGAAACCTTTATCCATTACTTTATAAATTAGACAACTGCAGAACCAATACCTACGACCTGAATTAAAAAGTTGTAAGATAGAGCTAAATCTCAAGCCCTAGTAATCTTGAGCATCTTTTTAAAGTAAGTATAATGTTTATCGATGTTTATTGATTTTTTATCGATTTTGTAAGTAATTTAGTTTGGAGAAAAAAGCATCGTTTTAACTGCTAAGGTTATCTGTCCCCCATCTAACATGCAACACGAATACACACACCCATAGTTGAGGTGACGGAATTTCCCAATTAGAAAAATCCGTCGCCCCAAGTGGGATTCGAACCCACGACCCTTGGAACACGAGTGATGCACTGACACCACTCGTTCACCGCCGGCCCGATCCAGTATTACTTCTCTTTTTGCCGAAATATCGAAACCTTTTTTCTAAGGAGATTTCCAAAAGAACTAAAGTAAAAGTCCATTAAGCAGTAATAGCATCAATTCTAATTTCCATGCCAGGCTTGAAGACTTTCAGATAGGTTAAAAGGGAAACTTGACACATGTCAATTGGAAATTCTGAGAAAAGTTGAGAAAATATCGAAATTAGATAGAACATAGTGAAATCATTAGAGAGAGTCTTAATGTTAAAGGAATGCAGAGGAAAATAAAAATTCAACAGATCCGATTGTTGGAACCTATTACCAGAAAGACAGAAGAGAAACAAGTGAAGGCGGTATGGAAGATGGGAATAAGAACGAGGAAAAGAAAAAGAAGACCAAAAATTACCTAGAATTCCTAAAAGTATGGAGAATATTCATCACCGGGTAGTTAAGTAGGAAGTGCGTAAAAATGGGGGTGTTCGTATAGAGTAAAGCGAACCATATAAAAGAGTGTTCAAAAGTACGTTGGATAGCGGATTTTTTTAACTCGATTCAGAAATACCCGAAAGAATCAAACTATACCTTGTAAATTTTTAATGCAACAAATAAATATGTATAAGAGACTTCTCTTAGGGTATAGATATAGAAGAAATAAGTTCTCCATGAGACATCACTGAACTACTTTGAACGTGAGCTCAAGATAGGAGGAAAGGGTAAAATACCTTTTGGCTATACGTATATGTTAGTTATACCTTTAATAGAAATAATATGACTATCCATCAATCGGCCCCATACTATCGATATTCTGTAACAATTAAACATTGTTTGATAGTTTTTAGGTATTGCAATTATGAATATATGAACATTAGCTTAAATTGTACAACTAAAATTTAATTTAATTCACAATTGTTGGACAACAGTATTAAGAAGCTACTACAGTGGAAAGACAATTAACCTACAAACAGCAAACAATATAGTCACTCTTTAGATAAAATTATAGAAATAGATGAAATACATACCCAGAATGCATCATTTCTTGGTTATTAGGGACAATAAAATTTCAAAAAAATGCGTAGAAAAAATGGCAGTATTTATAATAATCATTGTAAAATAAAAAAATATATTTTTTTATTTTTCTGTCTGGGTCACTGTGCCTGGACAATAAACAAATCAGGTGCATATCCTACATTCCCTTTTACTTTCTAAACGAAGCATTACAACACCTAAATAAAATAATATTTGATCGTCCTAGATACTTAGAGTTGGATCGTCAAAAAACTAGATGTATTAACGAAAATATTTTTCTTGAAATGGTTTGTTCTATTGGAAAATGCAAAGACCTTTTCAGATTTCTATACATATCAAAAACATATTCAGGAAAGGGGCACCATATAAATATTGAAAAACAGTTACAAAAATATTTAGGCATTAGTAGAGGCGATTTCCCTCTAAACTAAAAATAATAAGGAGATGAAAAATCAGATTAATTTAATTACCTCACGCAGTTAGATTTTAGAAACGCAACATTTTTATTCAAAACAAAAAAGTTATGCCCTTCCAATCGTCTATAAAGTACAAAAAGTGAAATAGAAGATTTATATTTAATACATGCTGACAAATGCTTATCGTTTCATTTCAACTAAAGAATGACTGTAGAACTATATGAATCGGATAAAAACGGATTGGATCTGCAGACAAAAAAGTATGCTGTACTACACAAGCATCTTATTATCATCTTGAAGAGAACAAAGTCAAAAAATCATCATCATCATCATTTTGCATGTTCCAAGTACTATTATCACTACTATTGCACTAGAAAAATCTGGTTGCTTCAGTTACTCTTCCTGCAAACGAATAGATAATTTTTAATGAATTTTTCACTGAATATAAACAACAGTAATTGAATGATTCCCTGAACTCCTTACCTGAAATAAAGACACTATAACACTATTGCTAAATGTCTACTGGACTGACTATGGCTAATACATAATAATAACTATTGCATTTAGTTGCAATTCATATCAAAGATATGTGCTGCGGTGCAGAAGAATGTTACTACAAGTTGTAAAAACTGATTTTCATTTTTTTATTGTATGCTCTTCTGAGTATCTGGATAAAACATCATGTTGATCGAACAAAGATTGAGTCAATTCAGATTTTTTAGAACTGAGTATTAAAAATCCTACTTTTGAGAAAAACGACTAAAAACTTGTAATTTGTGAAAAATATCCATACAAGTAGGCCTACTTCTATATTTCAGGCTTATTTTAAAGAACAGTAAATATGAATTGCTGCAGCTCAAATGTTTGAACTGGTACTAAAATCTGAAAACCAACAATTTCAACTTTTGATTTTGTTCTTTTACGGTATTCTGCACATATAGAGATAACCTAAATTCATTTATAAAGCCTAATTACTAGCTGCATTAGCATCAAATCATGCATTAATTATTTCCTAATTAAATCTAGCAAATTGAATAGCATCTGTACAGAAGACGCTGGTGACAACACGTATAGATACATACAATTGTTATGGGCGTGGGATGATCTTATGGATCTGATTAGAACATATTAATAAACTGATAAAAACATTTTTTGTTAATTACTAAACGAAAATATATAGTATTCTTTTTCGAGTACAGTCCATAAACAAAACGGAAAGTGTTGTTTTACAAGACAAGTCCATACTGAGATAATAGCGACTTTTATGGTATACACGTTTAATGTCACAGCTTGAGATCTTAAAGCCAGTACCTGTATATGTTGTTGTTTGCAATTATCTTTTTTTAAATTATTTATTTGTACATGCATGTAAGTACATAAACGTTATATGATTTCAGAAAATTCTCGTGTATGGAAGTTATTAAATGTACCATTAATTTAAATTATACTTTATAAGATTTTTTTAATGGTAAGTGATAAATTCCTTATAAAAGAAGACTCCTTACATCTGCCAATATAGAGTTTTTCAATGGTATTTTTACAGCAGAAAGATGTAAGTCATTATATTAATATAAAATATGTATATTTTTAAAACAATATTTCTAATTATTTATATATATCGTAAAAATTAATGGAGCTTGTTGATTTTTTCTAACCGTTTATAAACCAACTTTACCGACATTCCTTTTACAAACGTACCTAAGATACATAAATCAATTACTTGACTACATGATTATTACAAGAAACTTTTTAGTGTAATGAGTCGGTTTGTTATGCATAACCAATTACAGAACTTTGCAATTGGTTTCCATTTATGGAATTTAATCAGAAACATCAATTACTGTAGATTATAGTTCATTTTAAACTTTTTAAATCTACAAACTTCAACTGTTTTAAAATTTACTTGTAAAAAAGAAACCTGATACATTCTTTGATTTTATTTTAAACCGAATTTGATTTTTTTTATTTATATTTATTTCTTTAATTAACTATTTATTTATATTTAATATTCTAAAAAACTCACAAATTGATAAAGGCGTCATGAAGATCAAGTGATTTGAGTAGTAAACCGTCTATACTAAAACCTATGTTTTGCATTTTTACAAAGGGAAAACTTTTAGAACTTTTGGGTGTGGAACTTTTTACACTTTAAATTTATGAACAACTAAACGAAGCTCGAAAATTCATCAATGGATGTAAGACAAATATCTGTAAATAAAGACATAAAATAAGGTTAAATTGGAATATACGAGGGAGGTCTGAAAAGTTTCCGACCTAACAAAGATACAAGACATTTTTTCTTTAAATTTATTTTTATTTTTCTACATAGTCTCCTTGTAAGTCTACACACTTCTCCCAGCGATGCTCCCATCTCTTTAACCCGTCCAAATAGTACTCGGCGTTTTTCTCTGCAAAATAATTGTTCACGAAGGTGATTGCCTCCTCATTTGACGAAAATCTCTGTCCTCCGAGCGCAATTTTTGGATGAGGGAACAAAAATAAGTCGCTTGGGGCTAGATCTGGTGAGTAAGGAGGATGGTCAAGCAGTTCAAACCGTAATTCGTGGATTTTCGCCATGGCAGCCGCGGAGGTGTGAGACAGCGCATTGTGTTGGTGAAACAGGATTTTCTTTTTCTGCAAATGTGGCCGTTTTTCCGCAATTTCTACCTTTGGCTTGTCAAGTAATGATGCGTAGTATGCTCCTGTAACGGTTTTTCCTGTTTGAAGATAATCGATTAAGATAACTCCATGACTATCCCAAAAAACAGTCGCCATCACTTTCCCAGCCGACATAACAGTTTTTGCTTTTTTTGGAGCCGATTCCCCCTTCTCAGTCCAGTGTTTTGACTGTATTTTTGTTTCGGGCGTATAATGGTGTATCCAAGTTTCATCTACAGTAATTAATCGGCGCCAAAACTCTGATTTATTGCGCCTAAACTGCGCCAACAGAGCGTTGGAAATGTTCATTCGAACACGTTTTTGGTCTAACGTGAGCAAACGCGGCACCCATCGCGCGGACAGCTTTCTCATGCCTAAATCTTGATTCAATATGTGACAAACACGTTCTTTGGACGTATTCATAGCCTCTGCTATCTCTCTCACTTTAATTCGACGGTCGTTTAGCACCATTTGGTGAACTTTAGCGATGTTATCGTTAGTGGTTGCAGTTTTTGGACGTCCCGAACGTTCATCGTCTCTCAAGCTGGTACGGCCACGTTTAAATTCAGCTGCCCAAAATTGCACTGTGGTAAATGATGGCGCAGAGTCCCCATACACAGAGTCCAACTCGTATTTGATTTGCGTAGGCGTATTGCCTTTCAAAAACAAATATTTAATGACAGCTCGATACTCGATTTTTTCCATTTTCACAAAAACACTCACATCGACTCACTCAAACGATTGTCAAATAACAACTGCGCGTCCAGAATGGCTGAAATTTTGGCGAGTACCTGTCAAAAGATGCACAACTACATTCCCTAGCTTTTATTGACGAGTGCTGCCATCTTCACGTTAAGGTCGGAAACTTTTCAGACTATCCTCGTAACTTTGAAATAAAATAGGCAATAATAATAAACAAAATTAATAATAAATAACATTTGAAACCCGAGGGCATTATTACTAATAGAAAATGAGTCGAAGAAGTTTATTAAGATTTGAAGAGCGTGTTAAAGACAAGGGCATGAGAGTGTGTTGTACATCAAATAACTCTTTAATGAACCTGTTATACAATCCAAAAGATAAAATTAATAAAAAATTGATATCGGCAATATACCAAATCGAATGCAATGATTGTAACAAAAAATATTTATTGGTAAGGCAAATATTGACTAGATTCAAAGAACATATAGCACATTTTAAATACAATCGCAGAGAAATCAAGTGTTACCCTACATACAGGGTATATCACCGAAAACGATCCAACCAACAGATTCTAGCCCAAAAACCCTTACAACAATTATTATTGAAAGCTTTATTAAATGGAATTTAAAGTTTTTTTGTACAAAAATATCATTTAATATTTAATTTGTATCAAGTTGCTTAGTTTCTTGTTGAATTATGTTATTAATTACCCCATCTGTGTTTCAAGTAGAAGCCTTCAGATTAAATGACAAACAAAACCTCACATTCTCTTTTTATTAGAATTATAAATTAGAATTTATGTTTATTTAAATATTTTTCAATGCATTTTACTTGCGATAAATATTAATAACATCAGTTTAACAGAGTATAGGGTATTTGCACTAGCGAACTTGGAATTAGCTAAGTACTCTGTTAAATTTAATAAGACCGTGTTATTAGCCTTTTCAAGTGATATAAACTTCAGCTATAATACTTTATTTACTATTATAACTAACCATCTTTATTAATAATAAGCTGACACTTTAATTCATTCTACAGTGTGAAAATTGCCGAGAAAATATCGTTTGACGACCTTGATCATACTAAATGAAGAAAATATATTTTAGGTACATGTAACGAGCAGTTAAAACAAGTCTTGCAGTTAATTTACTACATTGTTTGTATTATGCATTCTGACATTGGCTATACTGTAATGTCAGTTACTTAAAAATATTACTCGTGTATCTTTTGTGAGTTTAGAGCCGATAAAAATTCAACCAACGAGCTACACACAATTCTAGCCTTGTGGTAAGAATATAAGTTAAAAGGCACAATAGTGGTGATGATAAGCTACCAAGTTTTTATAAGTAATAGGGCTAAACTTATTATAGGTAACAAGTAACAACAATAAAGAATTATTTTTATAATGCAAAACATGGTTTATTTTTGTTAAGTTGTAAAGAATAGCCTTTATTTTATTTTACTGAAGTATCTGTAGGCAGCAACGTTCTTGTTGGCAAAACCCATCTAATTTTTATTAAAAAAAAAATTATTTCCAAGTAGGTATCAATTATTACGTTTTAGCATTTTAGATACCCTTTTTTAATCGATACATTTTACTTTTCCAATTTGTTGTGTGTTTTCATTTTCGTTAATCAATCTGCACTTTTTTCATTAATTTATAGCAAATATGCGTAGAAAGAGCTTTTCTCAATGCTAGACTGTATCATTAATAGTTGGAGCTAGATCATTGTAATTTAAATTCTTGTTTCTATAATAATTAAATAAAATCATATCATTAATGAAACTGCGTAATTATCATTATCACATTTATTTGATAATATAAGTATTGTTTTAGGAAGTTTCTTGGAACGTTTAAAATATAGCCCGATAGGTTGTAAAAGTATCAAAGCACTCGAATGTTCTATAACGTAATATTCGCACAATTTGTTTTGACTTTCTTATTGTATGCATTTTTAAAAATAGTTGTACATATATTTTATCTACATTATTTATATTTACGTAGAGTACTTAAAACATGTATTTATAACGGTCTAGGACAACTGAACGCGGCCAACTTGGCGCGAGACAATTGGGCGCAGGGACAACTTGACTCGGGAAAAGCGGAAGCAAAGGCAACTAAGCCCGAAAATCTGTTAGGTATACGTCATGCTACGTTAAAATGTTTCTAATCAGAAAAAATAAAGTTACATAATAATATTCGTAGAATCAAAATAACATTGCAAAAGAATACGTACAAAGCTTTCAATACATAATAAATTGTCTATTAACATATGTAACGTTACGTTCTTTGAAACTAATAAATACTAAAGGAATCCCAGTACGGTCCTGGCAGTTTAGTATAATTCAATTATGTCGGAACTACAAATATTACATTAAGCTAAATAATGTTTCCTCCAAGTACGAAAGAGTCACCTCGAAACATATTCGTAAGCAATACCTTATATTTTAGCAGAATTTCTATTGATGCGAGTGTTTATTTTAAGGCGTTCCCACATTAACCAAATGCTTATTTTCCGAGAAATAGAATGTTCCAGAATAAAAATTGTTTTAAATTACGAGCTTATAAGGGCTAAAATCTAATAGACTTTAACAAAAATTTCCTTATGGCTAAAACGTATGAAAGTTCGAATTTACAGCTTTAAAATATACTGGGTTGAAATCTTTTCTAGTAAACAAAATAAATAATAAATAAAAAAACAAACGCCGACAAACTGGTCCTACAAGTATAATGTACAATTAAAAGGGAATTCCCGTAAGTTCTTTTTGGAAATTTATTCTAGAAGAAAATGACGTAAACATACTTTATTGGCTAATGAAAATCCCGTTATATTTCTATTGGATTATTTTAAATTTCGCGCTCTTCAAAAAATCATTTCACCGCGAAATATTTTTAGTTTAGCAGACAGCGTCCAAAAGAAGGGTTCGCAAGAAACACTTGAAAAAGTGCGGTTCTCTTAAAATGTCGTACAAGGGTTGATTTGCCGTTGGCACTTCCCAAATATTCAGTTGTGTGTTCAATTATATTATAGATAAAAGTGCAGAACTTTAAGCGATGAATTTAGAATCGCTTTTAACGAATCCTAATAATTAATTCCGTACGAGTTATCGATTATAATCAAAGTGCAGTTAATATTTGACGGCTACATTTCAGTTTGTTGAATGTTTTTGTTTGATCGAAATACAGTTACTATAACTAATAATTATATTTACCGAAGTTAACTTATCGTAAATCAAGTTTTTACAGGATTCCGTTTTAAATTAATTTAAAATCGGAAGATTTAAAACTAAATAATTCTTAAATGATACATTTAAGTGTGGCGTTACCTATATTAAAAAAGAATATTTTTAATAAATTATTAATAATTGAATTCATACGGTTATTCCAGCTATTTTTTTTATAAGAAAGGAGAACTTTATTAAACATTAGTTCTAATGAGAGACAGTTATTGTGAACTTTAATTCCTTGGTTCAAATTCAGTAGTGGCGTCAGTAAGATTCCTTCAGTTTCATCAAGCGGTCGAGGTTGGTGATTAGTGTTTGTTCTGATAGGAAAGGCAATATTGTTTCAATTGCTTTGTAAGGTGAAGTCAAATTGAACTATTTGATTAATGCATTGTGACTTAATTATTTTATTTTGTTAATGTTGATGTAAGTTGAACCATTATTTTTTGTATTGATTATTTTTGAAAATTATTTGCATGTGTATTATTTCTGTCGTTAAGAATTCTTACGTTGGATAACATTTTTATATTTAAAACTATAATGATGTTTTAATTGGAAACTTCCTATTTTTTATTTTCATTTATCAATAAATCTATGATTAAAATTAACTAAACTGAATATTATAGGACCATATATTTATGAAAGTCTTTCAATATTTTTATTCAACCTAACTTTGATATAACTGATTATGACTAATATTTGAATTAAATTTAATAGATCTGATGTCGATTTCTGTTCGCGAGCATCAGGTCATTATCTTTATAAAATTCCTGGACTTTCCTAAACAGATGGCGCTCAACAATGTGCATTTTCTTGTGTCTTTAAACCTATAACCCATTTCTTTTATAATTTGTGAGCTGTGGAAACAATACCTGCGACCTGAATTTAAATTTGTAGTGTAGATATATCAAGCCGAGGCAATCTTGAGTTGTACAGTAAGTATTAAATATTTTGTGTTGTACAGTTTGCGTAAGATTTTTTGAAGTTAAAATAAAGTTTGTTTCACTGCCGCCCAATCGCGGGGCTTTGTTTTTTTGTGTTAAGAAAACGTTAGTTTCACACAAAGCCAACTCAAAATGTATTTAGAAAGCGACTGCATTTGAAATATAAGCCTTGTCATTATAAGTATCTTTACACATTTACATTACGTGAATCAAATATTTATGTGTTCATTCTCAATTCCTGACCAATTTTTCATCAAGTTATGTTACTAATTTTAAATCTTTTTACTCAATAAGAAAAAAATGGGTGAATAATTATATTCGTTCAATCAAAATGAGAACATTGTGCTTATTACTTACATATTATACAGTCTAAGTAGCAATTTAGCCAATTAAATTAGAAACAAAGTAATTTAATAGTAGAAGTATTTGGGTTTACATTAATACCGATACATGTTTTCTGTATTATTATGCCCATGTTACTTTTATAAAGTAGCATCGAACCTGTTAATTCCATAAAATAATTTATAAGTTATGAGTATTTTGAATAGGAAACTTCTACTCGTTACAGCGAATGGTTAGAATAGGGATAGGAAGTTCGTATTGGTTTTAAAATCGTTTTTTTCAGTCTAATAGGCATCCTCTAAAGCCGAAATTGCAACATGACCCAAATAGCAACCACCCTAGTGCCCATCCATAGCGAGTTTCTTTAAAGTAGCAATAAATTATCCTATATTTTTTATTTATGTTTTTATTACTAAAATAAACTTAGGTTAGGTTTTGCTAGACTAAAACAAGATGCAAGGTTTTGACCTTTACAACGGATACCATGATACAGCGCAGCGTTTGTCAAATGCCAAGCAGGTCATACTATTTTACTTCACAATACTGTTAACTCAATCACAAATATCTTAATTTGATTTTTCATATAAATAAATTATGTGAGTTATTTAAAACAGGTGTCATTATATAATTTATGTATTTTAAGCCATCTGTATCTGTTCGTCTTTTTTTTTAATCCTACAAATATATTTATAAACCTTTACATTTTTCGTCAAAAACAATTTTAATATAATATGTATATTTAACAGATTTTCGGGCCCAGTTGTCTTTGCATCCACTTGTCTCAAGCTAAGTTGTCCCTCCGTCCAGTTGTCCCTCCGCTCACTTGTCTCTGGTCCATTTGGCTTACTGTATTAAACTGAACGTTGATTTAGCTTACCAGCATTGAGCTGGTGTTTCTCAACAAATGATTAAATATTGTTAACTTTGCTACAACGGTTTATAATGGGAATTCCACACATTTTTGGAATTATATACAGAGCGTTCCAAAAAGGTGTTGACAAACTTCAGGGGGGTTATAAGGAGCATTGCAGTGAAAAAATTTTGCATATAAACCCCTAGTCGGAAATGAGTCGTTTTGGCCCTGGAGTATTTTTTTGTTCAAAAACGTTGATAATAAAAGAGTTTGATATCCAATTATTTTTTATTGAAGATAACGCAAACAATGATTAGAAACAAAATAAACAATTTTATGTCTTGCGATAAGCGTTTGTCAACTAGATTTCCTACGCACGATGTTGTTAAAAATTGATTTGTACTGTTCGTGATCGCAGATAAGTAATTGTTTCACATTTGTTTCGTGTGCGACAAACTTTTGCGATTAAACTGTCAAAATGGTCGAATGTACGTTTGAAGAATATGCGGACATGCATCTTATTTATGGCGGAACGAGAGGCAACGCTAGAGAAGCTGAGCGTTTTCCGAATCGCCGTCAGCCTTGCCAAACAACATTTTCGGCAATCCATCGTCGGTTAAGAGCAACAGCCAACTTTAAACCAGATGGAGGAACCGGACATCCACGAACTGTACGGATAGTGGCTTTTGAGGAAGAAGTTTTGCATCGAATTGATGAACAACCTACCACCAGCACGCGTGCAATAGCGCATCGAATGAATGCTGCTCATCAAACAGTGTGACGGGTACTTCAAGAGCAGGTATTGCATCCTTACCACCCACAAAAAATGCAAGCACTAGGTCCGCAAGTTATCAGCCACGGGTACAATTTTGCGAATGGTTTTTGCAACGTATTATAAACCAACCGGATTTTGGTTCGTACATTTTATTTACCCATGAGGCTTGTTTTACAGGTGCTTCAATAGTCGGAATAGCCACATATGGAACAATCGCAATCCTCACACCGCATGGAGCAGAGCACATCAAAACCAATTCACTATTAACGTGTGGGCTGGCATCATTGGCAACTTTTTAATTGGTCCGTTCCAGCTTCCACCTCGGCTCAATGGTAACATTTACCTAAATTTCTTGCAAGACGTACTTCCTGAGCTATTGAACAATGCAAACGTTCCTATGGGTATACGGGATAGAATGTGGTTCCAGCATGACGGTGCACCTTCACATTTTGCCCGTACTGTGCAGAATCACCTTAATCGACAATTTCCTGGGCGATGGATCGGAAGAGGGGGATCTATCAGGTAGGCACCGCGAAATTCCGATTTAATTCCGTTGGATTTTTTCCTCTGGGGTTACATTAAGTAGGTAGTCTATGAAACTCCTGTAGTCACCCAAGAGGAACGGTTGGGGAGAGTGATGACAGCTTGTCTTTTCGTGCAGCAAGATCCACACATGTTTCAACGGGTGTGCGATTTCATGATTCGATGGACAAATTTATGTAACCAGGTTGGGGGTTGCCATTTTGAACCATTATTATAATTTTATGTTTTTGCGATATCTTCAATAAAAAATAATTGGATATCGAAGTCTTTATTATTAACGAGTTAACATTACGTTTTTGAACAAAAAATATTCCAGGGCTAAAACGGTTCACTTCCGACTAGGGATTTACATGCAAAGAATTTTCACTGCAATGCCCCCTATAATCCCCCTCAAGTTTGGCATACCTGTTTGGAACACCCTGTATATTTGAAAACTTATATTAAAAGCCCGCATTTTTAATTTTTTTGATTGGAAGTTTTAAAATTTAAATTTATTTTATTATCACTAAAACTCAGAAGACGGCATCATTACCCAAAGAATAGTTTGATAGCGAATACTTGGTGATAGTCAGCAATTTATACGTAAAAAGGGACATGTGGTCTTAGGTTGTAACAGACAGTTGTTCTGTTTATGTCTTTTTTCTATCTTCTGTTCTATGTTCTGTTTCTATCTTTTTATGTTAAGAGCGCCTTGTGTGTTGATGTTATTGGGTTATTCTTTAGAAGACACTCTGTATACTATTAAAAATCGACTTTCAATGTTAGTTTGCAACGCCATGTAGGTTTACTATTATTGACTGCAAAATTATCGATATTTTCTTTGTGATAATTTAATTCTTATTGTATTTTTCTCTTCTGTTAATTAAACTTAACATTTTATTTACGAATTATCACTTAGTCAATCTTTGATTTGTCATATTCGCATTAAGATAGGACCAGATTGACGCCTGAATTCAACCAATTAAAAGGCAGCATGTTGGTCCCATGCTTGTTGTTGGTTAAAAAGCTTTGGTTTCTTTCCCTTCTTTCTTGTGCGAGCCTAAAATTAAAAGAATTTACACGAATTAGTGTGCTCTGTTTAACTTTGCAATTCTAATTCCCCTTTTGATGGCCCAATTATGGTATAATAAGTGTATAAAATGGTTTTGTGATTTATAAAAAGTACTGTTGTGAACGACTCACAACTCATATATTTTTTGCATAGATATGAAATGGTACTAGGCAACGCGAATCAATAAACTATTAGAGTCAAATAAATAATTCATAGAAGTAAACTTGCGTTTTATTTCCTTCTACAAGAATTTATTATAAGTAGCCCTAACACTCCATCCAGTGTTAATCGCGTTACATATGGTGACCCCACGTTCCTGAAGAAGAATTTAGTAGCATTGGTCTTTGCCTGCTGCCCTGAATTCTCCAGGTGAAGCACATCTAGTTATCCCTGCGTCATCTGTCATCAGCTGCTACTCGACTTCTGTCATCGGAAGATCCTGCTACCTGCTTCGCTTGCGTGACTTGTCGTGGCTGGCTGAAGATGACCGTTGGAACCAGAACTAGTGCTCCTTCTCATATCCGATAAGTTCATATCATTTTATTTACTTATTTAATATTTCAAATGGCGACTGTCAAAGTTCCATTTCCAGTTTTTACGAGTAATGATATCGACCTGTATTTTATTTTAGTGGAGAGATACTTTACTCGTATGCTGATCAACGATGAGCTCGCCAAATATAACTTATTAACCCTAAACTTACCTTTCGACGTTTTAGGAGCTCATCGCGACCTGACCATTAATCTCCCGAGACACAACGTCCATATACTACCTTGAAACGGGCAGTGATAAAATCTATCCTAGGACCACGAGAATCTCGCATTAATAATCTTTTGGAGACTCTTCATTCTCTGGTAGTGTCAAAGAATTACTTTTTAACATTCAAAAGTTAGCAATCGATCTCGATCTAACTGAAGAATTAACCAAAGACTTTTTAATAGCCAAACTACCATCAGAACTCAAAATTCAATCTTTAGATTTTAATGACTTGCCATTAATATCTTTTGTAGAAAAATTAGATTTAATTTATTCTATGAAGCAAGCACCACAACCTTCAACTACCCCTGTATTGGAGGCTAAATTGGACAGTTTAACGACTAATCTTGCAGCCATTTCTAATTAGCTTTCTACCATGCACAAACGACAATCCACTATGACTTCCAACATATCTCCGACCCCCGAAATCCTCAGCATTTCAAACAACATTTCAAACAACGACCTGCCATGCCTTCGGGCAATACTAATTCCCAATTACAACCGTGCTATTATCATAGACGATTTCAGAATAATGCACGTAATTGTACAGGAAATTGTTCATACCAAGCAAAAAACTAACTTCACACTCTCCTGGCCTCAAGGGAGGGCCATGTAGGGTTAATTCAATCCCTCCAACTAGTCCTTTACCAATTACTCATTCTTCAATTTCTTTACAGGACCTAACCTACAAAATTAATCTCGTGATTGACACGGGTGCTAATTATTCGATTTTACCCACCCACGTTGCAGTTTCCTATAACTAAAACATCACGCCTGCCAACCTTTCATTTATGGCAGTGAACAATACGTCAATTCCTGTGACAGGTATAGTAACTTTGAGGTTACATTTCCCAATTCCTGGCCTACCGCCATGCCCCTGGAAATTTTATGTTGCTAACATATCTACAGCCATACTAGGCCTGGATTTTTTACAGCGGTACAACCTAACTATTGACTGTTTTTCTCGGCGAGTCATTTGCAAGACAGATGTCAAGCTCGCCAGAAACCGCAGCCAAGGTTGTCAATTTCCAGCTCCAACTGTGAATCCTGTCACTGACTGCTCTTCTCAGCGGGTCATTTGCACAGCAGATGTCCAGCCCACCCGAACTCGCAGTCGAGGTTCCACAACCCCCCCCCCCCCAGTTAAGACTGACTGCTCTTCTCAGCGGGTCATTTGCACAGCAGATGTCCAGCCCCACCGAACTCACAGTCGAGGTTCCACAACCCCCCCCCCAGTTAAGACTGGCACTAAACGCAAACTATTTTCTGCTCAGGCTAATGTTTTGACTCCTCCTTCCGAGTTAATCGTTACTCCTGCGATTTCTTCCCTTAGTTTCACCCATTAACGTACCCTCTTCAGGTACTGTTAACAACATGTCTAGCAATCTTGATGTTTATAGCAAGATGCTAAACACACACCTCCCGGAGCTTTTGCGTAAGTTCGACTACCATCAACCCGTAAAACATACTGTAGTCCATCACATTGACACGACCGGCCCTCCGGCTAAAGCACGCTTTCGCAAACTGAACCCTAATCATCTTTCTTTTCTAGATCATCTTAATGAGCTCTTGGACGCTGACGTAGTGCAGCGGTCATCATCTAGCTACGCTACGCCAATTCACATCGTTGGGAAGCGAGCAGTAGGCACAGCAGAGACGCTACCTCCTGATGACGACCAAGACATCACAACCTCTATCACCCCCACAGACAGTTATCGCTTGGTTGGCGATTATAGAAAACTTAATTCAGTGACAGTACCAGATCGTTACCCAATCCCTTTTTTAACGGACTTTACAAGAAAACTTGCTGGTGCAACCATATTCTCGAAGCTAGACCTCAAAAAGGCCTACTTCGCAATACCAATAGCGGCAGAGGACATTCACAAGACTGCTATTATCACACCTCTGGGACTCTTTGAGTTCAAACGGATGTGTTTCGGAATACGGAATGCAGCCAGCACCTGGAGTCGTTTCATGCACACTGTATTATCAGGGCTCCCATTTTGTTTTTCATACCTAGACGATATCCTAGTCTTTAGTGCTGATTCGCAGCAACATATTGAACATTTACACCAAGTGTTTTCCCGATTAAAAGACAATGGCCTAATTATAAACCTACCAAAGTGTCTCTTTGGAGTCAATGAGCTCGATTTTTTAGGACATCACGTTAATACACGCGGTATCAAACCAATGGCTTCCAAAGTCCAAGCTATAATTGATTACCCATTGCCTTCAAGTCAGAAAGCACTCCGCAATTTTATTGGCTTAATTTCGTATTACCATAAATTTATACCAAACTGTGCGAAAATTTTGGCACCGTTGACCTCTATAGTTATTCCTGGTAAAGCTTCGCTAAAGCCTGTCCAGTTAAATCATGAGCAAATAGAAGCCTTTAGGCACGCGAAGAATGCTTTGATTACCGCTACTTTATTGGTACATCCGCGAATTAATAACCCTATTAGTATAGCTGCAGACAGTTCGTCTTCCACTATAGCTGGAGTATTACAACAGTTTGAAGATGGCATGTGGAAACCACTAGCTTTCTGTTCCCGGAAGTTAACCACCACAGAGCAAAAGTACAGTATTTTTTCTCGGGAACTTCTTGCAATATACTTTGCTTTAAAGAAGTTTCGTTACTACATTGAGTTCAGAGACTTTCAAATCTATACGGATCACAAACCTTTGTGTACAGCGATCAAAAATAATGGTGATCAATATTTACCAAGTGAGTTTCGACAACTAGAGTTTATTTCTCAATTCACGACTGACCTTCAATATATCAAAGGTCAAGAGAATATTCCGGCGGACGCTCTGACAAGAGTTAATCTTATTAACGTCCCTGGATCTGATCTTAATTATGACGAAGTCGCTCTATCTCAAGAACAAGATCCCGAGTTAAACCAGCTCCGATCTCGTAGTAACTTTTAATTCATTCCCCTTCAAACTGCCAACAAATCAAACCTCTGGGTGGATGTTAGTATAGGCCAACCACGACCCTATCTCACGCTCAAATTCAGGTATCCCTTATTCCAACAACTACACAACATCGCCCATCCTGGCATCCGTGCTACTAAAAGATTGATTACTCAGCGATATCTGTGGCCATTTATGCACCACGATATTCAGAAGTGGGTCATATCTTGTGCTGAATGTCAGAAACATAAAGTTCGGCGTCATACAAAAACCCCTCTACAATCTATTGTAGAACCAGATGAACGTTTTACTAAGGTCCATCTCGACCTCGTACACCTTCCTTCTTCGGGAGGTTATAAATTCCTCCTTACCATTATTGACCGCTACAGTCGGTGGCCGGAAGCAATTCCTCTGAAGGATTCTTCCGTGGAGTCAGTAATCACTGCATTTGTCGACACGTGGGTGTCCCGCTTTGGAATTCCCAAGTATCTCACCACGGACAATGCAAGAATATTCTTTTCTCATGCATGGATCAACTTCATGGCCATGTTAGGAATTAAACACGTCAAATGCACGGCCTGCCATCCGATTAGTCAGGGCGTTATCGAACGTTTTAATCGGACACTCAAGCAATCCATTCAAACCACAGGAACATCCTCCTGGTTAACGAATCTCCCTTGGATTCTCTTGAGCTTACGTGCAACCCTGAAATCACAAGTTAATGTTTCTCCTGCAGAAATCCTGTATGCTACCCCTTTACGACTACCTGGAGATTTCTTTGAAGAAGAACAACTGGCTAACGACATGAACCTCCCTAATTTCGTAGCCAATCTCAAACGTCGTATGAGAAAGCAGAAGCATTTTTTTACAAAAACGTATTCCGGTCAGTCCTTCGTCCCCAGAGACTTGACCAACTGCACACACGTATACGTTCGTAATGACACGCACACCCTGGGCATGAAGGACAGTTATTTAGGCCCCTATAAAGTGTTAGAAAGGACAGTTAAATACGCCACTTTAGAAAATCACACTGGCCCTATAGCTTAAGATAGGCTAAAGCCTGCATATTTCTTATATTAATTACGTTATAATGTTAAGCCAACAATGAACTGATTTCAAATGTTACGCGAAGGCATCTTTTGAAAACCTTTTATCCGTTGACTTTGAAAATTTGAACACTTTTCTGTTTTTTTTCTGTTTACAGGTTCCAAGAGTTGCCGTTGCAAGTTCCGTATTGTTAGTTAGCTTAAGTTTTTTTATTGTACCTGCCTATACTACCTAGTGTAGTTTTTGTAGCTGGAGCATTTTACAACTTTGTTCAAGTTCCTTTAAAATACTCCATTTTTTCTCCAAAATACCATTTCGTATTTTGTTCTTTTTCATGTATGTATTACCCACGTTTCAGACCGGGCGGGGTAATGTTGTAAACGACTCACAACTCATATATTTTTTTGCATAGATACGAAATGGTACTAGGCAACGCGAATCAATAAACTATTAGACTCAAATAAATAATTCATAGAAGTAAATTTGCGTTTTATTTCCTTCTACAAGAATTAGTAGCTGTAACACTCCATCCAGTGTTAATCGCGTTACAGTACTAAGTCGTTGTTTGAAAGTTGGAATATAACGAAATTATAGTTCTCTTCACACTACGAAGTTACGCTTTGGAACGTCCATTTTGGAACAATCCCTTTTCAAAAGCTAATATCATTATTTTAATTAAAGTTTATTCTTGTTTTATTGATGTGATCAATAAATTTTTCTTTACAATATCGATACAATAACAATATTTTTGTAAACTTATTTGTTACAAGGTGCGTTTTACACGTTGTCAAAATGTGTTAATCAACATCAGGTGAAGTATGTATTTCTGGAGATTCCCGGTGGAGTTTCTTGTTGTTGAACATTTTATTTCAGAAGAATCGTCAAGAAGAACAATCTATATATTATCAAGAGAGGTAATGTAGTTAAGAAAAGTGCATGATCTGGTCGCAAAGCAACAATAATGACGAGAAAGAGTAAAGAAATTCGAAGAACGTTTAGCACTACGTACTTTTGTTCGCATGGCCTTATTACTTACTGGTAATCAATTTGAGACATCACTTATTTCTGTTTAATTAATTATTACTTATTTGAAAATTAAAAAGCATAATCTGGGATTAATTACAATTCAAATAAAGTCAGTGCAAACTTTTGAGTTGTAACCCGTTAATATGAAATTTATAGTCATTTACTTTTCAGAAAATTAAATAAACGCTTGAAAACGGGTGACGTTAATTACTATATAGCAATTAGAAAGAGAAAAAGTAGGTACTTGTGCCGGATGTATGCAGTCTTAATAACTGCCTTGGTTTTAGATGGCTACGTATTTCGACGATGCACCGTTCAAAACTTAATCTAGCCTCATCCATTTTTTCACCTAACCTCCAACTTAACTTCTAACGTAACCTCTAATCTAACATACAACCTAAACCATTTTCAGCCAATTCAATAGTTTTTCTATTTATAGACTATTTTTTATTCAATTGTTAAATTTAATGATTATCTTTATTATTGGTGGAGTTGTCCAAGCGCCTACCGCAAAATTTTGACCGTCACCAAACATCCGACTAATTTATGAAAAATGTGAGAGTAGACAGTGTATGGAACCACCCGAAAAGGCGGTTTTGCCGGTTTTGTCATCGAAAATCCACTGGTTTCTTTTTAAACTGATGGTTAAACTGTCCAAACAACAATAATATTTGTCAACCTGAGAAAAAACTTAGAAAGAAATAGAAATGCGTGGCAGACCGGTTTCTTAAAGAGTAGTAGATCTGCAGCACCAAATTTACATAATTTAAGTTTGATTAAATTTAATTAAATTTAATCAAAGTTTATAAAATAAGATGTCATTATTTCAGGTCAAGCGATAATGAACGTGCGCTACAGATGATGTAATAAACTTTCATAATCTGCTGTTCTAAATACCCTAAAGTTACGGGTAACTAATTTACAGGAAAATAGAAAAGCCTTTACCTAAAATTGAGATCCCTATGTTAAATTTAGAAGCGAAACATTACAAGCCGTAATAATAGTGTTAACTATTAGTAGCGTAGAAAATCATAAATAATTTGATTTATATAAATATTCAGTTTTCTTCACTGTAATATTCATTTTAAAAGCTAATGTATTCAATTCTCTATTTCTATTTTTCTATTACTCTAATTAATCCAAATCTACATCACATAAATAGTAATAGTTTTGCAAAGTGTGATTATGATTAAGAGATTTTCACAGTTCCGCACACTTATTACTAGAAACAGCTGTCCGCTGCAGGAAACGAAACCACAACTATCCCAGGGACCAGTGTTACCACAAAAGCCTACGGGTTTACGTAGGTATTATCCAAATTGACCCTACAATTAAATTAACACATTAATTGTTCCTTATTGGAAAAACGGTAATAGCTCCTATTCATCATTTAATATAATACACTTAATAGTAATAACCAGTCACGAATTTCTTTCTGTGTCTATTATTATCTTGTATTTTTCTATAAATAAATAAATCACAGAGATGACTTGATTTCAATTAGAAGCAAAATATATTTTGCTTTCTTTCCACCTTGAGGTTGAACACAACAACGTAGAAACTTTTTTCATATAATGACACAGTACTGCGTTACCGTCTTCCGTCTGAAGTAATAAAAACTTTAAAGTGACAGGGCCAAAGTTAAGATAAGATCGTAATATAAAATATGAAAAAATGAGATGGAAGCATAATAGGAAATAATTTCGTAAATATTACATATTGGTTCATTGTAATAAGAAAAAGCTTTTGTCACAAACATTCCTTTATATGTATTTCTGGTCTTTTTCCTTTGATTGTAGAATATGGTTTGATTTGTTTTATTTCTCGTTAGAACTGTAGAAATTGATTAAATTTAAAGTTTCATTGATTAAACCAGAAGGGAAATCAGATCAAAGGATGTAATAACCAGACTAGCATGCCTTTGTCGTATTTCATTAGGGTTTAAGCTTCTATAAGTACATAGATCCATGATTCCGTCTTTAATTTGAAGTTTTATAAAGACGATTACTATGCCTTTATTAATTGAATCATAAAATTATTTCTAGTGTAAATATGTGCAACTATTTATTCAAACAGTACTTGTACATATTGCTTTTTATATTTTATAGCCTGTAGTGAAAAATAAGAGTAATAAAACCACCTTGCAGCCTGTAAACAAACGTACATTTCTGCTGCCTTATTAAATGTCATGTATTTGTTATCAGATATACGTACTTATTAAATTTCTATACATACCTAATATATACCTCGAAAGCGTTCGCTTTTTATTACATTTTTTCATAGCACGGAGATAAGTATATTTGATAAGAATTGTCACTTTAGAATTTATTAGGATAATGTGACGAAGTTATATGGCCCATAAGATATGTACTATAAATTAGTATATTAACATTACTAAATATTTCACACAAAGAGATATGCAATTCATCTGATATCAAATAAAAAGCCTTTATTATAAAGATAGACATATAGATTAGACAAGTATTTTACTATGAGGCAAATCATTAGATTACAATCACAGTTGCTAGACGTTGTTACATACATTGTAAACTGACCCATTATAGGAGTTTACGTAATCAAATTAATGAAAGAGTAAGATGTAGATGGACGTTTGGTAGAAAAGGAAAGTTAGTCCACAATGAAATATGAAGCCATATCAGTAAGGTTATTAACATGTAAAACGTTCTCGAGTTTATAAGCATTTTTCGCTTTTGGTACATAAAGAAATGACATGGATTGTATGAATTCTCCGACTTCAACACTATTCAATTTGATTCATATAATGAAAACGAAACTCAGGATTTTTAAATTTTCTGAAAAGTATAGAGACTGATAGATAAAACTATAACACTATGAAAGTGTTTATACCTTCCGTATCAGGCGTTGGAGAACCTCGACAAAGTTATGAAGAGACTAGTGTTTGTACAAAAATAAAACTTTATGAGCACACTCCAAAATAAGTTTAACGAAGCTAGTAAGATGCCTTTCCAGCCGCTAGATAAACAGACCCAGCCAATATTTACAAAGATGTCTTTCCAATAACACTAACTCGAATCTCTTGGATAGAGAGCTCTCAGACTATTACCTATTTCGTGTACACCACAATAAGTATTGGCTAAATATATCAATTAAAAACTGCCTATAAGGGTCACTCTACAGCAATACGAAAGGATACTAGATTAAGACGTTTTAATACTTATCCATCCTACAACACAGTCAAAAACGCAAAGAAGGAATGACACCCACCCAAATCCAAAGACCCAAAAGACAGTAGTCGACATAAATTTACAAGCTCTTGTAACTACATGATAAAGTAAAGCTAGCAGTGGTCAATGGGAATATAAATACAACAATGACCTATAATCTCAATTAATGCAACTGCTTGAAATCTTTCTGTTTTAGAACATTGCAATGCATCTATTGATATAGTAGGTGTCAAAGTACAATTTAATATCTTATCTTTGTATTTGTCGTAACATTCCTTCATCATTATCTTCTGTAGAATTAGAAATATTTCTTGAAATCTTCTGTACAATGATCACTTCACATGAAGATGAAGATGAGTCACTTCATATGAAGATGAATGAATGAATAGTGATGTTCGGAAATTTATAATATTTTCTTATTAATACAATATTTTATATTTTAGTATTTATATTATTCTTTTTATCACTATATTTTGCTAAAGTCTATTGTAGAATGTATATACAATAGACATATATGTTTTGTTATTCTTATATTCAACGCCAATGGAATTAGAATAAACATCGATCTATCTATCATAAAGTCTGATGACAACCAAGGAGCTTTTTTGTCCTTCAAAACTAAAAGTTTAAAATATGAAAGTAATCAAAGATTACTTAGATTTAATCAAAGCCTAGATTCTTCTATTGTATTTCAAACGATATAGTGTAACGAAGTTACTTTATTTTGTGCAATTATTTAAGAATGGTTGGGCTTATCAACTGCTGCAATCAGTCGCCATCCGGATAAGCCGTTCCTGAAGCGAGCGTACGCATCCTTCCTCTTGACGTTTATTTGGCGTGCGTCTATATAAGAAGGTGCGCAAGCAGTTTTAGTCAGTCCGCGTCCAAGACTCAACTCCACCAAAGTCATGCTTGTCCACTCCAGAATAAGCAAGCAGTCAACCGAAGAGCCAAGTAGCCTGCCAGGCTTATTACAGTAAGTTTCCGCCCCGCCGAAACCCCGTTCCGTTTCCACCATTTTCCGTACCTTACCCGAGACCTCGCTGTGTGTATGCCTACAGGGTCCCATCCTAAATCCACCCTCTTTTCGATACCTTACCCAAGCCCTCGCTGTGTGTATGCCTGAGGGTTTCATCATAATCCAACCTTTTTTCCGCACCCTTACCGCAATTCCTAGACTTTTTCTTTAACCGACCTTACCGCACCCGCATGTTGATTTTGCTGTTTACTTTTTGCACCCGCTTGCTGAGGCTTATCGTAGAATAACGCATAATTTCGTTGTTTTGCACCTGCTTGCTGTGGCTACGACAGAGTAACGTAGGATATTAGTAAGGGTTAGATTTAACAACTGCTTTACAAGTAGTGTATGATAATAAAACTATTTGGTTACTAATTGTGTATTTTATTTTCTGGAACTAATCCCTTTCTTTTGTGAGAACTTTAGGCACCGGTAAAAGTGATCCAGACAGGGACGACCTATACGACCCCAACCGTGCCCTGGAATACTATTTCTCCACTAGCAGCTACCCGGATCCGTGGAGCATACCACGTTAAAATAACTGGCGCCCGAGAATTACCGCCGGCACCGAAAACCACCCACCGCCACTTTGCAAGCAACTTGGAATAGAGATAGACGAAGACTATTTATTTCATCAAAATAAATAGAGGGCGAGATCAAGAGAATTCTAAATAGGTGAAATGTAGTAACTTTCTGTTCATATTCATTCTTAGTTTTGTATTATTTGTAAATTTGTATTCCTTGATCAAAAAAGAAAGAACTTTATATGGGCGTACTTCCGAAGCTACAATGGACCATTGGAGATCCATATAGAATAGCAGTGCAAAATAGTGTCGTCTAATGTCGCGAGAAGTGTCGTCGCCGGCTGGCTATCGCTGTCGGCTGAAGTCTATCGCGTGCCTCGAAGGTTTACGAAAGTCGAAGAAGACCAAAAAGATCTGGGGGTTTCGTGAGTTTTTGAAAATCTGAATGCTATGAATTCTAAGGGTAACTTCAAATTTCTAATCAATTCTTTAAAGTAAGGAATCAGTTTTGAACGTTTAATTCGCACCAACTATAATAAGTAATTTCTTTATTTATTACGAAGACGTCGCAAGTCTTGGAAAGGTTGTGCCTTTTAATAGTTTGGTTTATTAACGATCAGTTGCACCGAACTCTTAAAAGTGTAGTTTAATTGTTACTTACACAAATACAAGTTACTCGTAACTTAAGTATTAACAAAACTTTGAATTCATCTTTTTGACATTTGCAACTCGATATTTGTCATTTTGACCTGTCACTGTGTCATCTCGTTTGAACATCTAGCGTTTTTAAATAAATATCAATTGAGTTTTGTCGTTATTTGTAACAACGTGCGTAGTTAAGAAAATCTTACTCGTAAAACTAACATGCTACATTTTTCTCGCCGTAAGATATTTTTTCGAATTACAATTATAATGAGATGGTTATCACCGTTATTTTCATGAAGAAATATTTAAATGATGTCAGTAACTATTTTTGAGTGATATTCTTGTTTTCAGTCTCGAGAAGAATAGAGGCGATTGCTAAAATAATATTTCTTAAAAAAAGCGATTGCACATCTATGAAAATCATCGCATGTTATAAACGTTAATTTTTGTATAAAAAATAAACCATTTCACACATCCCATTTCACTTCATTACGGCTTTAGTGAGACTATAGAACTATATACTTTAGATTACACAATACATTTTACGTCACCTATTAACTATTAGTCATATTGTTACGAAGCTTGATTTGCTTCGTATTTAATTGCCTCCACTTATTACGAACTTCACCTTACTTCGCATTAACCTTCACCATGCTACCAAGTCATGTAACCTTACATTAAATAAAGACATTTACTCTTTATCTAATCTACTTTATTCATTACTTAAACTTAACTAACTTATAACTACGACTCTAATTCTATATATAAATAACATAGTTTATACTTAACAAAAAATTACAATTTGTAGGGCCATTTTCCTTATTTTGATTGTTACAATCGAAAAGACTTTTGTCTTCTTCAAGTTCACAATGTAACTAACTATTTTTATTGTCACTTCCCATCTTACCTCCGAACCCCTACCATGATCTCTCCTTGCAATCAAGGATGGCTCAATATGTCCCTATTAATCAGGGCAGTGTCATAATGCTAGAGTCAGCATTACTTACTTTTGTGGGCAATAATGCTGTGCTAGTATTATGACACACTTTACAAATTGCAGAGTAGCTTCATATCATACTTGAAATCTATTTGTTTATCTTTATTACTGGGTCAAATAATTTAGATATGAGTTTTGTAATAATTGTTGTAATATCTTTTTGGAATAATAAATTTCTAGAATAATGAATTGATTTAATTTTGTTGTTTGTTGATACGCAATATCTTAAACCGTACATGTCGACTGCTGTGGTGAGTAGCAATAACTGAACAGAGCCTTTCATTGCTTTCAATATCAAAATCTGAACAATGAATGTTTAGTACGTTGAGTAGTTCATCGATAGTTATGTTGGTATTGGCACTTCTAAAGAGATACCGTTTCTGATGGAAACGAAGTTTCAGTTCTGTTTTTATCAAATCTAGTACTTCAATAAATTCTTTCCGAATTTTAGTTTTTCCGTAGGAGTAGGCATTTGCTCATAACGCCTGGAGGGGGGCACTTGTAGTTGTACTCTTGGAGGGCTAGGTATTTTCAAGTTTTCCTTTACTCTTCTCTATAATTTCCCAATGTCAATTGACTATTTATTTCAGTAGGACTTTTATTTAGAAAACGTTTCACAGATACAGTCAGTGAAACAATGCAATAACTTTTTTGTGAAACGATTTTCAATTTCGTAAAAAATATAACATAAGATACAGAAATAAATATATCGTATTTCCTAACTTGCTTCGTACAGATTTTTTTGTAATTTTGGTAAAAATGGATTTTTAAACCTTAAGCCGATGAAATTATTAACTTCACGAATAATCGTTAAAATCAAATAGGTACATTTAATTGACTTGTCGAAATTAATTTCTTGTCACCAGTTAAAAAAACTGTTCATTTCCTAATCAGTTATGAAAACTGACATTTTACATGTCAAAATGAGCAAAAAATCGGTTTTCTCAATAATAAAACATAAAACTTTAAGCTTTATAACAAAAGCAATATTTTAAATATAAACTCGGAAACTTACAAATAGGATTATATTACAATTCAGTGGTTTTAAACGGTTTCGTGAGTACACAGTACCGGGTGATTTTTTAAATTTCTGATCTAGAAAGCCATGACATAATTTTAAAACAAAAGATGCGGAAAACGTAGGGCGTAGTTTGAATCGTTCGATTTGTCACAACTGTCAGATTTCAAAAATGTTGACATAAACAGTTAATTTGTGTATAGATGCTGAAGGTCAACATTTCCAACAGTTGTTGTAAATTTTGAATAAATATTGTGTTAACAATGTAAATTGTTATAATTGTGAATAAATCTTGCTATTTCTTAAATTCAAGGAATAAAAATTGAAGCGAGTTGTAACCATAACCTAAACTTCTCAAGTCAATAATCACATCGAAATTGCACTTAAACTCGCAATAAAATGCACACTTTGGTAAAAGCATGTTTCGCAAATGATCACTGTTTAAATATTTATCAATTTGTTTAATAAATGTAAAAGTAAGTAGTCAATTTGTCACATAAATGACATTTGGAATAGCAGTGTGATCAACGCTACGCCCTACGTTTCGGTGACCTTCGATACGGCGTAAAAATCACGGCTTACTAGATCAGAAATTTAAAAAATCACCCGGTATTATTCTGTGTTTATCAATATATTTGCAAACTTCACGTAGGTGTTTATTGTTCTGCCAGAGGTTGTGCGCGATGAATTTCTATCTGCAGCGTAATTCAACTCCTACAACTGTATTTATCTAATTTCAAACGTCTACGTATGCTTCTAACATTTGTTCGCCCTATTCAAATGTTATCATCGGGTGTTTACATACCAACATTAACTATATTAATCATAGTCTTATGTACCCATGTACGAACGTAGTATGTTACCACTTACTACAATAGTGACAGCGTGTTTTTATAGCAAAATTGTGTCTGAGATATAATTTATATGTTATTCATCTAGACTTGATTCTAAGTCTATTTAGTAAAGAGAAATTTTTAAAACTTGAAAAATATAACATGTGCTAGCATTTTTACGAAATTCCAAAATAATCAATTCTAAAAATTCGTAAATAATAAAATTCTAAAAAGTTGCTAAATAATTAGAAGCAATCTCAAGGATAGTTATACTTTGGAAAGGATAATAAGTATCCTTTCGTAATAATTATCCTTAATCAATAATATTATTATTTATTAACAACCTTACGTACAGACAGTAAACGTTGAAATCATTTTAATGTTTTGTCGCACGCAGGTATTCGGTTTTATTGCAGGATTAATGAAAATAATGGTCAAACATACTGTCAGATTTATCAGTATTAAACGAAAAATACTTATGAGTAGGTATAGGATTTCTATGCATTTGCATGTTTTTTCTGCTTATAGCAAACATATGCAGAGTTATATTTCTAACGTATTTTAGCATATTGTAGCATTTTTGAACGAGTGTGCATATTTTACCACTTTTTAAGCGTTTTACATGCTTTAATTATGAAATTTCTAATATTTTTTAAATAATTTTAGCATTTTAGACAACCAACCAAGGGCGGCTTAGTTGAGTCTAGGGGAAACCCATAATTTAAGCTTATTGTTAAATACTAGGCTTTAAAATATTTTACTGCCTCAACCATCTGTGTACTTGTTAAAATTTTCTAAGAAACAAAAAGTTTCAACTAAAATCTAAATACTTACATCCTGCGGTATTGTGATAAATAGGTGTTAGGAAATGAAGCGTGTTTATTTAAAAAGTTTTAACTAACAGGAAAAAATTACAAAAATATCGTGAATTTTGCAATTTTTTATAAACTTTAAGTACGATGCGCGAACGGAAAATGTTAACCGATTTCAATTTTTTTATACCGTTTTTCTTCTTACTACAATAGGCAACTTTTCCACACTAAAGCTTTCCGAAAAAAAATTATTTTTTTCGAACCACTCTAGTGAACAGTTAGTACCTGCATAAACTACCACCATTTGATGAATTTCCATCTTTATAGAACCTAACATAACAAGGGCATGTAGACTTTGAAGCCTGTACAGTGTACAGCTCCGAAACAGTTATTGTTAGACGTTGTCTTTGATACATAGCGGATAGCGCTGACTTACCAATTTTCGATAAGTATTAACGAGTTTCAAAAAGCAGCTAGATCAGGTTACCTTAGAATCAATATTTGTTATATCTAAGATCAATTGATCCAGCCACTTTTTGAACACGTGTTACATCTACTGTAACTTAGGCGATATCATCCATATATGTATTTTTATAACATATTAGCCACAAAATGAAGAGATTTCAGTAAAATGTTTGTAATGTAATCCTAAAACTGTACTTTTATAAAGAAATCGCGAAAAAATTACAAAAATTGTTATTTATGGTACAAGTGAGTTAAGTAAGATATCATCCACGAACGAGAAATTTACCCAGGAGGGACGGTAGGACCGAGTGGGTTAATTTCTCTGAGTGGATAATATCCTTAACTCACGTGTGCCATACAATATTTTATCCAACACCTTTTTATTTAAGTTTAAATATCGAATTTGCAAGATCTAGTTAGTCAATAGTTTTGACGGTAATAAATTTAATCCTCTAGTGGGATGACTGGATTTTAATAATATTATGCAATGTGCAATGTGTAAGCCGGTGGTTGCTAATTATAATAGCAGCCAATCACTATTCTAAAGTAGGTAACAATGTTTTTCTACCCACAAGTGAGTAAACTTCAACTTTAATTGCTTACAAACATCCAGATTTAGCCCTCTTTATTTAGAGGTGTTGGATAAAAACTTTTACTGCATGTTTATCGGACTTGCTTTAACTTGCATTTTATATAAAATATTTTCGATTGTCATAAATTCTTTACATGCAGATATTTCTAGAAATACCATTTCACATCCAGAGAAAAGTTTAATCGATTCTCACATATCTAGTCGTATTCAGCTTCCGAAGTAGTTTGTTTTTCTTCTTTCTTTTAACAACAATAAATAATGTAGATGTTTTCTATGGGTGACAATTTTCTTTACAACAATTCTTTACATTTCGTTTCTTTCTTTAAGGTTAACAGAGAATCAAATAGAATTAATCAAGCTTTTTAGTAAGTTAGAAGATATACTTTCAACAACTTAAGTGATGTGTCTTAAAACATTATAAATTGTTGTATGAAATGATATCCAATAAGTGAATATGCTGAGCAAATCTGGATTGGAAGAGGAGTTTATACAAACTTAGGCAACGTTCCAAAATAGAATTGTATGGCGTGAAAACCATTTATTATTTATTATTTACAAAAATATTCAAAACTCTTTGGAATTCGTAGGTATGCTCTTACATATTTAACTATTATGAAAAATAAACATAGGACAAACGGAATTTAAAGGAGTGGACTTTCTATTCTTTTTAAACTTAATCAATTGTTACATATCGTATACCACTCATTAAAACACGAATGGTAACTCTTTTTTTTCATTTTTAAGTTACAAAGAATATTTTTCAGTTATTAGATTATTTAAAAAAGACTTTTTTCTGGGTTTGAGATTATTCCTGAAAAATATCTTTAAAGCTTGTACTTACCACTAGCAAGGGTTGAAATAGTAGTGCATGCGAGCAGAACATAATCTCACCTGGAAAGTATAAAAGGTAAAATTAGAGTGGTGTTCGATCCGGTTTGTCATAATCTAAAATTTTTGATAAATTACCTACAGATAATTTAAAACAATTCTAAAATTACCATTCTAGATTACGATTATAATTTTTTTAATTAATTACTGTTCTCTTTATATACTTTTGCATCTTAATATGTTGGTATTTGGATCTGTTAATTTCCTAACCTGTCAACGTTTTGTAACTGGCGAATGCCTCCGTTTGAACTTGTCAACGTTTCCTAATTATACATAATGGATGCTGTACAGTATTTGTTCTAACTACGGGTCTTGAAAGGGTGCACTATTAAGGCCAGTACAAATTTACACTTTACAATAGACTTCTTGGCCGCACTGCAGCTAACGTTAACTACAATAAACAGGCTTCTGCTTTAAAGAAATAAATTAAAAACTTGAATTTCTTTGAACTGTTGTAATATTCATGTTCACAATATACAGAGGTGGGCAAAAGTATGGAACCAAGTAAATATCTCTGGAGCTTTTAGAGATATCGGAATGAAATTTGGTAGGCAGATATTACAGTAAATTGTGTATTTGCGTTGAATGTTTTTGGCAATTTTGAGTTTCCGGTTTAACCGGAAGTAATGCCGATTTTAAAATTTGTAATGGAACACCCTGTATATTATTTTAATTTTTAATAGTATATTTTATTACGATTACAAAAATATGGGGTTCGATATGTTTTACTTCAAGGCCAACCGAGATTTTTACAATAAAAGTACTTTTGAGGCAAAAACTAATGAAATCTAGTAGTCTATGAAACAAACGTAACAATCACAGTTTATGAAACTGACATTAACCGTGATAGTTAAAACAAGTAGGTGTTTTAACTTGAACCCAAAATGCTCCATCTAAGTGTAAGAGAGAGAATAGAAATTCTAATGATGATTGGCTTTGGGGACCGAAGAAGAACGCATTAAGCAGTTTGTGAGCTTTTTAATGATATTCATCCGGATCGGCAAATATCACGTTCGCTAGTAACAAAAACTTCGCAAAGGTGTACCACAAGTGTCACAGTCGGTAATTTACCAAGAAGTGGACGTCCAAAAACTTCTACAAAAAACGATGTAGCTGAAAATATCGCAATATCTTTAGAGGAAAATCCTCATTTGCCTACCGCTGAAATCGCCAATATACACGTAATAAGCCGTCGTTCAGTAGGAAGAATATTAAAACGAGAAAAATATCATCGCTACAAAATTCGCCTTGTTCAAGAACTTTCCGACGACGATTTCGACAGACGGTTAGGATTTTGTGAAACAATGATGGATATTTGCAAACGTGATAATAACTTTGTAAGAAATATGGAGTTTTCGGACGAGGCTACGTTTTGTTTGAACGGTACAGTAAAACGACATAACTGCCGCTACTGGTCGCAAACTAACCCTCATTGGATACAAGAGGCTCATACGCAACATCCTCAAAAATTGAACGTTTGGGCCGGTATTTACAACAACAGAATTGTAGGGCCTTTCTTTTTAGAAGAAACTTTAAACGGGGATAGATATTTAGAGCTTTTAGATACGCAAGTTATTCCGACGCTGGAGGAAAATGGACAACTGCCAAATAATATCTGGTTTCAGCAGGACAGGTCACTACCCCATTTCGCTCGCATTGTTCGAGATCGCTTAGATAGGAAATTTTATCATAGGTGGATTGGAAGAAGAGGTACCATTGAATGGCCTGCGCGATCCCCCTACCTTACGCCACTGGACTATTTTCTATGGGGTTATTTGAAGTCCAAAGTTTATCTTAGTCGACCAAACAGTTTGCAAGAACTAGCTGAAAGAATAACCGAAGAGAGTCAAAGCATTCCACCAGAAGTAATAATTAATGTTACAAGGGAGTTTACAAATAGACTAGCCTTTTGTCAAGAAGTAAATAGAGCTCAGTTTGAACATTTACTACATTAAGTTTATTTTCCCTTTACAAAGTACTCCTGTTTTATGTTCCCGTTTTCTATTAATTTAATTTTGATGACTAATGTGATTGTTACGTTTGTTTCATAGACTACTAGATTTCATTAGTTTTTGCCTCAAAAGTACTTTTATTGTAAAAATCTCGGTTGGCCTTGAAATAAAACATATCGAACCCCATATTTTTGTAATCGTAATAAAATATACTATTTAAAATTAAAATAATATACAGGGTGTTTAATTACAAATTTTAAAATCAGCATTACTTCCGTTTAAACCGGAAACTCAGAATTGTCAAAAACATTCAACGCAAATACACAATTTACTGTAATATCTGCCTACCAAATTTCATTTCGATATATCTAAAACTCCAGAGATATTTACTTGGTTCCATACTTTTGTGCACCTCTGTATAGGCGAAACCACTATAAAGTGTTATTACAATGACTGACTATAATGTAATTAAATTGATATTAAAAGAAGTTATGCACGACTAGACTAACTCTACATGACTTTTATGCTGTCGTTAAAGGTATGTTTGCAAATGTCCCGTTTCTGAAATACCGAGGATCAGAGTTTCTTTAAAATTTTGTATAAGACTATTAATATAATTAAACAAATTAGGCAGAAAAAGTACACTTTTCGATTGATTTAAAATAAATTCACTCATAGTAGAAGAAAAGTTACATAGGGCCGAGTTCAATCCAATTATTGTAAAGATTTATAAATTGGAAAAATTTTGTCCAGTTACATTTGAAATGATGAGACATAAGCTTGAAGTTTAGTTTCCTTTTTCTAAAAACAGTTTTTCTGATAAATGAAGGAAGCAAGTCTCAAATCAATTTCCTCTTATTTCTTAAGACCAAGCTTATAATATTCTATACCCTTAAACTTTTTCCTCTTTTAGTTTACAACTTCCGAAATATGGTCATTTCTTTATTTTTTCAGATATTCAGGGCTGAATTTATAAAAAATATTTTTTCAACCCCTAAATGTACATTAGATAATTAAGTAAGGCATACTACCGTATGCAGAAGGAAGTGAAGAATACATTTCCGTGAAAAAGAAACAGAGAGTGCAATTTGAAAAATTAATCAAGTTGGCGTGATCTCTTAAACGTTGCTATGCAACCAACGGTTAAGGATGTTTTCTGAAAGTCCATTTTGAGTCATTTACAATAGTTTTTGGTTGATTTCTTTATCTTTTCAAATAAGGGAGATATTGCGTGTAAATAGCATTGTGGGACACCCTGTATATTAAGGATCAACAGGTAACATACTAAAACTTGCAATTTTATTTTTAAACTTTTCTTTTATATTCATAGTGAAGGGCAAATACAAATTGTTGATTGTTTAAAACTATTTGACTTTTAATTGATTACTAATTCATTGATTTTACTTTTCAGTATTTGTCTAATAGGTTTTTTAACTTATTTATAATTTCTAATTGACCTTTTTCCCGCCAATTGTGAAATGGCCAACGGGTCTACCCTTTTTCACTTTTTAATATTGGGTAACCTTACTGATCTATTTACTTTAGTAACTTATGGTGGCATCAACTTCAATATGATTAATGGTTGATTCAGACCGGCGGTAGCGGAGCGGTGGCGGAGCGGTTTCCGCCTTGGAGCATTCATACTACTCGCGGTAGTTGGACGGAGGCGGTTTTGAAGTGCAGACATTCATAGAGGTGCACCATAGTTGTGTACCTAATGTGCAACAGTGGCGTTCGGTGAGAATCTAGGCTAGGGAAGCAATCACGATTTTAATTTTATTATACCTAGGTACAATAAAAAGCAGTGGTATAATTATTAAGCTTAAAATTTTTTTGAAGACGAACTTTTACACTTCAGCAGTATTCTTTTGCTCTATAATGATTAATCATCGGATTGATAATTTTTTAGCATATCTCGTTCTTTTGAATACTGATTAACCCCCACCTAGTAAGATATTTTTAGCATGATTGGTGATCCCCTTACCCCTTTGAATCGTAGAAATTCTGTGATTGACATGATTGAACCATAAAAAGTGCTGTGACGAAACTTGTAACTATATTGCCAACGTTCTTTTGTGACAAAGCATTTTCCAATTTTTATGATCGTTTAGATTTAATCACAATGTGCAAAAGAATACGTCTTTTATACTTATGGAATTTGTTGACTATTATTCTTTATTTAAAAAAAAAATTACTACTATTTATTTACAATGCAACTCGATTTTCTGTTTTTTAGCAAAATACCTGGTACAGGTTTTAAGCTTTGTTGTTAAATTTAAAAGTTCTGGTTTTGGTCTGCCTTTCTCAACAATTTGTAATTCCCTCCTAAACTGCACGAAGAAAGTTGTTTATCTAATATTAATAATACAAATTGAACAACAAAATCGTCGCGATTCGGATGTATCGGAAGTACTCGAACCTTCCACCGAAGCAGCTGAATTTGCAGTCATGACGATAAAGCAAGTTTAAATGTTGCACACAGAACAAATTAAATAGAATTATTTGTCTTTAAAAAAATCCCAACTTATATAAATTGAAATAATAAAATGTTCCAAAATACAGTCTCATTCGCAGATTTACATTGCTTAAGTAACATTTAACAAACACGAAAAATCGAACAAATAACGAAATTATAATAAACATCTGATCACGGAGCACGCTAATAAAAATAACTCGACCTTATACGATGTTAACTGTAGCCCACAACGCACCCGCGACCCGACCGCTATCGAAAGCAAGAAGTGCAGTAAGCAACGAAATCAGTGCTTATATGCAGTGTAAATAACACATTTGAATCGATATTACTTTTCCGCGCAATTTCCGTTAATGAGCATAATTTAAAATAGTACTCTAAATAATTATACTTTTTGCTGTACGGAATTGATATTGAGCTTTAAGTTGATTAAATATTACAAATTTAAATAAACGATAACCATAATATTATGTTAGCATTGGTTTTTAATTTTAATAAATTCTTAAGGGAAGCATTGCTTCCCTTGCTTCCATGGACCGCACGCCACTGATGTGCAATCCGTTTTTCAGATTGTTATATGAACTTATATATACAGCTTTCCATTCATTAAACCCATCAAAAATGTGACACCATATATAAGAAGTATCTGAATACATATATTTTCTTTTTTTGGAAATGTTTAATAATCAATAATGGTCCGGCGGTGGACGAGTGGTGTCAGTGCATCTCTCGTGTTCCAAAGGTCGTGGGTTCGAATTCCACTTGGGGGGACGGGATTTTTCTAATTGGAAAATTCCGCAACCTCAACTATGAGTGTGTGTTGCTGTTGCTAATCGTGTTGCATGTTAGATGGGGGACAGATGACCTTAGCTGTTGATTTCTCTTAGTGTAGACGTGAAATTAAAAAAAAATAAATAATAAAGTCGATAATAAAGCGATATTGAGTTGATTGAGTAGTTTCTAGTTTATTAAGTGTTTAAAAATTGAGTGTCTTTTCAATATTCAATACAATAATAAAAAATTACAATGAAATAGTTACGTGTTGTTTATTTACACATACGTACGTTTGGTTTTGTTAATTTTCAATTTGTAACGCCAGCAGTCTTAATGGACTGCACTGAATTGCGCTCTTTCAGTCAAAATCATACTTCTACCATTCTCTAACCGCGCGGTTTCTTGCTAAAAATCGCTTCTTGATTGATTCAAACCGCTCCGCTCTCAGAGGCGTGGCTTATAATGGGGAGGAGCCTGGAGAAGGGGAAGCAGACAGGGAGGCGTGGCTTATAAAAGGTGTGGCTTGAAAAGTGAAAGGAGGTCAAATAAGAGTTCAAGGTTGTGTGGCTTCACTAGACTCATTTGTTATCTACTTGAGCCCTAAGCTATAAATGAAAAGTAAGTACTATTTATGTGTCTCGGTACATTTTTTCTGTGCAGACAGCCAGCGCTACCTAGCGCTGGATGACCCAAACCCTATTGAACTACGCGATGTAAGAGAGAGAGAGAGGTGAGGATCCGAGCTTGAATTCTTTTTTCGTATTTCAACAAAAGCAACAAGTGGCGACTTCACTATAATTGAATCGTCAAAGATGCGCTCACAGTAAGGAGTTACTTTCAACAATTTACAAGAAATACGTAAGAACAGCAGTGTTTTAAGAGTGCGTTAGTTACTAAAGCTTACCCATTAGGGTAAGCAGTTGGCACCTAGTACTATTTATTTTCCAACTGCTTATTTTGAACTAGCAAACTCTATGAGAGGACTGTTTAGAATAAACGACATGAACGTTAAACTACTTTTGATTCCGGAACCCTTATGGAACCTAAAGAAATACTGGCACCGGAACCGGAACCTCAATGTTTAGAAAATTAAAATTGGAACCGGAACCTTATTTTGAATTTCCAAGAACCGGAACTGCAACCGGAACCTATATCTGTAAAGGGTTCCAGTCCCTGGTTTTTAGGTCTTTAATTAATTTAATATTTTAATATTGACATAGAAAAGATAAATGATTATTATTTAAATGAAAACTTCTACTTATTACTTCGCATTATTGCTGTAAAAGAAAATCTTTTAGAGCACCGCAGAAAATAGTTCATACATAACCTCAGACTACTCTTTGTATTAGTATAAAAAGTGTTTTGTACAATTGCTATGGTAACGAGTAACACTTCCTAAATGGTCTACTTCTTATACAAAATAATTTGATATTATAGTGTCATATTCACGGTTACAGGTTGGAAAAAAATATATTGTTTATTTTATACAATTTTAGCGCCTGCTCATTAAATTAAAAACTAACTTCAGGAAACTTGTTGCAGTCAATTCAATAAAACCACATAAAAAATACTAAATTTACTACCAACATTACAAACAAAAAGGTAAACCGGCGATGGTAGCGCTAGCTTTTAGAAAAGGTCAATTGCTAAAAAGAATCCTAATAATACATTTTCCAATAATACATAAATGCCAATCTAAATAATCAATTTCCTGAAGGTTTGTAACAATTTAGACGATTTGTTATGTGCTAATTTCGTAGCACCCTGTATAGCTATGCTTTTGTGTTAGTTTATATAGCGTTTAGGGATTCTCGCATTTTATCTCCGTTTAGTTGCCATTTCGTTTGGAACTAATTTCCTGTTCTTGATAAGAGCTTTTGTCGTTATGGTTTTGGTCATCGTTTTGATCGTTCGTGTGAAGAACATTCTTTAAAGAATATTTTAGTGGCATCACCGTTAAATTAGTTTTTTCTTTATGTTGTGTTATGGGAATTGCATTTTTGCAGATCGATAATTAATTTTTGGTATGATTTCCAAGTTTTTTGGAACCTTTTGGGGATTTTCCACTAGTTCTTTTTAGAGGTTATAGGAGCACGTCCCCGTAAGTTTTTATTATTTTAACTTTTCTATCATTCAGACTCTTATACTTAGTTCTTTTGATAGGTTTCGATGTATAATCAGTAGTAAGTAAATAGCGGTTCAAGACTAGATCTCCCCATGTTATTCTTATGGGAGTTTCGTTTTTAAGACAGGACAATTTTGTGAGGTTATGTGTGTCAAACTTGGCGTCCTTCCCGCTAGATGTCAGCATGGGTGTGGGGTTGAGTGTTTTGGCGGGAAAATGTAAATGTGATGCTTGCTCGTGATTGGTCGGACTGAATTGCCGGTAAAATAGGTTGCAGCATGTGTCGCTAGATGTCGCTGTGGGCGTGGTTTTGGCGGGAAAAATGAAATCTCAGGCCTGTTCGTGATTGGTCCGAAGTTTTGGCGCTAAAGGAGGTTGCAGGACGTGTCGCTTTGGAGCTGAATGTAAACAAACGGGGTTGCCAAATCTCATATTTGGTAAAAATGAAAAGTCACTAGATAATTCCCCAGGACTTGAAAGTGTGTGTTTAGACCGCGCGCAAAGGGGGCCTTCGCCCTGGGCCCCCATTCTGGGGCATCCTAGGGAGATCGTTAGGGTGCTTCGCTCTGGGCCCCCCACTCTGGCGTTCCCGGGGAGATCGTTATGGGTGCTTCGCCCTCCTCGGGGCCCCACTCTGGGGGTCCCCCTGGGATCGACAGCGGTGCAGGGCCCCCTTGTGTGAAAGATGTCGGCGTGCGCGTGAACGCGACCGGGCGGGCCGGGTTAATCCGAAAAATTTGTCGGGGCGTTACGTGGCCGGGTGGTCCAGTGCCCCGGTGGCCGTTGAAAGGGGTTAATTTATTTGGCGGTCCGAAAAAATTTGTCGGGGCGTTACGTGGGCGGGTATTTCAGTGCCCCGGTGGGCCAGTGGGCCGTTGAAAGGGGTTAATTTGAAAAATTTGGCGGTTGCCTCGCTGCTGATTAATAATAAGGTGGTGGGGTAAACATTTTATTAAAGGGGGCTGAAAAAATAATAAACAATATTAATGTACATACAATATTGACAACATAAGCGTACTGTAGATTTTTCTTTAATACAAATAATGAATAGTGACCTATAAAATACAATAATAATAATAATAATTAAAGGAGAATGCATCGTTTTCTTCTCTCTCGTGAATAGTACTGCTGGATGATCTCATCACTTAATTGTTGCATAGATTTGATGTTGGACTAAAAATAAAAACATTACATTTTATATCGTTAATTAAAATTAACTTTTCTCAACTTACCTGCATTTGTTTTTTCCTTTAATAAAACAGAAGCCAATAATGATATTATTTTAAAGGAGAATGCATCTTTCTGCTGGATGATGTAATTATATGTGCATCTAAACATTCCTTTTAATGAATGATCTCATCGCTTAATTATTGCATAGATTTGAGGGCTAAAAATAAAAACATTACATTTGGTATAAAATATCAATCTCAAATTACCTGCATCTGTTTTTTCCTTTAATACGATAATAATATTAAAAGAAAAATGCATCTGTTTCTTCTAACAAAATATTATATATTCCGCCGGATGATGTCATCAGTGAATTATTGCACTAGCATGAAAAATAACATGAATGATGTCATCCATTAATTGTTGCATAGTTTGATGTTAGGCTAAAAATAAAAACATTACATTTTATATCGTTAATTAAAATTAACTTTTCTCAAATTACCTGCATTTGTTTTTTCCTTTATGAACAAAAACAGAAGCCAGTAAAATACGATAATAATATTATTTTAAAGGAGAATGCATCTTTCTGCTGGATGATGTAATTATTCAAAACATATGTGCATACATTCCTTTTCTAGAATGATCTCATCATCACTTAATTGCTGCATAGTTTTGAGAGTTAAAAAAACATTACATTCGGTATAAAATAACAATATCAACTTACCTGCATTTGTTTTTAGTATTTTGCACGTTACAACTAAATTTTTAAGAAAGCAAACAATATATCATACGTGCTAATTACATTCCTTCACTTCTCTAATTTTATGAAAAGCCTTTTCCATTTTACACTATTAAAACTGAAAGCGGTTTGTTTTTAATGCTATTTTTATAGATTAAAAGATGCTAGCTTTTAACAAACCGCATTACATATGTGCACAGTTTACCGCTTGTTTTAAAACTGGGCGAAGAGGGAATGTTTTGCATGTATTGCGTTTCCCCTCTTTGTAACGTATGTTTAGAAAAAACTGTAAAATGTCATGACATATATAATAAATTACTGCTTTTTAAGTGCAATCAAACATCTGAGGAGTCATCCGGTTTCTTTATAAAATAAATGAACATGAACATAAAAAATTGGTTGGACGATTATCTTCATCTATTTTAGTTGTAAAAATTAAATGTTTTATGAAGTGTATTGTTCGAAGTGTCGACTAAACTAATTTCAAAATATCAGAAATAGTATTAAGAATATGTTTACTTTTTTAAAACATTCACAGCGTTAATCACAATAGTAATTTAGCATTTTATGTAAATGCAATAAACCAAAACGAAAATAAAATAATTTCAAAACTTAGTAAGATCCTTCTTAAATGATACAACATAGTATAAAGGTTTATATCATATATTTTTGCATACTACATATGGAATTTATAGACTAAAAATAGAATAATTACATAGGTACAGGGTTTATATATAGACTTATATAATACAAGTTATACATGTAAACTTAACTAGTTTCTAAATTATCATCATTAGAAATCCTTTAATTTCCCCAAGCTAAGGTATTTATACATATCACATATACAATTTATAGATTAAATAAAATAATTACATAGGTAGAGGGCTTATATACAGACTTATACAATACAAGTTATACATGAACACTTAACTAGTTTCTAAATTATCATCGTTAGAAATCCTATAATTTCCCCAAGCTAAGGTATAATTTTATCAACACATTGAAAATCAATTGACGATGTGTGAAAAAAGTGAATGTAATAAAAGTGTAAAAAATAGTATCTTTACACTGTATTTTAGATTCGTAGATATTGAAACTTGTGAAGATATTATCATAATTATGTATAACTTGGCTCGTCAAGCGGGTACCTAGCAGGAAGAAAAGGCAATCTTATTAGCAGTTTGTACCATTAAAACTCTTGCTGTAGAAAACAATAAAATTAAAAATAGCATATAGCAACAGAAGTTAAACAGAATCTGACATGAACATAAGGCAATATTACTTTAAAAAATTTATTTCTAACATAAGTTTTAGATTGAACTTTATGAAATTTTTTTTGTTGAAAGGACAATTATCTAAGATGATTGCAATAACACCAAAACGTAATGACCAACAACATATTGTTGTAGCGCCAACATCACGATTTATTATAATTAGCAGAAACGAGAAAGATTTGCTGATAAGCTTATGCAATACGTCGGATCATCGGCGTACCAATAATCTTGTCTAGTAATGTTTCTTTATGTGATTTAGATGGAATAAAAGTGTTATATAAAAAATAATTCAACTCACAATCATCACAATATTTTATCAGTCAATATGACTCCATTTTGTGATAGATTCATACATGAAGAAGATGTTATATAAAAGCTCCACGCCACTGTCTTAATTTTATTGTATGGTTTAGTTGATAATGAGAAATTCAAAACGAACATGTGCGGCAGTGGAACACCTGGGAAGTCATCCGGTTTCTTTATAAATTAAATAAACATCAACATATAAAATTGTTTGGATGACTAATCTAAATGCTTCATTTCTTGATATTTGCTACTTGATTTATAAAACAACATTAGGGTTGTATAAAATTTCACATTTAAATTATTATTTACATGTGTTTTTTCCATTTATACATAAATCACTGCTTTGGACACCCTAATATTTTGGTTAGGAAAACAATTTACTTGATAAGTGGTTTATTAAAATAAAAAAGATTGTTTGTGATTAAAATATGTTGATAAAATAACTAAAACAAGCAACCTGGTACAAATCAACGATTCGTCTTGTTATTAATATTCAATACCTGCTCGAGATAACATTGAAATACATTAAAAAGATCTTAAGTTAGTTTCAAAATTGACAAAACAGATCGAAAATGTATTTTTGATTGAAAATGGCGGTTGCATTCTGTATATCTAGTCTAAATAAATCTCCCATCTTTCTTCTTTATAATGATATAGGTGTTATCTTATTTGTTGGTAATACACCATAAGAGTTATTGCACTGTACAAGGAAATGTTGCAATGAAACCTATTACAGTTGGTATTCAATACTTCGTATTTTGCACAGATACTAGCAGTAGAAAAGAGAGGACTGGGCTATATATTATTTTGTTGAATATAAATCGGCAATCAAAGTACAAAATACTTTTAAAATAAACTAATCTGCTGTCTTAAGATATATGATAGATCTTGCATTATGACTGGATGAGATCTCTTCCAGTGAAAACAACTGCTTAGCCATGTTAAAGGTCAGCTGGACATCTGCAATCAAGTATTCTTATTATTTTGTTATGTAGAAGAAGAAGAAGAAGTTCAAGTAAAGAGTTGTATAGGTTTTTAGCTTTTCGTGACGACTTCTTTACTGCGAATCGTTGTGAATCATTTCATTTGTATGATCTTATACCAATGGGTGTCAACAATTGATCTTAAAATATTTGATTGTCATCATTGTATGATTGTCACATTAGACTTGCTGATGCACCCCAACAATTCGATGCCATATGTTCATACAGGCTTAATTATGACTGTATAGAGCAGCAATTGTTGTGGCTTTTTCCTATCCAACAATACATTTCTCTTTCTTTCGTATCTATTTGTTCAGTTTACTATCTAAATGTAATCTCAGGTATTTAAAGGTGAGGAACGTCTATATTACTTAATGTATACCCACACAATAAAAGAAATAATTAGTTGATCTAAATAGAAGACGTTTAAAGCAAGCTTAACATATAATAAGTTCATATATAACCAAGTAAATCTTAACATTCTTCTAAATAATCTGTAGATTAAACTTTAAGGCAAATATATAACTGAATTAAATATAATAAATACTTAAAATTTAATTGTTTAATAAAATACATTTGATTTAAACAGTTGCGTATTGCATTTTCAGTTACACTTTTAGTAATTACACTAAGGCGTTCTATTAGTTGATATAAATTCCTGATAACTTTAAATTATCCTTCTTTAATGATTAAATGTATGTGTTGCATTGCCTGAATTTACCTTTTTAAAGAATTAATGCAACATTCTTATAATCTCCATGAAAGTTGAATAAACTTACCTTATATTGTTTATTCAAGCATTTTAAATATTTCATTTTCCTTTATGGTTATGCCATTTATAGAAAATTATATAGGAAACAGGAATTTGTATGTGAAACTGTGCAATATTAAAAATTGGATTGTCAGTTAATTAATATCCATAATGCCTTAATAAATGATTTGTAAAGAGAGCAATCGTTAACGAGATCCGCAGGCAGGTTAGAATAAATTTCCCCAAACGTTCAGCAACCGTTCTAGGGTTCGATGACCTCTGGGAAAGCGATATAGCAGTCTTTAACTCTTATGCCCATTACAACAAGGGATATAAATACGTTCTGGTGGTAATAGACGCTTTTTCTAAATATGTGTGGGTAAGGCCTCTAAAATCTAAAAGCGGGAAGGAAGTTGCCGGTGCTATGCAGTTCAGCACTGAATTATTTCGCATAAGCAGGGTGCAATCAACCAGACCGACAACCTATCTGTTAGAAGATGTGAGAGGTGCCCCAATCAAAGGTTGCTTCTACCGAATTGATGAAAACTAAACACCCAAAAAGCTTTTTAATTGAACGTGTATTACGAACAAAAAATGATCAATTACATGTGAAATAGTTGGGTTTTGATAACACACACAACAGCTGGATCAAGAAAAGTGATTTATTATAAAAAATAGTCTGTTTTTGTATATACTTTATTTACAATATAATAATAATAATAATAATAATTAGAAAATATGTACATAAATAATAGTCTACTTATCTATATATACTAAGATTTTCTAATTATTATTATATTGTAAATATTTATTGTAAATATTTATTGTAAATAAAATCTTAGTATATATAGATAAGTAGACTATTATTTATGTACATATTTTCTAATTATTATTATTATTATTATATTGTAAATAAAGTATATACAAAAACAGACTATTTTTTATAATAAATCACTTTTCTTGATCCAGCTGTTGTGTGTGTTATCAAAACCCAACTATTTCACATGTAATTGATCATTTTTTGTTCGTAATACACGTTCAATTAAAAAGCTTTTTGGGTGTTTAGTTTTCATCAATTCGGTAGAAGCAACCTTTGATTGGGGCACCTCTCACATCTTCTAACAGATAGGTTGTCGGTCTGGTTGATTGCACCCTGCTTATGCGAAATAATTCAGTGCTGAACTGCATAGCACCGGCAACTTCCTTCCCGCTTTTAGATTTTAGAGGCCTTACCCACACATATTTAGAAAAAGCGTCTATTACCACCAGAACGTATTTATATCCCTTGTTGTAATGGGCATAAGAGTTAAAGACTGCTATATCGCTTTCCCAGAGGTCATCGAACCCTAGAACGGTTGCTGAACGTTTGGGGAAATTTATTCTAACCTGCCTGCGGATCTCGTTAACGATTGCTCTCTTTACAAATCATTTATTAAGGCATTATGGATATTAATTAACTGACAATCCAATTTTTAATATTGCACAGTTTCACATACAAATTCCTGTTTCCTATATAATTTTCTATAAATGGCATAACCATAAAGGAAAATGAAATATTTAAAATGCTTGAATAAACAATATAAGGTAAGTTTATTCAACTTTCATGGAGATTATAAGAATGTTGCATTAATTCTTTAAAAAGGTAAATTCAGGCAATGCAACACATACATTTAATCATTAAAGAAGGATAATTTAAAGTTATCAGGAATTTATATCAACTAATAGAACGCCTTAGTGTAATTACTAAAAGTGTAACTGAAAATGCAATACGCAACTGTTTAAATCAAATGTGTTTTATTAAACAATTAAATTTTAAGTATTTATTATATTTAATTCAGTTATATATTTGCCTTAAAGTTTAATCTACAGATTATTTAGAAGAATGTTAAGATTTACTTGGTTATATATGAACTTATTATATGTTAAGCTTGCTTTAAACGTCTTCTATTTAGATCAACTAATTATTTCTTTTATTGTGTGGGTATACATTAAGTAATATAGACGTTCCTCACCTTTAAATACCTGAGATTACATTTAGATAGTAAACTGAACAAATAGATACGAAAGAAAGAGAAATGTATTGTTGGATAGGAAAAAGCCACAACAATTGCTGCTCTATACAGTCATAATTAAGCCTGTATGAACATATGGCATCGAATTGTTGGGGTGCATCAGCAAGTCTAATGTGACAATCATACAATGATGACAATCAAATATTTTAAGATCAATTGTTGACACCCATTGGTATAAGATCATACAAATGAAATGATTCACAACGATTCGCAGTAAAGAAGTCGTCACGAAAAGCTAAAAACCTATACAACTCTTTACTTGAACTTCTTCTTCTTCTTCTACATAACAAAATAATAAGAATACTTGATTGCAGATGTCCAGCTGACCTTTAACATGGCTAAGCAGTTGTTTTCACTGGAAGAGATCTCATCCAGTCATAATGCAAGATCTATCATATATCTTAAGACAGCAGATTAGTTTATTTTAAAAGTATTTTGTACTTTGATTGCCGATTTATATTCAACAAAATAATATATAGCCCAGTCCTCTCTTTTCTACTGCTAGTATCTGTGCAAAATACGAAGTATTGAATACCAACTGTAATAGGTTTCATTGCAACATTTCCTTGTACAGTGCAATAACTCTTATGGTGTATTACCAACAAATAAGATAACACCTATATCATTATAAAGAAGAAAGATGGGAGATTTATTTAGACTAGATATACAGAATGCAACCGCCATTTTCAATCAAAAATACATTTTCGATCTGTTTTGTCAATTTTGAAACTAACTTAAGATCTTTTTAATGTATTTCAATGTTATCTCGAGCAGGTATTGAATATTAATAACAAGACGAATCGTTGATTTGTACCAGGTTGCTTGTTTTAGTTATTTTATCAACATATTTTAATCACAAACAATCTTTTTTATTTTAATAAACCACTTATCAAGTAAATTGTTTTCCTAACCAAAATATTAGGGTGTCCAAAGCAGTGATTTATGTATAAATGGAAAAAACACATGTAAATAATAATTTAAATGTGAAATTTTATACAACCCTAATGTTGTTTTATAAATCAAGTAGCAAATATCAAGAAATGAAGCATTTAGATTAGTCATCCAAACAATTTTATATGTTGATGTTTATTTAATTTATAAAGAAACCGGATGACTTCCCAGGTGTTCCACTGCCGCACATGTTCGTTTTGAATTTCTCATTATCAACTAAACCATACAATAAAATTAAGACAGTGGCGTGGAGCTTTTATATAACATCTTCTTCATGTATGAATCTATCACAAAATGGAGTCATATTGACTGATAAAATATTGTGATGATTGTGAGTTGAATTATTTTTTATATAACACTTTTATTCCATCTAAATCACATAAAGAAACATTACTAGACAAGATTATTGGTACGCCGATGATCCGACGTATTGCATAAGCTTATCAGCAAATCTTTCTCGTTTCTGCTAATTATAATAAATCGTGATGTTGGCGCTACAACAATATGTTGTTGGTCATTACGTTTTGGTGTTATTGCAATCATCTTAGATAATTGTCCTTTCAACAAAAAAAATTTCATAAAGTTCAATCTAAAACTTATGTTAGAAATAAATTTTTTAAAGTAATATTGCCTTATGTTCATGTCAGATTCTGTTTAACTTCTGTTGCTATATGCTATTTTTAATTTTATTGTTTTCTACAGCAAGAGTTTTAATGGTACAAACTGCTAATAAGATTGCCTTTTCTTCCTGCTAGGTACCCGCTTGACGAGCCAAGTTATACATAATTATGATAATATCTTCACAAGTTTCAATATCTACGAATCTAAAATACAGTGTAAAGATACTATTTTTTACACTTTTATTACATTCACTTTTTTCACACATCGTCAATTGATTTTCAATGTGTTGATAAAATTATACCTTAGCTTGGGGAAATTATAGGATTTCTAACGATGATAATTTAGAAACTAGTTAAGTGTTCATGTATAACTTGTATTGTATAAGTCTGTATATAAGCCCTCTACCTATGTAATTATTTTATTTAATCTATAAATTGTATATGTGATATGTATAAATACCTTAGCTTGGGGAAATTAAAGGATTTCTAATGATGATAATTTAGAAACTAGTTAAGTTTACATGTATAACTTGTATTATATAAGTCTATATATAAACCCTGTACCTATGTAATTATTCTATTTTTAGTCTATAAATTCCATATGTAGTATGCAAAAATATATGATATAAACCTTTATACTATGTTGTATCATTTAAGAAGGATCTTACTAAGTTTTGAAATTATTTTATTTTCGTTTTGGTTTATTGCATTTACATAAAATGCTAAATTACTATTGTGATTAACGCTGTGAATGTTTTAAAAAAGTAAACATATTCTTAATACTATTTCTGATATTTTGAAATTAGTTTAGTCGACACTTCGAACAATACACTTCATAAAACATTTAATTTTTACAACTAAAATAGATGAAGATAATCGTCCAACCAATTTTTTATGTTCATGTTCATTTATTTTATAAAGAAACCGGATGACTCCTCAGATGTTTGATTGCACTTAAAAAGCAGTAATTTATTATATATGTCATGACATTTTACAGTTTTTTCTAAACATACGTTACAAAGAGGGGAAACGCAATACATGCAAAACATTCCCTCTTCGCCCAGTTTTAAAACAAGCGGTAAACTGTGCACATATGTAATGCGGTTTGTTAAAAGCTAGCATCTTTTAATCTATAAAAATAGCATTAAAAACAAACCGCTTTCAGTTTTAATAGTGTAAAATGGAAAAGGCTTTTCATAAAATTAGAGAAGTGAAGGAATGTAATTAGCACGTATGATATATTGTTTGCTTTCTTAAAAATTTAGTTGTAACGTGCAAAATACTAAAAACAAATGCAGGTAAGTTGATATTGTTATTTTATACCGAATGTAATGTTTTTTTAACTCTCAAAACTATGCAGCAATTAAGTGATGATGAGATCATTCTAGAAAAGGAATGTATGCACATATGTTTTGAATAATTACATCATCCAGCAGAAAGATGCATTCTCCTTTAAAATAATATTATTATCGTATTTTACTGGCTTCTGTTTTTGTTCATAAAGGAAAAAACAAATGCAGGTAATTTGAGAAAAGTTAATTTTAATTAACGATATAAAATGTAATGTTTTTATTTTTAGCCTAACATCAAACTATGCAACAATTAATGGATGACATCATTCATGTTATTTTTCATGCTAGTGCAATAATTCACTGATGACATCATCCGGCGGAATATATAATATTTTGTTAGAAGAAACAGATGCATTTTTCTTTTAATATTATTATCGTATTAAAGGAAAAAACAGATGCAGGTAATTTGAGATTGATATTTTATACCAAATGTAATGTTTTTATTTTTAGCCCTCAAATCTATGCAATAATTAAGCGATGAGATCATTCATTAAAAGGAATGTTTAGATGCACATATAATTACATCATCCAGCAGAAAGATGCATTCTCCTTTAAAATAATATCATTATTGGCTTCTGTTTTATTAAAGGAAAAAACAAATGCAGGTAAGTTGAGAAAAGTTAATTTTAATTAACGATATAAAATGTAATGTTTTTATTTTTAGTCCAACATCAAATCTATGCAACAATTAAGTGATGAGATCATCCAGCAGTACTATTCACGAGAGAGAAGAAAACGATGCATTCTCCTTTAATTATTATTATTATTATTGTATTTTATAGGTCACTATTCATTATTTGTATTAAAGAAAAATCTACAGTACGCTTATGTTGTCAATATTGTATGTACATTAATATTGTTTATTATTTTTTCAGCCCCCTTTAATAAAATGTTTACCCCACCACCTTATTATTAATCAGCAGCGAGGCAACCGCCAAATTTTTCAAATTAACCCCTTTCAACGGCCCACTGGCCCACCGGGGCACTGAAATACCCGCCCACGTAACGCCCCGACAAATTTTTTCGGACCGCCAAATAAATTAACCCCTTTCAACGGCCACCGGGGCACTGGACCACCCGGCCACGTAACGCCCCGACAAATTTTTCGGATTAACCCGGCCCGCCCGGTCGCGTTCACGCGCACGCCGACATCTTTCACACAAGGGGGCCCTGCACCGCTGTCGATCCCAGGGGGACCCCCAGAGTGGGGCCCCGAGGAGGGCGAAGCACCCATAACGATCTCCCCGGGAACGCCAGAGTGGGGGGCCCAGAGCGAAGCACCCTAACGATCTCCCTAGGATGCCCCAGAATGGGGGCCCAGGGCGAAGGCCCCCTTTGCGCGCGGTCTAAACACACACTTTCAAGTCCTGGGGAATTATCTAGTGACTTTTCATTTTTACCAAATATGAGATTTGGCAACCCCGTTTGTTTACATTCAGCTCCAAAGCGACACGTCCTGCAACCTCCTTTAGCGCCAAAACTTCGGACCAATCACGAACAGGCCTGAGATTTCATTTTTCCCGCCAAAACCACGCCCACAGCGACATCTAGCGACACATGCTGCAACCTATTTTACCGGCAATTCAGTCCGACCAATCACGAGCAAGCATCACATTTACATTTTCCCGCCAAAACACTCAACCCCACACCCATGCTGACATCTAGCGGGAAGGACGCCAAGTTTGACACACATAACCTCACAAAATTGTCCTGTCTTAAAAACGAAACTCCCATAAGAATAACATGGGGAGATCTAGTCTTGAACCGCTATTTACTTACTACTATAATCGTCGTTAGCCGCATATGGAGGCGATATAATTATCTCTTAAGGTCACATTACACTGTAAGTATTTATAAAGTGTTTGTTTGGTGCATTCTGGTAATTTGATTCTATTTGTTACAGACAGATTGTTATTTGTTTTCTTTTGGGTTTACCTTTACTCATTTTATAACTTCCTGGTTGTCTTACAATAATTACATACACTTCGTGTATGCGTGGATTGTTGAAACGCCTCTACGTACGAACTGGGTGGTGGCGTAATCTGATTGGTACCTGTAGTCGCGATAACTTTCCCGTGCCCTTTTGTTATTGCATTTTGTGACTTGAAAATTAGTCAAATTTAAAGAAACTAGTCACTCGCATGAATTCTGATTTATGAAACACTCAATTAAGATTTTTAATTATTAAGAATTAATCTTTTGTAAATATATATAAATAATTATTTTTGCCAAGGCTATCAACATTGATCACCACACTGGATAACTTGTGTTAATATTTTACCTGCCGATTTATTCATTTGTTAATAAAGCATTGTATCTCTTATTGAAGGGTTATTATTTCTTTATGCGGGGTACTTGGGGTTTGTATTTACAGCTTTCAAGGAACCTTTATTGGGAAAAGTCGACCACATTGGTAGTAGTCGCAAATGTGTTGTTCTTTTCAGATTTTGTTGGTCAATACTGTAGCTATCTTGGACGATTCTTGGCGCCCATTACAGAAGATCTTTAGTGAGACCCATGACCTCTCACTAGTTAGCTGGCAGCCGACAGATTTAACTGCGGTTAAAAGTAGTTACCGTTTCCCAATAAGCAGTCCCCATTTTGTTGGTAACAAATCTTCTGGCCTTAGCAGTGGAACTAAAAAAGTTTTGTATTATGGGTTCAATCCATTTTAGAAAATGTGTTGGTACCAGATATGACGTCATCGTGACTGTTTAAACTGTTTGACTTAAAAAATAAGTTCTAATACTCTGTATATATAACCCTTTAGCTTCCTACGTGCAGCATAGATTCTCAATGAATAAATACCATCTGGTTCTATTTTGTGCTAGCGTCTTTATTCCGTTCCATGTTTTGTGCTACTTTTCTATTTGTGTATATCCTGTCCTCCTCTTTGATTCTTTTGGACACCCTCTTCCTTCTACTCTCCTGTGGATTTCTATCTAGGGCCTTTTTTGCAATGCTACTTTCTTTATGTCGAACTTCAATTATTTTTGGCTTGTTCTGTGCTATAGTCTTTCGTTTGTTATATAGTCTGTCCATTTAATTCTTAATATTCTTCTGAGGCATTTGTTGAAGTAAGTTTGGAGTTTCTTTTCTGTCTTTTAGGTCATTCTCCAGGATTTGCAGCCATACAGTAAGACCGATTTGACAATGATTTTCAGTATTCGTAGCTTTACTTTCCTGCTAAATTGCAAGAAGTTCTATAATGTTCTCAAGATTCTAAATGCGTAGCTTTTCGGATTCTTTGCTCTACCACTATCTTTGGTTACCATGCTGCCTAAGTAACACAGAACTCATCCAGTTCTTGTATTGGGCTTCCTTTAATCGTAAACAGGTATTGGTTATTTATTCGGATGCGTACAGATTTGGTTTTCACGGTATTGATTCTGAGACCTACTCTTTTGCTACATTATAAAATGCTGTTGATTGCTTGCATATCCGCGAAAGAGTGAGACATACAGCAGATATCACCTGCATAGTCTAGATCATTTAAATAGTTGTAGATGTCACATCTTATGGCTCTTTAATGTCTGCATTCTGCATCACCTAATCCAGTACAATGTTTAAACAATAGTGGAGGGGGATAGGGGAAAACCCTATTTTACTTCTGTTCTAACTGGTATTTGGTGACTGCTTTTTCCGTTATGTTTTTCTGTTTTTCTCTGATTTTCGCATCTTGCTATAGGTCCTGGATTAGATAGATTTTTTGAAGTACGCTTGTGAATTCTGAGATCTTTCATATGGATGTGTAGTTTACCGAGTCGAAGGCACTTTTAAAATCGATAAGCAACAATAATTTTGGCTCTATTACTTCTTCAAGTCTGCTTCTTAGAATCTGGGCTAAGGTCTTGGTTGTACTAATAAGCAGCGTGATGCCCCGCCATTTATTGCATCTAAATAAATCTTCCTTTTTCGGGAGATCACGACATGATATAGTATATATAGTGCGCGAATGCATACCAGATTGGCATACGACCAAGTGTTCTGTCTTTTTCTGTCTTCTCGGTGCCAACAGTCATAATATCAGTATTAATACTACTAATAGTGACATATTATTAAATGTGTCAGATAACCAATGATGTTTTCATTTTTTCATGAAACATTTAGAAAAAACTCATATTGTGAGAATTTTCTAATTCTTAAGATCTAAGCTATCAAAAATTAAAAATTAAAATTAGTTATACGTAGGCCATCATGTAAATATTTTTCTTGACATATCTTTCTTAAGATGCACAGTTTTCTTGTAATAAATTTAAAAAATAGGTCTGTTGCCTGTTTTTGGTTTAAAATATAAATACCGTAAATATTTCCAAACAGTAGCGGATCCAGAAGTTTGTGATAAAGGACGGTGGAGGGGGTTCCTTTCAAGTCAGGTTAGGTTAGTTTTTATTGAGCTGAAAATCTTTCAATCAGAAATTGGGTGAGGAGCGGGTGTCAATTACACACTATGTAAATGCGTGTAGAAGCGTGTAATTAAGAAGTTGTACGCTGCTGCTACTATTGAAGCATAATGTACACCTACCTTTATCAGTCGACACTCCTTTAATAAAAAAATACTAAAATACTTTAATTATAAAAAATGTGTTGTTGTCTACAAGAACTCAATTTCTATCCTATCGTCTCGTGGAAGTGAGATAAAACCTGTCATCGTTTTCTTGATTTTAAATAGGCGGTAGGTCAGTCCCCTACCTGTAAGTGTTATTAATTGCAAGTTAAAATAATTACAACGTTTTGTATTTTAGGCACGCCGATATTTCGAAATGAAATTCACTTGAACATTAAAAAATGTCTTTTAATAATAATTATAATAATATTTTAATAGTAAAATACATTTAGAAATGAAAGCTTTATATTTAGTTTAGATTTTTTAGTTCTAGTTTAATAGATATATGTATTTATTACAAATAATATGGCAACAGATTACTTATTCAATGAAAGATTTACAATTGTATGTAAAGCACGTCTTAAACAAACTTTAAATTTATCGTCAAAGATTCAAACGGACGGTAATAACAGTATTACACAATTGTGAAAACGATTAGAATTATTTATTACAATACTTTTATTTTTCAGAGAAAGTTAACAAGATAGCTCGTTTAACACTCTGTTCACTGTTAAGTAGAGCACTGCAATTGTTTATTACATAAGAAATGGAAGGAAAGACCTAATTGTCGTAATAACATGCTAATAATGCTTAAGTGATTTTAAATTAATTTTATACTATATTTTTCTATTAAATAAAGTAATTTAACATTACCTGCCCATTATTTATTTATTTAAATAAATAGTATGTAGCACTACATTATTAAAGTAAATTCACATCTTAATGTTACCTTTCAATTTCAATTGCAGCTTTGTAGTTTACCTTTTTAGTAAATTAAAAAAGAATTTAATAAAATCTCTGTTAATTATGGTAGTAATTACTTTTCTTTGATCCATTAATAAAAATTCAAAAAAGAGAAATTGCTTTCGATGCAAAATCTGTTTCCAATAGGACGAAACATTAAGATTTTGACTTATTAATTAATAAGCAACAGAGCAAATATTGATGGCGTTACGCTCGTTCTTCCGAAATGCGTCTACTAGAAGAGTACCATAATTGTATGAATGTTGAAATTTTGTTCAACAAAGAAGCGTGACCTGATTTTAATTAGATACTAATTGGTATCCCTTGCCTTGCAACGTTTTAAGAGCACTTATGCACGTTATAAAGTGGCTAACATTAGAAACTTATAGCGAAATATCGTTGCATACCGCTGCTGTTGTGCTAACATATTTCGAAGTGCATACAAACTTGTTTAGAATATTCAAACATTATTTAATTACATTCAAAAGATTGTATATTCTTGTTTAGAGAACATACATATATCCAACTTGCTTAACAATTAGTGAATAAATAAGTCATTATTTAATTAATTAAAACTCATTATAAATACATAATAGGAATATGTAAATGGTTTTACTAACCACTACATAAATTATTATTATAACAAGTGTTGCTGAATAAAATTACTAAATGGCTAATTTAATATATTTTATCATGTTTTTAAGCCAGTGATTTGCTGAGCAGGTTAAAGAATTAACATACTGTTTGTAGAGTTACTGACGTGAAATGACTGATAGCCTATTCTTATCCTGCCAAATTTACAATAATCGATTTTTAATTTAAATTGCGTGTTATGTTAACATCATGGTTTGTTTACTGACAAAATCATCTACAAAATGAATAATAAATTTGTAAGAATAAAAGGTAGCTAGACTGCTTTTTTATTATTGGATTTTTCTATTGATTGATTTTTAGGTTAGGTATTTTCGATTTTTAGGTACAATAATTGCATTTGCAACTGCAGTTCCATAATGATTCACCTGCGACAACCGCCATTTAAAACAAATAATAATAAGAGTTTTTTCGAGATAACTAACATGCAGTCTTGTTTTGTATTATAATACCTACTATGCTGAATCTTATTCAAGCTACTTTTGTTAGTATTCGTATTCGAATACAATATCAAATTTGGTATTCGTATTCAAATAGTTACTTCTTTGGTTGATATTCTGTATTCTAGTTGCCCTTTCTGTTGGAATTCTAGTGAAAAAGAATCCTGGTATTCGAATCCTCGTATTCTAACGAATACATAGATTCAATTTGCGAATACATGGATTCAAAGATTACAATAATAAATAATACCATATTTTTACAAGTGTAATGATGTTATAGAAGAGTCATGTCAGGGGTTGCACGAATCGCGTTTGTTCATTCCTGCAGTTAATTACTGCCATTAAGGTCCAAGTGTACCCAAAAAAAATTTAACGGTATACATTCAAGAATTCTATATATTATATTATATATTGTATTATATATATAAAATTATACCAAATTTAAAAAAAATCACTACAAAGGGGCCATTTAGACATCCCAATACGGCGCATAAATCTTAACCGCATGATCAATAATCGTTGTTTTTTTCTATAAATAATATAATACTGTGATAACTTTGTTTTAAATTATACTATAGGAATGTTAGAACTTGCTTACCTAACTCGTTTTGAAAACGATGTTTATTAGTTAAATTATTTCACATTTCTTACGTGAAAAATTAATTTTAGAGACACTGTGTACATTTAAAATTTAACCAAAAAAATACCACTTAAGTCTCATAGTATTTGAACTACGAGGGCAAATCAAATATAAACGGTAATTTATTATTCATCATTTATTGAATAACGTTATACACAAATTATTGTCTTAACATTTTTCAATATAGTCTCCTGCGTGATCTACACACTTTTGCCACCGATTTGGAAGTTTCAGTCTTCCCTGGTTATAGAAAGTTTGAGGGCGAGTTGTAAGCCAATTGCGCACGTGCTCTTCGACTTCTTCATTGCTTCCAAATCGTTTTCCTCCCAGTGATTCCTTCATAGGCGCGAACAAAAAATAGTCACAGGGGGACAAGTCAGGCTATAAGGAGGGTGCTTGAGGGTTTCCCAGCCCATTTCTTCCAGTGTATTCCTTGTCAAGGCCGCGGTGTGAGGCCTGGCGTTGTCATGGAGGAAAATGACATCTCTGATGGGCATGCCTCGTCTTTTGTTTCGACAGGCGGCTTTTGCCGACCGTAACAACTGGCAGTAGTTAGCCGCATTCACTGTACGTTGATCGTGTAGAAAATCGATCAGTAAAATTCCCCTAGTCAAAAGAAAATCGTTGCAAGGACTTTTCCAGCTGAGTGCCGAGTTTTGGCCTTCACTGGGCAACCTTCATTCTTTCTTCGCCACTCCTTACTTGCCATTTTAGATTCGGGGGTGTAGTGATGTACCCACGTCTCATCGCATGTCACGATGCGCTGCAAAAAGGCCTCCCCTTCTCGCTGAAATCGATTCAGAAGCCTTTCAGCTATCTCCGACCTAACCTGTTTTTGGTTTCCAGTCAACAACCTCGGAACCCATCGAGCACTAATTTTTCGAAAACCAAGTTGAAAACGAGTTAAAATTTCTGACGGTTTAACGCCTTCATTGGTTAAAAACTTTATGATAATCCGTTGCGCAACAGACGAATGTACCTCTTGCTCGGTCATGGCTGTACTGACGACAAAGCCAAGGATGTGCGCGAACCCGTCCGGTTCCTCACTCCTCATAAACCAAATATCTACTCCACACAACATCAGCTACCTCGGAACTGCATTCTAAGCGGAATAGCAAAATTATTTATATTTGATTTACCCTCGTATTTTCCCAAAATTTTAAGAAAATCGTATGTATAGGGACTAAATTATTACCTGCTTTTTGCCAAAAAACAGAAATTACCGGTATTTCATCCAGGGGCGGAGTAAGGCAACATTCCAGGGGAAAGAGTTTTCCGCACAAATAACTATTATAAAAATGCGTTTTGTCTCCGTTAGAGCCAATTTTCTTAAGTATGTATTTCATACTTTGATCATTACTGGACTCTTGAAAAATTCTCTGAATAATCTCTATATATAGAACTCTTTGCTATCAAGAAATAAGCTATCAAATGGTGAAAAGGCATCAAAATGTATTCAGTGGTTCTCGAGATTCACCGGTTTTGACAAAACCTGGGCTTACAAAAACTACAAAGTTAATGGGGACACGCACTGATTGCCAGCGACTGGCGCGTTTTAACCTGCGGTACCTCCATACGCCGTTCATTTTCCAACAAATGCTGTATAAAGTACATAATATATTAATAATAAACTACATAGGTATATAATTAAAATAACAAACTATATTATGTATTCTCTTTAAACACGCCTACCATTGCCTTAAAGTTATTTTGAAAAAAGGCCAACATGTGTTTTTATAGCATTTATTTGAGCAAGAAAACTGTGGGACTTATTAGTAATTACGAAGAAAGGCATTACTAATTATGAATCAAACGTGATTATATTAAATTATAGCTACATGTTATGATCCGATTGACATTATTATTAAGGAAAATAGAAACTCCAGTGCAGTAGCACATCCTAAAAAAAATAAAACAATTAACTTTTATAAGTAGAGCTGTTTTCTTACTTCGTGGATAGTCGACATGATCAGAAGGGGACCGTTGATTTTTCAACGGGTATTATGCTAGTTGTGTTTATTTTGGATGAAATTCGAACTAGTTGAAGTAATTGCTTCAGTTTAGCTTTTCGGGAAGAATATTCTAAAGCAAAACCCCAGAGAATTTGAACTTCAAATTTCAAAGTAGGATTGTTGCAAAGATTTGAGATTCTCAGACAAATTTAAAAAAAATAATCTGTAGAAAATGCACAATGAAAGTGAAAGTATACGTTTATCCTATAAAATGATAGAAAAATTTAAAAACTATAGTTAAGGTTAAAATAGAAGAACGTTATTAAGCTTAGTTCATTAAATATTTATTAGATTAGAGCATTAAGAATATCTTTTAGGTTAGACTTTAGGTTTCCGTACGTCAAATGTTTGTGGAATATATCACCTTATGTGCTTGTCAGCAGCGTGCGGTGCATAAAAAACAGTGAACCAATAGCGATATAACGTAAGCGCTATCACACTCGTACAAATTGCGTACGAGCATGATACGTCGTATCGCGACTGCTTCTACTGTTTCCTATGCACCGCACGCTGCTGGTGCTTGTATTTTCAAACTGAATCTACTTTAGAATATTGTTTAGCATTTTAATAGTAATCTCTTTAAAAACGATATCATTATAAAATGTTTATTTTTATGTAGTTATTAGTTGTACAATAAATCCTTAACAGTTAAAAGGTGAGTGTATGAAATGACCATTAATCAATATTATAAACGTCTTACATGTTTACCAAATTTTAACAATATTGGTTGCAATTTGCATGCAATAATAAGAGTAAATAAACTAGAACGTGCTTAAAACACATGTTCATTTTCCCCTAAAATAAGTCATTTATGTTTCTTTGCCTACTTCTTGAGTATGTCTATTTAATTTAAATTGAATACAACAGGGTCAAACTTTCTTTAATTATCTACGAAAATTCAACTCTCGAGAAAAGACTAATGCGACATCCAGACTGTCAGCCACAGCAATTCTGTCTTAATTCCAACTGATTATGATTATTATTCTTAATTAATTAATTCATTTTATTTATAGTATCACACTATAGAATTTATTTTTATATTTCGATTGCAGAAGTTTAAGTTGGGAGTTGGTTTGTGTCAACGTCCGTTGTAACGTGCAGAAAACTTGAAGATTCAATTTATAAAAATAACCCTACTACGGCCCTGTATAATATCGAAATATTCTCACTGGGTTAAATTTGAATTCATTTCCCACACTAAACACGCGTTCGTTTTAATATATTTATAGACCGTTGCATTTAAAGTTGTAAACTGTAGACAAAATTCTTGATAATTTTGCTAAGTAATAAAGATATTCAATTTCTTTTTAGTTTACAGATTTCATATAAAAATAATTTATTAGTTAGTAGCAGTGTAATATTTTTTTGTGATATTCCTTTGTATTTTAAACTAATAATAAAACTTTTAGCAGTGAACCAAATAATAAATTCCGTTTCATGTATCAGTTTGTCAGATTTCCGGTAGGTTTTAATAAGTACTATAAAATGCAAAATATAATAAGTAATTCTGCAGCATCTTCAAGCATTTTCTCTTATTGGATAAAAATGTCGTCAAGTGATAAGTGATAAGAAAAAAATAATAAATTTCGTATTGTGAATTGCGTTTGGCAGCAGTTGATGGAAATTTGTGTTTTACCGTTTTCTCTTGTACAGTACAATCTAATTATAGATTAACCGTTTTGTTATGTGGAGAAATAATTGTATTTAGCTATAGCTCATTGAGAATAGAACTTAATAGTTATTAAATTTCTCTCATCTGAATACTGTATTGGCTTGAAGAATCAGTTTAAAGTTAGTAAACAGTGAATTTATGTTAAATCGACACGTTTTATTAGTAATCATATAGCGCATTATGTTGTACAAGGACTCGTCAATAATGATTCAAGCAACATTCTAGTTAGTTTTACGTACCGTTTAATTTAAAGTTAGTTTTTAGTATGATTAAAGTTAATTACAACAAATTTATTCCATATTGGAAAGTTTAGTGTGTCGTTAAATGTGAAAAACAGCTCATAATTCAGAAAGTGTTTCCGATAACTTCCAACCAATGGTTTGTGCTATTTTTGCGAAGTTTTGGAAATTATATCTATTCAGTTTGGGTGGCGCCTTTTAACTTTTTTATTTGTTCCTGGATCTATTATCTAGTCAGAAGCTTTTGTGATTAACACCCACGACGCCCGAGTATAATTTGATTTAATGAGATGTCCCGCCCGGAGCATTCAGACCTTTAATAAGTATCGTAACATAAGTATTATGCATTTCTGGTTTTGTTTGACTTTAGTTATTGTTTTGGATTAATTTGATTACCGAGTAAAGGTAGACTTTTTGTCTGCTACACCGTACGTCTTAATGGTTTACATTGTATCCGATCCTGTGGATGAATACTTGAATTTATTTTAACTAATTAGAAGCTTAGACTTTTCATAAGATTTCAGATTATTTTTTCTAACAAATCTGAATCTACTCGAATTAGTTTATCATTTTAATATAGCGGTCGCTGTACTTTTTCAACGTTATTTAAAAATTAAATTTTATCAAACTAAATTTTATGAATTTAGCAGTATAATTTAGTTGTAAAAATTTTAAAGGAGAGTATTTTGAATGATGTACTCGAATTGTACTTAAATGTATTTTAACATAATTTCGAAGTCTCTCACAAGGACACTGTATGTGCACTCTGTATGAATCGATATATTTTCCAACTTACATACTCCATTCCCCTTTTACCGCATTTTGCAGTGTCGGGGTTCCACACACACACTAAACTCTTATGGGAGTGCAACGGAGGTAATGGAGCTATTGCAGCAAGTACATTACGCTCCCCCATACTTTATCACTCATACAACTTTCATACCTTAACCTAAGGAGCTCAAACACGATAGTACTAAATTTTTAAAATTCAGTCGCCACCGAGGTTTGAACCCCTGTCCCTCTGAACGAGAGGTAGGATCTCTACCACTCGACCACGTAGGGCCTATTTTCCAACTTATTGTTTCAAAGAACTTAGAAATACCATCTTAGAAATACCAACCTTTTTAAATTAAAGAAAACTGTTTTTATTTTATGAATTAATTCAAAACACTTATTGGAGTGCATGTATTAATACTAAAGATGTAAATTGATAATTAAATTAATTTTATGTTATTCTTTCTCAACAATCTGTTCCTAGATACCCCTTTTGATATAACAGCTCATAATTAAAATGATAAAAACCAGATAAAAGTATTACAAAACCAAATTTAAAAAATGCAAGCGAAACTATTTTAAACAATGTTAGAATAGAATTCGATCCGAAATAAAAAGGGAAATTAAGAATACATATGAAACGTATCTTACTCTGGTTGAAACAAATTTAAAGAATAATCTTGAAAACTTTTGGAACTTTGTAAAAAACAAAAGAAATAAATCTACCTTGTCATCTATTTTATACAGCAACGGGCGTAAACTGGAGAAAATGAAATTGCACACGGATTCGCAGATTACTTTAGAAATGGATAGTTGTCGTCACAAATAGTTAAGGATAGAGATCTATACATAATCATTTTATCATTGATAAGTCAAGTGTAACCAAAGAGGAGAAAATGTTTGAGAAATAATAGATCAGTTGGGCCGGATAGAATTCCCGTATACATGCTTAAAGGTTAAAGGCTGCGTTTAATATATGACACCCTCATGTGACATTTTAATACTTCAGGACAGACCGGTACATATCCTAGTCAACGGTTAACATCCAAAATATGGAAACCCATTGCATGTTGAAAACTTCCGTCCTATTTGTATTGTGTCTATGTTTGCCAAAGTTTTCGAATCTGTACTTTTGTAGTATAAGGAAATAGTAATATATGTTATGGATTTATGAAGGGAGGATGGACACCAACAATCCTTTGATCTTTTACACTAATTGCTACTGAAATATACAGCAATCATAAGCAGAAATCATTTAACGTTGTATGTACTGATTTTTCTAAAATGTTTAATAAAGTCGACTGTTTTATATTATTTATTAAATCATCTAAAATCGGTTTTAACTACCACTAATATTTTATAGAAATCATCAAATACTGTCACGTGGGGTTTTCGTGACTGGGGAACGTAGTCAGAGGTAGAGAGAAATTAAACACAAGTTGTAGAAAACAACTATATACTAAAGACAATAGACAGAGTACAAAAGGTTAACATACATGTTGACATATTGATACATATTGTGAGGACATATATGTCCTCCTAAACTAATACAATACAGGGGAGGCTGGAACCAACCCTGTTATAGCACTAAGTCTACTAACTAAGCGTAGGAGCTAGACTCCTGGTAATTATAACTAAGCCGGGTAGCCTGGTCACAACCACCCACAATTTCGCATAGAGTAGGCGATTTAAGCGCCGCCTACTCAACTAAGCAGACTAAGCCATAATTAATCAAAAGACACTTACCCGCTTGTTCTTGATGAGGCTTCTAGTGAGTCTTGGCACAGACTGATTTGAAGCCAAAACAAGCGGGTTTATATATTGCTGAAGGCGGAAACGTTACTGAATTAATTGAATACATTAAGTGGAATACGAAGAACACATGAATACTTAATAAGATCCAAACTGTATAAATTATTCTAATGAGATACAAATTGTATAAATTATTCTGCAGACTGTATAAATTATTCTAATGAGATACAATCTGTATAAATTATTCTCAAGGCTTATGCAGATTGTGAACCGCGCGTGGCGGCGCGTGGGCGAGTATCGCACTACTCTTGATACTAAATGAATGCAAGTTGAAATGTTACAAAAAGGATTTCATTTAAAATAATTCCGTTTGTGACAATACTAATTACATAAACGGAAGCAATTTGTGGAATACTTGGAGTGTCGATGTCGGTCAGAACTTTTCTTAGATCTGTCTGGTGTACCGCAAGGTTTCAGTTATCTCCTTCATTCTAACTATCTACTCTATTAGGATAGTTTTTAAATTTTTAAGAAAATCAGATCAGTCGTGCAGTGTCAGGAATTGCATTCATATTTGGATGTTGTGAATAAATTTGAATATAATATCAGCAAAGGCTTTGTTATGACTTATTCTAGAAAAGTACTTATCTTAAAAGGGGAGTATGTAATGAATTTATTACTAATAACTTAGGAAATTCAGGACTTCAAATCATTATTTTACTCTTTACTTAAATTTTAACAGGTACTTAGAAGTTTTTATAATGAATATTGACACCATTTTGACATTGTATAAATATCTGGTGTGAACAAAATCAGAATATCTATCAGTAATTTGGATTCCATCACATCAGATCGTTGTCCTACTACAACGTATAAAATAAAAATTTTTGGGATACTGTTTACTATAAAACAACAAAAATAACAAATAAATTGGGAGGGTTGTTACGATTTATTAACCAGGTCTAAGTTTTAATACCTTGAGAGCAAAATAACGAGTTTGCAAGTAATGTTTTTATATAAAATCATATATGATATTGTAAATGACCTGGGTGGGGCACAGTAGGAGCAAAGGAACATGGAAAGTTAATTACATTAAGTAAGGTTTGGCAGCTGCATTTCAAGAAATTTATATAAACGCCGACATTCCAATTTAATGTAGGTGGCGAAAAACAAGATGCCATCCCGTGAAAAATAGTTTTTGTTTACACAAGTTCGTTATACATTATATAATAATATATTATATAATGTTTTCTGGATATATGAACATTGAAACAGGATTCGCTTTTTTCTAGCCATTCGGTATATTATGTGCGATTTCATTTTTTGACAGCAACACAAATATATATTGCGGTGATATCAGATCACCTCATTGAAAATTTTATTAACGATAGATCGGAAACGTGAAAACAAATATTTCACATATCAGATTTAAATCAAAAGAGGGACATGCTAAGTGATAGGCATAATTAATATAAAGGTTACACATAGGGTCACAGTTAGGTTCATCAATATTTAAAATAGAAATCAAGAAAAAAATTTCATGCAAACATAACCTAAATTTCATATGCATTTAAAAGGTTGATTTCTATAAAAAAAGGATATCAATCATTTAGATTGCTTTATCATAATACATTATACAACCCAAGTTACACATTGGGATGGGTTTTTCACTTGTAGAGAAGAAGTAATCTTCTTGTTTAAATTTAGAGGCTACGATCTTTAACGTAGGGTGAATTTTTCTATGTTCCAAGAGACCAACTTAGTTTCGCGCTGTCAGTTTACTGAAAGCAGATAATTGGGGTCAATCTTGTTATGATTTATATAGTACAATTATTTTTTAAACTTTGTTATAATAATCCTGAAAATTTTCATTATTGAAGGTTTAAATCTTGTCGTTATGCTTTATTTTGAGATTATTAACTCTTATATTGTGTTTTTCTCACCATTGTTTTTATATAAACACTTGGAGAACTGTATGCTGGACAATTTGATCATAAATTGATTTTATTTGAATCAATATTAAAGTTGGAACTTGCAAATGCATTAATTGGTTGATTCGATGTCGATTAAAAATCTGTATTTAAAGTGAGGTTAGATGTTTGGACCATGTGATTAATGTATCAACGTTTAATAAAAACGGAATTTGAATTAAGTTAAAGTGTTACCTGAATATTTTCAAAAGTTTAAAGAAGATTTTATTAATGTTCCACAACTATTTGAAGTGAACGAGATTATTTAAATAAATTCAGAAGAATTTATTTCCATTATCGATTTATGTATTGACATATTATCACAGGAAATCAGCTGACAAATACATTGATACAGTGTTACCAATAGAGGATTAACATTTAAAAGGAAACTATCTTTATAATATACCAGGTTGGTCGTAATAAAGAGAGTTCTTTAATTTGATTGACAATATTAAAGTTATAAAGTTTTTTCTTTAATAATTTCCAATTTATTTTGTTAAACCTTAAAGGTTCTTTTGAGAACTTATTTTCTTTCAAAAATAAAACAATTCAATTTCTTTTATTTCAATTTATTTTTCATTAAGATAAACATTTTTATTTGTAAACAATTTTTGATTTGTGTTGGTTTGTTCAAGTGAATGACTGTAATAGGCCTATGTCAGGCTATTACGACTTTTAGTTACATTTGAGCAAGCTTGGGAATCAATTTTTCCCATTGATCTTATTGTACGAATTTGAACAATTTTCCCTCTTATCTTTTTATTTTTAACATTTTTATTCATTTTTCTTTTGAATTAAATAAAGTTTATGTGTTTTTAAAATTTACTTAATTGATGCATATACAAGCATTCAGTGTTCTTTCTTTTGAATTTAGAGTTTTGCAGTGGTTGTCCAGTTTGCAGGAGCCCTAGTGTTTGCAACATAAGTTTTTCTCCTTTTTCAGGCATAAGAGTTAATAAGCGTCTCGTAATTGAAACAATTTATGTTCTATCGAATAACTCTGAGCTGGCTCTGATTGGAATAAAGAAAAATATATGAGGTGTATTTTTATTTTAATACACCGTATATAATTTATGTTTATTATTGGAACGGTGGGCATTTTATAGCTATTATATCATTTATTTAAATATATACAAATATCACCGCAATATATTGGTTTTAATTAGAAAATTTAATACTTAACGCAAATATATTTAGACTGAGATCACAAATTAAGTTGTATGTTAACAAGTCAACAAGTAAACAAGTCAAGTCAACAAGTTTAAATGTATAACAAGTTTCCGCTGGTTATTAACTGATGTGTTTTATAACGATTTTCTTAGATTATACAAAGTTTGAAACTACTATTCATTGCTGTAGTGGCACGACAAACTGTTGATGTTCTATTTAGAAAAAAATAACCATAGAAATCAAAGAATGGCATTACTTATTGTAAAGAATTTAGTATAGTTTAAATGGGAATCTTTTCCCAAATTGTGAATTCTCATATTGTTTTTAAACATAACAACAACAATTTGGGTGGCGCCTTTCTATTGTTTATTCATTCCTGCTTTCAATCTATTTTATATTTTTGTATCTTTGTTTATGAAGAATTAGTCTGCTACATATTTAGGAAGATCTAATTTTAGGTACTGTAATCAAATTGGTATTTAAGAAGATCAACGTATGGAAAAAGGATAAAACACTAATTTGAAATAGACACAAACAAATAAGTAATCGAAAACAAAAGAATTGTGTTAATACTGTTTTCTTGCTTTTATTTGGAGAAAGTATTATGCATATCTTTTCTTATAGCTTGATTATTATCTCGTGAACCGCGAGATGCGCGTCGGATATATTCGGAAATCTACAATTATATGTACAAGCTCAGGCTGAAAACGTTTGATGTTTATGTACCAATCAATAATCTGAACTATTTAGCGTTTTCAAACTTAACCATTACAACTAGCAATTATGAAGTACTTAAATATTTGCGAATATCTATCTACTTCAATTTTAAAGAGCAATTTACATTTGTCAAACTTTCATCTGCTTCATTCACCAGTGGAAGACTACAAAAATTTCAGTCTCGAAAACTGCGAACTTCAGTTACCTTTTTAAACCTTAAATCTTATGTACCTGGAATTATCGCTACTAACTTATGCAGTAAAGATCAAGATTTACTAGACTTTTCCACCTTCAAAAAGGTTTTCCTGTTGCGAACATGCACCTTTTTACTATTTTAAAGTTGTTATATGTTCCTGCTAAAAAGTTAAGGTTGTCTTTCCATTTATACAATTGGTTTTGAGTGATTAGAAGCGATAGTTTTATAAATGAAAAATATTTTATTATTATGTGACAGGCTTTACAAGTACCACAGAAGATGTAGAATTTTCATAGTATGGAAACTTTTCTATGATGTATCCTTCTTCATGAAGGATAGTCTTTTAATACAAATAAAATAATCCACTATATCACAATTGTTCCAGATATTCCAACTATGTACAAACGAAAAATCATACACGGCTATTTACTGATATGGAAATTTTTCAAAACTCTATGTAACTAAAACCTTTTACATACATTGAATTTCTTGATGCAGAATTGATTCAAATTGGTAATAATATGTAACATATTTAATGAAAAATTCTCGTAATGAATTGCATTTGAAGTATACAATCTTATACACACCTGACAGTGCAATACTTACGTAACGTTTTATGTCACGGTTCTAAAATAAAGTCATATTTCTGTAGCTCATCTTCATAATTAATTACACTTATTTAAAAGTTTTAAACTGAAAACTACATGATTTACTCGCCGTTATCTGTTACATCTAAATTGACAGGCCGCAAGTAAGACAATATTTTGTGTAGACAAGGTGGATAAGTTATCAAAACTATGCCTGTTATTATTTTTCACCACTAGAGATAAGCATTTTGCAAAGCAGTGGATGAAACGTAACACAACATTCCTGCACATTCTAATGATTATTGTTTAAATGACTGTTCCTTCAACTAACGTTAAGATAAGAAAAACTAGTTGTAGTGTTTTATTGTTTATCTTACCTTTGTAGTTAACCGAGAACCTTATTCTCTGTTTTAGATGTCCAGATAAGCGTCGTGACTCTTTCACGGGATTCTAATTATCAACAATGTTATGTGTAGGAGCTTTGAGATTATGGTGTATGTGAATAGAAATGGCGTGTTGTGTACATGAATATTATGCAGCATAACAAAAGCAATTTGTTATCAAGTGGTTTTGCCTATATGAATACCTCTGCTACCTACACATCTATTCATGTATGATGCAAGTGTATTCATTGTATTGATTTTAAAATTTAAAAAAATTTCGAAATGGCAAGATTCGTGATCAACTGCAAAAAGAAATGACTAGAAAATACGCCCAAAAAGCTCTCTGCTTAAAAAAACAAAATTATTTATCTGTAGTAAGAGGGTTTAGGTATCTCATTTATATTTCTTAAAAACTTTTAAGTTTACATTTATTAAATATATTAGTTACATTTTTCATAATTAAGTATTTAAACAGTCCTGAACCATCTGCTGGGGCGCAGCGGTAAGGGCACAACGATAAAGGAACCTCTCGAACTAGACCCCCACCACACATCAAATTTGGAGAGAGATAAACTTTGAGATGTTTGATAGCAGAAACAGACTGCCTAAATGAATTACTATTAATTCTTGATTAATTAATATTAACCAATTAATTAGTGAATTTAGAGTAATTAGCAATTGTATCCCTTAATTTTATAGTCATTGTTTAAACTACATATGTATGTATATTATTTATGTTAATTAAAAATGAAAGTAATTGATTATACATTACCATATTAGTATTTAATTGTAAGTATTATGTTGCATAAATATTAAAATTATACAAAATTGTTTATTTATGAAATATAATTAATATTTTATTTAAAAAAATAAACGAACTGCATGGAATTTGTACCGTGGTTTTGTAAATGGAAATCCAGCGATCCTTCCACACCGGCCTTTGCCTTTGCTTTTTAAGGAATTGTTTATTTTATAAATAAACGTAAAAAAGAATAATTACATACAATTATTCCTGAATTTTATAGTCATTGTTTAATCTATGTACTTATATTTATGTTAAATAAAAATAAAACTTAGTGATTTTATATATATATATATATATATATATATATATATATATATATATATATATATATATATATATATATATATATATATATATATATATGTATATTTACATTTCGTTATAGCCTTTGTTTTAATCAGCTAATCTTATTCGTTTTTTAAAATGACTTAAAAACACATCGTTGCGAATTCTACTGCTTTCACATAACAAACAAACAAAATTTATCCTTTAAAAGTTGCATATAAAAACATCCTGCTACCCATATCTACACAACAATTCCCAAAATATTAATTATTCGGTTTATATTGGAAATTTCCGCCTTTGGGTGTATAGTAGTATGTAAATAATTAATTTTCATACGATATTTACTAAACCATAACTGTTCACTTAACTAGTATAAGTTATGGCTGCCTAACCAAAATTGATTATGAACGTATGAATAGTTTGTTAACCATTGCATGAATAGAACTATTATTATTACTAAATAATGCTTCTGTAACCTCTATAAGTTTGTATGGGTAAGCACAAAACTTTGCTTTGAATTAAATTATAAATATCAAAGCTTATTTTAACACAAACAAGTGCTACATGGATTATTTAAGTATGTATTATGTATGCAACTAATAGCTCGAGGATTAGCTTTGTACCTACTTTTCAGAAATTAATAATTCAATTGAATTTAAAAAAGGATATCTACACTCATTTTCCATACATTCGCTAATCCCTAAATATGCTTTTATGAAGAATGTAAATTACGTTTAAACGCCACGCCGTTCACTTAATTTTTCGCTATGATATTTACATTTTCCTGTTAGAAAGTTATAATACTGTGTATGGAAGATTAGGGACATTTTTGATATATTCATTTTATAGTGAATGAATGTTACTTATTAGTTGTGCAGCTATATGAATGATATATACAATAGGATTCCCGTTATTTTGCAAAAGTTAAAATCTTTTAGATCCCCCCTAGATCCCTTTAAAATGTGAAAAAAATGAGCTGTGCAGAATTTCAGTCCATTTGGTCAATATTAAGCCGTGCCACCGAGAGGTTAGAATTTAAATGGGATTTAACATGGATTTGGTGCATTTCTAAAGACTCTGTGGCATAACTTTGTATCTTCCTATGTTTTAACTTGAAGATTTGTATACTTATGTTGTTGAAACTGCTGAATACGAATATGATAAAATTTAAACTGCCAGAAAAACATTTAACAGTTGACAGCTGTCGAAAAAGCGGTCAACTTCACTAAAATCAGCATTTTCGAGAACCTGCCAAAGTGTTTTTCGGATCAGATTCGTGTTAACCAACTTCAACAACATAAGTATGTTTCACATTAAAACATAAAAATGTTAAATGTTAAATACCATTTAAACTTTAACCTCTCGGTGGCACGGGTTAATATTAACCAAATGGCCTGAAATTTTGCACAGCTCGTTTTTTGGCATTTTAAACAGATCTAGGGAGAGGGACCTTAAAAATTCTAACTTTCGCAAAATAACTGGTATAATTGAATATGACACAAAACATTTATTTTTTGCGAACATTTATTTATAGAGATGTAAAACGTCACCAAAATTGCAAAAATAAACGCAATCGAATTTTACAAATTGCATTCGATTGCTAATGACTTAAGCTATATATATGCACATTTGCAATAGTATGCAAAGCTTCAAACAGCTTTTGCAAACTTCCAAAGTTTTCGGCGCAGTAGAATTATAAAACCTTGTTCAACAAAAAGTCTTGCATACCTGGCATACAAATTTTGGGTGCTTATTGTACATAATCTAAACTATACTTAACGTAAATATCATCAATATTGGTTGACTATTTAAATTTTTATGGCAACTTAAAAAACATACGCGATTTTGGCAGTTTCTTCGATTTTGCAACTTAACTATTCCAGTTATAACAATCAGACTGGTGCCATTTTGTAGCAATCTTTATTATAAACAAATCATATACTGAACTTTTTTTCGTAGTTAAGCCATCCTGATGAGCTACGGAATAAAAACTTCTGAAAAACGGTTGATGGCGTCTTAAGTTGTTAATAACTTTTCTGCTGTTACTACAATTTAGTACGCAACTAAATATATTATTCTACACACTATTCTGAATAGGTTTGTGCAATAAAATAGCTGTTAACACGAAAGAACCAAAAACAGATACTTTTGGTTCCCTGCCGACTGGACTACTACACTACTATAATATATAGTTCTCAATACGACGCGACGGAGAAAGCGCCGCGTGCGACACGCAGCGTGTTATACGCTCATCTATTACTAGCCTAATATATACATGTGTGGATATGAAATTATATCCGTATTGTAAAATTGGTTACCTTTCAATTAAGTGGAACGTGAATACAGATTATTTACATATGTAGGAGTAAAAAAATAATAATATATAAATAATATCTATGAACCCATTTAATGTTTGCTTTGGTATATCATAAGAAAAGGAATCCTACAATGTCGAAATTCTGAACGTTATCGCTTTTTATAATTTTATAGAACTAGGTTGTTAGAATCTCTCGATTTTTTACAATAAAGTAATATATAGGTTCATTTTTTTATCTTACTTTCAGTTACAAATAGATAGTCTACATACGCATCCTATCTTGTATTGAGATCAATTCTATTACAGGATCTAAAAATATTAAAATTTACAATACTTATCAGTTTTTGATTTAAAAATAATTAAATGTATTTATGGATTTATAAATCAAACATTTTGTTATGTATTCTTAGCTTATAAAATGAATATCAAAACAAATAATTATTTTTTTTATTTTATGATATGAATAGCTTTCTAATTATTTGTTTGTCAACACTTAAGCTGAAGGGCACTCTGATTGGCTTATTCTCGCTCTCCATCCTTTATTAAACGCTTTGCTTTAATGAACAGATTTCGAAACTATTGAAGTACACATTATGAGATTCTCTAGTATCTACCTATCCTACACATTCAAGCTAAACAATGATTTCCATTTTGATTGGATAGGAGTGAATGACACAATACACAATGAATGCTGCATTATTATCCCATACTATATTGTGCACGTTTTAAGTGTTCCCTGAAACGATAAAGGTGAAAGGAATCTCATAACTAGCTGCCAAGCTAGCTTCGAAGGGCATGATCGGAGTTTCGAGGGAAAATATCTAACTAATAATGGCTCCTGAAACGACTACTTCCCTTTTGATGTATTTAAATCTATTTCTGCGTAGTACCATGTCGCCGTCTTAAAGATTAAACAGAAACTAAGAACACACACAGGTTGTAGCTTAATCATTTCGTACATATGTATTTTAAATATACTATATAGAAAATCACATAATTGATAATTACATAATTTGCTTTCCTTATTATTATTATTATTTAGAACAAAACTGTACGGTAAAAATTACAGAAAACTGCCACTTCACGTCCGCTAATCGTGTCTTCAATCTTAATTTCACTCCGCTCGTTCAAAAAGATATTAAGTATAGGGAAAGGTTTGAATATTCTGAAAAACTTAAAGCCGATACTTATAATAATAGTAATGCAGCGTTCAGAACTAACCAGAACCCTAAGAAAAAAATTACCATTGGTAACAAATTTCCCTTCGCTGAATAAGTTTTTGTTGATAGAGCAAAGTTTTTGTTCTAACAACAGAAAATAAAATTAATGTTATACAAACCAATTTAATCCAGTTTCCATCGCAAATAAACGTTGTTAGTATTTTTAGTAAACATAATAAATTGTTTATGGTTTACAACAAAAGTCATTTGTTGTGAAAAATGATTAATTATTTTGTTTTGCATATTAATTACGAACTTTGACGTTTTTTAACGAAAAATTGTAATGAAAGTAGCACTCTTTTTCGTTATTTTTTAATTGTGTTTGTAAAAAACAAACTTCAATCTCGTATCGTATAGTATTATGTCCAACTACTGCCAGCGCAAAAACACAATTAACCTCCAAATTCCAAACTAACCTACAGCAGATATGACTCTATTAGGCAATCCAATCACCAATCAAATTGTGTTTTTGTGGCGTCGACGGAAATGTTTGCTAACAGCGGCCATCATTATTTGGATGGATTAGACTAATTTATTTGGTAATCTAATAGTCCGTCAAATAGTGACTATACAGCGAAGACAGGAATGTTTGCGCACAGCAACCATATTGGTTTAGATTGCCTAATAGAAGTTACTGTCACTTTATAGTAATTTCCTGGGTAGCAAAAAACGTTTTACTTACTATACTACTGTAAGGCGCCGTTACTTTAATGGTAAAGCAATGGTGTAAAACAGGTGGCAGTAACTTTCAGTACTACTTTAAAATTTAAAAAACTTTCAAGTAGCTTCGGGCAAGTTACTGATGCAATCATAATATCACTTTGAAGTTGCAACAACTTTAAAGTAATTATATTAAGTAACAATACTGTTTTACATACTTTAAAAGCAACTTAGAAGTAATGAAACTGCGTAGTTCCAATAAATAGTAGAAACAACTAAATACATAATTACTAAAACATTTCAAACTGAAGTAATTAAACCTATAAAGTCATAGCTTTAGTTATAGTTACGTAACAACCACTCATTCAAAGTTCCGATCTCAGTTACTGCTACTTAGATAATGCCTGCGACACGTTTGTCTTGTCAATGAGTATTTTATTACAAATAATAAAAATAGATCATATTTCTTTTTGTTACTAATACAGCTTTGTAGTTATGCACGTATTGGATGGGCGTTGATCCATACCTACCACACTTTACAAAATGTAAGTATGTTATTAGTATGTATTAGTTATTGTTCAGCCAACCACTAATTTATTGCAAACAAATGCATTATAATGGAAATTATTGTCCTTTGCTTATAAATAAGGAATATTCAAGATAATACAAAATTGAACAAAAAGATTAATTAATAGTGGATGTAAAAAATATGTTATATGTTATATGCTGCTATATCAATTTCATTGGCATTCAAGGATTTTCCGAATATTATGAGAACCCTAATTTCAGAGCAAAATATTTCCATCTCGGCAATTTTGTGTTATTAATGCGCGTTCTAGAACTGATATCGGAATATTTCCAATCAAAAAGAATATTTTCAATAAAGACGGAAGATAAACATGATAACTAATAATTTAATTCTTCTAATGTTATAACCAACCCTTCTCCCACATGCATAAAATTCAAACGGGATTAACATCTATAAATCAAATAAAAAACATGCTGATATTATTACTTTAAAACCCCAGATCCTTTTAGATGAAACGTTCCGCTAGTGAATGCTTATAAAAGGACATATTCCAGATGAGCCCGGTAGTAATTTCGGATGGCTGAAATTTAAGGGTCCAGTTAAGTCCCAAGGCAGTTCTACTGTTCCCGGAACTAATTACCTGTTTCCCAATGCATGAAGATAAATAAAGTAAGGAATTCCGTAATAAGTTGTTACAAAGTTCAACTTTGTAAAACTGTATTTAGCAACTTTTTTTCAGAAGTTGTAATTGCATTCAATTAATAAAATATAATAAATGTCAAAAAATGAATTTCAAATTTCAGTTCGCCACTCAATGACGGGAGTTAGTAACAATTATTATTATTATTATTACTCATTCATCGAAGTATCTACGTTCCGCATATGTGGTGCATCATTAAATACCTCCCCTCCAAACCGCATATAACATTATTGATTAGTTAAATTAACTACATTAAACTAGTTATAATATAGAGCCAAGCATCCAGATATCAGAAATAATCGAATTTAGATTTATCGGTTATTTTAAGTTTAACTATTCAAGTTTATCAAAAATTCTTTGCATTAAATCATTTGGATTTTAACCAAATCTCGGTCAGTAATAAACTGATAGGTATCTATCAACGGTCGCTACAGGCAAGACTATATAATCAACGAAGCCAGGAAAAGAAGCCCTAAGACACGAAAAACGAGTTTATACAGGTTATCGTTAGATTTTTCAAACGTTCTACTACAAAAAAAGGTACCTTCGTTTATTTACTATAAAACCAAGATTCTTTGAGTAAAATGCACTTTTAGTCATCAAGAGCTCCTCATAGCGCAGCTACCAAACCGCGTTCGAACTGTGTCATGGAGTGCTCTTATCGACTAAAACTGATTTTGTAGTTTCGTACTGTAGTGATTTACTACATTTTTATTAACAAGAAAGTACTCAACATACAAAAAGGGCTGCTATAACAACATAAATAAACAAGATTTAATAAACAGATGAAAAGTAATACACGATATTTTATTATCTTGCAAATAATTATTTGTATATATATATATATATATATATATATATATATATATATATATATATATATATATATATATATATATATATATATATATATATATATATATATATATATATATATATATATATATATAACGACAACCTTCCCCAAAACCCACATATTTTATATATGGTGACCCCGCACGGAAAAGTACCCTTCAACCCACTTCTACATTTCACGGTTACTGGTTCTCCTGACTGGAATCTTCTCTCAACCCTGATTTTTTTAGAGGTGGACAAACAGGACTGTTACTGAAAGATTAGTGCCATTACTAACTTCTGCTAGACGAATTATCCTTCACTGGTAACGTAAAATAATTACTGACTAACATTAAATCATTGTCAACAGACCTATAGTAGAATTCAGCTAAGAATAAAGCGAAAGAAGGTATAGGGCAAGCTTGACCTCCGCGTTGATTGGCTAAAATACGGGGCACGTTCACACAACTTAAAAAAGTAAATTTGTGCATAAATTATGTGTAAAGCGCTGTTTCAGATCTACAATAAACGTTACGGCTTACGTTTGCTCAACTACGAAAATACAACTTACTGTGTGTGCAAAAAGAAACTATAATTAATGTACATTTATAATTAACATGACAAAATGCTCATTAATTAATGTACAAAGTTTTAAATGAAAAGGGAAATCGAAAATTTATACCTAAAATCCGGCAACGCTGCATCTATATGTCTAAGATATTAATACTGACAATTTTCGAGGTTATGGTTTAGTTCGAGTTTTTCTCAAGTTTATTATAATTTTTAGTCCTTTTATTAAAACAATAGTTCTTTTAGAACTTACCGGCGCTGTTTTTATTACTGTGTAGGTATGATGATTTATGCAACAATCTTAATTGCAGTTTAAACAATCTTAATAGTATTTTAGTATGTACCCAATTTTAATTATGGCTGAACGACAATCCTTCAAAAATCCAAGAGGAAAAGTAATTCCTAATGGTCAAAATTGATGAAATGGTGAAAAGTGGCGGAAGAACCATATTAGGATTGCCCCCTTATGTTTGTAATTTAAATCCAATCGAGTTGATATAGGCACAAGTGAAACATCATGTAGTATTACATGGCAGCTAATAATACATACAATATATTCACTTACTGGCGTGAACAAATCTTCCTAATCAAGGGATTAGTCTACTGTTACTGCAGAACGATGGTAAGATTGCATAGGTATACCACATAATTAATGAAGAAAAACGAAGGTGGGATTTAGACAAAGTAGTAGAGGATATTGTGGAAAAATATTATAAATTTGGGATCGGAAGGAAAGTTCCAACCCAACGAATCAGAAGAAGATGTTGATATTCGGCCAATATAAAATAACTTTTAAGGTTTTTCGAATCATGGTGACATTATAATGTCATAATAGTGTGCATTATTTATTAATTCTATTTATAAATTGTTCTTAAGATACACTGGCATCTTGTACAAAATCACAGAAATAAATTTTATATATTTTTCAGTAAATATTTTGAAAATTAAATAATATTATATTTCAAATTTCCCGTTGTTTTAATTTTAGGTGTGTAAATGTAACTTGGATCGAAGCGACATCTACTTTATTCTTATTTGGTTTTTACTATAAATCTAACTGAAGGCCTTCTTAAGAAATTCCTACTAGCGAAGTTACCAAACTATTTAAAGATACACGCAGGAAATTTAATGCATCTATCACTATCAACCTTTGTATAAAGACTTGACATGGCTAATGACCTGCTTGAACCTTCAAAGCTTGACAAACCACATAGCTCCTTTGAACAACAATTAGACCAATTGATGAGTAAATACTCTATACAGCGACATTTCTAATATTCAGAATACTTGCACAACAGTACAGTCAATGTCTAATACTGTTCCAATGCTTAATCAGATAAGTAATTTTTCAAACACTTCATAAAATCCTATCACATTAAAGAATACAGTACACGACACCGCCTCAACGTCTTCTATCCTACCACCAAAATTCGCAAAAAAAGTTGATTTTGACATTTCTAATTTTCAACGATAAACCTGGAAATTTTTTATAATTAATATCACATTTTCAATTTGATGTTATATTTTCACGGCATCATAACCTCAATAGATTGCATCAATCAAAAAGTCCTTTCCAAATCAGTCGAAACAAAATGTTATCTTTTCAGAACAAATTTTGAACAAAACTTGGCCATCCTAATATAACTTGAAAATATCCGAAGCCAGCCATTACTAGTATACCATTGGGTCTCTTTCAATTCAAGAGAATGCGTTTTGGGTTGAAAAACTTTGAGTTCTTGGTACCGTTTCATAGATTTCATTTTAACAGGGCTGAACTTTATATTTTTTATACAGGGTGTAACTAACATAAGTAAAAACCTTGTAATGGGGGGAGGCTAGCTGTAATGATTCAGAACATATTTGCCTGATCAACATGTGGTCGCTTCCTGCTTGTTTTCAAGAAAATCACATTTCAAATTTTACGTACGTTATAAGCGAAACACGAGATTTGCGTTTTAAAAACATACCTAACTCTTCTCTATATTTCCTTTTTCGTTGTACGCATTACTGTTATATATTCTAGTAAAGTTAGTAAAAGTTTTAAAGCAAGTTAAAACTGATAAAATGTGACTGTTGTAAAATCAACCATAAATAATTTTTCATATTGCGAACTCCAATGCACACACTGTATAATGTGGTTGTAAAGTTTATTTACGGAGATGCGGAATGCGTATACACACAGTTCGTATATACACAGTACACGTAATCTATTAAACATAAATATCAAATTAATCGTTAATAAAATAGGCCATAAAAAATAGTTAATTTTTTGTAGTTATCTATACACGGTGTAGGAATAACCTATGATCAAACTTTGCAGATAAGCTTCTCAAACTACGAACATGAAGCGTTAACAACTATTTAAATATTAGCGTTAGTATTTATTTCTGTAATTATAATTTAACCAAGTTTAGTCATTAGGTATTAAGATAGTGCGTATATTGTATTTAACCATAGCAACCTTTGGTATTCCTCATACCTTTATAATCACATATTATATTCCAGAAAAAATTATCATGTATGTAGTGTTTCAATCAAAATCATTAACAAATTATGCAAAAAGAGTGGGCCCAAGACTGTAGCGTGTGGCACTCCGGAGGCGAGTGTAAAGTATTGGTATTTTGAGTTTTTATTCATATGTAAAATGGCCGCTCTAAATTTGCATTCCTGTGCATTATTATATATCTCAGTAGCCTTCTTACATTTTGATTATATTATATTTAATTATAAAATCTGATGTTTTCCTTGCAGTAAATATTGCTGTCATTCTTATTTCTGCTTGATGATTTGAATGTCACATTACATGCTGATGCATTCTTGCAATTGGAGAAAATTATAAGAAAGAGTATTATTTTTAGTACCTTTTTCTAATCAATAACATAGTTTCATTATTTATAAGTAAACTATTCTATGAATGATGATTTTTTTACAAATTATTTCAGTTACAATATTTATTACATTATAAATTTTGATAAAATGACGTGATATCTGCATTATTTCTAACTATACCAATCCACGTGTTATAGACTTATAACAAAATTTTAATTATAATTAACACAAATACAAATACAAAGAAAGTACAAATGATATGACAACACAGCGTTGGTATATTGTTAATTAAGTAAGGTAAAAAATATCATCTAACTCTCCACCAGAAGGTAAAGTACCCAATATGGAGGCAACGTTACATGTTTGAATTGCCATGGAAATTCGTTACATCAAAAATGAGGTTGATCTTGCATCTTCTGTGATATTTGCGATTTTGGTTGTAATTCTAATTATTAATTATTATTTCAACCCTACGATTTCACTCATATTTTCACTATTTCTATCACTATCAGTATTTGTCGTTTTATACTTTTTAATAATTCATTCGAATTATTAGAACTCATCTTCTGACTATTAATAGATAACCTATTTCACGACTAAAACTGTACTTCACTCTCGCCACACACACTTTTAATCACTCTGGACACGTTTCAACAGCTAGGCTGTCATCTTCAGCAGACACTGGATAACTAAACTAAAATCTAAAAAGATCTAATCTTATATACATACAGAACTTCACGGTTCGTCGATAATCGATCAAGTTTGACTAACCGTCAAGATTGACTGATTACTGGAGCAATTCTAAAAGACTGGAATTAATAGGACCTATCACAGCTCATGAGCGCTGTTGTATTCTTAATAGTTTCTAATTTTTAATAATTTTCTTAAGTTTTATATTATATCTTAATTTTGAAAGGGGAGAATTTTATAACCTGTGAACTAGAAGGTTTATCGCTGAAAGTTTATATTTCAAATGATGGTTGGAGTCCTCGGATATAAATCTTTTAGTACTAGTGGATTTCCTATAGATCTACTTCTAACTTATTCCTATTCCTTATTACTAACAAATCCAAAAAGATAATTTGTCGTCAACTTCCTTTTCATGGGTAAACTTGATTGTAGGAAATTTAGAATTTAGTTGTTCTACGAAATCTTCAACTGAGCATTTACTTTTGTCAAAAATACAATATACATACCTACCTCAAAAACGTGGAAAATAAGCCAAATATTTACTTAAATCAATTTCAAATTTGCCTATGAAGAGGTTAGCTATAAATGGAGATAAGCTGGTACCCATTGCTGTTCCATCATGAATTTCTTTGTCATTCTATATTTAGTAAATTCATGAACCTAATGGAAATAATTTACTTTCAAAATAATTTAAGATTTTCAAAACAGACGTATACAGTGCAGGCTACATATACCTAATTATTATTAATAATTAAGTTTTCGGAGAAACGAAGTCATTAAAGTCTAGCATACAAAAACCTCGTAATCACATAAATCTCAAACACCTAATACATCTTAACTTTATAAATTAAACTCCTACCTCATAAAGCTGTCATTAAATTGCAGGTAGCATTAATGTCATGTGAGAAATTTATAGCTTGGTTTTAAATTTTAACTTTTACGCCTATGTGCTTTGATCATAATTTAATCAATGTTAAACCATATAATCGTGCGTCCTAAACCCTAATTTTTCTGTTAAACCGATCATTAATCTCCTTTAGTGATTCTGCGTACAGACTACCATTAAGAATTAGTTAATTAGTTAGTGAAAGTCAGGACGTAGAATTTTAAAATATGTGACCTTCATTTATGTAATTCTCTCTTTACAATCTCATTCATAAGAACAGATTACATAGCAACAAAATTCGCATTCTTGTTACACGCGTTAATGTGAAATGACAAGTCGGCTTTTCATTAGTAAATTATGACACCTTCCTATTTCACCCATAATCCTTATACACTCAAGGAGAAAATTATTGCATATTTTCTAGGTTTTTTTTAATTTTTTCTATAATATCTCTGTAATTTGTATTGTTAAATGTAAACAATTTTATATAAGACACTTTGAAATAAGACACTTAACAACAAAAATTACATAAATGTTATAGTAAAGCTAAAAATAAATCACCTAAAAGGTACGCAATATCTTTGTCTGTGAGTGTATTATGAAGTTGAAGGAAAAATGAAGTTTTCTAAGAAGTATGACACTTTTCTTTCATTCTGTTATCGATTTCCTTCGTTTCAACTCAAATTAGTGAAAAACCTTTTTAGCAAGTAAGTTAATTAGAAAAAGCTGAAATTACAGATGATTATTTAATGACAATGCAAAATCTAGTATCTAATTTTGGCAATATATTATGCATTGTAACTTAAAAATAAATCTTCAGATTTCACAATCCACCAAAATTGTTACTTTCTAGTTACTTTTTTCGCAATTTCTGCGTGAAAAATGGTCCACTAATTCTGACAGTTATGTAATCCACAATTTATAACGTAATTCTCGGTGTTAAAAGGATTTTCCTCAAATGAAATTAGATACTTAGGGGATATTCTGATTTTGTGTGAATGGAAAGGCGACAGAAAATGAATAGATTTTACAGAAACATTCTCATTTCGTTAGAAGCTTCGCGAATTTCTACGAAATGATTACAGAATCATCAATTACAATTTTCAGATGTTAAAACTTGAAGGAATTATTTTATTTGTTGTTCAATTTTTAGGTGTGGCCGATTAATCTGTTTAAGTCTGCTTCATGTAACACTCTTAGAAATATTTTGTTAAATTAACTGCAAATTTTAGTTGTCACAGGTCCACTCCATTTTTTGTTAAACAACACTCTGCTATACTGTCAATAACAACATCTACTTTTTAATTATAATTAACCAAATATAACTGCTAAGTACAATCATAAGGGTTTACTTGGTATTTTCAAACTTCGTTGAAAGTAACAACATGCAAATGCAATCGTTACTACTACTAGTGTTAACATAACAGACTTATGGTGTAACTTCTATTTCTTTATTCTGTAATTTTAATACTTTTTTTATTCATTTTAATAATTAAAATTTGTACTAACTACTATGTGTAAACGTTTATTTTACTTAAATATGGTGTTACTTACCCAAGCAGCATCTAAGTAGCACTAACTGAGATCGGAACTTTGATTGAGTAGTTGTTACGTAACTACAACTAAATTTATGACTTTATAGGTTTAATTACTTCAGTTCAGATTATTTTAGTAATTATGTAGCTGTTTCTACTATTTATTAAAACTATGTAGTGTCATTACTTCCGAGTAACTTTTAAAGTATGTGGAACGGTATTGCCACTTATGTTACAAGGAGACCTTACAGTTGACGTTCGTCGATTTCAAAATGTAAATTCGCAGGTTTATAGTTTTTGATTCAATTTTTAGGAATAATTTAAAAAGCAATAAATACTAAACGTTATTATACCAACTGTAAACAGGGATGCATTTTTACTAAAAAAAACTAATTTAAACATAAGTAACGGGGCTAGTAGGAATAGAAGGCCGACCGTGTTTAAACCTACTACGTTAACCACGCGTGCACCCTGTCTGTTGCGAGTAACGTTTTTATTCCAAGTAAATACATTGCGTCTTGTTTGTGTTAATTTGTTATTTTTTAAATAAGCTGTATTAGATTAAATACAGAAACACGTGTTTCCTTATTTTTTACTTTTAATTAACTATTGGTTTACTTGTGATTTACTTTTATTTAAAAAAAGAATTTTTTTAAATAAAACGCTACGCTAGCTGTAAGCTTCCATTCTTAGTATAATTACTTTAAAGTCGTACTGAAAGTTCCTGCTACCAGTCTAAAACCATTGCTTAGCCTTTTAAAGTCACGGAACCTTACACTAGTATTAAAAGTAGTGATGGGAACTTGGGTGTCGAGTGTCGTGATACTATTCGTGGTCGTGACACTTGAAGTGTCACGACACTTAGTGTCGAACAGTAACGCTCTTATTAGAGTGTAACTCTAAGTTGCTTGATCATTCTTACAAAGAAATTAAGCGCAGATTTGTTGAACTAGCCAAGAATCATTGAATGAGACGTACATATAAAAATATTATGTTGTGGATTTTTTCTTTTGTATTAGTATAATATTGACGGTGATAATTTTATCTTGGGTTTTCAGCGAAATAATTAAAATCAATGATTGAAGTTGAATAAGTTCCTCATGTACCTAATTACTATTTCAGCTTTTTTTATTTGTACCTGATAATGTATTTTGAGAAAAGTCTACTGTCGAAACACGTGTAAATAAAAACAATGATCATTGATTTTAATTAATTCAATTTATTTTGCTGAAACTCCAAAACAAAAGTATCATCTTCAATCTTAACAAAAACACGTTCTCGACTAAAGACCAACGTTGTCAGCGAAATTACATTTTTAAATAGTTACGTTTACGAAATTACGTTTTTATAATAAATCTAATGCATAGAATTACAAGTTATTTATAGAATTTGTTTCTTTTCTTTTAAATTTCTGTTTCATAATATGTGTTTGCTTTCATAAATAATTTAATATCTTTTAATGTACTTAATGCATAATAATATATAACCATAACAGAATTTACTCATATAATTTTTTTTAATCCATAGTTTGTTTACACTCTAAAAAATTCCCCTTCAATTTACCCTAAAAAATTGAGGCAACTATGTTACCTCCATTTTTTTGGGGTAAATTTACTTCAAAGTGTAATTTTAATAGGAAGTGGGAAATTTCAATATTAGGTTAAATTTGCATTGTCATGTTTCCTTTTTAAATAAATTTACAGATTAAAATTACGATCTCAATGCAATCTTACATTTTAACATTAAAACACCTGCGTAAAGTTATAACTTTACCTAATATTGACCTAATATTGAAATTTCTCACTTCCTATGAAAATTACACTTGGAAGTAAATTTACCCCAAAAAATGGAGGTAACATAGTTGCCTCCATTTTTTAGGGTAAATTTACCGGTATTTTTTAGAGTGTATGATTTATGTAGCTAGGAATCTTGACATTTTTGACTGCTTCTCGTTTCAATTGGATTACATTAAACTAGCGCATGCATGATGAAATGCGAAGTGTCGTTAAAGTATCATGAAGAGTCGACGACGAGTATCATGTCGCGACACTCGGGTAGTATCGAGACCCCATCACTAATTAAAAGTAAAACTAACTTTTTTGCTACCCAGGATAATCACTTTAAAGTGATTTTTCGTAAACTACTCCATCTCCATAGTTACTTGTAAAATGTAGGAGGCCATTAATCAATTTGCAATTTGATAGATGATTAATAGATGTTGTACTATATAAACTTCAATAAAAATAACAAGTAGGTGCCAAATTGTGCCTTAGGAATAATAATGGTTTCTATCATGTGTATCAACTTATAAATATTTTTGTCTTATTTTATTAAACACATTTTTTATTAAAAAATATATTTAAAGAAGGCGCGTTTATTATTTTTCGATCTATCATCATCACGTTTAACAGAAAAGTTGCAATGGTTAATAATTAAACATTTCATCGCTATTTGTATTATTCAGTACGTATTACAAATAAAATAGTAATCCATTTAGTCATTAAGTTGAAACCAATTTAGATATTAAAAAAGGGTAAAAATTAAATAAATATTTATATTTTAGTATTTTTATTGTATATAATTAACATTCTATTATAATACAATAATATGTATGTGACATAATGCACAAGATGCAAAACCATAAAAATAAAGTAATAAAAGTAATAATAAAATAAATAATAATAATAATTAATATACAAATATGTCTATAACTACTAAACGAGATATCATAAAAAGTGATTTACCTATAAGACAATTTATTAAAGTATACAAATATTAATTATTAGTATTTTTATTAGAGATGATAAACGTTAAAATCATCTGTTAATTTATGGTAAGATGTAGCAGCAGTTTTACATTTTTTTTTTGGAGGAGTGGTCAGTAAAGCATCTTCGTTTTTATCAAAATAAATGAATTGCTTATTGGTCTGGATTTGCTTAGTGGTGATAAAGTAAATATTTACTGTCTTAGTGCAACACTTACGGGTGTTCGGGAGACCACACGACGTTCACCCGTAAAACTGGCTGTCTTCTACCCTATCCTTGGATCCTGGATCCTGGGCAATGGATGAAGCTGTCAGGTCAAGTGTGTGGTGGAGAAATTCGTGAGAATTCTCGACGGTTATTCATACCGATCAGGGGGAGCCCTGGTAATATGATACCGGTGTGGGCGGATTCGCGTCTCGCCTTGGAGCAGGTCATTTATGTTCACCGAAGGAACCCGCTGTCTGATCGAGGTCAGTTATGGTCACCAATGGAACCCGCTGTTTGACCGAATCTTAAGTGAGGAGAAGCTAAGTGAGGTTTATCCCGCTTTTTGGCCGATGGGAAACTGCATGCCGCCAGGTAGATGTGCTTAGGAGCTATCCTGATCACCCTATGATCCGGACTGCAGCCGGGTACAGTGATTGGGAGAAGTTCCAAAAGCCACTACACTTAAGGAGAGTTGAAGCGAATACATAGCGTCTCACAATCAATACAACTTCACCTTAACGGGTACACACTGGGAGTCTATAACGTGTAGACTTACGAGCGAAGCTCTGTCGAGGGCCCACCAAGCCTATATATTGGTAGATCAGGGTGGCAAAACCATTATAAAACCATTATTAAGTCCCATCACAATTGAGGTTGGATTCGATCGGGCAGTGGCCCCAACCCCTGTCTCGGGGAGGAGCTTATGAAGGGAAGAAAGAGGACTGGAGGGCTCTCTCTATTCAACTGAGTTAAGTTGGGGTAATAGTCCTATTTCTGGACGAGGTACTTAGCCCCGTATGAAAGAGTACGGGAGGGTGCCGGCGGGTGAGTACGTGTTAAGTCAATCGCTCCGGTACTAACCTGGTTAGCTAGCAGAGGATGGATAGGCAACCTCGCTCCGACCGGTGAGTGACTGGGAGCAATTGCTATGCGACTGCGCGCTGATTGAGCATATCTCATTTACTTCCTCCCAAGGGAAGGAACGTGGAGGTATGTTAACACGGGGACTCCACGTAAAACATTCAGATAATCTGTCTTAGTGCAACAGCTAATAGATCAGCTACTATTATAGATATTTAGGGAATAATTATGGGAATCGAGGATATTAGGAAAGAGATACAGAGGAAGACCAAGAGAAACATGGGACGGAGTGATCAGTAAAATATTAGCAAGAAAAGGGACAAACTGGTTAGAAACAAAGAACATGGCAAGAAACAAGGAAGAGCGGTTCATGGAAGGTGATAGTGTTTTTAGTTGAGGAAGGTTAAACTGTTTAAGATGTATTAGTTACCTTCGTTAAATAATTTAGGAATATTTAGGAATTGAAGTGAAATGATTATGTATTTATGTTGACCATACACCTTATGGTAGAAGAGCTGGATTAACTATGTATATATAAAGTTCAGTTGTAATAATTGTTGACAGGTTGACACTTGAAAACTTCAATAGTCTTGTGATACAATAGTTCATACGAAAATGGCGAAAATAGATTATTCAATGACTACACAGTTTAAAAGTACACAAGATGTCCATGTACAACTCGTATTTCGTAATTTAAGTCTAACTTTCTTTAGAAATATTATTGGAACTGAATTAATGCACTTACATTTGTACTTTACTATATTCAACAAATAATTTAATCTTTTATTTCGCAACTAATTAAGACTGTTTTATCTAGATAAAACTAACAATAAAAACTCGAAATAAACTGTGAATGTTTGAATTGTTAAAGTGATGCTTTATATTTGCTTCTTGGATCGTTTGTTCGGACAAGTTCTAAAAGCGATCATTAAATCAAGAACGAAAACGTCGATTTCTCTGTTATCAATAAAACTTTTCTTAACTTCTAAGAAGTTGAGTATAATGAAAGTTTAGCGTGAAAATTGAGGAAAATTCAGTTACAAAACTGAAAGAAACCTCAAACTTACCATCCTGTAGTTTGATATATTCTTTGTTATATAGTTGAATATTAGGTACATGTTCATAAACCTTTTTTGATTTAATTACTGTTTACATTTTCAGTAATGATATTACTAATAATTAATATTTTAGTATTTCTTAAATCCTCTTTCGAAAACTAAATATTACTTTGAATTTTTTCTTCAAATTGCGATTAATTCTAAAATTAAGGTGCATTGCTAACTTAATATTAGCATGACAGCCACAGAATTTTAAGATCGGCAATATTTTATAAAAACCAAGCAATTCCGCATACAGAGTAGGATGGCATACACATTACAAGTTTGCAAAAGGCCAATGGACAACTCCTGTGGTATTTGGTCAAGCTTGTTTACTTTCGTACTTCTACACGTCCTCTTCTTGTATTTACAAGTGGGTGTGTGTAGTCTATATTTAGCTTAGGCTAAGTTACCGTTTAAATATTTATATCTGTTACGGCACTGTGACAATAACGTATGTTACTGCAATTCTCTTACGTTATGATAAGATCTGCTTTCTCGAATGCGTTAAAAATAATAGGTAGGTACTGGCTTGCATCTTTGTGCACGTTGTTTTCATGCAAGATGAGATGCTAGTAAATAAAAGTGAACTCCACAAGAAATTAATTGATACCACAAATCGCACAGAAAGAAAATAATAACAAAAAACCTTCGAGGCAGTAGTATTCTATTTACAATTGTGGTTACATCTTTGTTTTGTACTTGTTCATTTAGCTTTTATTGGCCCTTGGCAGAAAACAAATACTCTCTAATAAAAGTTACCTTATGCATGTTTCTTTAATTATTTATTGTTGCATGTGTATACATAGTTTGCATATTCACAACTCTTAACAGCTGTGTAACCACTTCGATTGGTGGTTACAAAAATAATTTAGTTGTAATTTTCAGTCTGCACAATGGAGTTACATTACAGGACTTACTAAAATTATTTACTTATAATATCGTTATCTATTTTAGTAATAGCAGTCAAAATAAAAAACAAAGGGTGACTAATTTAGGAATGTTATTTTATAATATTCATTAACTAAGAATTTAGCTGTTAATTGTTATTAACGTTAATATGTAAATTATTAGCTTCTATTGGTGGATTCCTAACAGAAAATCTGCAGAGTAGGGTGGTCTACAAAGTAATGGTTAAAAATCAAGTTTTTAAATTTTATTCTCCCAGGGCCAAGGATTCATTTTATTCTACCCTATTAAAGATTATCAGAGACAAAATTTTATCCAGTTTGGTCAATATTTAGGGGTAGCTCAGCATCCTAAAGTTTCTATCCTGACGGCTCTGAGTTCCCCCATCTAATATATGGGTATTATCCAGTGTTGCCAACCTCGCCGAACACTTTATCGGTAGATCACCTCGGGACTTTTCGGTAGATCACGACAGAAATCGGTAGATTTAAATTTTCAAACTTATAATACCTAAAAGTAATTTAGGTTTTGATTTAATTACTAGATGATAATTTTTTGATTGAAGAAAAAAAATACAGAACATTTTGAATATATTTATTACAAAATAATTATATATTATAAGAAAAAAAGTCAAACAAAAATAACATATTCAAACAAGTAACAAAACTAAAAAAGTCAAAAGATACTTAACATAAACTGGTACATATAAAATAGTATGATATGTAATAATATGTAATATATAGGTACTTAAATAATATTAATTACAATATTTTGGTATTTTATTTAGAAAAAAATCAAACTTCTTGTGTATCTGCTTTGGATTCGTACAAATTAGCTTTGGTCATGTTATTAATCATTTTTTTATTAATATGAAAGTCAAAACAGTTTTGATGACCCAAATATTCTTTAGTGTGCAATAGTCCAGAGATAGTGGCAGTCAAGAGTTTATTTCTCTGCTTTGTTTTCATTAAATTTATCGATGAAAAAATTCTTTCTACGTTGGCGGATGAGTGTGGCAAACAGAGCAAATTAAACACAAAATTTGAAAGTGAACTGAACATTGGCGTACCGTCTCCAAACTTTGCTTCATTTACTTGTTGCCAAAATGCCTGAATTTCATCGGAAAAGGTTTTAACTTTATCGCAGTTTCGTAATAACCGCCATTCTGTATCAACTTGTTGCAAATCAGTGGTAATTAGGTGAGGAAATAGATTAGCCGTGTCTGAAATGGACGGAACAGATCCCGCTTTTACTGTTTGTGGATCTAAAAAATTTAAATTTTCCAAAATGTTATTATTCAAAGGAAAACGTAGTAAAATTTGACTGCAACTTTCTATATAAAACTGTAAACATCGCAACCTAAAGAAATTCAGCTGCTCATCAGTAAATTCACCTTCACTTATAGTTTTAGCGACATTGGCACCAAAATACATCGTTTCAACAGTTAAATAATTTTGAGGATTTTTAAAATTAATATGTTTAATATCTGTATTTTGTAGATAATTTCTATCTATGAAACAATCATATATAGCTTTTAATACATTACACACATTTTTATACACAACATGAAGTTTTGGGCTTTCCGATTGCATCTCTTTGTTAAGGTTGGTAAAAAAAGGCAATACAAATTCTAAAAATTGCAAAAATAATTTTGTAACAGGATTATTCAATTAGACAAAATATTTTCTGCTGCCAATAGGTCATTGCGACTTACGGCATCAGTAAAATAAAGACGTAGGGGATTATATTGTTCTAATATTCTCGATACCACACTAACGACAGAAAGCCAACGAGTCTGAGCAGGATGTAAAATTTTATGAACTTTTACTTCACAAAAATTTTGAAACTCTTGGAATTCCGAAATTCTTTTCGGACTTGAACCAAAATAATTATAAATGTCTCTGGTTAAGTCTTCTATATAACGAGGTAATTTTTGACATGCATAGGATGCGCATAAATGAAAGGAGTGACAAATACACTTCATAATATATAATGCTGGAACATCATTTTTTAATAAAGTCATCAATGAATTATGTTGTCCCATCATTACATTTGCCCCATCTGAAGCAAACCCAATCAAATTTTCTTTATAAGGAATTTGTCTCTCCTCGAATAAAGTAACAATATGATTATACAAAGTGAGTGCGTTTGCTTCAGAAAGTTTAATTAAACCTAAGCTTGCTTTGCATCTACGGACCTTGTTAAGCAATTGCGGTCTGATTTGAAAATTTCTCAGACAAATTCAAAAATTAAAAATAAATTCATTCTAAATTTTGCCGTTTTTCGGTAGAATGTTAGTGTCGTTCGGTAGATCGGTAGAGAAGTTTAAAAAACGGTAGATCTACCGAAAAATCGGTAGGGTTGGCAACACTGGTATTATCTGCTCAAGGCGCAGGGACGAACCCATGGGGGGGATGGGAGGGGAAGCTCCCCCCTCAAAGTTGATAATTTTGACCGAGAGTTGGCAATTTCACAATTTGAGAAAAATGAAGATAAGAAAATGTGTCCAAAACAATTTATTTTTTTAAATTTAATCTAATTGCAATGTATTCACTTTGGAGAGTTTTAAATAAAAATAAGATTTGTGTAAAATACTAATTTTGCTTCATAGAATGTTACATTTTGTACAAATAAAAATATTTTCATCGTAATAAGTTGGCAATTCTAAGGTTACCCTCCCTCCAAAAAAACTCTTTAGGTTCGTCCCTGTCAAGGCGGGGTATCATGGCTGCAGTTGTCAGGGTGGACTTCCTTGAGTCTGGGAACTGCTGATTGAATTTTGTGCATGGTAACCACCTGTAGAAGTTGGTGGAAGAAACTGGAGTTGGTCCTCATCCTTGGTATGAAAACCATTGAATTCCTGAATAAGTGCCACACCCCTCTCTGCATTGTCACTGACTACTATGAGGTTGGCAACGATGCTTTTAGCCTCCAAGAACTTAGGATTCTGCTCCCAAACCTGAGGATCATCCTTGAGGAAGCTTAGATCCAACTGCAGAGCATTCAAGAGTTTTTGGGAATTCAAGCTTTCGTCGTTTCTCGCATTTCTCATTGCCATGCTGCTGTAACATTGCTCCCACCATGGCTCTCTTCGTGTCAAGGGAAACATTTGGGTCAAATAGACTAAGGATCTCCAACTCTTCAGAGAGATACCAAAGATGTGCCTGGAACTTGGCAATTGTAATCATGGAGCTTCTGGAGAAGGAGAAGGTCATTGAATGGAGCAGCTGCAGCAACTGGAGCAGTAATCCAAGCCTTTAGGTATATCCTGACTGCAAAGATTGCTACTTCTTGCAGGCAATTCTTCTCTCGCGCTGTCAGATGTTAAACCTGCTGCCGAAGCATCCACATCTTAAGGGAGTAGAGAACTTTGAACATCCAGCGGACATAATGTTTGGCTCGTGGACATTTGAAGTGGTAGCCAGGCAGGGATTCTCCAAGGAAGATGATAGAAACTTCTAGGAACCCCTTGTACACTAGGAACTCCTTGTGTCATCTCTATAGGATGTAGACTGGAGCTGGTTCTTTGCAAAAGCAAGTACGTCCTTTACACCCTGGACCATCAGCTGTAGCAAACCTTCTGTGGTCAATGTACTCCCAGCTTACCTGAAAGCCCTTGAAAAGGAGATTATCTGGTCCAGAAGAAGCCTCATAGAGTGTGTTGAAGACACCTGTAGGACAACTTCCATAATGTGGTGGCGACAAACAAAGTGGATGAGTGATCTTCCAATCTGCTGCTCAAGAAGGACGCAAGCTCCCATGAGGTGACCAGTATTGGAAGCTGTTGTGTTAAAACACATTCCACAGACATCCTTGGTGAGATTCCATTCATTGAGAAGTTTGAAGACTGCAGCTGCTTGTTCTTGCCTAGTTCCTGCTGACAGCTTTGGAACTCCAAGCAACTGGGGTTCTCCACTGATGGCAGATGAAATGATAATAGGCAGACGATCAATGTTCTTAGGGCCTAGGAGATCAGCAGCTAAGTTCTATTCCGCTTCTTCTCTCTGTGTCGCTTGATAGAGGAACGGCTGATGTTGAGCACATTAGTGTCATGGCCAAGACTGGCTGCTGTTTCTGTAATAATGTATGTTTCCTTAGTATCACTTACACCATTTCTGTCCAGTGCAGGAGCAAGACCTGGAGTCACAATGTTGGAAGGACGCATCCTCTCTGAATCTTTAAAATAATATTAATTATATATTGCGTTATATATCAAGCATCACACATGATGCATTATATTATAAGGTATTTATATGCAATATTTAACGCGATTCTATGTGCCTAGAAATATTGACCTTGAACCACCCCTAAATACTTTTATCAATCCAGATAATATTTGGCAAATATAAGTTTTTTCATATGGAGATTCAAATGAGCCCCTGGGAGCAAAGTTTTCTCAAACTTTATTTTTGTGGACCACCCTACTGCACAGTATACAAAATTAACTTAGTTATTGCAGTGAATTTGAGTGAACTTTACGTAAATTTTAATCAACAGTTGCATACGAGTATTACTAAAATATAATTTTTCGTTCTATTTGAAGTGGACGTTGGGCTGTTACCACATTGTATATGGTGAAATGATGATGTGGACAATAAAAGTACGTAAGATGTAGTATTTCAAACCGTAGTTTCTAAACTTGATCATTTAGTATTCGAGAGAAGAATAACACATATTTAACAGATTTACTAAAATCTTAAAATTCAATTTTTCCTACAGCTACAAAACCGACTAGATTCAACAAATCTAAAACCTGTTAATCTGATTTTGAAAAGATTAAGTTTTAATAATATAAAGATGTTATAAATATATAGAAAGATTATTACCCCGACTGGGAATCGAAACCAGGACCATCTACTTTCCGGGCAGAAGCTCTACCGCTGAGCTATCTGAGATGAATACCATCGGAAATGGCAATTCCGCTATTTAAAGTGTATTAAAGTGTATGTAAATTATGTATACTAGATTAGATGTAAATTAGATTTCAGTATTAAGTTAGTTGCTCGACATTTAGCGACTCATTAAACCAACTATCAAAGCGTAATTAGAGTTTGAAAATTCATCATTTTAAAACAGGAAATTAATAACGGTTAAAGGAATGTTCTTGTAATAATTACCGAAATACTTGAAATAATATTAAGATGTTATAAATATATAGAAAAATTCTCACCCCGATTGGGAATCAAACCCAGGGCCATCTGCTTTCCGGACAGAAGCTCTACCGCTGAGCTATCTGAGATGAATACCATCGGAAATGGCAATTCCGCAATTTAAAGTGGAAATACATGACCAAATTATGTATACTAATTATATTTCAGTATTAAGTTAGTTGCTCGATATTTAGCGACTCATTAAACCAACTATCAAGGTGTAATTAGAATTTGAAAATCCATTATTCTAAAACAGGAAATTAATAACGGTTAAAGTAATGTTCTTGTAATAATTACCGAAATACTTGAAATGATATTAAGATGTTATAAATATATAGAAAAATTATCGCCCCAACTGAGATTCGAACGCAGGACTCTGCTTTCTGGACAGAAGCTCTACCGCTGAACTATCTGTGATGATTACCATCGGAAATTGCATTTTCGCTATTTAAAGTGGAAATACATGACCAAATTATGTTTACTAATTAAAATCCAGTGTTAAGTCAGTTGCTCGACATTTAGCGATTCATTAAACCAACAACCAACTATCAAAGCGTAATTAGAATTTGAAAATATATCATCCTAAAAGAGGAAATTAATAACGGTTAAAGGAATAATTATTGAAATACTTGAAGTAATTTTAAAATGTTTTAAATATATAGAAAGATTATCACCCTAACTGGGAATCGAACCTAGGACCCTCTGATTTCCGGGCATAATCTCTACCGCTAAGCTTAATAATTATAATTTACAAGACACGAAGTTTATTCGCGCAGCAGAGATTTCTGAAGTTTTACTTTAGACACATGAATTAAACAACGTTAAAAGGTTAAATCTGAAACAACTAATCTAACAGACTTTACATTTAAATTATTCAAGAAGTTGCATTTCTTCCGTTTGGCAAAATTTAAATTTAAAGCTGGTTCTAAAATGTCTTAGTACGTTTCAAACCGATATAACGGGTGATGCCTAAAATTTGAGACTTTGACTCTTCGTTTTATAAATCATGTATCCATTAATAGTTTTCTTTTGTTTTTTGCTATTGGTAAACATTCCAATGAATTCTCTTGACATACGTGAAGTTTGGTTTACTTATAACAATTGTTAAGAAAATTCTTGCATTATGGTTCAAACCAGTCTAATTTGATGATCATATGGAAACACGAGAAACATTTGCTCCAGATCATTTCATGGAAGAAAGTGCACCAAAATGGACGATATATCGAGACATTGAACAATGGCAAGAAGAAACTCCGCCTTTTCGCAAATCAGGTTTTGGCCGAAAAGCGCTGAAGATGATAAAATCCAACATTCGTCGTTAGGAAGAACAGTTGAATAGGAAATGTGGAATATGAACTAGAAAGTTAGCGAAACAATTCAAGTGCAGCCAGTCTGATATTGTCAGGGCCCTTAAGAGTAGATGCGAAATGAAATATAGAAAGAAATCGAAGTGATTAATAGATGATGATAGATCTAAAAGTTTTTTATTTTGATGATGAAAATTACTTTATTTTCAAAAATTCTGATAAAAAGGCGATTGGGGGATTTTATACTAAGGACTCTCTTGCAGCACCTGATGATATTAAAAATAGAGCAAAAGTAATGTGGTTGGCAATAACACCTTCTGGGTTTCGAAACCCTTCTTCTGTTCCTCACGAATAGTCATGAGGAATCCAAGCTAAATGAATCTATTAAGATATACCGTATTCCATTCATTAGGTAAAATTATTCTGATGATAATTACGTGTATTGGCCCAATCTGACCTTATCACATTACCCGAAATCAATAATTATCAGTTGTAGCTCACTTATCAGCTGAATATTGTGTTTGCGGCCAAGGAAGAGAATTCCTCCGTGTGCCCCTAGAACTGCTACCTATTGAGAACTTCTGATCTATTCTAAAGTCCTGTATGTGAGGTTGGGATGCTCAAAATGAGGAGAATCTTAAAAACAGAATTTTATATTGCGAAAGAAAAGAGCCATGATCCTCATACAGAGAATGGTGGAATGTGTGCCCAAAAAAACTGGAACGTTTGGCGTTCTTGAAAAAATTATTAACTTTTATCATTCAAATTGATTAAAATGTAGTACGTACTATAACGCAATAAAATTTATTAAAATCGAAACATTATTCTAGCTTTTATATATATTCAAACACAGTCTCAAATTTTAGGCATCACCCGTTATTAACGTGTTCTGCATTAAATAATATGCAAACTGAAAAACATTACCATTGGGTACTAGTAGTAATGAGACATATCTATTTACGTCTACCTTTTATCCTAAAGTAGCAACTTTGCTTCTAATTACAAAAGTTGTCGCTTGTCAGAGAACGTGGAACATAATCCATTTAATAATTTGTTTTCAATTTGTTTAATTTGTTAATAATTTTTTTTTCAATATAAATTAGTAAGGTCATCTTCAGGAGGAGAATTCAAAGGTGAAAGTGTTAAAAAATGACCTGGAGTGAGACTACTGAAATCGTTAGGGTCAGAGCTTAATGGTAATAGGAGTCTCGAATTCAATATCGCCTCTATTTGTACAAGAACACTATAAAATTCCTCATAGGTTAGTATTTGTTCACCCACTACACGTGCCAAATCAAATTTTACCGATTTAACTCCGGATTCCCAGAGACCTCCAAAATTAGGTGCATGGGGGGGAATAAAATGGCATTGAATGCTTTCTGATTCAGCAACAGAACGCATAACATTAGACAGGACTCGTGCTGCATCGGAGAAATTTGTGCCATGATCGCTATAAATGTGTGAACATTGACAACGTCAAGCTATGCGACGACGTAAAGCAGTCAGAAAGGTGTCTGTAGATAAATCAGACGCTAATTGGAGATGAATGGCTTTGGTGGCCATACATATAAATAAACATATATATGCTTTACGTAGTTTTGCACCACGAATTCTACCTAGGGATATAGTAAAGGGACCTCCATAGTCTACCCCAACATGGGAGAATGGTTTAATCTGAGAGATGCGCGTACTAGGTAAGTTACCCATTGGGGGTTGAAGAGAAGAAGGGTTTACTCGAAAGCATTTCACGCATTTTGAAATAACTTTCTTTATTGTACGACGAGGGGATAAGATCCAATATTTTTGAACAAGTAAGTGATGCAAAGATTGGTATCCAGGGTGGAGATATTTTATATGGGTATATTCAATAATCATTCGCGTCAATTCATGGTTACTGGGTAGTAATGTGGGATGTTTTTGTTGAAAGGGTAATTTGGAAAGGACGAGATATCCGCCCACCCTTATACTCCCTCTCTATCAAGAAAAGGGTTGAGTTTACGAAGACCTTTAGGCAATGGCATCTTTTGTCGATGAAAAGAGATTTCTTTGGAAAATACTTCCAGTTGGGTTCGTTTTACCAAGAGAGTGGATGCTGCTTCAAGTACAGACAAATTAGAGGAACCGAATTTGCGAACAAGAGAATTACGAGAATTGTGTATAAATCTCAAAACATAAGCGATGATGTGCAAGATTTTTCGAAAAGATGAGAATTGCCCTAATAAATTTAAAAAAGATCTTCAACTATCTCTGTGGTTAATACAATCTTACGCTTCTCTTCGTCAGTTTCATATGGGAGATTGTGCGAAATAAAATATACGAGACTAATTCAGACGGAAGTAAACCTCTAGAAGCAGGATCAGCGGGGTTATCCTCGGATAATACATGAAACCAAGAAGCAGGTGGAACATATTTTTGGATAAGTGTGACTCTATTTGAAATAAATGTATTCCACCTGTGAGGTGAACTTTTTACCCATGCCAATACGATTGTGGAATTCGTATAAGCAAAAATGCGATCAATATATAATCTTGTTGAGTAAACATCATAAACATACTTTAATAAAGAAGACAGGAGAAGAGCTCCACAAAGCTCTAACCTAGGGATTGAGAGACTTTTGAGAGGAGAAACTCGAGTTTTAGCAGCAACTAAAAAGCCTGAGATTTCGCCATCATGAATGACTCGCAAGTAAACGACCGCTGCATAACCTGTCTCACTTGCATCTGAGAAACCATGTATCTGATAACATGTGGATCTTGAGGGAATAATAAGTCGAGGAATTTGTATCGAACTAATACATTTCAATTGCGATTTGAAGTGTGTTAATAGAGATATAATATTTTCAGGAGGTGGACTATCCCATCCAATTCCCATCGATCATAAAACCTGGAGGATGTGTTTCAAAAATAAAGTTAAAGGAGAAAGAAATTCTAGGGGATCAAATATTCTTACCAATTCTGACAAAATAGAGCGCGCTTGATACATGAGTTAGAGAGGGGAACTATATCAAAAAAGAAAGTGTCACTAGTAGGGTTCCGCTTAAGTCCCAAAATTTTTATACACGCGTTAATATCCGAGTCAAAAGCAAATAGTTGCTGTTGCAAAGAAGATTCGGGTAAGTGCTTTAAAAGGGATGGGTTATTACTAGACCATTTGTGTAGTTCAAGACATCCCTGAGCAAGAACATGAATTAAATCTCTTTGCAATTCAAATGCCTTTTCCAGAGAACTCGCCCCAGTCGCAATGTCATCAACAAAAACGTCTCGTTTAAGTATTTCCGTGATATGGGGATATGCAGATTCGTATGTATTATCCAACTCCATAATAGTTCTTATCGCTAAAAAAAGGGAACAATTAACATCATAGGTAACTGTGTTTAGGCGATAATCTTTCACAGTTTCATTTTTTGAGAATCTCCATAGAATTATCTAGAAATCGTTCATTTCTCGAGTGACAAGAATTTGTCTGTACATCTGTTTGATGTCTGCTGTGAACACTATCTGATGGAGTCGAAATCCTAAAAGAATTGAACAAATATCCTGTTGTAATTTGGGACCAGGGATTATGCAGTCATTGAGTGATAAATCATTGGAGCACTTAGTGGAGGCATCGAAGACAACACGTAATTTACTTGTAACAATGATGAGGTATGTAATAAGCAAAAAATGAGTTAGATGGTGCTTGGGAATCTAAATAATCTTTCATGAACGCGCAATATTATTCATATAAATTAGGAGACTTTTCTAGCCTTCGCTCTAGAAGGAAAAGGCGCTTAAGAGCAATATCTCGTGAGTCTGGAAAGGAAATCTCCATTTCACGAAAAGGCAAGCACACAATAAACCTGCCTGAATCTGAAGGAGAAACTGAGTGTTGATAGCACTTTTCAGCAAGAGATTCTTCAGGTGTAAGAGTTGAGCATTGAGGAACAGTTTCTAATTCCCAAAACTTCTTGACAGTAATGTCAAGTGATGCATCGAAGGATGAGACAAAACTATTAATAACTGGGGAAACAGAGTCTACCTTTCCCATTATAATCCAGCCAAAAATAGTTTCGATAGCAGCAGGGCCATGTCCCGAAGAGTGAGAAACATTACCTTTTAAAATGGTTGCAAAAACATCAGCACCTAGAAGCATATCAATTGGACGTGAAATATTGAAGTAAGGATCATAATTTTCCTTTGGGTTTTATTGTACAAGTAACACCCTGATTAACACGAAAAGTCGATTGTCCAATCCCACGAACATTCAGAGATAACAATTTACGAGAAAGTCCCAACCTATTGCAACATTTCGTCGAAACGAAAGAGCATTGGCTACCACTATCAATAAGAGCTCGCACTTGCTGATAATCACCTTTATTATCAAGAACCTCAATAATGGCTGTTGACAACATAACTGTACCATGAGTTTTGCTGAATAAATTAGTGGCAAATGTTTCAGGAGCAGACGTTGCATGGGTGATAATCAAGTTATCAATGGCAGAGGTAGAACTAGAAGATCAATCTTTATTAAGTTCTGAATGCGATTTATTTTCAATAGAATTATCAAAATGTAACAAGGTATAATGTTTACGATGACATTTCTTACACGTAGAGTTGGAAGGACATTGGGAACTTACATACCTGAAACCGAGGTAGTTACTACACCATTTCTTTTCTTTTATGCAAGTGAATCGTTCTTGAGGACTTCTGGAATCCAGAACTATCTGGATAGAAACGAAGGACAGTTATAAATTAAATGGTTTTTACTGCAGAGCTGACAGGTGAATTGTTGAGTCTTATTAACAAAAAAACTTCAACTTCTCTTTGATTTTGAGAATTTACAATTAAATTTATAATCTTTAATTGGTTGACCTTCATTTTTTAACGACTTTGGGGTGGTGATTGAGAAATGGCAATAGAGTCAAAAGCTCTACATCTTTTTTCTAAAAAGCTAAATAGATAAGTATATAATTCACGTGTGGTGTTTTTTAAAATGTCATCGTCTTCCATTTCAAAAAGTGTCTGAGTTTCGGAATCAAGTCTATCAAATAACACATTGTAAAGTATGAAATCCCACTTTTTTGTAGGAAATTTCGAACTTTCGAGAATAGAAATATTTTCTTTAAATGCATCCAGCATGTGGCGTAATGATACAAAATCATTCGAATGAGGAATCTTATTAGTGTTGCTTATTAATCTCCAATGAGAGGTGGCAATATGTCTGGTATTTTGATATTGTTTGTGCAACAGGCCAGATATTATTTATTGTTTTCAAATATTTTGATTTACCGCGCTTTTGTGATGCATTACATACTGCTGCGCCCTAGCGCCAAAAAAAGAGACTCTCGTTTACAACAATAAGAAGCGGGCACGTCAAAAATAAAAGTGCGAGTTTTCCGTATTTTCACAACTAGTGCAATTCTATTATCATTGGACACGTGCAGTTTGGAATATAGAGGTGACGATCTCAATAGAAGGGAAACGCAAAAACTAATCGAGAAGTGGCGGTGAACAGCTTCAAAAGGTAGCTGGTATGTGAATGCATTACACGGGAAAAATTAAGTAAAGAATTTCAGCGCTCATTTATGCACGAGTTTTGTGCAAACAGATATCTATCCTTAAGGGAATTATACGCCACAAGATAGTTTTTACCAGCTAAAGGTGTACATCAACTACAGAAAGTGGTGCACCTTTGAGAGAGCCAACTAGATAATTAAATTTGTCAATATTTGACAGTGAGACATTGTTATGAATAATTAAGTCTAACGCATCAATGTAGGCTTCCCACATTGTCATATCGCCCTCAAAAGAGGGCAGAGATATCTTAGGAAGTTTAATGTTACAAAACTTTGAAGAGCATTCATTTAAGTCTTCATTTTTGTTGGGAGTTTTCTTTGCCTCATGGTCAAATAATTGTACAAAAATAGCTTGAACGCGATAATACTGTTCTTCAAAATCTTCCAACATTTTATAATGAGTCTCAAGATCTGGATCATCTTGAATTGAGATAATTGAAATAATTGAAGATTGACATTGAGTAAATGTATCATACATATTTGAAATATTACTGTATCTACACTTAAAATTGTTGTGTGCATTTTGATCGGTTAAAGCCTTTTCTGCTACTTCGCACAAATTGTTCATCTTAATGATCTCGATGTGACGTGATGCAATTAACTGTTTAAGTTTTTTGTCAGCCATTGTCGTAAATTAGTAAAAGTTTCAGATGAGAGTCCAAAAAATCAGAATATATGTGTGAAGCAATGAATTATAACGCTTAATAATACTATAGGGTAATTAATTACTCATGGTACTACCTTAGACATAGGCGAACAAACTCAATATCTTGTTTTCAATTAGTTAAGAGAACAAATTATGCGATAAGCACACGCCGTTACGTTAAGAGATGAGTCTATACTAATATTTATGCAAAGGCAAAGAGGACCCATATGTGAACATGGGACACATATGGTGTCGAAGGTACAACGGGATAACAACGTTAATTTTCCAAAACCTGGTGGGTAAATTATTAAAGTTGCAGTAATGCTACGACCAATATTATCCGGCTCGTAGGACCATTAAATGTTTACTTTTGAGCGTTCATGCAAGTTGGACTGTATTTCAATGAGTTATACAATGACAGCACAAGATAGGGATTTACCACTCACCTTGAATATTGAGACAGGTTTGGAAATTTGCTGGATTCTTCGTGACGGTACTGTTGTGAACGACTCACAACTCATATAATTTTGCATAGATACGAAATGGTACTAGGCAACGCGTATCAATAAACTAGTAGAGTCAAATAAATAATTCTTAGATATAAAACTGTGTTTTATTCCGTCTAAAAGAATTAATAATAAGTGTAACATTAACACCGCCCAAGTGTTAACCCGTTATAAATGGTGACCCGACGTTCCTGAAGAAGAATTTAGCAGTATTGGTCTTTGCCTGCTACCCTGAATTCTCCAGGTGAACATCTAGTTATCCCTGCGTCATCTGTCATCAGCTGCTACTCGACTCCTGTCATCCGAAGAACCTGCTTGCGTGACTTGTCGTGGCTGGCTGAGGGTGACCGTTGGAACCGGAACTAGTGCTCCTTTCTGATCCGATAAGTTTAAATCATTTATTTACTTATTTAATATTTCAAATGGCGACTGTCAAAGTTCCATTTCCAGTTTTTACGAGTAACGATATCGACCTGTATTTTATTTTGGTAGAGAGATACTTTGCTCGTATGCTGATCAACGATGAACTCGACAAATATAACTTGTTAACACTAAACTTACCTTTCGACGTTTTAGGTGCTCATCGCAACTTGACCATTAAAACTCCTAGACAAGAACCGTATACTACATTGAAACGGGCAGTAATAAAATCGATTCTGGGCCCACGAGAATCTCGCATTCATAATCTTTTGGAGACTCTTCAATTCTCTGGTAGTGTCAAAGAACTACTCTTTGACATCCAAAAATTGGATCTGGGATTAACTGAGGAGTTAACCAAAGACTTTTTAATAGCTAAACTACCAACAGAACTTAAAATTCAGTCTTTCAATTTCAATGACTTACCGTTAGTATCCTTTGTAGAGAAATTAGATTTAATTTATTCTTTGCAGAAAACACCACAAAAATTCCTCAGCATTTCAATAAACGCCGTCCCATGCCTTCGGGAAATACCAATTCCCCATTTCCCAGGGTTAATTCAATCCCTCCAACTTCTGATTTAATATTTTTACAAGACCTAACCTACAAAATTAATTTTGTGGTTGACAGTGGTGCAGGTTTTTCCATTCTACCAACCCACATTGCAGTTTCCTGTAACAAAAAAATCCCGCCTGCCAACATTTCATTTATGGCAGTAAACAATACGTCAATTCCTGTGACAGGTATTGTAACTTTGAGGTTACATTTTCCAATTCCTGGCCTACCGCCATGCCCCTGGAAATTTTATGTTGCTGACATATCTACAGCCATTCTAGGCCTGGATTTTTTACAGCAGCACAACCTAACTATTGACTGTTTTTCTCGACGAGTCATTTGCACGGCAGATGTCAAGCTCGCCCAAAACCGCAGCCAAGGTTGTCAATTTCCAACCCCCCCAGTTAAGACTGACTGCTCTTCTCAACGGGTCATTTGCACAGCAGATGCCCAGCCCGCTCGAACTCGCAGTCAAGGTTCCTCAACCCAACAAGTTAAGACTGGCACTAAACGAAAAATATTTTCCGCACAGGCTAATGTTTTGACTCCTCCTTCCGAGTCAATCGTTACTCCTGCGATTTCTTCCCCTCTTCTTCCCTTACCTTCAAACATTAACGTACACTCTTCGGGTACTGTTAACAACATGTCTAGCAATATTGATGTTTACAGCAAGATGCTAAACACACACTTCCCAGAACTTTTACGTAAGTTCGACTACCATCAGCCAGTAAAACATACTGTAGTCCATCACATTGACACGACCGGACCCCCAGTTAAAGCACGCTGTCGCAAACTGAACCCTAATCATCTTTCTTTTCTAGAAGATCATCTTAATGAGCTCTTGGACGCTGATGTAGTACAGCGGTCATCATCTAGCTACGCCACGCCAATTCACATCGTCGGAACGCGAGCAGTAGGCGCAGCAGAGGCACTACCTCCTGGTGACGACCAAGACATCTCAGCCCGCATCGCCCCAACAGACAGTTATCGCTTGGTTGGCGATTATAGAAAACTTAATGCAGTGACAGTACCAGACTGTTATCCAATTCCTTTTTTAACGGACTTTACAAGGAAACTTGCTGGTGCAACCATATTCTCGAAGCTAGACCTCAAAAAGGCCTACTTCGCAATACCAATAGCGGCAGAGGACATTCACAAGACTGCTATTATCATACCTCTGGGACTCTTTGAGTTCAAACCGATGTGTTTCGGACTACGGAATGCAGCCAGCACTTGGAGTCGTTTCATGGACACTGTATTATCAGGGCTCCCATTTTGTTTTTCTTATCTAGATGATATATTAGTTTTTAGTGCTGATTCGCAGCAACATATTGAACATTTACACCAAGTGTTTTCCCGATTAAAAGACAATGGCCTAATTATAAACCTACCAAAGTGTCTCTTTGGAGTCAATGAGCTCGATTTTTTAGGACATCACGTTAATACACGCGGTATCAGACCAATGGCTTCCAAAGTCCAAGCTATAATTGATTACCCATTGCCTTCAAGTCAGAAAGCACTCCGCAATTTTATTGGATTAATTTCGTATTACCATAAATTTGTACCAAACTGTGCGAAAATTCTGGCACCGTTAACCTCTATAGTTGTTCCTGGTAAAGCTTCGCTAAAGCCTGTCCAGTTAAATCAAGAACAAATAGAAGCCTTTAGGCACGCGAAGAATGCTTTGATTACCGCTACTTTATTGGTACATCCGCGAATTAATAACCCTATCAGTATAGCTGCAGACAGTTCGTCTTCCACTATAGCTGGAGTATTACAATCTATTGTGGAGCCAGATGAACGTTTTACTAAGGTCCATCTCGACCTAGTACACCTTCCTTCTTCGGGAGGTTATAAATTCCTCCTTACCATTATTGACCGCTACAGTCGGTGGCCGGAAGCCATTCCTCTGAAGGATTCTTCCGTGGAGTCAGTAATCACTGCATTTGTCGACACGTAGGTGTCCCGCTTTGGAATTCCCAAGTACCTCACCACGGACAATGCAAGAATATTCCTTTCGCATGCATGGATCAACTTCATGGCCATGTTAGGAATTAAACACGTCAAATGCACGGCCTTCCATCCGATTAGTCAAGGCGTTATCGAACGTCTTAATCGGACACTCAAGCAATCCATTCAAACCACAGGAACTTCCTCCTGGTTAACGAATCTTCCTTGGATTCTATTGAGCTTACGTGCAACCCTGAAATCACAAGTTAATGTTTCTCCTGCAGAAATCCTGTATGCTACACCTTTACGACTACCTGGTGATTTCTTCGAAGAAGAACAACTGGCTAACGACATGAACATTCCTAATTTCATAGCCAATCTCAAACGTCGTATGAGGAAGCAGAAGTATTTTTTTACAAAAACGTATTCCAGTCAGTCCTTCGTCCCCAGCGACTTGACCAACTGCACACACGTATACGTTCGTAATGACACGCACACCTTGGGCATGAAAGACAGTTATTTAGGCCCCTATAAAGTGTTAGAACGGACAGTTAAATACGCCACTTTAGAAAATCACACTGTATCTCTTTAGATAGACTAAAGCCTGCATATTTTTTAGATTAGTTACTTTATAATGTTAAGGCAACAATAAACTGATTTCAAATGCTACGCGAGGGCATCTTTTGAAAACCTTTTACCTGTTGACTTTAAAAATTTGAACACTTTTCTGTTTTTTTCTTTCTGTTTACAGGTTCCAAGAGTTGCCGTCGCAAGTTCCGTAGTGTTATTTAGCTTAAGTTTTTTTTATTGTAACTACCTATACTGCCTAGTAGAGTTTTTGTAGCTGGAGAATTTTACAACTTTGTTCAAGTTCCCTTAAAATACTCCATTTTTTCTCCAAAATACCATTCCGTATATTTTCTTTTTCATGTGTGTAATACCCACGTTTCAGATCGGGCGGGGTAATGTTGTGAACGACTCACAACTCATATAATTTTGCATAGATACGAAATGGTACTAGGCAACGCGTATCAATAAACTAGTAGAGTCAAATAAATAATTCTTAGATATAAAACTGTGTTTTATTCCGTCTAAAAGAATTAATAATAAGTGTAACATTAACACCGCCCAAGTGTTAACCCGTTATAGTACCGCCGATGCGCACCAACACAAAATAATAAAGGTTCACAAATAGATGTTCATTTCGACATGAACAAGAGTGGTTTTGTTTAGCTTGTGCTGAATAAAAATTATATATTTTTGAAGGCACAAAAACTGAGTATTATCAAATTTTGACAACTTATTTTTGCCACACCTACTATCCCCGTTTTTTCGGGTTGACTGGTCGCAACAATCATTTTAAGTATTGTAACGAAGTTACAGAATTTTAATTAGTTATTGTGGGTAAAAGAGTAAAGTGGTTATCGACTGCTGGATGCAATCAGTCACCGCTCGGATAAGCCGCCGACTCAAGCAAGTGCACGCGTCCCTTCCCTGACCGATATTTGGCTTGCGCCGCTCTGTTTTACTCCTACCTTTTCCCCCACGCTCCGAGAGCGCCTATATAAACAGGTGCGGAGCGACGATTTATTCAGTCAGCGTCCAGGACTCCCAGCAGGACCAGCCAGCCAGCCAGCCTAGCCAGTCAGAGCCAATCGAACCGTTCCTGGGGAATATAAGAGTAAGATCTCTGACCGATAAACCGATCCCCTTCCCATCCGTTGTATTCCTTGCCCTTTTTCCGAGACTTCACTGTGCGTAGCCGGGAGGTCTCATCCTTACATCCCCCACGCCTTTTCCGAGACTTCACTGTTCGTGGCAGGGAGGTCTCATCCCTACATCCCCCACACCTTTTCCGAGACTTCACTGTGCGTAGGCTGGAGGTCTCATCCCTACCTTTTCCGAGACTTCACTGTGCGTAGCCGGGAGTTCTGATCCCTTACCCCCTGTCCGAGATCTCACTGTGCGTAGCCTGGGGATCTCCTCCCGCTCTCCTTACTCCAGTCCGTTCGCCATTACCCGACACCCCGTTTCACAACCCCGAACCCGTATTTGCAAGCTTGCTTGTTATTGCACGCCGTATTACACTTAGTTCTAAAGATTGAAGCTTACTGGAGGGTTGGAGCTTTCGTAGTAATAAATATTGTTTGGTTTAACAATTGGTGTCTTATTTGTTAGCTTTAACGCCCTATTATTTTGTGAAAGCTTTAGGAGTAGGTGGTGTGATCCAGACTACTGGGCCGACCTCAGCAACCCCAGCAGTTCCCTGGATTATTCTTTCTCCACTAGTAGTTACCCAGTTCCGTGGAGCACACCACGTTAAAATAACTGGCGCCCGAGAGTTACCGCCGATACCGAGATCACCGAAAACCACACAAGCGCCACTATATAAACGGACTCCGAACCGCCCCTTACAGTATCCTCTATTTTTTTAATAATATATAGCAATAATTGTAGTTTTATATTTATTTATAATAAGTAATATAGTGCGATGAATGAGTTGAGGCGTTACATCACGTCTTTGAATTTACATATACGTATGTGTGTAGTGATACACCCAACTCCGTTGTAAATAAATCAATTATGCATCTTGCTTCAATTAATTGAAGGCGACCCCCAGTAATGTTTGTTTACTTTATAACAATAATAATAAATTTTATTTTCTAACTTCTTATAGAGACTCCAACCTCTTAGTCTATAGATTACCTGTAGTATTTATATAAACTCTAAATAAAATAATTTAATATTTAATTGTTTTTTATATTAATTTCTTTTTAACTTTTATGAAATATAACGGATATTAGTAAATTCTTTTAAAAGGACGAGGTTTTATTATCTTTTAAAAACAACACTTTTATCAATCAAAAATTTAAATAATTTGCGCCACCAATATAGATCTCTAGTAACTCAAATAGAAAAAAGTATTTATACACTTTATCAGGTAATTATTGAAGTCTAGAAATTATTTGACTCACTAATTAAATTTTACTTTTGTTTAAGGGGTAAATTTTTATCATTAATCAAGTTTGCAACTTACTTTATAGTGGGAACGATGTTTATTATGTATAAGAATGATTTCAACAAGAGAAATGCTAGTTTCGCTCACATTTTCTATGCTGCTGCGCCCTTTGCCTCTCCCAAATTTTTAGATTTAATGTTAACATTAATGATACCCAACATGGCCATGTTACACAACACATCAATTAAATACAGCCTTGGTAGTGTACTGTCTAGAGTGCTGGACTTTCACGCAAGCGGCCCGCGGTCAATTCCCGGTGCCGGCAGATCTGGTTAAAGTTTTCTGCAGTTTTCCTTAGCTGTGACACAAATGTGGGATTTGCGATTTCCATCTGTAAGTCGGCTGCAGCCGCATTTAGGGACTACGTAATAATAATAATCGCCCCCTCCCTCCCGCACAAGCTTATAGCTTCAGGGGCCTGGTTTCCAGGCTATGGGTTGTAGCAATTATTATATTATTATCAAAGATAACTGGAGAATCTTGAATGTAAATTTGGATTAATATTTTGATAACAAGGATGATGTCAGACGAGAAATTGCAATTTTTTCTAAATAGCGACATGTCTACCAATTCGTTCAAGTTCTCAAGTTGCACTTGCAAGGTCTCAAAAATATGAACTCATAATACTATGTTAGTTAGTTATTTAAGGAAACAAAAATGAGAAATGATAAAACTAGATAGAATTACGCGAATTAATCTCTGCGGTGCTACTATTCTACCAATAACTGACATTAAACATCATTTTAGCGTCAGCATAATATCATGAAGTCGTCCGAATGGATAGCAACTAACTAATCAACGAGGTTTTTTAGGCATATTTTCACCAGGAGTTAGGTTTATGTACTAGTTGTTCTTTTTAGAAAAACATTTCCAGCAAGTTTTTGAACGTTATATACAATAAAAATTTGAAGTTAGCCTTAATAACTTTATACTCCGATTAACAAACATTGATAATCTATTTATAATAATTTTATAGCGACTAGCAATCGAATAGCCTAGTTGTGGCTCTATTGAGTATTGTCTACATTCTATGTACTTATTGATTATACTGTTATCTTGATACACAAAGTTATATTGATATTATATAAAGTTATAGTGTATTGATTTATAAAGTTACGAGTATACTGATTGTACGTTATTATATAAGTATTAATATGTACATATATTAGATGAAGACCCATACCCTGGATTTCCTTTTGGGTCTAGCTGTAATAACACATCTTATTTGTTGTACAGTATAGAAATTAAGTAAACTTCAAACGTCAAACTTATTCCATTTAAAACTCCAGTTACATTATATTTTTAGCATTGTATTTGAGTAGCTGGAACAACAATTTAGAATTGAAACCCTTTTTGTTGAATTAATGCATATAAAACCTTTTAGTTTGTCCTCATAAAACATAATGAATTGTATAGAGCACAGAATTCATGAACTTTAAAACTCAGGACAAATATTGGATATCAGTTACACATTTCAATGTATATAAACGGGCACAAAATCTAGTTCTGTGGTAAAATCAATTCTAGCCTGTTTTTACACCCCATTCTGACATGACAGTGGTAGAATGAAGGATAGCTGTTATTGTAATTTTCTTGACATTGCTTTAGCGTTCAGTTCGATAACAATCACATATGCGAAATGTCTAAAAGTAGTTGATTTGATGTGTTAATAATAATATGTAAATGCATTTGATTTAGTACGCGTATTTATTGTAAGGCTTTTAGTAACTGAATGTGTAATAAATATAGATGGAGTTTAATGCAGTAGCTAGCAATTTATAACATGATTTCGAACACATCGTTAGTGATATATTTACAGACTAGTATACGATTTTTGTCACAATCGTAGAAGCACTGAAATGAAATTATAGTTGTACTTTTTATTTTATTTCATGTACTGCAGCGCTTTGCTGACGGTATTACAATAACTGATGGATCTCGTAAAATGTGCATTTTCTAATGCATTAGTTACGAGAGCACGTAGGATATATGGAATATATCAAATTATTCCGTGCTCATACTAAATAATATTTGTTAATCAATGTTGTATAAATTGTTAATAATATTTTGAAATCCGTTTATTTATTTGAAACTTTTTTATGCACATCCTCCTGTGTTAAAAATGTTATACCTATTACACAGTCCGTCAAGGATCTGGGTATTGGACGAAACTTTGTTTATTTGAAAATAGAAGTTAAAAATAGAAAATAGATTTTTCGGTTTTCCCCGGTCTCATCTGGTTTGCGAGTAATGAATTTGTTATTGTTGTTTTGAGAAGATGGCTTGCATGGATGTTGACTTATAAAACATGAAATAGGAAATTTTTCAGTGCTAGCTAGACAAAGCGTTTATGTTTTTTTTTTTATATTTGCTTTTACCTACGACGAACGCTAAGGAGTGCTAGCGCACAAACTTTCTCAAAAAATGCAATATTTAATAGTTTAAAAACTATTTTCCAAAAAATCTGATATATTTTTTTATATATATCATTTTTACAACTGCTTTTAGGTGTTTTTGAAGGACCTGATATTGGGATAATAATGAAAAGTAGTTCATTTGAAGATTGTTTGGATTTAAATACATAAGCCAATTGCGTGGAATAACTTGAAAGCTCCAATAAAAAATGCATTACGGGCAGTGTTGTAATAGATACTTCTTATTTAGTACCTAGGTACAGGTAAAAGTACATTCGAAAATAAGTACCTAGATACATTTCCAGGTACATTTATGTTCTAGGTGCAGGTACAGCGTGAAATTTAAAAAAAATCATAAATACGTTTGAAAAAATATATACTATAATGTTTACAATAAAACAATAAGAGGAATGCATTTCAAATGATAAAAGATTAATACAGAGTGGGAAATTGCAAGACGATATGTTAAAGACTCACAATTCTTAACATTAACGGACAATAACAAAGGATAAATTTCACAACTAGTCCCAATTTCAGGTTACAGTCACAACTCGGATCGAACTTTTGTAGGAGTATTCCTAGGCCAGTAAGTTACATGATCCAAGTTTCATTGGATTTTAGTAGGGTAAGGGGTCTAAGAGATAACCAGAAGTCAACAGGCTGTGGCCATTTTACAGCTAAGAGCTTGTCTTTCTCGTTTAGAATCAAGACAAGGGTATTTCATTCAGTGTTCTTTCATTTCATTTCATTGATATTGTAGAGTTTTATAATTAAAAAAAATCTAATAATTACAGGTGCTTAGGTGTCATACACAAAGTAACTAGGTACAGGTACAGATACACTTATTTTTAAGTACCTTGATAGGTACTTAGGTATACAAAGAGTACATTACAATACTAATCGGGAAGAAAGATCAGAAAACTTTGAAGTAATCGTACTGCGTAATATGATCATTCAATACCACACGTGTTCATACTGTCCATGCCTTTAACAGTTGATTTACTGCATTACCATTTAGATTATTTCGCACAACTGCTGAGCAAGGTGAGCCATTTCACCAGGAAAGGCGGTAAACTGAAAAACAAATTAAATGAGACTCGTATAGGTACTTAGAAAATCAGCTGCGCGGGCAGGTCATTGTTGGGTTGCCTAAATATATCAGGACCGAACTTAAACTTACTGAAATATTTCTGATGCAATTAAATTTCAAATCTCATCAAATTCGCCGGTTTTATTTGAATTAGGAATAAGAATTAGACATAAATATTTAAATTATAAAAAAAAACACTATACTGACGCTAACTATTATAGAAATAATCTCTACCTAATGTTATACCTTTAGATTATTTTTTCAAATTAAATCCGTAAAATAGCCAAAAGTTTAGTTTTTCTTGTTAAGTTTGCAGCTTTCTAGGTGATTCTATAACAAAACATGTTTTTAATTAAATAAGATCCTAATTTTATTTATCAAAATGAAAAACCGAAAAACAAATGATGTAATTATAAGAGATAGGTAAGACGATCATAAAGGCAAAGCGAGCGTAGCTCAATGGCAAAATACCGTCTCTCTGTGCAATAGATCATCGGTTCAAATCCCGATATTGTTTTGCAGCTTATTTTTTTAATTAATTTACGCACAAAAAAGAAATTGAAATTTTTAAAAATTCAATTCGAATAATGAAATAAAATAATGTATATTTATTTCATTTCGTATTTCAAACAATTGTTTATATACTACAATTAGTAAAATAAAGTATAACTTGATCTCCGTTGTCAATGACACCGGAGTTGAAGACGTTCTTGATCTCCGTTGTTGGCAACGTAAAAATCATTTGATGTTGTATAACAGCCACACGTGACATGCTGCTTTTTATCTCCTTGGTTACGCGTATGATGATACAGGCAAGGCAACTTGCTTCATTATACAATAAATTCGGATGAATTTTAAAAGGGAGAAATTAGGATTGAAACACGAAATAAAATAAAACAACTTATGCAATACGGAGATCAAGATGTCTCGAAGATGTTATAACACCTCGGCTGGCGCCTCGGCGTTATAATACATCTTCTCGGATTTAAAGTATCGCTCGATCTCCTAATTACATAATATATATTATTGAACAGGGATTTAAGAGCGTTAATAAAAGGGACCACACGTCTAAAACCAAATGCTACCTGTGAAGTTTTTCTAAGAAACTCAAGTATTGTACTGTTAGGACCGTTAACTGTAGTTTCAAAGCAAGTATACTTTATGATGTTATTTTATTTTTAGAGTATTTTTTTAATACTCTTCAATAACATTTAAAATTATGTTGAACGTATACTATTATTTGTTGTTACTTGAAGAAAATTCAACCTTTTGTTAGTTAAGAAAAGTTAAGAAAACCTTAATAATGCATAAAATTTATTGAAAAAAATGAATGTTGTAGTATATGAAAACAGAACTACTGTCCAATTTATAAATTATTACAAATAATATAATACAAAACAAACAGCAATAGCAATAAAAAAACACGCATATAAACTACTTAAAATAAAACCTTCTAAAAATATTCTTCTTTTAAAAATATTTTGAATCTTAATTTAAGGAATAATTTGAAAGCTACCTAATTAGTAAAATCTATTTTATTATTAAATTTATAAAACATATTTTTCTAACACAATAACCTTCAAAAGAAACAGTTACCTAAATCCTCATTAAACTGGTTTGGAAAATCCTTATTATCTTTATGATTAAGATTTTGAAGATTATTTACTATAGTATAGAGCAAATTCATTCAGTAAATTTGGATGAATGTTAAGACACAATAATGCATAAAGATATACAGCATTCCACTATTCCCATTCGATTGTTGGCACTGTTTAACAGTCCGAGAATACAACAAGATCACATACGGCGACTTTCAGTATTTGTCAGAGTGCATGTAGTGGTTATAACTATATACTAGTTTATACACTGATCCATAATATTTAAGTTAATGCATAAAAATAACTGTATAATAAGCATACATACCACAGAATTTTAAATGTTATTGAAAAGTTGTATTAAAAAATATTCTAAAAATAAAATAACACCATAAAGTAAACTTGCTTTGAAAATACAGTTAACGGTCCTAACAGTACAATACTCGAGTTTCTTAGAAAACCTTCACAGGTAGCAGTTGGTTTTAGACGTGTGGTCCCTTTTATTAATGCTCTTAAATCCCTGTTCAATAAATATACATTATTTTGTTTCATTATTCGAATTGAATTGTTAAAAATTTCAATTTCTTTTTTGTACGTAAATTAATTTAAAAAAAATAAGCTGCAAAACAATATCGGGATTTGAACCGATGATCTGTTGCACAGAGAGACGGTATTTTGCCATTGAGCTACACCCGCTTTGCCTTTATGATCGTCTTACCTATCTCTTCTTATAATTACATCTTGTGTTTTTCGGATGATCTTATTTAATTAAAAACATGTTTTGTTATAGAATCACTTATAAAGCTGCAAACCTAACAAGAAAAATTAAACTTTCCGCTATTTTACGGATTTAATTTGAAAAGAAATAATCTAAAGGTATAACATTAGGTAGAGATTATGTCTATAGTAGTTAGCGTCATTATAGTGACTTTTTTATAATTTAAATATTTGTATGACTAATTCTTGTTCCTAATTCAAATAAAACCGGCGAATTTGATGAAATTTGAAAATAAATTGCATCAGAAATATTTCAGTTTAAGTTCGGTCCTGATATATTTAGGCAACCCAACAATCACCTGTGCGCGCAGCTGATTTTCTAAGTACCTATACGAGTCTCATTTAATTTGTCTTTCAGTTTACAAGGGACAAAACTAGACGGTATGCTTGGAGACTGTTGTTGGTGGTTAATGAATTTTCATAAAAAGAATAACTTGACTTGGAAGATTGGAAGAAGCAATGGACGAGTCGTAGTGCAAGCATTGATACGTGTGGCATACGTGAATGGAGTGATAGTAAGAGCATCAATAGCAATTAATTTGCTTGATGCAGTAAATATAAAGAAAAAAACTAAGTGAACTAAATAAATACTTAAATTAATTAAAAATTAAAAAACCACTCAATTACATTTTCATTTATACTCGTAATAGAATAAAATTTTGTAGGGTTGTTTTGGATGCAAAATACAAAAAAATAAGGTTACATATGAATTCTCCGACCCAAAAACCACAAAATTCACTATTTAACCGTAAAATACGTAAAAATTGAGAAAAATTGTGCGCTAGCGCTTCTTAGCGCGCATAGTAGGTAAAAGCAAATATCAAAAATGAATTTCTCGTACCCAAAGATGCATTTTCTTTGTCTACTTAGCACTGAAGAATTCCCCATTTCTTGTTTCGATCAACATCTAGTAAGCCATTCCCTCAAAATAACAGTAAAAATAAATTACTCGCATACCAGATGAGAACGGAATAAATGAGAAATTAGTTTTCTATTTCTAACCTTTACTTTCGAGTAAACAAGGTTTCATGCAATACCCAGACTTTACCCTTTATTTTTACATACAGGTTATTATTGCTGAAGAGTGTGTGACTCCTGTAGACAATCTGTTAGCTTCCCAGAAAGTGTTGGTGCAATACTAGAAGAAAGCTTATCTCATTACACCAAATTGAATTTATGATTGTAAGCAAGCCAATAATTGGATTTATAAATCAACACACCTTATCTATGTTATATAAAATTACTTAGAAGGTAAATAATAATTGATAGCTCCTTCTGAAATATCCACCTACAAATCCTACTTGCTATGCACGCAGACACGATATAATATATTCTGTAAGAATAGTTGCACGCCTTGATGCGCCGTTACAGTTAGGTTGTAAAATATATCGCTAATGAATAGATAAATGTTATACAAAGTACTTCATTTATTTATGTAGACACATACAGTTCTGGCTTATATAAACCCTAACATACGTAATGTATGTAAATTAAGAGCCGTTTTAACGCGAGTTGAATTTATTCATGTTTTCGCTTTTAAGCAAAATGTAAAAAGCAGAACAAAATAAAGGGTTGGAATAAAAAGCATATAATAAATTATTTACTCGTTGTGATAAATGGCCATGTATATACCGATGCCCTCATCAATTTGCCCAGTTAACCGAAGTGCCCTATTCAGGTTGCCGTGTGCCGTAAATAAATGCTACTATCACCCGGCAGACTAACCTACAACCAATAAATTCGTATCGAGTACATTAAAGATTCTTTGTTCTTTTATAACACCTACGGGACAGTTCCTTATTTGAAAATAAAAGGTGCATCCCCAAAATTCTACTCGAGTAACGAAACTGTGAAATCTGAGGGTCTAAGGTAAAAATACGTAGTGAAGCACGCTAAAGATTTATAATTATAAAGTAGCGACAGTCTATAAAATATATCTATAAAATCCATAGTTATCTTATACGCAAGCAAAAAATTCGGAATGCTTTTGTACAATATGTCTGAAACATAAATTTATTGGATGTAATACAACTTACGGAACGCCAACTATGGGTTGGAGAAAATTAATTGCGTGAAATTTACTCTAAAGAGCCTAACATCCTTAATCCCTGCTTTTCTAGCAAAACAGTGAATAATATCACGTTTTGCTAATACGAAATGCTTGAAACAACTTCAAATTAGTTACACAATAGTAAATTATGGAATGCTTATTTGTATTAAATGGTAATTTTCCAATGTTATCAGATAAAATAAAAATGTAGAAAAATTAACATCCACTAGAAAAAAATACTTCACATATGCTTCAAAATGTTTGAGTTTCAAAGACTTGAAAGTTTAGCATATTAATGTGTCGTAGCCTCAAGTTTATAAAATTGGATGCACATTAAATTGTTTTGAAAGTCTAAGAAATATCTAAAAATATATTATAATATCGCAGTTTTACAATTTTAGGTTTGCAGCTGTTTACTTATTGAAAGGCTTGTATATCGAAAGCTTTAGAGTTTCTAAGTTTCAGTCTGAAAATACTTTCAGATGAAAGAATCATCGTGTTTACTTTTGCAAAATGTACTAATGGCTCTCCGTTTCCGTGGGTACGCTTATGCTTATTATTTATGTTGCTATCGTATAGGAATATTTATACGCTTCTTATTGATTTAACCGTTGGGTCTATCTGTCGTTAGGCGTAAGATCATTAGAGATGAGATTGTTTTTCGTATCTATACACTACTTTTTCACTTTTTTCTGTTCCTTGCCAACACTTTCACTTCACACCGCTGTACTCCCGGGTTCACTAAATATTGTTTCACTTGCCCTTCTCGTCTACGCTGTGGTTTTCTTCGTCTTCTCTTTCTTGAACCTTTTGCCTCATAGGCTTTTTTTGCTAGTCTATTTTCTTTCTTACTTAAGTGCCTTAACCACCCTAATAGTGTTTCCTCTATTTTTTTCTTCTATATATAGATCTTCAATTGAGTTCCTATGAAATCAAAATGAATGAAATCAAATAAAAATGATTTATACAGGGTGTTTTGGTCCCATTAAAGAGCTATAGGGAAATATGTGTAGAGTAACATTTTACTGACAATTTACTGAAATGCTTTTAATTTATTGTCCCTACTGAAAAACCCTTATATAAGCAAATATATGCACATGTGGAAAAGTCTTTGTCAGCTTACCAGCATGGGTTTGTAAAGAAACGTAACACAGTTACTAATTTACTGGCATTTACGGAATACGTTGCAGAAAATATTGTTGGAGGTCATGAGGTCTACTGTACATACACGGATATTAGTAAAGCCTTTGACAGTGTATCATTTAAGCTGCTCTCTGAAAAATTGTGCAAATTTGGTTTTAGTGTGAGTGCTTTGAAGCTTATAAAATCCTACTTGGTAGACAGAAAAATTTTGTCATAATTAACGGTGTCAAATCGTCTGCGTTCACTCTAACGTCTGGGGTGCCGCAAGGATCCTGCTTAGGACCTCTATTGTTTAATCTGTTCATCAATGACCTACCAAAGTCTGTTATGCATTCAAGATGTTTGCTCTATGCGGATGACTTTAAAGTGTTTTCTGTGATTAAAACCAAGTTAGACAGCATAAATCTCCAAAGTGATCTGAATAACATATCTACATGGTGTAGTCAGAATGATTTGGTGTTAAACAGTGATAAATGTTGTGCTGCAAGATACTCTAGAGTAAAGATTATACATAATAATGATTTTTCTATAAATGGCAACGTACTAATTATAAAAGATCAGGTTAAGGATCTAGGTGTAATCTTTACTAGTAAATTCACATTTAATGATCATGTTGAATATATTGTACAAAAAGCGAATAGAAGCTTATTCTTTATTTTAAGAAATTGCAGTAGTTTTAATAATATTACACTATTGTTTAATCTATGTAACATATACGTGAGAAGTATTTTAGAATATGCAGCGATAATCTGGCTGCCTAAAACTTGTAACCTAATTGAAAATATAGAACAACCACAAAAAGTCTTTGCTAGATGGATTTACAAAAAACTCACGGGTATATATCCTAAATATCCCAACCTAATTTCATATAGGGATCAGTTAAATTGTATTCATCTATCTTGTAAGATTACAATTATTCCATTATCAAAGAGAAGAGACATTATGGTTGTCTTGTTTATTTACAAATTACTGCATTATTACATAGATGCTCCTTCACTTCTGGAACGTATCAGCTTTAGAGTACCTTTGGTGCATTTGCGTCACAAAAACACTGGCATGTTCATGGCCGCAACTGAAAATACTCCGGTTAATTTTGCTTTAACAACTTGCAACAGATTATGGCTATCAAAAATCTGCTATGCTTTTTTTTATATATATTTAAGTGCATATATATTTATATACATATTGTAACAAGAGAGAAAAAGAAAGAACCTCTTCTTCACACAACAAATGGAATATTCTACAGCATTCGAGAGAATGACGCATCGCACCAAGCATGTAAACCAGACTCGGTTTATCTAGCACCTTCCAGAAATACATAGTAGGTTCTAGCGGCTTCTGGTACGATTATATGAGGGTATAAAATCGACTTCGCGGATGAAAGAGGATCAGTCAACAGCGAGTAATTAAACGTGTATCACGAAATAAATAGTAAATGTATAGATAAATGTTATATGGGAAAATTCATAGTCTGTAAATAGTAGTTTTAGTTTGTTAAACAGTTTGTAATCATAGTGTTAATTTATAGTGTTTGCATTAGTGCATGTAAATAAATATTTCTTTGGGAATAGACGATTTAAACAGCACTTGTCTTATTATTTTAAAAAGAACGTAACAATATTATATTATATTATATACATATACATATATACACCTTTTTTTTGTTAGAATTATATTGTGTACTTGTAGATACCAATTATATGTAAAAGGCTTAAAGAGCCGTTTATAATCTGGTTAATAAAACTATTATTATAATGAAAACCTAAGTGTTTTATACCATTAGATTGAAAATCTGATATAATTGTAGTTATATAAGTTTATTTAATTAGTTTTAGGATTAATTAAAATTTATAAAGAATAATCTTCTTATAAATCAAATGTCAGTGCTCGTTTTTTTCAATGAAAATTTAGTATAGTGTTCAATTGTTTACCGGAAAGGGATATAAACCCGGTCATTTTTGTAACAAAATCTCTTCCAATTTTATCTTTAGAAAAGTGCAGTTGTTTTGTAGAGCAATAAAATAAAGTGAAGATTACGTATTGAAATAAAAACATGTAAACAAAGCAAATGCTGAAACTTGAGGTTATTGTTATTAATAATGGATTGTAAGGACTGTGGTTTATCACAACACTATATATAACGGTGTCTCCTAACCACACATTGTACTTGACTAATTGGCAATACGTGTTTCGTAAAGTCGATTTCATGCCAAGAAAAAAGTAACATCGGTACCGAAATACGTATTGGCAATTAGTCAAATGTGGTTAGGAGATACCGTTATATTTAGTGTTATTGTTATGACACAAACATCAAAGTGTTCAAAGTTTTAAGAAAGTTTTTCTATTTTGCGTCTATAATATAGTATATTAAAGAACAAGTTTTATAAGGGTTGATTTGGCGCACGAATCCCAAGTTAGAAAACGAGTCGCAGGCGAGTCTTTCTATGGGATGAGTGTGCCAATGTCCTTATAAAACGAGTATTTTATGCTATTTTTTCTAATTTGCGCCCCCTTTTTTCTTATTTTAATACAAAAAAAAATATTTTGGTCGTCTAGAGAATTTTGTGTTAGTTGGTAACAGTTTGTAACACTCGGCGCCCACTTGAGTTTTTGAATCATTTGTCGTCATCCGTCACTTCAAATAAATTAGTTATTACTTGTGTTACTTTATTAGTGTTACAAATAAATAAAATATGAGCGAAGACAACTTAATTTGCACTCCGCCCGAAATTCGCGAAGAAAAGCAAAGATGATTAAATCGATGATACGTGTCTTGTTTATAGTATCATAAAATTACAAACATGAATTGGACTTACTGATTTGTCCAAGCAGATTTGATGTAGGTACGAGACTTGTTCATGTTACTAATTAGGAATATCCAAAACCTAACCTTCTTTCCAAGTAAAAATAGACCATAACTTCAAGTGAAATTTCATTGTAAGTAACAATCAACAAACAGCGAAACAATTCAACGATATTAATTAAAAATTTATCGGAGGTTGACAATTTTGACAGATACATGCAGTTTGAAGTTGTCACATTCCACGCATTACCCATCCAACCCTTAAAAACTAAATAACCCTATAATTCATTAAAGTACAGTGTACTTTTATATATAGCCATAAACGACTCCTACTGATAGACGTTAATAAACGTATTACAAACGCAAATTAGAAAAAAGCTGTTAAAGCACTGAAAACAGTGCGTTAATAGCTCATTTCAGTGCTTTAATAGCCCAACTTTTTAAAAGTTGACACCATTGAAAAAATGAAAAAACCGAAAATTGACAAAAATAAAATTTTGAAATTGCGATTTTTTTATTTAAAAAGGGAATAAAAGGCGTAAAATAGAAAAAATAGCATAAAAACTCATTTCATAAGTCATTATTGCACTCGTCCTTTAGAAAACTCGCCGCAAGCGGCTCGTTTTCTAAAGTTAGATTCGTGCAATAAATCTTGCATTATGAAACTCGTTCTTTAATATACTAGTAGTAAATCTAAGGAATTTTGTTTTTATAACAAGTGCTTTAAATTATACAAGTGACAATCTATTTTGCAACGGAAATTTTATAATTTGATAATAAAGATATAATTATCAAATTTTCTTTATGACTGGATTTTATGAATGAATGTGGACTGTAATCATAACAGTAATTTACTTATCACGATTAGATAAATAATTGGATTTGGAATTCCACTTCCTTTCATTTCATTATTCAACTGAATGAAAGCAGAGAGCATATACTTGGAAATTTATAACAATACAGTTGGCAAGCTGGTGGCGCCAAAAATTTAAGTTTTTTTTACAGCCCTTACAATATTTCTCAAGTCAAAATTCATAAAAGATCGCTACGTTTTCCCGGGATTAATCGCATTCGACATTCGAGTTGGAAAGACATTGGCGGCGTCTGCGGCTTTCACCAGTTCCGTTCAGTTCACCTTAGCAGCAAATATTTTTTACAATATACGTTTCAAGGCTGCTTGCGTAAAAGTAGCTATAGTATGTAAGAAATATGTTAATGCCAGAAGTATTACTCCCCAAATAAAGATGTTGTGATAAACTATTTTGTGATTAATATAAAAAATAATTTTGAGATCCGAGTTTCTTTTTAATTTTCTTTTTGTTTCTTTGTTTTGTTTTTGTTGAATTTATTAAATTTTTGTGTTATTATTGTTGAAGATGCTTTGTATGTGTTGCATATTACTGTGTCTCTAGATTTATATAATCAATTAGTGCCCTATTGAAGCGAGCAACCTGAGAGTTTCAATTTGTGGAGAGTTATGCTTTTAACAACAATTTTTTTAGCCGGAGCAATTATTTTAATTAAAGGTAAGAAAGTCGTGAGTTGTGATTATACCATCCATATACGAGTAAACCACCCTTTTTGTCTGTAAAAAATATTATGACATTATGTATACTTACTTGTGAATTGTTCGAACGAAGCTTGACATTAGCATCACCATTTTCTATTATTTGCTATTACTCTTATTCTACTACTACTACTACTACTCCTAACTACATACTATTATATTTACTGAAAGAATTCTAGAAATTAGAAGTAAAGGCAAACATAATACAAAATATAACAAAGAGAATCGTTTGAATTAACTATTAGTTAGCTGCTTGAACTGAATACTTAGTTCTAGAATGCATTTCAGGGCTGACTTGCATTTTTCTAACATTCCAATACAGCCAATGTTGAAATTTTAAATAGGGTACTCTAATAAAGGTATTTAACTCGTCACACTAGTTAACTATAAAAACACTTTTAAATTGTACTTTACTGATGCCCCAACAGGTTTATAATTGAAGTGGTTTCTTATCAGAAATGGTGTAAACAATTTAACTTTATAAACTAAATTTTATAATTATTTAATTTTCGCCAATTATTCTGTTTAATGTAGTTAGTAATTATGCTTACTCGTAATTACTAATTAAAAAGGTATGCTTACCAGATCTAATTCGCTAATATACTTATTTCAAATTTCCTGTTTTATGAGTTCGCATTTGGTAAAATAATTGGTGAACTTGTAGTATATCTTTAGTTATATGTATTTATTTTTCTAATAAATATTTTATAATATGTATTATGTATATTACTAGTTGGAGAAAATTTATACACGAGATCCATTTTTTAAATTAATTTCACTTTTACTTAAGTATACTGCACCTAAATACTATTTCTAAAAATTTTCTTGTTATTTCAATAGATATCCATAAGCATTGCTTTGACATAATAAGCACAAGCTAGAGAAGCAACAAAAACCTTCTTGCTCATTATTTTATGCATTTTATAACTATAGGATAACTAAAGGTATTTTAAATATAGCTATGTATGTCTAGTATATGCATATACATAGCTTTATGTACTAGTTTTTCTATTTTGCTAAAAGTAGTTCAGCCTGCCTTCATCCCTTTTATTAACCTAGACATGAACCTCTACAATGATATTAAATTTCTAACTTTCTCGACAATGTAAATAACAAACAAATTGTCTCTCTCTTTTATTCTTTTTAAAAAGACTACCAAGACTTTACCGGCTCGAGTTCACAAGAAATATTATCAATATAAAAGTATATAAGAAACTTGCAGCAAGGACGTACGCTACGTAAAAATTAGCGTATTATTAACTTTACCGTTATTCACTACACATCAATCATGCACAAGGCTAATTGCCATAAAGGCTTAGATAATGGAAAAATGATATTTAAATTACCCTAAACAAATGTTTATCACTTTGCTCTTGCATTTTAAATATTGCAATAGCTACAGTATTTTACAAGGAAATTGATGAACACAACATTGTAACAGCAAAAAATATTTTCTTATAATTTTCAAAAAGGTATCGAATAGCGGAGATGGATTTGCATACTTTTTACCGTTAACTTTACTATTTATAACACCTACATTGTACTATCTACGTCACATTTATCTTTTCGACTAAAACAGAATATTACATTTGATAATGACAGCATAGCTGTCGAAACAATATTGCCAGGTTATATTTTAATAAAACTGTGAAACTTTTACTAATCTTTATTTATTTCAGAATTTCCAAGATGGTACACACCAACAGCTTGGTCATCTTGCTATCGTGTATTTTCTCTGTGCGATGGAAGTAAACCTTTGTAAGGTGGACCACATGAGTTTTTAAACACTTGATACAATCACTTTACTTATTGTTAGTTTCTTCTAAAGTCAGGAACAAAAAAGAATATGTACATTAGATATAATTAAACAAAAATATTTAGTGTAGGTTCATTGAATGTACAATTGGTACAAGCATATCATGCACATGCACAACTAGTGCATTATATCTAAGACGTCGGGCATATGTTCTATAGTATCAAACTCAATCAAGATATCTACCAAATCTCCATGAAACGCAATATGGCTTATATGTTGATAATTATGTACTACTTTTATGTAATCCGAGAAGAAACGATTAAGTGGATTTTAAGTGTTCGGAAGAAGGAGGTCTTCCTGAGGAAGCGGTCTCCATCAACACAGTAAGGAAGATAAGGTCCAATAGTATAATTACTTTTTTATGATGTTGAAGGCGATCATCTCGCTACTATTACCCCATCAAACACTTACAGAAGTGTTTGAACCTCCCCGTTATTCTACTTGAAAAACTGTACTATTATAGTGTTACAGGAATAGCACTGCAATGATTTTCTAAGTATTTGATAAATGGATTTCAAATTATTGAATTTAATTCTCTAACATCTGCACCTTATTTGTGCAGGGTCGCAAGAAACAGTGGTCGGGCCCCTGCTTTTTATAATTTATGATGTAAACGATATTAATCATGTTATAAAACCACCTAAATTAAATTTTTTTGAAAGCGATACCTTGCTATCAGTTTCTGGAAATAACAGCAATGAAGTTGTAAGATCCTTTAATTCCAAATTAGAAATATTTTTAAATGGTTAAAAATATTAGTTAACTTAAACTAAATAATACTAAAACTAATGTTATGATTATTGCTTCAGAAAGTACGCCTCGAACAATACAGTTATTGAAATTACAATTGATAATACAATGAAAATAGAATTTGTTAATGAATTTAAATATTTCTATGTAATCATAGATAGGCAATTAGAATTTAATAACCACGTAGATTATGTATTAAAAAAATTGCAAACTAAGTTATTTTGGCATGATTGAGAAAGAATTTATCTTGTTGGGTAACGTTGACAATTTACAAAACCATTGTAGTCGGAGAGCCCCATTTCAACTATTGTAGTTCATCTGTTTTGTTCAAGGTCGACGTAATGCAGATATGCAGATTGCAAAGATTACAAAATAGGGGAATAGTAGTCACTTTGAAATGTAATAAATAAACACCTATTGAGAATTATGCATATTTCATTAAATGTTATATGTATGTATAGGTTTAAGAATTATTCCATAATGTCTTAAATCTTTATTTACAAAATAGTCCTTTATAAGATACCAAATTATTTTAATCACATTCTTATACTTAATAATGAAATACATTGTTATACTACCATAGTACAAATCACTATAGTGCTACATATTCCCGTAGGAAAACTAGCTGTACATCTAATTCTGAAGAGGGTATTGAAATGTTTAATAAATTGCCAAATTAAGTACTATATTGCACCTACCATACGCCAATTCAAAAACAAAAATTAAAAAATTAATTGTAATATTTTTGAATAAATTTTTAGTAATATGTTTTGTAATATTTTAAATTTTGAGTAGTTATTATTGTTAGCTTTTAGTTTGAGTTTACTGCTGTAAAGAAGTTACAGAATTCTAATTAATTATTATGGGTAAAAGAGTAAAGTAGTTATCGACTGTTGCAATCAGTCACCGTTTGGATAAGCGGCGACTCAAGCGAGTGCACGCGTCCCTTCCCTGACCGGTATTTGGCGTGCGCCGCTCCGTTACACTCCTACCATTTTCCCCACGCTCCGAGAGCGCCTATATAAACAGGCACGAAGCGACGATTTATGGAGTCCGCGTCCAGGACTCCCAGCAGGACCAGCCAGCCCAGCCAGCTAGAGTCTACCGGACCATTCCTGGGGAATATAAGAGTAAGACCTCTTACCGATAAACCAATCCCCTTTCCGTCCGTTTTATACCTTACCCCTTTTCCGAGAGTTCACTGTGCGTAGCCCGGAGGTCTCATCCTTTACACCCCGTTCGAGATCTCACTGTGCGTAGCCTGGGGATCTCCTCCCGCTCTCCTGACTCCAGTCCGTCCGCCATTACCCAACACTCCGTTTCACAACCCCGAACCCGTATTTGCACACTTGCTTGTTATTACACGCCGTATTACACCCCGCTTGCTGTGGCTATTGTAGATAACCGTAGACAACCGTATGCCTGTTTTAACTATAGAGTTTGAAGCTTACTGGAGGATTGGAGTTTTCGTACAAATAAATTTTGTTTGGTCTAACAATTGAGACTTTTATTTGTTAGCTTTAATACCCTTTTATTTTGTAAGAGCTTTAGAAGTAGATAAAGTGATCCAGACTGGGCCGAACTCAGCAAGCCCGGCAGTTCCATGGATTATTCTTTCTCCACTAGCAGTTACCAGGTTCCGTGGAGCATCCACGTTAAAATAACTGGCGCCCGAAAGTTACCGCCGATACCGAGATCACCAAAAACCACACAAGCGCCACTACGTAAAGGGCACCCCGAACCGCATCCTTACACTGCAACCCACCACTTGCATCATTCAAGTGTTTAATGTGTTATTAAGTTGCGTAGACAAACACGCATATTTGAAAATATAGAAAGCAGACAAATTATACAAGTTTAAAGTGATGGAAATTGCTTATTTGCAGCTAATTCATATTGTTTTGAATTTTGGACAAAACAAATCATCGTGAGATACGTTTGCAAGTTGCTATAGTTTATCCTTTTTTAAATTAAAGTTTTAACTCTGTAGATTAGTCTACACTACTTACTTTTTATTTTTATTTCACTTTTATATTTTTAAACCCGTTTTTTTAGTTTGTGGAGTTTTCAATTTAAAATGATTATTTGTAAACGATGCATTTCGATATTCCCAAGGGAGTCCACTTACAGCGCTTGCTTGGTCACGTTTAGGAACTAAACATCCTATGCCTGCTTACTATTCCACCAACAATTCTTAGTTGAGATTCATAGTATTTGTTGTGGAGGATTTTCACGAAATTCGATATCATCGTCTCTGAAAGCGTGCACGGTTTTTAAAAATTTTTAAATTTTGCAGATTGAGATATTTGATGAAAAAGTAAAGTAGGAAAAAAAACTAAGAACAAATGTTTTATCTCTTAAGGAACACGGACAAAATGACCGAGAAAATTTAGAAAGCTAGTAATTTAAGCATATGATATATGAATCAATTAATGCAATGCAGACTTTTATGGTAAGAATGTGTGGGTAACTCGTGAGGAGTCCGAAGGAAAGGTAAGCCAGGAAAGAGGAGTTAAGTCTGAGGATTGTCTAAGTTGTGGGAGTAAACCGGAACAAGGAGTAAGACGGGGGTAACTAAGGGAGAATACGTTAGGGTTGATGACGGGTGGGGGGGTAAGTCGAAGGCGTTTGTTAAATAGCACGTTCAAAAGTTAGTCTGAGAATGGTAAGCTTAGTATTTTCAACTGTTTTTGTTCGATTGTGTTTATTTAATAAACATTAAAATTAAATAATCATATTAAATAATCACTCTTGGAAACCCGAAGGATTGTGCTCGTATCGATTGTACTAGATCAAGATTTCTATCGTCGTCCTTTATAGGCAACACCTGCCCATTAAAATGTAGTTATGAAATGCTACCTTTGATAGAGTCGATTAAACGTTGCTTTCCAAACAAAAGAACTACAAACAATTTTTGGGTTTGTGATCAAAGAATTTTTGTTAGAAACGTTGTTTATGTTATCTAAATCTTTCTGTATGCATGAGATAACAGTCTTCGTATTTTGTAGAAGAAAGAGTATAGTATAAGAAATAAAAAGAGTGATACAGTTGTGTGTCATCGGCATACATGAACATTTTCTAGGTAGTGGCTGCTTTAGGAAGTAGGTAGCTATAGATTGAAAATAATAATGGACCCAGGACAGATGCCTGAAGAATTCCTCTTGAAATAACTCTCCAGTAACCAGTTACTCTGACCTGCGGATATACGAACACTGACTCCTACTAATCAAGTACTTTCGAAATAAACTAACTGCAGAAGCGGGTATACCAATGTTATTAAGTATAGTTCAGAGATTATCGTGACTAGTAATATCAAATGCTTCACTAAAATCAAGTAAAATTAAAACAGGAAACTTGGCATGATCAGTAGCAAACAAAATATCATTAACTTCATTAGTAAGAACAGTTGTGCAGCTATATCTAGATCGAAATCCAGATTGCGTATCAGGAATTATATGAAATTCATTTAAATATTTTTGATTTAAAATTTCATATTCATGACTGTTCTATGTCGTAATAGATTCACATTCTTGTATAAAAATTTCAAAGATGTTATTCTCTGTATTAATAATGCCATCATAAAATCGCGTGGGTAAATGGTTAACGTTATAAATAATTAGAGCCTCGTGACTATTTCGTGAGGGAGAGCTTCATCAAAGAAAAAGTTTGTCTGTAGACATAACAAAGTCTAATAATGGTAATAAGTATGATATTATTTCAGTATGTGTTTTACCTAACAGCTAAAAGCTTACAACATTATGTTTATGTTTATTAGAATATTCATGTTTATTGATTTTGACACTAAGATACTTTAAGTCAACTACACTTTTTTGTCCATTTATCATCGCCACCAAAGGACCTACAAAGCGGAAAAATGCATTTGTTTCCTTGCAATCACACATATCCGGTGTTTTTGGTTTACAGCTCTATCAAATCGGTAAGTAAAGTACGTAAAGAAGTATGATGCACTGACGTGGACGGCATATATGTTTTAACAATTAAATAGATACAAATTTAACACATTTTGCTTTTTATTTTCTTTAAAAGTTATTGTGGGAGGTCGAGGTCTACCTCACGAGTCGCCATTGACACGAATATAACATAGTATTTATACGAGATGGACTACTATAGACTAATAAAAATATTACAAAGATTATTTATGGTTTATTAGAACACTATATTCAAGTGGTGTCTCCGTACCACACATTTGTATCTGCACTGACTACTTGCTAATACGACATTCAATATCAAAATTATCTTGTTCTCAGCAAAGAACGGGACGAACTTTTCACCATGAAGAAGATAATTAATTAAAATTGGTAATAGTATGTAGTCGTACACATGTAGCAATGTGTGGTTCGGAAACATTGTTTAAAATAGTGTTCTTATATACATATGACATTCTTATATACATAGATTCTGATATACATATGAACAGGGTGAAAATTCATGCGAGCGGGACTAACTACTCTAAACCTGACTAAAAGTTCAAATATCTAAATGTAACCAAAAGGGACACAGTAAATTTACGCAAACTACAGGTACCTATCAGATTGCGCAATTCACTCGCAAATCATTCCTAATAAAGTAAATCTGATAAGTTGTAGTTTTTAAGTGTACAAGAATTGAATACATAGATCTAAATGCTACACGCACGCTAAGGAAAAACCTTTTAACACAGAAAATTATAATATACCAATATACAGTAATGTTTTATATACAATAAGGATTGCCAAACGTTATTATTGTTATAAATAGTAGCTACAATATAAATGACTCGCGGTACATGTGTATCTTCTTTCAATCTGTAGAGAAACGCTACCAACAAAGTTAAACGTAGCGTGATCTAAGGGGACAACCAGCATCCATGTAACTCTCCGTGAACAAGAAGCTCAGCGTAGTGGTCTTTTAACAACCCAAATATGCAACAAAGAGTGTATGGCTGAAGTAAAAGGTAAAGAATAACCAAAAAAAAGGTCTGTAACAAATAAGATCAATTACCAATATTTGTCATAACAAAGTTCGAATAAGTATCTTTGATGGAAGGGGACCTTGTGAAAAAGTTATACCGCTTCCAAATACGGCTTACGGTGACTAAATAGCGAATCCTGTCAAAAAGAATTACATAGTTACAGAATTGTAAGAAATCGAACGTAAAGAACAGCGAAACATACGGACCTCAAGAACGTGCTCCTAACTCCCAGAAGAACTAGTGGTAAATCCCTTACGGTACCAATACAAATTCAATATCCCACCCAAAATTAATTATAGATCTGCGCAAATACAATTCCCATTCTATAACTCAAAGGGAAAATCAATTTAACGACGATGCCACTAAAACGTTTTTTTTAAGTTGCTTTACGAACGAACGAAGTGTAAGTCGACTTATCAACAGGAAATTACTTCCGAACCAAAATGGCAATTAAACGGAGAGAGAATGTGAAAATCCCTTACGCTATATAATATAGCACAAAAGCATATCTATACAAATTGGTACGAAATTAAAACGTAACAATACCAAACCGGCATTGGACAAAACCGACGATTTCGTTACTGTATCTGAAAAAAATAACTTTGATTTAATGCTTTTAATTTGTTCTACACTATAAAAAGTTAGCATTATGGTCCGCACTAATAATATTATTATACTAAGAAATTAATTTATATATATAATTTTCATTGCGATCTTATAAGCTAAGTGGTGTTTAAATTTAATTATGTTTATCCGCATTTTTTTTTAATTAATTGATATGCAGAAAATCTTATTGACGTAGGTTTGATTTCCAAATACTTGTTAAAATTACCATATTATGATTTCAAATACTTGTATTCGGAAAAGCTTTCAGTAAACAGCTACTGTTCCAAATTCTAGATTGTAGCAATCGATATGATAATCAAATTTAAATTAAGAGAGGTGGTATCGATAATTTAATTTTCCTACTTGAATGATGATTCCGATAGATCTTCAACCCTATACCCTTATTAACTCGTGCGTGTCCAAAATTTATTTCATATTGCTTGAGAAACCCTCAGAACTAATCTAAATGATTTCGATTTCAACTTCCCTCGGAATCACGTTTTCAGTTACGATTTAGATGGATAACAGGATCTAGGAAAAGCTGGAAGACGTGATTTTCTATATTCGTGTATGATTATGTTATATTAAACTATTTCCCCCTTGCTCAATTTCATTTTCAATTGAAGGAAATTTATAGCCGTCAGACGTAGCTCTCTTTTAGGATTGCTGTAAAAGGTTGGGTTTTAACTGAAAATTAGGTTCTGTAATTTTTATAGTACATTAATAACAAACAAACAGTACAGTTCAAACCATTTTACTAATTGTTACAGCAACCCCTACTTGCCGCCACATCTCTTGTTAATTCTTCATTTAATTCAGTAATTACGATGCCGTTAATGACAATGCAAGTTGACACAAAAGATGTAGTAATCCTACTTGCGGTGAGGCAACACACGTCTTGAATTTCTCATCTTGAAATCCTCATAAACTTTGGGAATGTAATTTAATTTCAACAACTGTCATGTCTTCCAGTTTATATGGAGAAAATTGTTTTCGGATGATTGGTAAAATGGTGGTTTTTATTTGGTTACAAAAAGAATTCAGGTACTGCCTAACTTTTATTAAATAGTTTTCCAATTACTCTGTGTCACCCATATCGAAAAATTCTACTGATTATTGAATTTTATTCGAAAAGTTTAATTAATGAGAAAAGTTTATATAATGGAAAAAGGGACTAGAAAGACAGAATAGTCCATTGTAGCTGTAAAACTATTAAAAGCAATTCTCATTGAAAAGCAATTTATTAATTGGAAATTACTTTAAAAATTGTGTTTTAATAACAAAACTCCAGTAACTGTATCAAACTTTGTTACGCCACTTATATGTATATTGAAAGCTGTATTTTATTTGCCGTTTTGTTTTATGTTGCATAATTACTACAATCTAAGTTTTAAATCTTTCCTACCTAAAACTTTTAATTTTCATTTTATATCTGTAACACGTCACACGCAACATTCAAAACTATAGTTGGTATTCCACACGATGTTTTGCCACGTGGGAAGATGCTCAGTTTCTCCAGCAGGGAAGCAGCCGGGGAAGATATTTAATAAATTTGCTATTTCACATGAATTGTTTTAGCCGCATTTTCTCTCCCATTTTCCCCCAGCTCTTATTATTAGTCGAGAGTCGCCCAAATTGAACCGCCTCATAAATTGAACCAGTCGATTATCTTTTTAAAGACTATATTGCTATGCCATCTATCGTTGACAATAGTAACAGGAGGACTACAGAACGCTATAGTTTCAATATGAGTACGGTGTTCCCGAGAATATCGATGTAATTGCAAATTGTATGTTTATGCCTTCATTTATGTAATTTTCTCCGTATGTTTCGTAAAGGCTGGTGCAAAAAATTGCGGAACTGTTTGGAAGGCGGTAAATACCATTATTTTGTTAAACTATTTTAAACAGTATGGCGCGATTTCGGCGCTAATTATAATTTGAGAAAATTTAGGTTAAATTGAATAAAACAAATGAGTGTTGCTAAATTGAACTTATTAGTGTTGCCTAAATTGAACTGGTTAGGTTCATTGAAAATACAAATGGAGCACAGTTCTTCTGATGATTTGGCAAAGTTGTGTTCAGAAAATGCTTCATGTATTTATTGTAACGATATAACTACCGGAATTCACTTGAAAATGAGTACATTATTATCGGTCGGAGTTATTATCGGTCAAATAAAAATGAAGAAAGCCTGCGTCAATGTACAGAACCAAGATGCCGCTGGTTTTGTATGGTCCGTGGTCTCGGCCCTGTATTCTGCGCCTGGTGATATAGCTAAAAGGGCGAGTAGCTACCCTCACTACTCTTAAGGGTATTCAATTTCCAATGACAATCAGGCAGATACCTAATTTTGAAAAACAGAATGACATATCGGTTAATGTTTATGTTCTACAAAAGAAAAATGATGATTATGTAACATTACCAACATTTCTTACTAAAAACAAAGTAGAGCGACATGTGAATTTACTACTTATTCAGGACAAGTACTGTGATGAAAAAGATGAAAATGAAAACTGTGCTACGCCTATTCGTTATCACTTCGTTTGGATAAAGGATTTAAGTAGACTTTTAGCAGATGTAAAGGAAGAAAATATTTCTGCGATCGATGTCTTCACTATTTCCGTACACAGACGAAATTGAGCGTGCATATAGAAGACTGTCACCAGGTCAATGATTGCGCCATCAAAATGCCTAAAATAGGGGAGAACCCGTTGAAGTTTAAGAATTTTAAAAACAAAGAGAAGGCTCCTTTCGTTGTATACGCCGATTTGGAGAGTATCCTGAAACCCTGTAATACCAAAAACCACTATCAAGAACACGTCCCAGCTGCTGTAGGTTATTATGTGAAATGCTCATATGATGACTCATTATCTTTTTACCGTTCCCATCGAGGTTTGGATTGTATGGAATGGTTTGCCGATGAGCTACAGCAGTTGGCCGAGGATTTGGAAACAGTATTTCTTTGTCCATACGATATTGCTGTAACACCTGAACAGGAAGCAGAATTTAGAAAATCTACTCATTGTCATATTTGTGAAAAACCTTTTGGACTGGGTGATAAAAAAGTACGTGATCATACGCATCTGATTTCAGAAAATAATTATAGGGGGCCTGCCCATGAAGAATGCAATATTAACTACAATGATGCAAGGGTTATTCCTGTTGTCTTTCATAATCTAAGCGGTTATGATGCTCATTTTATAATTGCCAATATAGCGTCTAGGATGCAGGGTGCTGTTGATTTACTACCAATTACTAAAGAAAAGTATATCTCCTTTACTAAACATGTAAACGATTCTCTGATTCAGTTCCGGTTTATCGATTCATTCCGATTTATGGCGTCCGCCGTAGAAGTTAGCTTCATACCTACATAGTTTTTCGAATTTGGAATCTCAATTTTCTGATATATCTCAGGATCTCTTCAGTATGTTAACAAAAAAGGGAATAATTCCATACGATTATATCGATTGCATTGATAAGTTTAGTGAAACTTGCTTACCCCCTATTGAAGCTTTTTATAATAAGTTGGAAAATAAAAAGTGTCCAAGAAAATTGTATAGAAGAGCTAAAGATGTATGGTCTAAATTTAATTGTAGCAGCTTGGGTGAGTACATTGATCTATATATGAAAACAGATATACTGTTACTAGCAGACGTTTTTGAACAATTTAGAAATAGTTGTTTGGAAACCTATGAGTTAGACCCTGCTCATTACTTTACACTTCCTGGTTTCACCTGGGATTGTATGTTAAAGCATTCATAACAAGAGTTAGAGCTCCTCGATCTCGATCAATTTCTCTTTGTTGAACGTGGAATTCGAGGTGGTCTTAGTCAAGTTTGCTCTAAAAGGAGATCTACAGCTAACAATAAATACATTCCAACATATGATCCGACTAGTCCTGAAAGTTATTTAATGTACTATGATGTCAATAATCAGTATGGGTGGACGATGTCGCAGTACCTTCCATATGGAGATTTCGAATGGGTCAAATCTGATAGTATTGATGTACTATCCATCCCTCATAATGCTCCTGAGGGTTTTATATCTGAGATTGATCTGGAATACCCTAGGGAACTACATGATGCTCATAAAGATCTACCTTTCTGCCCACAGCATGTTAATCCGAAGACTGAAAAACCCTGCGCATCTTCTTCTCAGGTAGCTAAGTTGATGGCTACTCTCCATCACAAAGAAAAGTATATTATCCATTATAGAGCTCTAAAACAGGTGTTGCAGCATGGGTTGAAGATTAATCAAATTCATAGAGTACTTAAATTTAAACAATCAGTGTGGCTAAAGTCATATATCGACTTAAACACTAAGCTACGCCAGAACTCAAGAAACGAGTTTGAGAAAAACTTATTTAAGCTCATGAATAACGCAGTCTTTGGTAAGATGATTCGCGTAAGCGTGTAAATATACGTCTTTTAACTAAATGGGCGGGTAGATATGGAGCGGAGTCTTACATCTCCAAGCCTGAATTTAAAAATTGTAGTATATTTAATGAGAATCTAATAGCAATCGAGTTAAGAAAATCTGAAATCTACCTGAACAAACCGATTTATGTTGGTATGAGCATTCTGGATCTCGCTAAAACTACCATCTACGACTTCCATTATGGCTATATGAAGAGAACATTTGGCGATAGGTGTTCTGTCTTATATTCTGATACAGATCCTTTCATATATGAGATTCGTAATCAGGATCCATATGAAGATATGAAGCGTGATTGCCTTCAGTATTTTGATACTAGCGATTACCCTGCGAATAATGTATACGGCATTTCACATGTTAATAAAAAGTATTGGGCATGATGAAGGATGAGTGTAATGGGGTACCAATGACTCATTACGTAGCGCTCCGATCAAAATTATACACTATAAAAACCACCGTTTCAAAAGATGACGTAGAAGCGTTAAGAAATCGTTTACATGAAGAAGAATATGATGATGATGAAATCTCCGATATTAAATCTAATTATAATTTAACCAAAAAGGCTAAAGGAGTTAAAAAATCTGTTGTTCACACAAAAATTACCTTCGAAGACTACGTAGAATGTCTCGAAAACTATATAGAAAAACGTGTACATCAAAATATAATCCGATCCGATAAGCATAATGTTCATTCAATTACCCAGCAAAAGATTGCTCTTAGTCCGTATGATGATAAACGTTACCTAATACCTGGCTCCTATGATACCCTGCCTTTGGGTCATTATTCGATATTAGAACAAATGAATGTAGACTGATGTATGTCCTCACCGAAAATCTTATATGTAATATAAAATTCTGTAAGGTTAGATATTAATGTAATCTGTGTATGTTTATTGTATATTGTATGTATGGTTTAATATGTAATATATTTATTATGATATCTGACTTCTATGTTAATGTTATATGTTTCAATTTGAGCTAATAGATTGAATGAAATCTTCTTTTCATGTAAGATATTATAAAAGCATTGTGCTCCTTAATTATTGTTTCCTAACAAGTAGTTTAGCATAAGATAATGTTAATCATATCATCCAGTATTTTAATTATAATTAAGTATATTTACTTGCTATTGTATATTTACTATATTTACTAAACATATTTGTTTAGTTTGATGTTTCTACGTTAATGAATGTCTATAATATTATTTTCCTGTAAGATATTACTAAAAGTCCTTACTCAGGCTTGTTAATTAGTATTTGTTAATAGGTAGATTAGTTTAAATAAATGATGATCTTCTGCTATAACATTTTAATAATGGTTAGTTGAGTATATATTTAGCTTGAAATGTACAATAGCTAAATAAAATAAAAGTGTATAAACCATATTTGTGTGTTTTATTTACAGCTCTTTATTAAATAATATATATATATAGCCATATAAGTATTACATGCCGAGTGAGAATAGATAGCCAGCTCTGTCGTGTAGTTGATGCCATGAGCACATGATTAGTATTTATTAAGGTATTAATTATATAATATTACAATAATAATATTTTTCTTATGCTTGAGATCCGAAAGCCCTTCACGAACGGTAGCTACTGACATAGATATATCTGTTAGTCGAGCTTGAAAACCTCGCAGTTGTATCAAGGACTGTCGGTTTCTTTAAATTTCATGATCTCGTTGGCTAGAAATGCTTAAACATGATCTTGATCACGTGGTTAGTTAGATGTGAGCGTAGAAGTATAATCATTTTCGCTTGCAATGGGGCCCTGTTTCTGGGGGGTGAAGCCCTAGAATGCCGTGATGTCTTCGTTATAAAATCCTTATGATCTCGGACGACTGCATCAATCACTGTGTAATATGCAGAGTTAATGCGTATACGTTGCGATGGCGCGCGTTGAGTCAGGTCGCGGATGACCTTGAAATTGACCAAAAATTACTACGTTGGACCTTAGCGATTTCCCATGTTAATTTCCATAAGGATTGCCGCAGAACCCTTATAGCATATCTACTAGTATTAGTAGCCGTTTCAAATGTAAAATCAATTTATCTTAAAAATTTACTTATGCAATTTATCAAGAATTTTATGGTACCAATAAAAACATTTTATTATTATTATTATTATTATTATTATTATTATTATTATTATTGCAAATAGTTTAGAACAGAGTTACAATAACTATTATGCCCAATAAAGAAAGGAAAAAGAAAAAGTGTAATTACATCATTTATCAATACCAAATAAACATTATATATATATATATATATATTACAGCACTACAGGCCTTCTAGGCCCATGGCTTAGTCTTATTACATTTCATTTTACATTCCATCATTCACTTTTACATTTTTAAATTTTACATTTCGTTTTACATTTCACAATTCACATTTCACGTCTTGAGTTTTAAGTTTTACCTTGTACATTTAAACCTGATATTTGACATTTTACATTTGAAATTGACATTTGGAATTTTATTTCACAATTCGCATTCGACATTTAGCATTTTACCTTTCATATTTCCCTTTTCACATCTCACATTCACCTTTTACCTTTCACATTTCACATTTTTGCGTTTTACATTTCGTTAACTTTACTAACAACTCTTCTCCATCTGACTCTGTCTCTTGCACTGTTTTTCCAATCTTCCACTCCTGCCCTTTTCACATCCGCTACCACAGCGTCCAGCCACCTCTTTTTTGGGCGTCCTTTTTTCTTTTTTCCACCGGTCCCTTCTTCCAGTATCCTCTTCGCATGTCTGTTTTCCGGCATGCGGCTAATATGACCTAGCCATCTTACCCTCTGGGCTCTTATGAACGCCGTTATGGATCGGTCACCATAAATTTCCTGTACCTCTTTATTAGTTCTTCGTCTCCACTCGCCGTCCTCTGTTTTCACTCCTCCCAGTATTTTTCTTAAAACCCTCCTCTCCCATACTTCCAGTTTTGCTTCCATCTGTTTTGTCATTGCCCATAATTCGCTTGCGTATGTTACGGATGGTCGTACTATTGTTTTGTATATTCTTAATTTCGCTGCCCTAGAGATTTCTTTTGTCTTAAATATATTACTGATAGCACCTACCGCCTTACTACCCCTTGAAATTCGTTTTTGTATTTCTACACTCTCATCTACGCTACTTGTTAGTGTTACTCCCAGATAATCGAAGCTATTTACTTTCTCGAATTTATATTCCCTTCCTTCCACCTTGAAACTGACCTCCGTTTCTCTCCCACTGTTTTGCCGCATTTCCATATACTTCGTTTTCTTCTCATTTACTGCTAATCCATATGTTCTTGCCGTGCTTTCCAGTTTACCAAATACTGTTCCTAACTCCTTTCTTGATCTTGTAATTATAGCTAGGTCATCTGCATATGCAACAATCTGGTGTCTTTTCTGGTAAATTAACATTAAATTATGAAATTAAAAAGCTTAAGATACGTATTTTCCGTATAAAGAACAAAACTAAAAATACCACACACAACTATCAGTGATATTGCACATTAAGCTTCACTACATTTTCGGAAAAAGGCCATATCGCGCACTTATACTTACTTACACTTTACACTTGCGTAGTTGTTTGCAGTAGATCAAGCCCGTTCTTAAAAGAGTTGACAGTTGCTGCTGATACCACATCCTCAGGAAGTGAGTTCCAAGGGTGAAAACTCTGTTTGAAAAAAAAATGTTGGCGAGTCCTGCTGTACAATTTTTCCCTGGATAATTTTAAAGAGTGAGCTCTGAGTCGAGCATCTGTATTCATTTTAAATAAGTTGCGAAGATCTATTGTAAATTTATTGTTTAGAATTTTATAAGTATGAACTAGATCTCCCCTGCTCCTCCTTTCAGAGAGATAAGTTAGATTTAATATCTGAAGACGATCTAAGTACTCTCTGTGACGTACATTTGAAAGAAGACGTATCGCTCGCCTCTGAACATTTTCCAATAGGATAATGTCCTTTACCAGATACGGGGACCAAACAACATTTGCATATTCCACTAACGGACGAATATGTGATTTATAAAGCTTGCTGAAGACATTTATGTCAGGATTTTCAAAAGCCTTGGACAGCATATAAGTGAGAGAATTAGCTTTTTTAACAATTTTAGTTATATATGCTGACCAGCTTAAATCCTTTCATATAGTGACTCCGAGGTCAACCTGAAAAGTCAACATTAGTGATCCTAACAGAGTCGACATTATAGGTGAAAGAAGGATTGTCCGAGCCTAGGTGCAAAACAGAACATTTGTTGAGGTTAAGAGGAATTAACCAAAGATCTGACCACTCCTTCACTTTTCTTAAATCTGCCAGTAGAACATTATAATGGACTAGAGGGTTATTATAAAATTTACAATCGTCTGCATAAAATGAGTGGTGTGTAGTAACGAGATAGTAGAGATCGACAACATATAGTAAAAAGAGGGATGGGCCCAGAACTGAACCCTGGGGCACACCAGAGAGCATAGAATATGATTTAGAGTAAACACTCAATTCTGACACAGAAGCTTCTGTTTGATAAATATTCCGAAATCCAAGACAACAAGAGTCCTTCTATACTAAAGTGTTGGAGTTTTGCTATAAGTCTACGCTTAGGTACCCGATCGAAGGCTTTGGAAAAGTGTAAATAAATAACATCAATTAGATTTTTTTTATCAAGTTCATAAATCCAAAGATTAAGAACTTGTTGAAGACATGCTGAGAGTTTGGTATAATTCTATTGGCACTAAGGAAACTGCGAAGATAATTAACATAATATAATTTACACATTTTTACACATATAGATGTTAGAGTTATTGGACGATAATTAGACATGTCTAATTTATCACCTTTTTTAAAAATGCATGTAACAGCCGCTAAGTTCCAGTCTTTCGAAAGGAGAGATGAATTAAACGATGAAAGAGTCATAATAGCTGCCAAGGGTTTTGTCAGAACAGGAGAAAACTTTTCTAAGATGCTAGGAGAAATATTATCGAGCCCAGGAGAGGATTGCCCGTTTAATTTATCTAGCTGTTCTTGAACTTTTTCTACAGAAAAGTGGATTGTGTCAAGTATATTTGGACATCTGGGCGAAAGAATTTCGGCTAATGGTTCAAACGGTTCGGGAATGAATACAGTTTGAAAATATTTTACAAAAGCTTCAGCTGCTTCTTCATCGGTGTTAGACAAAGCGCCATCGGACGTGTAAACCTTAGGAGTATTGACCTTTGACGGCAATTTGCATCGAGTGTATTTATGTATGGCTTTGGGACCCCTGTCGATGAGTTTATTTTCATATTCTACTCTAGCCTGATTGAGATCTCGGCTAAGTTCATTGGAAAAGCAGCGATCCAAATCCACATCTAATCCCGATTTTCTGTACTTTCTCCATAGATTTCTTTTTATTTTAGAGCGACGAATAAGCTGTTTGGTTATCCAAGGTTTTTGGCTGTTTGTCAAGATATGCTTCATGCTCGAAGATATTTCTAAACTATCATTCAAGATTTTTTTAAATTTACACCACATCAGTTCTACGTCTTGTTCTAAACATAAAGCATCCCAATCAGTATTGTTTAAAAGATTGTGTAATTTGATATAATCTTATATATAGGAATAATACATTGGAATTTTAAAAATATCTAAGGCTTCCAGGTCGACTCATCCTGTGAAAATGAGTACCTGGGAAATCATTTCCTGGGGTAATAATAGGCGAGTGCCGAACGGCTCGAGAATAACAGCCTACCCTGCTATACCCCAATGGGCCTTCATGGCCTGTGAAAGGGGACTATTATTATTATTATTATAATGATGTTTTTAGTATGATTATTGATTAGCAATTGAAAATTAGCCTCAATAACTGAGTGATCAGATTTACCAATAGGGGAATGGTATGTTATGTTGGATATAAGATTTTGGTCATCAGTAATCAAATAATCAAGACAGGAAGGATTTTGACCAGTACGAAAACGTGTTGGTTCAGTAATCAATTGGCTTAAGTTAGTGTTTAATAATAAATCTACAAACTGCGAAGCGGAATTGTTACTAGCTAAGGGTTTGAGATAGGCCATTTTAAAGTGGGGTGATTGAAATCGCCAAATATTAGCAAATTAGAGAAATTGTTGCAAATAGTTTTGAGATTCTCGTATAAAATAATATCATGCAATAATGCAATAGGCACATTAGGCGGTCGGTAAATGCATCCCAGAACAAGAAAGAAGCGAGCACATTTGACTTTGATGAAAAGCGATTCCGCATTTTGAATACTAGTTTTAATGTCTGAAATTTCGAAAACATTAAATATGGATTCCTTCAGAAATTTGCACACCCCACCTCCTTTCTTGTGTGATCTATCGCATCGATATAAAGTGTACTCTGGTAAGTCTATTAAAGAGTTAGGTATACAAACAGTTAGCCATGATTCAGATATTAAAATACAAGCTGGATTATGTTGAGAAATAAATAGATGGAAGAGATTGAGTTTAGGCATTAAAGAAGCAATATTTGTGTAGAAGAACGAGATTTCAATGATTTCGTTAGTTAATATTGTAATGAGCCGGGGTCCCTACCCACTAGACGATCACGGCCCATCTGACTCTACCCGCGTAAAATTCAAATGTTTAACAAACCGGAAATTGACACAGTATTACTAACCTTACAAATGACAAACTTTATAAAGATAAATATAACAAAAAGAACAAACTTGATATTTAACAAACTGGATCCTACGTTGTGATTATTTTTTATACCACGTGACCAAGGTTGATAACGATTGATCTACTTCATACGGCCGGAGAAAGAGAAAACACAAGAAAAAGAACACAAATAAAAGAACAATTAAAAATGATGGTATTATTTTATTATTTCATTCTTAATCTTGAGCGAGGAGGGACGTATTTAAACTGATACAAATAATGGCTAGTTCTCTAAAAACCTCCTTGAAATTATATGCTAGCCCAGCTTAAATACGTACACGCTGCAAGTTTAATATGTGATCAAATGATTATTTAGTTTGGTTACATTAAACAATACAGATCAATAAATCAATTTATCAAGTTGATACAGTTGTGTGATTATACTAGGCATTTATAAATAGACAAACGCAAATCTCTCAACATAAAACAACAAAATTGAGTGAAATAGTCAATCAAAAAGATTTACAGATAAACTAGAAAAGGTAAAAGTGCCAGATTAAAATAAATACACAAGAACTACTGAACAAAAATCATATCATATTTGACATAGCAATAGATACGTTGTGACCATACATTTATATACACATAAAAGACACATACGAAATAAGAAATATCAGTAAATAAAATAATGGTTTGAGGGTTCTCTTACACGGCCTATCATGGGCTTTTTTACCACCGTGGAGCCTTCCTCTCAAATAAATAAATAAAGGTTTAAGGGTTTCTCACACGGCCTATCACGGGTTTTCATACCACCGTGGAGATTAATACCTAGGGAAATATCCTCTCAGTCACAAAGTATAACATTTAGTTAGGTTAGAAACATTAACCTAAAAACTCAATAAGTACTGATAATAAGACACATAACAGTAGTAGTCGTATCTACATAAATGCACAAATGACATTCCTAGTTAGCAATACTTAGTTGTAAGGATACTACAAACGTTAATAAAACATTATTTTCTAGTAATATTTATACATCAAAAGGTTAAATTTATAAATTGTTAAAAGTATCAAACGAATCTTTTAGATTTAGAGGTTTGGGTTTTAGATTAATTAAATAATATAAAAATTACACCACACAACTAGAATCAACATAAATTAAATTAACAGATATACACTTACATGAATTTTATATTCCTTTTTAAAAACCAAGCCAATATGGCTACTTCCTACCTGTTTTCCCAACCCCTCATCTCTGTTTTTTCAAAACAAAAACCCCACGTCTCTTAACTACCCCTTAGCAACACAAACTACCAACATTATAGAATCTGTAATAAATATCCCTAAACATAAAATCAAGTTATCAACCCCAGAGAAACTGTAATAAACATCCCCAACATTTTATATTTAACCAAACAGTTGTTATTTTTAAAATAAATTACATATTTTGCCTGAACTTGTATGTAATAACAGAACTAGGTAAATTGATTATTATGAAAATTGTTTTGTGACAAATTGACTTGCTACAGCTACTTTGATAATTTTGGTTGACTGTAGGTCTGACCACTACAATATAAGTTTTTTGGAGAATTAACATCAACAATAGTAGGCACTCCTCTCAAGTATTTTATAGTTTTCCAACAACACCATTATCGTTCAATTCCTTCAATATTGTACGAAGGTCATTAAGGTATTGAAGTTGCTGTGGAGTTTTATCGTCCTGAATAGTTACATTTTTAAAATAGGAACTTTTCAACGAATTTTTATTGCGTAAAATATCCCGGACATCATTATTACTTGAGAGTTTGACTTTCAAACCTCTGGGTTTATTATCTTTTGCCTGTCCAAATCTTCTAACTTCAATTGGGTTATAAGTAACACCATTGCCAATTGTATCAAGCACTTTTTGAACAGTATCTTCATCAGTGTTGGCATCATTTGTAGCATTTTCTGGGACATTGAATAGGATGATGTTATTCGCTCGGTTAATTCTCTCTATAGATTCCGCAACGATTTTTTCAGAATCTTCAGTTTTTAAATTGGTTACCTGATCTTTAATTTTATTTTCAATTGTGTTGATTTTGTTTTCCAACTCCAGAATTTGTAGGATAATTTTTCATCAAGAGCTTTAAGATTGTTTGAAAAAAGATTAATTTTATCCTCTAAGCTACTACATTGATCACAATAAATTCTTGAACTTTTGGTTCTGAGACGAGTAAACATTTGTAAATGCACAGTGGGCAGCCCTAAACACTCGGAATGAATATCCAAATTACAACCGCTGCATTTAATGACAGGTTTATTCTTCATAGACTGGTTGCAGAAAGAACACGGCATATTTGCGATCTTTTAATACAGAACTAACTTGAGCTGTAACACACTTCGCGACTATTGAAGGTGTACTCTTTTTTGGTCATGATATAAATATAAAAGAATTATAGGTTGCCATTTGAAAAATTAACGTTGCATACTTGCATAGTCTAGTGCTTACACGTGATATAAAAGAAAGTCAAGGTCTCGGGTATAAACTACTTTTTGTCTATTAGTAACTTTTGTTTAAAACATTTATTTGAAAAGTAGATAATACAAAGTTATAGCCATACTGAGTTACTTTCACTACACCCTGTATATATTTTATCACAAAAAACAAACGGACCTATTATCATTTCAAGAAAATTACCGAAATCTCTGAGGTTTGACCAATTTACGATTTCTAGTTATTATAATAAAGTACAGTCCTTGAATACAATCAAATAACAAATTGAAAACATAAAAACAATTTGAAACTGCAAAATCATTCATATCATTAATTCATCAAATATGAAGAGCCATGTAACTGATTAATGATTATTAGTTTCCCCGGTGATATAACAATAGATCTTTTCTTCGACAGATTATCATTTACATGTTTTGTTAATAAGACAAAAGTTTTGTGAAGTGTTATTATTGTTATTCAATGTTTTTATTAATTTTATTAATACGAAGGTATAAAAGCCACATACGAAGAGTCCTCGAACGAGACGAAAAGTCCTCTATCATCACTCATCAGTTATGAAGTTATAAATTAAAAATTATAAAATATACAAAAAATTGTCTATGGCTGTATATTTTTGACTGAGTTTATGGTTACAATCTTATAATGTAGATTACATTATTTACATTGATTACACTTACTAGAGTATTTTTGGTGCTTCAACGACGATTACACTAAAAATTAAGGTATCTGAATAATTTATTCCAAGATGTACGTAGTGATAGTATGTATCATTTGGCTCAATTGAGATGTTATTTTTATTCTTCTTAGTCCAATTACCTAAGAAGGACCTCCTGTCATGCGAAATCATTTCTGAGAATTTCTAAGATGATGTCGTCTGCCTATCCCAAAATAGTAATTGTGGAATGATATAAATATGATGAATCTCTTGTTATTCTTGTGCGTTCTTCAATCATGCAGTTTATAGAAAGATTAAACGAAAATGGCAATAGTGAAGCTCTTGAAAAAGGTCTCTATTTTATATTAGGTATACTATATATTTATTGTAATCCGAGTTCACTGATTGAATTTTGAGACCTAGAGACTAAAAAGATCTTTTAAAATCTGAAGCTGGTTAACAACTTTCTAATTTGAACCGTGTCATGATGTATGTAGCTTCTTCAGGAGAAATTACAAACACAGTTGCAAAAAGGGACAGGAACTGTACACTGAGTAAAGTCAACATTTAAACGAACTTTACTGACTTAGTATTCAGCCCACATGTATAGTTCCTATACTGTTTTGCAACTGTGTTTGTATCTTGAAGAAGTCTCATACTTCGACGTACGAATACGGACGAACCATTGAGTTGTTCGTTTTCTCATGACATGGTCCAAATCCGGAAGTTGTTGTTTGACCGGGATAGCCTTCGCGTTTAATTACTATTCTACATGATTTCGAACACCTATTTTTACGTGATTTATTTATTCTTGCCATTTGGAGCTCCGTATTTTAATAGCACATTTGAATAGCTACTTATAGTATAGATTTAGAACTTTATTGTTCTCAATTTTTAATACTATTATTAAATTGGAAATTTGCCTTTCTGAGCTAGAACAGATTTCAAAGAACATAAGTATCTTCCACAGAATTTTTATTCATGAGTATTTAAAACAAAAGAAAATGTGTACGCTCTATGTTTTTTATTGCCATGACACTTAACATGCCAAAAAGTGAGCATTCACCCGCACAATAATTTTAAATAAGTATATTTATGTAATTTTACAACGTTACATTAGATTGGTTAGGTAGTGTACACCTCAATTTTCAAAATAATAATTTTAAGTAATTTTCTTTTATGAATTAAAATATAGTTCTTTATACTACTACTGTACTGTACTGTACTGTATTAAGGGTGTATACAATTATTTACCCACTTGCCTTGCAAAAATTTAGTTAAAACTAAGTTTTCTTTATAACGAGGTTCTCCGATATTGAAAGTTTCTTGTTTTAAAGCTATTGGTTGAATTATTTTGGTGGAGGTTTGTAAAGCAGCTTCTTTAACACATAATTGTTACCATCTTAAATGTAGGGGTTGTTTTGTATTGTTGATATCAATAAACGATGTAATTATGTTGCGCTTTTGGAACGTTCAATGAATATTGTTATTTGAATTTTCATGTTGTTGATACCTAGAATTATTCAAATAATGTTTTTAAGTATATATTGTTTAAATTTGTGGAGATAGAAAGGTGTGAAAAGGTATTTTTGGATAATTAAGTTAATAAAAGTTTTAAGGAGATAGGGATTTCATCGACATCAAATTGCAAGGGTAATTAAGTTCGGAATTTAATTTCCTATAAAGCGATTTAATTAGTTTTTGCTATAATGAAAATTTTTAAATAACAATTTGGTTATTATATTCATGTAATGTCAACAGTCAATTGTTTTGTCCAAAATTTGTATAGAAGGCAATTGTTTTAGCCAAATCATATAAATAGATTAATTTTTTATTAATAAATTAGAGTAGAATAGATTAATAGTTTGGATTAATAAAAATTAAGGTTATGTTGACCTAATAACGAAATGTCAAAGTACTGCGATTATATTTAATTATGGTTAACGTCAAAGTGTAACAATTTAAAAGTTTTTAATTCAAAGTGTTTATTTAATTAACAAGTGCCAAAAGTTACCAAGTGTTTATTTAGATAACAAGAAAATTTATGGAAATTATTGAATATCTAAATGGATTTGGAAATAAATAAATCAAATTTTACTTCCCATGGCTTTTAAAAGAATTAAATGGATTTGGTATTCCAATTTTGTATTTTTTTCTAATTGGAAATAATTATCCGGAGATCAATGACAAATGTTTCTTGATTTATTTGTCAATTTTAATGAAATCAGACAGTTGATTCAAGGGCATATAGAATTGTAAACAAATTATTCTCTTTATTTCATGAAGTACTTTTTTATAGTTAAACTAAAACAATTATTTGTTTTGAAATTAATTTAATTTATCTGCAAATAAATAATATTTAGTTATTTTGAGATTAATGAAAATTAATTATAAAATTAAAAATAGAGAATCTGTATTCATATTTTTCATTGTTATTCAAATTACAATATTTCTGTCTTTTTATTTCATATAGATTTCTTTTCTCTTCTAAGTTTTTTCTTTCATGGTGTCAATTTTCGATTTGTTTATTGTTTCATTATTAATTGTTAATAAAAATAAAATTGTGTTATTATCTATGAGATTTAATTGTATGAATGTGTTTTCTAGCATGTATCCTAGCTGTATCCCTAACCATAAGAATTTAGTTATCCATTGAAGCGATCCGAAGTTGTAATTTTTGTATTTCATCTATTTACCTTTATTTATATATTCTGTCTGTTACTGTGTCTGTCTGTATAATTTTTTTATAAAATAAATAAAGTGAAAATCCTAACAAGATACTTCGCGATAGGTTCTTATTTTGTTACTTGTAGGCAGATGCATTCCATTAGAAGAAACAACATCCAAGTTTCCTATTAAATAAACATTTTTTAAAGAACACTTGTCTTTCCTACCAATCTTGCAATTCTTACAGAATTGCAACAATTTTTTAGTACATCCAAGAGTACTACAGGTAGTTTAATCATAAGAAGTAGTATTTATTAAAACTTTGGAATTGGTTCCCTTTAATATGTTTTCCTTGTTGATAAAAAAGAAAAATCAGAATAAAAAGCAACAAACTAATTATAATTTATTCGTAAAACAAAAATTTTACTGTGAAATATTCAAATAATATTAGCATAAATTTTCATAAAAAAACATCCCCATTTCTGAAGCGAAAGCTATTACGAAAGTTATAAACTTTTTAAGTCGAAGTTAATTCTCAATTGCATTTTAAGCTAAAAACAAATTCACTATAAAAATTCTTAATAGTTCATTTATACAACCTTTCCTTTGCATGTAAATCAGGAACTGTTCATTATTCTCCGCTTTGTAAGTTCACGGCGTCGTGATTTACACATCGTGAATTCGTGTATGGCTATTGCATAATATCCATAAGTGCTGTTGCAAAATATAGCAAAATTTTTATAAAAGACTGGAAATGCTAAATTAATTTTCCGGTGCAGCTGGTTAAAATATTTATCACGGAAATGTAATTTAAATTTTATATTAATTTCCTTTACACTAGCTTTTTTATTTTATTGATAGAAGGTTTGCACTTTCGTAAATCATACTGCACAAGAAAGACTTCAACATACTCCTTGAATGAAATGAAAGCTAGTAGCTAGAGGTGAGGAATAACAGTTTTGTCGGAGAATCGGTAACACAACTTATAGTAAAGATCTCTATAAAGTAGTAAAAGGTTGGATATATCCATTTCTAACAAATTCCCAAAACTAATTCTCAAGATTTCCTCCTTGGATAAATGCATCCAGCATTATTAGTGTCACAATATTTATTAAACCTATATATCGTACATACAGTGAGATCCAAATTGAGTGAAGACGGTTCGAATTTCGCGCCTTAGGTTTTAGTGTATTTGACGTTGTTAGTATAGCACTATTGAAATGTGTTGTGTCAAATTACAGAGTCAACTCGTCACTTTCTCGTTTACATCGTTATACTTTACTACGTTGTTCGGGTTTTCATTGAATTTTTGCTTTATTTCGCTTGTTTTCTTATTTTATAAAACAGTTTTTTTCGGAACTACGGTTTGCTACACGATTGTATTATCAAGTAGGCTTATTATTTAAAATTAACGAAGCAGACAAGTATTCATGTTGCCAATGTTACAATAATTTAACGTGGCGGTAAATTCAAACCGTCTTCATTCAACTTAGATCACCCTGTATATGTATTCCATTATCCATACATATAATTAAGTACCTTTAAAAATAAATCAAGTACACAAGACATATTTCCAGCAATGAATATAATTCCAAAAATAAAAATAAATTTATGCTAAATTTTAAATAAGGGGAACATATCAAATTCCATGTGAAATTTGGTACATTAAGAATAAGGTAGCATTTCCTCAGGCTAAGCAACATTCTAGTAGAGTAACTCCTGTAATTAAGACAATCGGTAGCAAGAGATACGAAGACTGTTGTGCTGTAGATGTATAATTCATAGAAAATAAAAAGTGCTATGATAATACAATTTTTGATTATTAAATTACCCAGCTTTCGCAAATTTGGAGAACATTCTTTGTTTTTTGCTAATAAATGGAAAATATCTAAATATGGGTCTTCTGTACTAATGCTATCAAAGTGCGCTCAGCCTTTTGTAGATCAGAACCAACTATATGCAATCGAGTTTTCAGAATTCTACAAAATCTAAGCATGTATATAGTAGTTCGAAGTAACTTAAGCCAACTAGAACATCTTTCTATGAATGCGTGAAATGCATTAGGCTCAGTGTCTTCGATTGCCACCAAGGAAGATACTCTTCCTTGGTGGCAATCGAAGACATGTAGTACTAGCTAATTGTGAGAAGGACTGAACTTGCCAGATTTCCATATCTAGTTTCAACCGATCTGATCCAGAGATCCATGGAGAATTTCCAACGAGTTATGTAAGAGTTTCTCCTTTTGATACTAAATCCGCTGGATTCATTTTACTGCAAACGTCAAACCACTTTGCTAAAGGTAAAAGCTCATGAATTTTAACATGACTATAAACTATACATGAATGAGCTTTGCAAGCAAGTGTGCCGCACAAAGTTCCAAACGCGGTATGGACACTGTTTTCAATGCAGCCATTTTGGACTTCGAACATAATAAACTAACCGTTACGTTGCCATCAGCGGCAGTTCTTAAATAAAGTACTACGCCCTATGCGCTTTCAGAAACATCTGAAAATCCGATCAAATAATTTATACTATCAGATATTTTTGATATCTGCAGTAATTCATATAGTATAAATGCATTCTACCTTTCTACTATATAATATGGAGGACTGTCGTCCCAATCCAAGTTCAAATTCTAAAGACTTTGAGTTAAACAATTTTGCAGTCAATATTATTGGAGCAACTATACCTAAATGGTCAAATAATACAGCTATTGTTGAAAAAATCATTCGGTTGCTACAAATACTAGTGTCTGACAAATTAACTTTATACCAAAGTGTATACGACATTGGAATCCACTGAAGTCCTAATACCTTCAGTCTATCGCCAAACGAGATTATTGTCGGTGATTTGTTTTACGCGGTGATCTGATCTAATAGTTCTTTTGAATTACTGGACCATTTAACTAATTCGAACCCTACTACTCTGCATAAGTTAATTATCTCAGAGCGTAGTCTACGAGAGTAATCTAAACTAGATTCTGAAGTACCTACAGTAGTCATCGACGTACGTACATGTCTTTTACAACCAGCAGAATCATCAGATTCGTCAAAAGCTAGTTGAACAGTTCTCAATTCCAGCTAGGGAGAATTAGAAATACCAAATGCTACTGTATTTATCTGATAGACAGCACCTTTCTTAAAAGGCATTGCTACCATATATCGTTAAAGATGCTCTCATATTTTTCATCGTCACAATTAATGATAGGGGTATAAATTTCTTCTAATTTCCAAAATTTCTGAAACAGGGTCTCTAGAGAACACTCAACAAACGAACAAAAAGCTTGGTGTCTTCTGATGATTGTTCCATTTGAACTTTTACTAAGACAATATATCCCAATGATGTTTCTAAAATTGTTGGCTAGCCTAGTGGTCAATGATATTCTTGCTACCTGCATTAATAGCGTAGATTTTAGCCCCTATGATACCATCTATATCTCCAGGGGGTGGAAGGTTTTGTCTGCTAGGGGCAGATCTTCTAAGAATTTCAAATAATGTAGATTAATTTCTACGTTTGGCATTTTATTCGAGATCTGGTCAATAACCAATAAGTCAATAGGGTGTATTCGAAGAAGATCTACAATAGAAGAAATAGGGAACTTAATATGTTACCTAAACCACAGACAGACAAATGATAATTTCGAACTTGGAGTTTAGATTTTCTACAACATTTGATAGTAATAAAATTAGCTGAATGTACTAACAAACGGAGTTGATTTGTTCTACCTTCACTATTCACTAAATCAACCACAGCTGTTGAAAGTAATGATTTGAGCGCTTCATAGCATAACGTTCGAATGGTCTAAAAACCGCAAACATGCTGAACATTTCTTCGAATTATCACTGTACAAAGGATCGTACAGACTTCTGTTTTGGCTAATTACTATTAGAAGATTTACCACTACTAAAATTCTTAGAACCTAAACTACCAAGGGCTTGAGCACAATTCCACGAAGTCTATAATTTCCTCATAAGTTGGTAAGGCTAAACTTTTACAAGACGTCTCGGAACTTATTCGAGAAGTTGAATCTAATTTGGGCACACGACAAAATATAATCTAATAAGTCAAGAATTCCTAGTTTTCTAAGTGCGGGTATAGATGAATGAAAATTATCTATAAAGTAATTTAAAACAGCGGTTGATTCCGATACTAAGGTTTTAAATTCGAAAATTTTATCTTAATAATTATTTAACAGTTTTCTTTTATTTGATATTTCTCTTCAAGAGCGTTACATATAATGCTATACTTGGAGGAAGGCCTTTTTGCGGGCCCTGATAACTTACTAATTAAGAAATTCACTCTATCCACATTTGTTAAATCATGCTTGTTATGCACTATGCTTTTAAAGTATTCATAAAAAATTGGCCATTCTTTAAAATCGCCGGAAAATATTGACAATATGAGCTCGGGTAACTTTGGGGTACGCTTCGAACTATTTTTGGAACGTTGTCTATAGGAAAAATCTGTTTACAAGACCTGATCTGCTACAGCGCATATAGGACAATAAATTTCAAGAAAACTGTTTAATGCAAGAAAATATACGACCTCGTTGGAATCAATTGTAAGTTAAAGTTTATTAATAAAATCCAAAATATTTGAAAATTCTTCTTTAGTTTGTTCCAGCGTCTGACAACGAATTTTGAAATGAGCTAAGTTTTTTCTCTCCTAACATCTCTACTAACGCCATAAATCTCCTGCAAATGCGTAAACAATATTTTCTTTTTAGCCTTAAGAACTGCTAATCGTTTTTCGTCTTTTGAAATTGACACAGCTTGTTTCTCTTCCTTTGCAAGCAACATGATTAATTCAATGTTCTGCAACGTATATTTATATGAAATATAAAAATCTAACGGCAAAATGAACAACTGCAGTGTTCTAACAAACACTGAACAACTATAATTAGTGAAGTGCAGATTCTAGTAAGCTCTAAACATAGGTAACAAAATAAGTTAATCTACATCCATATTTAATGTAGCGTGTGCATAAAACCACCAAATAGTACCTCAGATGGACACACTGTATGTTACTTACGTATAAATGCACGCCAATTTATCAATATTTTATCAGACATAACATGTAAAATCGCTATTTAATCTACTACATGAAATGTATGATTTTTCTAATAACAAGCTATGAAACAAATTTTTATCAAAGTAAATTTACCAGTTGGTGTTAACCAATAATCCGGCTCGAAGGACCAAATGTTTTTGTATGATTTCTAGGCGAAATCTGCTATATACATAGGTGAAGTTTACATTAATAAAAGTACGGTTTTTTTTCACAACAAAAGATTATACTACGAAATTGGTACTTACCCATAAATAGTGATTTTCTTCTCTTAAGACTTGGCGGAGAGAAAATAGGATGGAAAAAAACGATAGTTAACCATATTTAAACGATGTTAGACTTCTCATCAAGTTTAAAAGATACTTTGGAATTCCTTACTTTGAAATTTACTATTTGTTAAATAGCAAATATGTTTAAAATGCAAATAACTGTAAAAAAAGCACGATGTGCACTGTATGAATATTTCTACTATTCTAAAATATACTTCTGATTTTTCTTTATGTCTTCAAAAGTTGTTATCTAAACACCTGCGTGAATTTTGCTATAATGCCCAGTGCGCCATGTAAGTGACGCCATATAAAACTTGAAAACTACATATATACAGTGTGATTAAATACTTAAATTAAATACTTAACATATATGAATTAACTAAATTACTAAAGAGAGCAGAAGAAGAGAAGAACTCTCGAACCAGAGTTTATTCAAAAATCACATCAAATTTCTGGTATGATTTTGAAGAGTCATTGCTAGATTTTGTTTTAGGAGTTGATATAGTAGACTCTATTAGGTGTTTATTTCTGTAACAGCAATCGTGCAAAACAATTCAAATGATAAACGTCGGATTTAATGTATCATATTACAGTACATATTAAGTTTTTGACATTTGATGATAACTGACATTGATAAATGAGTGTTCAAAGTTATTTTGTAGTTGTTTTTTGTAGTCTTTTTTATCTCAATTTCGGTAATATGAGAAATGGATCCGGAATTTGCATTGTTTATTTGAATGTGGATTGGATATATATTTTTTTTTACGGCATCAACAGCTTAGGTTATTAGCCGTATTTGTATATTAAAGAGATCTATAATTACTTGTGTCGAGTTACACAATACACTTATAGAACACATAGATAATACATATCATATAACACGTAGTACATTTTAGAACCTTGAAACGAGAAACAAAAAACGTTATAAACAAGATATTTATAATAAAATGACTAGAAAACGAACAATAAACTACTAGCAGTTGTATAAATAAAATATGTGTATAAATATAAAAATATAACTGTATAAATGTGTGTATAAATAAATATAGAATATAAGAGGAGTATAAATAGAGTGTTATCAAATAAATATAAAATATATCAATCAAATATGTAGGATACATAGAAATAGTACGGAAAATAATTTTATATCGTGGAGAATAACCCAGTTTGTTTTAAATAATTCAATAATTTAGATGCGGCTTGTGGGTTAATCGCCAGTGCATCTGCGATATGAGGAGCCAATCCTATTTGATTCCGTATCTGGTTATACAAGGGACATTCCAGTATTACATGTGGGATCGTGAGATCGACCCCACATTGGCATCTCGGTCTGTGCTGTTCTGTTGTTCTTAATAAGTGTCCTGTTGTTAACCTAGTATGCCCTATTCTAAGTCTCGTTAGGACTTCTGTTCTTTCCTATTGCAATTAGAGGGATATTTAATTTTTTGAACCGACGGATTTATTAACTTTAACTTTGTCTCTCGCTCTGTCCAAACTTGCTGCCATTTACGCTCTACTTTTTCTTTAGTTATGGAACGTAAGTCGTCTGATCGAATTCTTGATTTGTCGATATTCAGATTATTTGCAGCTTCTCGTGCTATTTTGTCAGCCCGTTCGTTTCCTATGATGCCAACATGACCAGGAATCCATATCAGAACTATATGGTAGCCTTTAGCAGTTAGATCAGCCAATAAATAGTGTATTTCCCTAACAAGATCATCTTCATTATACTTATTTGATATAGCTTCGACTGAGCTATTAGAATCTGTGCAAATAACGAACTTCTTGCTGGCCTGGCTATAGCAATATAATATGGCGTATTTAATTGCTGCGAGTTCCGCCGTATAAATACTCACGTACTTAGGAAGAGACAGAGGGTATTCACTTTGGTTGACGATAAACGAGCATCCTACCCCCGTTGGGATTTTAGATCCATCGGTATATATAAACTGATATTGTTTATATTTATGTTTTAATCCCTAAAGCAAGTAAGATATTCTACCTTTAAGATTTCTTTTTTATTTGTTTTTGGAATTAGGCTTAATGGTTTAGGGAATTGTGAGGGAACCCACGGGGGAATTTCAGTTATGCGCATACCAAATAACTGATGGTGCGGCAGAGAGTATAGTGATCTAGCTTCTCTAATTCTTATTGCTGTCGTTCTAGTGATGGTTGGACGGTTCCGATATAAATCCATTATAGTGTGATCAAGAAATATTTCGTTCACCGGATGATCTGGCTGAGTACTAATTCGAGTAGCAGAATTTAGCAACACCTTATCGAAGAAAAACTTTAATGGTAGAACACCAGCTTCGCAGCAGACTGAAAGGTAAGGACTTGTGCGGAAGCCTCCTATTGCAAGTTTTAAACCCGTATAGTGTATTCTTTCTAGGGGTGCCAACCATGATTTACGAGCCGCTGAAGATACTACTGATCCATACTGAAGCCTAGATAGGACTAATGATTGATACATGGTAAGTAAGACTTCTCTGCTACTACCCCATATAACGTTTGCCAAAGCCCGAATTATGTTTAAAGACTTTTTGCATCTGGTCTGTAGGTATGAAATATGGTTCTTCCAGTTGAGTTTAGCATCAAATGTTACTCCTAAAAAGCGTACTGACTCCGCTACTCGAATTCTAATCTGGTTTAAATTAACATTGGGGATTAGGTTGCATGATCTGAGACGACAAAAATGTACACATATAGTTTTAGTGGTTGAAAATGTAAAATCTAAATTTTTAGCTTTTTCAGATACTTGATCTATAGCTAGTTGCAGATCGTTTGTTTCATCATTGGGATGGGAAGACATAAAAAGGCAGAGATCATCGACGTACATGATTTTGTTCACCGATGGTGTGTCAATTTCTAGCAGTTTATTAATTGATATGAGGAATAAGGTGACGCTCAAGGCAGATCCCTGAGGAACACCGTTTTGAGTTGTTCTCATCGATGAAAAGGTGTTACCTAATCGAACTTGTAACATTCGATCTGCAAGAAAGCTAACTATGAAAAAGGCTAATTCGCCTCTGATACCCCATTCATGAATAGTTTTCATAATATTATATCTCCAGGTCATATCATACGCCTTCTCGATATCAAAAAGATTGGATATATTATCTAGATAATGTTAATCGATTTCGTATCTGGGTAATTCTTCAGAAATATTAAATTTACTGTCCCTGCTTAATTAATATTATATTACGAATACCTTTGTACCTATTAGTTCAGTACAGTGAAGATGTAATAGCAGTCTATCTAGCCAGGTATATATTAACAACTGACCTATTTTTTAACAATAAAAAGTAAACTTTATTATGTCATATGTCATTCACGTCGCATGTCCCTAGTATGTATTCTCAAAGTAAAAAGCAGTTTTTCTAAGGCATCAGTTAATGATTATTGTTCTAATTAAGGAGAATTATAAAACAAGTATAGGGCTCCCATCCAGAGTGAATTAATATATAAAATATTAATCATCGACTACTACACAATCACTAAAATGTTGTCCCTGATATTTTTGTCATTTGCGTGGATCTAACTAAGAGAGAAGAACATGATTAAATTTCACGTATTGTATCAGTATTTCTACAATATCAGCATTACACATGTATTGCTTGCATATGTAATTTGAATTAAATCAACATATAGTGTCTTGTTCAGTTGATCTATAAACTTTATAGAGGTATATGGTTTGATGTAAGAGTACATTTATTTCGCGTCATTCACGTGGTTATCATAATTTCTTACTGGTGTTGAATTTGGAAAAGAAATTTCGTAAGTTAATACACTACTTGTGTTGTTTCATTATAGCTAGTACGAAGCCTCCAAAGAAAATAGTCTAGGCGCTATGTTATATTAATGTTCTAATAGTCATTCGCGTGGCATTTTCATTGTGTCATTTGCGTGGATTTATAACTCCACGTAATACAACTTGTCCACGTAAATGACAACTCCTACATACATTCATGTTCTTATATTATGAGGTGCAAAGAAAATGTGGAAAAGAAGAAAATAAAAAGAGAATGCGAGAAGAAAAGAAGAGAAAAAATTAAAAATTATCCAGAAAAGAAACAAATGGAAAAGCTTGAACATGATGACTGCATATCATCATGTAAAATAAAAATTACTAATTTTTATTTTACTTGTTATCCATTACTAAGCCCTTATTAAGCATTATCGTGTTAGAAACATCTTTTTATTATAATATTAAAGTTCAGTTTTTTAATTAAATATAATATTTTCTGTCATTTAAACACTGTAAAGGTCGAAAATGTCCACATTAAGCTTTACTAATCAATAGTATGTGTTCTATACAATCAATTAATCATACTATTTCTTAGAAAAACAGATTTCAACATTTTTCTTTTCCGAGAATTTTTCACATCCAAATTGTATCTATGTGTGTGATCTTGATAACGTTATCTATAATTTTTTTGTGTTATTAAACTGCCAATAATGTTACGATTATTAAACTGTACATGACTTGTACCGGGACTCAAGATGACTTTGTACCGTATCTTGGAAACTGTCAGAACACTTATGACCAAAGTTGGTTGGTATAAAACAAATTTAAATTTTTTAATATCTTTGTATATACACTAGTTAGTGGTGGCGAACCTATGACCCGCGGGTCAGATACTGACCCACGAAGGCTTTTTAAATGGCCCACGACCCGCCGCAACTTTTTACAAACTTATTTTTTATAAAATAAAAGAGAGAACTGACAATCAAGAATATTAAAAAATTAAAGTATAAATATCTAATGTCAAATTTTGCTCTTCACTTCCAAAAGTAAAAGTTGCAAAACAAAAAGGAAACGTAAATCTTTTTAAAGAATTTTAAAAGTGAGAACCAAAAAAAGTGTCAACTGTCAAGTTTTTCTGTTAACAGACTTTCGGTGTTTTCAAATTATTGGTACCCTTTTTACCGCCCTTCCAAGTGACGCACTGACTTAGTGACCCACGGGCTAGTATTAAAAAAAATAATGAACAAAATTTGACCCACTTCCCAAAAAGGTTCGCCATCACTGCACTAGAGGATATTACAAAAAATATTAAAAAATTATTATTATACATTATATTATAATATATTGTATATTATACTTGCTCAGAGTCATTTTGTTACTTTCAACTTTTTTATTTTAAATAGAACACCCTGTATATCTTGACATTTTCGATTCTACATTTTATTTCAAGTATTTCTTATTAATACATATAAATAAATTTAGTTATCCAAATATTCTTTTAAGAATGCAACTTTTTAAAAAATAAATTTACCCATTGCAAGTTACATTATATGCTCTTTAACTAATTATGACAATACACGACGCTTATAAATATCTAAACCAGCGTTTTTCATAAACTTATTGAAAAAAAACAATTTCAATTTCAAAACAAAACTTTTGTTGTTAATTGACAACTTCTAAGTGTTACACATAAGTTCCATCATAACTTACTTTTGTACCCTGAGGAAGATCTGAAAACGGATCGAAATATAGGTTTTTAATTAAATCGAAATATTTTAATTGACAGCCGAAGCTAAAAGGAAATATTTTATAATTATTTATATTTTATTTTTTATTAATAATATTTTTTGTTATTATACGGTTTTTTAAGGTGTAAGGTGTAGATAAATCGCAATAATTAGTTACGGCATTTATAATCACACCATAGGCGCCAGCAAGGGGGACAAGGAGGGGCACTAGTCCCCTATCCTGGAACTTGAATAATTAAAATTTTATTGAAAATTTTTTTATAACATGCCGTTTATTATAGGCTTACCCCCCTAGCATCCTAGCATGTCGTTTATTCTAAGCTTGCCCTCCCCTAGACAAGGTTCTGGGGGCACCTATGGATCAGGCAGATAAATTAATTTGAGAGAAATTGCAATGCAGTATAAAAACGCTAGTAGCTTTGAAACTGTTCATTTTTGAAATATTAAATATCTATATTACTTGGTAGAGACATAAAAGCTGAATAATATAAAATGTAAAGATTTAGGGTGTCCCATTAAAAAAAATGATATTTTTGTATTCACCTGTGGTCTAGTGGGTTAAACACCCTGTATATTATTTAACAATACGTTTATAAGGAAATGTTGACTTAGCTATTTATAATCGTCGTATATTATTATAAATATTAGTTAAATATAAGTTGCAGTATGTGTATTTTTTCAGAAATGTTACATTCTCAAAAAAATTAAAGAAGTTGAATTTATTGAAAGACTGTGCGAAATTTCAGAATATATATTAACATACTTATAAGAAAGTGTAGGATTAAAAAATATACAGGGTGTTCCATTTGAGATAAAAAATCCATAGTAGCCGCAACAAAACGACTCAGTATTATACAAAAATATTATACAATTAAAATTTGTTTTATATCAACCGACGTTGGTATTTACCCTTTTTTTAACGAGTCATCTTACGTGAGCCACCCCATACAAATTCTGCAATACTCTTTGCAGTGCTCTTTAATTGGAATTCTTATAGTTAAAAAATACAATGTCTTATATAACCCTACCACACTGCAGATGTCTTTAATTATATTGTTTAGGAATTTCAGTACATGCATATTTAGTAAGAACTTAAGTAAGTAAAAAGTACACTACTTAGTTATTTATGAGCTTGCTCCGTCCTATGCTACATACGAATTAAACATTAATGAATTTTCCCTCCGGAAAATAAGTTGCAACGATAAGATTTTCTGGCCACATGAGATTTCTGAAGAGTTATGTTATAAAAATGCAACGAAAGTAGGTAAACCTAGGGAAGAATATGAGAATTTTACATGTAAATGAAATTTTCATACAGTTGCCCCATACTGCGTACCTTCCGCGCTTTTCGACAATGCTCATGTATAATAAGGTAGAATTAGGCAGGAGTTCCTGTTTTAATGCATTATTTTAGAACAACAAAGTGTAGTTCTTCACTGCTGATAGTGAGTTGTCAATTTCCTTTTACGTTTCGCCTACGGTCGTCAATTTTACAATCCTGTTAAACACTCCTAGAAATTTACAAAACTCGACGTCTACGAACAGAATACGCCATTAAAACTTTCGCACTCTTGTCCGTTATAATAACGATCTTAATCATCCAGTATTCGTACTTGATTTATTTCCTTTATAATGATCAATTTAATTTAAAAGTTCTAACTACTGATGATATAATTTTTGCAATATAAACATTTTTAAACAATTTTTCAAAAAGAAAAGTATTTCAGAAATCAATTTTGATATCTTTACATTGTTCTAGCACGTTTCCGTACATACTTTCAAGGTTTTTGGAAGAAAATCAAATGCAAATCTTTTATACCTAAGATAGAATTAAGCTTTGCTATAACATTTCATGAAATGTCTAAGATATAATCTGCACCTTAGCAATTCCTAATTTTCATCTTCAAGTGAAAATATTATTTTGTCATTAGTATTATACAGATTAATAACTTTGGAAAGCCTTCCCGAATACTGACATCCACAGCTTCGCCTCTCGCATTACCAGCATAAACTTGCGAATTTCTGCTTCTGATGCACACCAGACTAAAACTTTAGTTGACAATAATCACTTTATTGTTATTGTTAAGTGATGGACCTTGCAACAATTTATTATTCTCTCGAATTGGTTTGGCAAATATTTTGATACTTACCCCTTTTCAAAATTTACTTAATATTTTTGAAAAGTATTTAATCATTGAAGTATTGTCCATTATTTTTAAAAGCATTAGTCCATTATTCGACCAATATTTTAATTTGACACAATTTTGATGATGAAAATATTTATTTATATTATATACAAAAACAATTAAATATATCAGGATGTTTATTTCTGTAACAACGTACGTTTTCCACAAAATTATACAAGGTGTCCCATTTAAAAAAATGTTTCTTTTGAAGATAATTTGAAAACGCGGTGTATAATTGTTGTTCTGTCTTCGCCATATTAATCAGCAGAAAAAACACTGCTAATTTGCTAACAGATGCCGATACCATCCTGCTGGTTGAGAAGCAAAGAATTCTTGACATGAATTTTCTACTTCCTCAAAATTATTAAACTCTCGGTCGCGTAAAAAATTTGCCTAAGAAAAATTCCAGAATATGCAGGTTGAAGTTAAAGTTTTGTCACATTCTGTATATAGTTCGGATGTTGCTCCGTCTGATTATGGGTTATTTCGTTCGATGGGCGCATTTCTTACGCGGACGAGAGTTCGAGAGTTTAATAATTTTGAGGAAGTAGAAAATGCTTAGTAGCCCTATGTTATAGACCGAAGAATCTACCGTAAAACGTAAAGAAAATGATTTTGTATTCGAAGAATAAATTGCTTTGACAGTGTAAACATACATCACAGGCAATAAAATTTAGAATGCTTTTACAAAAATGGTTTTACTACCAAAACTAGTTAACAAGTTTTCAAAAATGATAAAAGTCATTTAAAAAATATTTCTATTGTGGATAATTTTTAAAAGACATTTTATTATTCTGCAAAAGCTACTTCTTCTTAATATATACGTAGCACTGATGGTTCTTCGTACATTAATTCATTAATTAAATGACTTCTGGCATCCCTCATATTGTTTCGTTAATGAATACCTACTTTTATTCATTACTTCTTTTATTATTTTCTTCATACGTAAGTGTTTGCTAATAAAGATGCTTAATTAACTGTAGTTTGCAGAAATATGGTCATATACATATTTTTCAAATTCTGTTTGGAAAAACCTGCTGGTCTATTCCTAGTAGAAATTACACAACATATTTTTATACAATTGAAACAACATAATCTCTGACATAAATAATAAATATGTGAATTTTCGTATATACAAATATAAGTAAGTTACAGCAACAAAATTGATTTTCTCCGGGAAGGTTCCTTGTGTACTTATAATGCGGAATGTCATCCTAAAGGTTGGAGCAGTTTGTCATCATACAATAAATAACGTAAAAGCTATAGATTACTTGAAAATTTCGTCTATAGCAAAGCAACTATCATCTTTGAAATATTTTATCGTTCTGCTTCGTTTGCTAAACAGAATGAGTTTTGTTATGTATATATCTACCTTATATTTCGCCTTACTTGCATTGTTTTTAGTTAAGAGATGGTTTATAAAGGAAGCAACTAAGATTTTGTAAAACCCGCAACTAAAAAGGAAAGAGTATTATTATCGTCAATCATCAGTTACCTACTTCAAAGATAAATAATAGAAAGAAGCTTTTCATGCATATCTTCTATACTTGTAAATTATATACTCAGTTTTAAAATTATTTCCTGGTTTTCCGAAGAGGATGATGGAACCCAGTACCGGTAACGTTATAAACAAGAGCCAAATATCTTTTTTTAATTAAAAGATTTGTAATAACAAAACCTTTGGAAATACACAAATAAACAGAAGAATAAAAGCCCCGAAAATGGGTGCTATTTGTAACACTCAAGATATCTCTCAAAAACTCAAAAGGCTCCACGATGGGGTTAGCAATTTGTAACAAACTAATTTCTTCAACAAGAAAATTCCAAATAAAGCATAAAAGACTTATACTTACGCAGAATATAGCCCCCGGCAAAGACTTCTTATTTATTCGAATTATAATCAGAGATAGCGGGTGTTAATCACCAAGGGTTACTGATTTCAGATAGGACACAGTAATAACTGAACAATATAGAGGGCGCCACACAAATTCTGTGTTGTTATGGTCTAAGAGCAACGATGGGAATCTACAATTCGGGAAATACTTCCGTCTGAGTTACATTAAGTTCTTTGTCTGTTATTGTTTTAATTTTGTTAAATGGACCGCAAACAATTTGTCCTACTGTTGTATTCGCATTTCCGATTTTGTAGTCACCTAATAATCATAGACATATTACAAAAAAAGAAACCAATACAAGCTTAACTAATCTCAATTTCACGCTTCGAGCACTACCCCGAAGCGATAGCCTACTACAGTTGTCCTTTGTAATGGTGGGTAACATTCTTTCGTTGTTTTTAAAACATTCATTAGTAAAGTGGGGTGCGTGAATGCAACAGTCGAACCGTAATTTTTAGTTTGAATAACATTATTTAAGTGTTTATTTAAAATTGAAGTTTTAAGTGTTGGATATAAAATATTGTAAGTACCGCACGCTAATGTTTTATTTATAACATAATGGCATGTTTTCCTTTAATTACTTTCACGGAGTATTCATCTTTTAAAAGAAATACTATTTGTTGATGTCCGTGAGGGTAGCGCCTCTCTTACATTTAGTTTATCGCTAAATGCTGCCCTCTGCTGCTAAATGCTAAATGCTGCCTGCTAAGTGACCCAGGAGGAGCCCCGTTGTTTTTGTGGCAGTATAACTAGTAGACTGAGTGCGCTACTGGTTCTCGTTAAACTGCGTGTTTTAGCGACTGCCTATTTTGTTGTTTGTATATGCCGAAGTGCACTTTGGTTATACGGGCTACCACCCTGGCTCCCTTGGACAAGCTAACTTTTGATGAATATTTGATTATTATAGACTCTCATTTTCTTTGTTTGGAATGTGTTGCTAAAAGGGCAATTGATGAATACTCTCGATCACAATTTACATCACGCGTCGTAGAACTATTAACCATTTTGTGCGTACTTACTGAGTTTTAAGTCTCACGCAATTTCTCCTTTGTTCCAGAGACAGGCCAATCCGCACGCCTATCCTGACCGCCGATTTTAAAGCCGATTTTAAATTATAAATCATTTTATTTAATTTTTTTAATTTTTATGTAAGTTTACAATATTATCATTTACAGTTTGTTTGTGTTACTTTTGCATTTGTTTTCATTATCATTTCTTCCAATATATACAGATATAGAAAAACAGGTAGGAAGTACGTACGAGGCCATATGTATGATAAGGAACGCGCTAATAAAATAAAGAAGGGTTTATATCGGGTCACGCCTTTGTTCTTCTTAGTTTGTTAGTGGGGAGCATTCGATTATTAAAGCTGTTTAGTAAACCACAAACCGAGCGTTGGTGTAGTTCCCCAACCCCACTAACACAAACTAAACAAGAAGAGCAAAGGCGGGGCCCGATATAAACTCTTCTTTATTTTACTAGCGCGTTCCTTATCATACACACATATGGTTTCGCAGATACTTCCTTCTTGTTTTTCCACACCTGTATATTAGTATGTTTACATTTATTCAATGAACTGTTTTTATTTTGTTTTTGAATCCCCTTGTAAATAATTAACACGCGATCTCGTAACAGTACCAAACTATAACGAATGATTATTCATTTTTTACTTCGATTTTATTAATTCAAATTCAGAAAAATAGTTTGCAATACTCAATCTATGTATTTCTATGGTATCTTGCCATGATCTTTAGTTTTGGCCATAAAATCTTGAACCCAAACTAAAATATTCAGACGGACGAATATGTCATCAGTCATAACTATAGGGCTATAAAATAGAAGGGACTTTGAGTATTTAAATAGTAGGTATATGCCATCAGTAATAATATCAGATCAAATAGAAGTAAGCAAAAAAAGAAAAATATTTTCAGATAAAATATCCCTGAACCCAACAAAACATTATATATATATATATATATATATATTATTGATAGTGACAGCTATCATTTTTGCAACAGCATTTATAATTAACGTTGATTTAATTACACTAGCATCACTTCCAGATTATCCATTACGTTGGATATGAATAGGTCCCACACTGCAGAAGACACTTCTTTGGCGACATTCATTTTCAGATGTCAAAGAATTTCTATCGACTAATTAAACAGCACTAAGTACACTAATAATTAAGAATAGTCACGCAATAATTGATAAACTTTTGTTCATTGGGAAATATTCATGTTTCTTTATCATCATACCGTATTTATCGAACACTGTCTGTCTTTTATCAATCATAATGTATTTATCACCTGTAACCGTTTTCGCGCCGAAATGTCCCTGCGCCTAAAGCTGCGGTTTCCTAAAACAGTCGGCAGGCGGAAATTGACACCGACCTACATCCGCGGAAACCAAACGCGACTAATTAAATGCAGGTGGTTTCCTAAAGTCCGCTACCGTCCGTCACCTAAAATTCTGCTATGTTTGTCAGTTTGTTATTAATAATGACATATGGGCTTACATTAATGAGTCAAAAATTTTCGTGTAATAAAGATGAACAATTAATTAATTTGATGAAACAGTATAATTGCATTGCTATTTATAATTGCAAATTAAAAATCGATAAAGATTTAGTTGTCAAAAATATTTCTGTACGAAACCACAGCCACACCTGCCCGCTCCTGCTCGGCTTTCTTTCGTTCCACTTTCGTTTCAGTCGATGTTAGTTTACGCCGGCTGACTATCCTAGCAAACTGCAAGCTTAAGTGGCCTGTGCCTAAGTGTACTTGCGCCAAAATGTCCCCGCGCCGAAGTGTCCCGCGCCGTAACGGCCGCGCCAAAACGGTCGCTCCTAAACGTCCACGCCGATTTTTGATATTGTATGACGCAGTGTTGCTAAAAAGTCTCTGTGAGGCACAAGCTCCTTTTTCCAGTACGTGTATTAAAAGTTAGATTTTAAACTAGTTTTGAATTTCTACTTTTGAAATTTGTTTCATAGTTAAGCAAATTCATTTTTAAATACCCAAAACTAACATTAGATGAATGTAAACAAAGACGTAGACCGTTGTCTGAGGAAAATACATTAGTCATCAATTATTGTTATGCATAAGTAGGTACCTCGTCTTCTGTATTCCTTTTCGATGCAGTGATTGCATCTACATTCCTTATTTAAAACAAAGAAATCTTCAAAGATCTAGTGAAATGTAGTAATAATGAATTTTACATTATTTTATTCTTTAACTGCCACTGTAATTTTATAACGATTCTAACTGCTCTCTCGGAGATACAAAGTCGAGTTTTTAAATACGGATTTAATTAAGCCTATCATTTATCACAGAAATGTCTGCTAATTTTATGTATAAAATGAATGTTATTCGGCTGATAATGTTCCTTAATTAAATTTACTTAAAAATATGTAAATCAAAAATGGCTAATTAGATTTGCTTAAGTTAAAATATTAAATTACAATTAGATACAATATTTATCAATCACTTACATATAAGCAATGCAAAATACAATACAGGTACTTTTGTGTGTACGTCATACTGCTAGTTTATATTCTTTTATTATACTTTTTAAAATATTGGGATGTTTCAATGATAAAATGACAAATTAAGAATCATTTCTTAATGATATTTTTGTTTGTACATGCGCCCATGAGAATATTCCTTCATGTATAGTATTTTATAGTAATTCAATTGGAATTTTTGATTAGATTTGATAATTTACAAACCATATGTTGAGCAAATCTATGGGATAACTTATAAAACTGCATGAAACTTTAAAAATGTGTAAATCAATATCTTCCTTGCATTTCATTTTCACCATATTACAAGGCTTCTTAGAAATTAAGAACAGATAAGTTGTCCACTGTCCTGCGAAGATTCTAAATCAGTACAAGAAATGAGGAGAGACAAATGTGGAAAATAGACCGCAATCCACAAAGGCAAGAAAATATACCAACAAAAACATTGTTGTTATAAGAGACAAGTGCTTAAACTAGAAGTGATATTTTGTATCTGTATGAATTTCGAAAGATGTCATCAAAACAATGAGCAATTAAAAGCAGAGACTAAATTGCGGTTTTTCTAAGGGCTTCAGTTTTTGATAATACCAATAACTAAGTTACTCAGTTATAGAAACTGAAACAGAAACAAATGAAAAACTTAGAAAACGAGAAAAAATCTCTAAAAATACCGGGTATTACCAGTATTGTTATAACTGTGAGTCTCTACGTAATAGTTTTCTCATACTCATATGTATTTGTTTGACAATTCCTAAGCTGACACTGTTTCCATAAATGGAAAAACGAATTGCAAATCTATTCGTTTGACATCATACTAAGTTAAGAATGTGAATATGTTTCTATTCAAAATATTTGATGCAATTTAATGTCTGCAGAGATGCAAAAAAATTAACGTTAACGAACGATAATAACTTTCTAACTAAAAATTTTCCCTTCTTTTCAGCAGCTATGAAGCTTGTGCGGAAGAGAGTGGCGATTATTATCATTATGCAGGCCCAACGTGCGGCTGCAGCAGACTTACAGGTGGTATAGCACATATCCCACATTTGTGTTACAGCTAAGGAAAACTGCAGAAAACCTTAACCCTTAAGTCGATCCCGGACCGCTTGGGTTTGAAGTCGCTGCACTATCAAGGCTATAAGAAAGTGAAAATCTGATTTTATTAAAATTTTGTTGTTTGGTTAAGATGGCCACGCAAAAATATGGCGAAAGAAAGGAAGATTGCAGGAGAGAATTATTGAAGACCAGCAGAGGAGTCCAATAGTAAAGGTTAACAAGGTTTAAGTAAGTTCTAATTTTTATTTCAAACCTTATAATGTTTCTCGTTCAAATATTATTTAAAGTTGTAGGTAACTTAATGGTATTGAGTTCCTTTAGTTGATCGGGTGTTAGAGATCTCAAGTTTATTGATGAAATTATGATCATATAAGTTTATGTGGATATTTTGCAAAGAAAGCTGACTATAAATGCACAGTCTGCTAGACTTCTGATGAAGTACGATGGAAACAAGATGGAAATCCAAAGCATACATTAAAGTTAGCAACATCATGGTTAAAAAATTAAAATAAAGTTTTAGCATTCGCTTGCGGACTGGTAAGGTAAAAGATTAAAGAAAACACTTCGCAAAATAAATCTTATAATAATAAATTCATTTTTATACTGTACAAGAACAATCTAAAATAAATTAATATCCATTCTTTATAATAACAAAAGTCGGTTTTCGTACCTCATCCGTTTCTCGCATACCAAACCTCAAACGACCAAATTGGGGACGGGCCCGAAATAGTCGGGTACCGTGAGACCGGAGTTTTTCTCTTTTCACCAAACGAACGTCGAGAAACGATCGCAGGGCTGGATGCGGCACCGAAGACCATAAACTGATTCTAGACACATAGGACAGTCCATCCTTCGAAACCAGAACAATAGATCTCGACAGGGATTGGAGATATAACCAAAAACGCTGGCGAGTGGGTTTCGGGAGCGGCAATAAAAAACGGGAATAAGCTCGAACGATCCAGGAAGCAGGAATCATATTGCTATGTAAAGCCCTCCAGAAGTGATTTCCACTTAGGAGCCTAATTAGGCTGGTGGCGGCGACATTGCTTTAGCATGATTCTCGGGTGAATAACAAATAAAAGATTTCTAGTTTTTCGGCTGTAACTTTTTCTTATGGTTTTGCACGGCATTTGAAGGGGAAACATTTAGAGATTTTGCCGGTTGTTTAACACCAAAATTGTCGCTTTAGCTCCTATAGTTTTCGAGATACCGCCTCTCGAAAACAAGCGGCTCCTCCTTAGAGCGGATATACGGAAAATCCAATAGATGCACAGCTCGTATACATGTCCGATCGCCAATGTCCCGAAAAACCTCATGTCTCAGAGTGTCGGCAAAACCTTTCCGGTAGAAACGGTTGGGGTTCTAAGCTGACAAAGATCAAAAACGCGAAACCAGGATTTTGATCGTTCTTATTAATCGGGGACGCAAGACGAAAATTTCGGTTCCGGTATGCCTAGACCCGTCAGTGCCAAACCAGCTTAAAAACTCTAAAACCACCACGTAGGTACGGATCGGGCGCATATAAATTTACCCAGAGTTTACTCTTGTCACTGATAATCTATTACGTTAACTCCAGGATAACACAGATTAAAAAAAATCATGCAGTAAAATTTTGAAAAATACTGTTATTTCTCTGAGGACCGGCGGTTTGGAAACGCTACGTGCGGCTGCAGCAGACTTACAGGTGGTATAGCACATATCCCACATTTGTGTTACAGCTAAGGAAAACTGCAGAAAACCTTAACCCTTAAGTCGATCCCGGACTGCTTGGGTGTGAAAGTCGCTACACTATCAAGGGCTATAAGAAGTGAAAATCTGATTTTATTAAAATTTTGTTGTTTTGTTAAAACTGATAAACTATTACGTTAACTCCAGGATAACACAGATTAAAAAAAATCATGCGATAAAATTTTGAAAAATACTGTTATTTCTCTGAGGAGCGGCGGTTTGGAAACGCTACTATAGATAACTTGTGGTTAATCCTAAAAATGAAAGTAACTCAGAAAAAAACAATTGACTGCTTTGAAGGAAATTATATCAAGAGCTGTTACGTGTTAAAATTCCCCATTTTATAATAATGTAATTTTGTATCCATTGGTAATTAAAAAACCCTGACACGGTCCTGCATTTTTCAATGTATTTTTCGTTGGGTTAAAATCGGCAGACAGTTTAATTCAAATCTATATGTTTCCATACAGCTAAAATTCCTTCCAGAATAAAATATAGACTTCACGGCTACAAGTGTAGTTTCGTAGAGAAATTTCAAATAATCTTGCATGTTCTCGGAAATCAGACAAATAAAAAACGGCTGATCCCATACGCTGCCGCAACCAGATCTTAGTTACGGTAAAGTCCAGCGAGATTATACAGAATTCTCTCAGAGCTTTTTGAATGCTTTTTCCCGATTGGTTTATAAAAGTCAGGCTATTTCACAATAAGCTAGTTTAAAATTTCCCCCTTAAGTTAATTTGCAAAGCATATAAAAATTCTTCATCCCCGACGTAGTCTCCAATAGAGCTTCATAGTACGGCGTCTTAGTAATAATAAAAAATCACTCCGACGAGTTTTAATTTAAAATTTACAAAGATAACTCAAGGATTAATTAACTTCAATAATAAATAATTAATCTGCCCGGTTTTGTTTTGTTGTATTCAATTGGGACACAAACCGCTTGTTTCGATAATTTCTTATAACTAACGAAAGTTTCTTTGACTTCATATGGTTTTAGTTAATCATTAAGAGTTTGCTAATGAAATTGCTGTTAAGTGACAATTATTGTGACTGGTTCGTCGATCTTGGGTGAAAAACAGTACCAGCGACTACACTTTTTAAGTTCTTCCTGCTTCATATCTACAATTTGTGAAGTGTTTTGTATTTTGTGATTAAGTGAAATCAGGGCATCGTTATGTGAGTGTTTCCCTTGCGGAATGTTGAGGTAAATCCTTGGATTTTTGCATAGGTCTTTCTTGAGGGCTGTTAAATAACCTCCTAAAAGTCACCGTCTGTAACGATTTTTGTCGCATTTCTCGAAAACTATTGGGTTTATCGAAGTGAAGGAGGTTAGGTAAAATAAAGTTTATTTAATGAACATAATTCGTTTTAGAGAAAACGACAAAATCCGTTATGAGGCGTGGTTTACCCTCATTATCTTTTCGAGCTTACCACCTGCAGGCGGTGACTTGTAAGGGGTTATTTAACAGCCCTCAAGGAAAATCCAGGGACTTACTTCAACTTTCCGCTATTTTTTCTAATTTGGCTGGACTATCAACCAAAACAGAAACTTTCTAAAAACGGTCACGTTAATCGTCCCAGTAGTATACAGTTTGTATTCAGGTAATCTAATAGGTAATAATAATAGCATGGAATAGATACAGAAAATAGGAAACCTCATGAAAGTATGCTGGAAGCAATTGTTTGAACATATTAAATTTGAACCTCAATATATAGGTCAATCATATCAACATATGAAAAACAATAGGTGAGTATTCAAATATAAGATGTAACAATTTATTAAGTGTTATTACACAATTAGACTCTAGTAGGTCTAAGCAACCTTTTTTATTACTTAAATCTTGAGTTTTCCAGCTTCCATATAAAATGCATCTATTTAGTTAGACTTAGCTAGGAGTATATTCAGTGAATAAAGTAAAATTTAAATCTTAATTCTAATACATTGCCTGTTAAAATTTCATATTTTATTATTTTATACTGAAACCACTTTTAAAATAATTTTATCTGAGTAATGCTTTTTAATTGTAACAATAATTAATTTTATAAGTTTGGAAGTTTTTAAACAGCTCACAAAAGTACGAAACTACTTACTCATTTATCTTAAAAAGAGTAGAAGTGTCAGCATGATAAAGTGCAAAGAAGGTTATATATCAACAATGATGCATTCGTTCTTGATTGAATCACTGTTATAAAATATTGAACTTGCATAACTGGAGATTAATGGCAAAAGAAGCTGCCGTCACCTTTAAATTTATATGTAGATGTGTGTATTCATTCTCTCTCGCTACGACGATACTACTTACCATAAATACGGATTTACGCAAAAGGAAAACTCAACACGGATTGGAATGAAGGTAAACTAAAAGGAGAATAAAAAAATAAGATAAACCCAAACGTGACTGATGAAAAACGAAAACGAAAACCCATGCTATAAATTTTTAAAGGATAGAAGCAGTGATAAATTTGTTCATTTAGTTATTTTCTGTTATTTGTATGTTGGATAAGATTCAAGTGAGTCGTATTCGAAAACTCTTTCAGCTGAAACTGCTTCATGATTTGCTAATTGTATTGTGTTCTGTCTTGTCTTTACTTTTTCCTTTAATTTCAATTTAATGGCTTTCATTAGACAAAGATTATTAAATGTGTGATGTGTGGGAAGATTAGCTTTCTTGATTATCCTAAGTGGTGTTAATATGATAATCACTCACATCGTACAGCATGCAGCCTTCATTAATCAACGTCACTTACAGATAGTTCTTCTTTGAATGTCTTTTCTGCTGATCTTTGTTATAGAATAGAACAGAGAGGATGAAAGATCGTTTTTTGAAAAATCATTTTAACCTTCGTTCATGGATTCTTTACTTTAATTTCGGCAGTAGAGTTTTTTTTTACTAAATCTGATTTTAATACCAGTAGTAAATAATTAATATTGTGCCGGAAATTGAATGACTTTTTTATTTCAGTTTAAAAAGCGTCTAGTTTTTCCTTTCGTCTCGGAAATAATACATAAATTCTTTTAATATCTATAAGAACATCCTTGAAAGGGGCTTAAAACGATACTGAATATTATATAATTATTTGGCAATTTAGTGTTAAATGAAATAAAAAATTAAATTAATTTCAAATTAATTGCATAAATCTCGAAATAATATATTCAACAACGTTAGCCTACAACATTCGTCTATAAATCTGTAAGCTTCTTATGTGAAGAATATACTGCTTTGCAAAAAATGCAAGTTAATTACTAAATAAATTAGGCAGAGGTTTAAATATCCTTTGTTATCAGTTTTTACGCAAACTCTTGCACACAGAAACAATGCCAGATGATTAAATTTTTGCCATTAGTCAAATAAAAGAAATTTCAAAACTATATACTATTATTTGAATGCTCTAGAAAAGTATAAAAAATTTTCTTTTGTTTCAATTAATTGTTTTCTATAACAACTCAGGGCACCAAATTCAATGAAAAATTTGGGTACAATCTTATATACTTAATTTTGGATAAAAATTGATTAATAGTCTATTTTACACAAATGAATCAAGTAGCGTACTAGCTTGCCCTTTTTAGTCTCACAAGGTTCAAAAACGTCATTCGGTTACAATGATTACTCACCCATTTGCATCCCACATCGAACCGTAGAAGCAATCAAAGAAGTTCGTAGACGCCTCGACTACAAACAGATGGTACAGGCAATGATAATCGACATCCGAGCAGCTAACATACCGGTACCTGATGAAATGGATTTCCAAGATGATACCGTAACTGGTAAGAAAATTCAGCCTCCACCTTGTAGGCAGTCATCAACACAAGTTCCAATAAGAGCAGCCATAAAAGAATCGACAAAGGAATATGACATCCATCTTCTAACACAGGCTGCCCAAACTCACCTGAAGGTAAGAACTGTCACGATCTTCTCCTTCAATGGATCTAGTCAATTTCTCCAGAACAACAAACCCAACTAGCACGACCAGATCGCATCAAGAAAACCAAGTGCCTGTCGCAAACAAAGAATGAAGAAAAAGAGAATAGACTAATACAACTAATCCAGCTGCTCGCGTCCGCCGCATATAATACACACCGAATTAAACAAAAACTGTGATTGTCCCGAAAAACTATTGAAAAATCGGATCTTCCTCCTACCAACCCGAAAACAGAAGAACGTCAGTGACATTGGGTGAATAAGCTCTACGAACATCTTAGCTGAACATTTTCTGTCAAGACTTGTAAATAAATCTCATCACGCTTTGTTTAAATTTATTGTTATTTTAATACTACGTTTGCATTAAATTATATTTATCAGACAATACTCATCACCTTCATAATGTAAGTTACTTAATCTAATAGCCTTTAATATTCCAGTCTTTTGTTACCTTCTAGTCTATAATATTAACTGTATCTTAAAATTTCTTCTTACAAATTTAACAATCATTTAGTTGCATCTTCAATTTATCTCAATTCTAAAGATCTGATGATGAAATAATAAATTTTCCGAAACGGTTATTTAAAAAAGAATATGATGAATACATATATCATTACAGCCTTGGTAGTGTAATGTCTAGCGTGCTGGACTTCCACCCAAGCGGCCCGAGGTCGACTCCCGGTGCCGACAGATCTGGTTAAGGCTTTCTGCAGTTTTCCTTAGTTGTGACACAAATGTGGGATTTGCGCTGTTCCATCTGTTAGTCGGCTGCAGCCGCACATAGCGCCTACATAATAATAATAATCGCCCCTTCCCGTACAAGCTTATAGTAGCTTCTGGGGCCTGGTTTCCAAGTTATGGGTTGTAGCAATTATTATTATTATTATATTATTATTATTATTATAATCGAAAGCAACTAAATAAGAATAAAACTGAAACAACTAATTTTAATTTCCAGTGGCAATTCCTAATGACATGTGTAGAAAAGTTTCTATACACATGTGGTTTTAAGCGTTATATTTCAGAGGTAGAGGATATTAAAGATGCTGTATAATTATTACTGTTTGTTATTATGCCCTAAATGAAAAAACCTGTGTTTTAAAGGAACAGCAAATAGACATGGCATTACCTTCTTTTTTAAACGTCCTCAACTTTACTTTTTAAACGTTTTGAACGTTCTATCAAACGTCATGGTCTTAGAAACAGAGTATATGTGATGTATTGCCGCTCAGAACTTGTTTTGGTAGATTTTTGTCTATTTAATTGTAAAAATTCAAAATCTTAATTTAGAAGATATTTGCGATTCAATAACTATTTTACGATTGTATAAAGTTAGGTTGCCTGATTTAGTAAATTAAATTTCATGAAATAATAAAGATTAATAAAAGGTTTCAGAATATTTATTAAAATATATAACCTGACAACATTGTTTCGACAGCTAAGCTATCATTGTCAAAGGTAATATAAATATAATCCTTATTATTTTAATATTAATCTTTATTATTTCATCATTATGGAGTTTTACGAAGTAAGGCTACAAACTAGAAACAAAATTTAATTTCATATTACCATCTTGTCTTGAAGTAAAAATTTCAAATTTGGTTCATAATATACTCCCAGAGTTATATTTAATTTGCTTCACCATAAAAAGAAATAGAAGAAGCTGTTGATTAAATAAACAAAATATAATCTTCTAATGAAAAGTCATTATTTACAGAAGCTAGGTGTGCAAAGTCATTTGCTAATTTAACTGTTTAGGTCGATATCTAGATCTTTTCTCTAATGATCCATTTTTATGAGTTGCATTCACCGGAGATACTTTTATTATGTTGAGACTGTTGGACAACAGTCTACATAATAATCGCGTAGTGTTTGTACTATAATAGCATGACATTGACAGATCGTTGATGATCATTATCATGACCTAGTATTTCATTTACATAACTATTTGTTTCATTTACGCGCAATCTAATTGTATGCTTAGACACACTGCACAGTGTAGCGCCTTATTTCTCTTGGAATTTATTTCTAATTCGTTAATTCGCTTTTAATGTTCTCTTGAGAAGCCGTACAGGTTGAAAATGGTCTATAGTTTAGCGAACTTTGCGTCCAATTCTTTCAAAATAAGTGACATTTAGACAGGGACGAACCCATGGGGGGGATGGGAGGGGAAGCTCCCCCCTCAAATTTGATAATTTCGAGCGAGAGTTGGCAATTTCACAATTTGAGAAAAATGAGAAGATCAGAAAATGAGTCCAAAACAATTTATTTTTTTAAATTTAATCGAATTGCCATGCATACACGTTGGAGAGTTTTAAATAAAAATGAGATTTGTGTAAAATACTAATTTTGCTTCATATAATGTTAGGTACAAATAAAAAAATTTTCTTACTAGTAGTTGGTATTTTCATCGTAATAATTTGGCAATTTTAAGGTTACCCCCCTCCAAAAAAACTCTTTAGGTTCGTCCCTGCATTTAGAAGAAAATTTTCCAAATATCTATGAACCACTTCTAACTATGATTTGTAAACTGTACCCGTATATCTGTCATACAAAATACAGCCTTCACGTTTTCGAAAATTTAAAATATTTACTACTCCTTATTGCTCCTAATATTTAGCTGATTGGTTTAATGGTAGAATTTTGTCAGTATCTTGTGATAAATAGCAGCAAGCAGTTTGAAATATAAATTGTGTTGCAAAGCAAGGGTTTTTTTTAGTTTCACAAAATGGGCCAATATTGCGAACAAAACCATTATAAATCAATCGGAAAGTTTTCTATAAGATTGCATCAAAATATTTGTATAACAAAAAGTGTATCGTCAGTTACAAGCACTTGGATATTTAACGGACCGACGCACAGTGTTGCGTCCCTTTATGATAAATCAGAATCTCAACCTTTAAATATTTATTTTTTTTGTTTTGTAACATTAATTTAAATACTTGTAGCAAACAATAAAGGTAGTTTTATACAAATACTTGTCATATTACATTTGATGTAAGCAGTTGAAGACAAGGTAAAATAATTGTTGTCAATACACGCCAGGTTTACTTCTTATTTTATGCTTATGAATTAACCGGTTGCGGTTGCAATTATATACAAATATTAAATTTATTGCGTGTTTTAGTTGTTATTTTATTAGAAAAATTCTATTAAAACGTTTCAACTTTCATCAAATCACATTTCTGTTTTTTATAAAGGCATATAATATAATATACATATATCCTTGTTATAAATTTGTGAAAGTTTCATCAGCTTCTACCAGCTACTTACCGGTAGTTGATTTTTTAGATACCCTAGGGCCGATATAGCAATCTTCTTAAAAATTTATCTATAGTGAATAATTGTCATGGTTGCGATAATTAACGATCATATAAAGTTATTAGGAGATGGAAGTCTCGGCCCTAAGTCAACAAATAAAAAATAACGACTGTTTTGAAAAATAGCTTTGTGCACGTCAAAAGTGTTGGCAGTTCTTCCGCGTATTTTGTCTACAACCTGAACGATCGACCAAGGCAATACAGGACAGTGTTAAGAAAACTGCATTTTTTTCGATAATAATTGGTAATTACAGAAGAATAAGCAATCGAATAAAATTCAGCACATGGTTCTGGAATACAATCTAAATAGAGGATGCTGTAACTAATTATATCAACCACAAATCTATTATAAAAACAGTGTATTATATGCCAATCTCTGTAATATAATAAAATATTACTTCATAGGTCAGACGTAATAGCTTCCTTTGCAATGCTTATCGGACTGTTATCCGAAGATGCTCTAGAAGCAAGACACAAAGATACTAGAAATCTAAGAGGACACCACACAAGAAAAACTTCACGTTATCACACGAACAATGATCTTATGACGAGTATACTCTTAACTTCTGATCCTTGTATATCTTCAATAATATCACATAAGTCACCTCACCTAAAAAATTGACTTTTGCAAAGATATTTAAATATCACTCGATCAGAATATATAAGAGATCATTAAAAATAAATCATAATATTACAAAATATGCATGGCAGTTATTTATGATAATCAGTAATTATACAACAAGACGAACGAAAATACTCGATTATGCGAGACATATTGCCTGAAACACCACGAGACCGACGGTCGAGTGGTGTTTTTTTAGGCAATATGTCGAGTTTCGAGTATTTTAGATCGTCGAGTTGTATACCGGTACTATTTCATGAATTTAGTTCATCGATATTTTCTGTAGAGATTGTTCTAAAACGATTCATTTTGCAACTAAAACGAAAACCACAGTCTAAAACGCACAATTAGAAAAAACTCGCATTGTTTACTAATAAATTATTTGACTGTTGTGGAGTTTTCTTGGATATCTTGAAATTTAAGAATTGAATCGCATGCGGGTGAATATACAAAGGTTTGTATTACAGCGATTATACAAAGGTTCGTATATTCGATTCGTCATGGTTACTTGTACATAGTTACAATATAACCGTTGGAATACATGGTATCTATGGAAAAGCGCATATTATTATTGGTTCATAACGTTATGAATGAAATAGTCCTCTCCATACGTTTGCAACACTGTGCAACGCGACGCGACAGTCACCAGAATTAAACATATTTAAGACAGTCGGTACTCTGCTTCAGGATGCCTGGATACCCCGCTTCAGCGCCTGCTCGATTGAGAAAGTAAAGGATCAGCAATACTGAGTGATTGAATATGAGCAATGCAGTAGTGGTCTTAGTTTGTGATCACAACATTACTTCGAACAACGAATAAACAAAGAGAATGACAACAAAATAGAAAATAAACACATATCTTATCAAATCTTATAATTTATTTCTTTCTAATATTGTAATACAACAAATATTGCAACCAGTACATTATATCAACCTACTCCCTAATCGTTGCAATACCTATTAGGAATAAGCGCAACCCAGGTAGCATAACAATATCGGTCCAACATTGGCACTTTAATTTATCATTGGGCCAATATTAACAATTGTTGGCCGTTGTTGTATCGTTATTGGTAAATTATAATCAATCAATATTTTATAAATCATATACAGGGTATATTATCGGTTTTGTTACATAGGCGAATAGCATGTAAAAACATAATTTCTCAAATATTGGCTCTTTTTTTATTTTATAGGAAAAGTCACTATAGCAAAGTTGTAGACCTTAATGAATACTGTTCATAACACCCCCCACTTTAGCATTCGGTGTTAAATAGTTTCCAAGATATAAGTGATTTTCTGGTATAGGAAATTAACCATGTAAATTAAAAAATTGCTAATAACAATTACCAGGTTGAATTTAGACATTAGGTGTACTACATGCAAGAATTATTAAGCACGGTTTCATGAAACAGAATCACTCATCAGAATGACAATAGCTGTCAAATTACTCTTAAGAATCACTGAATGAAAACTGCTGTCTGGAATGAAATGTTTGAAATAATCGTTTAGTACCGTATTATAGCAGACTACTAGATATGTGATACGGGTTTCGTAACTATTTATTAATTTGATCATCATGAACAAATTTTAAAATAATTACTTCCTACCATACCTTTAATGAAATACCGTCTAGCTACAAAAACGCTCTAATTATATTTCTATGAGAAACAAAGCAATCCTTGAACGATTTATAAAAGTGAATGCAAAATTAGAACTATTTTTCATCTATTTACCTTCAGTACATTAGTATGTGTGGTTGCTACTCAAATGCTATGCTACTCACGTTTCACTAAATGTTAAAGTAATCATTGCAAACCAGCATTAATTACGATTTATTGTTGCAAATAAACTTCAAGTACAAGCACTTAAGATATAATTGATGCAACTATAGAAACGAATATATTACTTTTAAGAGAAATTGATAAAATGCAATTTAATTAATTAGATGGGTAGGTTTCTTTACATTTTTAGTGTGCTAGTAAGAATAAAACCAAATATGAAACTTCTTAATAAAAGTTTCTATAATAAGGTCTTCGTAACTTAATTTTCATCAAGACTTACTGTGTTAACAAAACAAATTAAGGAGATTACATTTTCAAGTGATTCAAGAGATGCATTTACTTTTATACAGAGATGCACTATAATGTTATAAATTTTAGTTTATTACTTCAAAATAGATAACTCTACGTAAAAGCATAAAACGAAAAAATAACTTAAAATACATTTGTAGATATTTCAGTTGCTATTCCAAACTTACACAAACGATCATAAAGGAACTCATTTTCAGAAAGTTTTGTTAGAATTAGGTTATTTAGCTTTGAAGTAAAATTTAATTGTATAATTTTAATTAAACTTTTTATACTTACATATACATTGTTAGTCAAATTAAAAGGTACCATTGTATCAGTAGCTAGTTATATTTTTGTCAAGTGGGGGAGCGACTCTATAAAAATTCCGAATCATTTCATTTGAGAGCAAGTTTCATTCATAATTTAAACTAGAAAATTGTCGCTGGATTTCTAAAGTGATGCTCTTACAATAGTTTCAGAAAAAATAATTATTTTTCATCGGTTCAACTGACTTTTGATCCTTAAACAAGGTAGGGTTGAAAAGAAATCATAGTTTCGGTCATTTTAATATCTTACACCATTTTACACGGATTAATATCCTTTTCAATGCGAATGCAGCAGTTTGAGCGGAAAACTTCATTATGCCGCATAATTCAGGATATTTTTTGAATATTGAATAATTTTTCTTTATTAATTTCTTTATCAAAAGTGAAAAGACACTAAAGTATACACGGTGATTCACTACCCAATGATCGGACTTTGAGGATAAGCCTCTCTGGTCATTAGAAACATAAAACCTTAGTAACATTTTTGATTAAATGAACTTGAAAATTTCGAATATTTTGCCCGACGTTTTTAGAAAAGTACGTATAATAGATACAAATCAGTGTTAAGTCTAATAGGATTAAATTAAATGCAAACTCTTTACAAATTGACACCGTCAGTACAAAACGTGACATCTGTTGAATGAGCACAACAATGATGCAGACGGCGTACATTCCATTTTGGATGTTGTTGAAACAACTTAAGACGTTCTATACGGAATAGCCTAGTTAAAACAAATCCAGAAAGTTTCCCTGTGTTCTAGTAGAAAACACAGGCTGACATGACATAATTCTAATTCTGACCCATTTAATAATATCATTAAGTTTGACTTGTTATTCGTTAATAAACAGATATTAATTAATTAAGTAAAGACATGTTTAGATAACCTAATCTAACCATCAATAGCTATTGTTATTTTTATTAGAATTCTAAAAAGTTCCTTTAGTAAAACCTTTATTCGTCTTAATAGAACGACCCTAATGGATAGTAATTCTTTAGATAGAAAATAACTACATAGTATAAAAAAAATGAGTAAAAAACAAGTACCTTTAGTTTTATTACTAAAGACTGCAGTGTACGGGATTTGCAATTTGTTATTATTGCAATTATTAGTCACAATTCTTATGAATGTTAATGTTCTTTATGGATATAAATAAATTTAATTTAATTAATTATAATTCTAACTAATAACTACGAAAGTGAAAAGATGAGTAAGAAAAACATTTTTTTCCTTCTTTATAGTTTGACAAATTCGTATGGGTTATAGATAAAAAGGAGTAAAAACTAAATTTAAAATTCCAAGAAATGATTGAACTAAAAGATTGAAAGAAATATAATACCACAAAGAAGGTGCGCAGCTGCGTTTGAGTTTATTAAAATATGAATAACAAAACGGTGCGTATAGTATTTATTGCTGATTTATATTTTATTACCTGCTACGATGCACATTTAAGAAACCAAATAGTAATGTTTATCTCCTTGAACTGCGAAACATGTGCCACTATTACATGTACTATAATTTTTTATTCACAAACCTACAGACTTGTATTACATATAGGAGTTAAAGTGCCTATTAGAAGAAATTGAAATTGTCTCACAAAAATAAAATAACAAAAAATAAAATAACATAAATACCGTTTTTGAAACATAATATCAAACAAGAGGTTGTTTTCTAACATGTTTTGCTTATTTAGTTTTGTTTATCTATTCTTATTCTACCTATACACAACATTTGTCCAAAATAACGACAGGTTTATTAGTTTATTATGCTGCCTGTCACATTTTAGAAAACAAGCAGTATTGTTTATCTGCTTGAACTTCGAAATATGTGTCATGTGCATTCTTACTATTCAATTGAAAGCATTGAGCTGAATTTCGATGCTGTTTTTTCCAAAGTATATAAGTATGAGAAAAACGATATATAGGAATTTTTGTTCTTTAATGATTAATATCTAACCACTGACAAAGTCTGACTACATATTCCTTAATGGGTCACCGTGTATTTCCGAGAAATATCAACTGTTGGTGATTCTCAACCTTTTCATATATACTATAGTGAAGAAATAGAGCTTTTTTTGGTTTCGCTGACTACCAATAAAAATAACGAGGTAGAGAAACGGTTTTCACTAGATGAGAGAAATAATATGCGGTAAATAGCAGAATTGCTGTACATACGTAAGAAACGAGTCATAGAATTCTTAACATTACTTGAACCAAAGAGAGATATGTGTTCGTTAAATTTCTAAAATTCTAAAACTACAAAGAAAGAAAACTCACTTCCACGCGGAAAATATCCTTCGGCAAAATTGTCATGTTATCTGTTACAATGCATTACTTCAATGAGACGCCAATAGTTTTAATATTTTCAGATACAAAAATATACCTCATTTACTTTAAAAAATTACTTCAGTATCAAAACTGAGTAAAGCTAAAGCAGTTTTAAAATTAAGCAGCAAATGCAGATTTTCAGAATTAATATGCTGCTAAAGTTTAAAGAAGACGCAAATTTTTAAAATTTTCTTTTCTTCGGTTTTTTTTGTAGTGATAATTCGCACACACGAGACCAACGCATACATATTCTTCATTTATATTTCGTGACATCATTACATTGTATAAAATACATATATAAGTATAATACATTTTTTGAGTGGGTGCAACTCATAGGAAGTTCGCATTTAACTAAGTAGAATAGAAAATTAATCATCAGAAAAATTCATATACTTTTAGCAGAAGCGTGATTTACTGTAATCCAAGGCAATCCGTACTTTACAAGTTTTTTCTTATTAAACATTATTTTTAATATCCAATTTGCCTTGTAAATATATTCAACAACTGCATTTATTGTTGACAAAGAGTACTCTACGCGAGCGAAATGATATTTCCATGTAAATGTTGATCTATGGTTCTAACTCTGACAGTTGCTTGTTACCTAGCCTTTATCTACTTTATCTACACTGACACCGTAAAATGATAAATTTATGTTTTTATTTTAAGGCAATTAATTACATATATTCTTCCAGTAAGGCAATTAGAATATACAAATTGAATTATCAAATATGTAAATGTATTTTTTCCTTCCTTCAAGGGTTGGTTGTATAAAGCATAGTTAACCATGTTGTTGAATCGATCACGCTGTTAAGCAACCTGATTGGATAAACTTTAACAACGGGTTTGAAAGAACCAATCACACTACAACACTTGCTTTGAATTAACCAATCACATGTATTAACAACGCATCTAAATAACCATGTAGTTAACAATGCTTTATACAATCGGCCCAAAGCTACAAGCTACAAGACTTAGAACTGAACGGTTAAAATTGTACACATGAGGACGTTGTGTAGTATGTATGTATTATAGAAGTTTAAGACGCAAAGTTAGATCTGTAGAACCCCATTAAATAGTTAGTAGCAGAACCGTAATTACATTGTATTTCAAGTAGATCATTATGTTATGTGGCATGCAATAATAAATTATAAAAACTGTTTTCTTTATATTCATTAACGTAACGATATTTAATTAAGTAACATTAAAAGATGTACTAATGAGGTCGAGGACGTTCAGTGTTTAAGAAAACATCACAAAAAGGATGCTACAAATTAATTAAAAACGTAAAGGAAGCGCGACAAGAGAAGCAGCAGGTCAACCCGTCATTTCATTTTAGATTATCTTCCTTGCTTTGTTTAAAACCTAAACTTTCACCAGAGACGCTTATTTAATAATTATTTCCATTTGGTCTTAATAAAAATTTTTAAGTATTTTACTTTCGTTTCGTTTTCGTTCTAAAAGAAGTAAAATTAAATATTATTGTTGTTTGCTAAGAAAGAAGTGCATCTATTTAGTAACACAATACAAATTTTAAATTCCTATTACTACACTATTTTGAATAGTACTTGGTAAGTTCATATCGTTTAAAATTTCTGTGCTAATGTGATATTTAGAATTTGAAGAAATTTCCTCAACCAATTAAAGCTTCTCTCTATATGCTTTAATTTGTACTACATTTTCTGTGTTATCGCACTATTCTCTCGCTTGTGTTTTAAAGTATTACATTGTTGAACTAATGCACCATCCTTTATGGAAACTGATAGACTATTAAGCTGTGTAAAAACTTGTTTATTGTTTCCAGCCTTATTTTGTGGAACTCCATAATCATGAAATAAATAAAGATTATTAAAAGTTTCACAGTTTTATTAAAATATAACCTGACAATATTGTTTCAACAGCTATGCTGTCATTATCAAAGGTAATATAATTATAAACAAACACGTCGCTAAGGTAGATACAAAATAGGTAACTAGATAAAATAATAATAATAATAATAAAAAAAAATCATAATTAAACATCTAATACTTCCAGTAACGGAGAATTACTGAGCTCAACTTGTTCATTCATTAAAGGTACCCTGAGTTTGTGTTTGTATATCTCAAAGGCTTCTAAAATGTCTAATTTACGTTTGTTATTACAAAAATGTAGGAATTTAATATTATTTTGAGGAGTCATTGTGTGATTTTGTTCTAAAAGGTGTTTGGCGTCATTCGATTTTTCAGGATGTTTATTTTTTCTGATATTTTGCCAAAATATGGTATAGATATGTAATTTGTGTCAATCAAACAGAAGACACAAATTACATATCTATACCATATTTTGGCAAAATATCAGAAAAAATTGCACATATACTAAGAAAAACCAACCATTATAAAATAACATTTAAAACCAACACTAACACTTTTTTAATTTTATTTAATGCTAAAGACAGAACACATGATATCATGAAATCGGGCATTTACCGTTTAAATTGTTCTTTTTGTAGTTCGGTATATATTGGACAAACACTTCGAAATTTTGACATAAGATATAAAGAACACGTACGTCATTACAAAAATAAACATCCTGAAAAATCGAATTACGCCAAACACCTTTTAGAACAAAATCACACAATGACTCCTCAAAATAATATTAAATTCCTACATTTTTGTAATAACAAACGTAAATTAGACATTTTAGAAGCCTTTGAGATATACAAACACAAACTCAGGGTACCTTTAATGAATGAACAACTTGAGCTCAGTAATTCTCCGTTACTGGAAGTATTAGATGTTTAATTATGATTTTTATTATTATTATTATTTTATCTAGTTACCTATTTTGTATCTACCTTAGCGACGTGTTTGTTTATAATTATATTACCTTTGATAATGACAGCATAGCTGTTGAAACAATATTGTCAGGTTATATTTTAATAAAACTGTGAAACTTTTAATAATCTTTATTTATTTCATGTGTAAAAACTGACTAGATGTAAAGCAATTTGATGCTACTACAACATAATGCATGCAAATATTAGAGTTCTTGTATAATAATAAGCATAACCTATAATAACCATAAAGGAACTCTAGCATATACTTACATACTGAAATAAGTTTTGTTAATGAATAATGTAAATGCAATGTTAATTTTGTTAAAGTTGTTAACTACATATCATAATTAAACCGAAAAGTGTTTGGTATTGTTTTATTAGAAGATATGATACTAAACAAACTGGGCCAAGTATAACACAAGACAAGGATTTGATGCAGTTTGTTATAATGCTATCATACATTGTCTTCCGTTTTATAATGCTGACATACGTGTTTAACGTATGTTGTGGTCTGACTAGTGAATTATTGATAGATTATTTCGTGGATATAATGTACATTATGTATTTCATAATACCCTGGGGTAGTGTTGTAAATAATAGAACGTTCTGAAAATGCTGATGAAAACGTTCGCGCATGATAAAACCATATCAAAAGAACGTTCTCTTGGGGAGCATAATCAAGCACGTTCGCGAACGTTCTCATAATAATTCTCGAGAACTTTAAGAATAATACAGCACAAACGAGCATAAACAAAAACATTAAAAATCGAGAATAAAACCAAAACTGAACGATCTTAAACCGCATGCCTAGGCAAAATGTACACGTGTTACTCTCAGCTGCTGTCGAGTGTTTCAAAGACAGACACTTTTATAATTATACGAGGGTAGCTCGATATGTATTGCGAAAAACTAACAAAAACAAATATTTAGTGTTGGAAACTTTTTTATTGTTTTTCAAAATATTCTCCCTGATGATCAATACACTTTTGCACACGTTGAAACCAAATTTCGTAGCATTTTTTCCATAGAGAATCAGGTATCTCCGACACATGGATTTTGAATGCATCAACCGCCTCTTCCGGCGTCGAAAATCGTTGTCCACGCAGTTTGTTTTTCACGTGTGGGAACAAAAGAAATCGTTAGGTGCCACATCAGGACTATACGGCGGATGACCCATCAATTCGACGTTTTGAGTGCTCAAAAAACCAGTTGTTATCGTCGATGTGTGTGAGTTCGCATTGTCATGGTGGAGAATGATCCGGCGTCGCACGTTGTTTTTTCTTATTTCTCGGATGACTTCTGGTAAGCAAATGGTTGTGTACCCTTCTGAATTGACCGTTCTACGATCCTCTAAAACCACGGTAGTGACATGTCCAGTTTTTCCAAAAAAACAGGCGATCATTTGCTTCGAAGTGCTTCGAGCGCGAACGACTTTTGTTGGGTTTGGCTCATCTTGGAAGACCCACACAGTCGACTGCTGTTTACTTTCGGGCTCATACGCATAAATCCAAGATGCGTCACCTGTGACGATATTATAAACGGTTTTTGAAGCACCGTGGTTGTATTTCTCGAGCATTTCTTTCGACCAATCGACATGGACCTTTTTTGAGAGACTGTTAACTTTGTGGAATCCAACTAGCACACAGCTTTTTCACGGCTAAATGTTCATGGAATATCGAATGTATGCTAGTCATACTAACGCCTAAGGATGCCTGAATTCCACGATAAGTCACATGACGATCTTGCTTTATCAGTTCGCGCACGGCATTGACGTTTACTGGCACCACAACCGATTTTGGACGACTTTCGTTAGATTCACCTGCCAGCGAACTACGACCACGATTAAATTCATTGAACCAACCATATACAGTTGCTCTGTGTGGGGCTTCATCACCAAAAGTTGAAGTAAGTTGATCGACGCACTGTTGTTGTGATAATCCACGTCGGAAGTCGTAGAAAATCATAGCACGAAAATGTTCACGAGTTAATTCCATTTTTTGGCCTAGAGGAAATTTTCAACTCAATGTAAACAAAACAAATAGCGTCCGTATCACAAAACGTTTTTAGTACGTATGCCGTCAAAAATGTCAAACTTTATGTTGCAATTGTCAGATTGCACCTAGCAAAAGCAGGGTTGCCAATTCGCAATATATATCGAGCAAGCCTCGTAGTATGCACAATTTATGCCTTTAATAGCATTGGCAAGAAATTAGGGTTACCGCCCGGTAGCACCTGTTTTGTTTTTTGTTCTAATAGTTGCATATGAACTTTATATATACTAAATCTTTTATATTTTTTATACAAAAAGTGACAAATGCTTGTATAGTTTTTAAAATGTATTACTTGTGCACACTTGTGGAACATCGGACGCCGGCCACCGTGGACACTACGCCGACTAGCGGTTTTGGATATTTTGCCGACCGTGTACACTACGCCGAACGCAATTATCAACATAAATACTGCATTAAATAAATATATCTTTCTCATTGAATTCTTTAAAAATAAGAATTGTATGTACAGTAAACATAAACATCTGATGTTTAATTCGTCCTATTATTAAATTATTTTCTTGTAGAAAAATGATTATTTCTATTTAGTTCAACTGCACAAGCAGTGTTTATTTTTAAGTTTAATGCAAAGTTTATTTTTCTTTTTCTTTCTTTCTTAATAAGTAAATACTTATTATTCGCCTTATTTCTTTTATGTAAACTTTATTATGTAAAAACACATATCAACTATTTAATATCTTATAGTAAGAGAAATTCACCTCTTCAACTGTTGATTTAATCGTTCAAATTAACTTGTTTTACTTACTTTCGTTACTTTATGTGATTTCTAATGACAAAGTAATTTTGTTTTTTGATTCATGATACATGTTTGGTTATATTTTGGATATGGGTAATTTTAATATTCAACTTATTTAGATATGATTGTGTACAGATACAGAGCTAGTATGGAATAAATTTGCAGGTTCAAAAAAAGAAGATTAATTTTATATATTATTTTTTTTTTAATGTTTATATTTTTTACAACCATAGTTTTGACAAAAATGGTAAACATACTGTTTTTTTATTATATATACACTGTTGGTTTATAAATTCAAGCATATATATTTATTTTATAGTATAAATATTAGTATAATGATTTATTTGTGTAATAATACTACTATATTTTCTATAGGTATTAATTAATTTTTATACGCAGATTGCTTGGTATTTATTTATTTCTTTATATTAATAGCGGATGGCAAAATGCTTACTTTGTACTGCATCTTTGGTTACAATCCAGGTATACATATTTCTAATTACTTATCGAATATTCATTTTTAGGAATATATAAATAGCTCATTCATTTTAATGAATACAGTGTTGAGATGCTCACACATCAATATTCGTTCGCTAATTGCTCATTTTGACAACTTCAAGGAAATGGTATTAAGAAATAATTACAACATAATTGGGGTAACGGAAACATGGATGGCAAGTCAGCATTCTTCTAATCTTGTTAGTATAGATGGGTACATTTTCTTAAGAAAAGATCGTGAAACTACCGGTGGAGGAGTAGGTATTTATATCAGAAATTCATTAAAATTTAAGTTAGTAAATAGTAACACTGATACTGAACAATTGTGGGTGTCCGTAGAATCTAATAAGTGTAGATATGCATTTGGAGTTGTTTACAGGTCACAGAGACAGTATTATCTTTACTTTTTAAGTGCCTTTGAAAATGTTTTACCAGGTATTGTTCCTATTCATTACGAAATCTTCTGTTTAGGTGACTTCAATATTGATTGTTTGGATTTTGATGGTAGGGAGTTTAAGGAATTGCATAGTCTGTTAGATAGAATAGGGCTATCACAAATTATAACTGAACCGACACGTATAACCCAGAACAGTGCTACTTTAATTGATCTTATCTTGGTTAGCAATATTGAATTGATTGATTCGTCTGGGGTGGAATATGTAATTAGCATAGCTGACCATGAACTTGTATTTTGCCTTATCAAATTTAGTTGTAATAACAATTTTAATAAATTTCTAACTTGTAGGGATTTTAAGAATCTTAATTATGAACAACTTAATAATTTATTACGGTCAATCCCTTGGCAAAATATTTATGATTTGCATAACATTGATGAGAAGGTTAGTTACTTTACTGAAAGTCTTTTAGCAGTTTTTGATTTAGTGGCTCCTATAACTACAGTAAGAATTAAGAAAAAGCCAGCACCATGGCTCACTGATAACTAAAAATTAATGATATCCATTCGTAATCGAGCTTTTCAGCAGTATAAACGTACTCGGATAATGAGTGATTGAGACTATTATAAACAAATGAGAAATTTAACAAACACTTGCATACGTAGAGAAAAGAAAATATATTTTAGTAACTTGATAAATCGAAATAATAATAAGCAAATATGGAAAGAATTGAAGCAACTTAACTTAAGTAAAACTTCTAGGAATTTCTCTTTGCCCCAGTCTTTAGGTAATGTTGAAGACCTTAACACATTTTTCCTTGACAGTATCCCGCAAATAAACCAACAGAATGATACTCTCTTTCACAACTACAATAATAACATCAAAGAAACTGTCACATCCTTATTAATTTTGCAGCCTGTTGACGAAATGGAAGTATTGAAGGCCACATCTTCAATCAAATCTGGTGCTGTAGGTCATGATGGAATTGGTATACGCATGATTCACTTATGTTTACCTTTCCTTCTTCCTTACGTTACTCATATTATTAATCATTGCTTAACCCATTCAGTTTTTCCTTCAGCTTGGAAGAGATCACACATTATTCCAGTGCCAAAGAAACCTAAACCAGCTGAGTTTAAAGATCTGCGGCCTATTAGTATCCTTACTGTATTATCAAAAATAATCGAAAAAATAATAGAGAAGCAGTTAAGACTGCATCTTGATAAAAATTTTATTTTACCTGATGTTCAATCTGATTTCAGATCTAAGCATAGCTGCTGTACGGCTCTTTTAAAAGTAACTGATGACATTTTAAAAGCTACAGATGATGGTAAGATTACAATATTAGTATTATTAGATTATTCAAACGCTTTCGATACGTTAAATCATAATCTTTTAATTGCAATTCTACATTACATAGGTCTGTCAACGTCTTCTATTCATTTATTTAAAAATTACTTAATTAATCGTCAACAAGCTGTAAATTATATGGAAAACATATCTTCTTTTAAAACTATTGCATCCGGTGTACCGCAATGGTCAATATTAGGTCCTATTTTATATATTATCTACACCTCTTCCTTTCCATCTGTGTTGCAAAATTGTCAATGTCATTTATATGCAGATGACACCCAAATATACTGTTCTTTTTATAGTTCAGAATTAGACGAAGCTTGTGGTCTAATCAACAATGATTTGCAGCGTATTCACAACATATCTAAGCAACACTGCTTGACTATTAATGGTGCTAAATCAGCTGCTATTATGTTTGGAAGACCTAATATGGTAGATGGTGCTTCACAATCAGTAAACATTAAAATAGATGGGGAAAGTCTGCAACTATCTCAAACAGTAAAGAGTTTAGGACTTCTCATTGACCAATCACTGCGATTCAGTGAGTATGTAAATAAATGTATTAATATTGGATATGGAAAACTAAAGATTATTTTTAGTAACCGGCACATATTTTTCAAAATGTCAAGAAAAATCTTTGTGATACTTTTGTGTTGTCATCTTTAAATTATTGTGATGTAGTTTATGGGCCTTGTCTTTTGCAGAAGGACTCAAGGAAAATACAAGTACTTCAAAATGCATGTTTATGTTTAATATTTGGTATTAGAAAATATGAACCAATCTCTCATAAATTGCAAAAGATTAGGTGGCTTAACATGCAGCAACGTAGGTATATACATACCTCCTGCTTATTTTATAATGTTATTTTTATGCAAACTCCTAGCTATCTATATTATAAAATTCGATATCGTACAGATGTTCATAATTTGAATTTAAGGCACAGAGGTTTGCTGACAACTCCCAGGCGTAAAACGGAAATGTTTAAACGGTCTTTTTCTTATAATATTGCCTTATGGTACAATTCTTTATCTAGTGACATAAAAACCCAATCTCTGAAAGAATTCCGAAAATACTTAATAAATAAACTATCATCTGCAAGATAGCCTAATTTTAGAATTAGTAATGTAGCTCGTTGGATGTGTGAGCACCACAGTACTAAACTTGTTTATAGTAATGGTTTAGTATAATTTAATAAATATGTATTAAAATCAACTAATTTAATTAAACTATCTCAGATCACGTAATATGCTGGGTTAAGTGGTAGAGCAGTTGAATCCCAGATTTTAACTGAACTTCGCCCAGTAATTCGATAACGTATTATGTATATAATGTATTTTCTTGTAAATAAAGACATTATTATTATTATTATTATTATTATTATTATTATTACAGTCAATAGTCAAATTAACTACAACTAACATTATTAGGAAAATTGGAGAACATCCGAGCATTTTCAGCATTTTGAGAATATTTCAAGAACTTTTGAAATTATCCTTATTTTGGGTATATCTTTGCAAGTTAAAGGTATATTCTCAAGTCTTGCTCACTTTTAAGGGTTTATTCTCGTTGTGCTCCGGGAATATTCTCCAAAAATAGATGCTTGAGCATTTTCCAACACTACCCTGGGGGCATTCTGAGTTGCTATGGTAATATTGTAGACTTCGTTTACAAAACATGTCGTATCCCCTAGATATCGCATTAATAAACTACTTCCTAAATGTTATTAAAACTTTTTGATTTAACTACTATTAAGAAACATTAGTAAGACAATCTTGTACGCACCACGAGCGCTACTAGAAGATAATGGCCATCCGACAACGTCGTCCCCTCCGAGCATTATCAGCATCATAAAGTCCTTGATACATAAATAACTATTATGTTTTTGTCAGAAATAGCTTAAGCTTTTATAATAAATTAAAACGTGTATTTTAACAAATGTCTTCTATGTTCTATATTTTAGAATTGCCAATTATTTCATCATTTTGTACATTGTTTTGTTAGATTAATCTACTTTATCATTTTTAACTTTTCCAATGCAGTTTTAATGACTGTAATAGTAAATATAAATTATTAGAATTTTCCTGGTTAAATTATTTGTTTGCAGTTAAATTATTCCGACTGTGTATCCACTTTTAGATATGTATGTTCCACTTTAATGACATGCTTGTTTAACTATTATGATTGTTGAGAATAAATCTTGCTTGGTCGATATTGTATACGTGTTTTAAATAGCTAATATTACTATTGTCTAATCAAAATAATGATCCTAAAGCCTCTTTTAGATCATCTCTATTCTTTAAATTGTCAAACTTGCCTCAAAGTTGCCTTTTCTTTAAAAAGTAAATTACTCTTCTTGTCTGTGTGGATTATATAACAACTAGATATCTGCTAGCAATTTGTTATGTAGACAGGACAAATGATTAGACTGGTTTCGGGTCCCTATCTTTTTTGTGAATGAAAGGCTGTCAATTAAGCCTGGATCCAGTACGGGGAGTCTAGTCAGGTATATTCTCTCAGTGGCCCTAGTCTCCCAATGTAGTCAAAACTGTAGATCCACTCTCGACTTTTATGTTTTTATTTCTCTCGGGCCTGTCGGTTCAAGGGTCCTGGAGCGGTCGGGAGTTTCGTCTGCCCTCAAGTGTGGTTGCAGTAACAAGGAAATAATGAAATGACGTTCCAAGAAAAAAATAGTTTCGAGGTTAAAAGCATAATATTAATTTTTGCGTAGCTGTGGAAATGATATAGAACAAAATAGCATCGATTTTACTTTTTCTTGAACCACAATCGATCGATTCCTAATGATTTTAGATGGTTAGCGGCCTTCTAGATACGAAATTAACAATGTGTTGTAAAACTCGTATTAGAATGCCCAATAATAATATTCGTACTTTACTGTACTCATATTACAATAATGATAATAAACGTAAGTTAACTAAGAAAGTATTATTGGATCCAGAAGTTCTTGCAGATTGGAAATATGTAAAAATAAACGGTACATACATTCCATTTAAGATTTCGAAGATGGTACCACTTCCGGTGAAGTCGGAAGCGTTAGAGAAATTAGTATACCTACAAGAATTTGAAATAACCCTATAAATAAAATACCAAAGTTTGAATCAAATCGGTTAGTAAATAAATAATTAATAGCTGTAATGTCATTGCCTATTGTGCGTTCACTATCATAACCAATTCTGTAATATAGAAAAGTAACTATCTTTTCATTTTTTTTCATCTAATTCTGTAGGTTGCATCAAAGCTCATAACAAATGCTTGTGGTATTACTCAACTACATATATTTATACAATTACCGTGAAACATCCTTGTTCTTCTTCTAAAGTTGAACAATAACACAAAACAAGGTTTACACGGAAGTGCATTAACACGTGTGTGAATATATGGAAAGTGGGCTAATATCATTCAAAACTATAGAATTTTTTGAATTGTTTGGCCTTGATAAAAATTTCAGACATTTTATTATTTTTTTTTGTAATTCAAGTCGATCAATGAAAAAGTACAATTATGAAATTGAAATGATTCTTATTTTGAAATAGTTTCATTCATACATACAACCCCCTACACTAAAATATAAAGTTTACGCATGCGTACGTAAAATATTGTCATTCTCATTAGTAAAACTTTTGAATTCGCGAAACATATTAATTGAATTGTAAACGTCAAACAAAACTAAAAGATAAACAAAATTATAATAAATTGAATACTGAAAAATATTTTTTAAACTCACTATCTAGAAAGCAGTGTTCGACGCACTGTCTAGTCAACCGGGAACACTTGTTTCCCGGTTAAGTAAACCGGGAAACACTCAGTGGTGCCAACTGCCAACCCTTGCAAAATTTAAATACCTTTTTTACTGCAAAATTTCTGCCGAAAAACAATCTGTCACATTTGTCAATTGCAGTCATGACTTGCTTTGGTTTATTTTTTTAAATAAAAGTTGTGAAATCAGATAAAAATTTTATTTGACATTTATAACAATGACTACGTTCGTTTCAAAAAGTATTGTACAATTCTCTTGCGTGAACAATGTTCCCGCGTTCACGCATATGAAGGCCCTCGCTCCCTTCGGTCGCTCGTGCTTCAAAACTGCGTTCACGCGGGAACATTGTGTTCCCGCACTCGTATCGTAAATAACTATTTAACAGTTATTATTATGTAGAGGTTATGTGTGTCTCCTTTAAGCAATGTTTTACCATTTTGGTAGACCAGTAGTATATTGTGCTCTATTTTCTTTTCTTATTACTTTAATACAGCTATTAACTCGAAATTAAATACTTTATCTATACGTTACGTTTTACTGAATAGGAAAATGAGCTTTCTATAATTCTATGTAACTGACCTCAAAATAATAAGTAATAGTTGGTATAATGAACAGATTCCAAGATTTTACTAAAAAAAAATATTAAATAGCTACAGTATAATTTATAAAGTTATAAATATGTTAAAAAATAAGAGACATCATCTGTGGACTACTTTCCAGACCACAGAAGTTTTTTTCTTTAAACATTATCTGCTGTCAATTTTATAATGTATACAGATCCATACAATATTAAAAAGTTACTTATATTTATAATATTAAGAAATTTTATTTCAATATATATCTTATAGAATAAAAGTAATATTTTGCACATACCTTGTGCATCAATGAAGAGGAAATTTGTCGCAAATATTATGAGCAGCATCTTTATTACTGAAGTAAAAGGCATGCTGGAATATTTTTATTCTAACAGGACTTCAAGGCATTACATCAGGAAACCACAAAATAATGCACACTTTACATTTACAGTCACACACAGTACCGTTAGAAATACTACCTCACGTGCTACAGAAAGTGAAACATTACGTTAGATGCATACACACCAAGCCGTTTTCTATGAGACTGGAACCGGAGTCGAAGCTGATATTCGCCGCCGGCTCCGGGAGAACGTAAATGAGAAACGAAGAAGGAGATTGCGCGATCTTGCCGAAAAACTAAGATTTTATTGTATTTGTTTATTGGAATCGGTACAGTTCAAGAATGAAGTTCTGAGATATTGATTCTACTTTGCACACTTGTTATTTATTTATAGGCGGATTGTTCTGTTAGGAAATGAAGCTAAACGTACTTTTGGAGTTTCTTTCTTTTGTTTGGATTGTGATTTTCTTTCCTTTGATACCTTAATGTTGCTTTTATTAAACCTTTCATCAAAAGAACAAAAATACATTATGCGAAGGGGTAACAAAAGCATCTTATTCAATTCTTTAAAGATATTACAAATACTTTTTAGCTACAAAAGTTAAAGGCATGTTTAGAATTACTAAGAAGTACTTACTAGAAATTACTTACCTACTAAAAATTTGAATTACTTTGTTGCCCGCAACTTTTTATAATTAAACAGTTTTTTATAGAGAATACAACAGATTTATCGCCTTCTATTACTTTATAATTAAATCACACGAAAAGTATAGCGACAGGTATACCTTTAGATATAACGAAATAAGAAAACATTACTGACAAGTGAAAGAACCTATAAATGTAAAGATAAAACGTAAGGCAAAATGATAAAAATGTAATCTATGTGAAGAGTAGTAACATGATATCATAAGAATAAAAAAAAGAAAATGTAATCTGTATTATAAAAACTATTAGTAGTAATTATTACAAAAAGTATATAAACTAAGTACGCTATCGCGGACTCGTATCGCTTTTTTGGATTCTTATGATGGATTGGATCATATTACTACTCTTCACACAGATTACCCCAGTAGCACACACATGTTGGAAAAATATTGTTTCCACATATTGGCCAAACATTGTAAATGACAGATACTGACGAAATTGGCACAATGTGTGGAAACAATATATCTCCAGTACTGCAGTTTGATATTGGCCATACATTGGAGCATTATATTGATTCAATATTATTTTACACTATTGGCGAAATGCATTCACATGATATTCATCCGCCGTTCAAACGTAATATTGGTATAATATACTTGTACTAGTATTGGTACAATATGTTGATGTGATAATGCTTGATATCTACATTTTATTACGATTAATGTCTCCCTCAACAGGTACTATTTGTCACAAATCGCTTTGTATATTTTCTGTTCGTTTAACCCAATCATATTAATAACCGACGGCGATAATAGTAATAATAATAATAAACCGATAGTCCATATCGTTAAATTAATGTTCAACTGTCGATGAAGTCGGAGGGAGAGAGGGTCATAGTAATATGAAGCACTATTATCCGCTAAATGTAATTCAACTTTTTTATTTTGTCCATTTACACTTAAAACTATCGATATATCTTCCATATAGAACTCGTTTTAGATGTCTGTACTTAACACAATAATTTATTTGCGTCATTATGAAAACTGTAAATAAAAACACAAACGCATTAAATTTTGTTAACTGGACTTTTATCTATTGGATTTCTAGTTAAAACGTTAAACAAATTGTATCAACGTAAAACAGATAACTAATAAGATTAAATATATCAAACATATATTGGCAACATATTTGCCAAAAATATATACTAGGAGTATTTGCTAAAAATTGTAGTTTAGGTTTGATATTTCATTCACTTCAATAAAAATCTGTAAAAATGTATTACAGGCTAGATAATGCTATGTATGAAATTACATAATTATGTACCTACTATTATCGTATTTACACGTTCTGAAAATGAATCACAGACATATTGTTTAAACAATTTTATTCCCGTTTAAACAAAACGCTAATTAAACTAGGCGGTTATAGCAATTAAAATATATGGATATTATAGTAAGTACTTACAATATATATGAATATAAATAACTGACGTACTTACAAACAGAAAATATAAATTTTTCAACCAGAAACGATCAGCAGCAGATATCGCAACACTAAAACAGATGGTTGAAAACGGTTGCAATGTAGACCATTGAAGTATACAATTTGAACCGTGTGAGTTATTAACTTGTAATCATCTTTCATTTTTCTCGACGTGGTACACATTTGTAAAACATTTTCACGCATATAACGCACCCGCCTATGTATAGCTATTTTGATTCCTTGAATAACCAAGTAACCTTGTTTAAAGGTGAAATATTAACTGCACTATATATCCAATATAAGACCAGTACAAAATAATACAATATGAATAATTTGTATATGGAACTTATGTGGAAGAAATATTGGTTACATATATTGGGATCCAATCTTGAACCAATATAACATCAATATTAATTAGATATATAATATTAAATATCTACTAATGAACTAATCATATAGTGGGCTGAAGTATAAGCCCAATAAAGGATCAATATAGAGGAAAACATTTTTTAAATTTATTATTTATATATTGGACCTTTGTAGGAGCAATATTGGCTACATACGTTGGGTGCCAGTCTTTAAGCGATGTAATACCAATCTTGGTTGAATCTTCCAAATATTGGGCCTGAATATAATATGTTACCCATATAGCAACAATATTGGGTCAATATCTTGTGCTACTGGGGTACATTTTTATCATCATTTTTTCCTTACGTTTTATCTTTACACTTATTATAGGTTCTTTCACTGGTCACTAAAGTTTTCCTATTTCGTTATACTTATAACTGTACCAGTATTATGGTATTAAGGCACGTATCATAAATATCTGGACAAATTTAAATGTTATCAACAAATATTAAAACCTACCCAAGTATTTTCAATTGTTGTTGATACGTGGTGTTAAGATTCTACTACTGCTTCTAATAATCAATACAGAAACTTCAAGATAGAAATAAGGCAATAGGATCTTTTAGAAAAAACATATCTTAGAGACGCTTGGAGCAGATCCTAAATAATACGTTTCAATATGTTTTTCTAAGGAAAATTTTAATGGAAGAACTATATTCTACAGTGTCAAAACTCTTTAATAATGTTATCCAGAAAACAACAAAAAACCTGGTCGCAAATTAATTTTTATGAGAAATAACTTGAGAAATGCCACGGAAAGCCAGACTGAAGCAATAGTAAACAATCTTGTTAATAAATCTATGTTCCAAAAATAGCATCTGGCACAATTTACAGAAAATTTGCTTCAATAGACATTAGTAAAATGTCTAACCAAATTATAGTGATCAAAAATTAAAATACCCGGGCAAGTGAAGATTATGGTAACAAAACATTTGTAAACGCAGTAAGGTTACCAAAATGGTTAAATGCGATGACCCAACGTATTATGGGAGGTATTACAAAAAATCGAAGGAAAAGTAAAGAAAATGGCTGGCTTTCAGTTTCACTATAATTTTCTTTTGTTACAATATACTTTTAAACTTAAAATAGAAAGAGTTTAATTTTCTTCAACCACTTCTTCGTTGCATAGGTTTGAAATGTACCTTATACGTACCGTAATTAATTATATCTAACAAGTGAAAAAAGAAAAGTATCCAATTTACGTCTCTTAAGTTCAAATTGGCATAATAAAAATATTAATTAAATTTTCAAAACACCCTTGCATTTTTTGCAGACCACATTGTAACTAATAGGCCTAATTGTGTAATACACTATATATCTTAAATATTCGTTTGATAATGAGTATATTAAATATTTTATTTTATACTGTATCACGTTTGTCAGTGTTACGTGAAACCTTTCAGTCCTGAAATTGCGGTTTTACAGTCAAGTATGATTGTAAATTGTTTTTATGATCTACTGACTGGTCAACATCTGTTTATTAATCTCTGTCTCTAGGGGTAAAGATTCTTTTTACGGGCTAGCCCGTTATGAAGCCCGTAAAAGTTATCACGAGCTCTTTATCATCAATACCATATCAACACACATATTTATTTAAAATATTCATATATATCTTACGTATTATGCTGTACTGCTTTAGTAAATGAAATAATTATTTATTAAAGATTTACGAGTCAATATATCATAAAACGTTGTACAATGCTTGACTGTTACACCAGGTACCGATCTCACACGGAAAGTTCTAAGTAACGGTCTTGCAATGTAAATAACTATTACAGGATTGTGACAAAATAAATCAACTGAACAATGATTTATTATTCAGTTACCATCGACACTTTCGTTCTTCATAGATGTCCATATTTTAAATTCGACTAATAGTTACCATATTTTAAATTCGTTAATTTATTTAATTTTTTTAAGTTAAAACAATAATCAAGTAATTGCAGTATGAAATAGAACGCATTACGTCATTCGTCTAGTAAACTTTTACAGTAACTCGCTTTAAATTCCAGACTCGGCTCCTACGTTGCCCCGTCCAGAAGCGATACACGTTACTGTAAGCTTCTACTGTTTACTGGACTTACGGAAATATTCAAAATCGCTGATTAACTTTAACTGGATGTTAAATAGCATCGATACAATTGTTTCAGCAAACGTATCTATGACAACTAACACCTAGTTAAAATTAATCAGCGATTGTGAATACCGCTGTTATAAGGTAAATTACTATTTAGAAGGTTATTTATAGTGTTCAGGTTGAGCTAAAATAGAAGATTGTTGTAACATTGTTGAAAAAGGTATTCAAATGATTTTATGGTGTCAGATAATTAATTGTAATTTCATTTTTTTGCAAATTGCTCGACGAAACAACACATAGAAAAATATATTTTGTTTACCGTATGTGAGACATAACTTCAACTATGCATTATTAGCGTGCTAAAATCGCTTTTTCTTAACCAACAGCAAAAACGAGACGCGGTACTCTTTACGTTGTTTTGCAAATACCTTCGCTTTGTATTATACCTATGATAAAAATACAAGCATTACAATGTTCACAGAGAATCAATGCAAAGCGTTTTATCCAGTTATTTTTTCAAAATGTGTACTAGATTTGAAGATATTAATTGTTAAATGTAACTTTGTCAAACCTTAAAAGTGCTGTTTCGAGAGAATCTAATCCTTAAATTATTAAGTACAAGCATTGTGTTTTCATTCATGTGTCTCGGTATTCGGCGAGACAGCCAGCGCTACCTAGCGCTGGATGACCCAATCCCTATTGAGCTACGCGATGTAAGAGAGGTCAGGATCCGAGCTTGAATTATTTTTTCGTATTTCAACAAAAGCACCAAGTTACTAAAGCTTACCCATTAGGGTAAGCAGTTGGCACCTATATTCTTGAAGTACATGCATTGTGTTTTCATTCATTCATTCATGTGTCTCGGTACATTTTTTCTGTGGAGACAGCCAGCGCTACCTAGCGCTAGATGACCCAAACCCTATTAAACTACGCGATGTAAGTGAGAGAGGTGAGGATCCGAGCTTGAATTCTTTTTTCGTATTTCAACAAAAGCAACTAGCAGTAAAAACAGCAGTGTTTTAAGAGTGCGTTAGTTACTAAAACTTACCCATTAGGGTAAGCAGTTGGCACCTATCACCTTTAAAAGTAGAAGTTCTCGTAAGAAACAATGTAAATAAATATCTTACATGTTTGTTTAAAATATTAAAAAATATATTAACTCTCAGTTACCTAAACACTTGGAAGGTAATAAATTGTTGCCTGAAATTCAGTTGAGATTCCGTCTTTTACACAGCTGTACAATCGCACTATTAACATAACAAATGATATTTTAAGAGCATCTGAAAACGGTTGTACGTTGTACTATTTTAACTCTTTTGAATTTCAGCAAAGCTTTTGATACTACTGACCATAGTATGCTTCTAGCTATATGACATTATATGGGAGTTGATGATCGGACAGATGGTTAAAGTTGGACATAGTATCTGAAGCGGTGAATATTAGAAGAGGCGTTCCTCAAGGATCTATAATTGGTCCACTATTGTTTGCAATATATATTAGTAATTTCTGAAAATATTTAAAGACGTGTAATATTCATATGCACGCTGACGGTACACAAATTTATCGTTCATTTAATCCTGTAGACACTAATCAAGCAATAGTGTGAATAGTGATTTAGATACGATGTTTGATCTTTCTATTAAACACGCATTTTATTTAAATTCATCTAAGTCTTAATGCATTACTTTTTAATAATAATTCGCTTGATATTCAGGCGCCTTTAATTAAAATAAATAAAATGGCAATATCTTATCAAACCAAAGTAAAAAACTTCGGATTGGTTTTGGAACCAACCCTTGGAATTAAGGATCACGCATGTAAATGTATTCAAAAAGCTTTCATTAATTTAAAAGTATTATATCCTCACAGACTGTACCTTAACAAGGAATTAATATCATCTTGTGCAATTCATTAGTTTTATCACAGTTTACCTTCTGCGCTCCTGTTTATAATTTTTGCTTGAATTACGAAACGTGCATATAAATGGTTCAAAATACGTGGCTAAGATTTATATATCTATGGTTTACAACGAAATCAGCATGTCTCACTTAAATTAAACGACACGTGCTGGCTTTCCATGAAAAATCGGAGATATATATTATCGGCAACACTATTTCATAATAGTATATTGAAACACGAGTTTTGTAAAACTCTTATTTCGACACGAGTCCAGTTTGCAGCACGACTGCCGTAGGCAGGAGTGCCTGTAAAGGACGAGTGCTCGGAAGTTTTACCAAACGAATTTTTCATGTTATTTTTCCTAATTTGCAAATAAAATAGCTTTTTAATACAAATAAAATCAATTTTGCTAATTTAGGGAATTTTGCAACGGTTGGTGACACTTTTATTTCAAAGCCTCCATTTAAAACAAAATTTTAAATTTGAATCAAGTAGACTCACTATAAATGTCATTTTTTGCAAGTTAAATTCGTTGAAGTGCAAAATTAGTTAGAAGATGAATTCAGAAATTTCTTGCACCCCACCAGAAATACGGCAAATTGCAGAAAATAGTATGCTAAATTTATTGCCCGTGAAATCTCATGGCAAATATAAAAAACAATTTCAACATTTTCAAAAATGGTGTGCCGAGAATGGGATAAATGGGATATCAGAAAATGTTCTGTTAGCATACTTCAATATGCAACGAGACAAATATAAACCATCTACGTTATGGAGCAGGTATTCAATGCTGCGAACATGCCTGAATGTCCATAAAAATGTGGATATTTCCACGTATAAAAAACTTCAAGCCCTATTAAAACGCTCTTCACAGGGATATGTCCCTAAAAAATCAAAAATTCTTGAGGAGAATGATATAAAAAGATTCATAGCGGAAGCCGATAATAGAAAATACCTGGCTATGAAGGTAGGTTTCAAATTTTGCTTTTCAAGTGTCACTATAGGTTTACATTGTAGGTTATCCTTATAATGGGGTACAACGGCGCCTGTAGGCGAGATGAACTTACAAATATGTCCCTGAATGATCTAGATTTTAAATCAGATTCCATTCTCGTAAATATACCTAAAACAAAAAACTATGTTCCTAGGATGTTTGCCATAACAGACAAAAACTGGATCAAATTGATTAAAAAGTATAACAGTCTCCGTCCTAAGACTGTTAAACATGACCGCTTCTTTTTAACCTACCGCAACGGTTTATGTATTAATAGTCCCATTGGTATTAATACCATGGGAAAGATTCCGAAAGAAATTGCTACCTTTCTTCAGCTCCCAGATCCTCACCTATTCACAAGCCATTGCTTTCGGAGATCGAGTGCTACGCATGTAGCAAACAGTGGCGGTGATCTTTTGACGATTAAACGCTTTGGAGGATGGAAAAGCTCAGCAGTTGCTGAGGGTTATGTTGATTCATCTTTAAGCAACAAAATTGAAGTTTCAAAAATGTTTGTCCAGGAAACAAACGTTGAACTCCCTGGCTGTTCCACGATCACTAATTCAAATGACTCTGAAACAGTATTACAGAGAACAGAGAGCACTCCAGCACAAAACGGCCAAGTCACTGTTGGGGGGAATAATACCCATGAAGAGAATGTTTCCTCAACTCACGGTATAATTATCAACTCCACTGATAGTTCTACTGTCAACATAAATGTTTATAATAATTGTACTTTTGCAAATAGTAATTAAAACTTAAATTCAATGATTCCAACGATTTCTCTGTTGTCTGGCTTGCAGCCATAACCTGTAACCACAAACTCATACTGACATCTGACATCCTGTACAATTTATGTCAGTATGTTACCAACCGAAAAAAAGTCCCTAGATTTCGGGTTTGGGAATGGTTCATTTCCACACCCAAAATGGATGCGGAAATAGCTTTGTTAACACAGCAAATTAGGAAAAGTAATAACTACAGAGCAACCACCGTACCCATATAACAAAATTAGATTTAGAACCGATGCGACGTTGACAACTTAAACATTCGACATTGCGTACTTAACTACCTTGCAGTTCCACCCTGGTATGTTTCCTCCCGTCTGTTATTATTTCCCTTTTCTTTCTTTATTTTTCTTTTCTTTGCTTTTAAAATAATTGTAGGTGCTAGTTTATTCCTTTTAATTCTGTAACATCTCTTGCAATAGATTTTTTTTATTTAGTACTTATGTCAGGCTCACCGTGGTCGAGTGATAGAGATCCTACACTCGTTCAGAGGGACAGGGGTTCAAACCTCGGTTGCGATTGAATTTTTAAAATTTAGTACAATCGTGTTTGAGCTCCTTAGGATAAGGTATAAAAGTTGTATGAATGATAAAGTATGGAGGAGCGTAATGTACTTTCTACAATAGCTCCATTACCTCCGTTGCACTCCCATAAAAGTTTGTGTGGAACCCCGACACTGCAAAAATGCGGTAAAAGGGGAATGGATTATGTCTGTATGTACTTATGTCAATCTTCCTCCTCTCACAGTGTAATCTATACTGCTGCCTATTGTTCGTAATTTACATAATATATTCATTGTTAATTTGGTCTATTATAATAAAATTAACTAGGTGCAGGTGGAAGATCAGTAATAACTGAACTTGCACCTTGAGATTCCGCACACTGTAACTTTTTTTGCTTGTGGTAGTGGTTATCTACTGGCGTGCGGCAGCTTTTCATCGAAGAGCGGGCTACGTGGGTCTGCTAAGTATGAGGCAAAAAAACGGGCGCTATCCAGCTTTTAAATACACAAAAAAAAACTTGAACAAAATAGAAAAACGGGAGAAACTATTTCGCTTGATAATTATTATTTCTAAATATCTATTACTTAAACAATTTAGCATAAATTCTCTCTTATTTTTTTAGCTAACAAAAGAAAAGATTTACTTCTATTGATGGATATAGACTATAGACTGGATACCTATCATATAGACATAATTCCTACGGTGGTTGATACCAACTGGCTACTGGACCTATTCTGCATAAAACGATAATGTCTCAGAGATGTAGTGGTATTTCAGCCCATGCATCAGGAAGACTAGATTCCCTTTTTTGAAAATACGGCTGCACAAAGTGGTGCATATGAGTAGGCGTAATGTTACAGAGTAGCCTAGCTTCCCTAAGATCGTAGTTGAATAATAGAGAAAACTGAAACAAGCTTTGGAAAAATAGTGAATAGACTGCAAAAAGACTTTTACAAGGGAAATCATCACCAACAAAATTCCTCAGCTGCAATCAAAGGCCAAACTAAATAGCTATGAATACTCTGCACCGAGAAATTTATTTCCAATCAGATGCTCAAAAATGAGTTTATAATGAAGAACTTTTTCTTGGTCAAAAATGCTACCAAAAACTAATCCTCCCAAGAGAAGTCTTTCTAGCACGCACAACAGAGAGTGAATTCTTCTCTCGAAAAATCAAACGCGCAAGGCCGTCATTCCGACCAAGGAACTTTTATATAGGTAATCCACCAGACCACCAAACAATAATAATGTTCAAAGAGAATTAATAGTAATTAAAAGCAAACTCACGGAGTCTACATTTAAATGTACATATATAATATAAACATAATATAAAAATTATAAAGAGAGCAAGTATTTTTTAAAACTCACAAACGCATCGAAAATAAATACAGCAAAGGGTGAGTTCATACGAGGACTATTTCAGTAAATACACAAAATAAGGAAAAATAAATGTTACAACATGATGTATTAATCTAAATAAACATGTACTTACTATATTTTTTCTGTTTTATTATTTAATATTATAGTTAAGTATGTTCTAGAATTTTCTTTTAGAATTTTAACGTTTTTGATGGATATATGGAATAAACTTATATTATTATTATCATTTAAGTAAGATTTGTTCAAACCAAATTACTGGATAGTTTTAACTAGTTGCAATGTATACGCCAAGTGTGAGCTAATAAAAAAATACTGAAACAATTCGCTGATCAAACCACAATTGGTTCAGATTTATTTTTTAAGTCATGTAGATTTCCAATCCATCCAATTGCTGAAAACTAGATCAATCCAGCTTTTAAACGATACAATTATAATATGTTCGGGGAAGAGGCGGATTAAACCGGTAAAAATTTCGAAGCCCTTAGACAGTGAGTTAGACCCAAGCACCAAAACAAAAAAATAGTGTAAGAAAGTGATAGCTTTTTCGGAAAGATTTCAGTAATATATGTAGACTTTTAATGAGTTGCTTAAACCAGCAATATGTGCTAATAATAAAACTCAACGTTTTTGCGTTTACATGTACGTTAATACGTGAATTTCCACAAAAAACTCTAAGGCCGGCATCACACTATAAAAGATCTTTGACATATATCTGTTGTGAAAGTTATTTGATGAAGAATATGACAGTGTAATAGACTATCTTTTATAAAATATTTCTTTGATAAAAAATCATTTATACAAAGTAACAGTAGAGTATTACCTTGTAACAAAGTTGTAACAGATGTTTATTAAAGCACTATGCAGGCAGGCAATTCGCAGTTATCGGCCCACTATTGCTATCTCAGTTATTATTGAAGCTAGGAAATCGGTTGAATTAGCAAATTAGCAGTACTTTTTCTGCTGATTAACACGGCGAACTCAAAAAACAATTAAACGTCGCGTTTTTGACTTATTCTGCAAAGTCAAATTTTTCTAGGTGGGATACTTACATTACATTACTTATATGGGAAACAGCGACATTATAAATACAAAGATTTATGTTCATTACCTCTTAAAAAAGAATAATATAGAAGTTATAGGACACTTCGTAGGAAACTCTTCGTGTTTTTAATCTAATGATTTTTACACTGAACTATCATATAGTTATTTGTGTATCTAGTGAGCGAAATGCTACTTTGATGGTCAAGAATGAAAGTCTTTTCGAGACTTCTTCGAGACCACTAAAGTCATTTAGCACGAATTGCACACAACCTTTTTTCTACAGCGTTATTGAAATAAGCGAAAAAGTAGAAAAAGTCATAAAAAAACAACACAGGAAATTTTTATTTTAGCGCAAAATGGACAGTGTTTCGTTGTTGCTACGGAAACGAAATTACTCAAATGTACATAAATCGCATAATGATTTTTTGCACTCCGTAGACTAAAAGTTTCATTTTAATCTTCCATTTGAAAGACTAAAGTGTCACTTTTAGTCCCGGAGGGATTAAAATTACTTTTAATCCCTCCGGGATTAAAAGTAAAACAAATGTTAATTTAACGTCGAAGTTGGCCGCGAAACAGTCATTGTGAACATACCACAAAACATGCTAACCTTACTTTTGTAATGTCAAAGCGTTATTATATGTCACACATTTACACAATAGTAAGGTTCATAATCCAAAGATCGCAGGTTCGATCCCCGGCCGAGCTGGTAATTTTTCATAGCGGAAAAAATTTAAAACATGCCTTCTTCTCGGATAGGAAGTAAAACTGTAGGTCCCGTGTCAATGCGATGTTTGGCACGTTAAAAATCCCTACTGGTGGTGGAATTCCCCCAGATTCGGCTAAATTCTAGTAGGGTCGGCCAAATGATCATAGCAATCGGTGCCATGAGATACGAAGGATGCTCCACCATCCTGATTCCTCGCCCAAAAACAAACAAACAAACAAACAATAGTAAGGTTAGGTGTGTTTGCGGCATGTTCACAATTAACGTTTCTGGAGGGATTAAAAGTAAACAAACAAATTAATGTTACTATGCCAACTAGTTTATTCAAAATACTAGTTTAACCAAATTCAAAATACAATATGAGCTAATTATTGTGATTTATATGTACAATGACATAGACATAAGCACAATTAACAAAACTAAATAGTCAATCTTCAGGTTTATGAAATAATGTGGAAGCTGTTAGATTATCAACCTTCACTTCTTTGAGTACAATCGGGATGTCAGGTTGTTTGTAGATGTACGGATAGAGGAATTTGTACCAGATCAAATTTTATTTTAATATTGAATCGTCTGACAATACTATACTTAGCATTTCCAATCGGTTTTGTAATTGTAATTGCATTTATTTAACAACTATACAATTAGATTGTACATTTTTAACTCTTTTTTTATATAATATAACTTTAACTCAATGTATTAGGCAAAACGGAGTGCAAAAAATAGCGTATATACCACGGAACTAAAGTGCCTTTTAATCCCTCAGGTGATTGTTGGCCTCGACTACGTCTCGGGCAACAAACTGCACCTTCGGGATTAAAAGAGGCACTTTAGTCCGTTGGTATATAATATACTATTTTGCACGTCCTATATATAAGGCTCTACTTTAGTCCCCCAAAAGAGGGGGTAAAGTAGCTCTTTTACTCCCTGAGGGAGTAAAGTGTTTCTATGACAACAACAACAAGTAAACAACAAAAAAAAGTAATCGAGGTACATGTTAGGATTTATTATCCTGAAACTATGTGATTTTGGCGTTTGCAGAGTTCAATTGTCAGAATGACATGTAACGAAATTTTCTGGGTATATAATATACTATTTCGCTTTAGAGCGAAAAATATTTCAATTCGTTTTTTGTTAAGTAAACAAAACCAATATGACATTTTGCATACGGATATTAATGAAACAATATCGTCATTTTTTAACAGCATAGAAAAAAGCTTTTAAACATTGTAATATGCCTCCTTGAGATTTTTCAAAGGAAGTTCTTAAAATAAATCCTACAGAACAGTTGATAAAAGATCTTTGACAAATATCTTTTATTAAAGTTACTTGATGAAAACTATGACAAATATGAAAAATAATAGACCATCTTTTATAAAATATTTCTTGGATAAAAGATCATTTATTAAAGCGTAACAGTATAGAGCAGGCGACGGCCACCTTTTTTGTCTACGGGTCAAAATCAACCAAAATGTGACTATCAAGACGACGTTTCGGGTGAATGGGTATTTTAATTTCGGATAATGTTGCTGTATTCCGCCTATGTTCATTTCTGCAACTTTGTAATCAAACCAAAATGTAAATCTTTTCATTTATATTTTCTCAAAGTGTTCGTTTCATGTTTTGTTTTATAATTTATTTTTATATATTATACTTTATTTGTACTCAAGTGGGTCACTTAAAATTATCAAATGGGTCACTTGGTGACCTGCGGGTTATAGGTTACCGACGGCTGATATAGAGTATACCTTTTATCAAAAGTTTTAACACGAGTGGATTAAAACACTATACAGCATGTTCACAATTATCGTCATGCTATTGCTATCTTCGTTATTATTAGAGCTACGGGGTCAGTTAAATTACCCAATTAGCAATATTATCTCTGTTGATTAACATGGTGAAGACAAAACAACTATTGAATGTCGTGCTCTCGAGTTATTTCCAAAAGTATTTAAATGGGACATGTATATTTTCGTAGAAATGGATGGACAGCGACCTTATAAATACAAACGTTTAAATGTTCATTATCTCTTTAAAATGAAAAATATAGAAGTTATATGACACATTTCATATTTTTCATCTAATCCATTTTTACACTGAACTATTGCCAAAGCTTTTAAACAGTGTAATACGCCTTGAAATTCCTCAAACAAATCCCATGAAACATTTGATAAAAGATCTTTGTCAAGATATTTTATAGTGTAATACCGGCCTAACGGACAACTCTTTTTGTACCCATAAATTAAATATGAGGTAAAATATAAGACTGAAATAGAATTGTATGAAACCTGAAAGTTAATATTCATATTTTTGAAAATTTTGCGTATAATTTTATTTAACAATATTATCTACAGTGGCTTTTAAGTGTTGTCGAACAAATAAATAAAATGTTCAGATCCCAGTTGAGCAAATGGTTGTACCACTATGGGCTGGTGGATATTTGTGATTTCCGCGTCCGCGATTCCCTAGACCAGTGGTGGCGAACCTATGACCCGTGGGTTAGACACTGACCCACGAAGGCTTTTTAAATGACCCACGCGTTGATTTTTATAAACTTATTTTTTATATCATATAAAAGAGAAAACAGACAATCGAAAATATTAAAAAATTAAAGTATAAATATTTAATGTCGAATTTTGCTCTTCATTTTCAAAAGTAAAAGTTGTAAAACAAAACGGAAACGTAAACCTTTTTAGAGGATTCAAAGTGAGAACCAAATAAAGAAGTCAGCTGTCAAGTTTTTCTGTTAACAAATTCTTGGTGTTTGTAAATTATTGGAACTCTGCAACCCCCCCTTCCAAGTGACGCCACAGACTTAGTGACCCACGGGCTAGTATTAAAAAATTATGAACAAAATTTGACCCACTTCTCAAAAAGGTACGCCATCACTGCCCTAGACTGAACTCTAAGTAGACGACGAGTATAAAACCCAACCTTATGCAACCTGTTTCTGATTGTTTACAAGCTAACAGCTATTTCATGGGCGTTTTGAAAACTCGAAAGAATTTGGGTAGCGGTATGAGTTTGATTACGCCTCGCTTCCAAAGTTAATATAGCGATGCTCATGTCCTGATGCGGATATCTTTCTGCCTTTACCTGAATGTCGTTCACCAGTTCAGTTTGTCGATTCTGTTGCATAATCTACAAATAACTCCCCGAGAAATGTTTAATCTGGCACCAATGTCGTCTTTACAACAGCCACCTTCAAGCATCCCCACAGCGCGTAACATTTTCTCTCGCGTCAAATGACGACGTTCCATGATAAACTTGCAGTCAAACAATAAAGAAATAAAAGTAAAAAGTTGAAATAAATGTAATTAGTAACAAACAAAACATAAAACAAAAGAGCGATAAATAATTAGTGGCCCACATTCATTAACTTATATAACAATAAAACTATTCTTATGAGTCAAAATGCATTTGTTCCTTAGACTTTTTTGAGCAGTGTATTAAATATGGCATCTTTCGCTTTTCTGTTCTGGCACTTGTTGATTAGAATTTATAGAGCTCGGTACCCCTGGCGGCCGGCCGCCAGTCCGTCAGCTGCTTAATCAGCCCCTGGTTCAGGATGGAACAAAACCACATATAAAAAGTTTTTAATAAACCAATTCAAAGTAGATTGTTACGAAAACAAAGATTGATTAAGTTCTCAAAATGAAGAGTAGATAAATACTAAAAGAATATCTTACTTTCAACAAATTATCAAAAGTTTCTTATTTTAGATTATTAGGTCATTCAGTACTTGAGGACAAAAGCAAGAGTAAAAGCAAGAAAATTTTAGTTTCACCAAAGAATTCTCCTAAAAATGAAATAGCCAAACTCAAGATATATCAAGTATAAGATCAATAATCACCACAATAGAATAAATGTCAACTAGATTTTTACTTTTAATAATAGCAAATCAACAGAAAACAGCTTTTTACAGTTTATAAAAAAGGACGCTTGTTTTGCATCTTTTCACTATTAGTAAAGCGTTAAAGAAAGTATCTGATTGGCAATTAATACAATTCGAAGAGGTTTACCTATCGCGGTCTAGGACATTTGGACGCGGCCGTTTAGGCGCGGCCATTTAGACGCGGCCATTCAGGCGCGGCCATTTAGGCGCGGCCATTTAGGCGCGGCCATTTAGTCGCGGCCATTTAGGCTCGGCAATTTCGGCGCGAAGACAGTTTAGCGCCGGACACTTCGGCGCAAGGACACATCGGCGCAGGCACACTTCGGCGCCGGGACACTTATGTGCAAGCATACTACGACTACAAGCAGTTCGGGGCATGTACATTTTTCCACGGTAAACTTTCAGAGATCTTTAAATAAAACGTTTTTTGGACCATTATTCTAATTTCTTGGGACAAGCTACCCTATTATCAGAGTAACATTTTTTATTTTTATATACACGCTTACACCTTCTTAATTCCAGAATTTCGCATGGATTGGTTAAATTGCGTTATTCCAGTGCCTTTGTCTTTAAGCACTGGACTAAAGCACTAAGCAGTATGCATTTATAAGTGTTACCTACTGAGACAAAATTCGTGAAGTGGAACAAGTATTTATCAGTCGTACGATATTCAATGTTAATGTCAATTTTCCTATTTCATTTAATTGATTTTATAAAATTTATATTAACATGATTATCGAACATGATATCCTTATAAATAATAAGGGATTTATAATAAACAAATTAAGTTCTTTTTACAAATGATTCCCTTATGCAGAGATTTGCAGCAGAATTTTGATTTTAATGCTTTAGCAGATTAGAAAAATGTTTATTGTATACATCTGGCAGTACATACGAGCTTTTGTGATTGATGAATATTGAGTTTTTTCCTCATTATACCGTATTTATCTAATACAGTATTTCATCGATCATACTATATTTAATACCCGTTACAGTATTGTTAAGTACCTACAGATTTTGTAGGTTTGCCTAAGTGGTCCGCGCCGAAGTGTCCCTGAGCCGAAGTGTCCCCGCGCCGAAGTGTCCCGCGCCGAAATGGCCGCGCCCAAATGTCCGGCTCCGTTACATACCTACCCATTAGAAATCCCGGCAAGGGAATATTACCAAATCGTTACTTTATACGGCGTCGTAATACTATTTTATACCTTCTATTAATTTAATACTATGTTCTGCCTTCTAAGGACTCAGGGACTGTTATAAAAATATACATTTTTAATTTAATAGGCAAGAAAAATAAAGCTTTTAACTACAATGTGGATATGTGCATTTAAAGAAATGCAGTAGAATTGTATCAAATCGGATCCAAGATAAATTAATGACGATTTTATTATTTCGGAATGAATAATGATTCCCTTCCTCTACTACGCCAGATTTTATGAGCTTCTTTGTTTATTCAAAATTAAAAGCCCATTTCATTTACGTAAAATGTGTAAAGAGAAAATAGAATTCAAATTAAAATAACGCAAAAAAATAACATAAGCAACCAATTTAAAACAATTTTTATTATTATTATTGTTATAGTAAACTAAATGCAATTGCTAACTTAATTAATTTCTGGGCCTTCAAAATCAGAAAGTTAAAAGAATTTCGTACAGACCAGTTGGTACGATAATAAGTATAATATGTATAACTGCATAGTATTAATTTTTATTAATTGTATTATAATCTTCTCCAAAAATTATTTCACAGAAAACCTTGACATACAAGACCTAAATAAATTAAGAAAGCAAGTACCAAGAGAGAATTCGAAATTATAATTAAATTTCCACTTCGGTGGTGTTAAAACGTAATAACTTTTGACAAGAAAAGGAATACAATATCAACTAATGTAAACTGTTTAAATTACAGGCAGAACTGTTGAAAAGTTTAAGCTCTTCATAATACGCGACGAGATCACAATTTTAAGTGTCTTTTGATAACAACTCAAGTATACAAGATTAGTTAAAACTTATAGACTCTACAGTAAATTGCATAGAAATTTGTTGGGAAGTTTGGCCACTAACGTTAAGGATTCAATACAAAATCTTTCACAAGTGAGTCCCTAGGGAAGCTTGTTCACATCTTTCTTGAAAGTTCTCGACCACAATTCAGTGCCTCACATTCGCCGCTAGGGACCCTTTTCGCTACTTGATGCCGAATTAATTTTAACGCAAAAACAACTTAATAAGTGCTAAGTAATGTAGATGTAAAACATAAAATACAAAAATAATCTTATGCTGTAATTAAGCTAGATTTATTAATGTTAACGAACGGTTGAAACGGTTGCTACAGAGTATACACACGTTTACCAAATTAAATATGTTAATATACATACCTCGTGATTTTGATTACAGCTGATGATTTTTCAAGTACTACCTGTTTGTTATTTTATTTTCTAGTTTAGTTAATTATGGGCGTTTAAAAGATTGATGAAAATGTCAAACAAGTTTCAATGTTATAACAATATGTTATAAAAACATTAAATTGACGAAAACTGAAATTGAATATAAAGCTTTTTAGGTATTTTTAACATTTAATAGCTTTTTATATATAAAAGGCAGAAAATGCTCGTTTGTTGACAAAAACGCCGTTCGCTCAAGGTACTCATATTTTTATAATAATATATACCTATCAGAACTATACTTCCTCCAGACTGCAAGGGAGGCTGAAATACGCAAGTGGAATCCACATCGCATTCAACTTGCTGAGAATTGCAAATTTATCTATTGAGCTACAGCAGTGATTTTCCAAACATAATAAATTTAAATATTGCCAAATATTAAAATAATTTACAATTTCAAACCATTACTTAAGGAAACAGAAATGTTTCCTATTACTAAAAACTATTACTATTTAAATTTTGTTGTTATATCTTAACTAAATTACTAAATCTGACTCATCGGATAAATACATATACCACCAACGAAAATAAAAAGATTGTCCGAAAATTTACAGATAAATTGAAACTGCATGGCGACTCTTTAAGAGTCGACTTTCAGGGTGAATCGAATTTAAGTTTAAAAACAGAATTTTGAAATTTCAGAATTTTGAGTTCGGATTCGTTCTGGCAACGCCTAACGCATTCTCAACAGGTTAAATTGTGGAATACCCTGCAAGAACTTAATTTTAAAGCTGTTTAGTTCATTCCGTTTCAATCTTCAACCCACGATATAAAATGAATTATTCCGCTTTCTGTAGGATTTAAGTTGATGTATTAAACCGTTTTATTTTGAATGCGAAAAGCAGCTGCATTTATTCGAATATTTAAGAATGCAGACATTCATATTTGTGGTATTCAGTTGAAACCAAGAAATCTTGGTTTAGATACATACTCTTCAAGATTCCTCTTAAAAAATCCCTTTCATGATTATATCTCTTGTACAGCATGAAGTTTCATTGAGTTTCAAAAGAATTAAGTGCTCCCAATGTAATAACTCTTATTTGGTACCTCTTCTTTGAGCACCTTTTTAATTAATAATAGAGAGAAATCTGTTCAATTTTACTATTGGCTAAGCCTGTTGTCACATTCGAACTTAAGTGGTTAAATTCATATAAACCTCTCTTAAAACCTCTATAAACGACTGCGAGGTTTAGCCTCCTCATCACAGAGTTCTGCTTTGCCTATCAAGGCGGACGCTTTGCGTCCAGGGCACCCCTTGAAGGATGCCCCTCGCCCTCGCGCGGTCTGAGTTCGCGGCGAATTTGCCCATGTTCCGACAACTGAGTTTAAAGACGATACTAGAATTAGTTTGATTATTTGCTAAGAAAATTTCTAGTAATTCCTTGTTGTTGGTCTAGTCGATGTCGACTAGATTTTTAAATTTAGTTTTATCGAAATTTCTCTAAAATTCGATATTACTTTCATTATATTTTGCTTTGTACAAATTAGAACGCTGCAATTTAATTAACTCAAATTGTATGTTTGATGTTTAAATTGTATGGGTTTTCAACAACTTTAAACAAAATTCTACCTTAACCGGAAAGTTGAAATCTAGTTTGGAATTTTTCTAGCATTTTATCGATGTTCTTAGCAAAAATCGTTTCTAGTTCACTATGAAGTTTACCGTAGATTTTCTAACTTACATTAATTTTATATCTAAGCGGGCCAAAGTAACTATTTCTCTACCTATTTTCTTTGGGGGGGGAGGCGTAAAATATATGTCTGCAGGTCACATACGTCCCGTGGGCGGTATGTTGTGCAGGCCTGGTTTACTGTGCTGCGCTGTGCTAATGTGGGTGACATTAACATTTAATCAGTTAACACTTTTAAAACACTTAAACGTTTGACACACACAAAACAACTTAAAAGTTTGACATACATATTACTTTCAGGGTTGTCACTACTTTTTTGGTTTTATGCTACAATGATGTTTGTTACAGATAATTTTTACTTGTTTAATTTTTGATTTGAGTTTTAATGAAAAAGTGTGGTTTTAGTTTTATATACCTAACAAGATCAAAATTTCAGAAAACAGAAAAAGCCCGCTTTGTTGATTTGTTGATCTTAATACTTACAAATATTAACAGAACGAAGACCTGGTAGTTCAGTGGATATGGCACTAGACTACCAATCTAGAGGTCCTGGATTCGAATCCCAGGGGCTACATTAGAATTTTTTAAAACATCTTAGGCTTCCAGGTCGACTCAGCCTGTGAAAATGAGTACCTGGGAAATCATTTCCTGTGGTAATAATAGGCGGTCGGTGCGTAAAGCTAGCCACTTTACCACCCTTGTGTATCGAACGGCTCGAGCAATAACAGCCTACTCTGCTATACCCCGATGGGCCTTCATGGTCTGTGAAAGGGGACTATTATTATATATTAACAGAACAATCAACCTATGTATCCATACAACTCACAGACAATTATTACATTAACTCTAAACTGTAATTTTAATTAATGTAAATAAATACTAAAGTGTATATACCAGGTGTGGCTTTGGGAAAACGCACCATAATGAATAAATACAATGCGATATTCCAAATGCTGGTGTATTACCTTCCCAGTCGATTCCACAAAAAGATTTATTTCATATTCTTGTAGAGGGATAATAAAACGTTACGATTCATAGGTATTTTTTTAAATTTTCCTTAGTTTCAATCTTAACAGACAAAAATAGGTATTACACTCATTTAATGAAATGCAATTGTTCTAGTTGAAACAAATTGTTTGAATGTATTTAGTTCCTCTGGTTTTCTTACTGTATATATTTTTACAACATGGTACATAGAACATGTACGAGGTGTGACAATTTAATTCCCGGAATAGACGCGTAGTATCACTCGTGGGGTAATTTAGTAAAAATTGCAAGATTAGATATGTTCGGACATGTTTTAACCAATGCGTACATAAATCTCAAGCCGATGGAGCCATTTGTTAGTTGACTATTGCGAAAACAAAAATGGTCTACATGGCAACTTTGCCTACATTTTGTGTGAAAATAGGCAAGACTGCCACTGAAGTCTTGGAGCTGTTGAAAATGCCGTATGGTGTGGATGCCCTAAAAGAGTTGAGTGTCTTTGAGTGGCATAAAATATTAAAAGATGGGCGAGAAAATGTGAACGAAGATCTCAGAAGGGGGTTGTCAACAACACAAGTAACGGACACAAATGTGAACAGAGTGCAAGATTTGGTAAGACGACATGATAGATGATCAAGTGTGAGATTAACAGCCAACAGAGCTATTCAGCACCATAATGCGCTCAGTAATAGTGCATTCTTCATGAAAGAATTTCTGGCCAAAATATCAATTACTCAATTAGATCATCCTGCTTATTTACCCGACTTATATCCCTATGATTTTTAGCTGTTCCCTAAACTAAAGACTCCACTAAAAGGACGAAGATTTTCTGGCAGCCTATATCCAACAAAATGTGATAAAAGAACTGAAGAGTATTCCGGAAAAAGAGTTCCAGGACTGTTTTCAGAAATGGGAGCATCGCCTAAACCAGTGTAAAGTTGCACAAGGGAAGTACTTTGAAGGTGATAATAGCCACTAATGTACAGCTTTGAACATATGTTTGTTACAAGTGCATTCCGAGAATTAAATTGTAACACCTCGTATTTAGCATATGTTTCAATATTTTTTAAGAAATTACATTTATAGATGTTTTATTGCAGAAATATATAATTGGTTTTGAAATATTTGTAGATATAAATATTTTACCGTTTGCGTATCATGCACAGCTCATCACTACCTGCAAAGTAAGTGCCGTAAGTTGTGAAAGAAAGAAAACTGGATTCTATTTAAAAAGCTTTAAGAAAAGGATTCTATTTAATTCCAACGAGTAGCAATAGTAATCAATAAAAATAAATAAAATTAATAAAGCATTCAATAAAATGAACTTGTTACATCGTTATAAAACATAGAACTTCCTAAAAATCGCATAAATAAATGAAATTCTTAAAAATGAATTTTTTATTCGTTTTCTTTTAACAGGGTTTACCTTTTTTTAAAAGAATATAATTAATTTTTACTGCCTTTAAATTCCTATTCCTTTTGTTGCAGATTATTTGTTTTTATTGCTACGATTATAAGCATTTAAGAAAATTAAAGTTAATTATTTGAAAATGAAAAATGATATTAACAGGAATTTAAAATACGGTTTTATATATATGTAGAATGTAAAAGAAGAATAATTAAAGTATCCTTAATTATACCAGCAGGTAACCGTCTAGATATAAGGTTAACTTTTTCATCAATAATCTACCAATCAATGCATCATTAGTAATTACTTTCAATAGAAGTGAATGCTTGAAATGATCTTTAATTAGTAAATTAAGGTTGTTAGTATGTTATGTTTAAATGTGCTTGTATTAATAATGTATTTTTAAACGAAAAAAATTCATCCTACACAGAGAGAAATGTTTGTATATTTAGTGCACAATTGTTTAGAAAATTAAAACGAATTGTGCCTAAAACGGTGACAGGAACAATTTGTGCAATATAATTGCATTGGTTTGTGCAAAACAAATTGTAATGTTTATCCAAACAACTTATTATTTTTATCTCCATACCAAATAGGTAACTACCTAAAACAATTTGTTTAAAGAATCTTCTACATTTTGTAGCATAGTTTTGCACAATGCTGTATTAAATAAACACTTGCGATCCTTATGTGGAATTTTTGCACAATGCTGTTGGAAACACATACGAACATTGGAGTAATTGTGTATATAGTAGTTTAGTGCATATTTGCACAATATTGTGCTTATTTTTCTTTAACCTTTAATATTGCTGAAAGAAACGCTAAACACTGGGTGATTTAATAACAAAATTTGTGGATAATTTTATTAAACAACTATATATTTAATTTAAACGCAAAAATACAAAGAGAAAACATTCATATAAAGAAAAATACAAATTAAGCAAACGATCTAATTAAAATAAAACGATTTACTATTTAAATTAGTAACAAATCATGGCATATAAAAGTAAATTTTCAAGTTGGAAACATGAACTTTTTATTATTTTCTCAATAATGCCAAACACTGGAAGATCATCGGTCCATTTCTGAATTATTGGAAAATTTGGTTTGTAAAGTGGTTGATCCAAGAAGAAGAGAAAACTCCGCATCCAATTACGCCTGGAAAATGAATGTATAAATTAGTTATTTATTACATAGCACTTACACTAAAATAAATGAGTAAATAAAATGCGTACCCAATCATAATAATAATAATTTAAAATATAGGGTAAAAAATTAAAAATACATTAATTAAATTTGTATTCACCTATATTATATCTGTATTCTGCAACTATCACAAACTTACTAAACGAATGTGTTGCATTTCCACGTAGCACAGCGTTTCTTGCAGTTTGTTTATGTCTGAAGTCTCTGATCTGAGGGGGAAATAAACGCAATAGGTCAATCCCACATTAAAAATAACCTTTATATAAGATTTCACTCAAATTGTATTACAGTTTCAAATTTTATTTGCATTTTTTTATCATATACAATTAAAAAGCTGCCCAATACTGTGCATGATTACAGTTAAACAACTTGTATCAAAATATACAACAAGATTGTGGACAGACGCAGCACAATTTTGTGAATTATTAATTCCTTTAGTTACTTCAATTTGCTTTGCACAATTTGTCAGATCAAATTTCACGACGTCTTCAAACAATCTTATTAAGAAAGAATTCGCAACGCTTTTAAATAATGGAACCCACTTGTACAAAAAAATCGTACAATCACAATTAACCAACGTTGTGCAAAACTACGATACTGCATTTTTCTCTATGTAATAGTACCAAAATATTCAGCTTTCGTAAATGGTGAGGTAATTATAATTGTTGTCATTGCAAGTGTCATCTTCTACTGGAATTGCTAAATTGTTCTTTTTATAAAATGAACATAAATAATAACCCTACTAACATACCCCCTGTTCCTTCCCTGGGGAGGAAGTAATTGAGAAACGCTCAATCAGCGCGCAATTGCATAGCAATTGCTCCCAGTTACTCACTGGTCGGAGCGAGGTTGCCTATCCATCCTCTACTAGCTAACCAGGTTAGTACCGGAGAGATTGCCACCCCGATCTCCTAGTTATAGCCATGGTGAGGTTACTTTATAGAGCCCATCAAAGTAGCATGCCGGTGTGGTGAAGGTGAAGTTGTCTTGAATGTGAGAGGCTATGCCGGCGACAGCATATGGCGGACCCCGTACTGTATCCTCCGAAATGCTACCTAGTGGCTTTCAGTTTCTGATGTGTTAGCGTGAACTCCCTGACCGGGATAAACCTCACTTGAATCTCCTGCATTCGTCTAGGTCAGACATGATTTACAAGTGTGTTTTACGTGGGGTACCCGTATCAACATACCCCCACGTTCCTTCCAAAGGAGGAAGTAATTGAGATACGCTCAATCAGAGCGCAGTTGCACAGCAATTGCTCCCAGTTACTCACTGGTCGGAGCGAGGTTGCCTATCCACCCTCTACTAGCTAACCAGGCTAGTACCGGAACGATTAACATATACGTGCTCACCCGCCGGCATCATCCCGTCCTCTTTCATACGGGGCAAAGTACCTGGTCCAGCAATAGGACTATTCCCCCAACTTCAGTTCAGTACACCGAGCCAGAGTTGGGGCCACTGCCCGATCGAATCCAACCTCAATGTGGCGGGACTTGGTATTTACATGGGTTCGCCACCCCGATCTCCCAGTTATAGGCCTGGTGCGCTCTCGACAGAGTTTCGTTTCGAGGGTACTTTAAGGGCCCATCAAAGTAGCGTCCCGGTGTGTACCCGTTAAGGTGAAGTTGTCTTGAACGTGAGAGGCTATGTATCTTAGCATCAACGCCCTTTAAGTGTAGGTCTCTAGACGATTTCTGCATTCGTCTAGGCCAGACAGCGGGATACTTAGCTCCATAAAAGACCCTACGTCAGGTAAGATCCAATCCACCCACACCGGACCCCCTTGTTAGCAGAGCTCCTCCGCAACATTCTAGGGTCATCGTCGAGAAACACTCCGGTGAAACGTAAACGCAACACCTCGGCATAACTCTACCACACATTTAATTCCGTTAACCGCGTCATCCAAGCCCAGACAAGCCTGGGATGGGGTAGACAACGACCAGTTCTAAGGGTGGACGCCGTGTGGTCTGCCCTCAAGCTAATCTCGAATCCTAGTGCTTCCCGACACCTCTAACGACTGCCCTCCCTCTATCTTCGGGCTAGTCTCGGATACTAGTAATGAGGTCCGACATCTCCAACGACTGCTTGACGTTCACTCTAGGTCAGACAAGAATTTGTCATTGTTTTACGTGGGGTACCCGTATAAACATACCCCCACGTTCCCTTCCAGAAGGAAGTGATTGGGATACGCCCAATCAGCACGCAAGTTGCATAACCGGCGGTACAGCAATTGCTACCAGATCAGCTCACTCGAAGCGAGGTTGCCTATCCACCCTCTACTAGCTAACTCAGTCATAGTGCCTGAGCAATTGACTTAACACGTTACTCACCCGCCGCCACCCCCCCGTCCTCTTTCATACGGGACTAAGTACCTCGTCCAGCAATAGGACTATTCCCCAGCTAAGCGCTCTTGCAAAGTGGGACCACTGCCCGATCGAATCCAACCTCAATTGTGGCAGGACTTGGTTTTTTAATGGTTTTGCCACCCCGATCTACCACTTTTAGACTTGGTGGGCCCTCGACAGAGCTTCGTTTAAGTCTACACGTTATAGACTCCGGTGTGTACCCGTTTTTGGTAAAGTTGTCTTGATAGTGAGAGGCTATGTATTCGCTTCAACTCTCCTTAAGTGTAATGGCTTTCAGAGCTTCTCCCAATCACTGTACCCGGCTGCAGTCCGGATCATAGGGTGGTCGGGATAGCTCCTAAGCACATTTACCTGGCGACCTGCAGTTTCCACTAGAGTCACTCTATATTACTTATAAGAGTTGGGCCAACGCGGGAATTGATACTGATTGGTTGGATCCATTTGCACTAATGCCAATTTAAAAACACGAAATTTGACAGAATTATGTAATTTAGGACAGCTCTTTTCACTTCCTCATAAATTTATGTGGAAGCTAATTGCTATGGTTACAATTGTATCAGTGACAATTAACCGCCAAATAAAGTTACAGGGAGGTGAAAACATCGCCCTTAATTTGACAAATAAACTGATGTTTAGTAAATCGAAGAATTATGTATTTTTCTTTAAGTTTTTAATAAATATTAATTGTAATTGAAGAGTTGATGTCAAAAAAAAACTACAACCTTTAAGAGAACCAAAAACTAACTGTAAGGTCAAAATCTTTGTTATTTGTAACTATGTGCAGTTTATTAAACATTCTCATAAACATAATCGAAAAATCTGTGGTTTTTGACGAAAACGAATTTGTTATTTTTTTTATTAAACATAAGATACATATATTTTAATTAAAAAATTGGAATACATCGGTCTGCCAGATTTAAAAATTTTTAAAAAAGATTCATATCTCTAGCATGAAAGAAAAAATCTTCGTAAGCACTGCTGTCATCGTCCTCAACAATGTCACCTGGGTCTTCATTAGTCTCCAGAATATCATAAAAACCGTGTTCGATTGGATAATACTTCACAAAGAGCTTGAAGATCTTTTAGCTTTGCATGATTGATCTCAATAGGCCCCATTGTACATAGGTACAAGTTGTAATTCACTAGTAAAATGGAGTCTTGCTTCTGATTGTGCATTGCCTCCACGTTCCAGAATAGCTATCTCTTACTTCTATAAATTTATTTATTTAACACAAAAATGCTATTGCGTGAATGTATGCGATACATTCGCGAAGACTTTAGTGGAATAGGTGGTCGAGGATTCTTTACAAAAAACTTATCAGTCCACAATCTGAAGTTAAAAATATCTTTCTTAGTCGGCCCATTTGATAAAATGTGTAAAATATGTTACTGAGTAATAACTCTGAAATAAAACGATTTAATAAAAGCAAAATATTTTCACTTTTTAAATTATTATTATGGAAATAATTAAGACGGAAATTGACTTACTAGAGCACAAGAGACATTACCAGTTTTTTGTTGTAGCTGAGAGTAGTTTCTTTTTTTCTCAATTTTGCAGATAAAATATAAATATATTACTCTATTTAAGAAATTTATTATATTAATCAATTCAAATGAGCAATTTAATTTAATCAGTTCATTATGGTAAATTATAATGAAATAAATGTCAGGTTCTTAAACATTTGACATTTGCCAAGTAAACATAACCAATAATTCTTTCAACGTATATTTTTGGATCCATAATGGCGGTTTGACATTCGCGTTGGCTCAACTCTTATAAGTAATATAGAGTGACTCTAGTTTCCACTTAACCCAAAAGCAGGGTAAACCTCACTTCGATTCTCCGCACTTGAGATTCAGTCAAACAGCGGGTTCCTTTGGTGACCATAAATGACCTCGGTCAAGCAGCGGGTTCCGTTGGTGACCATAGTTGACCTCGGTCAATCAGCGGGTTCCGTTGGTGACCATACATGACCGCGGTCAAGCAGCGGGTCAAGACAGCTTCATCCGTTGCCCTTGAGAGGGATAGTGTAGAAGACAGTCAGTTTTATGGGTGAACGTCGTGTGGTCTCCCGAACACCCAACAAGCTGTCTGGGTAAGACATAGATCCAAGATTGTTTTACGTGGGGTACCCGTGTTAACATACCCCCACGTTCCTTCCATGAGGAAGTGATTGGGATACGCCCAATCAGCGCGCAAGTTGCACAACCGGCAATCGTGCAATTGCTCCCAGATTAACTCACTGGTAGGAGCGAGGTTGCCTATCCACCCTCTACTAGCTAAGCGTTCACTAGTGACCGAGCAGTTGACTTAACACGCTGCTCACCCGCCGGCACCGGAGTACCTCGTCCAGCATAGGACTATTCCCCAGCTATGCCCTCTTGCATAGTGGGACCACTGCCCGATCAAATCCAACCTCAATTGTGGCAGGACTTGGTTTTTAAGCGGTTTTGCCACCCCGATCTACCAATTTTAGGCTTGGTGGGCCCTCGACAGATCTTCTTTAAAGTCTACACGTTATAGACTCCCGGTGCGTACCCGCTATTGGTGAAGTTGTCTTAATAGTGAGAGGCTATATATTCGCTTCAACTATCCTTAAGTGTAATGGCTTTCGCAGCTTCTCCCAATCACCGTACCCAGCTGCAGTCCGGATCAAAGGGTGACCAGGACAGCTCCTAAGCACATTTACCTGGCGGCTTGCAGTTTCCCAGCACATGGGATGAACCTCACTTCTAGTCACCGCACTAGAGATTCCTGTCTGGGTAAGACAGCGGGATACTTAGCTCCATAAAAGACCCTGACGTCAGGTAAGATTCGATCCACCCACACCGAACCCTCTTGTTAGCAGAGCTCCCTCCGCAACGTTTTAGAGTCATCGTCGAGAAACACTTCGGTGAACGTAAACGAAACGAAAACGAAACACCTCGGCATAACTCTACCACACATTTGTTTCTGATTGCGTCATCCGTTGCTTAGACAAGCCTGGGATTGGGTAGACAACGACTAGTTCTAAGGGTGAACGTCGTGTGGTCTTCCCACAAGCTACAGTGAGATCAAGATTGATTTTCCTGATCCTACACTACTTTCCATCACCTTGATATCAATATTTACATCCAATTTATAAATAAACTGGTGATATAAAGAATTCTGGGGAATTTATTAGATGTCCCTAGATGTCAATCTGTCAAAATTGTTTTTGTTGTCAACTCATTGCCGTGCGTTGTTAATTCCGTTTATTTCTTTATTCTTTTCGTTGTTTAATTAATTCTATACATAAAAGTCTTTTTCAAGACTACCACTGAAGGATTATATTGAGTGCAAGGTAAATAAAAAATATTTTTATTGTTGTTATAAAGTTATTATATATAGAAATTGTAAATTACAGGTTACAGGTCAATAACCTCTATCAAAATGCCCTTTTCTCTTGAACAAGAGAAATTTATTATAGAAGCTGATTTTCGCAACGGTGAACGAGATGGTAATGCAGAATGGAAATATTCTCCAACGCTTTGTGCAGAAGAATGGATAAATCGCTTCCCTGATATGGAAATTTATGAAGAAACTTTAATTCGACATATACACCGGATTGTGCACCATTTTCGTGAAACAGGGAGTGTTAGTAAGGGGAAGTCAGGTGGTCGTGGTACTGTACTTACGGAAGATGTTGTTGCAGATGTGCGTACTCGTGTAGAACGTAGTCCAAACAAACCATTACGCCAACTTGCTCAACAAACAGGTAATCGTAACGGTTATATGAAAATTACTTTGAAATATTAAATGAAAATTATTGTAGGTTTATCATATGGTACAGCTCACAAGGCAGTAAAGAAAATACTACACTTTCATCCATATAAAGTTACTGTCGTGCAAGAGTTAGTTGCCCCTGATTATGAAAGACGAATTCAATATGTAACTGGTTTAATGCAAATCTTTACAATGATGATTTATTGGATCTCACATTCTTTTCCGATGAATCGTGGTTTCATTTGTCCGGATACATTAATTCACAAAATTATTCGAAAATATGAAAAAACGAGTAGATGCTTGTCTGGCTGTACATGGAGGTCATTTTGAACACATACTATAAATCTATTGTAATAATTTTAATTGTAAATTGTTTAATTGTGTTAATTTGTGTAATTTTAATTGTTTATTAAATGAAATCTTTTGTATTTACTTCTTATTTTTGATCGTAATTGATCTTAATGATAATAATTGATAATAATAGTATTGGTTACCAATACTGTGGCAAGAGAAATTGACACGTCTTGTTATTTCTGTTATCAATGGTAACGCATAAAACAGTAAAATATTTCAATTATCATTCAGTAATTCTTTTAAATTCCTGATGTTTATTTTGTATGAAAAGGATAAACTTTTGCATAGTTCAAATGAGAGAAAATAAACAATCCTTATAACCATTTCAATATATTTTTTAATTAAAAACGAACTTGTTTTTCATGTTTTTAATTTCATACAAACCAAAGTGTTTCTAAGTTTTTGTACATTACTTTGGAGGTTAGTTTTTTTGAATGTCATCCGCACGCCACTGCTTTTGTCCTGACTCTCAGGTGATGGATGTAAATATTGATATCAAGCTCGTGGAAAGTAGTGTAGGATCAGGACATTCACCCTGTAGTTTCGAATCCTAGTGCATCCCGACACCTCTAACGACTGCCCTTCCTCTATCTTCGGGCTAGCCTCGGATACTAGTGAAGTCCGACATCTCCAACGACTGCTTGTCCGTTCACCTTAGCTAGGTCAGAGAGCGGGATACCTAGCTCCATAAAAGACCCTGACGTCAGGTAAGAATTAATCCACCCACACCGGATCCTCTTGTTAGCAGAGCTCCTTCCGCAACGTTTTAGAGTCATCGTCGAGAAACACTTCGGTGAAACGTGAAACGAAACACCTAGGCATAACCCTACCACACATTTCCTTTTGATCGCGTCATCCGTTACCCAGACAAGCCTGGGATGGGGTAGACAACGACTAGTTCTAAGGGTGAACGCCGTGTGGTCTGCCCACAAGCTAATCTCGAATCCTAGTGCTTCCCGACACCTCTGACGACTGCCCTCCCTCCGTCTTCGGGATAGACTGTTCGTTCACCCTGTACTTGGCTTACTACGGAGCAGCAGTTGTGTATAGCACCCGCAGTAAACACATTCAATACAACAGAGCCATCTAACTTGTAGTGTTGTGCAGTGCCCCCGCTGTGCAGACAACTAGGTGTGTAAATAGTTCAGAAAATACTTCCTTTAGTTTTTCAGATTTCCTTTGGATAATCACCGCTGTGTTACTTTTCGTATATATTCTTTTATAAATGTCGAATTCACTTTTGTACATACCGATTTCTTAAAATTAAAATTAAAAAGATAACCAAACTTCTGCCAAATTAGAAAAGATTTTATCTGATACCTTATAGCGATTATTTAATAAAAATTTGAAATATGTTTATAAATTTTAAAACAATCATGCAATACAAAATTTATTATATGGAAACATATTTAACAATAACGCTTTTTTTTCGCTTCAACAAAATTGTCAGGTTATATTTTAATAAATACTGTGAAACCTTTTACTAATCTTTATTTATTTCATGATTATGGAGTTCCACAAAGTAAGGTTGGAAACAATAAACAAAAAAATAACGCTTTTGTTTTTGTAACTTTCTTGTAAAAAAATGCTGAATTATTTAACTTATTAAAAAATTAATTGTTAAAAGGCATTAATTAATTTTATTGTTAACGCAATTCTATTTCCTCTATTGAACTACCAATGTAACTACCATGTAGTTTTTAGCAAACGGTAAACTGTGTCTTCGTGGGATGAAATTGAGTCAGCAGGACAATGTTTTGTGCTAGCTCTTTGTGACTCACCTACTACAAAGACGTCTTTAACAATTAAACACCGATTTAACCTTTTCGCATCAAAATCTGCTACTCATCAAAAGTTGACCTGGCTACCATCCCACTAAGCAGCCACTACACAACATTGCTTAGTAGTTTACCACCCAGTACAGATTTCTGAAATTCTTTTACGTGGGGCACCTGTAATAACTTAATCCTCACGTTCCTTCCAAGAGGAAACGATTGACATTTAGCCCAACTCTGCGCGCATTTGCATAGCAAATGCTATCTATCACTGGTATGGGCGAGGTTGCCTATCTACCCTCTGGCCTAGTGCCGGAGCGATAAACATGCTCACCCGAAACTTTCCCGCTCTCTTTCATGCAGGGTCGAGTTTCTCGTCCAGCATTAGGACTAGTTAGCCAACCTAGGTTAGGGCCATTGGAACCCTCATGTCCTCTTTTGCCTCAGCCTAAGTTGAGGACCACTGTCCGATCGAATCCAACCGCAAATGTGACAGGACTTCTACCGATGTAGAATTCCGTTATGTACCCGTTAGGGTGAAATTGTCTTGAACGTGTGAAGCTATATATTCGCATCAACGCCCTTTAAGTGTAGATCTCTAGGCGATTTCTGGAAAACCGACGCGACGACTGGAACTGCACAGCCAAAGCCGGTCCCCCATACTGTCATCTCCGAGACACTTCCTGGTGGAATGCAATTTCCCATAGGTCAGCCAACACGCACCCTGTCCGGGATAAACCTCACTTTAATTCTCCTCCATTTGTCTAGGTCAGACAGCGGGAAACTAGCACTATATCTATCAGACTCTGATGCCAGGTAAGAATCAAATCCACCCACACGGGACCCTCATGTTAGCAGAGCTTCCTCTGCAACGCTTTAGAGTCGTCTTCGAGAAACACTTGCTGTGTAACTCTACCACACATTACATTCTGATTGCGTCATCCGTTGCCCAGACAAACCTGGGATTGGGTAAACAACAGCCAGACCTCTGTCACCTGGATCTAGTCATTCACCCTGCACCACCAAGTGCAAAAGGGATTGGGTAATGAAAAATGTCCCGGAATTTGGACACGATAAAAGACTAGCAATGTTCTAGTACCAGTAGAACAATTTCCCTAAGTGTGCATAACGCTTTTACTCGATTATTTTCAAATGCAACATAGGGTAAACTGCACATATTGCAATTTAATTTAATAGCGCTGTATGTAGTAAAACTTTGTGATAAAGAAATAAATATATATATAATACCAAAATCATCAAGTTCTTTAAATGATCATTAGGTAGTTTATGACATTACAGTTAAGAAAGCATTTTCAGTAAATTAAGTTGTTATAGTAGATTCTGGGTTGTTACAAAATAGATGATAGAAATCTATGAATAGTACGAGTAGTACAGGAAATTAGAGAGATTTATATTATATTCAACTGTGTTGTGAAAAGTAGCAGAATCAGACACAAAGTTTTAAAAATTGGTTCACATGTTTACATACACGTATCTATAAGATTTAGATTTGGGGGGGCTAAAGAAAATTTGTGTGGATCTACATTATTGTAGAAAAATTAGATTTAGACCCCTTTTTGAGGAGAAATCATTTAAATAAATATGATCTACTTTTAAAATAAATGTAGCATGCGCGCGCTAATATTTTTTTTGCGCAGTTAGTTAAGGCAGGTTGATAACAAACCTGACACTGCCGCTCCAGATTTTATTCCAGCTGGCTGATAACTTTATTAATTTTTTTTTAAATACAAATTTAAAGCAATTTTTCTTTTCGAAAATATTTTCCACATAATCTTAAAATTGTATTTTTAAACTTCAATTCTAATCCGTAATATTGCACTCGAATAGAAAACAGAATGCCATTTGAAATGCTGTTGAACAATTGTAGTAGTTGAACAAGTAAAAATGATGCTCTTGTTGCATTGACAACCTGACTACTATCCCTTTTTTAGAGACCTTTGACTTTGAAAGCGTATTGCTCATAAACTACTGCACCAATTAAATATTTTAAAAACGAGCAAATAGTAAATTTATTTCTACATGCGACAGTAAATTATTGTATTTGTAAGTGCTATACTTTTGTTTTTATCGGATGATATGTAATAAAAGCTACCCTTCTTTAGGGACAATTTCATTAATAGCAAATTAACTAATTTTTTTCTAAGTAATTCTAAGTAATAAGTATATTTCATACATTTATGAAATTTTGAATTCTGTAGTGGTTAGAAAGAAACTTTGCGATTCATATATGCTATTAATCTTCAGAGAATAAAACGTTTTATTTAACATTTATATGAAAACATAGCAAACTATGTTTTTATTTATTAATAGAGATAGCGTCATATGTAGGCATTATTTTCCGAGAGGAAATGTTCCTAATTTTAAGAAGAAAAATGCAATAACAAAAAACTATTTTTTTGTCCGAACCACTTGTCACTAAAAATCACTAGCCTATGTGGCTAATAATTTTACTTGTTATTGTCCCTATCAAATATATAACTTATTGCTGATGCATTTCTTTTGGTTCGTTATTTTATCAGTTTCTTAAGCTAGCGTTTCTTAACCCACAAGGTGATGTGCATCCTTTGTTGCAATTGCACGAAATCGTTAAAAATAAAGAATTCTAAGCAGCAACTTGAGTTGTACTACTATGTAGCATTTGAAAATAATCAAGTAAAAGTATTATGCACATATAGGTAACCAATTATACGTACGCTTTTTTATACGATTTACATAATATATTGCATAGTAAATAAATGTATGTAGCAAATGCAGTGCAAATGAGATTACCATTGAAAGAACTTTTGAGAATGACGCAAGAATTGTAGAATTCCTGTAAAAGTAAAATTTTAATTATGCAGAGTACTTACTGGTCTTGCAAGTTCTTTATTAATTAGTAAAACAGAAAGCAATGTTGAATCAGCATTACAAGTTTTACCATCGATTTTCGTAATGCTTTTTGTCGTTCATAATTATTATGCCAACCTCGATTGAAGTTTTCAGTAATTAACAAGTAATATAAGAAATAGTTTACAAGTCCATGATTAGAAAAGAAGTTACATAAAAACGTTTCACACCCACAAAGTGCTCAGCAGCAGCTCTGATTTAAATAGATGCTTTAAGAAACCTAATTTCGCAGAACTTCTTAATGAGAGACGTTCAAAGTTTATAAAAGTAAATGTCCTGAATGCGAGTTCTTAAATCTTATTTCTTGTTCTAAGGCGCTACAGTTAAATCGGTGTTGATTTATTCAGATTATTTTAGGTATACATATTTTATATCAAAATGTAGTTGAATATAAATCTGGGAAACAATAGTTGCAACATTCTCATGGAAAATTTTGTATTCAGCAAAGGGTATTTCTTTATCGTCGATTACCACAAGAACAAAGGTTTGTCGAATTTAATAATGAAGTTCTTCGATTCCTTTCATTTCCACTTCGATTTCACCGAAGGTCCTTTGCTGTGATTATTACAAGTCCAATTTACTACTAACAAAACATTTAATTTAGAAGTACTTACTATTTTGCTTTTCCAAGTTCTAACAAGCTGTCCTGAATAGAAAACCAATCGAATGAAATGAACGATTTCACGTTCAAAGCTGTCATTCAACCTCATTTTAATAAAGTGGAAAAAATATCATGGTTTGATAACCTTAAATAAACTTAGCAAAAGTAAAGTTTGCAAAGAATACTTAACTTTTGCTTCAGATATCTTAAATGTGCACACTTATGCAAAATAAATATTATACAAAACGTGTATGATTACTACCTAAGGTGTATAACACAGACAGTATAAGATGTAATTATCATCATGGAGTTTCACGGCTTACATTGCAAAGCTATGAATTTGGTAGGTATCTACTCTAGAATGTTCAGTAAAAATGAAGTTTTTAATGCTAAATAGTGGCTACGTTTTTACGTCCCGTTTCATGAATAAACACTACCATCAAATTCTCAGCTCAATCGGAAAATATCTAGGAATGCTGAATCTTGTTCATAGTTGTCGATAAATAAACAAATGTTGAGTTTCATTTTGTTTAGTTGATGAATTAGACATGTTTTGTTCAGAATCAACAGACAAGTATCTTACTTCTAGCTGAAGAGACAGAACGAAGACCGCCGTTAGACTTCTTAGTTTTTTCAGGAACCCCTAGATAAATCTGCAGTACTCCGTAGGTACTTAATATCTTTATATATGGTGATGTAGGAAAAATTTTTAATGAGTCGTTTTTATTGTTAAAATAAAAATTAAAACGTTTCAAATTAGTTTTTTAATATGATCATTTCGGATTTATTAAATCCTTCTTCAGTTGATAACATAACTAGAACTGCAACAATAAATTTTTTGTTAACAATGTATTTTTTTATATTATATTAATAGGAAAGTGAGAGAAATTTCTCTTTGTTTACTTACATTTTTATAGGATTGTGATATTTTTAAAAATTGTTTATTCCCAAGTTTGTGGTGGAATTAAGCACACCACTTGATTTTTGTTATTTCATTTTGTATAATTGTTTGAATAAAAACGACTCATTAAAAGGATTTTCCTACATCACCATTAACAAGAAACAACGTCGTTATTAAAATTTTAAACAAAATTTAAATATCTTTTTTATATCAAACCTTAAAAAAAGCATCACCTCTCGTCTCATCCTAAATTCCCAGCGTTGAAAAAAGTGGCGGAGACGTTCTCCTTACTACATCGTACCACAGTACCCCGTAGTACGTATTTTTCGTTTCACTCATGATACACGCAATATAGGAGGCATTAAAAACAGTGGTTAGTGGTGTCCCGAATGTGTCCCGTGTTACTCCAATGTAGATTTTTGCATGAGTAGGTATGCTCCTTTTATTACAGTTTTAAAGATAAAGTAAAAAACTACGGGAACAAGCAAGTACTCTCGATTTTTTACAATTTCATTATTTTTCACAGTGTTTGCAATAAAAGAGCTTAATGTTTTCGATGAAGAACATGAAAGGTATGCTGAAGACACCTTCCAAATTAGCATTGCTGAAAATGGTGAATTGCTTATGCTGGGACAACGTACTGTAGAAACCAAACCTGCTTCTTTGACAACATTATCAATTACGGAGTGATTCGGAGAGCAGGTAATAAAGCCAACCTGTACAGCTGTAGAGCACTTTTTCGACGAATTAGCTCCCACGAACGTAGAGTTTAGTCGAAGGATTTTGTTAGTTAGTTAAATAAGATTTAGTCGTCCTGCGGTCGACAGCTACATTACACTGCTTGTTCGGTTTATTTCCTGAAGGAGCAATGTAAAAATGTTTCCGCTGTGATTTCTCGAACTGGGGCTGTTCCGATCAGATCTTCATCTGAGGTCCTAATCAGGCTTCCCTAAGTAAGCTATTCTTGAAATAGATTGAGGTTGACCTAATCGGGTACTCATGCAGACCTGGTCGGATCTTTCTAATTAGTTATCCTCAATTAGATCTAAGGAAGTTCTTAGACCAGGTCGAGTAAATTTCCAGTTGGGTACTTGATAAGTAATAATAAGTAAAATACGGGTGTAAAAAAACATTTTTTTGCACACATATAAATTATTTTTTGCAATTTTCTAAAAAATAGTTATTTGTGTATTTAGAGCGCGAAATACTACTTTGGTGGCCAAGAATGAAAGTCTTTTCATTCGAGAAACTCATTCGAGACCACCAAAGTGATTTTGAGCACGAATTGCACACGTTTTATCTACAGCTTTGTAGCATTTTCATTTTTTAAACTTACCTTTAATTTTGGTTACTATGGTATCCTTACCTGGGTAGTTCCCAAGGAGATTTGTTTTGGAAAAAGTAAACAAACAAAAAAAAATCAGAGACGAAAATTTTTTGCCTAACGCTTGTCTTTTATAAAAATAATCTCTATTAGAGGATTTACAAATAAAATAATCTTGAACCACAGGCTGAGGTATGTTCTAATTAATATACTTGTTTCTCTTTTATTGAAGTGGAAATTAATTTTTAGTAAATCTGACACAAGATTATCGTCGATTTTATCGCATGCCAAAATACTAATCCGAAGGAAAATCAATGTGAAAACCCTTTTTATAAAAAGGTATACTTATTACTTTCAAAAGATGTTCTGTGTAGATCTTGTAATTATCATTATTTTAGGGTTTTTTTTTTATCTTCATATCGTAACGAAACCAAAACCTCGAACGAGAATCTTTCGTCATACCTTCTCCAACATTAGAAAAAGGAATAAAAGGACCCTGCTGTGCAGCTCCCAGATACTTTTCGGTATACTCGTCAGCCTGGTGTTCCCGATCTAAACCTGCCTGTCCCTTCCTGAATATCTAGTTGAGAAGCTAGTTCGATATTGAAATTTTCAAGTTTGTCTTTTCGACATTTATAGAAAAGAATTTTATCTGGTTTGAAAAAAAATTTAGTAGACTACTGTCAAATTGACACGAAAACTTAAATTCTAATATAGAAATTATACTTTGCATTCAGATCAACCAAAACCTATGATGTTTACTTTTCTATGGTAAAAGAAAAATTTGCTTATGTATTCATACTGTGTGAGCTTTGAAGTTCATGAACTTTAAGGTAAAGTTTCAAATTAATAATGTTAAATGACTACAACAAAAATAATTAACTATATATCGCAATAATAAAAAGTGACATTTCTTTTTTATTAACATCTGTCATGAATGTACCAGTATAGGCAAAGTAGAAATTTATAATAAATATTTAATCGAATGCAAGTTTATCTCGCCCATTTATTTCATAGAGCATATCTCGATTTCTTAAATCCACGACCTTTGCTCACCGATGAACAGCTGCCGTCTACCGGTGGTAAATACCTACTCTAAGGTAAGTCTCTTTTGAGTACTGTATGCCATACTTCATTGGCGCCCAACTACGTGGAGCTGAGAATACCATAATCTTACTAATTATTGCTAACCTATTTAGCCCTTAGCTTTGTGTAGTAGCTAATATTTTGTAATTAAATACCCATTGCTTGTGGCAAAACAAATATTTCGATATAACGGCATATGCTCCATGAAATAATGTCACGTGGGGTTTGCGTGACTGGGGAACGTAGTCAGAGGTAGAAAGGAATCAAACACAAGTTGTAAAAACAACTATATACTAAGACAATAAACAGAGTACAAAAGGTTTACATGTTGACAATAAACAGAGTACAAAAGGTTTACATGTTGACAATATGGTGAGGACGTATATGTCCTCCTAAACTAATACAATACAGGGAAGGTGGGAACCAACCCTGTTCAGCACTAGGTCTACAAACTAAGCATGTAGGAGATAACCTCCTGGTAACTAAGCCGGGGAAGCCTGGACACAACTTTCTCGAGTCATCGAGTCTTCGAGTCATGGTCACTGACTGGTTTGAATAGCTCAAGCAAGCTGGTTATATACTGCCGAATGAGGAAGTAATTCGTATCGTAGTTGGAATCCGTAGGCAGAAGTTCTCGGTAAGTTTGTGGGTTGATTGCATGTGCGCTGTCGGTGCCTGGTACGACGCTGCAGCTGGACGGAAGTGTTGGTGAGTTCACTGGAAGGAATGCACATCTGCAGGCACATCGTGTGGGAAGCCTCGCCTCGACAGAGTAAGTAGGCGTAGATATCGCATGCCAGTGGATGCGACGGTGGGCGAAGCGGGCGCGCTACTGAGAAGACCTTACACATGCCGGTCGTGAGACGGCAGCTGCTGAACTAGCGTAGGCAACTGAATGTGGCCTTGCATGCTTTATGTAGTCCAAACGGAAGAGAAGTTTAGTTTTAAATAAAATATTTAAGTGTAAATATTTCCGTTTGTGACACTTTCCCCCTGTTCGACGAAAGAGCGGTGTAGGCGGTAGTGTCGATGAGGCAGGTATCCAGGAAGATGAGCATATTGGCAGCAAAAGATGGTGATTCCCAAATTCGGACAATACAGAATAAAATGACGATACTAATATCTAAGTAAGAGTACGTTTAAAGAGTGATTCAGATAACAAAAGATATTAAACATAAGAAAAATGAATAGTGTAAAAATAATGTTACTGACTGTTTCGAAAGACGTTTTCAGGATTAAAGATAGAGAACTGCTTTGTCTGGAATTTTGAAGTGTGTATGGCATCTATGCGAAGCTAGTTGCAGCTACCATAGTGGCGTGATGAACTGGTTTGTTGATGAAGGTTCTATAACAGCTATTGTTCCATATTCGTAGCATCGGATGTGTGTAACACAAAGTAACACATCTGGAGAGCTTATGCTCATAGAATTTATTCTTCTTGACCAAATTAGTTGATTGCAGCGGTAATTAATTGCAATATTGGTCTGGAGATGATTATCTTCAAATTTGAACCATAGGTGATAGTCGGTAGGAACCAAATGGGACAGCCATAGTATTCATCCAGTTGAAAACCATTTAGCATTTAGCTAATGCCGATGGAAAATCCATTTGTGCAGGCGAAGAACGAAACAGTTTGTAGTAAGTAACAATGTAAAAACAAAAATTTAGAAAAGTGAACATCTGAGGAATTCAATGAACGTACTTGAACAGTATATAATATAAGACTCTAAAATAAAGCAAAGCAAAAAATAAAAAATGATTAAAAATACAATTAACTAAAACTACAGATACGTCCGCATTCATAGCAAGTGTCAAAAAAAAGTAATAGTTCAATATCAGTTATACAAAAACATGAAAAGTGATAAATAAAGAAAAAATAAGTTCGTACATAAAAACAGATCTGAACAAAAATATTGTGAGTGTTAAATACAAGATTCATGAAATATAAATTCGTGGAACAGAATAGTAATGTGACACTACATCCACACTTATACGTGTCAATAAAGAAATAGTACTGACAATAACTTTCATAAAGGAAAAAATTAAATTTAGAAGTAATAATATAAAATATAAACCGTAAATTGCGAAAGAAAGTGTCAGCATTACAATACAGTACTATTTACTTGGTTATTGGAATTGTTCAATTATTAAATTCTATGGTTGGGTTTAATAGTTGAACGTGGCAAGTGCAAAGTTTACATAATAATAAAACAGGTGAAACTCATAAACGACATAAAAATTCAGTTAATTTGATTAAGAGAGATTCTACAAGTACAAAAAAAAAGTGTGAAATACATGTAGGTAATTCATCCAATACTTTGCAATTGCGACGAAAAAGGACAAATTAAGAAAGATGTAATTGATTGTTACAACTTTCTTAGATCGATTGTAATGTCGGTGAAGACAAAAAAAAGAAAGGGGTGATCTCTGATCAGTGATTAAATTGTCTTGCTGGTTACAGCAAGATGTCAAAATAAGGGCTGTCAAAAATCTAAATATTCAAAGCATTCGAAAAATGTAAGTAAGAAAAGAAACGTGGTGGTGGGTGGATTTCTGTGATTCATTTAGCATATGAATCGAGAACATGCGAAGCATTTCACGCAAATGTTCTCATTAGAGTATAAGACTTATAGATGATAAGAAAAAATTTTGTAGGGTTTTTAACCAAGGCATCTTTGGAAATGAACAGCGATAGAAAATAGACAAAACTCGGTGTAGTTATCACTAAATAGTCACAGACGGAGAATAAATATATGGAAAAATTATTTATTTTAAATTATAAAAACTATGAAAATTGGCAACGGTCATAATTTAGAAAAGGAAGTTCAGAATATCGAATAATAGGGTAACAAAGTACAGAAATTAAAATTCCATTTGTTCCATAAGTTTCGGAAACAAATAGTGTAAACAATTTGTAACAATAAGTTAAAAAATATAAATTAAATAACAATACAGGGTTGTACCGTGCCGATTTATTCGAAGTAAATTTCAGTTGACAGATGAAGTTTTGTCACTGAATAAGAGTCAACTTCCGTGGTCACATCGGGTATGACTGCTAGGTCGCTGCTAGGAAAATCTGTAAAAAGAAAACAAAATTAAACATTCAATACATAAACGTAGATTACCAGGTCGCCTTGGGTGTTGCCACGGGAGGAAGACTAAATACCACCCATAGTATATATATATTTAAATAAAAGTTAAGCCACTTATACTCCATAAATGTCGGTTCTGGCCCGAAAGCCCTTCACACAAATTCGTAGATGCTTTCCGGTACGTGGTACATTGAGGCCTCGTTCCACATACAAATCCCGAAGGATAGAAAAACAACTTCAAATGAGAGCGAGAAAAAATAAAAACGAGAATGCACCAGGTCAAAACTGGCAACAAAGTTAGACCTGTCATGGGCAGAACACATCCATACCCGCCAATAAATACAACAAAAAAAAACATAAAGAATGCATTCGTCGCACTGCGCAGTTACAATACATATAAAATCAAGCCTGCCATTATATACCTATTCACCAATAGGCTGGTTCAGGCGAACAAATAAAGCCAAAATTTTAGGAACCGACCTTCAAGCAACGTAATTTATGTATACTTGGTAAAGTAATAATCATATAATAATAACAATATACATCTCCCCTTCCAGGCAAAAATCAAAAAGAAAGAACCCTAGGCCTGGGAAAAATTCAATTAACTAATAATACAGAAAAAATCTGGTAAAAAAAAGAGAGCTTCATAATTGGGTTTATGAAGGTGACCAAGAATCGCTAGATTATCGTTAAAATCACTATATAAATTCAATATGGTATATAAAACTTGTGTGTAGAAAGACAGAGCATTATTTAATAACGTGTGCGCGAACAATGTTTAGTTCGAAGAAATTCATAATTAAAAATACATTATATTCAAAAAGAGAAGAAATAATTTTAATGGAAAGTAGCCTTAAGTACTTTACTAACAGTAAATTACTGGAAATTCAAACGTTCTTAAAGGTATAAATAGATAAAGAAAGGTGTAAATGCAAAAACAACAACCATTGTTGTTAACCAGGGTTTCTGGTATGAAAGGAAGAGAAAAAGAAGGGGTTTTTAGGTTGACTATGCTTTTATGAGATGCACTCGGACTTATGAAAGTACAAATGCGTCTCAAAATTAATGTATTCCAGAGAAATGCAAAAAAAACTAAGACCCTAAGTGGGTAGGCAACAAAGATCACGTCCAAGAATAAGTGGAAACTGTTTGTGGTAAAGTCAAAAGATGCGAAAGAAACTAGTTGAAACAAAGAATGCATAAACTACCGTAGAAAAAAAATTAAAAAAGAAAAAGTAGACAATCATGAATAACAAAAAGAAAATTTAAAAATGATTCAAATATCGTAATATGTAGGTTGGACCAGTTGGATCTATGTAGTCACCGGACTGTCAGATAACATCAAAAATGGGAAAGAAATTAACTATTTATTCATAACAAGGGAAATTCGAGTATAATACGCCTAGTAAAACAATATTTAAGAAAATTAAAGTAGGAAAAATCGGGAATCAAAAAGAAACCAGGACAAATATTCATTACAAAAGAAAAATTAAAAAATGATTGGAATAGTCGTTGCATTTAAATGCTTGCACTCGTTATATGACTGAAATAAATCTACACCAGGTGTCCATTATCAGCTTGCGTGATAAATATAACTTAGAATCCGAGTGAAATCACATCAAGGTTATGACGAAACGTTGAACAGATGCAAGTGTTCTTCGAATGAAACGGTTCAAATAGAACTTTAGAGTAATAGGCGTAGCCGGAAATAAAAATGTAACTAACTGTAATAATAAATATTGCCTCACGATAGGAGTTAACGGGGAAATACCAATTTAAAGTATATTAAAAAGATGGGCCGAAAAAGAAAAAATAAATTAAACGTTTGGAATTTATTTACGTTGACAGAGAACGCGTCAAATGACGATAAGATTTAGTAAGAAAAACGCGAAAGGCATAAAATATAAAAAGATATTTGGAAAAATATTTTAAGTACATTAATAATAAAAAGAAACAGATACTATCGTGAACATCAGAAAAGAGAAATTAAAAAATAATTAAATAGTCGAGGAATTTTTACATTACTTGAACTGACTATGCATCTGACGAAGGAATGCACTTTAGATTAAGCCGACCTTGATACGCGAACGTGATACTAACGCGCACAGCTGCACTTTTAGCAACTCGCGAAATTACGACGTTCTTTATTGAGAGAAAATTGTTAGAATGAAATCGTAGTTATAAATGGAACTATTCAATTTTGGCTTGGTATACGACAACCAGAAATGACCTTGAAAGGACTGCTCGTTTTTGGATCGTAGGTAATAGATAAAGAGACCGATATACGAAATGCAAAGCCGGCGGTTTTAAGAGACCTTGTAGGAAAAAGAAATATGTCTTGGAAGACTGATGTGGTTTATCTAAAAGCAGAGTCTTCAATAACTTGCAAAAATACATAGGAAGGGATTATATTGCGCAAAGCAATACAACAAGGGAAAACAAAATTAAGGAAATTGCCGGAAACATGACGTAATAAAAATATGCCAAAACTGGATAAAAGAAGTGATTTTTCACATTCCTTGTATAAACCAAGCTAAAAGTGACTTCCGAAAATAAAAGATTAATTAAGAATGAGGTATTAGTTACTTACTAGGTTCAAAATGAAATACAAAAGTAGTCGGAAGTTAGACGCGTATAAAACAAAAGGGAAATTTGTCAACAGGGAAAGGCGTGTAGTCAATTAGGTAATTAACAAAAATACTAGGGCGTATGTGCAGGTTTAGATGTTCGGTGTCCCAGATTAAATTGTGAACTGCCTGCTGTCGATACGGCGGGAAAAAATCTTAAAAGTGGGTAAGTGTCTTCTAAGTAAGAAAGAGCTTGGGCCTGGAGGATTATACATTTATTTAAACAGTTAAGGACGTGAGTCATAAAATCGATGATACGGATTATCGTAACAGTTACACAAAAACAAAAGGAATTAGAGTGGAAAGATTTAAGTTTTAATAAATCATCCATTAGTGAAACTCGAAAGGTAAGTAATTTGAGAAAGAATACTGCGAGGTATACTCTTTTCCCCCTCTTCTTAAAAAAAATGGATGAAACTTGTAAAAAAAAATAAGGAAATTTATGATGAAAAGATATAAATACTGGTTAAAAAAAAAGAAACGTAAGTGCTATTCAGTATCATAGTAGACGTATGGTAAATATGCCACGTTAGGTGCGAAGGTCATGCATGGACGCTGGGAGAGCATAGTGCAAAGATATCGTGATCCAATTAACAAGAGAGAATGCAAGAGAAAAACACTAATGAACTGTAGCGTCGCGTCGTTGGCGCTAATGGGATATTTAACAAGCGGGAGGATACTCATAAAGATCGAAAGTGTACAACATATATAATTTAACATTAAAACTAAAAATATTTGACATAAAGAAAAGGGATAAATTAAACAGATTAAAATATTCATAATGGGCTATAAACTTAGATTAAAAATCTTGCGAAAAAAAGAAAGAAAACGGGTTTAAAAGAGTAATATAAAAAAAATGCATTACCGAAATAGGATATTACAAAAATTCATCGTAGGGTCAAAACTTTATTATATAAAAAAATTGCTAAAATTAATAGTGTGTTTGGAATTGAAATTAATATTAAAGTTCAAACAACATTAAATTTTAAAAGGCTCGAAAAAGGATTCGAAAGTAGAAGGAATCGTGGCTAACAAAGAAACAAAAAACGGGGTTTATTCTATCGTTGTAACATCGGGGGGTAAAAAAAAGAGACGTCATTATTAAAGTGGGAAAATCATAACCCATAAAATCAGTGATCAGAATATTGCATCTTTAAAGGGTAATCAAAAGGGGACTCCAGTCCAGAGAAGTCAGCAAAAGAAAAGAAACAAAGGAGTGGTTACGCAAGGTGTTCAAAACAACTCGCAGAGGGTGGGGTCTCTTCATTATTGGGACGACGAGAATACGAAGGGGTAGAACGGTACAGCAACACGGTTAAAAAAAAAACTCGTAGGGGAAATAAAATGAAGCAAAAATAAGGGTGTCCTGGAAAAGAACACGCGCCTTCATCACAAGTGGAGTGGTTCGAAGTGGAATGGTTAACAAAAACTTGCAGGGAAAAAGAAAATGAAGCGAAAAGACGAAAGGTTTACCCGGAAAAGAATAAGGCCTCCACTACAAGTGGAGTGGTTAAAAAAAACGTAAGTCGTTCAAAAAGGGTGCAAGAGGGTATCTCGGAATCGAAGCACGCGCCTCCATCACAATGTCACGTGGGGTTTGCGTGACTGGGGAACGTAGTCAGAGGTAGAAAGGAATCAAACACAAGTTGTAAAAACAACTATATACTAAGACAATAAACAGAGTACAAAAGCTTTACATGTTGACAATAAACAGAGTACAAAAGGTTTACATGTTGACAATAAACAGAGTACAAAAGGTTTACATGTTGACAATATGGTGAGGACGTATATGTCCTCCTAAACTACTACAATACAGGGAAGGTGGGAACCAACCCTGTTCAGCACTAGGTCTACAAACTAAGCATGTAGGAGATAACCTCCTGGTAACTAAGCCGGGGAAGCCTGGACACAACTTCCCCAAAATTCTGCATAGAGTGGGCGATTTAGCGCTTGCCCACTCAATTTAAGCACTAAGCATTTATATAATTGAAAGGTGTACTCACCAGCTTGCTTGATGTCTTCGAGTCATGGTCACTGACTGGTTTGAATAGCTCAAGCAAGCTGGTTATATACTGCCGAATGAGGAAGTAATTCGTATCGTAGTTGGAATCCGTAGGCAGAAGTTCTCGGTAAGTTTGTGGGTTGATTGCATGTGCGCTGTCGGTGCCTGGTACGACGCTGCAGCTGGACGGAAGTGTTGGTGAGTTCACTGGAAGGAATGCACATCTGCAGGCACATCGTGTGGGAAGCCTCGCCTCGACAGAGTAAGTAGGCGTAGATATCGCATGCCAGTGGATGCGACGGTGGGCGAAGCGGGCGCGCTACTGAGAAGACCTTGCACATGCCGGTCGTGAGACGGCAGCTGCTGAACTAGCGTAGGCAACTGAATGTGGCCTTGCATACTTTATGTAGTCCAAACGGAAGAGAAGTTTAGTTTTAAATAAAATATTTAAGTGTAAATATTTCCGTTTGTGACAATAACCTTCATTGGGAACCATTATATATTTGTTGTTTTCCTTTACGATATTAAATAAATATAGTACAGATATATAGTAGTTCACAATGGCTGAGATTATTCAACCGAATCACCTGTTAGACTTTGAACTAGACTACGAATTAAATATCAGAAAATTGTCCTCTACTCGTGTCGTAGCAGACAAAAGAAAGATTATCGGTAGGGTTTTTGCTAAAGAAAGAGAAATTCCCGATAAGTTAGTAGACTTAGAGTCGTATAACTTCAATTTCGATGAAGAACGTGTAAGTATAGAGAAAAGTCTTTTTTCTATTGCAGAAGCCATCACCGATTTTGCTGAATCAGGTAATGTTAAAGATTATGCTTTCGTTAGAATAAAATCCCGAATCCTCCACATTACCAACAGAGTAAAACGGTTGCAAAAGATTATATTAATTCCAGAAAAGATGACTAATGAATGTAAGTTAGAAGTTGAACGATTTTATAGAGACTCCCACGCAACATGTTTAATATTAGAAGCTGATTTATTAGAGAGCGTCAGGACAGACTCAAATAAAGTCGATGATCAACCGGAAACCCCAATAATTCAGGTCGCGGCTCCTATCGTCAATTGTGGCAAAAGCACTCCTGCTGTTTCAGAGTTTAATGTAAAATTTAGTGGAGACCCAAAACAGGTTTACTCATTTCTTGAAAAAGTAGAGGAGTTGGCACATTCCAGAAAAGTGAGTCCAGCCGATCTTTTTCATTCCGCGGTAGAACTTTTCGAAGGTGATGCGTTCATGTGGTATAGAAGTATTAAAGATTCAACAGGTAATTGGGAAGAATTAGTGTCATTAATAAAGCGAGATTTCCTTCCACCTGATGCAGATGACGAAATTTGGGAACAAATCAAAAGACGTAAGCAAAAGAAAAATGAACCAGTGGCTATTTTTATTGCTCATGTTAGTAACTTGTTCAATAGGTTATCCCGTCATCCCGTAGAGTCATCCAAGGTCAAATACTTACGGCAGAATCTTTTGCCGGAATATGTTAGACAGTTGGCTCTTACAGATATAAATACCGTTGGTGATTTAATTAAACTTTGCCGAAAACTAGAACAGGCTAGTCAAGTAGTCAATAAAAATACTCCTACTAATTGTGTATTTAATTTAGAAGTTCAAAATGATGAACCTTTAAAGAAAAATAAACCTATGAGTTTTAATCAAAGCAATTGTAAAAATACGCCAGACAATAAAACCCACTTAAAACAGTCTTCTTCAGAAAATAATGCCTACCCGTCAAAAGAGAATAAGTATACTGCTAATAAGAGTAGAAGCAAGGTTACCTGTTCTAAACAACTATGCTGGAATTGTCGTTTACCCAATCACAGGTATTCCGATTGTAAGGTTAAGAGGCGTATCTTTTGTTATCGATGTGGGTATGATAACGTTAAAATTTCCTCTTGCCCTAACTGTTCAAAAAACTAGGTCCAGAGAGTATGTTCCATGGTCGACATACTTTCCGTAATAAGATGGCCATGACCCGCCAAAATTATTTTGACGTTGACGATTGGAAACTTTGGTTGTCAAGAGTATCTAAATTTTGTAAAGAGCCTGCTTTGGCTTCAACCTTGTTTACTTATAAATCAGGTGACTGTAGACCCTACATTACAGTACATTTATTTGATCAAGCAATATCTGCTTTATTTGATTCTGGTGCTACGGTTTCCGTAGTTGGCGCTGCAGGTTTGAATCTTCTGCATCAATTTAATTTAAAGATAAACCATTCGTCATTACGTAATGTTAGTACCGCAGACGGTTCTTTGAAAGAAGTCAAAGGTGTCGTCGATCTACCTATTTTTATCGAAGGATTTGGTCAGATTATAAAGGCTTTAGTTGTTCCTTCACTACCTCAAGCTTTTATTTTTGGCTGTGATTTCGCAAAGCAGTTTCAAATCTTAGCAGACTTTAAGGATAATACCTGGGTTATTCAAAGTACTGTTTCTAACTCAAACATTAATATAGACAATTCTTTTAAAAATCCTCGAATATCTGAAAATCTTTCCTCTCTCAACGACCTTTCCCAAAGTGAGAGACGAGCCGCAGAAGAAATCATAAAGTCGTTTCAGGAAAGTAACAGCAACAATGGACTTGGTCGCACGGATAAAATTACCTTATCCATTGATACTGGAAATGTTCCGCCTTTCCGTAAACGACCATTCCCTATGTCACCTTATATGCAACAGATATTGAACAAAGAACTGGACGAGATGCTAAAGTTAGGAGTAATTGAACCCTCAAATAGTCCCTGGTGTTCTCCAGTCCTCTTAGTTAAAAAATCTAACGGTGAATTTCGTTTCTGTTTCGATGGTCGATCTCTAAATGCCATCACGAAACACGATAGCTATCCTTTACCTAATATTGATAGAATTTTGTCTTCCCTTAGAGACTCTAAATACATTTCTTCTATTGATTTGAGTAAAGCTTTCTGGCAGCTTTAGATCACGCATCCAGAGAGAAAACGGCGTTCAGTGTTATCGGTAGAGGTCAATTTCATTTCGTTACTATGCCGTTTGGTCTTTGCAATGCAGCACAAACTCAACAGAGATTAGTTGATGCAATTTTTGGGCCAAAATATGAACCAAAGATTTTCTCTTATATTGATGACATCATTATTACTAGTTCTACTTTCGAGGAGCATGTTCAATTATTGTCGGAGGTTAAGGAAAAACTTAAAGGTGCTAACTTAACGATAAACATAGAAAAATGTGAATTTTTCAAAACGTCACTCAAATTTTTAGGTTATATTGTTGGTTCAAATTCCCTCCGTACCGACCCCGAAAAAGTTGAATCTATGGTTAATTATCCTCGTCCTAAAACCGTTACTGAAGTCAAAAGATTTCAAGGACTTTGTTCATGGTATCGGAGATTCATCAAAGATTTTTCCTCACTTATATCCCCTATCAACGATTTGATTAAAGGTAGAAAGGAAGGACAGCCCATTCAGTGGAATGACTCAGCCGAACAATCATTTGTGAAAATAAAAGAACTTTTAGTATCTGCACCTATCCTATCTCAACCAGATTTTTCTAAAGAATTTACCATCCAATCAGATGCTTCGGACACGGGTGTAGGTGGAATCTTGAGTCAGATCATTGACAATGAAGAACACGTGATTGCGTACGCCAGCCGGTCATTGTCTCGTACTGAAAGAAATTACTCTTCTGTAGAAAAAGAGCTCCTCGCTGTTTTATTTTGCATAGATAAATTTAGACCGTATGTAGAAGGTGTGAAGTTTAAGGTCATAACTGATTGTTACTCATTGCTATGGATCAATAATCTTCAAAACCCTTCAGGGAGATTAGCCCGTTGGTCAATGAGGTTAAGACAACATAATTTTGAATTAATTCATCGGAAAGGCGCAAATAACGTAGTTCCCGACGCACTTTCGCGTATTCCTCAGGATATCGTTGAAACGTTATCTCGAAATATCGATCCTGATAAAGATCCGTGGTTGAAGAATCTTCGGGAAAAGATTCTAGCAGAACCTAATAATTATCCTCAGTGGAAAGTAGAGAATGATTTGGTTTATAAATTTGTTCCTTCTCAACTTCCTTTAGATTCCAACATTTCAGATTGGAAGGCGGTGGTACCTAAGCACCAGCGTGATGAAATAATTAGTTCTTTTCATGACCCTCCCCTTGCCGCTCATTTTGGTTTTTATAAGACTGTTAATCGAGTCCAAGAATAATTTTATTGGCCTAAGATGAGACATGATGTACTAAAATACGTGCGTGGTTGTCAAGTCTGTAGTGCACAGAAAATGCCTAACAAAGGACGCATGGGTCTGATGGGAAAAGAAAAGGTTGTTAGGTGGCCATTTCAAATAGTGGCTGTAGATTTAATTGGACCTCTTCCGTCTTCGAAAAGACGTAATAAGTGGATATTGGTGGTATCTGACTGGTTTTCCAAGTATTCTTTGTTATTTCCTCTTCGTAACGCTACTGCTCCACTAGTAGAGAAACATTTAGAGAATGATGTATTTTTAATATTCGGAGTTCCCTCCATTGTTATCGCAGATAACGGACCACAAATGTCTGGTAGATATTTCAAGAATTTGTGTAAGAGATACGAAGTTAAAATTTGGTACAATGCGGTCTATTTTCCGCATGTTAATTTCGTAGAACGTAATAATCGAACAATTGAAACTGCTGTGCGCAGCTATATTAACGAACACCGCTATTGGGATCTATAAATATTCAAGATTCGTCAAGCTATCAATACGGCTAAACATGAAGTTACTGGATTTACCCCTGCTTTTCTAGTCTTTGGTAGACATGTACCAATATCAGGAAAATCCTATGACCAGATTAACTTTAGAGAAGATTTCCAGATACGTCCTGGTGATAGAGCAAGTTATGCTGAAAATCTCAAAGGACTAGAAGAAGTTTTTGGTACTGTACGTGACAGGCTACATGCTGTGTATTTACGTAATGCAAAATCGTATAATCTCAGAAAAAGAGATGCTTCATTTGAAGTTGGCGATAAAGTATGGCGGCGTAACAAAGTATTATCAAGCGCTGCAAAACGTTTTTCCGCTAAGCTCGATCCTAGATATCTGTTATCCGTAGTGAGTAAAAAACTATCCCGTTTGGTCTATGTATTAAAAGACTCAGACGGTACCAATGTTGGTAAATGGCATATTAAAGATTTAAAGCCGTATTATGTTCGTATTCCTATTGATGGAAATAATTCCGATGATCGTTCCACAGGATCATTATCGGGTGACGAGATTTGAAAATCTGTTAATCAAATAAATTGATATGTCGTGTTTTCTTGGTTGACATAACGTTGACGCGTTAATATGTATCGTTGGTAGTTGAACCAGCTTCCTTTCTTATCGATCTCGTTTGGTCTTCATATTTATAAGACCTTCCGTTTCGAACTCTATGTCTTAATCTCCATGGAATAATTTCGCCTTCCTTTTTATTTATCGTTGCCTATCAAAAAGATAGTTTATCGGTACCGATGCTGATCGATGTGATTCCCATGAGTCAAGAATACTATTGATTCACTAATGAATATTCATTTTTCATGAGTTTAGTTTAGATTAGGAGATTCGCGCATTTTATATGATTAATTTTCTGTCTTGTTATTGGTGCTGAGTTTCACTGGATATATCGTTATTGGCGATTTTTCTTCAATGGTTTGCTATGTCAGTACTGTCTCAACAAAGCAGCTGGTATCTAGATATAATTTGCTGTCGATTATTGAATAGGTCAGCAGTTTAGTTTTTTGTGTTATCCATTTAAATGTTGTAGAAAACTAGATTTCTTACTGCATCCTTAAGTGCCTTTGAATAGTTTTACTTGTTGTTTATTTTTCTTGTGATTAGAAGTTATGTTTATTTCTTTCAAGAGATAGTCTAGTAGGGTAGACTACCATTTTTTTGTTAGGGGGGAGTGTAGCATTTTCATTTTTTTAAACTTACCTTTAATTTTGGTTACTATGGTATCCTTACCTGGGTAGTTCCCAAGGAGATTTGTTTTGGAAAAAAGTAAACAAACAAAAAAAAATCAGAGACGAAAATTTTTTGCCTAACGCTTGTCTTTTATAAAAATAATCTCTATTAGAGGATTTACAAATAAAATAATCTTGAACCACAGGCTGAGGTATGTTCTAATTAATATACTTGTTTCTCTTTTATTGAAGTGGAAATTAATTTTTAGTAAATCTGACACAAGATTATCGTCGATTTTATCGTATGCCAAAATACTAATCCGAAGGAAAATCAATGTGAAAACCCTTTTTATAAAAAGGTATACTTATTACTTTCAAAAGATGTTCTGTGTAGATCTTGTAATTATCATTATTTTAGGGTTTTTTTTATCTTCATATCGTAACGAAACCAAAACCTCGAACGAGAATCTTTCGTCATACCTTCTCCAACCTTAGAAAAAGGAATAAAAGGTCCCTGCTGTGTAGCTCCCAGATACTTTTCGGTATACTCGTCAGCCTGGTGTTCCCGATCTAAACCTGCCTGTCCCTTCCTGAATATCTAGTTGAGAAGCTAGTTCGATATTGAAATTTTCAAGTTTGTCTTTTCGACATTTATAGAAAAGAATTTTATCTGGTTTGAAAAAAAATTTAGTAGACTACTGTCAAATTGACACGAAAACTTAAATTCTAATATAGAAATTATACTTTGCATTCAGATCAACCAAAACCTATGATGTTTACTTTTCTATGGTAAAAGAAAAATTTGCTTATGTATTCATACTGTGTGAGCTTTGAAGTTCATGAACTTTAAGGTAAAGTTTCAAATTAATAATGTTAAATGACTACAACAAAAATAATTAACTATATATCGCAATAATAAAAAGTGACATTTCTTTTTTATTAACATCTGTCATGAATGTACCAGTATAGGCAAAGTAGAAATTTATAATAAATATTTAATCGAATGCAAGTTTATCTCGCCCATTTATTTCATAGAGCATATCTCGATTTCTTAAATCCACGACCTTTGCTCACCGATGAACAGCTGCCGTCTACCGGTGGTAAATACCTACTCTAAGGTAAGTCTCTTTTGAGTACGGTATGCCATAGCTTTATCAGTGGCGTGCGGTCCATGGAAGCAATGGAAGCAATGCTTCCCTTGAGAGTTTATTAAAAATAAAAGCCAATGCTAACAGAAATATTTTTATAAAATTATGATTATCGTGTATTTAAATTTGTAATATAATCAACTTAAAGCTCAATATCAATTCCGTACAGTAAAAAGTATAATTATTTAGAGTACTATTTTAAATTAAGCTCATTAAGCTTGCATGGAAAGGTAACACCCATTCAAATGTGTTACATACACTGCATATAAGTACTGATTTCGTTGCTTATAAGTGCTCTTCTCCTAACCTTGATTAGCGGGCGTGGTGATATACAGACGATGCGGTTAACATTGTTTGACCGTTATTTTTAGTGTGCTTCGTGCCCAAATGTTTATTTATTATAATTTGGTTATTTGTTGGATTTAGTGTTTGTTAAATTTAATGTTACTTAAGTAATGTAAATCTGCGAATGAGACTGTATTTTGTCACATTTTATTATTTCAATTTATATAAGTTGGATTCTTTTTAAAGACAAATAATTCTATTTAGTTTGCGCTGTATGCAATTTAAAATTGCATTAACGTCATGACTGCAAATTCAGCTACTTCGGTGGAAGGTTCGAGTACTGCCGATACAGCCGAATCGGGACGATTTTTTTGTTCAGTTTGTAAATATTAATAAAAAAATTTCTGCATACAGTTTTGGAAATTACAAATAATTGAGAAAGGCAGATCAAAACCAGAACTTTCAAACTTAACAAACAAAGATTAAAACCTGCACCCCTATTTTGCTAAGAAAGACTGGAAAATCGAGTTGCATTATAAATACATAGTAATAGTTTTTTTAAAATAAAGAATAATAGTCAACAAATTCCATAAGTATAAAGAAAAACTTTTAAGTTTAATAATTATAACACTGCTTTATTATTGTACCTAGCAGGGGCGGATCCAGAGACTTATTTTGAGGGGGAAATCTTTGGAAAAATAATTGTTTTAATAAATAATAATTAAACAAACATTATTTGTATCTATTCTATGTATACTTATTTCTAAATTTGGGGGTATTTCCCCCATCCCCCCACCGTGAATCCGCGCCTGTACCTAGGTATATTAAAATTAAAAACGTGATTGCTTCCCTAGCCTAAATTCTCACCTCAAGCCACTGAGCTTTATTGATATTTTTACAAGGAAATTTTTATTTTAGCAAAAAGTGGACAGTTTCTTGTTCCTACAGAACCGACATTGCTCACATATGCATAAATCGCATAAATGCACAATAGTATTTTACATTATTAGCAAGGTAAACCTGTTTTTACTGGCGATAGAAGGAGATGACCGGCGAGCCAATAGGCGAGTCTGTTATCTTCTTGAGCCAGTAAAAACAGTTACCTTGCGTATAATGTACAATATTTTATTTGTTATTCATTCGTAAACAACACACAACATTTATTATATCTATAAAACCTGGTCTTAGTCCTAACAATGACAACAAAGTGTGGCACTTTTTTAATAATTTATGAGCCGTGGAAGGGTGGAAGTGTGCGTAGAGGTAGATGTTATTATGACAATTGGTCTATAAAAGTCACATTCTACTAACTTGTAAAACTTTTACAAGTCAGCTGTCAGTTTTACAAGTCTGTAGCTCGTCAAAATAATGTTTCGTTGTTTGTGTTGGGTTATGTTAATTGACGTTTACGAGTGAGTAACAAATAAAATATTTTTCACTCTAAAGCGAAAAATATTTCGTGCACATGGTCAATTAAAGAAAATCAATGTGGCATCTTGCATACGGATATTAATGAAGAAATATCATCATTTTTTGACAGCTATAGAAAAAAAGTACTTTTTTCTATAGCTAAGATAATTCTTAAAAAGAATGGAAAAGGTAAATAAAAGAACATCGTTTTGACACTAAAAATGACAACTAAAAAGTTAACATTCTAACTGACAATTCCAAAATCATTATTATTCTAATTCGTCCTACTTTATTATGGATTTATTGTGTTTTACTTTATATTTTTAAAGTTATTTAGGTAAAACTAATTTTAGGATGTTTCCCAGTTTCTTACAGTTTTTGATTTAATTTTAAATCTACATTTCAACATAATTTTAGACGTCGCGTCATTTTGTTTTGTATTATTACTTTTCTTCTGATTTCTGTTTAGTACTAAATTACTAATCTTACTTATTTGCACTGGCACCGACTCCATGGGGCTTGGGAGTGCTCGAGCCCCCCGAATCTAGTCGGCAGGGAGGCGTACATTATGATTCGATGGAAACATACTTCGTAAACACTCGTGCGTCTCCACCTGCCTTACACGCTGTCCTGCGTGGGCGACTACTTGCGGTCGAAGCGAACGGAGCGGCCGGCGCGGATTTATCAAAATTAAGCAAACAATGTAGGTGTCCTATGTGGAGTCGCGTCACCCGTAACTTCGCTAGATGGGGATTTCAGGCGGTTGACGCGATCAAATTATTTGATATTTCCGCCTTAACCTTGCGGTTAACTGGCAACATAAAGAGGAAGCAGCAGATCCTCTGTCGTCGGTCAACGTGGTCATCGCGGCATTTGTCACTGCACAGGCCCGTCTTAAGCTGTATTCCTATTTGGATCAGCTAGGCGAGAGAGTCTTATACTATGACACGGGTAAGTCCTACTATCAACATCAACACCTACTATATTAGAGTTAATTTTTTTTCTTCCTTGTTTCAGATTCTGTAATATACGTTTCGAAGCCGGGCGACTTCGATCTACCAACAGGAAGCTTCCTAGGTGACCTCACCGACGAGCTCGAAGAGTGCGGTCCTGGATCGTATATTATAGAGTTTGTGTCAGGCGGGCCAAAGAACTACGCCTACAAAGTGTATTCCCCGATCACAGGACAGATACACGTGGTCGTAAAGGTCAAGGGTATCACCATAAATCACGCCGCGACTCAAAAAATAAACTTTGAGTCCATGCTGAGGCTGCTGGAAGGCATGGACGAGAAGATTATTGTAGAGTCCAACAACATCCGGCGTACGGCTGACCATCAGCTTGTAACGCGAATGGAATCAAAAGCCTATAAGATTCGTCGTTCGTAAGACGTTCGCGAAGATACGACGTATAGAAGATTTTGATTCCGTTCCGTTCGGCTATAGCAAACGACCACGTGTATAAACATTTTAAACCTCTTGTATATATATATGTATATATATATATATATATATATATATATATATATATATATATATATATATATATATGTGTGTGTGTGTGTGTGTGTGTGTGTGTGTGTGTGTGTGTGTGTGTGTGTGTGTGTAGTAGTATAGTTGTATTTTTAAGTTTTGTAAATTTTTGTATATCATTTGTATAGGTAGTATCATATCTAACTCTTAAGTAGCAAAATATTTGTATAGTAATAAGTACAACAACATCATATGAAGGTCGATGTTTTCATTGATTATCATAATGTATACAATTATTGTACAGTTCAATCGTAGTAGTAGTAGTAGTAGTAGTCGGGGGTATGTTAATCAAAAGAGATCGACCTTCGGCTTGCTGTAGTTATTATTATTATAAGTGATGGTGTCTAGGTTTATACTTTGTGTATACTATAAGCGAAATTATTTAAGAATGTAATAATTGTTACGTAGGTAATTAGCTGTTGCAAATTGTTTAATCATTTTTTGTCAGTATAGTGTAGTTATAATAATAATAAGTGAAGCTGACGAGAGTTATACTTTATGTACCGTAATTGTAATTATTTATCAAAAGATGGTGAAACTTGGGAGTGATTGAATGTAAATCACAGCCATCACAAGGGGATACTCGGAGGAACATACTCATGAAATAGATCTCTTACCTGATAAACGCGTTTTTGTTCTTTGCAATTATGTCTGTTAAGTAGTGGTAGTAACAGATGAAGACATTGTTGAAAAGAATATTTGGCATAACAAAGCGTACAAAGCATTCAATAGGCCGTTTCATGAAAAATGTATTATGAGTATGTCTTCATGGTTATCCGAGAACAGATTTCAACCCTAATAATAAGTGTTTAGTTATTTAATTATTGTTTAGTTGTTTAATAATTTTTGAGAAAGATTGTCATAGAATAAAAGATTAATGTTCTATATGTGTGTTATTACTATTCTCCCCTCTGTACCATGGCATGAAAGTGATAGCTATAACTAGTATGAGAGAGAGAAGCAAGAATGAGATAATTACCTACACACCTGTCTGTGATGACGTGTCATTAAACAAGATGAGACTTGTCTGTCAACGTCGACAACTTGTTTACCGTATGCATGTTACCGAGCATGCGTTGGATCTAGGTAAGTATAAGCGACTATATAAAGTCGACAGTTGTTAGTGTGTACTAGTAGCAGACAGCACGTGTACAGCAGCAGCAGCAATTACTATGATGGCTAGTACAAGCAGTCCTAATTATTGTTATGATAGCGAAACCTGCGAGGGCGAATTATTTCTCCTGGAAATAGGTAAGTTATTTATATAGCTTCAAGTTTGTGTTTGTATGCTAATTTGTGTCTATTTTGCTGCTTGTTTAGATGAAGGCCCGGATATTGCAGATCATGCATCATCAACAGCAAGTACCGACAAGTACAGCGAGAACGGTCAAGAGTCGAACAATGAAGAAACAGGTAAGGTGTTTAAAACTTTTGTATGTTTATGCTTATATTAATCGATTATTGTATTATTATTATTTTAGCGTTCTATGATGTGTCGCAGCAGCAGCAGCCTCTATACTACATTGATGACGCTGTAACAGCATCAGCAAACTTTACCATTGTAGATACACCAGTAGCAGCAGCAGTAGCTAAAGGTGAAGTACGTGTTCTACTGCTCGGTGCTGTCCAGTATCCGTTGTATGTTACGAGACCTCCAGGTGAAGAAGAAAACTACGACCATATACACAACATCCAAGTAGGACTTATTCCGCCTGACGACGACGCTTTGGGGTCTAAAGAATTTGAACTTGAGTGGTAGTGAAACTGGAATGCGTGAATAACGTATGCCAACATGGTGAAATAGTGTTGTCGGAAAGTGACTGGTTCGAGCTGTATGATATACGAGTCGAGGCAATGTTTAAAAATTTCTTTTATGGTTGCTGCTGCAAGGACAACAGTGTACTACATCGTGATAAACATTTGAAAGTCCATCTATGTGAGAATTTATACATCGAGATTATTCACAACGAGTTTTTCGGCAACAGGGTGGCGATTCATCAGAATGATAAACAACGGACTATAACCTTAAAAGATTACGAGTTTCAGTCTATATTGCATCTAGCACCGCTGATCAATCATCAGGCTCGAACGTTACATCACCTGGACTTCGCGTTTCTACCACGCAAACATAGAGAACGTAGCAGAAGGTCAACTGAGACGCCCTGAAGATGTCTATAGAAAACATCACAACATATAATCACATCTGAATTGTCGGCATAGCGGGAAATGTTTTGATTGAATTTAATTTTAAAAGGGAAAACTAATAATAAAATTAATAATTTTGAAATAATTCAGAAATACATTTGGAGTCAACAAAATCCTTATGGAAAATGGTTTTTACCAGATTGCTCTGAAACGTTAATGAAAGATAGTTTCGATGTGTAGATCAAAAGTGTCAATGGGTAGAAAGATGAAAAAATTATAGTTTTCGAGTTACAGCAGTTTCAATTTGACAGTTTCTGCACCCGGTAGAATCCTTTTGAGAAATGGCCCTTGGCCAAAATTCTTGAAACTTTGCTAAACACCAACAAATTATATAGTAGCCATTTGAAGTTGATAATTTTTGCATTATTCAACTTCAAAAGGCTGTAATTCACAAACTATACTTTTCTGGACATTTTTCCCCATTGATACTTTTAATCTACAATCTAGTGAAAGCCATTTTCCATAAAAAGAATTCTGTGGGATCCTCTCTAAATAAACAATATTTGTTGAAGACCTTTTCACCGATGCATTTTTTTTAAATTTTTACAGTAGCGTAATTTTAAAAATGTATTCTCGGACATTCAAATTTTGCGTCTGTTCCACCAGCCCATTTTTAACAGACTAAGGTATCATAGTTCTGTTTTTTATTTTTTTTTTCGCGCGATTTGCAATTACGAAAATGTGCTAAATAGGACACTCTGAATTCGTTTCGTCCGCTTCGCCACATTGGTCGCTCACGAAGGACAGCGTGTTAGGGAATTTCAGGCCACGAACATCGACGGAAACGAATTTCGTAAACTCTCGTGCATCTGCCGGTTCCTTCGGGCCCACCACGAAGATCGTTGAAAAACAACGTCGAGTTCGAACACACTCGTAGGCCATTGGTCAACGAAGATTGGCGGACATACACGAGTGTTTACGAATCATACAACTGTCTGGCTTGCAGACGTAATTGTTTGTTACACTGGCCACTCATCGCCATTGCTGTCAGTGTGCTAGTTATTTGAGAGTAAGTGAAAACAACTTTTCACGTGCAATTTTTCTCCAAAATCCCCCGATTTGTGCACCCCCCCAATATATTTTACAAGTCAGCGCCAGTGCTTATTTGTTATTTATTTGTCCTGGATATTGTAGTTTGCAATATTAAATATTTAAATATACAAAAAGTTGCAAAAATCAAGCATTTCTTCATTAAACGTAGTTACTACCGAATTGCACAAATATAATGGGTAAAAAAATCACTGTGTTGTATGCACTATGTTTGCAATTTTCCTTAAAGAGTGAAATAATAATAATAATAATAATAATTACTACAACCCATAACCTTAACCAAGGCCCCAGAAGCTATAAGCTTGTGCGGGAGGGAGGGGGCGATTATTATTATTATGTAGGCCCAATGTGCGGCTGCAGCCGACTTATAGATGGAACAGCGCAAATCCCACATTTGTGTTACAGCTAAGGGAAACTGCAGAAAACCTTAACCAGATCTGCCAGCGCCGGGAGTCGAACCCGGGCCGCTTGGGTGAAAGTCCGGCACGCCAGACATTACACTACCAAGGCTGTGAAATCGTATAATATATCTTGAGTTGGTAAAGGATACCTTTACAAGTCAAGCAAATGTCGCTTGAAAACTTACTACTATCGTTAGATATTAAATAATCAAAATAAAAAGTAATAATTATTTTTAAAAAATTTCTGTAAACTGTCATAATAAATCTCAATCAACGTCATCTATCGACCAAAAGAAATTTTAGGTAAGAAGAAATTTGTTTGCCGGTAGATGGCAATGTATTCCCTTAAGTTTTTAAATTTTTAATTTTGTAATGAATTATAATTTATAAAATATAAAATATGGAAAAATAAGAATAAAATAAAAATATATATTTTTGGCGTTAAATACATTTACATAATTATATAAAAACCTAAATTTAAATCGGATGATACGTCTTGTTTGACATTATTTAAAAATAAAAGTTGGACAAGTCCTTTCTTGTCGGTTTTACAGACATGTAAAGAAAATTGTTGCTATAGCAATAGTTTACTTTCCAAGTTTTTGTATAATGACAGAAATGTACATATTGCAATATGATTGTGAATAAAACTTTTTTCCAACCACATAAAATGCCGTTTGTTTTAATACTATTAATTGTCATTAAAGTTTACGTTTTTGTTACTAATATAAAAAAGTACATGTTGCTAGGTTACATTTTTTATCCAAGTAGAAAAGTGCTCTTAAATCCATAGAGGAAAAAGTAAATTCTATTTATATATACAATGATCAGCAAAAAGTTATTGCAGTGACCATTGAACTACTTTAAAAGATTACCATCTGATATGAGCCTTCTAGATATTTTTTTTCTGAACACGAGTTATTTCAGCAAAATGTATCAATCATCAATCATCATCAGGTGAAAAAAGAACATTGTTTTGTGATTGAAAATGACACCTGAAAAGTTGGAATTCTAGTTTACAATTTGCAAAATCTAAATCAGAAGAGCACAGTGTAAGACTTTCCTCACTTTGTTCGCTGTACGTTGATTCTTTCTTTATACAGGGAGATCAAGATTGAATGTCCTGATCCTACACTACTTTCCACGAGCTTGATATCAATATTTACATCAATCACCTGAGAGTCAGGACAAAAGCAGTGGTGTGCAGATGACATTCAAAAAACTAACCTCCACAGTAATGTACAAAAACTTAGAAACACTTTGGTTTGTATGAAATTAAAAACATGAAAAACAAGTTCGTTTTTAATTAAAAAAATATATTGAAATAGTTATAAGGATTGTTTATTTTCTCTCATTTGAACTATGCAAAAGTTTACCCTTTTCATACAAAATAAACATCAGGAATTTAAAAGAATTACTGAATGCTAATTGAAATATTTTACTGTTTTATGTGATACCATTGATAACAGAAATAACAAGACGTGTCAATTTCTCTTGCCACAGTATTGGTAACCAATACTATTATTATCAATTATTATCATTAAGATCAATTACGATCAAAAATAAGAAGTAAATACAAAAGATTTCATTTAATAAACAATTAAAATTACACAAATTAACACAATTAAACAATTAAAATTATTACAATAGATGTATAGTATGTGTTCAAAATGACCTCCATGTACAGCCAGACAAGCATCTACTCGTTTTTTCATATTTTCGAATATGTTTACCAATTGCTCAGGTGTAATGCTTCGTACTGCCATAGTAATAGCGTCCTTCAACTCATCTAGTGTATGCAAGCGAGTCTGGTAAATTGTATTTTTTAAGATGCCAAACAAACAATAATCTGGTGGCGTGAGGTCAGGTGACCTCGCAGGCCAACGTCCTAAATCGATTATTCTCTCACCATAAAATTGTTCTAAATACCGAACCGTTTTTCCAGCTGTACGTGCAATAGCATTATCGTGCTGAAAATATCCACGTTGCAGTTCCTCATCATTAAGCTGGTTTATAAACGTTTCTAATATTTGTTGGTAACGTGCTGCTGTTACTGTATCTTCAAAGAAAACAGGGCAAATTATCCGCCTCCTGGATATTGCTATCCACATCCCAATTTTTAACGGATGAAGCTGCGTTCTTGAAAAACGTGTGAATGTTCTGCAGACCATACTCGATAATTTTGTGAATTAATGTATCCGAACAAATGAAACCACGATTCATCGGAAAAGAATGTGAGATCCAATAAATCATCATTGCGAATATTTACATTAAACCAGTTACACTATTGAATTCGTCTTTCATAATCAGGGGGAAGTAACTCTTGCACGACAGTAACTTTATATGGATGGAAGTGTAGTATTTTCTTTACTGCCTTGCGAGCTGTACCATATGATAAACCTACAATAATTTTCATTTAATATTTCAAAGTAATTTTCATATAACTGTTACGATTACCTGCTTGTTGAGCAAGTTGGCGTAATGGTTTGTTTGGACTACGTTCTACACGAGTACGCACATCTGCAACAACATCTTCCGTAAGTACAGTACCACGAGCACTTGACTTCCCCTTACTAACACTCCCTGTTTCACGGGGACAAAAACGGTGCACAATCCGGTGTATATGTCGAATTAAAGTTTCTTCATCAATTTCCATATCAGGGAAGCAATTTATCCATTCTTCTGCACAAAGCGTTGGAGAATATTTCCATTCTGCATTACCATCTCGTTCACCGTTGTGAAAATAAGCTTCTATAATAAATTTCTCTTGTTCTAGAGAAAAGGGCATTTTGATAGAGGTTATTGACCTGTAACCTGTAATTCACAATTTCTACATAAAATAACTTTATAACAACAATAAAAATATTTTTTATTTACCTTGCATTCAATATAATCCTTCAGTGGTAGTCTTGAAAAAGACTTTTATGTATAGAAATAATTAAACAACGAAACCAAAAAAGAAATAAACGGAATTAACAACGCACGGCAATGAGTTAACAACAAAAGCAATTTTGACAGATTGACATCTAGGGACATCTAATAAATTCCTCCGAATTCTTTATATCACTAGTTTTTTTTATAAATTGGATGTAAATATTTATATCAAGGTGATGGAAAGTAGTGTAGGATCAGGACAATCAATCTTGATCTCACTGTATCATAAACCATTCATCGCGGAAATTGTTAATTTACTTTTAGCAAGCTTTGACAGATTTTTCCATAGTGGTCATAGGAGAAAAGAGCAAGCTAGATCATAAAATTCGTATTCTCAACACAGTAATAATATAAATCAATAACATTATGAAATCCCTTGTAAATACTATAGAATCACGTAATAATGTTTATGTCCTTTCTATTACTTCAGCTTCAACAAGCAAAACAAGAGCTTCCGTGAAATGCAAAGTGGCAAGATGAATATTTCTCTCTATATAATGAATAATGCAGTGGTTCAAATAAAATTTCCATGCTGACATGAACTAACACGAACTGTTCATAAAACTCGTCGCTAGCTGTTCAGCTTAACTTGTTTAATTTTCTGGCGTAGTTATCAAACCATAATGCAGAAAGGGTTTATCTTGGGAAAACATCAAGTAATTAATATCCTTCCACAACAAAAAAAGATCAGACTAAGCCTCCGGCATGTACTTTATTCGGTTTTAATGAAATTTCTCTTGTTTGCCTGGGCTAAAGCGTAATTATTTATATGCCGTATTTAGCACTAAATTATTCTGCGTTTAATATTGATTTTAGGAAAGGTTTTGTTAATTCAAGCAATAATTTGTAATATAACGCTATTGTTAAATGTCTATAATACGAAAGAGACCGTAACTCATAAACCGTAAACAAAACAGGTAGCAAGAAAGGATCTGTGGAATAGAACAAAAGCTCTAAGAATTTTATGTTAAACCATGGTATGGCAGCTTTTATCTTTTCTGCTTTGCATCTTTCATAAACGTTATGTTAGTATTAAACAGCATCAAACTTAATCATTTCTCTTTTTTAGCTACGGATTTACGTTAAACAGAACAGGTTACACGATGTAAGACTTTTGGAAAATGTGTCAAGCCAATCTAGTATCTAAGACAAAAATGAAATAGAGTCTGAAAGTTTACACGCTTTCGTAAAACTAATTTTTATTTATAATTTTACAAATATTCAATGTATGGGGGCACAGGTGGATTTTTGAAACATAACCGGTTTTATTGAGTTTTAATTACATGAAAAAGGGATGACATACCTAATCGTTTGTCCTCAAAAGATGTATATTCTTCGTTTTCAGTAGACTGCAGAAATTTCTCTCAATAGAATTTATGTAGACACAGTATCTGTAACTTTAAAATAAATTAGATAATAAATACGCCTGTTCGACTGACCCCGTGATTTGACGAAGTTGAATTATGAAGTCATAAATTCATGTCTGGATCGTTCAGTATCGAATTCATTGAGCTATGGAACTTGTATATATAGAGCTGTAGCTGTCAGCTTGTGCCCGCATTGCGATTGGTTGATGAATTGGTATGTGCATTTGTGCATCCATCTAATATATTTACACCATGGTGCTAATATTTTTTTAAGGTTTTGCTGGATGCTACGATCATTGGGTTTGTAGCAATTATTGGCCCTGATGTCATCAACATTATTTGTGATTATGTACTAATGGAAAATTTTAATTCCGTCATTCTATTGTCCTCTTCGGTTAGTTTATTTTGTTCCACTTCGTGTTTTCTATCTTTAAAAGTAAGTGTTCGTAAATTTTGGGACACTGAATCCGTTCCGGAGGTTCAGTTTACTTCACCAAAGAATCAGGCTTGTGAGCTTTATTTTCAGAAAACTCATCAAAGAGATTTTACTGGGCGTTTTTTTGTGCACTGTTCCTCTCGTAATACAAATCCATCATATTCTGAAATCAGGGAGTTAGCTCTGAATCGATTCACTTCTCTTGAATATCATTTGCTTAAAAAGCACGTAGCTTACAATCACTATAAATCTATTTAGGAATATGTGGATTTAGGGTATCAGGAACCTGTAGAACCACTTTCTAATTCACTTAGTAACTCCTACATACCGCATCATCATGTGATACTTCTAGACAGTTTGACTACAAAATTGAAGATAGTTTTTAATGGTTGGCCAAAAACTCCCCAATCAAACTTCACTCAATAACAACTTGTTCATCGGTCCAAAACTTCAAAGTGAGTTTTACAACATTCTTTTAAACTTCCGCTTCCATCCTATGTTTTTACAGCTGACACTCAAATGATGTACAGGACGATCTCACCAGATCTAAGAGATTATCAAGCGATTGTAGATATTGATGTGGGGATTTTCTCCATCTCAAAGTATTTAAGACTACTGTCTCAATACTGTTGCATATGCGGAGCAGGACATTTTGGCGTGGCCGTTCCGACATGGGACACTTTGGCGCGGAGACATTTTAGCGTAGAAAATTTCAGCGCAGGCCACTAAGCGCAGGCACATTTCGGCGCGGAAACAGTTAGGCGCAGGGACAATAAGAGATTCTGCCGCAAAAATAAGTAGTACTACGCCTTTATTTGGAGAACTTGGTTAGTATTATTATAATGAAAAGATTTGTAGATATTTACAGGTAATAAATGCAGTACGATCTATGAAATACAGTATTCGATAAATACGGTATGATGAGAAAAAATTCAATATTTACCAATCAACAAAAGCTCGATGTACTGTCAGAGGGCTTATCAATTATTGCGTAAGTATTCTTTATTATTAGCGTACTTAGTGTATTTCTTTGGCATCTGAAAATGAATGTCACCAAAGGTCAGTGTCTCCAGAACGGTCGGACCTATTCATATCCAACGTAATGGATAATTCGGAACTGATGTTAGTGTAATTTAATCAACGTTAATTACAAACGTTGTTGCAAAAATGATAGTTGTCGCTATGTATTTTTTGCATTTTGTAATACACATAACTTCGAAATTTCATAACTACCCTTTAGAAACTACTTTTTGATCATACTGTAAAAAACAAATTAATTTATTTTGCAATATTATTTAAAAATGACAGATTAATGATAGAATTATTATTAAGGATAGGGATTTTATGAAATTTCATATTTAAGGCGTATATATATATATATACGCCTCAATGCCTTGCATCTGCAAAACTCACCCATAGAATGTTTTGAATAGACGTTAAGTTCTGTACAATTCTCCAATATAATCAACTAATTTTGATATCAAAGAATGGCTTTTGTTTTAAATCCAGACTGATTCTTGAGTACTATGTAAATTCTTGAAATTTTGCAAAGAGTGAGTTTTGCCTCTGCACTACGCCTCTAAATAACAGCCCTAGATTAGGACTGTTTTTTTGTCCCAGAATTAAGTAGTAACTAGTGTGGATCCAGAAATTGAAATTAGTGATTATATCAAAAATGCCTGTTCAATATGTTCTTACAGTATAGACAAAATTCGTGGACCGCGTTTTTATCATTTAATGGTACATAGTAAGCGGATCCTGAATTGATTTTATAAAATTCTTGATTTTTAAAAAGTTCCAAAATCAAAATTCATTTAAAGTATTTTCATACAGGAATTCATTGTTCATCATTTACTTGCACAACAGTTTTGGATTGTATCGTTACGAGTCTTTATAGTGGTCTAGGTACCAACTTCATTGAAGCTTATCGTCAACTTACCGAATATCATCAGTCTTCTGCCTCCCAAGAAGCTCTTCAGTGGAAATTGATACCCAGTACTATTCCTAATTTTGGTGAACTTTGGAACGCGAGAGTTGTAACATATGAAAAATGGATGGACCCCACGATGGACTGTCATTTGTAACCTTTAAATTTACTTTCAACAAAATATTCAAATACTTACTGCAAAACTCATAAACACGATACTTTCGTTATTTTATAATGCACCGACTGAAGACATCTTAATGACAAATTATTGCTCAGGAAGTAGGTACTGATTTTCATAGCTTATTAATTATAAAGAAGAATAAAGTATGGTGTAGACATAAAAAAATATATGTGCGCCATCTGCTTGTAAGTCCTTAACTCAGTATTCGCAAACAGAAGAAATACTGACTTTATTGATTAAATTCAATTAATATTCATGTTTCATCACGTTAATATTAAGCTGGTTAACATTTTTAAAAACTTTCACAAGTGAATGGCCCAATATTATCACAGTAGGGTTTACTTCAGATTTATTTATAAATAAAGTATTTACTTATCTCCAATGACAATAGTAAAAGTTTTGATGGTCAATACCCTCATAAGAATTCTTATTAAAGGAAAATATAGACATAAATTTATAAAACACAATCATTAATCAAACAAGTATCCTTTAGTCCTGATACACTGGTAGAATTTTACAATTCTTTAAACTTCAAAAAACAACACTTACACAATAATGCCCTTGTTTCACTTATCACTAAATGCAAAGCACTTCATAAATTGTTGATATGAAGCAGGAAGAACTTGGAAAGTGTAATCGCTGATACCGCTTTTCCACCCAAGATCAACGAACGAAAGTTCACAACAATTGTCACTTAATTGCAATTTCATTAGCAATCTCTTTATGAATAACTAAAACCATATAAGTTCACCAACCACTTCTATTGGTTATAAAAGAAAGATTACGAAAAAAACACAAGTTTTTACTGTGAAAAAATATACAGGGTGTTCCATTTGAAATCACGAAGTTGCCCGATCCCTAAAAATAAGGTATGTCATTTCCGATTAAACCGGAACTTAGAAAAAAAGACAGATACCCAGAAAAACCTTAAAAAATAAGGATATTAAAGAATACCGCATTTCATTATCTCAATTAATTCAAAAGTTATATAGGTTTATAAAGGGGCAAAATATAATGGGATACCCGGTATAATTTCACATAATTTGCACGACAACAAAACAACATAATTACCTGTGTTAATCAAAACAAAAATAAAAAATATACACAAAAGATGACGTTACCGAGGCTGTACGTGTTACGAATTCATAAACCGAAGTATCAATTGTTCCTACCTTTCGTGCTCTGTAACTCCGAAACTATTAATTTTAGAGCATCATGGCCTTGGAGACTTTTGATCAGGATGATATAAACTACAACATATCAAAATTTCAGCCAATTTGACCGGGATCCAATTTCCATAAGAAACGTGCGGGGTCCTTTGCGGGGCATTACCGCCTAAAATCTGCGTCTTGGGGAGTAACTCGATATTTTGCAGGTGGCCACATGATGCTTTTTGATGCGTCTGCACTTAAGAAAAATTGATTCATTCAAGTTAAAAATAACACATACAGGATCTATAAATTTAGGGATTAATGCGTTTTCAGATATTTTATTCGCTTGTTAAAGAACCGATCTTATTTTTCTACCTTTAGAATCTTAGTTTTTGTCTGTATTTTCGGTTCGAAAAACCAATTTCTAACCGTGAGAAGGCTTTGCAATGAACTTTGATATTTACAAAGACGTCAGTATGTTTATTCTAGACGCAATGTTTCTGTCATTTTATTCTAGAAGGAATTTTATCTTATACGAAAACATTTTTGGTGACCTTTGGTATTAAAAAACCATTTAAATCGAAATATTGTCTGCATTTTTAATTCAACTGAAATGCGATAAACTACACCGGACTGTACTAAGGCTTATTACCATTTATGCATATAAAGTTGCATTTCTTAAAATTGGGAATTTGAGCACGTTACAGCGTAAAATAGGTAGTAAACTCGCATCTCCTTATGGTTGTAGGATATCAGGTGCTTACATACGAACAACTTCTTACCGTGATTGTCCAAATCGAAGCTCTTCTAAACTCGAGACCACTTATACCTGTTAGTAACGACCATAATGATCTCAATGCGCTCACACCTGGACATTTTCTTATAATGAACGCATTAACTGCTCCGCCAAAGCTCTACTTAACGAATTTACCCTCAACCACTTTTTTCAATGGCAGCTTCTAGCTCGTCTTTATTAAAATTTTTGGAAAAGATGGTCACGTAAATATTTGCACACCTTACACCAGAAATCCAAGTATGACACATAGTCTCCACCTGTTGAAAAGGGTGCTTTGGTACTTATCGAATCTGAGAATATGCCTCCTTTAAAATAGCAAATGGATTGTATTTTAGAAACTTTCCCAGACCCAGATGGGCATGAGAGAGTTGCTATCGTGAAGACTGCAGCTTCAGCCTTTAAACAGCCACTAATAAATCATGTCCGTCGCCACTCGACCAGCCAAATACTTCGTATTTTAAGTGAGCGGTTATATTCCGTGTTCAAATCACGTCATCAGATTGTTAGGTGTTTTGTTTTTGCTTTGCTCACCGCGTGTTGCAAATTTGTGTGCAATTCCTGTAAGGTTTGTTCCTGCCAGTTCCTGAAGTTAGTTATTCTGAAGTTCGACTTTCAAACGATCTTGTTACTAACTTGTTTTCTGTTGTCGTTATTATAATCATTCAATAAAAATGTCGATCAATGTTTAATAAAAATAAGATGCATAAATTATGTTTTATTACCGAAGAAACTTATTTGACAATAATTGTAATTTCTAGCAAGTTTGATATTTTTACCTACGAAAATACGCGAAAGCTTATATAGAATATATAACGAAATAGTAACTGTTTCTGTATATCTACTTCATACTGAAAAGTGTTCAGGACATGGACTTGGTACAAACCATACAAAGCAACAAGTCATCACTTTCCTGGATGTTCATTGCAAATGTACTGAAAATTTACTTAACTGTCTGTTAACAAGAATAGCCTTAGACAGTGATCAATAACTGCAATTTGTTCAAGTTGGAACTTCCTAAACTTTCAAATTTAAAATTGTCTAGATGCATTAGTTGAGAGTCGGCCGTCATAAAAGAACTTCATGCATTCTCGCATGCGTCTGGAAATGGTTACAGTGCTGCAGCTTATTTAAAGGTTCTATATTCTGACAGCTATATCAGAGTGTTCTTGATGTGCTGGAAAACTAAAGTTGTACCTCCCAAAACAATCTCCATCCCACGTTTGGAATTGTGCGGTGCTGTAGGGTAAAATACTTACTAAAAACCAAGAACAATACTTACTATACCATAATGTACCGACTTAAGATTTCTTTTTGATGACAAATTATCACTCAGGCGTAGGTACTGGTCTCTATAGCTTATAGATTGTAAAAACATTAGGGTTGGTAAAAATGATAAGGATTATGGGCGCCATTTGCTTGCAAGTCATTAATACATTCACAAAATCAGCAAACAAAAAAGGATTCTGATTGTATTGATTGAATTCAACAACTAATTGTAATTAGTCAAATTAACGTTAGGTAGATTAATGTATTTCAATAACTTCCACAAGTGAAAGGTCCAACATCATCACACAATGTTAGTTTAAATTGATTTATTCAAACTTCAAGAAATATTGTTTTATAAACAATGAAATCAAAATTTATTTATTATGATAAGAGTAATTGTTCATTCTAGCAGTTTGAATATAACGGATAAATATAACAATCTTAAAAACTAAAACAATTTACTTAAGTAATAAAGTTCATCAAATAATCCTAAATAGATGTTAATATCTATTTAATCATTCAAGATCTCACTTCACTATAATGCCTGTTGTATTCACATCAAATCACAATAAACTGTAGACACCAAATACATAAAAATTCTTACAGAATGAAGAATTATGAACACTGGTAACGACGCTCAGGTTAATTACTGAATTTTAAAACTGAAGCTTGCGGTGTAACGGTATATTTTCTATCGGCCTCAAATATGTGTAATTTTGCATGTATATTTACTAAAAAAATTTAAAGTTCGGTCCTGCAAATCCATATTCTATTTGTAGCTGAAATTTTGTCGTATAAACATATTTATAAAGAATATTTTAAAAAGATTGTTTTCGAACTTCTATAAAACTAGAGGACGCTGAAGTAATAAATTACGTTTTAGTACTTTGCTTGTTTACGTGTACCCGCTAAAATGGTTGCGTTGTCAAAAAAATCTTGATAAAATTTAAGGCGTATTTAAGTTCATATTGCTTCATATAAATATTCCAGCGCGTTCTGAGAAAGCATGGTAAAAAGTAAACTTCCCTTTTGTTTGGAAGGTGACATTTAACACGTGTTGATAAATTTAGTTTGGTCTCTCTGCGTTTTAACTTAAAAATCGCATGATCTGCAAGTCTAGTCGGCAGATGTTAGCCCCTTGGACGACAGCGTCTCTGTATCCGCTTTCGCGCTACTCCAGTACTATTTTTGTTCATTAGGATGAAAATCTCATATAAAAAGCTAATAAAATTTGTCTTAAGGAGTCTACGTGTACTAAGCGTGTGTTAGTTTTGATTAGCTCTTACAAAATGATATAGGCTTTTGATTGGTTGGTCAGATCTACATCTCGTGCGAAAGAAAAAACATAATTCCTCCGCGCCAAAAAATAGGGGTCCAAAATGTTAAAAAACACTTTCGATCCAGCTTTTAGAGAAGACAGTTGACTCCGGTCGACATTACAGAATTGAAGTTTCATTTTAGTTATTTAGAATTAAAGAAAACTCTAAATCTAGTTTCCGTATAGTTTGATCGACTGCCGCTTTCGGATGCCGTGCAAATGTTATTTAATAAAATTTACAGTTAATAAGTATACCGTATATAGTATTAAGTGTCCGGATATTAATCAAGAATTTGTGGTTAATAAAAAGTACTGTTATATCGTTAAACACTTTTCCGGATGTTTGTGCTTTTGAAGAATGGGAAATCTAGCTTTTCCTATTAATACAGTTACCGTATCGTACTCTCGTTTAAACAATTACTGTACCGAAATAAATTAATAATTACAGACATTCTTTTCAGTGATCGAAATTTCGATTAATAAATACATTTGAGTTATGTGACTTCTAAATCCAGTTCAGATTTAATTAATGAGTGGGTTGTTTTAATAAAAACAACGAACCTTTGTGATGGTTATCAAAATTAAATTAATGACCAAATCTTATAGAACTTTTATGGTTGTATTCAGTTATTGTATTTTGGGGGTGAATTTGTAAATAATGGTTCACCACATACAGACATTGCGAGGTTTAATCCATTGAATCCTTGAATAATGGGAATAAGAATCTACGGACCTTCCAGTTTCCACCTGCGGCGATTGCTCGATGTATGTAGGAGTCATATTTGTGCAGTTTAGCGTTGATTTTGGTTTGCGAACTATTGACAACTAAAAGTATAGTGATTTATCTTCTTTTTGAGTGTTGAACATTTATGTAAATTCTTTTTGAATCTTGGTAATATTTTTACAGTTTGTTTTTCATTCATATATAATTCAGTATATAACTTTTATTTACTAAAATTTCATTAGTAAAAGAGCTCTTAGGCAGGGACTTATTATTTAAGTTTTTGAATTTAAAATTTGTAATTTTTTTTATATTTCTTATATTTTTTTCTTGGTGTTTTCTCAAATAAATATGTTTTTAAAGTTAATTAAAACCAGTAAGACTGAACCATATAATTATGAAAGTTTTTATTAATATTTTCATTAATCTAAATTTTTAACTTTGTTGAAATTAACTAATATTTTGCACAAAATTTTTATCGGTCTGATTTCATTTTCTGATTAGTGATTTCAGACAGATTTATTAGATTCATTTAATCTATTTGATCTATTTAATTATCATTATTAAGCTTCATAATCAGATGGCGCCCTTCTTGTGTATGTTTTTGTGTTTTTTGAAACCTTTATCCATTACTTTATAAATTAGACAACTGCAGAACCAATACCTACGACCTCAAATTAAAATTTGTAAGATAGAGCTAAATCTCAAGCCGTGGTAATCTTGAGCATCTTTTAAAGTAAGTATAATGTTTATTGTTTTTTATAGCTTTTATTGTTTATTTAGTCTGGCGAAAAACCGACGTTTCAGCGGAAATAATGTCATTAATAAATTGATTATTATCTTTCATTAATAAAAACCTTTGAACTCCTATGATCCCACAAAAACAGTGCTTATTATCGCCAAACTGCAGAATTGTTTCAACGCAACAATATTAAAATTTACTGCGAAATTCTGCACTTTAACGATGTATTTATTATAACGAATTTATTATCACCGGGAAAAATTCAATAGCATAGGCGTTAAATTTAGTATTGAATTTATTACATAAAGTGTCAAATGCTACCCTTAAACTTTCAATTTCAAAATTGAATTCCATTCGTAAATTGTCACAACAAAATGCACGTATATATATATATAGTATTAGTTATTCAAATTATTATAAAACGGAATAAACTGTACTATAAAGTATTTAGATTAATTGTTAAATCTAATACTCGTAAAACCAAACTGTATTATAAAATCTTTAGTTATAGTTTTATTACGGTAAACGAGACGAAAAAGGGCCGCGAAACAAACTCAAATCTCTACTGGTTGCACTTGACGGATTACCAACGGGCTTTCTCTATGCCCCCGACTCGGCGAACTTTCAGACTTCTCCGCTGGATTATATCAGACCCGACTCTCTGCTCGACTGAATTTTGATGCAAAACTATCTTTGCGCCAATATTTTTACACCAATAGAGAAATTGTTCTAGAACCTTCCACGGGCAGGACAGAACAGAACAGGGTCAAGAAAACTTGCTTCGTAGCATGAAACCAGATATTTACAGAATATTCCATACTGTTTTTATGTTTTCGAAGAATCTATTCTTCAAAAACGTAGCGAATACATAAATTTGATTTAAATGTTTTTTTAGACATATCATTTTGTTAAGTAGTCAATTTTATCTCGTATTTTTCTTCAAAAAAATTGCAATAAAATTGAATCTGGAATTTTAATACGTTGCAGTGTTGGTAGCAGAATTGGTGTAAAGTCTCATTGATGCTTTGAAGAAGCAGATAACGTTTGACGATACGATGGCTTGCAAGATTCCCAAACACCAAGACATTTGTGGTTAACCGAGTAGCTTTCATTCAAGATATCGTCGCTATTTCGTCATGGTATTACGTTCCGTTAGCAGATAATTTGATTGATAATGCCTCACGCGGACTTTTGCCGTCACAATTGCTAAATCATAGTTTGTGGTGGAAGGGACCTCCATGGCTCTCTCTTCTCCTAGACTCGGAACCACAACAACCTTCATTGTCTGCAAGTCTCTTTCCGCAAGAAGAACGTAAAAATCTTACTGGCAGTTACTAATGAATCCCATAATATAGATGTTCTAATAATTAATCTAAATAAACAAATTATCTTTAACAGATTAACCAAAGTAGGGTGTGGGGCCCTCTTAGGAAATATTTTCCCGGGCCCAAAAATTGACCCTGCACGCGCCTGGATCAAAGTGAATATTATGGGCGAAAAAGATGGTTTAATATATGACAATGTCACCGCATGTAACTTTCACTTTGCGAAGGACTATACGCATAAGTTCTCAATTGTAACCGAAACTTCACAATCAGGAAACCTTATTGAAACTGTTATCAGTGTAGCCCAAAATTATCCATCATGCATACACTGCTTATAAGTTCTATTCCCACATAAAACTAAATATTTATATACCAAGTAAAAAGTTCAAGTGCATTACAGCCAACAACCTTGGAAAAATGTTAATATTATAAGCGATTCCTCATACTAACGCGCGTTTTACGTGTGTTACGATGTACATGAAATTGCATTATACCGTACAGATGAACGCGCGCTTTTGCATTCTACAGCGTTGGGACTACTAGCTAAATTCTATTTTTGGAAAGAATTTTTGGCTTAAAAGGAATCAAAGAACATTTTTCACAATATTGATAAAACGGGGATTTTTATGAAAAAAAATCATTAAAAGTAATTGTTAACTAACTAAAAAATAAAATGAAAATGTTGATGTTGAGAATTCAAATGATGTAGATGTATAGCGAGGTAACTTTATCATTGGTTATTGTTTACGTGAAATACAAGTGGCCTTTTTTTCCGGCCAATGGTGAAATGCAGAATTAAAAACGGGTCAACATTTTTTACTTCTGAATATTGGCTAACCTTACTGATCTAGTTACTTTAGTTTGATAACTTAAAATGGCAACAACCCCGATATGATTAAACGTCATATATAAACAAAAAAGTACATAAACATAACCTCTGATAGACAGATAGAAGTTTTATAAACCCTAAAGCTACACATGAAAAGTAAGTAAAATATTAGGTTTTTGCCTGGTGACATATCAACATTAAAAATAATAACGGTATTTACTTTTGACGTTTTTCGCGGCTGCGCATTACATTAACAACTTGCTTCAGGATACGTGTTATTACGATAAGACCAATAGAACCACAAGAAAGATTCCACATTTACCACTAATATTAAAAACAAAATAGTAGACATCCCTCGAGTTTGTTTATCGCTTCACTTTTGTCCATCCTAGATGTACCTACTATTCGTAAATTGTTGAACCGCTGTTTTCTCAAAAAAATGTTATTAAAATAAAATAAAAATAAATTTAATACTATTGTAAAGAGAAGAAGAAGCTGTATAGAATGATAGCGTAAAATTAACAAATTCCCATTTAAGAAAGTTTCGTGGAAAATGATAATAAACGACAATAAATCGCCGTCTCCATACTTTTAACTGACCCTGGGATAACTGATACAGGGACGTAATCAAGTATGGCCAGGGGAGGGGGCAGCTGCCCCCCTGTAACCAATTATATAGATAAAATAAGTGTCTTGGTCTTTGCTTTTAAATTAATATTCTAGGAATGTTAAAACGTGCCCTCCTAACATGTGGAAAACGATGCTTATTAATTAAATTATTTCACACTTTTACATGAAAAATTAATTTTACAGTAACTGTACACTCAAAGTTAACCAAAAATTACCACTTTTTCATAGTATTTGGAATATTTTCTCAAAAATTTAAGAAAAGTGTATGTCCAGTGCCTAAATTATTTTCAGAAAATCTTGTTTTTTATAGATTTTTTTTAGTACAACTTAAAAATTATACATTCAATATTTTTGAAATTTAATAATTATTCACAATATAAATAAGACCCACTGTATTTTTTTGAAGTACCTTTTATTTTTTATTGGGTACGCTTTGGACCTTAATGTGCAAAAATAATAATCGCAAATAGAAAAATATATTATCGTTCAAACCAGTCATATTGTCGTTCAAGTCCGTGCCTATAAGCAGGGACAGATCAGTGTCTGCCCCCCCCCCTTAACAAAAATCCTGGCTACGTCCATGCCATAGTGTGATGTGTAGAATTTTTGAATAGAATAAATGGCATTAAAACGACGTTTTCAATTGCCTGCCATTAATAAACTATTAGTTACATTGACAAAAGCGTTTATTCAAATACCATAATTATTGTTATGTATATTAATGCACAGTAATTTTTAGAGATATGTGAAAATTGACTAAAAATAATAATTATATTGTCAAAAGAATTACAAACAACATTAATAGAATGTTTTTTATAGATGTTTGTACTGACAAAATGCATAGGTACTGAAATATTAGATGCTAAGTCTAACATAACATCCACAGTTTTGGAGACTGGAAAAAGGTAATTGTTTCACACAAAAGTAGTGCAGAGAATTTTTTTAATTCCGTTTGAAAAATTTAATACAATTACTTTAGTTAGTTCTGTTTGTAAATTAAATTTACCATTAGGTTAGAATTACTTACAAATGAAAAAATAATGGTTAAATATATACATACACTAAAATATTAGTACTGCTTCTTAATATCGTTACACGCTACTTTAATTTTTTCATACCTCCAAAATCACCGACTACGGGGTCATTCCATGCGAAATCGATCACTAAAATCCATCGATCTCACGGATTTCAATGAAAATCAATTATGAGGTAGTAATCAACTAAAGAACATAACTTTCATTCATCAATTTGCTAGATTACGCAGAACTTTGGAAATATTCAAACTAGATTTAAAAAAAAGTAGACAGATCGCTAGGATTATTGTCTAGGATCGTATTGTCACTAACTAGAAGGTAGCGAATGCGGGTTGCGCCGCCGCACCGGCTTGCCGTGAACAATGCTGCGCTGGCTGCCTGCAACACGGTCTTTGAAAATTTGTCCTGCCAAAACTATTAAAACGTCCAGCTTGCCATTTGGCATTTAAATACAGAAATGTTCAAAGAACCTGTACAATTTTTTTCAGATTTTTAAAAATGTGATCACACATTTTCTGCATTTTAAAAATATTTCGTTTAAAAAAGAATAAAAATACGTTTGATAACAAAAAGTTACTAAGCCGTCCAAAAAGCCCGTCTTCTTGCGAGCAATATACAAAAAAAAATATTTGTTCTAAGGTAAATACTTTAGATCGAGATATTTATATTTCTTTAAAGACGTGCAAGCAGTTTTGATAATTTTTTCAGTTTGAATATTTCCGAAGTTCTGCGTAATCTAGCAAATTGATGAATGAAAGTTATGTTCCTTAGTTAATTACTACCTCATAATTGATTTTCATTGAAATCCGTGAGATCGACCCATTTTGGTGATTTCGCGATTTCGCATGGAATGACCCTATGTTCAATCAAACTGTGGCACACACAGTAATAAATAAATAGCACACCAAAAGCAGCAACAATTAAACAAGCATCTTATCGTCCTAAAATATCAACAATAAATTATATTAATGAATGAAATAACTAATTCTCAAAAAGTGTATCTGCAATTTATCCAAATATAGAATTTGATCGCATTTATTTTAAAACTACAATACTAGCCTAACAAGAATCTACATCCATATGCTCAGTAGGTTTCGGTTGCTCTTGTGGTCTAGAAGAGTTAAAAATTAGGTACCTTTTATCCTCGTTTGTGCTGTTACCTGCAGCGGCTTCATCATAATTTGATAAAGAATTAGTTAACAAATCAAAATATTTTTCTTTATAATAGTTCCTCTCCCATAATAATTTTTCATACTTTGGTTGTAAATCATTAATCTGTTCATGCAATTTAGAACATTCTACAATTTTTTTCTTATTTACTGCTTGTACTACTTCAAGTTTCGCACTCAGTTGCCTAATTTCACTATTACACCTATGGAGTAAATGTTGGTAATTTTCCAATTTCCTTGATTCAGTTTCAGGAAATACAGTAGTTGAGTTAAGTACAGCTTTTTCATCTGATGGTGATGTCTCGTACTTCTTAGGAACGTCTGTAAAAAATAGACTGAATAATTTTCATATCAATTATCCATATGGTACTTGCCTTTTTTAGCAGTATCATTTTTAGTGTTGCCAAATAAAGGTTCTAAAATCTCTGATTTGGGAATTAGTGGAACAACATCGTCCTGCATGGGTAACACAACACTGTAATGGGTTTCACCATTGTAATATAACAAAATAGGTTCTTTATCCACATCGTTAGTGTTAGCTAAGTAATTAAAATGATTGTATATCGCTTCTTTTTCATACTCGCATTTTAAATCATCATAAGTAGTAATGATACCATCTATGAGAGCTATAAGTGATCCGTAGCTGTAAATAGGTCTTCGTAGGGCTAAAGATAGAGCAAACACATGCATTTCGTCACCCCATACGTTGAGGTCTACGCTAGCTCTTACCAGTTGATTGAATGTCAATTCATGCTGGTATCCATACTTAGTTCTTTGTTCTTGAATATAATCTTCGAAGTTTTTCCTATACTGTATGCAACAAAAAGTGTTTAATTCAGATACATATTAACATTTAAAACAAACATTACCTTTACTAAAGTGTACGCTGTTAATAACCTCAATGAGACCATGTAAGACATATCACCAAACAGTGACACTGATACTGAGTTCCACAAACAATTACCATCACCTCGGATATCTACACAAACGAATTTGTCACTTATGGCTTGATGTTTAAACTCAGACATTTCGTCAGTCTTGTGCATGTCCGGGTGATATTTGCAAACTGTTTTAATGTTACTGCATTCATTTACTATATCAATTATATGTCTTTTAAAATACTTGATAATGTCCTCTAAACCAAGTTCGTAATTATATTCGAATATTTTGATCACTTCAATAATTAACATGCTACGTTCGTTTAATGTAGCTAATGGTGGACGTGTTCTTGGGGCATCAAAAATGCTTGTTCCTAGTACTTCATACGTATCCAATTTTTTGCTGATTCTGTTATATACATTGTCGTCGTATGGATCTTTTTGGATAATGTTTATAATATTTTCTTTAATATTATTTCTTACTAGTTGATTTTTTATTTCTTCTTTCTTCTTTCTTTCTTCTTTGAGGCGCCTTTCCCTTTCTATCGGAGAATATTAAAAATTTATCTAGAGTTGCAATTGCATTTTGTAAGATATTTACCTTGTCTTTGCTGCTCTTCAATTTGACTCAGATGCAGAACATTTTTTAATTCTTCGTCATGTTCTAGCAAAGAAAAATCTTTCAGATTTTTATGAAAAATTATTTGTTTTATGAACTTACCCTCTAATGCTTTACTATGACTGCATGCTAGATCAAGCTGCTGCCGATTTTCCATTTCTTCTTTCTTCTTTCTTTCTTCTTTGAGGTGCTTTTCCCTTTCTATCAGAGAATATAAAAAATTTATCTAGAGTTGCAATTGCATTTTGTAAAATATTTACCTAGTCTCTGCTCCTCTTCAATTTTACTCAGACGTATAATATTTTTTAATTGTTCATCATGCTCTAGTAAAAAACAATTATTAGATCTTTATGAAAAATTATTTGTTTTATGGACTTACCATCTAATGCTTTACTATTACTGCATGTTACATCAAGCTGCTGCCGATTTTTCATTTCCAGATCCAGTTTTTTCTTTTCTTCTTCTTTTCTTTTTTCTTTTCCTTTAAAACTGTTAAATAGAATCTTACATTTTACATTAATTAAAAAACAAATTTACCTTTTTCTTTTTGGTCTTCGTGCTTGCTCTTAAGAATGGTTTGTTGCAGTAGCTCATCATATTCTAAAAAATATTTTTAAATCTTAACTTTACGTTAGTTGCTTGATATGTCTTACCTTGCTCTTTAGCTGCTAATAATTGACTTTCAGTGCGTGCTTTGTCGAGATCTTGTTGGTAACGTTTATTTTCATCTAGAGAAAAATAGTATTCTACAATCATTATTAATTATAAACAAATTATGAGAACACTTGCCTGCATCTTTATTTTTCTTTTTATTTTTAGATGGTCTTTCAGTTAAAACTGTGGCAATATGATCTATTTCCCTAGCAACCATAACTTCCAGATTCTCAAGATACGGGTACACTAATGTTATACATTTCGTTTTTTTACGATTAGAATTATTTTCTGCCATTTCGTTAATATTCAAACAATTAATAATTCACAAACACTTGGCACGCAATTCACTGCTGCTGTTGAAACCAAGTTCTCTATGGAATAAACTGTGACTAACAATGATGATAAAACATATTAACAGAGGAACACGATAACAATTTATCTTATCGAGTGCTCGGTAAGGAAAATCCTGCAATTATATTTATAACAAAACAAAATGTTTAACCATTTAATATCACTATATAAATATTATACAAATGAATGGATGTGAGTCAGTTGATGTTATATCTACTTGTAATAAAGTTGATTACAATTCATTTCAAGGAAAATTTGCTGTAAACAGTTCACAATTAATTTAACTAATATATTTTATTAAAACGTTCGGTGTGAAATTACTTAAAAGTAATAATTTTATAAAAATGTCTGATAGTGAAGAATCAGATGACATCTCGCTTAATGATACAGAAGGTAAGTGTATTTGGAAATTTTAGTATCCAAATATTCTAAGATTTAAAATTACAAAAGATAAGCTATTCATGGAGGAAGCAGCGTCATTGCGGCAGCATGAAGATGATCTTGATTTGCAATTAGCAATAGGTAGAAGTTTACAAACAAATCATCTTTACAATTACAGTAAGTTAAATTGTATAGTGTTTATTTTACTAAAAGCTTACCACAAATTTTTTGCATATTGATTATAAAAGTTCTTTTTTAACGAAAAATCGTAATGAAAGTAGCACTTTTTTTCATTATTTCTTAATTGTGTTTGTAAAATACAAACTTCAATCTCCTCGGAGATTTTTGTCAAAGAATGCTATGTTTTTCTGATTTTTCTAAAATGCATAAATTTTAGGACAAATTTCTCAACTTACAATATGCAAAAATGTATTGTACCGGGTGATTTTTTAAATTTCTGATCTAGAAAGCCATGACATAATTTTAAAACAAAAGATGCGGAAAACGTAGGGCGTAGTTTGAATCGTTCGATTTGTCACAACTGTCAGATTTCAAAAATGTTGACATAAACAGTTAATTTGTGTATAGATGCTGAAGGTCAACATTTCCAACAGTTGTTGTAAATTTTGAATAAATATTGTGTTAACAATGTAAATTGTTATAATTGTGAATAAATCTTGCTATTTCTTAAATCCAAGGAATAAAAATTGAAGCGAGTTGTAACCATAACCTAAACTTCTCAAGTCAATAATCACATCGAAATTGCACTTAAACTCGCAATAAAATGCACACTTTGGTAAAAGCATGTTTCGCAAATGATCACTGTTTAAATATTTATCAATTTGTTTAATAAATGTAAAAGTAAGTAGTCAATTTGTCACATAAATGACATTTGGAATAGCAGTGTGATCAACGCTACGCCCTACGTTTCGGTGACCTTCGATACGGCGTAAAAATCACGGCTTACTAGATCAGAAATTTAAAAAATCACCCGGTACAACACGCTATGAAATTCTCTTTTTTTTCACTCATTTGCTTGATAAACTCGGGCTTCGCCCTCGTTTATCAATACTACAAATTCCTAAAAAAAGTATGACTTTCATAGCTAGTTGTACAATATACTATTTGTGTTTAGAAATAATTATCTGTTTATAAATAATATACAAAATTAAAGGTAACGAAGATGAAACGATATTCCCAGAAGAATGGGAGCGGGACGAACAGCTTGAAGAACAAATCGGATTAGCGATAGCACTCAGTTTGGGAACAAACAATTCTAAAAGTACTGGTAAGCCTAATTTTACAATAATGACACTACATACCGCATATAAATAAACGGAAACATATCTACTACATACAGCAATTCTTTAACTTAAATTAAAGTTGCATTTTCATATAACTTATACCTTAAAGTGCCAATTTCCTAGCTATCGAATTATCGCCAGGACTAGATATTACTACTAACTACCTTGGCAAGTATTTGCGATAAATTTTTATAATTTATTTACTACTGCCTGTGAACTGTTTTCTAGATTCTGGTAGCACACACGAGTATAGAAAACCTTGTTAAAGAAATATGTTTTGCCGTTGAAACATAACTTATTTTTGGCGTTTAAAAATCTTAATAATTTCATAAAAAATATTTAAATAATAATTATATTTATAATTACTTCTAATAAATAATTTGATTAAGTTTAAGCAAGCAAATAATGTTATAAAAACCATGGCTTTTTTTATCTTCAAGTGAAATTGAATGCATATACTAGAAATCTGCCTTAAGATTTTGTAATTGTAAATTATTATTTGCTCAAGACCTTTATCATTTTTATGCTCACATGTGCTATAAGTTCCTTGTTTAAGAAGAGCTATGTTCGACACTGTTCAAATAGGTCATTTAGTTGATATTAACATCCGATTTTATAACTACTTTTGTCTTTAAAGGCTCATACCTAACTACTATGTAACTACTGGACAACTATTGTTAAGATAATTTTTTCATTAGGAAATTATTTAAAGAAGTACACCTATTATCCAAAGCTTGTTTGACACTTGTATATACTTTACAGTATATGTACAGTGAGATCCAAATTGAGTGAGAACGCGGACGGTTTGAATTTCGCGCCTTAGGTTTTAGTATATTTCACGTTGTTAGTGTCGCAATATTGAAATGTGTTGCGTCAAATTACAGCGTCAACTCCACACTTTCTCATTTACATCGGTGTGCTTTGTCACGTTGTTCTAGGGTTTCATTGATTTTTTGCTTTATTTCGCTTGTTTTCTTATTTTACAAAATAGTTTTTTAGCACTACAGTTTGTTAGACGATTTTATTATCAAGTAAGTTTATTACTTAAAATTAATGAAGTATATAAACTATATTATTTTTGAGACGCCACTGTAAAATAAAAGCAAGATAAAAATGTCTATGAAAAAGAATTCATGTTGCCAACGCGACAATAATGTAACGTGGCGGTAAATTCAAACTGCCTTCAGTCATTTTGAATCACCCTGTACACTGTATGTACTGTCAGATTCTACGTAGTGAGGTAATGTTATTAGACTTAACATTCTATTTAACATTCTACGTAATATGTGCCACTAATCTATAGAGGGTGACAATTGGACTAAGCCCAATTATTCTTTAGTTATAAACCGATTTATGTGAAATCTGCCACAAAGACATTAGACGCAATCACGAATCTACTGATAGCTAGAGTTAAAATGGCAGTCTTCCGGGTTCCCTGGAAGTAACAGTAACCTGGATTTTTCAAGTGTAACAGCTTGCGTATTTTATATTTTTTAATCTACCAGTCAAATTACATCCAAGCAGGTTTTCAATTTTTATATTTTTAATTTTTTTTTAATTTTATGATTTAATTAAACAATATTGTTATTAATCTTGAGCACTTGCTACTGATCTAATTGTCGAGATAACTGTTAGTATGGTATACTAGAGTGAATTAAAGTTAAAAGTTTAAAAAAGGAAATAAAAAATAATTTACGAAAAAATAATGTAGGAGCGATTCATAAAAAACGTAGAATATACAGAATTCTATATTTCAAAATATCAATTCAAAAGTCATTTTGATTCTGTTGTCAGTAAATCCCAAATTTTGTCTAATATCTCCATAACTTCTCGGTTCGTAGGTTCAGACTTACTGAGATCTATAAAATGAGCTAGATCATGAAGAGGGTATCGTGGGATTCGTTTTTAAAAAAACAAAACAGAAAAATGTATGTTTCATGGATAGGAAGCATAGGACTTTGAAATAATATTCCAAAAACCTTGTTGAGCGCTCTGACAGAAAGACACAGATTCGTTTCATGTCATGTCAGGTCATCCTATGGAGGTATACGAGCCCTATATGCAATATGCAAATCTATACAAAGTCGACACAAATCGAGTTGGACAATAAATGTAACTAGGAATATTTAAAGTGTGACGATATAATACTAAATATTATCTTGTATGGCAAAAATTGTAAGTTTTGCCACAGCATTATGCAGTATACATGTTGGTGCTGGTCTATCCTATCTACGACTATAATGGTAAAGCCAATCGTAAAGGTTTATAAAACACTAAATAGTTTTAGCAACCACTTCTGAGAAAAGGGACCACAAGATGGAAATTTCGTTAACAGCAGTTGGTAAAACTTAAATATATACATATGCTTACAACAAAGAACAAAAGCTCGAAAACGTCACATTCAAGGTGGTAATACTGGCACAATCGGCGATTATTGGAATTTGTAGTTTTGTACAAAAGTGAATTTAAAGTTTCAGATGTTAATATTTCAGTTTCCTATTTTTATTGTTTTAAAACTTTTCTGCAGTACAAATAGCACTTTATTTACCTATAATTCTATCGTTATATTCATGATTTGGAGATGTTAATATATTATTTTGGGCAAAAAAAAACTGAATTTTGATTAAACTCGACTTGTTGTTTTTCGGGCTTTTTACGGAGAACGGAAAAAAGCCTTGTACTTCCTTTTGTTAGAAGTGATCACATATAGTTATGAATAAATCTGGCACTTTTGAGCATAAGTTTAGATAGAACTAGATTTCATGTTTACCGACTAACCAACTGTATGAAAGTTTCCTTTTACTTCTAAAGCATTCTGTATGTATTTATGGTGTAGTAGTTTCTAAAGTACTAAATTTCTAGCAGATAGTCAGCAAAATCAACCAATTTCAAGCGAAGATGACGATCCAGATGCTGCAGAAGACGTACTATTAACGTTAGATGATCTGATTAAGGAAACTATACAAATTCAGATAAATTCAGATCACAAATCAAGTAATTCAGCTATTATTGATATCATTGATGACGAAATCAATAATTATTTATCAACTACAATTAATTCTACAAGCGATGATTCGCCTGAGTGTGGTAATACTGATCTGATAACGCAAGAAACATTTTCTGGGGCGATTAATTCAATGATTGATGAGGAGATAGAAAACTTAACATCAAAAGGTAAGTAATCAATCTATAATCAAATGACACTAATATTTATATCGATGTTACAGATATTGTACCGAAAAATGAGTTTGAATGTAGTATATGTTTGAGCAAAAAAAATATTAATAATTCTGGTTCTTTTGGTTGTAGTCACTTGTATTGTATACCATGTCTATCAGACTTTTTAAAAAGTAAACTCGATGAAAGGTCAGTTAATTGCGTTGAGTGCCCAACTACAGGATGTACAGCTAAATGTACTGAGCGACTATTTCGTGAATATTTGCCACCTGACTTAATAGATAAATATGAAGAAAGCATTATGTTTCAAAATGTCGAAGCGCTCGAGGGGGTCGTATGTAAACATCACATTTATTAGTCATTAATATACATTACATAGGCAAGTGGGCAATTTTATTTAGAAAGCAAACATCGGGAAAACGAATGAATGCAACTCTTGCCGGTTTACACTTTTATTGGTATAGTCTATATATTATATATATATATATATATATATATATATATATATATATATATATATATATATATATATATATATATATATATATATATATATATATATATATATATATATATATATATATATATATATATATATATTGAATAAAAATTAATGTATCGTCCAGAACTAGTTGGTTTTTGATACCAATCAGTTTTTATGGTATTCGATTCCGTTCTGATAACTTTATTTACATAATTTGAATTATGAAAAATTATTATCTCTGACCATTCGAACCCGGGCTTACTGCTATCTAGGCAGATGCTCTACCGCTGAGCTATCGTATATCGATTACTGGTGAAGTAATAATTCTTCATATAAGTTATAATAATGTGTAAACACATAAGAGAGTACTAATTATAATTTGCTATGTTAAAGTAGGCTGTTCAAAAATCTAATTATATATATATATATATATATATATATATATATATATATATATATATATATATATATATATATATACGTATATCGGTTTCTTTGTAATTCAGCTTTTTTAACTCGAGAGTTGTACAGAATTTCCAGTTTTAAATTTTTTTGTTGGTTTTTTAAATAATGCTTATAACTAATATCTTTTGTTTATTACTTACTGGTGTCTACTTGCCTATTTATATGTATGTAAAAAGTTTTTCCTAATATTGATTGATGGTTTTTAATGATGTTAACCCATAACAATTAGTAATAATAATGATGAAGCATAATTGCTCGTCAAAAAGTGCAACTTCTTGTTCTAATAACACAATATACTGTTACTTTAGTATATATGTGTTTAATTATGTTTTATAATACAAAAACGAATTTTAGAAGAATGTTTCCATCTGAATATAATTCCTGCTTAAAAGCTTTCTCCGTAATCCTAAAACTAGAATAGAAATATTTAGTAATTGCTTTTTTTTATTTACTATAATAACACAAATAAACTCTTATGCTGTTTATACAGATAAAGATAATATTATGGCAGTAACGTGCGTACGGGAGGTTAGGAATGGGGCAATTTTCGCGCGTACACTTGACATGGGGAGATTTGTGTGCGAATAAGCGAACCAGTTGTCTTGTTTTATATAAATAATAAAATAAATAAGGGTTCTAAGTAAGGCTTCTATTACGATGTACTTTTAAAACCATATTATAAATTGGAAATTTTGGACTTACGACAATCGACCTGACACCTTTGATATCATTGCTTATAATCTCAGATAATCGATTGTAATTAATCTTAGGTACTATACTATAACCAAAAAATGAAGGATCTAAACCGAGTGAATCTAGCAGGCGCAGATTAGCAGTCGGAGTTGATTGTGAGCGAGCCTTGTTCCCAAATTGTCAAATTTAGACAGTTTCAAATTAAAAATTGTCATTGCAATCTGTCAAAGTTTTGAAAGATTTTTCACAACTCCAATTGTTACTTATTAAACTACTATTAATAAATAACATTCTGATAGCAAAAGTGTGTACGACATTAGTTGCTGCTTAAAAGATTTTTCACAACTCCAATTAATATTTATTAATAGTAGTTTAATAAGTAACAATTGGAGTTGTGAAAAACCTTTCAAAACTTTGACAGATTGCAATGACAATTTTTAATTTCAAACTGTCTAAATTTGACAATTTGGGAACAAGGCTCGCTCACAATCAACTCCGACTGCTAATCTGCGCCTGCTAGATTCACTCGGTTTAGATCCTTCATTTTTTGGTTTAGGTATAGTAGTTTTGTAGTGACTATTTCACTCAATGTTATACGAACCAATAAAAATTTATCCTGTGAACGAAATTCTCTCTATTCCGGCGACTATTTTTTGTTTATAAAATTTTCCGAACTTGTTCTACCAATGAAAACGTTCAAATAAGCAACCTACCCTTTATTTCACCGACAATTTTTTTGCTATAGTAACGATCCTACAAAAATAGTATACACAAACTGTACGTTTCATTGAAATAAATGTTAAATATTTTTATTCTTTGTGTTGTTTATTCGCGAAATAGTCATAACGAATAACATATGTGGTAAAATTTTGTCTTGGCAAAATTTTCTTTTTGATTTACTCGTGTTTGTTGCCAATTCATCTCGTGACATTGATCAAAAACCACTCGACTGACGTCTCGTGGTTTTTAGTGACAATGTCACTCGAGAAATTGCTATGCAACAAACGCTCGTAACAATAAGAAAATTTTGCCGACAAAATTTTACCACTTATGTTATTATATATGAGTATTTTGATTGGGATTCGTTTCCATATAACTGTGATTTGGTTGCTGACGAATTATCAGGATTTATAGATACATTTAGGGTTTTAAAAGAATTTTATTTAAGTCGTGCAATCTGAGTATAGTATACCATTTTTAATAGTTGCATAAATAAATAAGTACTCGTAATCTCATAACAACTGATTTCCTACCACCAATTTACTTTCTACGCATTTTATGGTGGGGGTTCAAGTTAATGTAGATGATCTGCTAACTGCCGAGATCGAAAATTCTGCTTATTCGCAAACTCGGACATTTAAAATTTAGTATGTAATACTGTAATTATTATTCCCCTTTCTCTTGTAAACATGCCTTGTCAGTCAGTTTGCTCATAAGGCTTTTGACGATGTATACAGTTGCCATTTTATATAGATTATGATGAAGCTCTTACTGAATTCCTGAGTCAGTTTTACTGAACTGTAGTGATTGTATGCGACTCCTCTTTTGCACAGAGTTACTTATGTACTTATAAATTTATTTAATTACAGTTGAAAGTTGATTTGTGTTACCACTACGAGAATCTCGACTCGTACTGCATAAATTGAATTGTATTAATAATAACAATAATATTTATTCGCAGAATATATATAGTTTTACATAGATATGAACAGTCAATTATATTTAGCTACTTAAATATTTTGTAATGGTATAAAACCAGTTTTGTATTAAATAGTCTTTTAAACGTTTAAAAACAATTTTGTCGTTCATTTGTTGTAAATATTTAGGTAGGTTGTAGTATTAACACAAATTCGTAATTAATAAGAAACACAGAAAACACTTTATACAGTGGTATTTATTTACTATGCAATATATGTAAATCGTATAAAAGAACATGCTATATAATTGGTTGCCTATGTGCACATGATGCTTTGACTGGATTTTTTTCAAATGCAACATAGGGTAAATAGCACATACTGCAATTTAATTTAATAGCGCTGAATACTTAGCTTAGCATTTATAATTTAAAACCATCAAATTATTATGAAGAACTGCATATTATGTTAGTCGCTTCTAAAGTATGAAAATATATGTTGAAAAATTAGTTACTTATTAATTAATTTTTTAATCTATAAGTACCAGATAATGCTTTTTAATAATTGCCGAAAATTTCTAAGCCACCGTACATAGTTTCCGCTATTTTTAGGATTATTGCCCAAATTGTAACTTTCCTGTTGAATGTGATTTATATATAGCAATGGGTACTTGTTCAAAATGTCTGTATACTTTTTGTACCAGTTGTCGGAAAGATTTTCATGGAGCTGAGGTGTGCGAAGATGAACAATCTTCCAAAAAAAGAGACGAAGAAATAAGAAAATCTGAGCAATTAATTAACGAACAATTTAAGAAGTGTCCTGGATGCGAGACAAGTATAGAAGTAAGTAGATGAAATCCTGAAAAGACTACATTGATATACTAATTTATTACCTTTTTACACGAAGAAACATATTATTGGCTGTTACCACATGAAATGTGCGAAATGTAAAACAGAATTCTGCTGGCTGTGTTTAATAAGATTGTCATCTGAGGCGGAGATTGAAACTCACTACAGAACACAGTGTATACTATTTGATTATAATTTTGTAAAGGATTAAGATAATGTAAAAATAAATTAATAAAAAATTAAATAGTTTTAAACATGTATTCATTTCCATTTTCACTTTTAGAATAAGAATCATAAGCCCAAAAAGAATCATTTCTCAATATGCAATATCACAATAAACTATATTTAATTCTATAGCATATTCTTCATATACCTCAAATGTATCGCAAACTATTCATTGTGTCTTAAAAAATAGTCGTGACTATTGGTGATAATTAAAAGATAATTTCGAGCATATGAATGTGATCTTATAAAATTACAAAACAACAAATTAATCAAGAATTAATACCAATATTTATTAAATTATAGAAGTTATTAATTAGAACAATCGATTAAAAGTTAGAACTAACAATTTGAACGTCATATCTTCAAACGTAGTTGAACTGGAAACTGAACGTCATACCATCACAATCATTTTTTCTAAAAAAATCTGTTTATTGGTTTTCTATCTACTGCTTTACCGTATTATTAGTCATTTATAAAGCAGACGAATATTTTTTTAAATAAATGTTTTATAAGGAATGATGGGTTTTGTAAAATTCATTAATTAAAAATTAATAATAAATGGGTTTCCTAGTTTTTTTGAATATTAAGAGCCAATTTCAGAATCAATTTTAAAGTTTCTTTAAAGTTATATCAGAAAATAACTATAGTATTGTAACAAATGGGGAAAATCCCCTATTCCACGCCGTCGAACATTCGAGACTGCATGACTCATCGACGTGATTCATCAACAGCTGCATGTGTGATTCATCAACAGCTGAATATGAAATATAAAAAATATCCGTCATATCCCCCTTGACTTTTGAGATCATAAATCGCATTTTCAGATTTTCATGAATAACAATAATACTAGGAATAATAATAATACTGACTGTAAAATAAATATGGCTTGCTACTTAAAGAACCTTTTTGATTTTAGTTTTTAACAAGATAATAAAAAAGTTCTTGCAAAGATATGTTTGAAGAAAGAACACATTCCTGCGATAGCAGTGTCCTTAAAATTATCCATTTTTAATATTTTAAAAAGTATTTTTAAAAGTATTTTAATAAAATCTTCGACAGATATATCAACAACTCAACATATCATATTTCTGAAACAGGGCATTTTATTGCGCTTTTAATGAGCACTATATACATGCTTTGTATAGTGGCCTGCATTGCAGTTACACCTTGTAGGTATATCAGGTTCAAGAATGGCAGAATTAAGTGTAGAATTAAGACGTTTTTCAACGTAACTACAATCAGCAACCTTTAAAATAATTTGCACCACAATTAATTTATTACTTATATAGAATGCAATATGTAGCACCAAAGGAATCGGTCACATAAATGAAATAAAAGTATACAGAAGAGTTCTTCCATGTAGGATGATGGCACGGTAATTTGCATGTACTCGTAACTACAATCGTCCACATCGGAGGTGTATGCGTAAATGCCTTGCGCTGCCGAAGAGTCCACTCAATTTAACCATCTACTTCCTTGAACAACTTAGCTTACAAGTATTTTATTGAATAGCTGAACAATTTTCATTTGCCATTTATGATATACTGGTACAATCGGTACATAGCAAACAATGAAACTGTTGTTTACGTTGTAATGAGCGCGTAACAATTGTACCAATCCGAGTCTTTTACTCCGTCGGTTAAACTTTTACCTGCATAGGAATGCATCGACTCCCCTAATCTACTACTTATTTTTGTAACGATTGCACAAGATTTAATCTTAGAAGCTTTTGAAAAATAAATTTCACTTTAATGCGGTAATTACGTAAATGCACAATTTACATCATACCTACATGACCAACGAAAACTTCTAAAGTGCAGTAAAGTTTCCTTACACGACTGTGAAATTTACATTTGGCGTTGAAAATTACACATAATCAAAATAGTTGCTCACAGTGTTACAATCTAAAGCCTGTTGACACATCGATGAGGCCACTTTGAAGAAGCTGTCCAAATATTAAGTGGAGATTTGGTATATTTGCTGAATTTCTGTTAAATAATCGGAATACTAGTTCATGACTTTTTAAAGAATTTTGCACTGTAGTTAAAAGGCACATTCATGTAGATATGGTATCACACACAAAAAACCTCAAATTTAGTACGATAATATTTTATTCCAGTAGATTACCAAAAGTTCGTCTTTATTCGTAGACCACTGGCGTTGTTTAATTGCATTGTGTACGTCGCTAATGTACATTGGAAGTCTAAGAAAGAAAATTCTTTTGACTAATGTACATACATTGAAGAATATTTCAGAAGTTTATTAGTTAATATTTGTGTAGAGTTGATAATGCCTCTTAAAGTTTTTCTAGAAAATCTTTGAACATGAGTTAAAGTGAACTGTTTTTCATGTCAAGATGAGCAATGTACACATACCCGAGATAATTGCTGTGCAAAAAGAAAATAATAAATATAATAATAAATAATAGTCATAATATTTTGACCAAATCAGAAACTTCATATTATTTAAGACCATACAAAATGTGACTGCTTTTTACACTGATTTTCGTGTAAAAAGTTAACGTTTATTGAGCTAGTGTTATAAAATTCTTATTGTACACTAATATCAACAAGAGTGTATGATAAATGATTTATGAACATTTTACAAACTAGTTGCTAAACAACTTAGCACATAAAATCTAAGCACGCTAATATATGTACATGACATGTCACAAATTAAAAAAATATATCAAATACAATACAATACTTTAGTAAAGCGTCATGATCGTAGATAAAACGTTATAAGATACACGTGTAAAAAGTCTCTTCATTGCACTCACATCTTTTAAGACACTCGCTCGTACCGCGCTCGTGTGTTAAACCGTTCGCGTAATAAAGAATGGCTTTTTACACTTGTATCTTTAATATCTATTTTGTTTTCTGCTTGCAATTATTCGTAACAATTATGATTATTATTTTGATAATTATACAATATACTTTTTGTAATAAAAGATTTTTACCTTTTATTTTTGTACTAGGTGTGATGTGATGTCAATAAAGCATTAATAACAGTAAGTTGTTTTTTTACTGAAAGAATAGAATACATTCAATTCGACTATTTAAATTAACTTCCGAAATAAGTTTTTGATTTAAATTATTGAATTAAAAATTAATTAAAACATTGAATTAAAAATTCGAAACACTCTCAAAAGTAGAGCAACTTTTAAATTTTAAAAATACTTTGTTGGCGCATTTTCGAAAGTAAAAAGTTTGATGTTACCTGCAATTTTTTTTAATTTAAAAGCAAAAGTTTTTTAGTGTAAAACTAAATAATGTAAAATTTAATGTTAATGAATAAAAGGAAAGAAAAAGATTAGTGTAGATTATATTTCAAAACTAGAACATCAAACAGAAGATGTCTATTGGAAAAGTAGCGGAAATTCCAGAACGACCAGGAAAAAGATAAAAGAACGTTCATGGTATTTACGCTGCACAGTTGAAGAGGGAAAACCCTATATAAACAAAACCGAAAATAGCGGTGTTGTTAAATACCAAAGCTATTGCTAACAAATATTTAGTCTTACTATGATCGAAGATCTTTTTTATTAATAATTTTATGATAGCTGTTCTGGTATCATTGATAACAGAATTGACTAAATCTAACAAAATGATAAATATTGACGTAAACTTTTATGACAAATTATTATTGGTAATTTTTATACAATATAATGTAGTTTTGATATCAATTTTTTTGTTTACAATGATTATAATAAGGCGCAGTAGTTGTATATACGAGGGCAGTCTGAATAGTGAGGTAAGTAATACAGAGATGACATCACAATGAACACATGCTTACTTAAATATTTAAGGACCTTGCACATGAGTAATATTTATCAAATTTATAACCTTTTATAAGACAGCTGTAAAAGTTGTTGCCAAATATATTGCGTTGTTTGAATTTTACAGGTATAAACAATAAACGAGATCGATTGTTTTGTGAAAATGGATAAAAATGAATTTCGTGATGTTATTGAACATTTTCATATTGACGGGAAAAAACCAAAAGAGAACAAAGAGGAGTTAGATCGTGTTCATGGCGAATCTAAAACATCATTTAAGACAGTTTGTTTTTGAGTGAATTCATTTAAACGTGGTCGTAGAAGCACCGCAGATGAATCAAGATCAGGCCGTCCGAAAAGGGCTACCACTAACGAAATGATCACCAAAGTTCATGATCTCGTTTTAGATGATCGTCGATTGAAGGTGCGTGTGATAACCGACACTATTGGCATATCAAAAGAACGTGTTGGTCATATCTTACATGAACACTTGCATATGAGAAAACTGTCAGCAAGATGGGTACCACGTTTGCTAACTGAGGACTAGAAACGAATTCGTGTAACCACCTCTGAGTACTGTTTGATCCTTTTTAAGCATAACCGCACTGAATTTTTGCGTCGATTTATCACTAATGACGAAACTTGGATACATCACTACACACCCGAAACAAAAATTCAATCAAAACAATGAGTAAAAACCGGTTGCAGTGCACTGACGAAAGCAAAAGTGATTGCATCAGCTAACAAAGTTATGGCCACTGTGTTTTGGGATGCTCGTGGTGTTACTTTTATAGATTATCTCCAAAACCAAACCAAAACAAGCACAGGAGAGTACTACGCGTCTCTATTGAATCAGCTGAATGAAAGATTAAAGGAAAAACAGCCGAATTTGGTTAGAAAAAGTGTTGTTCCATCACGATAATGCAGCGGCTCACTCATCGGCAATTGCAACGGCAAAATTAGTTGAATTAAGATTCGAAATTGTTCCTCATGCACTTTACAGTTCAGATATAGCTCCGTCCGATTTTTTTCTTGTTTCCGAACCTGAAAAATTAGCTTGGTGGTAAAAGATTTTCATCAAATGAAGAAGTGATTGCAGAAACAAACAATTATTTTGATGCATTTAATTCGTCGTATTATAGTGATGGGATTAAGCGACTTGAATATCGTCGGAACAAGTGTATAGACCTCAAAGAAGACTACATGAAAAGTAAAATTAAAAAATCTCGAAAAACAGTCTTTCTCTATGTTAGTCACCTCACTTTTCAGGCCGCCATTGTAGGTGTCTAATGAAATAGGCCAATTCATGCTCCGTGCAACTAAAATTACTAACACAACTCTCGGCAATTCGCAGTCTTCGTGTACGAACCACTTGTGGCTTGTTTTCAATTTCAATTTATTTTTTTAGCCACTTTACCAACACAATCTTATACCAGCAACGCTTTATTATCAACAAGGTTATAAAAACATTAGTTGTTTCTACCGTGTCAGATTAGTTCAAAATACATAGAGCGCTATTAAATTGAATTGCAATATGTGGAATTTCCCTATATTGCATTTGAGCATTTAAATTAATAACAAATAAGAATAAGTTCAATGTCTTGCAGCTGCACAGAGAACTCATGCTACAGCTTTTGTTTACAAAGCACATAAGATATTTTTGAAGTTATAGTTTGGTTGATTTCTTTAGAAGCAGCATGTGGATATCCAGATCGAGATCGAGATAATTATCTCTATTCCATCCACAAGTAATACCGTGTGATTCTTTGCAACTTTTTCATACAATAGACCTGTAGCTTTTGCAAATAAAGATATCCACATTTATGGTAGGTATGTCTTTGAATTTTTTCAAGCATATATATAAGGTATTTTTGTTATTTAAATTGTGCTAAAGCAACCTTTATCTAAACCAACATTGTGAAACAACAAATATCATGCAACAGTATCTGTTCAAGTACAGTCAAGTACAGTATTCTATCAAGTGTTCAAGTACATGTACGAATTTAAGAAGAGAGCATATTAAACATAGGCAAATGCAATCATTACCATAGGACAGAAGAGATATATAATTATTATTATTGTGTTTTTAATTTCGTAAATTTACTTGCATATTACCATCTTAGTAGCACTTGAATAGTTGCAGGTGTTTTGGAACTGACCAGCCCATTATTCAGTAAAGTAAGACTCGTAAGTTGTGACGTAAATAAAACAGAATTCTATTTAAAATCCATTAGGAGCATTTTTAATCGATCTTATGAGATTATGCCTTGATTTTATATTTTTACGACTTATCCGATTTCTCTAGTTAAATCTGTTTTAGTATTCTTCGTGATTTTTAAAAATTTGTGCTCATTATGACATGTGTTAGTCTCATTCACCTGAGCTAGAATTTGATACGGATCACTCTTAAACCAAATAAATCAAAACTCGGGCGGCGCTCTTCAAAGATTATAAGTTTGAAAATAAGTAGCAACCTACTGTATGCGTTTCACTGGGCTGTATACTTATGAACGCACATAATGAGAATTGTTTTATTTTGTTTTGATCTGTAACTTTGGATCTCGTAGGTTGAATAAAATATATTATACGTCGAAAGATATTTGTTGTAGCCTTGCCAATAATATGGGTATGGTTTAAAATTAAAAAAACTAGTGGTTCTAAGCCATTAAAATACTTTATATTAAGAGGTTTAAATTTACTCTGTCGTTCAAAATGTACAATTATCTACAAGCTTAAATTCACTGAAAAATTTACTACTTTACGGTACACAACTATTACCATTGTGCCCTTTTCTATTTAAGGGGATGGCACGGTGGTTTAATCGGCAACCTAAAGCGCACACACTGAAAATGCCGCATTAAACGTGGGTACAAGCAAGGCAAGACCGCTGCGCTATACTCTTAGTAGTGCTATACGTTTGTATATATAACTTCTTACAGCTATCGTTGTTAGGCCGAATCTCTACTTTTAGGTGTCTCTCTCGGGGCTCACCAAGCCTTAATTATGGTAGTGCGAGGTGGCTAAATTCTGAGATACCCCAAACAGACCCAGTTTCCAAGTTCCAGCGACCAGCCACACTTGAGGTTGGACTCCTCCTGACAGTAAAAGTCCGTATGCTGGACTAAGGGTGATGGGACTACCTCGGAGACGAACCTCCACGGGTGAGCACGTAAATAGCTCCGAAACGCCTGGACGGCTAGTAGAGGATGTATAGGCAACTTCGCTCTCGCCAGTGCATACTGGTAGCTCTTACAAAAGTAAATAACTTTGTTATGAAGTAGTGTATGTTATGCCTGCGTGTTGTGATTTTGTCATGATCTAGTTTTTGAGTTTGTACCACTAGGTTAGTAAAAGATTCAAAGACTCCAGATTTCTTGGAAATTCTACTGACCTGTGATGCTTCCTTTACGTGGTACGTGTTGTTATTTCAAAAATTTTTGCAATTGCAATTCTTTTTATTTAAATCAGAAAGTCAAATAAAAATTATCTACTCATTAAAGAATAAATTTACCAGTTGCAGATGGATACTTACTCAGGGAAATAAAATGTAAAAAAAACAGGACAAGTTTCTTGGAAGGCAAATAAGTACAGTTAGTTTTGTTTCAATTTTTTGTTCGAAGAGTTGTTTACGTTGGTGTGTTCATTTTCGAAACTTATGCACTTTATAACTAACCTTACCACACCATGTAATCGTACATGACTATTGAAAATTATGTACACTTTCTCTGGTACAACATTTAATAGTAATTCGATCCTTAAAATTATTGTAAAATAAGATAAACTGTTAGTGTTGCTTAACTATAGATGACTAAAAAGCGCAGTATAATAACGTCTTGTAACGTGTCTGTAGTTAGCTAAAATGTGACACTTCTGCGATTTGCAAAATTATCATACATACCCAAAAGAATTTACTAACTGACCAGTGATTCCTAAACAACAAGCGCTGATTTTGTAGAAGTAGGTCAGTTTTTAGTTTTTGTTCTATAGCTTTATTATTTAGTAATGAATTATCCTATTGACAGGGAAACCTACAGTATAAATTAATGTACCTACATGTATCTACAGTATTAATTACTCTGTCGTTTCTACTACGATAATCACGTTTAATGCTTATGGATAGATAACAGCGAGAATTTTGGGTACTTTTGCAAAACTGAAATTGGAGCCAGTGTTTTTTCAGTCAGTGGATGCTTTTTATAAGAGCTTTTTATAAAACATATCTAACGTGTGATTATAAACCCTCGACATCTCAGTTGCTGTGAAATTTAAAACGTATGTGTTTTATTACTCAAAAACAATAGCTTTTTGAACGTCAAATAAATTACATTAATTTATTATACGTCTAAAACAGTAATAAAACACATACGTTTTAAATTTCACAGCAACTGAGATGTCGAGGGTTTATAATCACCCGTTATTAACCCGTAAAATGATAAAAAGACCTGAAGGCTGATCATTCCTGGTATTAGAACATTGCAGTCTTAAATATTTTTTTCTCATGAAATTTTAATTGTTATTATTTACGATAGAGTTTAATATTAAAAAAATGTCTGTAAAGAATCTAGAAAACGCAACATTAAATATGTAAATTTGTTATCTAACTTATATTACTAATCTACTTAAAATATTCAACAAGGAAATAATGCAAAGTATCTTCTGCCATTTATCTTACGTACGTACGTTTTATCTTACGAACACAGGCCGCAATTGCATCTAATTAAATTACTTTTTTTAGGAAACCTTCAATGAAACTTTAGGTAAGTCTTTAGTACAAAATGTGACTCACGCCATATGGTATATTTGAAACTTGAAAACTTTGACGCTACAAAATTATTAGTAAATGTGGAAACAATCTAGAATAAAAACCCATATTGCTTAGATTAAGTAATTTAAAAATAAGCATATGTATAAAAAAAGTTTATCAAACTAAAAAATTAAATACTTCCTAAAGTGAATTTGTTATTATTTCTTTAAATGTGTTTTCTAGATATAATCTATATAGTAAGCTTTATTCTTTTGTTTTTTAGTGACGTCTTTATATTGTATTATATTTTATTGCGGTAAGATAATCCTATAGAAAGATCGAAATATCTGATATATGTAATTACATGATGGATTCACAAACAATAGATAAGATATTATAAAACTGGCTTGAATATTTATCTTCGTTGACTTCATTACTCTTATTATCAACGATGAAAAACTAAAAACACTTTCTTAAGATAATAATAATATTTTTCCTCTTTTAAAGTAATTAATAAATACTTATCAAGTGGTTTCAGTTGTTGTCGTCGTTATTATCGGAATGAACTAGGATTTATCCTTTTTATTTATTACATATGAATAATTTTTATCTTTTTCCTGGTTTCTCAGTAAATTCTTATATGCTGATGCACAACAGACATTTGCTTTAAATACATGGAATATTTTCTAATTTTCCTTAATGTGAATTATTGTTAATTTATAAATAGTACGTAACATATCACATTACTAATTTTTGTTCTAAATATTAATTACAAGCCAAATAATTACAAAGCTATGGAATTTTCTATACATACACATCAAAAATTCAGTACTATGATGGTTTACTTTAAACTTACTTATAAAGTTCGTTTTTAAAATCATCCTTTGACCCTTGCTTTTCACTCTGAGATTGAGGAACATTGACCTCGAGATTGCAAATAATTCATTATTTACATCAAGGCCTGCTTTTATTTATATATTGAAGTAAGTTATAGTTCATCACAATATTAGTAATAGCTTTTTCCTACGACCATATCAGAAAGTAGCTCATATCGCACAATCAAAACCGAACATTACACAGTAGTGAGTTTTACTTTCGGCTGTGCGATTTACTTTCGCAAATCTCACGGTCGAAATCTATGCAGTAAATAGCAAATAATATAAATAATAAGAACCTGCTTGTATTTCTTGACTATTTTGATACATTAATCATCTACTAACACAATAATTAATTAATTCTAGCTGTATTTATTTCAGTAAAATTTCACACTCGTACGAAAAATGCCACTTTCCACTCTCGTTATGTAATATACTATTTCATTCTCCCCTTTACGAAAGTCTAACTTTCTATCTTGATAAGGCAACCGAAAGCGAAAGTAAAACATGCGAGGTGGTTGCTAGGTATGAAAAATTTTCGGTCCCTGGACAACGAAGTAGAACTGTCAATTTTCTTAAAATATAATATTATAAGGTGACTGTTGTCAACATTACGTTGGTAACAACAGGTAACAATACTATTGTATATACAAACATTATTTTATTTTAATCACTGAATCATCATTTTATTTATTTATTTATTTATTTATTTACGATGGTTAATAAATGTCAAGGGGAGAATGAAAAGTTTAATACATTACACGCTACGAAAGCCTTTTCAGGTAATATTAAACATTAGTTTAGTGACACTAAACCACTAAAAAGATCAACAATAATCGCCAAGGGGTAGTCTAGATAATTTCTAATTGATTAGCAACTGAAACTTTTTAATTTTTAAAATATTTAAATTCTATTTTACACATTATATTCAGATACATGACGAGTCGACCTAAATTGGCTCTTGGAAACCATGTGTTCGTTCTTTTAAATATTATATTAATTTTTGAATGGGGTTTTAAAATTTTTTATAATAAAAATAATCCAAAGTATTCCATCATATGCAATTATTTTTTAATTTATTTGTTCTTTCACTAAATTCAATTAAATATTACAAATATTATACTATACGAATCATTTTGCACCATCTATGGGTACCTGGATCACTATATTAAATGGCCAAAACGTCTTATAAGATCCTTATTGTTTTAAAATATTTGTATCAAACGTTATACTTATTGATGAAAACGTCATCAATTTATCTTTTCAAACATGAACAACTATGAATGCTATTAGAAAGATTTCCTTACTTTATCATAGCTTAAAACAAAAACACAAAATGAAATATTTAACAGGAAGTTGGAGAACAGACCGTGCAGAAATCTTTAGTGAAGAATTTTTTTTTCTAAACCCAATAATAAAGTAGCCAGATTAGTTAGCGGAATTTGCTAATCTTACCTTTTTTTGAAAATACATATCTAATAAGGCATGCACTTTTTAAATAAATGAATAGGCTACTGATATACTCTCTTAATTATCTAATTATTTTCCCATTTAAGCGAATTCGTAACTCATAGATTCTGTGGTCCCTATTAAAGTCTGGTTAAGGTTTTCTGCAGTTTTTCCTTCTCTGTAATACAAATGTGGGATTTGGGCTATACCAACCGTAAGTCGGCTGCAGCAGCACGATGGGCTTGCGTAATATTAATATCCCCCTCCTACCCGCACAAGCTTTAACTTATGGGACCTGGCTACTGGTTAGCTAGGTAATGGGTTGTAGCAATTATTATAATTATTATAAAAGAGTGATGTTAAGCTCGATCTGTATATTCACTGTGAAAAACGAATTTTGTAAACTAGCAGATGAAATAAATAATAATAGCTATAGTGTAAAATTAAGTATATCCCAAATGGTGTTCCGTATAAGATGTGCAGTTGTACTGCGAAAAATTCTTTGTACTGTAAAAAAAGTTACTTTCTTCAAATTTGTATTTATTTCAAATTATCTCTCTGCACCTATGTATATTCTGTCTATTCTGTACAGGCACTTTAACAAGCAAAAACACAAACTACTATATTGCAAATGCTCCCTGCCCCGAAAATGTTCTTACGCTTTGTTACACTTGATCAAAGGATAAGTTCATTCCTGCAAAAATCTTCTGTCGCCGAAATTGCCCTTGAATCGAGCTTAGCATGCTACGTAGCAGAGCGCCAGTTGAATGTGATACTAGAAACTAATGCATTGTTTGCGACAGATCCGTATAGCTGTAGCATTTTTAGTAAGAAATTAAAATATACAAAAACTTTTTTTTTTTAATTGTTAGATAGAAACTTTAAATAAAACTATTATTTTTTAACAGTTATCATACTAATAAGAGTTTATTTTTTATTCATTAACATTTTTCAACCTCCACTACCGAAATGTTATTATAAGGATGAATAATTTGTTACAATTCATCGCGCGTTCCGAATTTTTTTACAGAAATCCTATGTGTTCCATGACAACAAAAAATTGGGAAGCGCTGGTAAAGTAAATACTGAAGCTTTAAATTATAGTATTCGTAACGTGGTACAACCATAACGTGGTAAACTGTTTTGTGTGTGTAAACTGTCGGTGGAAAGTGAAGAGCGTAGCTTCCGTATATTATACAGCAGTGTGCGATGCATACGAAACAGAGAAAGCAATGGCGATACGACGTATGCGCTATCAAGCTCGAACGGTATTTGTACAAGCGTGATAGCGCATACGTTGTATCGCGACTGGCTCCACTGTTTCGTCTACACCGCACGCTGCTGATATTAAAGTTATTAAAAAGAAATTTGAGTTCTACCTATACAAAGAGTCGAGGACGATTGTCAGCATTAGAAAGTAGCTCAAATGAGAATGGCATGGTCAAATATTGGAATTTCTTTCAAGTAATGACAACTTTTATTTGTGCATAAAATGTAATTTAATTCTCTTGTATGGTCAAAATATCTCTGTTGGAAAAACTATCATATTTTAATAAAATTCAGCAATTTAAAAACAAACATGATATAATTGCTTAATAAACAAACACAGGCCGGGAGCTATTATAACAATAATAATGCCCTTTATGAGCAAATAGATATGCAAACATTTGCAAAAAAAAAGGAAATTTGCTTTTGGGCGACGATAAGCATTCCGTTAACGTTTGGATAATCTCGTTACTTGAAAGAGTAACGTTACTTGAGGTAAGGTTCCAATACCTTCGAACCAGTATATCAAAATGTGTAGTTATTTGTTAGAAAAACTCTAGTGAAAGAATTAAGTGTACCAATAAATTGTTAACTCAATGTTATGCAGACTTTGGCAGATCGGTGCTTAGTCCCTACTCCTATTACACTAAATCTTTTGTTTTCTTTGAATGCAAATTGAGATTAAGTAAGCCATAAAATATTGGATATTTACGATTGGTGAATGAATCTTTACGACTATATATGGTTATTTGGCTTTTCTCACTTTATTTATTTATATGGTTTAAGTTCTACATGTTTGTGATATCTAGCGCATGATGTATTTTATGTAATTTTTTAGGATATTACAGTTATTACTCAGTAACAAGCTAGCAGCATTTCTTTTATTTGAAAAACAACTGTTACCAACGTCGTGTAGTGGGTATATTAGTTTATCCATGACATCGTTGGTGATCGCTCCATGGATATTCTTTTTTACCCACAATTTGACAGAACAAAAGCTCAACGCATTTTGGTTAAATCTTAATAATCTGAACAGTATGTAAAAAATTCAAGATTCAAGAAATAAGCTTAATGGTCAAAGAATTTTCCAAATCGGTTGAGTAATTTCCGAGAATACCTTTTACAAGCATACAAACTCAGGAATTCTTCTCTTTGTAATATTAGTATGCTCTATAGACCAGTACAGATAAAACAGCTATTTTTATTTATTAGAGTTAAAATTTCAATATTTTGAAAATGAGATTACAGTTTACGTCGAGATAGGTGAACAATACCAAATTCTTCATTGTAAAACTCAAGAAGCTTTTAGAAGGAATTGAATCACTTTGATAGTTACTAATAATAATTTATGATACAACCTAGAAAATTGCATTACCCTTTTATAATATCACTTTTCGATTACTCGGATTTTATATTGGCCAACTTTCTCGATCGGCACTGTGAAGTACAGGATTATTTCATTATACAATTATACATATTATGTAAAAGAAAACTAGCTTATAAAATAATACAGTTTTACATCCTATCTACAAATATGACCATTACCATTCCACTGTCCCATGCATACCCAACAGAATTCGTTTCTACATTTAGTACACGTCATATGATTGCAGCCGTCGTTTTTCTAAAAAATGTTATCATATTTGAGTACTAGTGTAAATTTTATTTATACTACATAACCTACCTGAATAGGTGCCCTGCACCCTGGACATGGTCTAGACACAGTTCTAACAGTATCTTCCGATTCCCGTTCTTCCTGTTTCTTTCTTGCCAATTCTTCCTGTCTTCTTCTTTCACGTTCTTGGTGTTCCCTAGCTATTCTTTCTTGTTCTAGTCTTTCTCTTTCCCTTTGTGCTTCTTGTTCTCTGCGTCTCTCGGCCTCTGCCTCTTCTCTCATGCGTCTTTCATTTTCTAATATTTCCAGCCGTTCTTGTTCATATTGTCTTCGCAGCTCATCTCGTTCTTCTTGCAACCTTCTATCTTCTTCTTCATATTCACGTTGCAAATGATCTACAGCATATTGATTTTTACTCTCTTCGTCAAATAATAATTCTGCTAATAATTCACTTTGGTACATTTGTACCATTTCTTCTCTCTCTTTATTTGTCAATTCACAGTCACTAGTGCCATGATAAGGTTTGTTGCAACTTGTACAAAATGTTAACCCACATTTGTGGCAAGTTGCCATAGCAAAACTAACTTCGGCTTCGATCATTGCACCGCATTGTGGATTGGGGCAATAAAACTAAAAGAATATGTTAATTACTACCTCATGTTTACCACAACTGGAATTTCAAACACAATACATTCTTATACATCATACATAAATGCAAATTACAAATAAAAACGATTTACCACATCATCCATTTCCCCAATAGCAGCTTTAAGTTGCAGTTCATCATATCTTGCAAATAATTGCTCGGGTAAGATTTTCTTAAGAAATGACACAGAAGCCACCCGATCGCATTCGCTGTCAAGACAATTTATGTTATCAATTTTAGCTTCTTCAATTGCTGTCTTCATTTGTTGTTCTATACAGGTAATACAAAATCTATGTTCACAACCAAAAGTGTCTGTTTCTTCCATTGGATAATTATCATAACATATTGTACATTCAAACAACTGTACAACTTTGGTGTTTGCATTACCATCATCCCTAGTTTGATTTTGATTATTATGTAACTTAGTTTGAGTATTAATGTTATTTTTTGACGCCATATCTATTTTACTTAATCTAAGAGCCAATTTAAGATCTTCATCATCCTCATCATCCGAATATTCTTGTACTTTTTTTCTTTTGTCGTGTCCATTGATACCATGCATTGAATTATTCTCTTTCATTTTTGACGGACTTGATCATTGTAAATAAAATTAAATATTAATGAAAATACATAAAGTCTGGAAATTGTTTTTGTTATTCTATCACTTACCTAGGTTTATTCAGTTCGTCGTCGAAAGAACTGTACTTCTTTTCCAATTGTTGAAGTACTTCGTCTCTCAATTTCCTTTTTCCCGCTTCATCCAAGGGCTTGCTTACACCCCATAATTGCATATATTTTATAATTATTTCCCTAATTTCTTTTTTAACATCATCGTCATCTGGCATATGAGTTTGATTAGAACCCATTTTTATATTTAATTAACACTTCGAAAATCGCACTTTTAATCGCAACCGACTTGAACTCACTGGACGACTGTCTAATAATAAAATTGTTGTAGTACTTGCGTCATTTACCAACAAACTTTCCTTGTTTGGAATTCACACTGCTAATTTATCATCAACTTCCTTTGAGCTTTGATATAATATATCAGTAAAGATAAGCTATTAAATATTTGTTATTAAATGTTGCATTTATTTTTTATAAAGATTACTCACCATAAAACCAATTGTTTATCAGTTGTATGCTCATTCAAGCAGAGCTTTACAATTTGATCTAGTTATTATTTATTTTATTAACTAAAGGTTAATAGTCTCTTCGTATTCAGTTCAATAGTAATTGTAGTTGTTACATTATTGGTGATTACTGGATAAATCCATCATGACATCGCGTTTAGCTGGCAATGATGTTTCTTTGTCGCGTAGACAGACAAACCGAAATATACAACGCTTTCATGGATACAATAGTCTCGAAGAAGAACTAGCCCATGTTGAACTATTACGAAGGCACTGGAATATTGCAAAGCTCAAATCTCCAGATAAAACCATAATTGGATTGGTCAAGTATTGCTACACTATGGAGATTGAAGTTCAACCATTCTACCAATTACTGAATCAAGCAATTAGAGAATGGTTTCTTCTAGGTCGCACAGATCGGTTTCCTTTCAAGAACTACGTACAAATATTAATAAACCAAACTCTGCAATTCTCATCATATATAACGCTATATAGAGGTATTTCACGGTTTACTGAAATTATAGGCAATGTTGGTGATATAATATATTCTGATCAATTTGAGTCGTGCTCGTTAAGAAAAAACGTAGCTCAGGTATTTCTAGGATATGGGGGAGGTACATTATTCCAAGTGAGAACAACAAGAGCGATAGATATGAAAGCATTTTCAGCTTTTCCTGCAGAGGAAGAATATTTATTACCACCTGGCCTGACATTTATCATCAGAGCCGTCAGAAGTAACAGAAGCACTGGTTTATCTTACCATGAAATTGATATGGATCTAATTGCGAGGTAAGAGATGTATGTATATCTGTGTGAGTGCGTGTGTTGGAAGTAAAGAGTAAATTAGTGTTATTACTTTAGTATAGATATGAATAATAATTTTTTTTAATTTTTTTTCTTTATTTTAAAGTGACAACTAGTGAAGAGAGCTGCGATTCAGATGAGGATCATAACAGAAGTTATAGATATAAAAGTTATTTTTGTTGGAATTAAATTTCATTGCATAGTAGAAAGTTGATATCAGTCTTTGTCAAAAGTTATTATATATTTTTTTAAACATAGGTTGATTTATTACTTAATTAGATAATAATAATAAAAACTATAACTAATTATACAAAATATTAATTTTCTACATAGTTTAAGTTTTAGAAACTTTTTGATTTACTTAAGTCTAATTTTTGGAAATTTGGAGATATACTGATGGCAGTTGTTTTTTACTTTCACTGACAGAAACTGTTCATAATTTTGTTTATTTCTCCCTTCTATGTAAATGCCACTTTACAGGCCTTTATTTAACTAAGAAAATGAGTAATTACAGCCATAGCCCTGTAAAACTTTACGGGCTCCTAAAAGAGACCTGTAGAATTTTACAATGCTCATCAACAAAAAGCTATGGCAACTAATGTGTTGCTTAACCACAACACCATGGCAGCGCCTAGCTATAAATTGTGCTACCGCCTTTGATTCCAAAATGTCTTTTTATAAAAAATATACGATTCACAAAAAAATGCTGGTGAAGGTGGAAATAAAAGTTTATACGCGACACGCTTTGCAATAAATCGTTATTGGGCTAGTTGGATTATGGAGGCTCGCTCCTTCCTCGCTCGCCCCACAACCTTTTCAGCTCGCCCGTAAAGATTAATTTACAAAGCTTGACACGTAAATAACTATTAAATGTTTTTTAAAATTTTAAATGACTACGTTTGGTATTGTACTAAAAATGACGAGCAATATAAAATTAAGTGTTAATCAGTTTAATATTTGTAAGAAACTATTCTATTTTACCATTTCCTAGTTTTATATTTTATATCTATTATGTTAAATCTAGAGAATAAGTAGCAATGTATTGTATATTTGATTAATAATAATAATAATCATACAAATGGTTGTTCTGATTATAGTTAGCACAAAACCAGCCACCTTAAAAACATCGTTCGTAAAACGGTACATGTTATGAGTTGATCAATAATGATATCAAAATATTAATTAACCTATGTCGATAGATGGATAAAATCAGTAAGATTGTGCAATTTATGAAATTGATAATGCTTTTGAACAAACGACATGTTTAAAAGAAAATAATCATAATAATAATACGAGTGAGATTAATATAGAACCAAAATTGTACATTTATATTATAAAAAGTGAGTGCAATAAGTCATTATAAAGAGTATTTCCCACGATCGTATAATGGGCGTTATACTCACGTGTAATATATGTACATATTGTACATCATTTTAGCTTACAGTACATGGAATCGAAATTCTGTCAACTAAATCAATTAAAAATGAATATCGTTCACCATGGGGCACCGTTAGTTATATAGTATTTGTAACAGTGTCTAAACATGTTAGTCACTTGTGAATTAATAGCTGTTTTAGTAACTAACAATGATTACGTGAAGTACATCAATAGCCGCTATTGTAAGGTAATAGTTATTTACATATAGAGAGCCGAATGAGAAAGTTTACAGCCGCTGACAAAGTTTAGCAAAGAGTCTTTATTCGTCCAAGGGTGTATTTTTTCGGTCTGAGGTACATTTTACACATGACTGGGTCCAAATGCACTACTGGAATAATTTATTCTAAATACATTTTTGTAAACTAAAAGTAAAATACCGTACGGCCGTAGTGAAGCCTGATTTTCAGAGTTTTCAGGTCTCACTAGCGCCTCTGATCTAAGGACTACCAGTATAACTGGTAACCGGAACCGACGGCTTAACGTGCCTTTCCAAGCACGACCAGTTGCGATCTTCGTACCACGATAAGGACTTTTCGGGACCGGGCCAAAGTAATTTAACTACAAATGTTGTTTGACGAGTACTCATAGCGCGAGGCCCATGCAACCGATAATACACTCTTGTAACTGTGTGACTGTGCGTAAGAAAATTAGGGTGTACATTGTTTAGATACGCCAGTCAATTCTTCGGGTTGCAATGGTAAGAATAAGAGTTTGGGGCAACTAATTATCACTTTTCCATCTCCTTGTCAGCAACAGTGTAACTTTAGATACCTCAGATATAACAACTCAGAAGGTATCCACAGCATGTGACAGTTGTAATTTCGTAAAATAGTCCAAGCACCAGTGCAAAAGAAGTAGGTTCATAATGCAATCTTCTATAGAATTGCTTTTCTTGTTGGAAAATGTTCGGGGTAGGATAGTATGTACTCATAAACTTCCCTAATGGTTAACTGGCATGAGCTATTCTGCGGGGCTTTAACCTAGTTAGATGAATACAAATTAATACAATTGTTAAGCTTAAGTGAATATAGGAATGGAAAATTCGTTTATAAAGTTGACGTATACATACCTACCATATGGAAGCATCCAAGCTAGTCGTGTGTCAACCTGTACCTTTCACTAGCTAATAATATTCAGAATTCTTTAAAATCGTTTATCCTGAACAACAAATGATATAACATTTCATATCAATTAATTTGCGCAGCCAGTACAAACTAGCTTATAAAACTCTAGCTTATAAATGTTTAGTTATTAAGATTTATCAGATTCAAATTATTGGTTAGTCATTTGTGACTAGTTTTAATATCTCGAACACCATGTAGGTGTTTATTAAGAAAAAAATCAATTAATTAACTTATTATTTACTTAATCCAAGAGGTGTTTAAGATAATTATCTCCGCTTATTTGTTTTTAATTACCTTTATATGATTTTTCGAGATAACGTAATCTCAACAGCTGCAATTAAGACTAAAATTTTCTATAGAATTTCCTTATAGACCGTAAATTAGGCTTCCTTATTATACATGCATACAGAATATAATATTGTCGACGTCTTTTTTCTATGACTTTATTACAAAAACGAGAATGCTGATATTTTGATATATATAAGTACATGTTTTTTTATATACAAAATCATATTTTCAAGTCGAATTTTATAACTGCAAGCATGGCGATGTAATTCTTGTCAGTCTTTTTTAATAAACTATATTTTGCCAAAAACCCTTGCATAAAACGTTAAAATGATTGTTAAGAGTACATAATAAGAATAATAATTTCTACTACCCATTACCTAGAGAACTTAGCCTCCGAAGCTATGAAGCTTGTACTGGGGGGTGGGCGATTATTACTATTACGCAAGCCCAACATGCGGCTGCAGCCGACTTAGCAGATGGTATAGGCACAAATCTTACATTTGTATTACAGCTAAGAAAACTGAGAAAACCTTAACCAGTCTACCCGGTACCGGGAGTCGAAATCGGGCCGCTTGGGTTAAAGAAGAGCACGCTAGTGCCTACGCTATCAAGGCTACATGTTTTATAAAATTAAATAAAAGAACTTCTTTAGGTTGTGAGATAATAAATAACAAAATTTATTCAACTTCAAATAATAACTATAACAGTGGCGTGCGGTGAGAATTTAGGCTAGGGAAGCAATCACGATTTTAATTTTATTATACCTAGGTACAATAAAAAACAGTGGTATAATTATTAAGCTTAAAAGTTTTTTGAAGACGAACTTTTACACTTCAGCAGTATTCTTTTGCTCTATAATGATTAATCGGATTGGTAATTTTTAGCACATCTCGTTCTTTTGAATACTGATTAACCCCCACCTACTAAGATATTTTTAGCATGATTGGTGATCCCCTTACCACTTTGAATCGTAGAAATTCTGTGATTGACATGATTGAACCATAAAAAGTGCTGTGACGAAACTTGTAACTATTGCCAACGTTCTTTTGTGACAAATCATTTTCAAATTTTTATGATTGTTTAGATTTAATCACAATGTGCAAAAGAATACGTCTTTTATACTTATGGAATTTGTTGACTATTATTCTTTATTTAAAAAAAGTACTACTATTTATTTACAATGCAACTTGATTTTCCGTTTTTTTTTTAGCAAAATACCTGGTGCAGGTTTTAAGCTTTGTTGTTAAATTTAAAAGTTCTGGTTTTGGTCTGCCTTTCTCAGCAATTTGTAATTCCCTCCTAAACTGTACGAAGAAAGTTGTTTATCTAATATTAATAATACAAATTGAACAACAAAATCGTCGCGATTCGGATGTATCGGAAGTACTCGAACCTTCCACCGAAGCAGCTGAATTTGCAGTCATGACGATAAAGCAAGTTTAAATGTTGCACACAGAACAAGTTAAATAGAATTATTTGTCTTTAAAAAAATCCCAACTTATATAAATTGAAATAATAAAATGTTCCAAAATACAGTCTCATTCGCAGATTTACATTGCTTAAGTAATATTTAACAAACACGAAAAATCGAACAAATAACGAAATTATAATAAACATCTGATCACGGAGCACGCTAATAAAAATAACTCGACCTTATACGATCTTAACTGTAGCCCACAACGTACCCGACCGCTATCGAAAGCAAGAAGTGCACTAAGCAACGAAATCAGTGCTTATATGCAGTGTAAATAACACATTTGAATCGGTATTACTTTTCCGCGCAATTTCCGTTAATGAGCCTAATTTAAAATAGTACTCTAAATAATTATACTTTTTGCTGTACGGAATTGATATTGAGCTTTAAGTTGATTAAATGTTACAAATTTAAATAAACGATAACCATAATTTTATAAAAATATTTTTGTTAGCATTGGTTTTTAATTTTAATAAATTCTTAAGGGAAGCATTGCTTCCCTTGCTTCCATGGACCGCACGCCACTGAACTATAACAAATAAATTACAGAAAACAAACACGTGTTTATTTTTACCTATGCTTACAAAATAATGTTATTTTTAAATATTTAACAGGCCAACCCTTGTTTTAATAACTATTAGATCCTATCCTTTTGGCATTGAATTCGCCAAATTACCCAAGTCGTCCTTCAAAATGTTTCGATACCAGGCATTAATCAGAGATTTGATCAAGTCTGTCTTGCCTTTCTTCGTGTTGGCTTGGTTTGGAAATAATGTGAAACCCTCAGTTAACCCTTTTTCAAGAGGTTCGGCTAATGGATTAAGCTCGGGAGACTGTACAAGCCAATCTAATCTTCAAATATTATATATAAAGTTGTAGCATCTATGATTATTATAAACATGTAAATTGGCAGTCAGTAGGACAAAATACAAAACTCATCAATTTGCAACGTTTCAGTTTATTTTAAACCTTCATCAAGATTATTATGATTTAAAATCTTCCTTTAAATGACATATTCGAATTTGCCATAATATTCAAATGGACAATGGTAATTAACATTTAACATTTTCTTTTTGAAGATGAAAGTTAACAATTAATTAAGTGTATACATTAACACAATCGCAGAAATATTCTAAGGTTAGAGACACAAAATTAATCTTAAAAATTCAGTTTCAACAAATTCTTTAATGACTGTATACAAGTGAAACCTCAACCTTTTCGTTTAGAGCTGATGAGTGCAAAGCTTTAATGTAGATTTTAATATTTACCTATTTTTTTATTTTATCCAGTGACTAAGAGCGTTGTCATCTTGAAAAATGAATTAGTCTTTACTAAATAATAAGTCCTTGACACTTGGTAATATATTGTCAGTTAAGACTTCAGATGTAGACTAGCGACGTTCATCGTGCCAAAATTAACAGATCAAACAGAGCAGTTCTTATTATATAAACGCTTAAAACAATTATAGATGACGCTGACAAAAGAATCAAGTCTAAACAATTTGAGTCGCATCCATTAAAAAAAGAAGTTCTAGAAATTGTATCAATTCAGGTACAGAACAAAAAAAAACAACGAGGTTAAATTGATAAATATACAGTTTTTCAAGAGGAAGAATATTTCTGTACGTGATATGCATTCGGACTGAAGTCCACTTTTTAGAATACAATTTAAATCAATTTATTAACGTACTCTAAATAAATCTTATCACGAAGCAGGCCCGTATCCAGAATTTTCATTAGGGATGACAATTTTAAAATATTGTTCATCTAAAAAAAAGAGCTAAACAAATATGAAGTGCATGGGGGAGGGAGTATTAAAATATGTTAAAGTGGGTTAGTACTAAATATATAAAATAATTGAAGGGTCTGAGAAAAAACAAGGAATGCCACACTGTCTTTCATTAGAGATATTTCGATTGTTGATGACAACGGCATCATTTTAAAGGTAGTAAATATAACACGATAAACATTTTTCCATGAATTGGGCATTTCCTTTTCGCTTGATAGTTTGTACTCGAAATAGTCACTTTAGTTCCTAACAGATACCGCACACAACTCAAATTTTTCAAAATTTGAGATTCCTTCTTCTTTCCCTATACCCTTCAATTTATATATTTCGTATGACAAAGAAAAACTTTATCTATAGATATTAAAAAAATACATTGTTTATTAAAAGTTGTTAACAGTAGGAGAGATTCGGGATAAATGCTTTCTACGAGAGCTATTGTTAGATTGTATTCCGTTCTTGTTTCTGTTAATAAGGCGATATCATTTAGTCTAAAATGATCTTTTAGAGGAACTTTTTGTACAGAAACACTATTATAGAAGATTGACAAATTGAATGAAGTGATTGAAGGATATACAACATTCGTAGTATGATTACAATCCTTAGGATTTTCATGAGTGATTATTTAAATAAACGCAATTAAAAATAACCAGTTGAAAATTCTAAGCCTAGCGTTCCCGTCCCCAACTAACCATCCTCTCTTCCGACATATCACCCTGTCTGGCTTACTCCTCCCCTCCGGTTTATTCTACATATACATACGGAAATTTTACATTGAATCCATATATCATATGCTTAATGCAGGGTGTTTTGGAAAATGTGCCCTTCCCGTTAAAGGGCAATAGGGAAACATGTGTAGAGTAATATCTTACTAACAATTTCCTGAAATGCCCCTTTGAAATGACAACCCCCTTATAAAAATAATAGGCACGCCACTGCAAAGTAGTAGATAAAAGTGTATGAAAATTATGCCTATTAAATAGTACATACTTTTAAAGGTCAACGACAAAATAATTATAATAAACCTAAGCAGGTAGCCGGGTAAATAAATTCTTCGAAAATCGTAACCAAAACAAAATAGTAAGTACGTGCTTTTAAAACGTTTTAGCTAAATGATAACAAACACTCTCATTCTGACCATCTGTAAATAACTGTTAATGACTCAGATCTCTGAAATGTGTAACCTGCAGTTTGTCGTCAACTTCCTTTGTGTTAAAGTGACGATAAACGTGAGTTTCGATTACGTATTAATACACGTTTTAGAATTAATAACTTGAGTGAGGTAGTGTTAAAAGTGTTTGTTAGTGTTAAGTAGTTTAATTAATTGTAATTAGTTACTGTTTAAATTATGCAGAACCAAACACGCCTGCTAATTGGACGGAACTTATTATTTTATACTGCGAATGTCATCGCAAATAACGAATATCCTAACCGGTGGATAGGACGTGAAGGACCCATCGTCTGGTCTGTGAGATGACCGGACTTGACTCCCCTCGAATTTTGTATTTAGGGATATTTTAAAACGTTAGGGTACAGGACAGAACTGAATACCGAGGAAGAGCTACTCGCACGCATTGAAATCGCCGCAGAATAAATTCGCGCAAATGCCGATAAGTTTGCTAGCATAAACTTGTGTGTACACACAAACGGCGATTTATTTGAACACATGTTATAAAGATTGTTTGCATTTAAACGATAAGTTAAAATGACATTCGTAAAATAAAAAACAGGCAATGAAGTTTGCATCTCAATTTGGTCAATGAACGTATGTTACAATTTGTTTACCGACCTTAATAAATGATCAAGTCATCAAGGTAGTGAGTCACTCGGCAACCGCTGATGAAATTCAATTCTTTTGTTTCTGTAAATTGATACGTACGTAGCGGAGGTCAGTTATTAATTTAGTAGTGCAGATGTGAGATCATTGTTTGCTTTATCAGTAATTCATGGTTAAAACCTTACAAACAATCCATAGTCGACTCGTGTCTTGCAAAAAATAATGAAGAATCCGAAAAAAATTTTAAATTTTTAATTTTTATTTTATGGATTTTGGGGTCTCTATATGGCCACCTTTCACCCCCTTAAAGCATTGCATATTTATCGGGAACAACCTGTATACCAACTTTCTAGTTGGTTCTTGTGACATTCCTACTCTACTTTTTCATCAAATATTTGAATCTGAAATGAAAATTAAAAATTTCGAGAAAATGGAAAGGCAGACAGGCACTCGTATCGAATTTCGTAAAAATGCTCCCCATTAAAGACTTTAACACTCGGCTCAGAATTTTTTGTAATATGATTTGTAAGTAAACGATGGGTGACGTAGTAAGCAAGCAGAGGGAGGGATCTTTAATTCCGAAACGTGACGAAGCGAGTGATGTAAGTAAACATTCGGTCTCGAACGTATAGAAATGCATCAATTACAAATAACACTTTTAAAAATATAAATAAAATAATTCAGAAATCGCAGAACTAAGGAGAGCTGGCAAATCTACAGCGTAAAACCTTTAACTTGGAATTGCGTAAATTGACCCAGTAGAACTCTGAAGCGACGTGTAACAAAAATAAGTCTTGTGTTTTAAATAGGTATAAAGTATTTTAAATTTATGGTTTTCACCACAACCACATTCTTCTCATTAATCATTTACTTCATAAAGTATTTCTGTTTTACTTTGTTCTTATATTCTACTTCTATTCTATTCTGTCAAATTATTTATTGTATTCTTGTGTATCTTATGCGTGCATGTTTGAATAAATTATTTATAGGTAGTTTTTATTTTTTTAATGCTCAGTTAAGATTAGGATGTTTGTAGATATAGTTAGGATTCCGCGATATATAAAATATATTGTAAGGGTTCCGCGGAAAAATAACTTTCGGAACTCTTGATCTAGGTGAATCAATGAATGACTGAAAATTGCAAGATTTTTTATTTAAACAAAAACACAAAAACGAAAAATCATTCAAGGAAGAATGAAAAAACAAATAATCAATAATAATTATAAAACTTAATATGGCACACCGACAATTCTTATTTACGTTTATCACTGATGATGGATGAATGATAGTTTCAAGATGAATAGAGAATTGAGTTGATAGATGAATAGTTTTATTTTACTAATTTTTAATTTTAATAATTTTGGTGTTTTGAACTAAAAATTAAAAACGAAAAGACGATACCTTTTTAAACGGACAACGTTTAAATATGAGGTTAAACTTCATTTTCCACCACTACATACATAAAAACAATAAAAACTCAAACGTTTAAGGCACCAACGTTGTGTACTTATAGAAATAAGTACACATATTTCCTATTTTTAATTGATTTTTGTCTACTGTTTTAAGATTTTTATATTTTTTTGAATATTATAAAATATAACCACTGAATGACTAAAATATAAAGATGAGAGATTAAGATAATAAGATAATAGCCGCAGCAAATATCGACGGAATATAGTGATGGAAGTGACGTGAAGTTTCTTAGATAAAATTAACTTATATTCTTTAGATGACCTACTACTACGATTTTTTTTGTTTTCATGTTGATAACAAGCTACAACAAACACATTTTAATTTAAAGATTTATATCTCTGTTTGACTTTTGCAAATTTAGTAAAAGTTGTTACTATCCAACAAATATAAAAATTCCTAGTTTTATAAATATAAACAACGTCCTTAGCAATGCCAACAATTATAAATTAAAACTCATTTTCTACTTGTACATATTCTCCTGAATAATAAAATCTTGTATGTACCACGAGCGTTACTAGATGATAATGTCCATCGGGCGACTTCTATACCTCGGGTCCTTCAGCCCCTCGGGTTAGAACATCATCATTTTTTGGCATATCATTCTAACGCTCTTGGTACATAAATAACTATTATTTTTTACTGAATTATTATTATGACTTTGAATGACTTTCTATGACAGTAGTAATAAATAATGTCTACTAGCTTTGTAGTATAAATAAAAATATTTAGTTACCACACATAAATAATATTTATTCATATTTATTAATTATTACTTAATATTTATTATTACTTAAGTATTACAATTTACTAAAAAATAAGTAAGACCTAAATAATGCTTCAAAAATCCCATTTGATAACATTTTCCAATTTTTATTATTTCCTTTCTTTTATAAGTAGAAACTGTAACTGATACGAGTGGTTGACAAATAATTTTACAGGAAAATGAAAGTATAACAACGTCTGATGATAACGTATCATTAAATTTTAAGAACTTGGAGATTATCCAAACATTCGCTGCTGATGTCCTTTGATCCCTATAGCACGGTGCAACACTACTTAGACACTACAATCTTTCATAATAAATTAAATAAATGCCTGGTGCTATTAATATCAAAAACATCTACATAGAGAACAAGGAACAGAAATGTAGCGACTATGCGAAACGATAAAATTATTCACAGATACCGTTACACAAATCTATTTGCCACATCTAACCAAATAAAATTGTAGTCTATTAAAATTAGATTGGAATTATGTGACAAATATGATATCAGCATGACCTCTAGAACAGTAAATCGCCGATTAAATAAAATAGGCTTTCAAGGATGCGTTGTTGCAAGAAAGCAGCTTGTCTCCAAGAAAAATCAATTTTTTTCAAAATTGAAAAATTAAAAAAGTTTGCAAACACCCACAATGATGAAGTTTCATTTTGGAGTTTATTACCTGTCTGTTGGAAATATACTTCCGTCCATAAGAATTGAACCGATTATATTTGCTTTCAAAGGCTCACAAAACAGATTTCCAATGAAAGTTCCTTATATTATTAATATTGGTTCAACGCCAGATATTCCACGTAGATCAATTACTTATTTTCTTATTTATCATATGGCCGAACCTACTAGAATTTAGCCGAATCTGGGAGAATTCCACCCCTAGTAGGAATATACAGCTTCGCTTCCTACACGAAAAGAAGGCATGTTTTAATTTTTCTTCGCTATGAGAAATTACAACTATTTATAACTTATATAAGTATAAACTAGCTTATAGATTATACTTATTTTATTTATTTATTTTCTGGCAAGGAATCGGGATCTTTCATACCTCGTGGCACCGATTACTATGATTATTTGGCCGACCCTACTAGAATTGAGCCAAATCTGGGGGAATTGCGCCTCCAGTAGGGATTTTTATCGTGTCAAGCATTGACACGGTACCTACAGTTTTACTTCCTATCCGAAAAGAAGGCATGTTTTTAATTTTTCTCTGCTATTAGAAATTATCAGCTCGGCCGGGAATCGAACCTGCAACACTTGGATTATGAAGCAAACAAAGCAAACATGCAAACCACTAATCCACCTAGGCTGACTTATAAGTTATATATTTATCTTCCTACAAAAGAACGAAACAATATTTCTAAGGTTGGATGTAGATGGAGAATACTTTTAACATGAACGTTTTAATATACAAAATTTAAAAAACAAGATAATAACTATGTATTTACCCTTACGATTTACTGATTTAAACATTTATAATAACATTTACTTTTTAGTTTTCTTATTTAAATCATTGTTAGTATCGGAGTAGCGAAACAGCCCTCGTATTTGTTGACACAGATTGCATTGATATAACTTGCGCTTCTAGAATTTAGACTTGACTTGAAGCAAAAACCATGCGATATGGCACGTTCGTAACATGTCACTGTGCCAATAATCGATTTTATGTCCAGAAAATAATCATGATAGAATCACATTTGATTAATAAGTTAAATGGAATCCGTGTGATTGAAGTATGAATTTTCAATTTCTAATTTTATAAATTATGTAAAATCTCTAGAGAAAAAGGTATTTTGTGAAATATGTCTTTTTGGCATCTTTTGCATTTCGTTTTAAAAAAATGATTAAAAATGTTTTATTTAATGATTTAAACAATGATTTTATAATGAAACGAAAGCCTTTTCAATAAAGAATTGATTGGCCATGCAGTTTATTCGAGATGTGGACGACATCTGGCGTCCAGTAATTTCACATCATAAACGCAATTATGTATGCGAGAAGGTTATAATGTCACGTTTGTAACACGGCATATTTTCCTATAAGGTAAATTAAGAGCAAAAAACTATTAAATACAATAATGTTCTAACAAAAATTCACTATTACATCAATTTGTATATGTAAATAATTTATTTATAATAAATATAACGAATAAATAAAATGTCACGATTCGTAACGCCACGGTTCGTAACAAATATGTTATTAATCGACTTAATTGATTATATCTTGTAAAATTATTGATGCCAGTGCATTTAAATCGTTTGTTAATCTTAAATATAATATTCTGATTTAGTCTTTACATAGAAAATACAAAACAATTGAAAATATAGATAATAATAATAATAATAATAATAATGCTTATTTTTAACATTTTGTTAATAAATTAATTCCGATTATTTCATGAATTTTTAATGCATAGAAGATAGAAAATGAGTTCAGTTAAACAGTTCAGCCAGAAATTATGCTGAAAGGCAGCGGAATGTAGATAATATTCTACGCGAAGGACCTGAAAAAGTAAATACACTTATTTATATTCATTTACAAACTGTTTTTCTTTATAATGAAATATAATATTATTTATATGTCTTTTATAGAACACTTTGTATACCATATGTAAATATTACAAAGCTATTCTTTTCCAAAAAGTAATTCAATTACAAATTACACGTAAAACAGTTGATTGTTTACATAAAATTTTGTAAGTTTACAAAATCGCCATTATAACCTACAACAAACCGCTAAAATGTTAATAATATAATGTAAAACTGTAAAGAAGAAAAAACAATCTCACTTACTGATAGTATCGAAAAGCAAGTTAACATATTCACCTCTATTAGAATAGATATTATAAGCTTAATAAAGTTGATTCAAATCAAAATAATATTGATTACTATTGATTAAACTTTACTCTGAAGACAAGACGTCTAACATAGAGACACGACAAACGTAACACTTGTTTGTTTAATTCATCAAAGAATCGCAAAATTTAAATTTTCTTTTTGAAATATTTACTTTTTGACAGTAGTCAATAGGGTAGTCATGTAGTCATAAGGACATTAAGGTAACACAAATCCCACTCATGTAGAACGTTTTTTGTAATACAACTGTTTGGTTTCCCTAGCGAAATATCGATTACATATGCATCTTAAAGTTGCTGAATTGAGTTCATAATGAATGGAAACTAAGTAGAAATCATTCAAATTTATAATTTCTGAATTGCAAATGATGCTTTCAAAAATTCAAATGATGTTCTCTGAAATACAAATAAAGCTTTCTGAAATACAACCGACTATTCTGAAATTCAAATAATGGTTTCTGAAACTAATTTACCTTTTTAGAACTAATTTACCTTACATTTAGAATCAAATTGATTATTTAAAAATACAATTGACGATTTCTTAAATTCAATTGACTATTCTGAAATTCAAATGCTGCGTTTTAAAATTCGATTGACTATTCTAAAATTCATATGGTGATTTCTCAAATATAAATGACAATTCTGAAATACAATTGACGGTTTCTGAAATACCACTGAAAAAGGTGTAGACATATGGTGTAATATTGTAAAACTACATTAGGTGTCAGCGTTTCATGAAATGTCTAGCTCTAAATAGTTCATTAAATGAGCAATTTTGCTATCAGGCTACGAGCTATGCATAAACACTAAATGCTTTAGATTATGATCAAATTGTTTTTTATATCGTATACTTATTCAAGAAATTGTCTATTCCGTTTACCACAATAAACACTCCAACGTTCAGTTAATCAATAAATTCACCAAATTCTATAAGATAGCGATTTTTACCATTTTTAACCAGAATTTCATAATTTGCATTAGTCCCAGCTAACTAAATTTGTAGCCTTTGTATCAGATACGTGATATTCTAATCTAATTTAGATCCATTCCAGTATAGTATACCATCCATAGTATATGATTTATTGGGTAGCGATTGAAAGAATGTTGGAAATTGATGTCAGTGACGTGCATAAGAAGTTTTTTTAGGAAGTCCTTACCGATCTGCGACTTATAGGCACCTGTGCCTGGGACTTTGTCCGTTGTGCGTTGTTGGGAATTCATTGTAAGTAATATCGAGATACTGTTATACTTAAAGGAACGTTAAGTTGGTGTTAGTCTCCCATTTTTCTACAATTTTGCATGTGGTAGTATGTCCCGGGTAATAAAAGAAGAAAATATATATTTTTTTATGCATTAAATATTATAATATTATAACACATATTATGTAGTTTAAACAATGACTATAAAATTGAGGGATAATTGTGTGTATTTATTCTTTTTTATGTTAATTATGTTTATAAAATAAAAAATTCCTTAAAGATACTTACAAACAAAAAAGAATAATAAATGATCTTCATTAAAGAAGCAAGCAATGCCAATAGACAATATAGCCCTGTGAAAGGGTCTTTATATTTTCGTTTAGAAAACCACGGTTCAAATCCCATGAAATTCGTATAAGTTTTTTTAATAAAAATCTTTAATATATGTGCTTGTCGCGACTAGACGTACATTTCTGTGCTGCGTTTACTTCGCTCTTTATTTAACTGAATTAGTTGATCAAATTATTTGAAAAATGACTACAACTGGTGCTACAACAAGGTCAGCTGCACTAACAAGGTCCACTGCTGAGGAAGAAAATCTAATTCAACGTGTTGTCTAGAATATATTAAATTCAACAACAAATAATAGGAAGGTTAATGATATTACTTAGAATTAATATTTATTCAAGTGCTTAAGTATTATATTTAATCAAAAATAGATAAAGAAGATAGAAATGTAAAATAAATAAAAAGACATACATAAAAGAGTTAAATGATTTCTCGGAAAAATCCTGTATTAAAACAAAACCTTATTAAGCCAACTTAGTAATAAGTCATTTCATTATTTTGAGAACTGGGTATTATCATTATTATCTAAACATTAGCTACTGATAACCTTTGATACTTTATGCCAATACCACAGAATAATAATAATATACTCTGCTATTAGCACACTGCAATCTTTCATAATAAATAAACTTTTTTGATAACAAAATAGCAGAATAAGATTAACGACAATTTTCCTGTTTTTGTTTTTGGAAATTTCAATGCTCATTTTCTGAAATTCCGTGAGCTAGCACTTTTGCGTTATTTCCATTATCTGTATTAATATACTTAACTTAGGTAAGAGGGTATCTGTCCTGAAATACTCTGCATAACGTCTAGATAACTGCTTAGGTCCTACTTTATTAACTTGATTTTATATTGATAATAATATTGAAACTAAGAAGTTAATAAACTAGATTAAAAAGCTGTAATACTGTAGATATTTAGTTTTATACGTAGTGCCCTAATGCTTAAGTTAAAAAAGAAATTATTTGGTTGGCATTATATAGGGTCATTCCATAGTGACTAACGTAACATTTGAAACACTTTTTATCGCTACTAAGATCAGTAAAGCAGGTTAAATATAAAGAAAGAACTTAATTTGGTAAATGCATATAATAAAAGTATATTTTCAAAGAAAAAACAGCTATTTACATAGTTAACCTAGTGAAGATGTAAAAGGGACAAGAAATGTAACTAGAAAATTTACTAAAAGCAATTTGTAAGGGTAAATCTAAGATATGCAAATATTTAATATATTGCAATTTAAAAAGGCTCCAAATTCTTCCAACTGTATAGCGTTTTGTAACGATTTCATAATGTAAATTTGTTGCACTTGAAAAACAAATTGTTAGAACTAATCTACAATAATTTCGAACTTCTAAAATATGTTTGAGTAAATGGAATATAAGTGCGAAGTACAAATGCGACAATTGAAACAAAATTACCAGTTCAGAAGTACAAATGTGTTACCTTCGTATTAGACGATACTAGTACGAGAGCTGAGCTCAAAAATACATAGTGGTTTTATTCCAAAGGTTTAATGCCTTATGTCGAAAGTAGACTTAATTGTTAACCAGAAACTGCTAGTCTGCCAGTCCTAAGTGGTAGCGTTTACTCGGGGGCGGCGTTCAAAAGTACAAATTTTTCATCAAATACATAGCGACTTTATTCCAGCGTAATTCTTTGGTTATGTGTGCTACTTAGTACCTTCTTTAAGATTATGTTTTCAAAACTCTGGCAGATGGCAGCGTTTTCCAAGCAGCCGCTCCTGAAGTTGTCATAAATTCACTAAAAAATAGCGGTTATATTCCAAGATGAAACTTAAACCAAAAGATCGAGAAAAAATTGTAGTTTTTATCAGCGTTAACAAAATTTTGCCAGACGGTTCCGTTACGTCAGCAGACGAAATTTTGTTTCGCTGAAAGCGACTATGCGCTGCTTGCTCCAACACATGCAGCGTTACAACAGTCAGACGGAGAGACAAATACTTCCTCATTATTAAGAACAATAAAGATTTTAATGAACTGCATTGTTGATAACACTTTTTTATTTTATTACCAATCTTATAATGTTAGATTTTAATATCAGAAATACACTACATACATACATACCAACATAGATATTTTTTATTTTTATGTCATACTCAAATACAATAAACAAAACGGTATCCAAAACTATTAATCGGTGTCTTCATCCGATCATGAATAGAAAATGTGTTCCAAACTCTCGTCTTCATTTGCTTCACTGTCGGATACTCTTCTATTTACAAGGATACCCTCCAGAGGTACTGGATACTGAAGACTTGAAAACCATTTTATTTTATAACAATTATTTTCTAAATCCCATCCATTTGCATGGGGATTTAAATAATTTGGTTTTGCACAATGTGTAAAATTCCAAATTGCAGCTATTCGATTTGCCCTTTGAATTTTCACATTTAATACGTCTTACATGGTGGAATGCGGCTTCCTTCGAAATTTTTTAAATTTTTAAACGGATTATTTTTGTTTGGTTTATACGTGTCCAGGCGCTCAATATCTCTAAATTAAAAAAGGATATACTGAAATTAAGATTTTTTTATGGATTTGTTAAGATTTACCTTCTAGATCTTTATTTGATAAAATTTCTTGGCGACCTAGATTGGAAAATGTCTCCTGTATGTCTGGGTTTTTTCTAAAAGTTTGAAAGGACCTACTTTTCCTTTACGAGCAAATGATGCGGTGTAATCACATCCTGTAAAAGCATGAAATGCTGCCAATGCTCGACATAGAGTTGAACCCAATGAAATCGCTATTTTATTTACATCAATAAGTCTGAGATTATTCTTTGATATTGTTCCACACTCTATCCATAGATACAAGTCCCTCGGCAAATTATGTAAATTAGATAGTACAATAATTAAAACGTCCGTGTCCGCTGCTTTCACAATAACTTTTGAATTTTCTTCCAAATGATTCAAATGGAAAACAAGTCGTGAATCTGCTTCTTCATGTTCACATGTCAGTGCGTTCACTGAAGTTCTTTCCACTTGCCCATCTTTGACAATATAGTTATAACAGATTTTATTACATGTTACGTAAATTGTTTTATTTTGCATTAAAGGTGCATATTCATCTTTAGTCCAATCTTGAGTTAAAAATTTAATCAGGGAGATTTAAAATATTGTATTTTGCAGTAGCTTAAAAAAATCTTGAGAGCGCGTTTGTTCTGGTCCAAAAATTGCATAATGGATATCAGCTCTTCTTCTTCGTTCTCTTTCTATATCTTTGATTGATGGAGAGTGAAATTGATCAAATATTAAATCAACACGTCTTCCTTTAATTTTGAAGTTTTTTGTTAAAATATATTTTCCAATTTTTGCAAATGTTTCTGGCATTTCTTTACCGATCAGTCGTAAAAAATAAAAACCATCGATGATAGTGCAACAAATATCACTTGGGACTACTGTTTTTCTAACAAATAAAACAAAGTTTATTTGAATGTTTTATTAATTGATCCGTCAATATGGCTTAATGATAGGGGACGGAAGTTAAAAGAAGCTTAAAAATATTTTCGAGATCAATGTGATTTTCCAAAGCTAAAACTAAAATTCTTCCAAGTAGATCTCTTTGAAATCTAATTTCCTTCACTTGATTCTTAGATTTACATACTATTGTTGGTGTATCGGAAGCGAATGTTTGTATATTTATTCTTTTAAAAGGCTTTTCGAATCTATCTATATCGACGTTACAGTCAGTGATGAAAGAATTTCTTGCTTCTTCCCCAATTGAAACCACATTTAATAGGAACTGCTTGATAGACGATGTTACAGCTTTTCCTGTACTAATAAATCTTCTGTGTTTAAAGCTTCTGCGAAAGGATTTAAATTATTTTGAAATCCAGTGACAATTTCTGGATAAGCTTTTCTATTTTTGAAAATGTCTTGTCAAATGTCTTCTGCTTTAGTCAAGTTAAATTTTTCGGACATATGTATTATTAATGACGTTCTTAAATAGTGACTTAGGGCCCAGAGCTTTCTTACTGATACTGAATTTGTAAAAGATGTTATACCAGTCATTTTATTGGCCGCATCTGCATTAATAGTTTGTTCTAATGTTAAGTCTATTGGAGAACGTGAAAATGATTTGTCGGTACGTCTTATGTAAAAGCCTCCGTTAATTAAATTTTCTTTGTGGCCAGCGTGCGTTTCTTCTACATGTAACAAATTGTTATTAAAGCATAAAATCCATCTCGAATAATTGTGATGGTTAAAAGCAAACATACTAAGTGTATAAATACGAAGCAAACATGCGACATATAATTCAAAATCATTGCAACGAATACTTCTTGAAAACATATAGTACAATTTCATAAAATTAACAATAGTCTAAACAATTCAAATGAAAAAATCCCCCAAATAATTTATAATCTAATAAAACCATCGACCTTGACGCCGTCTACTATAGTCTCTCGATTCTTAACCGAATGCAAAATGTTAATCCACCGCTGCATTTCTTCATAGATTAACCACAGAATGGCTATTTTCACGACTGATTGTCAACATTTATGTAACCATTACGTGGAATAATTCCGATCGTTTGTGGTTTCAGGAAGTTTCTGCGATAAACCAAGTTACAGGCTGAGGCTATGGTTACTGCTTCGGTGAACGGACATATGTTGCACTCTTCTGAGAAGAGCTTTCTAAATTTAAGACATGCCTTGGTCAAAATGTCAACGTCACTGATGCAATACTCCACTAGGTCTTTTTGCATTTTAAAATTGTCATTTCTGTGTTCGTTATGCCATTTCATCAGTTTGAGACGCGTATCTTCATTCATGTAGTCGTGATCGTAGTATTTCAAGTCGGGCAAAGGTCCATCATAATTAGCATTAGCCGGAGTGTTGAAAAGATGTGGGAAATAACCCTTCTTCAGTTCGGCGCCTAAATCGAAGGCTTTTGGAAGTGCAGATAAAGCCATGGAAAAGTAGTTGATACTATCGATAAACTTAACATTATCGATAGCCATCATGATAATGTTGCTGCCTCTCATTATTAATTCGATCTTGAGATCGGTGTTTTCCAGCACGTGTTTAAGGAGAAATTGATGATCATATGCCTTTCCATTATGAGCCAACACAATAATCCTTTTAAAAGACTTAATAGACCACATAAAACTTGTACCCCTAATCTTACAGAACATTATAATTTCAAAAAAGGTAACTATGCCTTATTATATAATCTTTTTTCAAATGTCAATTGGAACTTCTTAAAGGATATTGACGATGTAAATGTTGTAGTTGATAGGTTCTATGAGGTAATATATAATATTTTTGATATATGTATCCCTAAAACTAAAAAAGTTAAGAAAATTTATCCAGTATGGTATAATAACAATATTATATCTAACATTAAGAGAAAGACCTATTATAAAAACCTTTATAACAAATTTAAAAATTCTGAGCATCTAAACACTTATAAGGAACTTAGAGAAACAATAAAAAAGGATATAGCTTATGCTTATAAGAATTATATTCACGATACTGAAAATAATATATCAAATTCCAGTAAAGCTTTTTGGTTCTTTATAAATAATAAGAAAAAAATAACGGTTTTCCAGAATCTATGGATCTCAACGATAAGAAATTTAGTGGAGCTAGTGAAATAGCTAATGGTTTTGCTGAGTTCTTTAGCAGTGTCTATACGGATGATGTAATCGCTCAAAATTTCAGCCATGATATTACAAGTTTAGACAGTACAAACATTGAAGTGAAGTTTGTAATAGAAAATGATGTAAAATTTGCAATTAAAAAACTTCAAAACACCAAATCAACAGGCCCGGATGATGTTCCATCATATATAATTAAAGGGTGTGTTGATTTTTTTGTAACTCCATTACCTTAATTTTTAATAATTGTTTACGTTATTCAGTATTTCCTTCAAGGTTTAAATGTGCTAAAATTATCCCAATTTCTAAAAAAGGATCTAAATGTAATATTCAGAATTACAGGCCTATTTCTGTTTTAAATGTATTCTCCAAAGTCTTTCAATATTTAATAAACTTGCAAATAAGATCTCAATTAGGTCACAAGATAGCCTTGCAACAGCATGGTTTCATCAGTAAGAGATCAACGGCCACTAACTTGTGTAGTTTTGTTCAAACGGTTTCAGAGGCCTTGGAAAATGGATTTCAAGTAGATACTATTTATACAGATTTTGCTAAGGCCTTTGATACCGTCAATCATTCTATCCTAATAAAAAAAATTATGAAGATTGGATTTAGTAAAGCACTAACAATATTTCTAAATTCTTATTTGACAAAAAGATCACAGTATGTTTGTGTTAATGGTCATACTTCTGCTTCTTTTGTGCCATCTTCGGGTGTGCCACAAGGAAGCATATTAGGGCCTTTGCTATTTCTAATATTTATAAATGATATTGTAGATGTTGTTGAGGCATCAAATGTCATGCTTTTTGCTGATGACTTAAAGTTATTTAAAATAATTGATAATGCATCGGATTGTCAACTTTTGCAAAATTTAGAAAATTACGAAATTAATAAATATTTAATAGATAATAATCATGAACTCTTAAATGATCAAATACAAAAAAGTCCTATTATACCCAAAAATCTAAAATTATAGTTTGTTATTTTGTTAGCTTGTTCATATTTCTAATAGAGGTCTCTTCTAACTTTTCCGTTTCTAATTTACCGATTGGGTTTATATTTTTACAGTCACTGTAATTTTTACTTACTTGTAATGGAGGTTCCCTAACAGTTCCTGTTTGAGGTTTTTTAATCCTCTTTAATTTTATGGTTTAAACATTTCCAAATAAAAATGTTTAAGATTTTCTGCAAAATGAAAACTTTTACTTATCAATGATGTTATTATTTTTGATTTAATTAAGTTTGTTCAAACTATAGGTAAGAAAATTTATTATAACTCAATTAGTACAATATTCAATCTAATTAGTTTATTCCTTTTACAGATGTTTGTTAAATAATTTTAGTAATTAAGTTTGAGAATGACTAGATAATTTAAAAGCCGAAACATATAGGTATATGTCACGCTGACATTTTTTTAATTTTATTAAATTATGGAGTAGATTGTGAGTTTTCTTTACCAGTTATAGTTTTGCAAAAAGATTTAGATAACCTTCATATGTGGTCCCTAGAAAATAGATTATTTTTTAACATAGATAAGTGTTGTGCTATGTCGTTTAGCAGAAAGCAAAATATTTTTTTGCATCCTTATAATATCAATGACTCTACATTAAGACGAGTAAAAGAATTTGTCGATTTGGGTGTTCACTTTAACTCTAAATTTAACTTTAATACGCATATTGAAAATACTGTTAATGGAGAGCTAAGGCAACTTGGCTTTATATTTAGAAACTCTAAAAATTTTCGACAATTTAAAACAATCTCGACTTTGTATAATTCTTTTGTAAGGACTAAGTTAGAGTATTGTGTCGTAGTTTGGAGCCCTTATTATACATGTTATTCTCTCAAAATTGAGAGAATTCAAAAGAAATTACTTAGATACTGCGCGTTTAAATTTAATTTCAAACTGGATGGAGAATCTTACATCCACTATACAGAATTACTTACTCATTTTGATTTTGTTAAATTATCATCGAGGCGTATATTCATTCAAATAGTTTTTATATATAAATTGATTCATTTCTATATTGATTGTCCTTTTCTACTTTCAAATTAAGTTTTTCAGTTCCTGATATAAGAACTCGCAACTACCTTACGTTTACTAATACTTGTCCTAAAACAAATTGTCATAAAAATTCTCCATTAATAGCAAGTACAAATGCTTATAATTCCTTAGACAATAAGTTAGATATTTTCACAGACAATATTAATCAATTTTCCAAAGATCTGTTTAACATAGTAAAGTTATATTAATCGTAGGATTAAGTAAGTGTTCTTGGCATGTTACTTACATATTTATATTATATTCCTGTAATTGGGCTGTCTAGCCTGTTGGAATGTTTGTATTTAAATAAATAAATAAATAAATAAATAAATAAATAAATAAATAAAAAGCCTTCTTGACCCCCAGTATGTAATTTAGGAAAGTTTTGATGGGATCTATTTTTAGAACCTGTCGTCTAATGCAAAATTCTCCGCATACCGCAATTGTACTGTCTTCATTAATACAATTATCACATCTTTGTTGGAAGACACACAGGTTGGGTACATGTACCTTCTCGCCATCAGGACCTCGTTCATCTTGCCTCGACTCCAGATCATAAAATATAAAGAGGTAGCCTTCCATAGATGGTTCTCTGTAATCGAGCTTAATATAACAATAATGACCTAAAGGTTGATGTTTTCCGCACATCTTGCAGTATATTTCATCACAAGTATGAGCTCTTTCGGCGGTTCTTGTCTTCAGACACTCGGAGCATCGCTTAACATGTTGGCATAAGGTTTTCTTGCCATGTAAACCAACAGTTTTATGTTTGTTGTAACACTCTTGACATCTAAATTTGCGATGACAATCTTGACACCTTATTTTCTGCCTAGTTTTTTCGCATGGAGGGGTCTGTTGTCAACAAGGACATGATTCAGCACATCTGTGATCGTTCTTGTTATTGTATGGAATGTGACAAGATTCACAGTAGTAACGACACACAAATGCTGTTTTCAAGCTGGTAATCACGTTGTAGTGGTTGTTATGGTGATACAGATTAATTTTCATTGGAGCATCAGGACCTTCAAATAATACGGTTCGTACTTTGGACCCATATGCATAAACGGTTATCTTGAAGTCTTTCATGTGAGCCTGGAATTTATTAAGCTCTTCAACACCTGCGCCATCTATTAAGATCTGTATGCTTACTTCTTGCAGCAGCTTTTTTGTTTCGATATCTTGCATTTTTGCATGGTTTTCTCTGATTTGTTTGACGAGAGGATCAATGAGACCATAAGCTCTGGCCACAACTAGAGCTCGGGGAAGGCAAAGGTTATCATTGTTATTGATAGTTATATACCCCTTCGTTTAGCACATTCTTCTTCATAGTTGTTGTAAGTCTTAACTCTTCCAGAACCTCTGTACGATTTCACTTGGGTCATTGTCATTCGAAAGGTGTCTGAATGGAAACCTTCAGAATTGCTCTGATATATTTTTCCCAATAAGTTCCATATTTCATCGAATGTTACATTTTCCGGCTTTCTTGAAGGATATATATGCATCCCCCTTTCCGAAACAGTCCGAGCCAAACGTAAAACCAATCTTATCTTCAGGGTCGACGTCCTGGCCGATATGCGCGACGATATCTTTAACATATTAAGGCGAGGTATTGTATAATGTTTTTTCACTATAACGAGAACAAAAGCTGTTTGGATAGTAGTGGAAAGAAGGATTATAAGAATTAATTAGAAAAATCAGTAGCAGTCGGTTGCTACTGAGTAATTTATAACCATTATGACACCTTGGGATACAAAGACACTAATCAGAGGTCTGAGGTAAGTAGCACGGAGTACAGACAGATCTAACGTCAAGATATTTATAACCATTACAGTCCCTCAGAATTGAAAGACACTACACATAGGTCTGAGGTAGACGGCTCATTTTCATATGTAAATGTATGTAAATCAAGCGTTCTAGCTAATATTATTATTATTAATGAACGTTTATTTATCTATTATTAACTAACGACATCGATAAATTAAAACCAACCAGCAATCATCAATACCCTACGAGGTTTGCAGGCACGACTAACCGAAGTATCTATCTATGCTGGTTTTAACCCTTCGTAAAGGGGCCCCAATCTCAAGTCAGTATAACAATGAATTAATAAATAAAGCGTCATTATAGTAATATAATCAAATATCCCAACACCTATCTCACTCTAGCATATGCCTGTCATTATCACACACCTCATAAGCACACAAGGATAAATATGGTAGGAGGTCTACATTTTACTGTATAAAATAACCCAAGGGTAAATAATTGCATGAATACCCACCCTATTCCTATGGTCGTGATGTAGCCGCAGGAAAACACACTAACCACGTGATCAATATCATATGTAAATCAAGCGTTCTAGTTAATTAGCGTTTATTTATCTGTTATTATTAACTAACGAGATCGAGAAATTAAAACCAACCAGCAATCATCAATACCCAACGAGGTTTGCAGGCTCGACTAACAGAAGTATCTATGCTGGTTTTAACCCTTCGTAAAGGGACCCCAATCTCAAGTCAGCATAACAATAAATTAATAAATAAATTAATAAATAAAAGCGTGATTATAGTTATAATATTACACAAAAGAATAATTCGATACTAATCACATGACCATTATATGACTGCCCGACTGGGTTTGTCCAGAAATGACCCATCTTTTTCAATAGATTAGGATTAGGGAAGCAAGTATTACGTGTTAACGAATAAGGTATAACTAATATACTTATACTTAAGTTATACGGGTCTTTACTTACCCGTTTATCAACAAATCACTTGAGTAATGATCCCCGGAACTCAGAACACCCTTGACACATTCGGTTAGAGTCCGCTGAAAATCATACACATAATAAGTAAAAAAAAAGGTGAAAGCTGCTTACAAACAACAAAATACCTTCAATTATCACAAGTGTCAGCCAGACAATTCACCACCTCAGATGTACCTCTTGTAAAACGTGGGATATACGAAAGGGTGCTCGAAGAACGCAGGTGCTACCGTTACACAGCTAAAAAAAATAACATACAGTAAAAGAAAAAAAAGTAATATTAACCGCTAGAAATACTTTATCATAACAAATTTCAGCGATGAGGTCGTCAATGCACCAGAGGGTTTCTTTGTATGTAAGAATTATAATACATAGATTATCTCCAACAAAACTATAGATTTTTGAAACATATTTCAATTAACTTACAAATGGGATGTATCTTTTAGATGCTGCTAGAGTTTTCAAAATTTATGACTGCATTATGATATATTGTAAGAGCTTCCTTTTTTAATTTCGCACTTTATGAATAGTTATTTAGCAGATGTGCTGACAAGAAAAATATACGTATTATTATAGATCAGTTGGAAGGATATCCTTAATATTGAAAATATGCATTACTGAGAAACAAACAAGAATATGTATTTCTTCTCAGATACCAGTTAACCAATAAAGTTTAAGATTTCGTTAATGCATCAAAATATCGAATTTCTAACAAAAGAAAGATAATATCTAAAAATGAATACAACATAACAAATTAATTAATTTATGTGGGTACACTAAGCGCAGTTTATAACTTAAAAATCAATAAAAATTTAAAAAATCTGTTTATCTGAAGCAAAAAGTAAGACAATAAGACCCAGTACATATGAATCATTAGTTAAAGCGCGTTTTGTGACATTCAGCGCTCGATTTTGGTGAAGCGCTGCAACGCGCGATTCGAAATTCCCCATATTAATAATAATCGACTACGTCGCGTAAGTGTATGTGTATGGTCGAGTGTTTTGGTAACGCGCGATCAAACGCGGCCGTAATCGCTTCATGTGTACTGGTACCATGACAATACCATACTTGAAAAAAAACCGTTATGTTACAATTGAGTCAATACGTCAACATACTCAAGTTAGATCAGAATTTTCGCAAACTATTAGATCGTGATTAATTCGCCAAAAAAAAATTATTCGTATTAATTTTCTTAAGACAGTATAAATTTTCACAAACGTATACAAAAAGAAACGCACAATATCACTAATAAATTATCGTGCTTTTACAGCTTAGCTTTTTTTTATAAATTATAATTACGTTTCATGCGTTTTAACCGATTTCGAACCGCTATCAATAGAAGAAAAAAAACTAAAGTGGGAAAAAGGTTAAATAAAACCCAAAGAAAACATTAAATTACACGCAAGTTTCTATAATATAGAGCTCCAATAGAGTAATGTCGCTCCAAAAGGTCCTACATGTTAAAAGTTGTAATTTTCGTATAACTAACAGTAAAAAAGAATTCGTTAACGCATGAAAATACCGAATTATATAGTAACAAAACATTATTTCTACACGGTCAGGAAGGTAGCTGTCAGCTGTAGCTGTCGAAACAGTTGTCAGGTAGATTATAATAAACTTGTGAAACCTTTAATAATAATCGGATTTTTATTTTATGTGAGTTCTGGCCAAATAAGGCTAGTAACAATAAACAATAAGAACTAAGTTTAAGTAGTAAGTAAACAAAGAAACTAATGGCCAAGAATCTCATGGAATGTGCATATGTTTAAATGTTTAAAGGTAAAGAACACAGAATCAGCTAAATAAATGGCAAGAAAAAGGAGAAGAAAGCTAAAGAATTAAGAACTAACCCTATACCACAAAGGTAAATACAAAGGGACTGATTTAGCTAGATCTAGAAAGTAATTAATTCATTAAAATACTTAAATTAACGAGAGACTTATTTCTCATGGAATGTGGATATGTTTAAATGTTTGCAAAAGGAAAATAAAGCTAAAGAACACAGAATCAGCTAAACAAATGGCAAGAAAAAGGAGAAGAAAGCTAAGGAAATAAGAACTAACCCTATACCACAAAGGTAAATACAAGGGGACCGATTTAGCTAGCATCTAAAGAGTAATTAATTCATTAAAATACTTAAATTAACCGAGAGTTATTTTTCAAGGAATGTGGATATGTTTAAATGTTTGCAAAAGAAAAATAAAGCTAAAGGACACAGAATCAGCTAAACAAATGGCAAGGAAAATGAAAAGAAAGGATAAGAAAGCTAAAGAATTGAGAACTAACCCTATACCACAAAGATAAATACAAGGGGACTGATTTAGCTAGCATCTAGAAAGTAATTAATTCATTAAAATACTTAAATTAAGTAAGAGTTATTTCCAGTTAACAGGTAAAACTTCTAAACTGTTGGTTTGAATGGAAATTTATAATTTTCAATACATTACGTTCAAAATATAAATTATTACAGAACATAATTTAAGTCTTTCAATTATATACAAGAAGAATTAAAATTTTATTTTTTTCAAAGTTAGTTAAAAAGCTGAGACATGTTAATTTTTATTTTTACCATGTAAGTATCTGTGTGTTTTAGATTATTTTAATAGTAGTTTACATTACAAGACCGTTACTTAGAACTTTAAGTGCGAGCATGGTACCTAACATGCGAGCTATCAGCGAGCTTGTTATCCGTGCAAGCACGTAGTGTTCGTGTAACGGTCGAGCATTGTACAACGTTTTATGGTATTATACTGACTCGTAAATCTTTACTAAATGATTCTTTCATTTACTGAAGCAGTACAGCACAATAACGACTTCATAACAGGCTAGCCCGTAAAAATCATCTTTACCCATAGAAACAGAGCTCAATAAACAGATGTTTACGACTCAGTGTACCATAATAGTTATTTACGTGCCAAGTTTTGTAAATTAATCTTTACGGGCGAGCTGGAAAGTTTGTGGAGGCGAGCGACGAAGGAGCGAGCCTCCATAATCCAGCGAGCCCAGTAACGATTAATTGCAAAGCGTGTCGCGTACAAACTTTTATTTCCACCTTCACCAGCATTTTTTTATGAATTGTATATTTTTTATAAAAAGACATTTTGGAATCAAAGGCGGTAGCACAATTTATAGCTAGGCGTTGCATGGTGTTGTGGTTAAGCAACACATTAGTTGCCATAGATTTTGGTTGATGAGCATTCTAAAACTTTACAGGTCTCTTTTAGAAGCCCGTAAAGTTTTACAGGGCTGTGGCTGTAATTACTCATTTACTTAATTGCATAAAGGCCTGTAAAGTGTCGATACATAGAAGGGGGAAATAAAGTAATATACACGGTTCTCTGTAAACAAGTGACAGACAAATGACTAGTTTGATTAAGTTGAACACTATGTATGTTTTCATAAACCTACTTAGAGGGAATACAGACTGGAAACAAGCATGCAGTTTTGGGAAAAATCGTTTTCACAATGAGACCTAAAGTTGCCATAATTCAGTTTCTGTATTTTACAATTTTACATTGCATAAACATCACTGCAGAATTGTAATGGTTATCCAGATGCTGACATATACACTACAATTTCTCCTTAATTTAGAACGTAGTATTTATTTTCTTGAAAATGAGGTTTTAAAAAGCAGAATTGGAGAATACTAAAATGGTCAGACATCCTCAGATATGGTACTATTTCTGGTACAGTTTCCGACTATAACGACATCAAAGATGGTAGCCGATCGATCATAAAACCACTCATATCTTGGCGATTTTCTCGAAATTTGCACTATTTGTTCTAATTTGACCTTTATTAATCTAATGGAAGAAGAGTTTCGTCCACAATCTGGGTATGAATTTTAAAAGTGAAAAAAAAAATAAAATTAGAATTAAAATAAACAATTTCATTTAATTTTTATTTTGTTTTCGATCGCAGATTTCCAAAATGAAATGAAGATGTTGCTATTATAAGATTAGTGGAAACGAAATCAACGCAGCTGCGAAAGTGAAAGTGATTGTTACTAACTGCTTGAACCTTGAGTTAAATGAAGAAGCAGTGTTGCTACAGTGTTTCAGTGAAAGGAAAAGGTTAGAAAATGAAGGCAAAGAGCACAAGTGTTATGAGATCTGGCAGAAAACTAGTACGTCAGCATAATTTTACATACATTTTGTTTCTGTATGATTTTCCAACTGGATCGTTAAGACGATCAACGTCAGCTGTTTACATCACGTCACTATGTGTAACAAAAACTAAAATTGGTCGCACATTTCTTTTTCAAGGATACCGGATCCTCCGTCACGATACCACTACGGTCGGATAGACCAACTCTTGCTGATGGCCGGTTTTCAATATACATGGAATATACATGGAAAATGTGTGTTTCTTATCATTGTCAGATTTGACGATTGTTCACGTCGACAATCCTCACTTCAGAGGTTGTGACGATAATTTCTGTCTTTCATAAACTGCGTAGGGTAAGGTCTATGTCTTCGACTTTCAAAGTTTTGCACTTCTGGTACCACTTAGACTTATTAAAGTGCTGGTAAGTATTCTAGAGGTAAGTGTTCTACAGATTCGTAGGTTTTGATGAGGGGGACTAGTTTCGGAAACAATGCGTATTTCTTTTCTCCGCAACAGCGTTGATTTTACTTACAAATTTTTACTAAACATCTGCTGCAATAGTTTTTCGATTTTCTATAGGTCGAGAATTTTTACTAAAGTAAGGAAATATGCTCCTTTCAGCCACGACCCTGCAAGGTGGTCACACTGCTTGTTGGATAGGATGGTGACATCGACGACATTTTTAGTGGTCTTCTACCTTAGTCAACTCTAATATTTCCCCAATTCGGTTATCTTTAAAACTACTAGCATGGTCGTTCCAGTAAACATTCATTTACTTTTACCCATGTCCCAATTGGTGATAAGGTAGCTTTTTTGAAAACTGTCAAAAAGTGTCAACATCTTTATTTTGTTTTTAATGGACAAAATAATCCGTTTCGTAAACAGGACGCGATTTAATTGTACATTCTAGAACGTAAAAGTTCTTCGCGATCAGGGACGTTTAATTAATTTATTAAATATAAATTAAATATGCAGCAATTCAGAGCATATACGATGAGGATTAATTTTTTTAATTTACGACTCCAGCCCATTAGCCCCCTCCCCTAAATACGCCACCGTCTAATTTGTCACATTTTTCACTTATTTCCAATTTGTCGTGCGTAAGATGGAAATGTTCTTTACTTCGTTCTTACACCATTTCTTACCTTAATCATTGAAACACTTATGAAAAGAAGAAGGGAATGCAAAATGCAAAAAACTGCATTGATATCATTTATTTATAATTTAATTTTATTCACAATCATATTGCAATATGCACATTTCATATGTTGTAAAAACCATGGAAAGTAAGCTATTGCTATAGCAACACCAAAGTGGTTCACAATTTCCTTTACATGTCTGTAAAACTGACATGTAAAGTTATGGCCAACTTGTTTTTCTGAATAATTTAAAACAGGACGTTTTATCCGATTTAAATTTGAGTTTTTATAAATATATTTAACGCTAAAAACATATTTTATACATCGCCATCTAGCGGCGAAGAATGAAACCTTACTTAAAATTTCTTTTGGTCGATAGATGGCTTTGATTGAATTTATGACCACGGCCTACTAGATTCATATAAGCTTCGCTTATATACGGCCGTCTCATTTCCAGTTTTTTCATTGTTGCAATTGGAATCCAAAAATTACAGATCGGTACGTTAAGTGGCGCCCACTGCCGATCATTTTGCAACAAAGTTGGTTTGTATTCAGACTGCAGTCGTTAATTTTAAGGTTATAGTTCATAACAATAATTGTCATTTGCTATTGTGCAATATTAATTTATTGACATTTGTACATACTATTTAAATATAATGTACATAAATAAGACAAAAATATGTTGCAGTAGGAATTTGGAAAGCAAAATATCCTACATATAAGAAAATTTTACTTTTTTTAGTAAGTTTTACTAGATTTTATATAACATTACTAATTGACTGATTTTTTTAGACTAGAAACACCTTAATAACTACATAATAGCCATAATATAAGTACAGTGTAATATTTCACAAATTACGAATACTCTTTTGGGATTTGTAGCACTTGAATTACCACAGCAGATGATGTAGACACCTAATGTTAATGCACGACCTATGAACTGAAGCTACGACTAGAAGTATAACCATGGAATAAAGAAATCTCACGGTGAAAGACATTACTGAAAATAAATATTTTTAGACATAAGAGCTGATGAAATCTACTTGAATCTAAGGCCACTCGTTTCAGTTAAAAGACACTGACAAGATTTGTCTCCTAAGACATTAGCTTTATATAGAATTTTTGATATCGCATATCATAAACCAAAAGCGATGACAGAGAAAGAATTTTAAAATTTTGAAGGGTAGGTAATAAGTAGGAATATAGGATAGGTAACGATAAGTAAAAAACGATTTTGTTATCATGTCTTAACAGGTTTTGTAGTAAAGCTGAGAAAGTGTTCCAGAAAGAAGATGGAGTCGGGAACTTTTCTGAACTAACTACCTATTGATAATAATAACATGACAATCGTTGTAAAATCAAGTCAATAGTATAAAAAATACGTGTACCTGTGAAGTGGTTGTTGAAGTACCTATGTTTTATAGTTTTAATGTAGCCATAAGTGTTGTTCTTAATGCATAATTTAACAACATCTGATCGTTGTTAAGAGATTTTTTGTTATTACCTACTGTTAATGTCTGAGTAAATACATGTATTCTGAAAGTGAAGTACTTCCTTTAAGTGTGATCTCTTCAATCGGAGGCAGTTTGACACAATTGACATAAAGTATAACCTAAAAATTAACGACTGAGCTCTGACTTTAAATGTCTTTGTTGTAAAATTACCACCAGTGGGCGCCATTTAACGTACGAATCTGTAATAATTTTCAACAATGAAAAAACTTTAAATGAGACGGCCGTATATAAGCGAAGCTTATATAAATCTAGTAGGCCGTGTTATGACAGTTTTTAAAAAATTTATTTTAAAATTTAAAATTACTTTTTATTTTGATTATCTTAAGTCTAATTATTGTGAATAAAATAGTATACATGTTTCGTTGGTAAAGTTTCCACGCCTCGCGATAATTGTTTGACCTCGACGTACCGTCTCGGTCAAACAATTATCGCTTGGCTTGTAAAGATATCCTTTACCAACTCAACATGTAATTTACTATTAAAACGTCAGAGATTGTAATAGTCTATTAATTTTGAAAATTATGGCACAGTCTTCTGAAAGCCATGGATCTACTTTTGAAAAACTCAACTTTATCCTCCCTCCCTAAAAAGCAAGTCTCCCATCGGTTGCATTTCTTTACTCTACAGGGTGTGTAAAAGTACAGCACATTTGTAATAACTGCTTAAATCCGCGGTTCTCAACATTGTAATATTTGCGACCCAACTTCGTGCCAACTAAGCGCGCTCCCCTTTCAATGATACTTTTGAATCCTAATGTATTTTTTGTTTCTATATCTATTTTTCTTTTGCTGCTGATACTCGCCAACAAAGCTAAAATTCCGCACGACTTATTTCCTCCTTGTCGTTTCCATAAGTGTTGTTTTCATTTTTATGCTTCAATGCGTGTTTCAGATAAAATCAGTTGCCAATCAGCATCTGAGGTGTATCATGTATTATGTACAGATTTAGCTTTTATTTTTCTGTGGTGGGGTAGCTTTATTACAATTCATCAGCAACTACGCTTTCCACCTGCGATGCTTCAGTTTTTTACTTCATAAATTTTCTAATGTATGAATTTGACTCAGAGGTACAAATTGGTTACCCATTAAGCCTTAAGATTAAGCCTGGATACACATTACCCGTGTATTTGACAAACATTCGTCATTCGTGGATATTTGCCAAGTACTGGGAACGGTGTTATTCGTGCAAATGTTCGCCACTTGTCCTTTTCCGTCGGTTGTCGGTAAATATAACACAGATCAAAGCCTTTTATTATTTGACAAATGTCTTGTATAAATATCTATATCTTCAAGTACAAATGTTTGACAAATATACAAGTCGTGGGAGCGGTTACACAAGTGTTCACTTGTATATTTGTCAAATTCATAAATATTTGCGTATTTGCCAAAATACACGAGTAATGGAATCCAGGCTTTAGAACATTAATATAATATAAGGTATAACATATAAAGCTTGGATCTCATTACTCGTGTATGTGGCAAACACGCAAATATTTGTAAATATTTGTTGATTCAGCAAATATACAAGTGAACATGTGTGTAACCGCTCCCACTACTTGTATATTTGACAAACATTTGTACTTGAAGATGAAGATTCCATGTTAAAACATCACAAAAATATGAACTTTTCAACCCGACCATCTCAGATTTTCGTAGAATTTGGTAGGATGGTAGAGGACATAAAGAAACTTACGTATGTAAGGTTATAAGCCCTTAGTAATACACGGTATTCACACAGCAGGGTTGAAAACATGATGAAAAATGTAAAATATACGCTTACAAGGTGACCGAAACCAATTCATAACTCCGCTCCTAATTATTGTAGAACTTTCATCTTGGGCTTGTTTTATAGCTAAACGAGCATAATTTTCATAAAAAACTATAAAGTTTTTCATTCCAAGGTCACATGATGTGACCTTTGATCTTGAATATCTAAGAAAGTGTACCTTCAATTTTTTTAGAAATACAAAGTGTTATACAGTTAAATGAAGTCTCTCTTTGGTGTAAGTTTCATTTTAAGAAGCCTTTGGGAACAGGTGTGAAGAAATGTCAAATATTGTATACACTTTTTTTACAAAAAAACATGCATCTGGCAGTTCAGACCAGAGTATTATATCAAATATTTAGGAGGGATGATCTGTACAGATACCTACAAACTTGATCTATTAAGGCAAGTATAGGTATGCTGTTGTGCCTGTACCTGCAGATACAGCTAGCTGTACAGGGTGTCCCAGCTAGAAGTGACACATTTTAGCACAAACTACTGACTAAACAAAATAAGATGAAATTATGTGATATTCACTATTAAGTTTTACTTGATTTGATTAATTGATTACATAATGACTTAGGACAGCAAGGCTAATATGATGCTATTTTATTCTTTTTTTAGTGTAATTGAATAGAAAAAAATAATAAAAATATCACATTAGCCTAGCTGTCCTAGATCATTATGAAACTAATAGTACTTATGTATGTATTCATGTGCTTATTGCTTATGTACATATATGCATACGCACTTATGACGTACCTTACCTCTTATCTAACTTTCAACATAACTTCTTACCAAACCTAAAAAAAGTAACTTATATTAAAAGATTTGATGTGACAAAACTTAAAGTTATGTTTTTTACATTTTTTTTTTCAATTTAGCATACATATACCGTTTCTTATAAATTTGAATGAGTTCTCTAATCATCAAGAGCAAGTTAAGAATTTATGCATTAAAAAAAAGAAAAGTTTAACTTTGAGAATAGGCAATTATTTTATAACACCCTGTAGAAGTAAGGTAAAATTAAAAGAAAGCTAAAAAAAATAACGAAAAATAAAATTAATCGTGAAAGTCCCATAATCTATTTTAAGTCAGTTTTCGGTGTTAAAATGTGAAATTTCTGGCTGGGACACCCTGTATAGCTACCTGCATCTGCAGGTATAGGTATGCACATCATACCTATACTTGTCTAAGTAGATAAAGTTTGCAGGTATCTACACAGATATATACTAAATGCATGATGAAATACTCTATACTTACACCAAAGAGAGACTGCAACTAGCTGTATAACATATTGTATTTCTAAATAAATTAAAGATACACTTTCTTAGATATTCAAGGTCAAAGGTCACATCATGTGACCTTGGAATAAAAACTAGATATTTTATTATAAAACAATTTTTTATTAAAACTATGCTCTATTAGCTTTAAAACAAGCCTAAGATGGAAGTTGTACAATAATTAAACGCGGAGTTATGAATTGTCCTTGTTCACCTTGTAAGTATAGATTTTGCATTTCTTATCATGTTTGCAGTCCTGCAATATGAATACTGTGTATCACTGAAGGCTATAATTTTACATACGTAAGTTTCTTTATGCCCTCTACCATCTTACCAAATCTCACGAAAATCTGAGATGATCAGGTTGTGAGCTGTGATGATTTGGCATAATAGAATTACCCGATATACATCTTTAAAGGAATATATTTGTCAAGTAATAAAAGTCTTCGACATGTGGCGAACATTTGTACGAGTAACCCGTTCCCACTACTTGGCAAATATCCACGAATGACGAATGTTTGTCAAATACACGAGTAATTGGAACCAGGCTTTACACAAATATTCACTTGTATATTTGTCGAATTCACAAACATTTGCGTATTTGCCAAAATACACGATTAGTGGAATCCAGGTTTTAGAACAATACACAGGGTTTAGGCAAATACACGAGTCATGGGATTTAAGCTTTAAATATAGCATGAAAACCTGTCTGTTTTTTCACCACGTTTGTTATCCTAATTTTCAGTTCGCAGAAAAGACACTGATATGAAAAAGTATTGTGTATGTGTATTTCAAGAGAAATATTGCGTTGATGTGCTTTTTCAAACTTCGTGGTTTGGAAAGAGATGTCGTAAGTATATTTACTTAAAAGAGACAAAACATCTCGCACCGGCCCTGATTAAATTCATTTATCACTTCGTTTTTCCGCCTTTAGCTCTGGCGGAAATTCCCCGTTTATTTAGATTAATATGGCAAAGCCAACTGCTTACTAAAATGTTATTATGTTATCTGTGCATTTAATAATACACTTATCTTATCATTCTTTCTTAGATTACGCGTTATTGACTCTGTTATAATTATGTTATTTTTGTTTCTATATGATTCATTTCTATTCGTATGTGGCCGGTTCAGTATACAACACTGTTTATTCATCTTTCATATTTTGTATAATCAGTTACCCATATTCAACATATATATTCGATGAGAAACATTAAACTTTACCTAATTTGTATTAATTTTGTCTCATCACTGTTTTTATAAAAGTAAATTTAATGATATCGTTATTAAACAACAAAAAATTATTTGCTTTTCCTGTTTGTATCTATATCTTAACTAACATTAAGGTGAGTAATTCACCGTTTTATATAATATTTTCTTAATCCTTTTTTTAATTCCAGATATTTCATAAAGCATCAAATCAAACTAATATGGTATTTATGAAAGTCTACATGCGTCATGATCAAAAAATCGCCGATATTGATAAGGAAGAGTATCAAGATGAAAATGTTAAAATATACGCGCCAAGTTGGGTAAGCCATGCTATACAAGCATTAAACGACAAAATTAATTCACCTCAATCGTGTCCCATAACACTAGTGGATAGATCTTCATCTATGAAGTATCTTCAATTAAAATTTCCTTTAAGTTTAAAAGACATCGTTATACTTTCCAGAAATGAACCTAGTAATGTATCCGGTCAAATTGCATTTGATTTATACGAACCGTTAATGAAATCCTATGAAATAATATACTCATTGAAAGACATTGTTCGTCAAATGGTTATAGTTGGACATGACGAAACGGAGGCGTATGGTGGTTATCCTGGCAGTAATCCACGAGCGCAAAATGTTCCAGTAATTTTAATAGACATGATAGGTCTACAGTTCCAACGTAGTTATAACAGCGGCCGACTTGTTTTAATCAGTAATAGTTTACCAAAGGGTATTATAGATGATTTTATATATGAAAGGATTGTAGGAGAAAAAAAGATTTCATATCAAAATGCTTTAAGTGACGATACTGGTCGTTACATTAAACGTAACAATGTGATATTTGACACAAAAGCGTACGAATTGTTTGTGGCTAATGATCTGCTTTTGACGTGTGTTGCACTAAACAAATTTACTGACCAGAAGGTGAAATTGAAGTTTTTAAAATACGGTACTGGATATTTTGCCGGTTCATTTGGAAGTATTGTAGAAAAGCATATATACCATGGTGTTGAAATTGGGCTTAAGAGATTCTTCGAGAATTATAGTAATAATGTCATATCTGCTTTGGAATTTCCATTTTATAAGGAGAATAGCAGAATTATAAAAATATGTGAGCAGTATAATGTTAAATATAAATTTACCACTGACGATGCATTGAAGCAAAATGATGATTTACTAATGGCAACAACCAATTGCGCTGATCCACATGCTATGCCTGGTAATGAAATGGGTTATTCAAGTGTAGACGCTTGTATAGCACAAAATTTGAAATCTAAAGCTTTTAAGTTTAATCCAATAATAAATTTAAAGATTGGTGAAGAGTATATTGACCTTGACCAAACAGGGAAGATATCAGCTGATGATCAAGATGTACATATCAATAATAAGGATGCAAGTACACAAACAGATTTATCTGAAAACGAAGCTTGCAGTAACAATAAATTTGCAAAATATGTGTGTGATATTTGTAAACAAGCGAAGAGACCTCAGTCATTTTCAAAAATATAATGGACTAGCGATGCATACATAAAGGTATATCCAAACTTTTTTTTAAGAATGATACATTATAATTTATAAACAAAATTGAAAAAATTATCAGATGAATACAGTTTTACTTTCAATATTCAGAGTGTTGATTTTATTTTTAGCAGATTTGTTAACCTCTATTTATTATATTATATATTAATAATATATTCTAATTAAGGTCTTAATTAATGCCTACTATTCACATGCAACCAAAATAAATATAAAATTTAGAAAGTTTAACGAACGTACGTCTGGAACTTTAGTAATGATTCAGGTTCTAAAGTAATTTTTTTGCATTAAACTATGTAGTTTCACACCTAAATAATTACTAATGTCCCAGACTGTACTACGTAACATATCTGGTAACTCTTTAGAAAATCCATGTGTAAAATGAAAATCTACGATCTATTTTTATACAAGGGTATATATAAAGCTATGTACGTAGGATAACGCTATACAATAAATAAAGAGCTATTTTCAACACCCAGCGAATCCCCTTCAGGTACTCTTAATTTTGAGAACAGAAAATAGTCGGATGGTACTGTAATGATCTTGCTATTTACATGATTATCAATGCTCACCACAATAATCATTACATACATAACTTCCATCAGGAAATCAATGAATCATAGGGATTGCCTTAGCAACAATATAAACAATAGTAATAAAATAAAGATTTCATTAATCCTAAAAAGCTTTTATTTACTCAAGAATATAATCTTAAGTATAACATTTAACTAAAAGGTAAGCTAACCCCTAGTACACTATAATACCAAGTCCGAACTAGAGTCACTCTATATTACTTATAAGAGTTGAGCCAACGCGAATGTCAATCCACCATTTTGGATCCAAAAATATACATTGCAAAAATTATTGGTTATGTTTGCCTGGCAAATGTCAAATGTTTCATAACTTGACATTTACTTCATTATAATTTACCATAGCTTATTTGAATTGATTAATATAATAAAATACCTAAATAGAGTAATATATATTCATATTTTATTTGCAAAATTGAGAAAAGACGAAACTACTCTCAGCTACAAAAAAAACTGTTAATGTCTTGTGCTCTAGTAAGTCAATTTCCATTTGAATTATTTCCGTAATAAAAACACTTGAAAAGCAGTGAAAATATTTTGCTTTATTATTATTTCAGAGTTATTACTCATATTCATATTTTGCATATTTTATCAAATGGGCCGACTAAGAAAGATATTTTTAACTTCAGACTGTCGACTGATAAGTTTTTTGTAAAGAATCCTCGACCACCTATTCCACTAAAGTTTTCGCAAATGTATGGCATACATTCAGGCAATAACATTTTTGTGATAAATAAATTTATAGACTAAGTAAGAGATAGCTATTCTGGAACGTGGAGACAATGCATAATTAGAAGCAAGACTCCATATTACTAGTGAATATAGTCAAATAGTGAATTACAGCTTGTACCTATCGAGATCAATCATGCAAAACTAAAAGATCTTCAAGCCCTTTGTGAAGTATTATCTAATATAGAACACAGTAGTTTCTATGATATTCTGGACACCAATGAGGACCCAGGTGACATTGTCGAGGGCGACAACAGTAGTGCTTACACATATTTTTTCTTTCATGCTAGAGATATGAATCTTTTGTTTAAAAAAGTATATATTTTAGTTTTTTTTTAAATCTGCCAGACCGATATATTCTAATTAAAACATCTTATGTTTAATAAAAAAGTAACAAATCTGTTTTACAAATTTTCGTCAAAAACCACAGATTTTTGGATTGTGTAAGAATCTTTCATAAACTGCACATAGTTCCAAATAATAAAAATTCTGGCCTTACATTAGTTTTTGGTTCTCCTAAGGGTTATAGTTTTTTGACAAATACCGTGTTTGACAGAAACCCTTCAATTGCAATTTATATTTCTTAAAAACTTGAAATAGATAAGAGAAATACATAAAAATTCTTCGATTTACTAAACATCATATTATTTGTCAAATTAAGGGCGATCTTTTCACCACCTTGTAACTTTATTTGGCAGTTGATTGTTATGGATACAATTGTAGAAACAGTTGTAACCATAGCAAGTAATTTTCACATAAATTTATGAGGAAGTGAAAAGACCTGTCCTATTATTATCTAATTTTGTCAAACTTTGTGTTTTTAAATTGGCATTAGTGCAAATGGATCCAACCAATCAGCGTCAATTCCCGCGTTCGCCCAACTCTTATAAGTAATATAGAGTGACTCTAGTCCGAACTATAGGAATTGTGAAAGAACAATTCCGAATTGAAATTCTCGAGGCACAACTCTGGAATTTTGTAACGAATACGCAAGTACGTTGTCCTGATGAAACAAAATTTTCTAGTGCGTTCAACAAAATTCGCTTTTAATAGCGTTCTTTTATTTTCAAAATACACCTGCGTAATAGATCCCTGTGACTATTATCCATAGACCGTGCAACTTTGATTTTAATTGGCCTTGAAAAACCCATTGTGAGCCACTCTTTCGATTATATTTTATTTTCGGTATCGTACTATAGTTTCTGTTTTTCGCCACCAGTTACTAATCAATGATAAAAACTTTCAGGATCATATTCTAAATGATTAAGAAACATGACTACGCGTTCCGCTCTTTGTGGTAAGTGTTCTCTCTTAACATTTTAGGTACCCAACGCACAGAAAACTTGCTTAATCTCAAATGATTAGTCACAACTGACTGAGTTGATCCATATGATATACCTACATACACTATTAAGTCTTCTTCGACGTCTTCCTGTCCTTAAGATCGCTTCATCCACTTATAAACTGTTACTTGTTTTGGGTAATCATTCCCATAAACAATTTCCAAGGTCGTGAACGATGTACTTTAATTTTTTTTAAATGTTAGAACAACTCGGACCTCATAATTAACATTTTCCATGTTTGTCTCAATCTATACGCGTCTAGCCTCCAACGTTTGATAAACTACGATATTTTTTCTCGGGTTTCAACAGTTTTCAAACTTTATCCCACTGAGTAAGTGGCGAAGTAACGAAAGTGATCGTTGGAAAATAATAATAGCCATGCCAAACTTCTCGGGTCTGTTTGAAAAATTTATTAGCTGCATCTCTGTCGGAATCATTCTTAATTATGTAATTACGCGCCGAGCGCTGCTGCAATTTTGTATTGCATTAATATACTTTATTAAGCTACATGATTCATTATAATGTATCAGCTCAACGCTATGAGAATTCTCAAACTACTATCGAAAAATCTCTGACGTGTATTCATGAATTTGCGTAAATGATTAAATGCGTGTTGCGTTTTATTCCATTTACAAATATTTGAAAGTTTTGAGACACCTTGTATATCAACTACTAGTCTAAAGCCTGGATCCCATTACTTGTGTATTTGACAAACATTCAGCATTCGTGGACGTTTGGCAAGTAGTGGGGACGGGTTACTCCTACAAATGTTCGCCACTTGTCCTTTCCCGTCGATTGTCGGTAAATATAACACAAATCAAAGACTTTTATTACTTGACAAATATATCCCTTAAAAATGTATATCTTCAAGTACAAATGTTTGCCAAATATACAAGTAGTGGGAGCGGTTACACAAATATTCATTTGCATATTTGTCGAATTCACAAACATTTGCGTATTTGCCAAATACACAAACTTTTCTTCCAGAAGTCCAGAATTTTGTCAAATTTTTATATGGGACTAGCCGAAAATGTGTTTTACATGAGGAAAATTACTTAACTGAATGGAAGTGAAGTTGATAGTTGACACCACTTGCCCTCAAGAGAGTTTTTAAGGTATCTATGGTAATCGGAAATATCAAATTTTGGTCATGTGCAAAATTCCAAACTCTTGGAATAAACAGTTTTTTAGATATTGAAAAACAAGAAAATTACAAATTTTTGTTTTTACTAAAGCTGCGATATGGTCTTACAATCATGCAACTCTTATCTAAATGAACCGTTTTTATACCTCTTACGGTTCTTGGGAACGTCCTAAAATGTTAACCACTCTGTATATATTGTATACTGGATTTTAATACGCTGGTGTAATAGAAACTGGAATACCTGTATTTTGAAAACGAAGATTTGGGAATATTTCTAGTTTTGACAAGAACAACGATGTATCATTCCTAAAAAGTAGTTAAGATTGTTAACAAGTAATTCAAAAATAATGTAATATCTAATTAATTAAAGTTTAACTACGATAATATAGTAAACTAATTTAGAGGTTATGTAAGTGTATATTTAAAAATGATGTATTCTCCGTGAGAATATTAACATTAAATATATTTTTAATATGTAATTGAAAGTAATAATAAAAAATATATTAAAAATAGAATAAAGTTTTTAATGTATAAACAACAACTCTCGTTTTATTTATTAGCAGTCTTTTTTAACTTTTATTATTTCTCAACTACATACAATTATTTATTAACTGAGCTAAAATATGCCCTAACAGAAAACGAAAAAGAAGAACGAGCCTGACTTTGGCTAGATTTCAAGAACGTAGGGGAAGAGGGGGAACAGTGTTACACGTACTACAGTGTTACACTTAATGTTTTTAGGATTGCTTTATATTAATTAAACATTGTTTATATTTTCATGTTACAAGTACTTTGGTGTTAACCAAGTGTAGGTGCATTTTGGTTAATATTTACTGATGGGTTTTCAAGAAATTAAGGTATGTATATGTTTAATATCAAAAGTAATTATTTCTAGTAAAATACAATTTACTTCAGGATTAAATTAATTAAAGCTAGATTATTAAAAATTTGTTTATAAGTAGTTTGTAAGCTTATTTACGCCAGAGAAGCACGAACTTAACCTCAAAACTGTTTGTGCCCTTATTAACTATTCGAGTATAGATTTTTGATAATTGGGGTACAGTGTTACAGTGGATAGTGGGGTTCGGTGTAACATTATTTATGTAACACTTGTGCAGATAGTGATCAGTCCAAGTTGCATCTAAGTGACAAAGATACATTATTCCTTTCAAATGATACCGATGTTGGAAACTTTGTGGTAATACAAGAGGCTACAATAAAACACAGAATTTTGTCAATTAGGGAAATTACACGTTAATTCAACTCATAAATTCGTACGTACAACGCAATAACATAAGAATTTTAAGTTGTTTTATTAACATTAACAATGTTAACCTTTCCTTGTAACTCCGTACCCCACTATTAGGATACAGTGTTACACAGAGCACCAGGTTGAATAAATCTTAATTTCTCTAAAAGTTGAAATAATCAAAGCAAGTTAAATGTAAAAGTTGAAACAAGATTCGTAACTCTTAAACTAGGAACAGAACAAATTTTAAAATTTTTATTTGGTTCTGAATTATATCAAAAAATATTTTTTGTGTAACACTGTTGCTCCTCTTTCCCTATTTATTTTGTGTTCCATATTTGAATATGCGTAAGTTTGAGCCCCGTAGCCGTGTTCATTTTCAAGGCAAGATTACTAAAAAATGGTAAAGATCTTTTATCCGCTTAGAACACTTTTCTCCTCTTGGGCGAAAGCTTTCTTTATTTACTTGTACCAATAATAACTATTAATAATAAAAGCATTTTGCTTTCGAGTTTTCATTGAGATATTATAAAAAATTTCTATAACAGTTAAAATGTTGTAAACATGTTTTTTGTCAGGCCTGATAAAGATAATCCCAAATTAGGATAAGTTGGAAAGCTGATCTCCTAATGATGTATAGTACAACGTAAATTTATTATGTTCTCTTTTTTAATTATGCATGTGTTGGGAAAGACCCTAAATGTAATTTTGTTGTACATCTTCCATTACATGAAGAATGAATTTATTGTTCAGCTTCAATGACATGTTCTTTGGTTCTATTAATGCATATACATTCACCTGTATGTAAAAATAATAATGCATTTGCACTTTCCATTTTAGTGATCAGAATTGGGCAAAATGTAATTTAATTAACAATTACAATTACTATATAATTGTAATTAATATATTTCTAATTGCGACTGTACACTTATAATTACGTAATTTAAAACGTAATTGTGCACATCAATTACACAGTAAAAAAAATCAGCCCCGTGAACAATTTTTAGAGTACTGGGTAACGATTTTAGAGTTAAAATCTAAAGTAGAAAAGACTTTTTTTCCACTGTATTCGTATAACAAAAATAGTTCTTCACTACTGAAATATATTTTCTCTCTAAATTATTAATTAACTCTATATAGATTGAATATTCAATCTAATAGTATTCTACTTTAAACGTATAACAAAATCCGATCTAATTCTAATTTTGTTAAGAGAAGAAAAACCGTTAAAAAGTGATCTACTTAAATTAGTAAAAAGATGTTTGCTAGTGTTGATGTTACCCTAGTTAGAGTAAATAAAACGAATTGGTACCAATATACGCACTTGACTGTGTATTTGGTAAGAGAAGCGTGTGCATTAACGACACTAACAAAACATGGCGACAATCAGCTGTCTGCTGTATTTGACCCCGACTTGCTGAATCTTTGAAATTTCGAAAGTTACTAAAATTGGTGGGAATTTCAAAATTTTACAGTTCTCACTAACTTAATGTAGTTGTACAATTTAAAACGTAATGAACACCTCGGCAAAATTTATAGATCAAAATTATGTTGACTAGACCAAATACAGGTATGTGTAATTGTGTACATAAAAATAGTACCTATATTAAGTTTAAATTTGTAAGATTTTGAAATTCCCGCTAATTCTAGTAACTTTTTAAATTGCAAAGTTTTTGACAGTTAACTAGACGCCTGTTGATATTCATGTCCTATGATCCATGTCTTTTTACTACGTCTGAACGTGAAACTTCGCAGTTTGTTTTAATAATTTATATAAGGTAACTTAAGACAGTTTTACTTGTTAAACATTGTATTAATACATGTATTGTTTTATAATTTTAGTAATTAGTGTTATTTATGATTAGTAATACGAGTACTTGGAAACTTGACATGTTCAACAGTAAACGCTTTTTTAAATAATTCATATTCAGTGTATTATTTTCAAAAATAAACAGAAATATTAAGAAATTAGTTACTTAAAAGCAATAATTATAATTGTATTTAATTCCCAGAACAAAAAACTAATTACATCATAATTGTAGTAATTTTGAACTTTGGCGGAGTTCACGAAGTGCTGCAAGGAAATCTCCTAATACACATTTCATGGGAATTGACAGGAAGCACGAAGAGTAGTTCCACTCAGCAACATTTAACAACCATACCATGGACCAAGAAAAACAATTTTGAAGTAAAGGTTCCGGGGTGTTCTTTAACCAAAATAGAAGTATCCTAACTGGGCTTGTATACATTTTTTTCAATACGTTCTTATGTCTTAATTTTATATATACTTTTTATGTATGTTTGTATTGCAATAAATAAATAAATAAATCGCGTGTTTAATTATTGACTTCGACCTTCAAAAAGTACACTATTTTCACTCTAAAATTCCAATCTAATTATAACAAAGTTTTATAACAATCTACTCTAAATAGGTAATATTTTTCCCCAAGTAAAGTAAAAGATTCAAAAATCAAGAGTAAAGTCTTACTCCGAAACGATTAGAAATTTAACTGTTTTAGTGTAAAAAAGTTGTAAATGTTTTAGAGTGTAATAAATCTACACTAACATTATATTGAAGTTAAGTCTAACGTCTATACGAAGATACAGATTAGATATTTTACTCTAAATGTATTGGAGCTAATTACATACTTTTTAGAGTGGTCTATTAGTAATAGACAGTAGGTAACGGGCATAGTAGGCATAGTAATTAGTAATAGGCAGTAAAGAATTTAGTGTAAAATTTTAACCTTAAACCATTCTGAAAGTCAATACATTTAAAGTAAAATATTGCCTCTTTAGAATGGAATTTTGTATAATTTGTTTTCTATTTAAATTGGAATTCTAGAAAGTACTAAAACTTAGAGTAAAAGTAGTGTAGTCTTTTATTCTGTGTGTTTTATTAATTTATGTATTTTATTTATTTGACTGTTTTAGTGTGATAAAGTTGCCACAAATGATTAAAAATATATTTGTTTTGGAGTGTGATAAATTTACGCTCACGTTGTATTGAAGTTAAGTTGATGATCTACACGAAGATACAGATTAGATATTTTACTCTAAATGTATTGGACTTTTAGAGTGGTCTAGTGCACTCTAGTGTAAAAAGTTTTTTACTGTGTATTAATTTCAACAATTGCTTCGTTGCTTTTAATTTAAGATTCAAAATATTGTTTAACGTAGAACTATGTAATTGTCGAGTAATTGCAAACGCGACAGGTTGTTTCTAAAAAGAAAGGATTGGTTTGTTATAACTATAGCTATTACGAGTAGAATCACTTCATGCATCCCATGTCAATTTTTGATGAAGCTTTACGTCGACATATAAAATAACAATTAATTTAAGAAGAAACGCCTTTTAAAAGTAGAGAGCCATCTACTTTGGTATTGCAATTATAATATCCTGCTAGTGAGTTGAAAAGGTCATCACCAAAATAAATTATTATATTGAACAATAGGTTTTACTGTTTTCTCTTCTTGACAATGCAATGCAATTAAATGGTTTATGCAACAGGAATTGACCTTACAATTAGGCACGTAAACTAACCAACTCAGTTTGAATTGTTCTCGAATAAATAAATTGCTATGCAAATTTATAGAAAATGAAGCAAACTGTTTTGGTGCAAAATCGATTTTCATCAATATTAAGCAATTATATTCGTACAGTGTCAATGCTATGCAATATCCAATCGTAATTTTTTAATTACGTTATCATATTTAGTAAATAATCTAATTCATATTGATGTAATCTGGATAATTAGGTCATTGATGAAATATCTTTGATAACTGGAAATGCATTGCAGTGTGTAGCATAGTTCTTATAAGTGTGTATTTAAAAGTTTTGATATCTGTTGTTATTGTCATGATTCAAAGGGAAAATGAAAGCTCGGAAGTTGTAGCGTAAGTATCTTGACAGCGTTTACATTATTTTAATAATAATATCGTACAGTGAAGAGTGCTATAAAAATTGTTTTCTAAATTATTATTAAATTGTTGTATTTGCTAAAGTATATTATTTATAACAGTGCTCCATCTAGGTAAGTTATTATTTTTATTTATTTATTTCTCTGTTATGCAATAAAACGTCGTAATCAAATTTAAAGAAAAAAGGATACATTACATTTCTAAAAATATATTATTTAAACAATCTGAAATTTATATAACTACACTGTTACCGTAATAATTCTTTAACTAATAAACGCTTTTCATATCCTATCTCGTAATAGTTATCCATACGTAATATTAATCCATTGACATTTTATTGTTATTATTTAATAACGCTATTAACCAAACGACTTTTTGCTTTTATCACTTTTATAAAAACTTCTTATAGAAATTTCAACCAAAACTTTTTTCCCAAAAATCTTTTCCCTCAAAATTTTTTTCCCCAAAATTTTTTTCGCCCAAAATTTCTTCCCCCCCAAAATTCCCCCCCTAGAATTGTTTCCCACCAAACCCAAAATTTTTTCCCCCCAAAATTTCCCCCCCCAAAATTTTTTTCCACCAAAAATTTTTTCCCCCCCAAAATTTTTTTCTCCAAAATTCTTTTCCCCCAAAATTTTATTCCCCAAATTTTTTCCACCAAAATTTTTTTCCCCAAAAATTTTTTCCTCAAAATTTTTTCCTTTAAAATTTTTCTTCAATTTTTTTTTCTTTTGGTATGTTAACAATTTTAAATTACAACTAGCATTTTAATATATGAACTGAAGTGATTATTTTATTTTTCTCGGCTTTCAGCTGTTTTCTCAGCGGTACGTTAAACGAAATATAGAACGAAGTTCTAACTCTAGATTTCAGTCTCAGTGCAGCAACTGAACGCGTAACACTTACCTCTCTTCACATCCGTATTTAAACGTCTACAAGAAAAAAATGATGTCATTCACAACTCAGCTTATTGATAACCTAAGGGATCTTGCATACAACCCGCAGCTACAAGGAAATGCTCGAGCCATCTCGAGTGCTTTAAAACAATGTACCTCGGCTATATGGAGAATCAATAGACCACTGGAAAAAGAAACATCTATAGGGGTTAAGAATCATCTATCAACCTGCTTGGGCCAAGTGAGATCATACAGGGAGATTATTAAAGCGATGAAAACTATAGGTGGAAGCAATAGTCAGCGAAAAGAGACAGTTCGCAATCGCGTGGGCTAATATGAAATCAGCTTTTAAGTCACGTATCAGAACAGCTGTAATCACCAACACCAGACATATCGAGCCGAAGGCTTTCATGCAGGACTGCTCGACCATTTTTCAGAGACGTATTCTGAATTCGTTGAAGAAAGATGCGGCGTTAAAAGTAAACGCAATTTTAACAGGCATTTTCGAAGTCAAAAAAGGAGATACTATTATAGAAGAAGTAAAGTATATCAACACCAAAAATGCAGCCATATAACAAGACAGTAATTCAGCCCAATGGTTCGTAGACAATATTCAAAACTCTATCCTGAAAGATCTCGAGGAATTTCAAGTAAGTTTAAAAAATCTTATAAGTTAGAAATAAACTAACGTGTGCGTATATTGTTTATCTAGCAAAAGGAAAGCGGATGGAGCCTCAAATCAATCATCAACCTTCAAGTAAACATCAACAAGTTTATCCAGCAACTAGGCTCATCATACATCGATCTACCCAAGCAGATTAAAAGGAAGGAAGTTTGCATCAATGTGCACAATAATGATGAAGCCTGCTTCGCATGGGCCGTGACATCTGCATTATATCCATCAGCTCGAGAACCAAATTCTAGCAGGGTTAGCAGTTACCCGCACTTCTCTACAGTACTGAATCTAAAAGATATCTCAATGCCGATGACGATTAAACAAATACCCAGATTCGAATACCAAAATAATGTCTCCGTTAATGTATACATCCTGGAGAAGCAGAAGGGTAAGAAAAAGTTCAGGGTGCGTCCTACATATCTAACAAAAGATAAGCAAGATAAACACTTCAACTTGCTGCTGCTCCAGGATGTATATTATGATGAAGAGGTAACCAGCTTAGATTCTAAGCCACGCTATCATTATGTATAGATCAAGAATCTAAGCCGGCTCTCATCACAGCTCAGTAATGAGCAACATAGTAAATTCTTCTGTGATAGGTGCCTCCACTATTTCAGATCGGAAAAGGAATTATCGATGCATGAAGTCGACTGTGTTAAAATGAATGAATGCAAAGTTAGGCTACCAACAGCTGAGTAGGCAAAAGTGCTATTTAAAAATCATAAAAACAAAGAGTCAACGCCATTCATCATATATGCCGATTTAGAGTGTCTGCTGATACCGACTAGTGAAAAGGACAAGATACAAGACCATATCCCTCATAGTATAGCATACTACGTTAAATGCCACTATGATGATACCTTGTCCTTTTACCGGGCTTACCGTGGTGAGGACTGTCAGGAATGGTTTGCTCGAGAGATGAAGCAGTTTGCTGAGAACGTTGAGACGGTGTTTCTTTGCCCGCTACCTATGGACACCCTATCGCCTAAACAAGACGCTGAATTCCGTACCGCTTTAGAATGTCATATATGTATGGAGCCATTTTCTGTAGATAGCCACAAAGTAAAGGATCATTGTCATCTTATCGGTAAGTATCGTGGTCCCGCCCATACTAATTGTAACATCAACTACAAGGACAGCCATACCATACCCGTAGTTTTCCACAACTTAAGCGGGTATGACAGTCATTTCATTATTAAGAACCCAGCTTCAGACTTTGACGGACGAGTAGATCTCCTTCCTATCAATAAAGAGCGCTATATATCTTTCACTAAGAATGTAGAGCACAATTTAGTAAAATTCAGATTTATAGACTCTTTTAGATTTTTGGCTGGCAGTCTCGAAACTCTAGCATCCTATCTAGAGGAATTTCCAAATTTAAAATCACAATTCCCAGACGAATTAGACGAATCGAAATTCAGAATTCTGACTAGGAAGGGGGTCTTCCCTTATGATTACATTAATAACTGGACGAAACTTGACGAGACACAATTACCGGACAAATCCAAATTCCACAATAGTTTAACAGACACAGCTATAACAGATAAATGCTATACTCATGCCGAGAATGTATGGGACTCTTTCGGTTGTCAAAATTTAGGCGAGTACAGCGATTTATATTTGAAAACAGATGTATTGCTTCTAGCTGACGTTTTTGAGCAGTTTCGGTTTAACAGTTTGAAAAACATACGGCTTAGACCCAGCGCATTACTATACCCTACCCGGATACACTTGGGATTGCATGCTCAAGTTATTCTGGAAATTAATGCCAAAATTAATCTGGAACTGCTTACATATATTGACAAAGTTTTGTTTATCGCGCGCGGTATTCGTGGTGGTCTAAACCAATGCTCAAAACGGTATGCTGAAGCCAATAACAAGTTTTTACCTAATTATAATCCTGATGAAACATAAAAATTCCTACTTTACGCGGACATTAATAATCAATACGGTTGGGCGATGTCTCAGTACCTACCATATGGAAGATTTGAATGGGTAGAAGGTAATGATGATTTAGACAACTTTAATTTTAATCTACCAGCAGATAATCCTGAAGGATACATTCTCGAGGTTAATCTAGAATACCCTCAAGCCATTCACGACGCCCATGCAGATCTTCCATTTTTTCCTGAGCATCGCACGCCGCCAAATTCAAAAAAGACAAAATTAATGGCAACGCTTACTGATAAGAAGCAATACATCATACATTACCGGAATTTACAGCAGTTTAGAAAATGGGTTGAAGTGAACCAAAATTCATCGCGTTTTGAAATTTAAACAATCTGCGTGGTTAAAATCATATATAGACTTAAACACTGAACTTCGTAAGCAGGCTAAAAACGAGTTCGAGAAGAACCGTTTCAAACTTATGAACAACGCGGTTTTCGGCAAGACGATGGAAGACATTAGAAAACACTCGATAGTCAAATTAGTAAACAAATGGGATGGGCGTTACGGTGCTGAAGCGCTCATCTCATGCCCAACTTTTAAATCCAGCACGATCTTTACCGAAGATTTAGTGGCTATCGAGTTGAATAAAACGGAAGTTCAACAAACCCATATATATATATATATATATATATATATATTATTATATATATATATATATATATATATATATATATATATATATATATATATATATATATCGGTATGTGTATATTGGACATATCAAAATTGAAACTATATGACTTCCATTACTCATACATGAGAAGACGTTTCGGCGACAAGGCACGAATTTGTTATAGTGATACGGATTCCCTAGTATACGTTGTAGAAACGCCTAATCTGTATGAAGTAATCAAACAAGACGCTCATGAACATTTCGACACCAGTGACTACCCCGAGAATAAAATATGACATCCCGCGCGTTAATAAAAAAGTATTGGGTATCATGAAGGACGAGAACGCCGGTAAGGTGATGACGCATTTCGTCGGCTTTCGCTCTAAGATGTACTCGACGAAGGCCTTTAGAGATGAAGATGAAGAGATGTTAGATCTGCAGAAAATGGTGCAGGAGGGCAAAAGCGAGACGGGAATTCAGCTGGTTCTGGCAAATAAACGAACAGTTAGGAAGGCAAAGGGTGTTAGAAAACACAGTGAAAAACACTATCATATTTGATGACTATGTTAACTGTCTAAACGTAGGCAAGGAGGCATCTGTGCAACAAAAACTATTCAGATCTGATAAACATCGAGTTTCAACCATCTCTCAGACGAAAATCGCGCTAAGCCCTCATTCGCGCTATAAAATTCCAGGTTCGTACGACACTCTACCGTGGGGGCACTATACCTGCCAATAGTGCTACAATGTAATATTTAGGTTAGGATATAAGTTAATGTTATGTTTTTTTTATTCTTCCGGCAACAAAATTGTAAGCGTAATTAGGCTATATTAGACGTTTTCTTCTGCATTTTATGATTAAATCCAAAGAATCATAAACATTTTAGCACGATTTGAGAATGCTTTGTCACAAATTGTTTGTTCTAGCAACAGTTTGTAAAGTGATACTGTCAAAACTAGAGAGGCGCAGTATCTTACGATGACTTCATAATTTTAAGAACACAAACTCAGCAGTACGTATCACCTTATTATTACTGGCCATCGCCGAATCAACGATTGTTGTATACAATAAAATGCTATTATGTGAAGAATTTAACTTTCTACGTCTTTTTAATCTCAACGGTTTCTTTTGGTTCTCTTTGTGTTGAAACCTTTGATTTTGTAGCCATTCCTGAGAATCGAAAATAAATATTAAAACCACGTTAAACAAAAAAATATTTATAGAAGCGGATTACTCATTAAATAATCATAATTATATTATTTTCTAACGATAAAAAGTTTTTGCCATTTTTGGGGGCATACTGTCTTAATAAAACGCTGTTACATAAACCATTATCACTTCCAAAGATTAAGAATGAATGTTTTTACTGACAAACCTTTAATTTATAAATAACCCACATTATATGTAAGCAAGAATAACAAAATTTCGTTGTTAAAAAATTAAGCTATTATAGAAACTTAATTGTATCTTTCAATTAAAACTACAATGAATAAATAAAGTAACACAATATTTACTATTTAAGATGTTATTAATTATTTGGTTTCACTCAATCCATCTACTTACATACATACATATGGTATACGCTTCATTCCTTATGGACTCTTATGAGAAGACAACGTCATTGGAGGCATACACAACTGATAACTACATACAATATATACTAATAGGAGTTGACAGAGTACGATAAGTATTTATTTAAGTATACATGTCTCCAAGCATTTAACTTGCGTTTTTTGTTCATATTAATCAATTAATCATATTATCAGAAACAATGCACGAAGGCTGATCATACTAAAACGTTTCTTTAATAATTTATTGTATAATATCCAGGCATAGATTTACCATATTCGAGACCCCAAGCTAAAACATCTTTGAGGCCCCCATCGTATTGTCCATAATAACATTTTAATTGTGAGAAATGGTTTTAGGGAATAATTACATTTTTGACTAAAGATTTCATATTTATATTCGAAATTTAACATTTTTAATATAAAGCAACTTGAGAAAAAAGTGAAATATTTATTATTAAAAACGTTAATTGGAATAACACGTTTTGCTCATTACATAAACATATAACCATCTTCTCCATTGTAATTTAGCAATCTATAATATTATTTAGTAATTTTTGAGGCTCCCTGGAACCCGAGGCCCCAAGCTGTAGCTTATTTATAGTTTAATAATAAATCTGCCCCTGGAAATATCTATTAAAATGTTTGGAAAAGGAACTCATGTTTGAACTCTATTTCTTTTCCTTTATTTGTTCTCTATAAAACGTAGTATAATTAAAATTACTAGTTAATTTTAAACTGTCTCCTTAAATTATGTACACTTATTTTACTTGTTATGTTGTAACAGTTCTGTTAGTTTCGATTGAATGTTAAGACACAGCATTATCTATCTATTATGCGATAATACACGATAGAGTCCTTTGCAGTCGTTATAAAAAATTGTGGTTGATGCTTACAATTATCATATTTTCAAGGCATTAAAGACGATGAACTTGTGACTAGTAGTAGTGCAAAAAATGGAAAAATATTGTTAAAGGAAAAAGACCCTTTAATATGGAACCATTATCACTTAAGGTCAATTTGTCAAAAGGTAACTTGTAGTTACCACTAAGGTTGCAACAATTTAAGTCAAAAAGTCGGATACACAGTGTCGCTAAGTTCCTTGCCTAAAATAGGCCCTGTAATTACTAATATTTTTACAATATGATTATTAATATTTAAAAAAATAAATTCCATATAAAAGTAAATAAAAAAACAGCTTCCATTATAATCTTAAACGAAACGTAAAGCAAAGAAAAGTAGGAACATTTATTTTAGAATAATTTTGTTACATACTTTGGTACAATAACAACTCGAAAAAATTCTTGTATATCAGTTGCACTTGCAAGAGATTCAGACAATTGATAATCAATTAAATTATAATAATATTGAAAATTATTTCACGAATGACTCTAGAGGTACTAAAATTTTAATTATTATATATTAAAAAAACTAAAACAAAACCTAACTAAACTTATAAATAACAAAAAAGTCTAAGTAGAAAATTATGCTAAATAAATGTTGAAAGAAAATATAAAATTCAATTGCAGGATTTTGTAGAATATCCTTTTTGTTTAATTACTTCTAACGTTTTTTCATATTTAAAACTAATTTAGGTTTTCTCCGGCTGTGATTTTATTCCATTCTTCATCCAACACTTCTTTTACAGCAGCTTAGAATATTATGTATTGTTATCGAATTCGTCTCTCCAATAACCTTCAAAGGTTCCCAATGGACTTTCGAGCTGGGGGATCTCTAGGGAATTCTAGGTAATGTCATTATTGACCTACTTTGTTTAAGAAAGGATCCACTAATAACTGATAACTAAAGAATTAAAAAATGAACTTGATTATGAAGGAAACATGAATGGGACATGAGGAAACATGATGGTCAATGATGATCAGTTACATTTTCAGAAGGATGGGGCTCTAAAAGATGGTATCTCAATAACAAGATCAGTTTTTAAAATAATAAACTTGAGTTGGCTGTAAGTAAAGGATTGGACTGCCACAATTTGGCATCAGTCTGTATGTGAAACGTGTGAGACGTTTGTATGTGAAATAATTTAAATCATATTGAAAATGGGTTGTTAAAAGACTTACCTCTGTATCTCAGCAATCCATGGTCCGATTTCAATTATTTTGCTCCAAAGATTCCTTTTTCATTCCCTTTAAAATGATCTGTCACAATGGGGGGGGAGGTCAAAAAGTTGGTAGAGTGGGGATAAGGGTGTGAGATGCAAAATTTTGACAATTTTGTATTTAAATGTCTCCCTCGAAAAATAAATTGACGTGTTTTTGCTGAAATCGATATTTTGTTTAACTTAGGAGATATTCAAGGTGGAAAGTTTCAGATGAATACACTGTAACACATTGCACTTAAACGTCATTGCGCAGTAGTCTATACGCAGTAGTCTATACGCAGTATTGATTATAAATTGTCTTTTTATAAGGTTTTCAACCGTAAAATGCTCCATTTGCAAAATATAAAAGATCATAACTTAAACGTAATTTAAACGTAAACTTTCCGTATATGTAGAGCAAAACTATATTAGAAAGTTTATGATGTAGACCATTTAAAGTAGTAAATCAAAATGTAAGCATACGTTAACACATACGGGCTGAGGGTTTATTTCTAAACCGGTTTACTTCCGAGGATGTTACTCCCTTACATTCCTTGTAGTTTTTTATAACTTTTTTTCGCTGCCAGAAACACAAAATAATAATATAAATCTGTGAACGCAGAATGAAGTGGTGTGAGGAAGTTCACCAATAGAATTTAATGAAACCTATCATGGAGCAGTGCAGGGACCTCATCTCACTGTAATAACCAGAAACAGCCACCTGGTGTACCAAAAACATTTTGGCCTAGGGAACGATTGCACAGTGTCCTTTCGTTTACAATCTAAAAGATGAATACACTACAAAATATATAAATAAATGAAGACGACGGTTTATAAACTACTAGTAATCACTTATTCTTTGTTCAATATCATGAAAACTATCTGGTTACTATGTTACTAACCAACTTATTCATTAGACAACTGAACATTTCAAAAATTCAATAACATTATTCTTAAGGCGATAAGTCACGCTTATCCCACATTAAACGATCATTACAAGGCGCGTACTGCGTCGCGACTACTTCTACTACGTCGATATACGAAACATCAGAAGGAAATAGACTGAGTTATTTGTATTTTTATAAACCTGTAAATGTAGCAAAAAGAAAACGTTTATTAGAAAAAAATTAAGTCAATTGGATAGTTAAAGGGTTATAGAATGCGTGAAACATGTTAAACTAAACAATTTGTAATATTTATGTAAATAAATGGCATTAAAAACAAAACTTCGTTACTATATGTATTAAAACATTTAATTTCTAGACTAACTACATTTAATTGAACCGGATTGCATTAAGTATTTTCACATAATCTATAAACATGTAGGTAACTGCTCATATTTTTATTTTATGCAAATTTTGTTTAATTAATAAATAATAAATAACAATAACCAGATTAAAGTAGAAAGCTGCATTGCCCATCTCAGTTACCCTTAGTTATTAGGCTAATGCACTATCATTGTCGTATATTGTCGAATTCTAAATGTCTGTTAAGATTTACAATCGCCTATATAAGATACAAATACTAACGTCGCTCATTTATCATAATAACATAGTTGGGCAACTGGTTAAGTTTTTCGTATCTATTCCGTGGCCGGTGTGCGAGCTTCGGGCGCTATCAGCTGCCGGTTGCAGTCGAGTGCCCTTCTCTGTTCGATTAGGTAACGCACGGTAGGTATTTTTTACTATAGATGGTTTTCTGAGCAATAGAATATGGAATACGTTAAGATAAATTAATTTTAAGTGAGGTCGCGTCTTATGCTGTTAATAGTTACCCAGAGTATGTCACATACATATATCGCTCCGATCGGGCGTTTTGGTTCATTTACAAGCTTTGCTCTCAGGGCGGTAAGTTCAACTTACCGTCCAAGGCTCGGTAATAAAGTACCTAGTCATTTAAGTCGAAAAACACTCACTATCATTCTAAAATTCGTCCGGATTGAGACAAAAATTGTTTTTGTTTATTCAACTCCGTAACAACCAGGCACATTAACCGACTAAAAATTCACATTTTCAGTGTGATGTATTTAATGTTTACTCTATATATTTAAAAATCACTCATAGATCCGATCGAACAATAAATAGTGTAAGCTGTAAGTCTCGGTTAATATGGAGACTTCCGCTACGCGTCGGTCTCCACACTATTAGCCTCGACTGGTAAAGCGTACCTACCGCCTCTAATACTTAAATAACTATTATATACCAAGGGCGTTAGGATGATGATAATGCCAGGAGGGGACGATGTTGCAATCCGAGGACCTCAAAGGCCCGAGGAATGGAAGTCGCTCGATGGGCATTACCATCTAGTAACGCTCGTGGTGTATACAAAATTTTATTTTTCACGAGAATATATTGTACAAGTAGAAAATTAGTTTTATTTTATAATATTGTTAGCGTTGCCAAGGACGTTGTTTATATATTTATAAAGCTAGGAATTTTTTTGTTTGTCGGATGGTAACAACTTTTACTAAATCTACAAAAGTCAAACAGAGATATGACAATTTAAATTCAAATGTTTTGTTGTTACCAACATGAAAACAAAAAAAGTCTTTATAGCACTCATGGCATCTAAAGAACAAGTTAATTTTATTTAAGAAATTTCTGCAGAATTCGGCACAAAAGAATTCGCGGATCACGCGCCCAGAAACTACGTTGCAAATACTCGTTATTTGTTGTGTTGCAACGTATGTACTCGTACGCAAACATTGACTATTACAAACAAATTACTACGAATAGAACGTCGGACCCGATTGCAAAGTATACGATACGATGAGCGGGCGCTATAGACTATAATGCCCTGGTTGTTATAGAGTTGTTTATATAGTTCGTATCACAGGTATAAACAAAGAATAATATGCAAGTGAAACATAAAAGATTTTTATTTTCAAAACAACTCGACATTGGAAATTTACCCGATTTGGTCTAGAATTCTCATAAGGTGTATTTGAGGATAGCCCTAATTAGGAAAGCCCGATCAAGTTCCTATGAGTACCCGATTACGTCAGCCCCAATTTATTTCAAGGATAAGTTACTTAGGGAAGCTTGATTAAGACCTCATGAAGACCCGATCGGGATAGCTACAGTTTTTTTCTGGATTAAACTACGTAGGGGAACCACTTAAGATCGTTATGAAGTATCAAAAGGGGCAATCTGAGGTAATTTTACAATTAAATAACTTAAGAAAGAACGATGAGGCCCCCACGAAGGCCCCAAAGAGACAACCTCAGTCCTTGTAAGGTCCGGATAAGATGTCCTAATAAGGTTCTTATAAAAGGATATTGCGTTACTTGGTTTCACAATGTCCTAACAACAAATACGATTGTTTTATTATAACAAAGGTTAAATAATTTGCACTTTCTCCAATATGAGTTACATTTTATCCTATCTTACATCCAAAAATACTGCAAAACACGAACGAATTCAATTTTCATATATAATTTAACAATTTTTTCTAAATTTCTAATTTTTTCCGATAAAATTTGTCATTTCAACTTATAAACATAATGAAAAATTATCATCTCTGACTGGGATTCGAACCCAGGAACGCTGCTATCCAGGCAGATGCTCTACCAACTGAGCTACCTGAGACGACTCCCAATTGAAACGACAATTTTTCATATAAGATGGAATTAATGTTAACAAATGAAGTATACTAATTATTTGCTATGTATAAATTGGTTGTTCGCTAATCCGCGACTCAGTTTTTACCAACTATCACAGCTGAATTAGATTTTTAGAAATATTCTTCCATAGGAAAATTAATAATAGTAAATGAAAATTAATTGTGATAATCACAGAAATACTGCAAATTAGTTTAAGAACTTATAAACATAATGAAAAATTATCATCTCTGACTGGGATTCGAACCTAGGACACGCTGCTATCCAGGCAGATGCTCTACCAACTGAGCTACCTGAGACGACTCCCAATTGAAACGACAATTTTTCATATAAGATGGAATTAATGTTAACAAATGAAGTATACTAATTATTTGCTATGTATAAATTGGTTGTTCGCTAATCCGCGACTCAGTTTTTACCACCTATCACAGCTGAATTAGATTTTTAGAAATATTCTTCCATAGGAAAATTAATAATAGTAAATGAAAATTAATTGTGATAATCACAGAAAGTCCTGGGTTCGAATCCCAGTCAGAGATGATAATTTTTCATTATGTTTATAAGTTCTTAAACTAATTTGCAGTATTTCTGTGATTATCACAATTAATTTTCATTTACTATTATTAATTTTCCTATGGAAGAATATTTCTAAAAATCTAATTCAGCTGTGATAGTTGGTAAAAACTGAGTCGCGGATTAGCGAACAACCAATTTATACATAGCAAATAATTAGTATACTTCATTTGTTAACATTAATTCCATCTTATATGAAAAATTGTCGTTTCAATTGGGAGTCGTCTCAGGTAGCTCAGTTGGTAGAGCATCTGCCTGGATAGCAGCGAGTCCTGGGTTCGAATCCCAGTCAGAGATGATAATTTTTCATTATGTTTATAAGTTCTTAAACTAATTTGCAGTATTTCTGTGATTATCACAATTAATTTTCATTTACTATATATATATATATATATATATATATATATATATATATATATATATATATATATATATATATATATATATATATATATGTTTGACAAGCGGTGCTTTTGAATACCAAAAATATATTTTGTTCTAATTTTAACAAAATGCTCCTTCTGTCCTATATACACTATAAAAAAAATACTAGAGCTAAATATATACAGGAACAATGATATATAAACAATTTTCTTATAACGGTGCTTTTGAATACATTAGGTATATATGGGTGCTTTTGAATACATTATGTATATATGGGTGCTTTTGAATACAATGAAGCATATACCGGTGTTTTTGAGTACATGTTTATATTAGTCTATATCCATGAGTGCTTTACTTTAACAATAACAATTAAGCTAAATCTTTAGCATTTAGTTTTTAACATAAGATATAAGGAATATACTTCTGCAAAAGTTAAAATTTATGAAAATACCTTATAAGAGTAACGAAACAAAAAGAATAATAAGAAACAAAGTTATCATAATTAAATAATTATTATAATTATATTTAATAAATTAAATTATAATAAATTATTAATTAATACATTGAAATATACAATTAATAAACATAATTTACAAACTTTTTATTTCATTTATTGTAGATAACGGTTTTCTTGAATACATTACAACTATACTGCTGCCTGAATCAAAAACCTGGATAACTCCATCTGATCAGAATTTGTTTCTTCAGACTTCTAAAATCTATTGTTTGACCTAGTTTTACAAAATAAAACAAAATATTGACAGTAATATTATTTTATAATGACTACTTGATGAAAATTTGGTAGTTAAAATTTAGTCTTAAAATTCAAAGTAAACAATTGACAATCAGGTGGAGTAAGCATATATGGGTGCTTTTAAATACATTAGGTGTATATGGGTGCTTTTGAATACATTAGGTATATATGGGTGCATTTGAATACATTAGGTATATATGGGTGCTTTTGAATACCTTGAAGCATATACCGGAGTTTTTGAGTACATGCTTATATTAGTGTATATTAGTGTTGGGTTCGCGATACCACCCGCGTATCACGACACTTGCGAATCGAAACCATTAGCCGTGTGAAGTGTCGACTCCTTCACGACTCTTTAACGATACTTCGCATTTACACATCATGCATGCGCTAGTTCATATAATATAATTGAAACGAGCAGTCAAGATTCATAGCTAATACGTAAATCATAAACTAGGGATTAAAAAACAATTAGGTTTATGAGTAAATTCTGTTATGGTTATATATTTATGCATTAAGTACATTAAAAGACATTAAATTATTTATACACCGCATTTGTTCTAACATTTGCTATAGAAAATTAGTATGGGAAATCTGAAATATGCCAAATAGTTCGTTCTCGAATAAAAGTCGGTGAGATTAATAGTTGCAAAACAATTTAAATAATTTGTTATTATTCTTTTATTCGAAAAACGTACAAGAAATAATACATTACAAATAAAAAATAAAGATACCCAATTAATAAGACAACGTCTTATTAATTGGGTATCTTTATTTTTTATTTGTAATGTATTATTTCTTGTACGTTTTTCGAATAAAAGAATAATAACAAATAAAATTTAAAAAAAAAGTTATGCTTGTAACGGGGTTCGATCGTGCATTCCACCAGCCCGTATAGTTTAGCAAGCCACGGTTTGCCATCGAACCACGGAGGCGTTGCGTCAACTTTTCAGGTTTCGGCTTTTAAATTAATGTTTTGCAAATAATTCATGAATTTATAATTTTAACTAAAAAATCTACAACAAAATAGTTTTATATGTACGTCTTATTCAATGATTGTTGGCCAGTTCAACAAATCTGCCTTTAATTTCTTTGTAAGAATAATCAAGCAACTTCGAATTACACTCTAATAAGAGCGATACTGTTCGACACGAAGTGTCGCGACACTTCAAGTGTCACGACCACGAACAGTATCACGACACTCGACACCCAAGTTCCCATCACTAGTGTATATCCATGCGTGCTTTACTTTAACAATAACAATTAAGCTAAATATTTAGCAATTAATTTATAACATAAAATATATGAAATATACTTCAGCAAAAGTTAAAAATGTAATTATAATTATACTTAAAAAATTAAATTAATAATAAATTATTAATTAATACATTTAAATATACAGCTAATAAACAAATTTACAAACTTGTTATTTCCGGTATTGTATATACCGGTTTTCTTGTATACATTACAATTATACTGCCGCCTGAATCAAAAACCTGGATAACTCCTTCTGATTATCATTTGTTTCTTCAGACTTCTAAAAGCTATTGTTTGACCAATTTTTACAAAATAAAACAAAATATTGTATCACTTTTAAATATAATATAGTTCAAAATTGACAGTAATACTATTTTATAATGACTAGTTGATGAAAATTGGGTAGTCAAAATTTAGTCTTAAAATTCAAAGTAAACAATTGACAATCAGGTGGAGTAGCATATATAGGTGCTTTTAAATACATTAGGTATATATGGGTGCTTTTGAATACATTAGGTATATATGGGTGCATTTGAATACATTAGGTATATATGGGTGCTTTTGAATACCTTGAAGCATATACCGGTGTTTTTGAGTACGTGCTTATATTAGTGTATGTCCATGCGTGGTTTACTTTAACAATAATAATAAATATACATCTGTAAAGTAAAAATTATATAAATACATTATAAGAGTAATAAAACAAAAAGAATAATAAGAAATTAAATTATTTTATAATGACTTCACGATGGAAACCTAGTCAAAATTTAGTCTTAAAATTCAAAGTAAACAATTGACAATCAGGTGGAGTAGGCGTATGTGAGTGCTTTATACATTATTGATGCTTTTTTTATACATTATTATACATGCTTGAATACATTGCACCATATACTGGTGTTTTTAAGTACATGATGGTATATGCTGTTTTTGAATACATCAGAACTGCATACCGATAGTTTCGATTATAGTTACTACACATTTATGTTGATTTGAAGGGGAAAGTTTTCATTTTGATAATAATAATTGCGTCGAGTAGATAAAAATACATTTTTAACATAAAAATTATAAGAAACTCTGCACCCTCGCTACAATATACTAAGTATAACTATGAAGGTGAAGGAATAATATTTATCAAAACTTGTATGCAGAATTTCCTTATATAAAATGAAACATTATAATTATTTAAATATACGTAATATTATTATAATCAATGGTTTTTATTATGTTATTGAATTGTATCTTGAAAAAGTGTAGAATTCCTCGTATTGTGTACTCAGGTTTTTGCGTACTTGGATATGTAGTACTTACTGCTGTTTTTGTATATAGGAGTCTGATCTTATGTAAAGTGTCTGATCAACCCAAGTACTATTAATGCTGTTAAAGAAGATAATGAATATTTTTCCACCTATTAAATATAGTAAATAATTATACGATATATACGATGTATTCTATATATTAGTGTTTTTGAATACATACGAGTACATTGTAAGTACTCGTAAGTACGTAAGTAAGTACGAGGGCGCAATCTTCTCGGCCTGATCTAGAGATGGCGCTGATAGTATGAATTGAGTAGAGTCACTGCATCTAGTTACCTAGGCCAGCTGGTCGACCAGAGTACCGCAAACCGCCGCCATATTAGGGCAAACGAAGCACGAAATTGTTCATTAATTGTTCTGTATTGTATTTAATCAAATCCACGTATACTTTAAAAGGCTTTTCTTATTCTGAAAGATCAAATCTCTAATATGTCAAACACGCAAAACGTGGTTTTAATTTGTCCACTATTAAAAATCACCCTTTTCTGCCCCAATATGGCGGCGGTTTGCGTTACTCTGATCGACCAGCTGGCCTAGGTGACTAGATGCAGTGACTCTAAAATTGAGTAGAAATCCTTCAATTAGAGTCTCGCCAAGGCAGCCATTTTATTTCACAACACGTGGCGCCAAATTTGAAAAGTACAGAAAAATATTGGCATACATGTGAACGGTATTTGACTCAATTAAAAAACACGAAATAGTAGGTTGTGTATATAAAACATTATTTGGTAGTAAAATATCAAAGTCCATCTCATTAACCCTATTGTGATATAAAATGGCGGGCGCTGCGGCAACGCATTGGCCTGACTAATTGAAACTGCAAACTACATCAATAGCGACTTCGTCATTATACGGCCGTACCGATCATTTTTTTGGTAATCGGTAAGTCTGCTAATAATTTAATTTTTATAATTTTTTTGACGGAACAGTACCAATTAAGGTTATCTATGAACACATGTTCTATGAATTAGGGAAATAGAAATGTTAGATTTTATTAAAAGTCAATAAATATATAGTTTATTTTGTTTTATTCTATCAAAGTAAGTTGAACACGTACGTGCGATATAACATTAAAGTTTTAGCATTGTTCTACTTAATGATTTGTTTGCAGATTGTTTCTTCAATAAGTCAGTATTTTCCAAACATGTATTGGTTAGAACTGGTTTAATTTCAATTTCTATAAATTCTCTATGTTCAATGGGACACGCCAATAAATATAGATGGCGTTGTACATCAACAAAATGACGTCGATATGCGGTAGGTGACCATGTATGCAACCAGTGAAATACATGCTTTAGTTGTAACATAACATTCAAACCTTCCAGTTTGACAATTATTATTCTACCTCATAATTGGATTTAATAAAATTTCGCTAGATTACAGGTCAATCTTTGACGCGTCCCAATGCATGTAAATGCTGAATCTTGCAAAAGTGACGGTAAAAGTAATTGTGGAAAGTTTTCTTGAGTATTGCTTGTAGCTGGGAACGATAAAGCGATTTTAAAAAGAGGACGAATTTTAAAGTATTATTTCAACAAATAATTATTTGGGTAAAGTAAAGCAAAACGCCAAATATTAAAATAGTACATAAAGGAACAGGCATTTCCACAGACAGTTACCTTCTCAATTTTTGCTAATATAGTGGAATAATTTTATAATTCATCTCCTTCTTGCATCTTTTAAACTTTCCATATAGCATCGATTTATTACGCGCTGTATTTTGGCCAAAAAAAGATTTCGCAGGCTTGGTCTACTACAACATTATTATATTCCATTGTTTCTATATACAGTGCGTTTATAAAGTCTGGAACTATCGAAATAAATCGTTTATTATTTGTTTTTCAAAAAAATTCTCGAACACTTCGATTTCGATCTTTAAATGAGACATATTCTAAGCTGAACTCTGCAATTGCATCAGATTAATCTGATTGCTCGAGTAACTAGGGGGACCATTGTCTTAATAATGTTTGCTATAGTTACTGAGTTTTAGCGTAATTGTTATTTGTTGATCGTCTTTTGTTTCCGAGTTTTAAGTTTTAGAACAAAAACAAGATTAATTCAATCGAATAACAATACAGAATTCAAGAGTTCCAATTTAATAATAGTTATTTAATAAATTAGTTTGTTAATGAAAGCGATTAATGATCGAAACTGTTTAAAGCACGAACGAGCGATAGGGAGTGAGTGCCTTTAATAGTTGAGATCATTAGTTGCTCATTAACAAACGAATTGATTACAACAGTTTTTCGTTGACCGTAAAATTCTTCGATTTTAAGATAGAAAATTTCAAATAATACCGAATCCAAACTTGTGCGTATATCTGGTTGCCCAAAGTAAAACATCATCAAAACGTCAAAATCACAAACGGGTTTATTAATGAAAAAGAGTGTATTAATGAGGTCCATTAATGCATCCTTTTTTCACAAAACAGTTACTTAATAAAAAAGAGTGTATTAATGACGTCCATTAATACATCCTTTTTTAGAAAAAATCATTCATTAATATTGACATTAACAAACGGTCAACGAAAAAAAAGTTTAAAGATTTTATGGATAACTGTCATAATTTTAACGCTCAGTCAATTGTTACATGGCTCCTTCATTTTTTTATCAAAAACTTGAAACTCTTTGATTGTTATCCAATAAAAGTTCAAATTTTTTGATAAAAAAATTTGAACTTTTTTGAACGCAACAGCGAGCCCATTATATTTCCCTATGAGCGTAATTCGTCTGTCCAAATTATATTGTATATTTTGTTGTTTTTATATTATTACATATATTTTTATTATTACATGGTCTAATATTGGTATCTCTAAATTTCTTATTCAAATCTCTGTTAATCTTACCTAAAAAGTTAAACCGTCGATCTATGGTTTTTTCATCGTATCCGTTGTTTAGAGCTGTTTGTTGTATCATGTTCAATTCTGCTAAAAAATCTTCTTTGGAAAAATGGATCGTGACAAGTCTGTGAATGAAACTATTGAATGCTGGCATTTTAATATTTTCCGAGTGATTTGAACAATTGGGTATTATGCTATGGAATTGATTATCTTTACGTATAATAGTTATATCTAGAAAGTTTAATTGACAATCGATTGTTTTCTCTAATTATTATTATTAAAAGTAAACTGTATTGATTTGTTGAATGAATTGAATAATCTTATTTGTGATAATCGTCTATCAGTGCCGACAAAAAGACATATGATATCGTCAACATAGCGATATCAAAAAATTAACCAAGTTTTTTTTTTAATTACAATATTGGGCCATGTGAATAAAGCATTTGCTACATTTTATTCACATGGCCCACTGTCTGAATTTAGAATTTTCTGTTCAAGATTATCCATAGATATTTAAAGGCCCTCTTAAGTCATTGTAGTCTATTTGGGTTATTCAATATTTTAATAGTCAAGAATAAAAGAAATTAATTTGTCAAAACGGTTTGTTTAAAATACTTATCGTTACCGAGAAAAACGCTTGTAAAGTGTGAAACCTGTGGAGTGATGACGTCATTTCTACTATTACAGCCGAGGCGGCCGGCGGTGCACTATGGAATAGTTTAACCTTTTTCATATCAAAAATCTATAACTTTCTCATTTTTTGAGATATAAACCTGGAGTTTTCCATAAGTAATCTTAAATATAAGGGGTTTCAATTAAAATAATATGTGTTTGATATATACATTTTATTATGCATAAAATTGTATATTCTATATTAAAAAACTCGGTATTATCCGCTTAAATTAACATTAACAAAATAATATTTTTCTAATTTAAAACAGTAAAACTAATATTTCTATTTAATAATAGAAACTTCTAGTAGCTATTACGCTTCTTCTGAAAGTTATTTGACTGTTTTATTAGAGGTCCTTCTGAGATTACTAATAAAAGGGTCTAATATCTAAGAGTCTCTAAGGTCGATCAGCCGGGCGGGGTCCCGGGAGCCCAGTGGGGCCCTGCAACCAGCTACCTTATTTTAATCAACACTTTTTTATTTACTTGAGGCCCCACTCGATATTTGTGCCCGGGGCCTCAAAATTCAAAGGGCGGCTCTGCTTTAACTAAATATTAGGCCATGAAAAAATGCATGTACCCATAAACTTTATATTATTTCAGTCAAATAAAATGTAACAAAATATTTTATTATATGGTGTAAAAGCAGAAAGTTTAAGCTTTCTAAAATGGTATAATATTTATACAGTTGCTTTATAATTCTTTTTGAAAATAGACATTGAAAAGCTTATAGCGCAACCAAGTATGAGCGATATGTTTTGATAACGTGCATTTTATATACATTTAACATTACAATATAACCAAAAATATTTTTGAATGTAACACACTGACCATTTAGCTAACGATACGTATTAATTTTATTGGTCAAACCAAACTTATGCATAAACCATTTTTGAGATGCAATGTTAGGTCAGTTAGGTGCCCTCCACAATGCGCCCGCCGCCTCGGTTGCATTAGGAGAAATAACGTAATCAAGATTTTTTAAATGCTTACATCTCCCTTATTTTGCACGATAAAAAAGTGCGGGTTTCAATAATGTACTGACAAAGACTATATCATATTTTAATTAGTTGTTTCGTGACTTAATAAAAGGGCCTTTAAGCAACTAGTGCATCGGGCTGAAATATTTATGGATAATAAAACTTAATGGGAAACTTATGAATAACCAGACGGATATTCTTCTTTCAGATATTTTGGAAATAAAATTACCGTTAAATCTGTTTAGTATTGAACTTGTTTTGTATTTAGTTATAATGGTTTACTACCTGAGTATATATTCCGGTATTTTTTAAATGTTCAGTCTTCTGACGATGGTGTTAATCGTACATTCAATCAATCATACTTACCTGTTTATTTATCGTAGCAGATAAAACAAATTCTTATTATCGATCTAATTTATCATTACTTAATATCTTTTAAAAGAAACGTGTTTCTTTCGTTCTAAGATTACTAAAATCTACAATGGAGTTTGCTACCACCATAAAAGTAAACAATGCTGTAATATAGGATTTCTGAACCTGTCATATACTTTCAGAACTTTCTGCCGAAAGCCGACCCAAAAGAGGAAAGTTCCATTGAAGAATAGATTAACCTTACACTTGGTTTCCACGTGTTTTACTAAGAATGATTATAAAGGACCCTTTCGGTTTTAACTGGTTCTTTCAGCATTCCTATAATTGCATATTGCATGTCTAAATCATAATACATAAACCATACTAAAATCTGCTTTTACTTTTAAAAATGATTTAAAATTCCAATTGTATTCAATAGCACCAGTATATTAAAAGGGAAAATTTTAATCATTTATATAGATATAGAACAAATTATTAATATCTCAGAAATAATCTACTTATGGATCAACAATATTTCTTGAAATAAATAAAGATTATTAAAAGTTTCACAGTTTTATTAAAATACAACCTGACAATATTGTTTCGACAACTATGCTGTCATTATCAAAGATAATATAATTATAAACAAACACGTCGCTAAGGTAGATACGTAGTTAGGAATAACAATAAACAATAAACAAATTATAAACAAGAAACAATAAACAAGATTATTTCGTCTTCGTTAGAAGAACAAGCCAAGTTATACAAGAAACTTATGATCAAACACGGAATCGCAAGTCAGAATGTTTGGTTTAACCAAGAATGTCTGAAACGTCAGGTTATTCCTAACTACGTATCTACCTTAGCGACGTGTTTGTTTATAATTACATTACCTTTGATAATGACAGCATAGCTGTCGAAACAATATTGTCAGGTTGTATTTTAATAAAACTGTGAAACTTTTAATAATCTTTATTTATTTCATAATTATGGAGTGCCACAAAGTAAGGCTGGAAACAATAAACAAAAAAAAACAATATTTCTGCTTTGTAAATAATTCTTTTCAGTTAATAACTTCATTTTAAAGAAACATCGTTTACATAATACGTAATAATTAAGAAAAATTGCATGTACATTTTTTATTTAATCATTTGTGTTACGATATTGTACTTCATTCAACATGTTATACTTATTTACGGTCACAAAAAAATGTATTTAATAAACGCTTGTTTAACATGCATGTGTTGCAATTATGAGTATTGTTGAATACTTAATATTAAAATATAATTATTATAAAATATGTAACAAGGCTCTAACATTTTTGTGATACGTGTTTTAGTATGTACTACCCATATATAAAATCATATAGATATAGTATAGGTCCAGACCACCCTTTTAAAATGCGGGGGTTCAATAGTTATTTATGTATTAAGGACATAATGAAGCTTTTATGGCCAGAAGCGTTATTTCTAGTCAGAGGCATCAGCCGAGGGCTAAGGAAAAGGCTGTAGGGCCCTAAAAGCAAATTATGCCCGCTATACATACACTATTTTATGCACAGATTAAGTTTTAATGTCAAATCTATTATTGTGTAAAAATATAATTAAATGAGTACGTTGGTACATCAAGCAGCTGTGCGTATACTTATGTGATTATACGAAGTTCGTTACTATAGTTACTATTTCAAAATATTTAGTTTCCGTTTATTTTCATTGGTAATAACTTTACAAATTATATTAAGAACCAATCAAGTTCTACAAAAAAACTTCTGACATTTAATTGACGTTTCGTTATTGCCTGTCTGACCATAAAGAGACCCTTGGGCCATAAAAAGACTTTTATGTTTAGATGAATCTTGCAATAATAGTCTAATTATAATGCATCTGTGCATAAAAGTTTTTAACACGACGATGGGTGATCTTATTAATGTCGATGTGCTCTATCGAATGACGCCAAAAAGGAACCCCCCTGACTCCCCTTGTAGGGGATAAGGGGGGCAACTTTGAAAATTCAAATGGGAACCCCTAAATTTTATTGCATATTTAGATTCGACGCATCAAAATATGAATAATCTTTTTGAAACATTTTTTTATCTTTGCAACAGGTGGCGCTGTAATCGTAAATACCAATTTTTTGCATTTTCAGCCGTCTCTAAAATATTTACAGGTGCAAATAACAGCTTTTCATATTTTTTACTGAATAGTGATGAAAAAGGTTTGCTAAAGTGTACTTTCATAAGAAAAAATGAAATTTGCTCGATTCTTCGCATAAAATAGTATATTTTGCTGCGGGGCCTAATATTTTGTATAAATAAATAATCATTCAGACATCATTTTAGAAGGTTTTAATTATATCTTATGTTCGGTCGGGCGATTATAACCTGTTTAGCGGACTGTTTTTAGAGCGTAAGTTGCTAAATTAGAGTTTTAGGGCTCTAAAAACTGCTTTAGAGCCCGCTAGAAAAAAGCTACCCGTGTTTACGTCGTCTCCATAGTAATAACAGTAATTACATATATCATTGCACCTACCTACTTGAAATTTTGCACTTTTCAAATTATCTTTATTTTAAAATTAAATATTAATTTAAACTTAGGCCGGACATAAACTAACGTATGCATTTCGGGTTTAATTAGTGTTTTAGAGCCCTTTATCGTCTTAGCTGACTCTGCGGGTGCTGACACACTCAATTAAGCCCTTAATAAATATACTAATTCATACCCATAGATAGGACACCTATAACCGTAATTTTCAAAGCTTTAAAATAGAACAGATTATTCAACTCAAGTACGCAATAAGTAATAAACTACACATTCCAAATAATGCTAAGATTTTTCAATTAAAATAAAGCAATTGTTTACCGATACTTAATTCTGTATCTCAGAAATAACCTACCCTTGGATCAAGAATATTTCTCTGATCACTCGACAGCAATTCTCACTCCAAGTTAGAAAATAATGAAAAAAGAATAAAAACCAACATTAGTCAATAAATCTAACTAGCTTCAGAACAGAACTTGAAAATGAGATACATAAGACTCAATGTGCAATTAAGAACTGATCAAGAATGGAAACAGAAGCTGAAAGCTTTACCAAGGTTATTCAAAAAGTAGCTTGGAGTGAACACTAGAGAAATCACTCACAAAAATTGCTGGAGTTAATTATCCTATTGAGATCCGAGAATTAGAATTTGAACAGAGGTTTTCCGTGGACGGGGAAGTCAAAGCCGCCGCAGACGGCTATTTTTCTGGACTTGGGGAAACACGTTCTGCGGTGGGATATTTTCGAAAAAAGTGTATTGAACGTTCAAAAGATTATATTGAAAAATAAAATAATCTTTGTACATATAAAATCATTGTTTCATTGTTAGGTCACCTAATTATCATCCTGCCCTCGTAATATGTTTTTGCTATGTTTTTCGGAGATATGAAGATTGAAACAGGATTCAGATTTTTATAGCCACCTGGTATATGCAGCGTGTTCTTAGGAAAAAGTTCTATAGTTACTTGAAAAAATATTTTAGTCCTAAAATGAATAAATGCGGTGTATCATCTGAGCCTTTGATCTAAATAATAATGACGAAATAAATAAAGATTAGTAAAAATTTTCACAGTATTTATTAAATTATAACCTGACTTATAAGCTGTCATTATCATTTCCTGATTATGGAGTTCCAAAAAGTAAGGCTGCAAACAATAACCAAAAAAAAAATAATAATGTTCAAACACACAATGTGCAAAAAGTTAACTTAAAGTTAGTGCGAAACTTTTATTATGATGCGTGTTTAAATTTCCCTATTTAATATACAGTGCGATTACAAAGTAAGGAATAAATTCGATAAAAGGGAAAGTATTGATTTTTAGAAAAATTCCAAAAACAGGTCAATTATGTTTTGTCTGCAAAAAGTCTGCACTTTTTGACATAATATTCGGATATACAGGGCGATGCGTTGAAGTGTGGTGACTCGTCATCGTCATCGGATTTTTCTTTAAATAGCACCAACCATTTTTTATTCCATATTCTGACACATTATTCAATTGCCAACATGGTAATGTAATAAGTTTGTTATTATGTAAGGAAATTTTTTAGAAAAATTATTATGCAGATGGGAAAAGTGCTATAGTCACCACACTTAAACGCAAAGCATTGATTTTTAAAAAAATTCTAAAAACAGGTCAATTTTGTTTTTAAAGTCCGCACTCTGACATAATATTCGGATATACAGGGAGATACGATACAAAATTTTTTTTTTTGTTGCTTGGTAATTAATTCCTTGTAACGTCCTAGTGCTTGAGTTTTACGAGGTGCTATAGATTGACGTAAAAGAATCAGTCAGCCGCCACTGTTATTTACAATGAAAAGAAATATCTCCGTTATGGGTCCTTTTGTTCCAAAGAAACAATCTTTCTATTGCATTAATATGATTTTTAATTTCAAAGTGGATAAATTGATTTTATTGATTTTATTATTCAGTTAATGAATTGATTTTCAAGGAACATCGTTTACGTAATTGCTAAGAAAAATTGCACATGTGATCCTGTCCGAAGAAAGGACACTTATGACTTAACGAGAATATAGCTTAAGATTCAGTCGCTTCTACCATGGAAATGATACACTTTTAATTTGTTATTTATATAATTTTTTTCTTAATATGTAATGATGAATATTATCTGTTCAATTAGTGTTGTTTATTTTGTAATACCTCCATTTCTTGAATTTCTCATTATATTAAAATGTAAACCAGTTTTTACCACAAACGCTTTTAAAAGAACGCCAAATTTCTAAAAATAGCTTCCAACTACATAGGGTCAATATGCCAGTAATTGACCACTTAAGAGATTTTTCAGAAATATAAATTTATAACTTTGTAATATATTTTTTTAAACAAAATAAAAAATGGTATAAAGTGCAGTTATAGTCTAAGACTCTAAATATTAATAATACACAAATTAAAAAACATTTTGTTTCATAGAAAAAAAATATAAGAGTAAAAAAGTTAGAATTTTCCAGTAGTTAACCACAAACAACCCAGTGTTTGACCAAATTTTTCCCAGTAATTGACCAGTGTTATAACATAACGAATAAAACATCAGTTTTTTATTATTTTATTATATATTGTTATAGAGCCACATAGTATGTATTGCATAAAGAAAAACGAATATTCTTAAAAAAATATCAAAATATATGTATATTATTTTTGATGACATTTTGATAAAAACAAAAATGGAAAAGAAAATTACCAGTAATTGACCACTTTACGAAGCCAGTGGTTGAGCAGTAGTTTTGTGCGAACAAATACTGGAAACAGCTATTTATTTGAAATTTTATTAAGAAAAACAGGAACAAGAGTAACTTACTAATCTTGTAGGGGTGACAAAAAAAACAAAATTCTTTATTTTGCATACAACTAGTGGTTGGTCAACTACTGGAAAACTGATAAGATTTCGAATTCTGTAATTGACTACCACATTTTTTGCAAAAGAAGTGTCAATTAAAAAAATATATATAACAAAAATTTATTAGTTCGACCTTTCTATTACTTGCACAATATGTATAATATAACGATTTTCATTAAAATCCCGGATGATTGCAGATTTCAATAGAGTTGTTTACTTTCCATGCTTACTGTAAAAGCACAAATTTAGCTGTCAAATAAACGAATACAAATTCCACATGTATTTAGACAACCGTTTGACCAAGATAATGCAGCAATGTGACACCATATAGTAATTAGAGGTGCAATAATCGCTTGTGAAACATAAAATATTCATAAAGATGTACAGGTATCTTATTTTTTCTTTTAAAGTGAAAATTGGTCAACTACTGGGTAATGGTCAATTACTGGCTTACTGACCCTACCTGATTTCGGGTAGTTTTCTTATAAAGTACCGTTGGTTAACCGTTGCTGCCAAAAATTCTCTTGGGGGATTAGAAAAATATATAGGCAACAAAAATTGCATTTAATGAATGGAATATTTATTTTAGAAAGACTGAAAATAGCTCATTTAATCAAATCGTTTTAATATGTACATAACATATATGTATAGTGAATAATTGTTTGATTTTCTAAATTATTAGATGCGACGAAACAACACAAAAGTAATTATTTTCGATAAAATTGTATGTTATTTTGTGAAATCATGTCGTCTTTATTTATTACCGACGGCCACAGTGCCGACACAAAAGGTAAATGCCTTTTGTCTGACACTTTTCTCACTGGGTTAATATTATTGGAAGTTTAGGTAAATAGATGTATCCTAACTTACAGAAAATAAGACACAAAGAATTATTTATTTATTATCAAAATCGTCACTTGCAGTTTCTTTCCCGTTAGAATCTAATCACATATTGCAATTTTATTAAAAATACACTAAACTATTTCAACTAACTAAAAGTTAGAATTTTTCATTTTTTAATTAATTGGGGTAAAAATAACATAACTGCGTCTACAGGGACGGCTTGTAGTTATTTTCCCTGAGTAGACGGATTTACAAATGCATAATTTATGATATAATCAAAATTGCAATTAAAAACTTAAATACCATTATGGTGTTAAAAAACTACTACTAACAGAAAAATGAAAACAATATTTACAAACATTGATTAAATTTAGGTTTTGGATTTTAACTTTCATTTGTAATTTGGAGATGTTTTAGCAGCATTATTCGATAGACGTGTACTATACAAATGACATTCAATAAAGCTTATGTATATTTTAGTTTTAAGGTAAAGGTTAATTAATATTTATAATTAACGCTTTTACATTAAATCACATTTTGAATGCAATTCATATAGAAAAATCAATAAAATCTGTTTAAACAATTGTTAACAATTGTTATAAACAAATTAATTTTTAACCTTTAAATTGGTTTAATATAGTTCCCTTCTACAAAGTATAACTAAAATTTTTAAATTTTAGATAGAATCTGTTTAAACAATTGTTATAAGCAATTGTTATAAACCAATTAATTTTTAACTTTTAAATTGGTTTAATATAGTTCCCTTCTACAAAGTATAACTAAAATTTTTAAATTTTAGATAGAATCGGTTTAAACAATTGTTATAAGCAATTGTTATAAACCAATTAATTTTTAACTTTTAAATTGGTTTAATATAGTTTCCCTTCTACAAAGTATAATTAAAATTTTTTAAATTTTAGATAGAATCTGTTTAAACAATTGTTATAATCAATTGTTATAAACAAATTAATTTTTAACTTTTAAATTGGTTTAATATAGTTCCCTTCTACAAAGTATAACTAAAATTTTTAAATTTTACATAGAATCTGTTTAAACAATTGTTATAAACAAATTAATTTTTAACTTTAAAATTGGTTTAATATAGTTCCATTCAATAAAATTTAATTAAAATTTTTTAATTTTTATTTTTATAATTTGTTTAAACAATTTAATTTTTAACTTATAAATTGGTTAAATTAAAAAAAAATTAAATTAAATTAAGATTTTTAGTAATTATAATTAGTAATTATAATTATAAATTAATTAATTACAATATTAAATATTAAAGAATATTTTGCGATAAAAAGTGCTAATTGTAAATTATAATTGTAAATAAATAAATAATTGATTACAATTCATACTTCAATATAATTAGAATAATATACATGTATCATAATTCTATATATGCATATTGGTGCTTTTCAATACTACATATAAATTCATTATCTATACCATGGTAATACTGTTAGTCTGATAGTATTCAAAAACACCTCTGATCGTACATGCCAATGTTAGTCATTGGAGGGTTTGAATACGGTATTCAAAAACACCGCTTTATAGCTAAATGGTTTTGAAGACCGTATTCAAAAGCACCAGATGTATCCAAAACCACCGCTGCGTGACTATTTTTGTATCCAAAAGCACCGCTTGGAATACATATATATATATGTATATATATATATATATATATATATATATATATATATATATATATATATATATATATATATATATATATATATATATATATATATATATATATATATATATATATATATAAATTGAATCAGTTGACCTACTTTATGAGAAGTGCATAGCAACCAGTGTTTACGCATTCATCCACCAGTGTCGATCGACTTTAGAGATGGTCGTGAAGGCAGGGGAAGTGGAGGTTAAGCGTCATCCACCAGTGTCGATCGACTTTACTTGATTTAATTTAATTACTTGATTACTTGATTATTTACTTTAATTGATTTAATTACGCATGCTTCAATCTCTTATTAATAAATTTTAAATTAATTCTTGTTATAGAAATGTTTTTTAAACCAAGAACACTAAGTATAATATTTAATTGATTACGTTTTTTTTTGTTTAGGCGCTTTACCTTCCCTTAAATGACCGTGGAGGACGAACTATCTTAATCCTAATAATTGTTATGATTGATATTGTTGTAAACATATAAATGTAAGAAATAAATGCTGTAAATTGTTTAATTTTTATTTAACCTTGAACTTAAAACCAGAGAAGTGTTAGTCTTAACCTTGAACCGCTAACTTTCAGCTTAAAAATCAGTAAAGCCTTGACCTTTAACCGCCAGAAAATTTAGCCTTGAAGGTTGACCTTGGCAGAAAGCAGAAAGTGGTGGGAGGTGGTCCCAGAAACCCCATTCTTTCCCTACTTTGAATTAATTTGAGCATTACATCAACTTTTATACAATACTGAAAATATAGCAGTGAATTACAAAGATTTTTACAAGATTTATTTAGCAAAATAAATTCTAATTTAAAGAACTTAAAACACATTTCAAATTATTTAAAAATACCCAAGACAAAAATGCGGAGTCCTCGAAATTAGACACCTCCTATACTGCTTTCCCACAACAAGCTAAATTTTGCTCGCTGAACATATTCGTACCTACCCTTGTTTAGTGGTTTACCCGCAGGCATAAATTGAAACCATCTGAAGTACAAAGACTTACAAATAACAGTGCTGATGAATAGGCTTATACATTTAATAATAATCAAGTAAAGATAACTCGTACGATACGTATGCCACTCGTTCTCCAGTAAATAATGCGTTTCCTGTGAAAACAAACGTATTAACGGATCAGAATAACATATTAAATTATTATACACTCTGCTTCTTATGTAATGTAATATTAGATAAACAAATTTTAGTTATTTAGAAGCTACCGTTACAACAAATAGATATGTTAAAAAAAATTAATGGAATACATTTGCAAGTTTCTAATTACTGGCCATTTACATTTAGGCACGTTAATTTTGCAGTGTACCTAAATTTACATAGACTTTGATTTGATTACACTGTCAATCGCAGCACGTTATATTCATGAATATGAAATAACCAGCCATATCTGATGTGAACAATGTAACATTTAATTATTTCTCGATCAAAATAGACTGACTAAATTAATAATCTTATGAAGATACTAAAAAGGCAGCACAATCTAAATTTCAATTGCAATCTGTGTAGTGAATAGTAGTGAATATTAAGCAATAACTGAAACACTAAATTGACTGTTTTTTATTTTTTTAATGTTATTCTATTTTAATATTTGATATATACCTATCATTATTAATTCTGAATTTATGTTACAATTCTAAATTGATGAAAACGTGAAATATGCACTTAAATATGTACTTACAAATCATGAAATATGCGTTTATTAGAAATTTTTAATAAATATATGCACTTTCATTATTAAAAAAACACCTGTTTAGCGTTATTTACATTTTATTTACAGAAATTATTTTATTCACAATCGTATTGGTAATGAGTCCATTCCTGACCATTTAGAGGTCCGAAAATGCATCATTGTTTGTAACTTTGACATTCTCATGGTCCGGAACGACCTATTTTCGCACCTCTACGTGTCTTTAAATTCAGCTACTAGGTGGCGCGCAGAAAATTACATCGCCAAATGCGGTGTATAAATGGCTGTATAAATCATGTTTGGTAATGTTGCGGACCTTGGCTGCTAAAGAACGAGTACCCAGGTATTATTATTAATTTATAAATACTCCTATTCAATAAAATTCTCGAAATATTATGCGATCGAATTTGATGACGATTGCGAAGAAAATAGTATACAAACCTCGGCAAAAGTACCATTCCTGTGTCTCGAGAACTAGTTCACCTCGAGGCTATCGCCTCTCGCTAAACTATGTTGTTCTCTCGACAGGAATGGAGTACTTTCGGCCTCGGTATGTAATGTACTATTAATTAGACATCCTATGCAATAATTTAATTAATTTTATTTTCTAAACATAGAGCGTTACAGTTTACAATGACGTACATTTTTAAATTTTCAAAAGTAAACATGCCTATTATGCCTAAATATTGTTTTATATTTTGAGAAACTCCGTTCCACATCGCAAGACGTAATTGGGGCATACTTAAAATTGTTTAATTCTACAAGCGAATAATGTTTTAGCTCGTCTAAAATGTCTTGGCCAGATAATGCATCGTTTATGCTTTTAATTAAGTGAAAACCAGGATTTTTGTCTATAACGGATTTAAAGTTTTGTTTTATAGTCAAACCCTTTGGCCCTTTTACTTTATTCAAAGAAACACCTAACAATTTTACATGCCCAAGAAATTCATCTAATGGAATTCCCTGACTTTCTAATTTCTGAATTACTTTAGCTAAATGCACAAAATTTGTCAAAACAAACAATAATTCTGCCCTCACCTCCTTAGTAGTAAAAGCATCCTGTGCTCTTTGTATGCATAGTGCATCGTATTTATTAAGTTTATTTACAAATGCTTTAATAATATCAAAATAAGTTGCATAATATTCTGCTGCAGAAAGCCAAGTACCCCACCTTGTTATTACAAGCTCAGGTGGGAGAGGCACTTCTTGAGCAGTTTCCCTAAATACTTGTATGCGATATGGAGCTTTACAAACAATTTTTTTACATCTGAAATTATAGAGTTTACGTTAGGATATATTTCCCGCACTTTTTCCGCAACTCTATGCATTGCACGGGCAAGACAAATTAAGTGGATCATTTTTTCGTACAGAACTTGTAAGCCTGCTCCAGCCTTGATCATGTACGGTACCGTGTCGGTGACGAACAGGAGTACTTTGTTGTACTGTATGCCGTCCGGTAACTAACAAAATAGAAAATAAAACATCCGTAAATTGCTCTGCTGTCTTGAATTAGTTAGATTTTACTAACAAAACGAAGGAAATGAAGTTTCTACGCACCTTCCAGTAGTGTCAGTAGATTCGTCAATGGAAACCCATATGTAGTTATTCGCTACATGTTTTCTAATTGATTTTATGGTCTCTTCGTATAAACGAGGTAAATAATTTTTCCTGGGTGTAGACTCGTCGGGTATTGGCATTTTTGAAATTTCTTCCAGAAAATTACAAAATGCTGAGTGATTAATTTTACTTAACGGGATATCTGCAGCCTCTAATGCACTACATAGTTTTTTATTAAATTCGATCGATTTGCTAGACTCACCGCGCGAATTATTAAGGTACCCCGGTAACAATGTTTGTTTTTTTGATTTCTGGGCAACACACTTTTGATGTCGAACAGTGTTCAGATGTTGTGTAACTTGAAAGCGTTTCGTTGCAGTCACTTTATCGTCGCAAACTGTACAATACAACACCTTATCGTCAGTTGTAAGAACACTGAATTCCTTAACATAACTTCGAAGTGTAACAGACACAGACCTTTTTTCTTTACCCATCTTTACACTCTAAAATTTCAAACTGAAATGCAGTTTGCAATTTCTGAACTGTCTTAATTGAAAGATTACAAGATTAGTAAACAAAAGTACAGGCAAATTTTTCTATGAACAGGAAGTTGTCAAAGGGTCTTTGGAATTTCCTAATACCTATTTATCACAATACCGCAGGATGTAAGTATTTAAATTTTAGTTGAAACTTTTTCTTTCTTAGATAATATTAACAGATGGTTAAGACAGTAAAATATTTTAAAGCCTAGTATTTAACAATAAGCTTAAATTATGGGTTTCCCCTAGACTCAACTAAGCCGCCCTTGGTTGGTTGTCTAAAATGCTAAAATTATTTAAAAAATATTAGAAATTTCATAATTAAAGCATGTAAAACGCTCAAAAAGTGGTAAAATATGCACACTCGTTCAAAAATGCTAAAATATGCATGCATTTATAAAAAACACCTAAATATGCATTTATATGCACTTTCAAATTGACATATGTGGCTTAAACATGTAGAAATATAACTCTGCATATGTTTGCTATAAGCAGAAAAAACATGCAAATGCATAGAAATCCTATACCTACAATGACTGTACATGAAACTTGGTGAGGTTTACCCTACCATGCCTTGATGCCGACTCCTCCGTTTCTGACATACTACACGTCCTAACTATCATCCAGAAGGATTGGTATGAAGAGGTTAACAGGGGGAAACCTTTTCAAAAATAGAATATGAACGATTATTTGCGCTCGTAATATTGACACATTGCAAGACATTTCCATTGCATGGAACTAGGTCTCCTAGATTCCTGTGTTCGGGCGAGAATAACGACTAAGAAACATTGCAGCGCTGATCATTATGCTGATTGTTCTGGAAGGTGGGCTATAACATACATTATGAAAATGTTACTTGTCTTTTAACATTAATTTCTAAATCAAATTTTGCTAAAGTAAAATTAATTTGATGCGGGCCTCGAAAATCTGAATTTAATATAATTATCTCACCTCCACTAATGGCACATCGGATAATAGTTTATAGGTAATAAGCAGAGCAAGGTAGACCTTGTTTATCTGGTTGTGTCTATAAAGTTATGACAAGTAATGATTGCACTTCGAAATATCATATATGTGCGACCGCAACAAGACTGAACATCAACATACATTTAGCAAGGTCATGCCTCCCTCTGGCTAATAATATCCGTCATTTATTTACATTCTCCTTTTTATACTTAAAACTATGATATTTCTCTTTTTGTTATTGATGAAAAATAAATGAATCTTTATTGATAAGAAACATATTATTTTTCGGTAAATCATAGTTGCTATTTTATTTTTTTTAGACTATGAATATGACTTCTTATCTGCAACACAAGATACTTTTTCGCGAACAAGCCTTCTTCTTCAACTTCTCAAAACCTTATATAATATTCTTTATTTAATCAAGTTGCATATGTCAACAATAAATTAATGAATTAAGAAAGAGTTAATATTAAGTATTTAGTTCCTTAAATAGGACATACACGGTCTCTCCCCGACGACGTCGGCGAAAACGTCGTCGACGACGTCGGGGACAAGGTCGAAATAATGAGGTAATGTTTACATTTACTGTAATTTAATGCATAAACAACTTGTATAATAAACTTATGAATATCGAATTTCTTAAAACATCAAAATGAAAGAAAGTAGTATTGAGTATAATAAAATGCGTACTTACTGAACCTCTTTCTTTAAAGTATTTCGAAATAGCTTATGCAATTAACAAAACTTTTCATAAGCGGAATAATATTGATATCCATCGGTAGAATTACAAATCAACTCTTTTGTTGTTTATTTATTTCATTCTTAATTTAGTTTGAAAATGGATATAATTAACGCAGGATTTAGGATTCTGAGTTCTCGTGCGCAAACGATGTACAATAATTTCCTATAAAGGACTTTCCGTAAAAGAACACTGGTAAAAATCTGCTGATTTTGGTATAGGAGAGGTCAATGGACAAATTATTATATAGGTATCAAATATCATTTTTTCGTTGTTCATCAAGAATGTGCTGATTCTAGTAAAATAAATATTTTGTTGCATTTGTAGAGACCGTTTAATAAATTCAACCGAATTTGATGTAAACTGATTCTTAATTTTAAATAGCACATACACGGTGTCTCCCCGACGACGTCGGCGAAAACGTCGTCGACGACGTCGGGGACAAGGTCGAAATAATGAGGTAATGTTTACATTTACTGTAATTTAATGCATGACTGTGTATAATAAAATTATGAATATCGTATTTCTTTTAAGACATCAAAATGAAAGAAAGTAGTTTTGAGCATAATAAAATGCGTACTGAATTACTTTCTTTAAAGTATTTCGAAATAGCTTATGCAATTAACAAAACTTTTCATAAGCGGAATAATATTGATATCCATCGATAGAATTACAAGTAACCCTTTATTATAAAACGAAAACTCTTTGTTTTTTTTATTAATCTCATTCTTAATTTAGTTTAAAAATGGATATAATTAACGCAGGATTTAGGATTCTGAGTTCTGGTGCTCAAATAAGGATTTCCTATAAAGGACTTTTGATAAAATTTGGTAGTGATAATCGTCGGGAAAATATCATGTTTAAAAATGTAATGGTTTCACCGTCGCTTCCTTTTCCGTGTAGTTTTAAAATTTTATGCTGATGGTACATAACCTTATAATAAAAATCCTTCGGCTCATTTTGTCGCAATTCTTTTAACAAGGACATGTGTGAATATTGTTTGCGATCTAAAAACCAATTCTTTGCCTATTTTCTTTTTTTTCGTGGTGTTTCAGTTTCTTCTTCTTCGAAGCACAAGGCAACTGCCACACCAACTGCAATTTTTTTTCTCAAAGATAATTTATAAAAATCCATCTTATCACTTGAAAGTGTCACAGCATATTGAATTCATAATGTTTTCTTAAAAAGTATAATAAAGAAAGCATATATTTTTTAGTAATCCCAGATGTATATGTTTATTTTGCCTAATAATAATTTACAGTTGACAAGGGTTTTATTTACACAGTTGTAAACAGTTGTTTGTAAACAAATGTAATAAAAATGAAATAATTCAAGTAAACCCGAAAAAGATAGATATAGTATAAGGTTATGTACCATCAGCATAAAATTTTAAAACTACACGGAAAAGGAAGCGACGGTGAAACCATTACATTTTTAAACATGATATTTTTAGTCCTTTATAGGAAATCCTTATTTGCGCACCAGAACTCCTAAATCCTGCGTTAATTATATCCATTTTTAAACTAAATTAAGAATGAGATTAATAAAAAAAACAAAGAGTTTTCGTTTTATAATAAAGGGTTACTTGTAATTCTATCGATGGATATCAATATTATTCCGCTTATGAAAAGTTTTGTTAATTGCATAAGCTATTTCGAAATACTTTAAAGAAATTCAGTACGCATTTTATTATGCTCAAAACTACTTTCTTTCATTTTGATGTCTTAAAAGAAATACGATATTCATAATTTTATTATACACAGTCATGCATTAAATTACAGTAAATGTAAACATTACCTCATTATTTCGACCTTGTCCCCGACGTCGTCGACGACGTTTTCGCCGACGTCGTCGGGGAGACACCGTGAGTGGTGCCCATTACAAATCATGTTTACAATATGGGTCATAACCTGATAACCTTGGAAGATAATTACAATTTGTACTACCAATAATTGTCACCTGAACACATCTATTTTCTTGTATAATAGGAAATAAGTACTGAGAATTTTATACTTTTTGAAAGATTAATTTTATTTATGTAGGTACAATATTTTATAAATGTTGAAACTACAGTAGGTATTATTTAGCCAACTTATAAAATGTAGCAAATGCTTTTACTACTATTAATAAAAGATGACAGATATGATAAAAATCAGCAGATTTTTACCATTGTCCTTTGGTAAGTGATAATCTTCCTTTTGGTTTCGGAAAATTGTACATCGTTTGCACACTGGAACTCGGAATCCTAAATCCTGCGTTAATTAATTATATCCATTTTTGAACTAAATTAACAATGAAATAAAAAAAAACTAAAGTTTTCGTTTCATAATAAAAGATTGATTTGTAATTCCACCGAAAGGTGACGTCAAGGTTATTACGTTTATGAAGACTTTTGTTAATTGCATAAGCTATTTCGAAATACGTCTAAATACAGAAAGAGATTCAGTACACATTTTATTATGGATGATTATTATCAATAATGCTTTTTTTCATTTTCCAGCTGGAAGTTACAAGTTGTTTATGCATTAAATTACAGTAAATGTAAACATTACCTCATTATTTCGACCTTGTCCCCGACGTCGTCGGGGAGAGACCGTGAGTGGTGCCCATTAAGAGTCTCGAAATAAAGCGTCTTTAAATGTTTATTTAGTTACTGAAAGACCTACTACATTTTTAATTTTATGCCCTTTATTCCTGCATATAAAAACACGAATATAGTAGTAAAAATAAGGGGCAGTGATGATAAATTATTATCATTACTAAACCAAGACAGGTTTGTTTTATTAAAATTTAAATGCAATATTTCTGAAGCCACTAATTTTTAACGCCCCGGGATATCCTATCTCGAAATAAATTTTACATTTTATTTTGCTATAAAAAATGAAAATTAATTACCAAAATGAATATTTAATATTTTGTTTTGGCATTTTTGCTCGTGGATCTATATTACACTGTTGTGAACGAGTCTTTTTTATTTCAAATCTGTTTTAAAACATAGTATAAGCCTATTGTTAGTTTACATACTTTTTTGTGCAGGGAGAGGATATACCCACACCGTAAATTTCAAAAAAGATAAATCTGATGTTATAGTCAAGGTTTCGGATATGAGATTTTGCTTATACCGTACACCACCAACTTGTTCCTTGATATATTCAGGGCGTGATTTTAATTTAGATAAATTGAAAACTGACAACAGATAGTAGATTAAAAAATATTTTTAAGTTGTTCGCTCATTAATTTTTGTTTTGTTCTGTATTCTGTTTAACCATCATTCATTAATACTATGAATCTGACTATTCTGTGGTTGAAAAATTAAAGTGAAATTTGAAACAAAAGGAACAAATTGGAAGAACATATTGTGAAAGTTCAATAAATACAAAATTAAAAGCTACCTTTGTAGTTTTATGAGATGACCAGAACGTATTATTTCAACTGCCAGAGCAACTTGAGGTTAAAATTCAAATTTACCCTACTCATATGGATATTTATCAGTAAATTTGTTTTATTTACTTTTTTGATATAACAATTCAAGAAAACATTGAAGGTATAAACTACAATTCTCGAAAACAAACGTTTCAATGATATACCAATATACGCTTTCAAAATGTTTTAATACGCTATATTTTTTTAATTAAATGCTTGTCACATTTCTTCTAATTTTTTGTTTCTTTCTAAAGAGCCGTCGTTTAAAAACTGTAATTCGCCGTAAAGTTTTGTAATTGTTTGTAAAACAGGCTATTGGAGAATTAAAATAAAATGTTTACAAAATATAATATCTCGCATAATATCCATTAAAAAATCAACGGTCCCCTCTGGTCATGTCACTCGTATGGTCTATCCACGAAGTAAGAAAACAGTTCTACTTATAAAAGTTAATTTTTAGGGATCCACCACCAACACTCCCCACCTATTTTAGTAGTCCTTAACCACTACCGTAAACAATTACCAGTTTATATGCATGCATACTTGAGCATATTGTTGAGTAACCTTGGCGGACGAACGAACATACGAACCAACGAACGGACACGTACACAAGGTTTGTCGTAACATTTTCCTTTTTGCTTCCTCTTCTTCTTTCTCTCTATCATTTTTCTCCTTCTCCCTATCAGCTGCGTTATTTCCAATCTTTCAACGTCTATTTCTGTTATCTTCCAACCTTTTCTTTTTCGATTCCTTATCTTCTTTCTCTGTAGCATTTTTCTTCTTTCCCTTGTCAGCCTCTTTATTTTCGACCTTTGTATGTCGATCTTTGTTATCGTCCAACCTTTTCTTTTTTGATTCCTCACTCTCTTTATCCCTGACTTGTCTCTTTCTTTATTGCAATCGATCTTCTCGGGCCAGACTCTTCGTTGTCTCTCCAACTCGCTTTCTGACTTGAATCTTTATGCCCCTAACTGTTGTTGACTTCCTTTTTTGTGCTTCTTTCGAACAGACCCTTCGTCTTCTAAACCTTCTTGACGTGGTGTTTCAATTTCCTCCAACACATCAAAGTGACCCTCTGAGAGTCTCGCTGAGAAAAGTAGCCTTTTTGTATGAAGGTCAACTTGAACCTGAGGTGTTGCCGGATAGAAGAGGCTGCCGTCCCTCCACACATCAAATACAAACGGGAAGATTTGGGTAGCTGCAATAACTTCACACAGCGAGCCATAAGTCCTACCGAGGCCCATCTCTGCCCGGTATTCGGCAGGAGTTAGGTAATTATCATCGCCGGGAGTCGAACTAAGGACCTCAACCTCAAACTCTTCCCAGTTGTTGCACACGTGGCCGAAAATGAGGTCCTTTACCACCTCGTGCACTGTCTAACTGTTAAACACACAGTGTGCGATAGCTCTAAATAGACAGTTCTTATCGCCACTCATGGACACAATGCGACGGGAGATTTTACCGTCTTCCATTGTCAGTTTCTCCAGTGTAAAAATCAAATATTAACAACTCCGTAACACAGTTTGCTAAATGCAAATCCAAAGTACAAAAAATTTGTACGCTGAACAACGCTCCTAGCGAAAGAAGTGTTGCCTCGTAGCTCAGGATGTGCTGCTCCAATGAAATTTATATTTTCCTTAATAATAATGTCAATAGGATATATGTAATTTTTTATTATATTATCTACTTTATATTAGCATAATATTCGTTGGGAAATCAACGGCGTGTGGAGGAACCACAGCTGAAAACGCGTCATCTATCGCTGGCTATCAGCGTGCCCCCATTAACGTTGTAGTTTTTTTAAGCTCAGTTTTTGTAAAAACTGGCTATTATTATATTAGGAGATATAGAGAGGTAGTAGATTCTGAAACAGTTGTAGAATGGCGTGAAACAGGTGGAATGGCCGAATAATGACTGTGAGAAAAATCACAAAATTCACCAATTACTTACAATGTAAATCATTTAACCTCTAGAAAGTACGCTGATCTGTCATAACCTTGGGTTGCTCGGCTTGGAACAGCGTAGAACTTGTAGTGATATTCTATTTTTTTGGCGCTTAGTTATAGTACAGTAAAACCAGGGTCAAAACCCAAACATAAAAAAAAAGTTCAAGTCAAGTGTCAGGTTTGGGTGGAAGGGGGGGTGAAAAGGGGGTAAAATGATATGTTTCAACAGTTTTTCGCAAATGCCTCAAAAACTGTGAGGTCTAGCGCAAACTTTACTGTGTGTACAAAATTAATCTACATTAAATTTCGAACAAAAATGGTTCTACGCATTTTTGTACTGAAGGCAATGGTTACGGAGATATGGAGGGGGTAAAGATATCATTTATTTTTCAGTTTGCTTGGAATTTCTCGAAATCACTTGAAACTCAGCAAAGTTTTGATATAAATAGTAGTGACATAAATTCTGTACTACACGACTACACCCCTCCTTTTTCCTATTTTTTCAAAGGAGAAATTTATATGTAGGAAGAATAAATAAAGTTAACAACAAAATATATTACATTCTTTCTTATAAAAATGGAAAATGCAATATTCTTAAATGAAATGTGATATGTAGAACTTACGAGATAATTGCGCCTTCGACACTCACAGATAATTGAGCCATTGCTGCACTTGGTGGAAAACTCTGCATGAGTGTTGTTGTGCAGCTGCTGAAGTGGGGAGCAGTACAGCCAACCTGAACATCGTGTGTACAGGCTGCTTTGCGATAGTCTGCAAGTAACATTGATGGCGTAGAGTACCCAAATCAGCATCAGCTACTGCATCAGGGTCTGCGTTTGTGTCATTGAATGTTAGTAGCGTTGTATGAAGCTCCTTGTTACCTTGCACGTTTTTAAAAGTATTTTTCCCAGTAAGTGGTAAAACAGTGTCACAACTGGAGACTAAAGGTTACAACAAATGTCGATGGGACATCAGATATTTTCTTAAGTATACGGCAAACAAAAACGAATCACGAAAACGAATGTGCGTCTATGCATAAACGTATACGACTGTACGTTTATCAGTTCGATCAACGTATTGCATATTCCCAGTGTTGCAAAAACGCAACACTCAACTTTACAGTTGTGTAGTTAAAAACTATTAATATAAATAGACACTTATCTTTTACAACTGCTTTCTACACTGAGAAAAGAGAATTGGTGACCCGAACTAAAACCGTCTGGTTGTAGACAATCTTGTTGTGTCAACTAGATATCTTTTAAGATTAATTTATTCAATAGCTAGTCCAAAAATAGCACGTGGTTGCTCCAACCTCTTTTAGTTAGTTGGTGTGATCTGGTTGCAATAACCAGATTTAAGTTGAGCTAACTAACGTTTGTTGATGTCCCAGCCACCGGTATGTAGACTCAAGAACATATCCGTTTAGCATATCCAAATTCCATAGTTGTCGCAACCAAGGACTCTAGCAACAGTGATCTGATTACACATCCAGATAAATAGATGGGCCCAATTTTACTACGAAATACGGTTAGAGCAAACAGATTTATGTTTACTCTAACCATTCATTTTTCTCTGTGTACAGTACCTTTAGCACATTAATACCAATGTATAAACAAAAATTCAATTACACAAAAAAATATAGCGGTTTGTACTTATGAAAACACTACCCTACTAACATACAAATAACTGTATTATAATAATAATAATAATAATTAAATCACTTATACTTACGTTAACATATCTTCGGACAGAGACATCATATCGATTGCAAAAGCTAACTAATTTCAGATAGAAATCAGGAGTGATGAAGTAAAAAATAGTAGGGCGCCACCCAGATTGTTTGATGTTATTGATCTTAAAATTGATCTTATGATCTTTTAATTTACGTTAAGTTAATTATTACTTATTGTCATTCTTTTTAATTCTAAGATTTATTTTGTAAATGGAATGCCAACAATTTGTCGTGTCAAACTATAGCAACGGGTAAGAGTTTAAACTTTGTATATTAAAAGAAATTCAAAAATAGCGTTTTACAACAATGCAATCCACTTTCTTATAAAACATACACATCAGTTAATGATCATTGAAAACCTACTCGCATTATAGATTTCTACATTTTAACTTAATTAGGATCCCATTTCCAATACATAAAATACATTTACATACAAAGTAAAATACATTTTCATTAAGATTCTTTACATAAAATCCAACATATATTTTTGTTATTGAAAATTAAATTTTAGATAATATGGTTACAAATAACTTACGACAATTAAATAACAGACAAATATATGAGTCAATAATCATTTTATACTCGTAGTCTGTTATTGCTTCAATCCACCTGAGCACTCACAAGTAAAGACTTAAACTCACTATACTAAACAAAAGCCTAATAACCACACACAACACTTATACACAAAATTGTTGGCATTTACAGCTAACTCGAAATTTAAGCTTTTTCTTTATGAAGATGAAAACCTCAAAGGCCGCAATGATTTCCACTAATAAATCCATTAACTGTTTGAAAATTTAGTTTTACTAAGAGAGGTTTTACATTACTGAGCGATGATTCAACTCAATATAAAACAATTAACTCTAAAGTTATAAACCACTCTTATTACGAAAAGTGTGGAAGTTAACTCGTTGTGGATAAGTCCAGAAAAGCACACACTGGGTAATAACCCAATCAAGACAAATTCTGGAGTTTGTTTTGCTTCAATTTAACTAACATTTTTAAAACGGCAAACACATGGCAATCATAATCATAATATTTAATTTCACAATTAAACGATTTAAACCAAAAACCTACAAAACGGTAATTTCGTAACACTCTTGATCTATCTTAACTGTATTCTACCTCAATGCAAATTTAAGGGGGATGAAATATTCAACGCGTGCGTAAAGTCGCGCTATGTGACCGTACCCTTGTCTATCTTGTACTTAACTTGACTCGACTGCCCCAGAAAAAGGAAGAATTGTCAAACTCTACTAAAACTTAAGATGAGGTAGTGGTTCCAACCAACTACGCAATATTCTTACCGTCAGTAACTATCTAATCTGAACGAAATTTATTAATTTATCAAAATGCAACCAATTACCAGCTATATAACTAACTCTCAAAACACCAATTATGGTTCCAAAAGCCATTCGTTCTTCTATAAACTTTTGGAATTCAAAGAAACTTCATGCAATATAAGGCATTATTTATCCAAAGTAAAATTATAAAATCAACAAATCATCGTAATAAGTTTATCTTCATAAGTTTCTGTTGTGCCCAATAATATTACCAGCAAGCTAGCTTTTTAAATAATTTGAAGCAGAATTGGAGTACATAACTCCTGAAAACAAGAAACCTTCTTCCGTAGGAAATAGATTTTATTTAAACAAGTGTTACCTTGGTTTCAATTATATACCATAAATTTTACAGTTGGTTGGACTATCTGCATTTATAGAAATTTCTTGAAATACAGCTGCCTGTAGAATCCAGAAACGCCAACCTTTTTATATTTTTATGCCAAATTAAATCAAAAACAAAGTAGAATAAATATTTGCAATAATGAGCTCGTTACCCTAATAGCTTTCAGTATATGATTCATTGTTTTTGAGAATTATTATTTTCAATCTTTTAAAATTTTATTATAAACTTTATTTTTTATCATTTTTATGATTCTATTAAAGTTTTTTAACGCGACCGGTAGTTGTATATTTTTGTCATTCGACCGCCCATCGTCACGTACTGCCCCTTTCTTTAGCCACTATGCTCTGATAATAATTGATAATAAAATAATAAATAATATAGTATAAACAAAACCATCAAAAATGTAAATTTTCAGATTCTTTCAAGCAAATATTTGGACATTTTCTGTTTTTGTTAAATTAGTAAACACTATTTTTAAAACAATAAAAAAATTCATTACTGATTATCCTTTTTTAATTTTAAAATTAATCGTTAAAAATTTGTCGTCCCATAAAATTTGCCGTCCTAGCCCCTCGGACCTATTGGGTAATTCGGCCCTGATCAGTATGTAAAATCCGAGAATCTTGAAAAGCAAGATGTGGTAGGAATTTTATAAGAGCTTTATTTAACTTTATTAACTTTAAGAAATTTAAAAATTTATTTTGGAATTTTCAACACTTGAGAGATATATGAGTGAGATATTTAATCTTAATAATACAGACGTAACACATTTACAGAAATTAAATAACTAGGTATTATAAATGTTTAACTTTATACTACAACAATTCTAACTTTACTACAATTTGTTATGACAGATATTGAATTAATTTGGTGAATTATTTAACAATGATTAGATTGGCAATATTATTTATTACGCTTTGGAATTTTAGACATGCTTAGAGATAGGTTTGGTTTGACATGTTTACTATCGAGAAAGTTATATAAATCAAGGAGTGTTTCAACGTAAACGAATCCAGCCAAATACCACTAAAACACCTGACTTAACTGATTAAGTTGTTGATGTCAGCTTGTGGTGAATATAACATAAGCCAGGAGGTCTGTTTTCTCATTTAATCTGTTACATTGAAATGTAGTTTGAGAATTTTCCTAATTTTAACCCCCAACGTATATTAAACGTAATTTCATTTGGCGTACCCTATTACTGTTTTTATTTACTTAAAGTGCAAGCTTCGTAGAAGTTTACGATGTTGATTAAATTTTTATAAAACAGTCACGTTTAAAATATATGGGTTTAATAAAACAATTTTCGCTGTAACAAAATAAAACAAACCCTAGTACTTTACACATACATAACAATATACATAACAATATACATATATTAAATTTTGTTTAAGTTATACCAATGTAATTTTCAAGTTTAGGAAGACAATAGTTGAAATCGCAAATTAAATCAATGTTGCTTCACAAGAGTAAAAAAGTCGGTAGGTACAAAGGTACTAAAAGTATATACATTGACATAATATATCTGCCAACAGCATTAAACATTTCCAAGCAATGGAGAAACTGATTTAAAAGGTCGAAAACTGTATTATTGTACTTAGTTTTCTATTTGTATTTGTGTAGCTTAACTACCTTAAGCTGAAAAATTTTAAAAATAGAAAAAAATTTTCATATTGTTTATAGGACAGTTATATAAAATGTTGCTAAAACGTAGGGAACTACTTAAAAGACATATAACATAACATAATCTTTGCCTCTTATACCTTATAAAGGTGTCGAGGTTATATAAAAGACATATAATACTTATCAAAACAGTAACAAAACTTCATAGAAAATATACCATTTCAGATATACATAGCATCAAAGATCCCCTCCATCAACACGCCTCCTTAATTGGCTGCACTTGATAAACATTTTACATACAGAGCTGTTTACAATAAAAGAGTGTCCATAATAGTAACAAAAACATGTAATACTCATCATAAAACACTAAAAATAACTTCATATACACGGTGATCCAGTACCTAATGATAGGACTTTGAGGATAAGCTTCTTTTGTCATTAGAAACATAAAACCTTAGTAACATTTTTTGATTAAATGAATTTGAAGATTTCGAAAATTTTGCCCGACGTTTTCAGAAAAGTACGTATAAATGATGCAGGTCAGTGTTGTTAAGTCAAATAGAAATAAATGCAAGATCTTTAGAAATTAACACCATCAGTATAAACGTGACATCTGTTTAAAGAAGCATAACAAGGATGCAAACGACGCACATTCCATTTGGGATGTTGTTAAAACAAAACGTTTTATTAATCCGGGGGATTCCCTTGCATTCTAATAGGAAACGCAGACAGAAATTACATCATCTTAACACTGACCTATTTAATGATATCATTAAATTCGATTTTTTATGCGTTAATAAACATATATTAGTTTTAATTAAGTAAAGACATGTTTAGTTAATTTGATCTATCCATCAATCGGTATTGTTATTTTTTATTGGAATTCTCAAAAGTTTCATTAGTAACACCTTATTATTCTTTTTGATGTTTTGATACAACGACCCTGATTAATGATTGATGGATTTGTTTACATAGTCAAGTATAAGTACTGTTACGTTTTATTACTAAAAGCTGCAGTGTAAAGGGTTTGCATTTTGTTATTATTTGAGAAACAAAATAGTATTGGGTATCTCCTTGATCTCGACCTGAGAATATGTGTCACTATCACGTGTACTATAATTTTTTATTCGCAAACCTGCAGTTATTACATGCAAGATTTAAATCGCAGTAATAGCAGTGCTCGGCCGGCATCAGTGGAGACGGCGTTGCAGTTCTTTGAAATACAAAAGATAAAATCAATAATAAAGCTCGGGGCGCCAGGGAATTTAAATAAGACCCGTAGCACTGCAAACATTAAGAGTGAACCACAACAAATTCCCAAAGGTTCCAAAGCAACCCATCGAATAAATTACTAAATAATATATCAATGTATCTACCAGATAAATCATTCACAAAAATTATGATACCAGTTTGGAGCTTGGAAACAGTATTTAACACAAACCTCAAAACTTACCTATAAATCTCTACTTAGCACATAATTATATAAGATTTGCAAATAAAACATATACGCTGGAAGTTAAATCATACTCACAACAACAAAGTTGTAGATCACTTTAATGTATTACCAAAAGTAAATTAATTATTTCAACAAACTTATTGTATATCATATACACAGAGGAAAAATTTCATGCGTTTCGTTGCAAAGTAATATTACAGATATATCAAAAATTCGGTTATCGATTCGAATCCATTACCTTTACACCTCTTATTATTATTTAATCAGTTATTTTATTCAATGCAAAGAAATTTTATATATTGTTACTAAATTATATAAATTCGTATAGAATTGTAATTTTTCCCTAATACTAGTATAAGTATACAACAGATTAAAAATAATATATTGTTGTATTATTTGTTTGGGTAGTTTTGCACAAATAATAAACTTTGCTGAAGTATTTTATTTCTTTTTTTTCAAGCGAGACTATATGTTTAAATATAAGGAAATCAGTTTTAAAAATAAATTAGAATAGCAAAATAGTTTGTGTAATTTATTTTTGAGTTGTCCTCGTATAATATAAAGTTTATTTAAAAGAGTTATATGATAATGTTATGTAGCTGGTCTGAGCGTGGCAGAACAAGATGCATTTATTTAGTTTGTTTCTTACAAAATCATACGTGTTGATGAAGTATAGTTTGATTATAGCTCTGACAGCATTTTTGTTTTAATGAAATTTTAGTAAATTACGATAATTAATTTCAATAAGTTTGTACAGTCTGGTTATTGATTACATTAATATATTTTATGTAAATCCTACTTTGTTTTAGTTAAGTTGTGTAATTTCTTCCTTTTATTTTGGTTATTGACCTGCAAAAATAAAAGAGATAGATAAGAATAGAAATGCAACAATATGAAATTGTTATCAAAAATGTTGAAGTTTTAAAAAGGATAAAAATGAATATAGTCGGTGCAAGTCAGTTAAAAAGACATGCTCGTATAATTTGTAATAAAGCATTTGAAGAATGAATTTATGATGAAAATTGATTTTAGTTTAGGTAAAGATAATTACATGTAATTTAGTGGAGAAGATATTATTGTGCTACAAAGATAAAGGAGTGTAATAAGATAAAGTTATGTATGTGGTGATAGAAAAAAAAGTTGAGAAACTTTAATAAAAGTAAAAAGTAAAAGTGCTAGTGGATGATAAATCTACAAAAGTTAACGATAATTATATAAATGATTATTTCCTAGATCAAACTATTATAATTAAATTTTAAGCTATGGGTTATAAAATCACAATTATGAAAATTAAAAGATTGATAATTTTTATAAAATTTTGATTAATTTTTATGAAAGGTTATTGTGTTTGTGTAAATCATAAAGTTAAATAAAAATGAATTTCTGTTGTCAATAGGGTTATTATTGGAATTAAGAAATTCTATATAAGTGACAGTAAAATATAAAAAGGTACTTACCCGTAAGACTTTTCTTGCTGTAAAATCTCACAAAGCAGAGTTGGTGCTCCATAAACATTGAAGCTGTTTCTTTCTACATTCAATTAAAAAAGGGAAGTAGGGGATCATTCTGGAATCATCGTCCAATGGTGATTGTGTGCAGTGATGATAACAAGATAAGCATTAGTGTAAGTAATCAATAATCCATACCATAATTGTTTTTATTTTTTTTTTTTTCAAAGCGAAAAGTCAATGAAGTTATTTATATATTTTTTCGTAAGTTATTACAGAGGTGTTGCAGAGCGGTAGTTTAACTATATTTTATTTATTTCGAACCTATATAATTTTAAAAGACCCTGAAAGAGTCTATTGTCTCTTGTTCTGAGTAGCTAAGCCGGCGCATTTCAGTAATCTTAGTAAGATACACAACATTTTTGGCGTCCCAACGTGGTAGGGCTAATAAATTTAAATAAAATTTTTGGCGCTCCTACGTGGTTGGGCATTGTAACATTTTTGGCAACTACATTTTTTGACTTACGTGGTAGGGCTTATTAATAAATTGCACAACGTTTTGGCTACCATTAATTTGGCGTTAATAGGTTAATGCAACAATTTTATTGAAAGGAGAGGAATTAATAGTTAGAAACAAAGTTAACCTTATAATATTTTTTTTAAGAATTTCTGTTCTGGTAGATAAGAGTTTAAAGGAATTTGTTGTTGAATTTAAAATAAATTTTGGGTTTTAAAGGTCAAATGATAAAATATTTAGATTTCTTTTGTTGAGAATATAAAATTTTTATGTAGAATTAAAAAAGGGAAAAGGTTTTGTTTATTGAATAGGGATAGATACGATAGGAAAATACGTAAGGGGATAGGTTGTATGACGTCACTAAAGAACATATGCAAAAATTTGGAGAAAAAAGAAAATAATAAATCGTTGCAGAAATAAAGAAGCTAGAGAGAGAAATAAAAATGGCAGAAGAATTTCCATTCGCAGATATGACCGTAGAAGGATTCGAAGACAAAGAAGGGGATAAAACGCTGATTTTAGAGCAGAAATTATCAATGGAAGATAAAATGATGTTAATGTTCAAAGAAATGATGGAAGATATGAAAAAAGGTTTTAAAAGAATTGATGAAAATTTTAAACGAATGGAAGAAAGTTTCGAACGAATGGATGAGAAAAGTGATTTGGTGATAAATGAACTGGAGGAAGTTACGATGGAAATTAAAGAAAATAATATGGAAACCCAGGGAAATTTTGAAAGAGCTAGAGAGGATTTTAAAAAAAGTAATGATATAAAGATTCAAGAGAATAAGAAAGAAGTGAATCAAGTATTAGAACAAGCAGAAAAAGTTAATGAAGACGCAGAAGGTAATAAAATATTAGAAATGAAGAACGAAGTAAGCAAGGAGGACGGAAATAATGTAATGAAAGAGAAAGAGAACGAGATAAAGAATAATATGGAAGAAGAAATAAAACAGAGAATTGAAATAGTTAAGGGAGAAGTAGTACAGGGCATAGAAGCAAACAATAAAAAATTTACGAATATAAACAAGGTAGTAGAAGCAGAAACAAGAATAGGGGATCAAGGAATGGATGTATTAGAAGCGTTTAAGATGGAACTAGAGTGCGAAAAGAAAGTGATTAGGGTAAGAGGAAAAATATTGAACTGGATACTGCAAGAGCCTGAAGGGGAAGCTAGAAGGTTAAACATGATAATTAGAAATGGACGATTAGAGAATGAAACGAAAGAAGAATTAAAAGATATGGAGGAAGAAATAAGTGAGAAGCTGGAAGAACAAGAACGATACAAGCAAGAGATTTACAACAGGTTAAAAGAATATAAAAATTTAATTATTGATGAAGCCTTGATAGCAAGAAATTTTGTACTCAAGATAGGGAATTTGTTAGGTAGAGTTAAGAAAAAATTAAATAAGAATAGAAACAATAAATAATTATAACATATCAAGTAGGGAACTTGTTAATTATTTTCCGTATTTAATAATATGTAAATAGGTGTATATAAAAAAAGGGAATAATCAAATTAAATAAGGTTAAAAACATAAAAAAATTAATTATCATATATCAAATGGTGAACTTTTCAATTTATTTCCATATTAAAATCTGTAAATAAGTGTAAAAAGTTGAAGGGGAAAATGTTGTATTATTTGTTTGGGTAGTTTTGCACAAATAATAAACTTTGCTGAAGTATTTTATTTCTTTTTTTTCAAGCGAGACTATATGTTTAAATATAAGGAAATCAGTTTTAAAAATAAATTAGAATAGCAAAATAGTTTGTGTAATTTATTTTTGAGTTGTCCTCGTATAATATAAAGTTTATTTAAAAGAGTTATATGATAATGTTATGTAGCTGGTCTGAGCGTGGCAGAACAAGATGCATTTATTTAGTTTGTTTCTTACAAAATCATACGTGTTGATGAAGTATAGTTTGATTATAGCTCTGACAGCATTTTTGTTTTAATGAAATTTTAGTAAATTACGATAATTAATTTCAATAAGTTTGTACAGTCTGGTTATTGATTACATTAATATATTTTATGTAAATCCTACTTTGTTTTAGTTAAGTTGTGTAATTTCTTCCTTTTATTTTGGTTATTGACCTGCAAAAATAAAAGAGATAGATAAGAATAGAAATGCAACAATATGAAATTGTTATCAAAAATGTTGAAGTTTTAAAAAGGATAAAAATGAATATAGTCGGTGCAAGTCAGTTAAAAAGACATGCTCGTATAATTTGTAATAAAGCATTTGAAGAATGAATTTATGATGAAAATTGATTTTAGTTTAGGTAAAGATAATTACATGTAATTTAGTGGAGAAGATATTATTGTGCTACAAAGATAAAGGAGTGTAATAAGATAAAGTTATGTATGTGGTGATAGAAAAAAAAGTTGAGAAACTTTAATAAAAGTAAAAAGTAAAAGTGCTAGTGGATGATAAATCTACAAAAGTTAACGATAATTATATAAATGATTATTTCCTAGATCAAACTATTATAATTAAATTTTAAGCTATGGGTTATAAAATCACAATTATGAAAATTAAAAGATTGATAATTTTTATAAAATTTTGATTAATTTTTATGAAAGGTTATTGTGTTTGTGTAAATCATAAAGTTAAATAAAAATGAATTTCTGTTGTCAATAGGGTTATTATTGGAATTAAGAAATTCTATATAAGTGACAGTAAAATATAAAAAGGTACTTACCCGTAAGACTTTTCTTGCTGTAAAATCTCACAAAGCAGAGTTGGTGCTCCATAAACATTGAAGCTGTTTCTTTCTACATTCAATTAAAAAAGGGAAGTAGGGGATCATTCTGGAATCATCGTCCAATGGTGATTGTGTGCAGTGATGATAACAAGATAAGCATTAGTGTAAGTAATCAATAATCCATACCATAATTGTTTTTATTTTTTTTTTTTCAAAGCGAAAAGTCAATGAAGTTATTTATATATTTTTTCGTAAGTTATTACAGAGGTGTTGCAGAGCGGTAGTTTAACTATATTTTATTTATTTCGAACCTATATAATTTTAAAAGACCCTGAAAGAGTCTATTGTCTCTTGTTCTGAGTAGCTAAGCCGGCGCATTTCAGTAATCTTAGTAAGATACACAACAATATATATAGTTGTAGAAATTAACTAGTAATAATTGAATCTAAGATTACGTTATCTAAATATTCCTTTCTTTTAAATATTAACATTTATATAGAACCATTTATATATTTATTGTACGTTTATAAGAATTAAAGTAATATTATACTTTACGCTTCCAGTGTACTGTTCTTGAAGTTGTAATTGCAGAGATGCTTATCGAAAGAATGTTCCAGATGGATAAATTCTAACTCAAAATTTGATCCCTGAATAGTTGAACCACAATAGTTGATCCCTCAATAATAGTATAGTAGTATTTGTTTTGCAGTAATCATTAATTAAAAGTATTCAGTACTTGGTTGATTGCTAACTGCTAATTGGTAATTGCCCTGCAAAAATATAAAGAAAGGACACCGTAAAGAAATAGTCCTTAACCAACAAACAAAAATAAACCATATAAAATTAGAATAACATATTACCTGTGAACCAGTTCACAGAGCGCTCGACGATTTTTCAAAAGAAAAACTCAAAAATTAATGGAATATAGTTCCATATATAGGAAAGAATCTAAAAACAAATTAAACCATAAACAATATAAGATATGTACAACGCATAAGAGGATATCAGCATCATACCTGCATAAAGTTGAATACAAACTACGTCTTCAAATAAGCCGACATAAGTCGAAAACTATAATGTATACGAAACCAATATATAACCAAAATGTATACAATTATAAATATTATGATAAGTGAAAATTAATCCATCAATTAATAATGTATCATCAAATCCAACAAAATTCACCTATCAACCGAACACGCAGAGAGTCTACAACAAAACGCCCAAAACCTCCTAATCCGAATCGGTATCGCTAACATTCCAAACTCAACGGCCTTGCAAAATTTATCAAAAATAAACAACTTTCACGAAGAAAATACAATAACCAATAAATTAAATCGAATAAATATACCGGATAAATTGAAATTTGGATTATATAAATAAAATACAGGATAAAGCGAAATAAAACCGTAACACAGTATTGTATTACACATAGGGGTTAATGCGCCTATTAAAAGAATTTGAAATTGTCTTAGTAATCAGAAATAACAAAACAAAAATACCGTTTTTGAAACATAATATCCATCGAGGTCGTTGCTCAACATGCTTTGTTTATTTAATTCTGATTATCTGTTGTTATTCAACGAAACACTTGGCCAAAATAAAGACGTGTTTATTACTTTATTACGCTATCCTTGCACATTCTAAGAAACAAGTAGTATTGTATATCTGCTTGAACTTTTTAAAATATGTGGCATGTGCATTCATACTATTAAATTTGAAAACATTAGGTTGAACTTCAATACAGTTTTTCTCCAAAAGTATAGGAATAAGAGAAAAATGGTATATAGAAATTTTCTTTCTTTAATGGTTATCTAACCATTGGGAAAGTCTGACTAGGTCTTAATGGGACACGGTGTATGTAGGTATGTCCAAAAATGTACCTTTTCAGATATACAAGATATAATGCAAAAATATACTGAATGGTTTATAATTTTGTAATGACTGGACTAAGAAGGCTGTGGTTTTGCGCAAAGTGTGCTTAATATTTGTTATATACGCGTTGTGAATGACATGTGCTTAATAGGTTGCTTCACAGTAATATTTTATATTTCATGCTGTATCATATTATCCATGTTTACTGTAGAGATTACAGTCCGGAAAATGCGGTTTTACGGTCTAGTATGACTGTAGATTTTTTACCGGACTCAAATAAAATAAATCAACTGAACAATGCTTTAGTATTCAGTTACCATGGGCACTCGTTCTATGTTTTGAATTTGACTAGTAGTTGCCATAGATACTCGTTGTTCATAGATGTCCAATGTCCATATTTTAAATTCGGAAATTTATTTCATATAATTTTTTTTAAATTAAACCTATAATGCAATAATTGCAGTATGAAATAAAACGCATTACGTCATACGTCCTGAAAATGTTCTTACAGTCTGGTTTCGATGTTCCGGACTCGACTTCATTTCCCTTCGAAAATTACATTTCCAGGACTTATAACGTAAATAACTATTAATTGTTGACACGTGTGTAGTTGTTTGTCGGATTTATCATGTCGGAAAACAGGAACGCATTTGCATCAGATTTTGTCAAAAACTTGACAAAATCATTTTTTTCATATTGTTATATATAGTGTTTAATGAATGGAAAACTGTATATAAGAGCTTTCCATTCATTAAACCCATCAAAAATGTGACACCCTATATAATAAATAGGTATAGGATTTCTATGCATTTGCATGTTTTTTCTGCTTATAGCAAACATATGCAGAGTTATATTTCTACATGTTTAAGCCACATATGAATCAGATATGTCAATTTGAAAGTGCATATAAATGCATATTTAGGTGTTTTTTGACGAACGAGTGTGCATATTTTACCACTTTTTGAGCGTTGTACATGCTTTAATTATGAAATTTCTAATATTTTTTAAATAATTTTAGATTTTAGACAACCAGCCAAGGGCGGCTTAGTTGAGTCTAGGGGAAACCCATAATTTAAGCTTATTGTTAAATACTAGGCTTTAAAATATTTTACTGCCTTAACCATCTGTGTACTTGTTAATATTTTCTAAGAAAGAAAAAGTTTCAACTAAAATTTAAATACTTACATCCTGCGGTATTGTGATAAATAGGTATTAGGAAATTCCAAAGACCCTTTGACAACTTCCTGTTCATAGAAGAATTTGCCTGTACTTTTGTTTACTAATCTTGTAATCTTTCAATTAAGACAGTTCAGAAATTGCAAACTGCATTTCAGTTTGAAATTTTAGAGTGTAAAGATGGGTAAAGAAAAACGGTCTGTGTCTGTTACACTTCGAAGTTATGTTAAGGAATTCAGTGTTCTTACAACTGACGATAAGGTGTTGTATTGTACAGTTTGCGACGATAAAGTGACTGCAACGAAACGCTTTCAAGTTACACAACATCTGAACACGGTTCGACATCAAAAGTGTGTTGCCCTGAAATCAAAAAAACAAACATTGTTACCGGGGTACCTTAATACGAGTAATTCGCGCGGTGAGTCCAGCAAATCGATCGAATTTAATAAAAAACTATGTAGTGCACTAGTGGCTGCAGATATCCCGTTAAGTAGAATTAATCACTCTGCATTTCGTAATTTTCTGGAAGAAATTTCAAAAATGCCAATACCCGACGAGTCTACACTCAGGAAAAATTATTTACCTCGTTTATACGAAGAGACCATAAAATCAATTAGAATACATGTAGCGAATAACTACATATGGGTTTCCATTGACGAATCTACTGACACTACTGGAAGGTGCGTAGAAACTTCATTTCCTTCGTTTTGTTAGTAAAATTTAACTAATTAAAGACAGCAGAGCAATTTACGGATGTTTTATTTTCTATTTTGTTAGTTACATATTTAATCACAACAATATTTTTGCTAGATTAAAATATAATTTTTTTCAAATAACTGTTTTGCGCTAATTGTTTGTAACTGATTAATTATGTAGTTCGATAAAATAAAAATCAAATTTTTGTTTTCAGATACGTGGCTAACGTTATAATTGGTTTTTTAAATTCGGAGAACGCCAAATCCTATCTATTAGCAATGGACGTTTTCAAGACAACCAATCATTGTTCTGTGGAAAAATTGGTTAATGATTCGATGGCTATTTTGTGGCCGGACGGCATACAGTACAACAAAGTACTCCTGTTCGTCACCGACGCGGCACCGTACATGATCAAGGCTGGAGCAGGCTTACAAGTTCTGTGCGAAAAAATGATCTACTTAACTTGTCTTGCCTATTCAATGCATAGAGTTGCGGAAAAAGTGAGGGAAATATATCCTAACGTAAACTCTATAATTTCAGATGTAAAAAAATTGTTTGTAAAGCTCCATATCGCATACAAATATTTAGGGAAACTGCTTAAGAAGTGCCTCTCCCACCTGAGCCTGTAATAACAAGGTGGGGTACTTGGCTTTCTGCAGCAGAATATTATGCAACTTATTTTGATATTATTAAAGCATTTGTAAATAAACTTAATAAATACGATGCACTATGCATACAAAGCGCACAGGATGCTTTTAATACTAAGGAGGTGAGGGCAGAATTATTGTTTGTTTTGACAAATTTTGTGCGTTTAGCTAAAGTAATTCAGAAATTAGAAAGTCAGGGAAATTCATTAGATGAATTTCTTGAGCATGTAAAATTGTTAGGTGTTTCTTTGAATAAAGTAAAAGGGGCAAAGGGTTTGACTATAAAACAAAAATTTAAATCCGTTATAGACAAAAATCCTGGTTTTCACTTAATTAAAAGCATAAACGATGCATTATCTGGCCAAGACATTTTAGACGAGCTAAAACATTATTCGCTTGTAGAATTAAACAATTTTAAGTATGCCCCAATTACGTCTTGCGATGTGGAACGGAGTTTCTCAAAATATAAAACAATATTTAGGGATAATAGGCATATGTTTACTTTTGAAAATTTAAAAATGTACGTCATTGTGAACTGTAACGCTCTATGTTTAGAAAATATAATTAATTAAATTATTGCATAGGATGTCTAATTAAAATAATTTCTGTAAATAAAATGTAAATAACGCTAAACAGCGTTTTTTAATAATGAAAGTGCATATATTTATTAAAAATTTCTAATAAACGCATATTTCATGATTTTTAAGTGCATATTTCACGTTTTTATAGTGCATAAGTGCATGCATATTTCAGCATTTTTAAGTGCATACAAATCCTATACCTAATAATAAATCTACTTTCCTTCTTTTTATATAAATGTTTAATAATATTTAATAAAGTATAAGCGATATTGAGTTGATTAAGTAGTTTGTAGTTTATTAGTATTCACTAAAACTAAGTGTCCTTTTCAATATAATAATAAAAAACGAATAACAGTGAAATGCTTACGTTATTTACATTTACTTACGTGTGTTTTGTTACTTTTCAATTTGTAACACCAGCAGTCTTAATGGACTGCACTGAATTGCACTGTTTCAGTCAAAATCATAATGCTACCTTTCTCTAACCGCGCGGTTTCTGGTTAAAAATCGCTTCTAGATCGATTCAAACCGGTCCGCTCCAGGGTTGCCAGGTTGGACGAAATTCCGCCGTTTGGGCTAATCGAGCGCTCTATTTCGCGGGGGAAAAATGTATTTCGCGGAATTCCGCCCAATGGGCGAAATTTCACCAGACTGTCTGCTTTTTGGGCTATCTCGCGATTTTATTAATAATGTCTTCAAATGTTGGAGTTTACAGCAGATTTTTATTATAATTTTCACAAACGAAATGTGATATTCGCAATGTTGGTAATTTCTACTAAAGAGTTATTTTTGTGTTTTTCGCTTTTCTACCAACGATGTCGCCACCAACATTTTCTCTGTTGGCACATAGGAATTGTTGTGTGTGGAACTTTGGTAGAAGGCGTTGATGACAATGACGCTTGTTCCTCTGCTTCTTGCAGTTAATATTTTTGACAAATGGACATCTACCTCTCAAAATCAACAGTTCAATTTGTGATGATACGATAACTTGATGTGATCTGATTTAATGTGATCTTATTAAATAAGTCCTTAAATTCTTTATATACAAATAAGTCAAAAATACAAATTAGTGTTATAAATATGAAGTTGTTTCAATAAAGCCCTCATATATTATTATTACTCATCATTATTCGCCATTATTGCACATCAAAATATCAATTATGACGTTAATAAACTTGAATTTACCGCTTTTACGTTCGAATAGAACGCAATGTCTTCATTGGGCGGAATTGGGCTAACTCGGATCCCTCTAACGGCGGAACATTGTATTGAGTATCTGGCAACCCTGCTCCGCTCTCAGACCGCCGCACTGTGGGGCGAAAGATAGGGAAGAGCGCACAAGCTCTATAATGAAGTAAAATAAATAAATCTTACAGATTTTTGTTGTTCATATGTACTTTTTAAGTTATAGGAATTGATAAAACAATATTAGAGCATTATTTATTAAGTGCAATTAATAGTTTTAGGCGTTATGCTTCATATTAATTAGGGGAAGTTTATCTAACTGGTAATAAAAAACTGTCAATCTTCTCCATAAATTCTTTAATAATTAAAAATAAAAATAAATGTCAGCGTGACATGTATATGTTTCGGCTTTTAACTAAATATAAGCCATTCTCAAACCATTATAAAAAATATTTTGAACAAATCAACTAAATCTATGAACATCCTAAATTAAATAATGAAAATAGTAACATATTTAATAACTTGTGACTTTCATTTTACAGAATATTTTAAACATTTAATGTTTAAAACATTTTGCACAGGAAATGTTTAAAATTAAAAATAAAAGAGGATTGATCCTCTGACTTTAAATATTATGGAACAACCCTAAAACGCATGAATTTTTCAAGGTACGTAATTCAATTTTCAATCACTTTGCCATGAATTTTATATTACAATGAGAGATTTGAATATTTAAAAAAGAACTTAGAAAATATTTATAAGTCGTTATTTTTTAAAGGAATTACTATCTCTTAAGAAATAACAGTATTTGTAACTTTTAACAATAATTGCCAATATTTCATTCATTTTACTAAAAGGTTTCAATCATGCAGTTTGTTATGATGCTTTTAGCTTTGTTAAATTTTTATTGCAGTTATTATAAAACCCCATTCTGCGTACGTAGGGATCATGGTAAAACTTAAATCAAACCAACTGCTTAAGGGGTGGTATTTAGTTATTTCTAGCAGTTGAGATGTAAGGTGCAAAAGCACAATGTTGCATATCAACCATGCATGGAGCATGGAGTAATACGAATAATACCGATAAATATTTCTTGCAGTGCCTACAATAACGGCTTTTAACTTTTTAAGTTGGATCGAGTTGGATTTGGTTATTGCATGAAAACAACCAGGAAACTTTGGCTCTTTTTTCGACATAAATTTTAAAGCGGACATATGCGGGCGTTTTTTTATAACTCCAGCAATATTTGAATTTTAGCAAAATAAAAGCTCTTACAATTTAGGATTTTCTAAAATAAAAACTACAACACATTTTCATGTTTTTTTAAGTTGTGTAGCTACAAATACTGTCTCATTTTAATGTCTTTTGCATTTTTAATTTTGGTTTCAATAAGTTCCATACAACAAAAGTAATTTAATTTTAAATCTCAGCCTCGAAATGTCGAGAAATTGTTAGTTCAAAGTAGTGACAACTTTAAGCTTCAACATCTTTAACACTAACAAAGATTTTTAAATTTTTCCACCGGTTTTAGATGCCCTGAATATTTTATAATCAAACGGCAATATGTTTTTTATTCTGTACACAAGTTGGATTTTTACCTCTTTGCGCGGTTTTTGTTAAGGCCCCAAAGTGCGCCTGCTCACCGCTGCCTGATTTCTTTGCACGCTGGTTTACTTCGAATCGTCCCATTTAAAACTAAGAAAAGCGATTTGGGAGCGGATCCGGTAACGACGGTCTGAATCAACCTAGTTCAATCAGTCCAAAATCAACTTGGTGTATAACTTGAAACACACCAATTTTCTTTTTTGTATACTTAGTAACTAAGTATCAAAATAATGTCTACTACCAATTAATTTAAAAGCATCAACCATATACCTATTTTAAAGCAAACTTTAACTATAACTTTTTTCGTCAGTACTGGCGTTGATGCTTAATAATACCTTCAATTTCAATGTAGGTCTTTTCCTTTGTCATATAGTCTTCCTATATGTGATCGTACTCTTTTGTGCATTGTTTATTTCAGTGCGTGTGTGTGGGTTCTCTCTTCACCTCTTGATATTTCAGGTTTTTTATATTTTATTTTCTATTCTTCGTTTTCCTTTCCTTGCTTCTTGTATCCTTTACATACTTAAAGTAAAATCGAGCGTAAGTAGTTTGGTAAAGTAGACAAACTTCTGCATATTTAGTTTTTTTGTAATCGGTAGATTCCGGTCTGCCTCTTATAACAAATACTATCTTTTCAACCAACTGCCACTAAGAATAACGATAGTATCGCCTGAATGGATTTTGCCGAAGAGATGCTAAAGTAAAAAATGACTGAATCACGATCGCGTTCGGTTCTTAACAAATTTTTCTTGACTTTGAATTTATTTTGAGGGGTACGTAAGGTGAGGTACGAAAAAACAATCAGACATTTTTGTAGAGAATTAAATAAACTTTATTTTACCTAACCTCCATCTCCATAAACTTAATAGTTTCCGAGAAAAACCCGGTAAGTGGACGTGGTTTACCCTCATTATCTCTTCGAGTTCACTACCTACAGGTTGTGACTTTTAGGAGGTTATTTAACAACCCACAAGGAAGGCATATTCTAAAATCCAAGGACTTACCTCAACTTTCCGCTATTCATACAAATTTGTTCTAAATAGACTGGACTATTAAGTATATATCTAGGATATATCTAGGTTTAATAGACATAAAGATTTTTTTATTTTAACTAATATTTTTATTAAAACGTGACAGAATTCGGGAACATAAAAGAATAGGAAATCTGCCCCGGTTTGTCTATAAGGAAGCGTTGGATCGTGGATCGCCAATTTGACTATACTTACAAACAAAGCTTTCAACACAGCAAAAAAATAAAGAAAGTAATAATATAAATATGGCATTACTTTGACAAACATACACTTTATTCAATCACCCATGGTAAAACAGACATGCAAATAAGTAGCTTCAACAATACTTTTCAATTTAAAATTAAAGAAAGTTTCATCCACCTTTCATTTAAGTTACTTAATGTAGTAACACTTGTGAATTATTATTTTTTTAAAGTACTTGATCAAAATGTAATTTTCACATAGTAAGGGTTTAGTTGTTTCAAGATTTCATATATGTTTCAATTTTTGTACTAAGATCAGGACGGGATATTAATTTAAACTAATAATTTTACAGGCTAATTATTTATCTTTCATTATACGAGGATGGTCTGAAAAGTTTCCGACCTTAACGTGAAGATGGCAGCACTCGTCAATAAAAGCTGGGGAATGTAGTTGTGCATCTTTTGACAGGTACTCACCAATATCTCAGCCATTTTGGACGCGCAGTTGTTATTTGACAATCGTTTGAGTGAGTCGATGTGAGTGTTTTTGTGAAAATGGAAAAAATCGAGTATCGAGCTGTCATTAAATATTTGATTTTGAAAGGCAATACGCCTACGCAAATCAAAGATGAGTTGTACTCTGTGTATGGGGACTCTGCGCCATCATTTACCACAGTGAAATTTTGGGCAGCTGAATTTAAACGTGCCCGTACCAGCTTGGGAGGCAATGAACGTTCGGGACGTCCAAAAACTGCAACCACTGACGATAACATCGCTAAAGTTCACCAAATGGTGCTAAACGACCGTCGAATTAAGTGAGAGAGATAGCAGAGGCTATGAATATGTCCAAAGAACGTGTTTGTCACATATTGAATCAAGATTTAGGAATGAGAAAGCTGTCCGCGCGTTGGGTGCCGCGTTTGCTCACGTTAGACCAAAAACGTGTTCGAATGAACATTTCCAACGCTCTGTTGGCGCAGTTTAGGCACAATAAATCAGAGTTTTGGCGCCGATTAATTACTGTAGATGAAACTTGGATACACCATTATACGCCCGAAACAAAAATACAGTCAAAACAGTGGACTGCGAAGGGGGAATCGGCTCCAAAAAAAGCAAAAACTGTTATGTCGGCTGGGAAAGTGATGGCGACTGTTTTTTGGGATAGTCATGGAGTTATCTTAATCGATTATCTTCAAACAGGAAAACCCATTACAGGAGCATACTACGCATCATTACTTGACAAGCTGAAGGCAGAAATTGCGGAAAAACGGTCACATTTACAGAAAAAGAAAATCCTGTTTCACCAAGACAATCACACCTCCGCGGTTGCCATGGCGAAAATCCACGAATTACGGTTTGAACTGCTTGACCATCCTCCTTACTCACCAGATCTAGCCCCAAGCGACTTCTTTTTGTTTCCTCATCTAAAAATTGCGCTCGGAGGAGAGATTTTCGTCAAATGAGGAGGCAATCACCTTCGTGAACAATTATTTTGCAGAGAAAAACGCCGAGTACTATTTGGACGGGTTAAAGAGATGGGAGCATCGCTGGGAAAAGTGTGTAGACTTACAAGGAGACTATGTAGAAAAATAAAAATAATTTTAAAGAAAAAATGTCTTGTATCTTTGTTAGGTCGGAAACTTTTCAGACCACCCTCGTATATCAGCTTTATTCAAGTCTACAACTTAATTATTCGAGAGAATGCGTCTATCTTGTCATAACAAAAATCTATCTCCATCGGTACGTGAGACTATGTATTTGCAATTGTTTGGAAACAAGTAACTAATTGTATCAAATAACCAACAAGCTGCCAATTTAGTTCATTTGAACATGAATCAGTTCAAAGGGCTATATTTCTCACTAGCGCCCAGCCAGATTATGCCCTTATCATAGTACACTAAAAATAATCATGCAATTTTTTCAGCTAATCAACAATTTGTTTGACAACGATTAATTGACAAAGATTACAACCGTTAGCACTATTTTGAATAATCAGCAATCTTGTGGTTATTTTGAACGCAGTCCTTAAGCAAGAGCGAAAACATCAAAATACGACTGATTACTGAAAATCTGTCTGCTTATTTAGACAAATATTTTTAATATTTATATATGTTGCTAGGATTGTTATTACTGTATATAATAAGGATGGCCCCGGGTTCGAGCAACAAGTTATTATAGTTGATATTGATAAAAATAAATTGATTTATATGAGAGTACAAACAAATTATACAGCAACAGACTTCTGTAGTAGCACAGAAATGATAGATACAAAAGATAAACCACTTACCTCAACCACAAAAAAAATTTGCTCCGACTAATTACAAACGTGGTGAAATTTCAAAAACTCCACTACACTGAAACCTTCAGGCGGGTGGCTTGAATAGGGCAATAAATAAATATAGATCTAGGAACCGCAAGTAGTGGACACAATATAAACCAAATTTCCTTTAAATTGAAATGACAAAAAATTTTATTTACAAATGAATACAACAATAAACAACAAAATAATTAAAATATAAAAAAAGTAATTTTGGATACCGTGAACAGATGAAAAATCAATCTTAAGAAAAATAATGCCATTTATCCGAGAAGTAATATTTCTGACGTTATCATAATCTTAATCACTAAATGTTTATTTAAAATTAAAAAATATCTTAAATTTTTAAATCAAACCAATATTTGGCGCCAACAGTTTGCCAACTGAAATTGTTACACAACAGCAATCCTCTGTTTTCAATATGATTTAAATACGAAATTGGTGGAAGAACAATCACATACCTCTCCTTCTAATAAACCAAATAAATAGTATTAATAAATAAAATTAAAATCCAGCTGCTCATTTTAAATATGGTAAGTCCATTTAATGATTAATTATTTTTTCAATTACCTTCCAACATCCAAATTATAACGAAGGTTAAAAGTTAGATTATCCAAATAAAGCTTTCTTGTAATTAAATATTATTCCACCAATAAATTCACAGCATTGGTTATTATATTAATTAAATGTAATTATTATTAAAATAATAGTAGTCAAATTCAAAGATCTTCGATGATTATTAACCACTTTGAGATTTCAACAAAATATAATCTAACATTTTTGGTTTGTTTACATTTTTTAAACTCACAACATAACCTTAAAATTTGAAGTTTTTGCTCTAACCATTGAGCACTGTTTGAAAGTTCTAAAATTGTTATTTTAGAACTCTGTTGAGAGTTTCTTAATAAAATGGTCTCTTTTTATACCCTTTTTCAAATAAAAGAAGGCTATAGTGATATTTTTTGTTATAAACAAAAGAATTTTTAAAACTAAATACAACATAATCACATAATTGTTTATAACTATTAATTATTCTTTAAATAAAGTCAATAAATCGATAGCCAGAAAAATTCCCTTTCTAATGATATATGACAGTTGTACCGACATAAAAGAACAAGGTCACTAGAAAAAGTCAACCAAAACATCTTTCCTATTTAATTACCTATTTACATCTTCCTACCTTTATAAAATCCAACCTTACATCCTAATTAACATTATTTACCTACTTTTAGATATCAATAACATGAAAATAGTAGCTAAATTACATTATTTCAGATTCTATGACAAGACGTACAAACTTGCATTTTATTTAAAGATACCTTCTACAAAAACAATCCCAACATTCAAAATTGTTTTAGAATTGTGCTTAAGAAACTGCTTGGCAAAATAGCATTAAATTATTTTACCCACGAACTGTATAATCTATCTAAAGAAGAAAATTTAACGATAACACTATCTCGTTAACTTGAAACATATTTTTTTATATTACTAAAGCAGGTAAGGTAGTAAATACTTGCATACATTATCACTATCATGCATCTTGTCTGTTTTAGGTCAAAACTTGCTTTAATTGGGCCATAACTTTATTTTAATTGCCTAATTAGGTCACGATTCCACATCGTTAGCTAAATAATAAAGAATTACCAAGATTATGAGAAAAATCAACTTTAAAATTTATCCTTTTACTGCTTAGTGTGTTGTAGAGTAGATGCTTATTAAATTAAAACATTTTCTCTGACTTCATAAAAAAATTATTAAAAATAATTATTTCTCTCCTTGAGGTTATGCAACCCATCTAACATTTCGTTGGAAAAATTTTACCTGGGGGTGCATACATCATGACAATATGTATTAGTAGTATGTATATTTATATTTACCTTTTTTTCAGCAGAGTTACCTTTTTTAGAGTAAAACCAATAAGTTATTATGTAGTTTTAGCTAATGAAAACCAAAAATAAAATGTACTCAACAGAAGTAATTAATTTACACATTATCGAATACCTTATAAACTGAAGTGATATGGTTTGTCAAAATACTGTCTTACGTGTTGTAGTTGTGGAAGGCAGATGTTGTTAGTTAGTTAGTTGACTGGTAGTAATGTTGTCTATAGACATTTTTTCATGTTCTAGGTAGGCGCATAGGTGATTTAGATGGTCGGTAGGTGAATGGTAAATGTGATGAAAATGTGCTGCTAGGTTTGAGACTGTACAGGTTTGAGATAATTGTTAGTGGTTTAGCGTATTAGCGGTGGTGATGGTATGACTGTTGTAGTTGTAGAAAAAAAACTCAAAAAACAGAACTAGATAGAAGTTGAAAGGTAACAAGTATAGAAAGTGGCGTTATATACTCACTGTAGTCGATATCGGATTGTTGCTGTTGTCGCAGCAAGAGTATTTTCTTCATCTGACCTAACGTTCTTTTCTTAACAAAGGCCTAAAAATCTCTTACTGATTAGAAGAATTACATCACATCAGTATCGGAGGAGATTATAGTGCGATGGTTAAATTCACTTCTGGCAATGCCAAAATAGTATGATCTCTGCAATTCTATCACAGGGGCCCGAAGTCCTGCAATAGCTGGACTTTCCATACCACTACTACTGTTCAGCCGACGAGAAACACTAGACTGTGATCAGACTAGTACTAATTTTTTCCTTTTGATTCCTTATGTTAAATTACTTATTACTTCTTCCTTAATTTGTGTCTTAATTTCTGAAAGAAATATACGCATTGGCTGGATAAACTTCAATCATAACTAGTAATAACATACGCGTACTTCCGATAAAAGTCAATTGGGTTAATCAATTAATCACACCGTGAAAAAAGAATAGATACAAAATCTATGTCAACTCTTTTATAGTTCCACGATGATGCAGCAATTTACACACGCCGCTAATAAACCAGTGTATAATAATGGAGCAAGATACCATCAGCCAAGTATAATTGGATACGGCTTAGATGGGACAAGATATAATAACGTTAATTACTGCAGATCTATGCAAACATATCCTTGGCAAGTGCCCGCCTCGGTTTAATCAGGCATACAATACACATTCCAGCCAGGTATAAGCTGCAGGATTTGCCTCGCTTATAGTCATGTATGATTAGTAGCAGCAAATGTAGCCAGTCCATTTGGAACATCAGAAACAGCAAAAGCCAGCAAATCCCTTTGTACATGTACATTTCTACCAATTAATTTCTCGCCTGTGCCCAATTAACCTTTCGCATTTTTCTTATTTATAAATTTACATCTTAAATCTGTATTAAATGAATTTATTTTTTAAAAACGCGATTAATTTATTTTTAGTGAATTGAACGCACTTCAGAATACAGGAATTATAGATTTGTAAAGCAGAATTGAATGATGATATTGGAAAATTAAATAGTGATCCCAATAAAAGACTACGTTTGATGCATACGCAATATTGTGGGAAGCAGATTGTGGTTTTATGCGAAATAACCTAGATTTTATTCGCATTAAAAATGCTATTGCACATAATATGAAAATTAATTTATTTTGCATGCTGACAATGAAACTGACAATGGATAATTACCAAAATGCTCTAATCTGAATCTAATTAAATGTGTGGGTATTTGAAATAAGATTTTTCATATATTTTTCAAATGAGAAAAAACAGTATAATAAAACCTATATTATAAAGGCGAGTTTTAAAAGCATTCAAGCCTGACTTGTAAACAAAAATAGTTATTTACATTACAAGCTGCGAAAGTTTACTTTTAGGTGCAAGGTGTTTTTGATTGGCCGAGGCGAAGCGTAAGCGTAGCCGAGGTTAATTACGTTAATTAAGTTTTTAATCGTAACTTTTGGATACTTGCTTGTCACTCATATTTCAATTATACACAAAATAAAATTTACGTTTTTATTGTGTTTTATTTAAAATAGCAGGTTACAAAACTAAGTTCCCTTTTGTTAGATTTTTGATGGTCATTTGCAGTTCGCGGTTCTTAATTAACTACCTTCCCTTTTTCTTTTACAAAATACAATTGTATAATTTTTAATATCTCATAATTAAATGTAATATTAAACAGAACATATGTCGTTTTAAATAAAATGAGGTATAAAAGATAAATTATGAAAAAACGTTTTAGTTGCAACTTTAATATAGATAAAATGTGGATAAAATACTATTACTTATGTAAATGATAATTATTGAAAAAAATGCAATTATCAAAACATTTAGATAAAATACGATTTAAAAGTATAGTCATCAATTATAACACGTTATCACCTTATCACTTTCACGTAACTTAATCACTATCACTAAACTCAGTAGCGGAGACTTGGGGTTGAAAATCCAGTGGCGGCGTATGTGTAACTGGTTAGTTAAAAACACCGAGCACCTGAAAGGGTTTTCGCGGCGTGTAATGTATTAAACTTTTCATTTTTCCCTTGACATTCATTAACCACCGTATATAAATAAATAAAATGATGATTTAGTGATTATAATAAAATAATTTTTGTATATATAACAGTATTGTTACCAAGGTAAATGTTGACAACAGCCACCTTATAATATTATATTTTAGAAAAATTGACAGTTTTACTTCGTTGTCCACGGACCGAAAGTTTTTCATATCTAGCAACCAAAGCACGAAAGATACCTTGGTCCACCTACTACAAACAATTTGAGGCGGCCGCTGGGGTCAACGGATGGACAGGCAAGGAAAAGGCCGTTTCTTTAACTGTGGCTTTGCGTGGAGACGCGTTGAACGTCCTGCAAACAATCCCAGCAGGACAGGAAAATGATTACCAATTGTTAATGTCTAGATTGGAGATGAGATATGGAGCCGCGCATCTTCAACAAGTGTATCACGCGCAAGTGAAGAATCGTGTCCAGAAGAATGGAGAAAGCCTGCAGGAGTTTGAAGCCGATGTTCGCGGCTTGTCCGATTGGCGTACCCTACGGCACCCGATTCATTTCTGGGACAACTCGCTGTACAGATCTTCATTGATGGGTTAAGAGACGGAGAAACACAACAATCATTGAGGCTGTCACGGCCAAGAACAACTGATGATGCGCTTGCTCACGCCTTAGAATTTGAAGCTGCAAAACAAGCGTCCCGAGGTCACGGGCGTGTTCGAACCGTTGCCGAAGAAGAAGAAGGTTCGAAAGATCGTCTAGAGGAGTTACTAATGAGAGTTCTTCAGAAGGAAGATAGTCGTAAGAGGAAACCTCAAGAAATTCGAGGACCCCGTTGCTGGAACTGCGGCGAACAAGGACATGTGGAACGCCGTTGTCCCAAAATAAGAAAAGTACAACCGTCGGAAAAGTTAAAAGGGGTTGACAAGAGAGGGCGAACGTTGACTGTTAGTAAAGATGCCCCAGGGGTCACCGTCCATGCCGTAACATCAAGGAATAGTAACAGCAGTTTGTTCATAGATGGGAAAATTGCGAATCGAATTGTTCCACTACTCATTGATACGGGGGCGACAAAATCCATCGTACGCCCTAACGTTCTACGAACAAGTATGAAGCTGTTACAGACAACTACTCAACTTCGTACAGCGACAGGTGAAGTGTTACCAACACGCGGAGTGGTGAAGATGAAGATTGGCATTGGAAGTGAAGAACGTGATCATGAAGTTCTGGTAGCCGACATCACTGACGACTTCATCTTGGGAATGGACCTCCTGAGAAAATTTGGTTTTACGTTGGATTTGAAAGAGGGTGTTTTGAAGGTCGGTAACGAAGAACTTCCGTTGCACCCACGAGAAGATCCTGTTGTAAGGGTTTTGCTGATAGAAGATGTGATATTGCCGGGTCAAAGCGAGATGGTTGTCGAGGCAGGTTCGGATGGAAATCTTCGGGTAGGATGTGTGCGAATGATGGAGCCTGTTTGTGATAAGAACATCCATAGTGGCATACTGGTGGGAAAAGCGCTGATCAAGGTTGGAAAGACAGTACCGGTGAGGCTTATGAACGTTAATGTGGATCCGGTGACATTGAAGAAGAGTACCCTTGTGGGACAGTGTGTGGCAGTATTCCGAGTAGCCAGGTTTATTTCTGATGTTCCAAGACCAGTGTCCAAAGACCATGGTGAAAAATTAGTGGTTATGGTTGTTAGTTCGTGCGAAGACCTTAAAATGGAACGGAAGTGAAAGAGGTACAGGGTTTGGTTCACCGATACCAAGATATCTTCGCTCTTGACGATAGCCAGAAGGGACGAACAGATATAGTAAAACATAAAATCAATACAGGCAACTCTATGCCTGTCCGTCAGCAGTTGGGGCGTCTACCTCTAGCAAGGCGAGCAGAAGCCGAGAATATTATTACCGATATGGAAGAACAAGGGGTCATCGAGCCATCCAGCAGTCCATGGGCATCACCGGTGGTCCAGGTCAGTAAGAAGGACGGGTCAACGAGATTTTGTGTGGACTATCGGCAGCTCAATAACGTGACCAAGAAAGACAGCTATCCCTTACCACGCATTGACGACACGTTAGATACCCTGTCTGGTTCACGATGGTTTTCGACTTTGGACTTGAAGAGTGGTTATTGGCAAGTTGAAATGGAACCTGAAGACCGGGAGAAGACCGCATTCACTATTGGTTCCGGACCATGGTAGTTCACAGTTATGCCTTTCGGTTTATGTAATGCTCTGGACACCTTTGAGCGTCTAATGGAGACCATCCTGAGGGGGCTGTCGTGGAAGACTTGCCTGGTCTATCTAGATGACGTGATCGTAGTTGGAAGATCATTCAGTGAACATCTGAAAAATCTGGAGGAAATGTTCCGGAGACTGCGTACAGCCAACCTGAAATTGAGTCCGAAAAAGTGCTACATATTCCGAAGGGAGGTGAAATATCTCGGGCATGTTGTATCACAAAATGGAGTGGCAGCCGACCCCGATAAAATTCGTGCAGTTCAAGAGTGGCCAACACCGAAAGATAAACACCAAGTTCGTAGTTTTCTTGGGTTATGTACCTACTACAGGAGTTTCGTTCCTGGGTTTGCCAATATAGCGAAGCCCCTGACAAGGTTAACTGAAGATGGGCGCGAGTATGTTTGCAGCGGAGAGTGCGAAACAGCTTTCCAACAGTTGAAGCGTGCCTTGACAACAGCGCCAATATTGAGCTATCTACAGACAGAAGGGAGATTCATACTTGACACAGATGCAAGTAATCTGGCCATTGGGGTTGTACATTCTCAGATACAGGATGGACAAGAAAAGGTCATCGGCTATTTTAGTAAGGTTTTGTCGAAAGCCGAAAGGAATTATTGTGTGACCAGAAAAGAATTATTGTCTGTCGTGAAGTCCGTTGAGCACTTCTACAAATACTTGTACGGACGGAAGTTTTTATTGAGGACGGACCATGCAGCGTTGAAATGGCTTCTACAATTCCGAAATCCTGAAGGCCAGGTCGCAAAGTGGATCGAACGATTACAAGGATACGACTTTGACACGGAACATCGAGCGGGCACTAGTCATCGAAATGCCGATGCTCTTTCAAGAAGACCCTGTCCAACGGACTGCCGTCATTGCTCTCGTCTGGAAGAGAAGGTTTGCCAAGTATTAAGAAATACTATCGTCAACGACAACTGGTTGCGGGAAGAATTGCAACGACAGCAGGAGGCTGATCCCGAATTACAAATGGTACTGGAATGAAAGCGTGTGGGAGAAAGGCCTGCCTGGGAAGCTGTCAGCCCTTTCAACAGAACACTCAAAGCATATTGGGCTCAATGGGAGTCCTTGAAGGTGGAAGACGACCTCCTGAAGCGTAGTACTGGAGAGTGAAGGTGCCTCAGGAGGACACTTCAGTGTGAAGAAGACTTTGGAGAAAGTTAGAGAGCGTTTTTATTGGGTCAATTGTAAAGAAGACGTGAAAGAGTGGTGCCGAAAATGCTAACTTTGTACCACTGGTAACGGACCCTTGGGGAAACCAAGAGCACCTATGAGGCAGTACAATGTGGGTAGTCCTCTGGAAAGAATAGCTGTAGACACTGCCGGACCATTTCACTGCTTAACACAACTGCATAGACAAGTCCCATAAATGTCTAAAAAAGCTTAGAAAGATATTTTAGTTTATAAAACAGTAAAATTAGGTAATGGCAATGTATTTTTTTGGATCCAAAATGGCGGATTGACATTCCCGTTGGCTCAACTTTAATAAAAGTATTATGTAGAGTTTCTGGCTCATGCTTAGAATTTTCTACAATTAAGCTTGCTTTTAGACATTTATGGATCTTGTGCATGGAAAGGTAAAATACGAACATTCTCAGTTTTTCTTTCATAATAATTATTCATAATTACCCTTTTGTTTTAATAAAACAGTTGAATTTGAATTGAATTTATCATTATTTCAAATTACATACAATTTCGTAATAATTTTTTCCATTCTCTCGCGTGTAGTTCATTCGTTTTTTAATTGGTAACTTTAAAACCTTACGGTCATATTAAGAATAGGAAGAGCTTTAAAATGAGATAATACTCAACCTCTTTCTTTTAAAATTTTTTCTTTAAAATTGCGCTGCTTCGTCATTTTAGAAAAAAAATTGATTAGAGATGTGTCGGAAAGTAGTATTTATTCCCTAATGAATGTCCTTAAAATCTGAAAGAAAAATATTAAACAGTTTAGAAATTAACGCCCTCACGCGTTTATACCCAAACAGCACGTGGACGTCCTGTGGATGTCTTGAGGATATCCACTCTTGGACATGCATACGTCCATAGTACGTCCATATTGTAGCCTGTGGACGTCCTATGGACATCCACAGCATGTCCATTTGTCACAAAGTTGGATGTAATAAAGACGTCCATTATGGGAAGTTCTATGGACGTCCAATGCAAGACGTTTTATGGATGTCCACGGCAGAACGTTCCATTGACTTCATGCCAATTGCGCATATTAAAAAAACAAAAAACAAAAGTTGAGAGGACAAAGAAACAAATATACATTCATTTAGATATAAAATATAATGATATGAATACATAATAAGTATATATGTTTTAATGTTAATATATGTTTTTAATTGAACACCCGATATTTACACTTCAATTACTGTTGCGGGTTTCTCTTTTTTTTATCGTCTCTCTCTTTAGCTCGCCTCAACCATTGTTTAACGGCAAGCTCAATCTCCTTAATAGAAGCTGAGCTTGTCGTCGTATTTCTTAGAGCTGATTCTAAAAGAAAAATACGACTTATACATAATATAAACATAAACATCTTACCACCAACTTACGTTTTATTAGATCAGACACCTTTAAGGTCCCGAAGACTTTTTTCTTTTTGGCACCCTGCCAACTGTATTCTTTTGCGAGACTATCAGTCATCAGCCTGCTAAGGCATCTTCGTGCGAAATCATAGGTTGTTTGTCCTCCAATTTTTGATATTTCATTTACCTGAAATTAAATACTTAACTCAGTAATTTCATCAGCAAAATCATTTTTATATCAACTTATCAGGGCCCATTGTAAAGTCATTTTTGGTCAATAATAGTAACTATTAATAATTGTTATAAATGCAAAGTATACTTAACCTCACTTTTAGAAATCCTTCCTCGTGATCCTTCCGAGTAGTCACTAGTCCCTAGTACTAGTCAATAACAAACACCAAAAACAGCTGTAAATTCCAAAATGAGAACTGAATTGAATACTATTAATTCTCACTTACAAAACGATGAAATTATTTATCACCAGCACCGGCGTACCTTATAAGCGTTGCCGCAATTTCCCTCTCATTTCGCGCTTCGACAGTATTGCCAACTAAAGTGCGTAATAATTGGCCGGCAACCAAGAGCCGCCAACCATGCATTATTCTGGCGCGAAAATTGAATATTGGTTGTGTGTATCATTTTTACCAATATTTACTATTTATATTACTTATTTACTTACTATATTGTAGTATTATATATTATTAACATCACATAACAAAGTTCTTCAAAAAAAATCCTGTTTCACAACTTATTGGAAATGTATTAAATATCTGTACTTATATTATAAGTACTTACTTACATATATCGATTGTTGATATTTATGAAATATTTTATCACAACATAATTTTGTTATTGTGGACACAAATCGGACATTCTATGGACATCCATTCGTGGACATCCTATGAATATCCATCTTTGGATATCCTTAAGACGTCCAGAACAGGTCCATGGACATAGGGACTTAATTTGGACATAAAGTGGACGTCCACTGGATGTCCAGTGTTGTCTGGGTACTTTAGACGCACTCTGTATATATAACAATGTAAACGCTTAAGAACTATTAGAATTTGTGAAATCTTCGTTATGTAAATTCTTTGATATAACAGTAAAAATTTTTATTTGCTATCAGCTTTTTAACAATTGATGTGATTTTCTACGACGTAATTTGATATAACTTAATTAGAAATAATATGACAGAGTAATTAGATTGAAGTATAATTATTTATTAGTTTTGATAATAATGAGTGGGTAAACGTCTCGAAACATCTGAACTGTTTAAATAAAAATAAGAAATATATTCACAAGGAATTATAAATTTATTTATACTTTATCTTGAAGGCCTCAAACAAAAAAACTCTTGTACTGATAAAATATCCAATTGTGTCGACTACATAATTTAATTGTAACATAGTTTGTAAACAAGCTAAACGTAGAAAAATATCATATTTTTCAATAGATTGCACCACTTTCTGAACAAAATTTTTACCCAAATACGAGCTTCAAGCTTTCGTGATTCCTCTATATACAGTGCGATTCTAAAGTATGGAATAAATTCGATAAAAGGGAAAGTATTGATTTTTGGAAAAATTCCAAAAACACGTCAATTTTGTTCGCACAGTCCGCACTTTTGACATAATATTCGAATATACATGGTGATGCGTTTAAGTGTGGTGACGTCATCGGCATTTTTTTTAAATGGCAACTTGCATTTTATTCCATATTCTGACACTTCATCCAATTGCCAAAATGGTAATGTAAAAGTTTGTCACCTTACATAAGGAAATTTTTGAAAAAAATAATTATGAAGACGGGAAAGTGCTATAGTCACCACACTTAAATGCAAAGCGAGACGCAAAGTATTGATTTTTGGAAAAATCTCGAAAACATGTCAACTTTGGTTTTAAAGTCCGCACTATTTGACATATCGGATAAACAGGGTGATGCATTTAAGTGTGGTGACTATAGCACTTTCCTGTCTTCATAATTATTTTTTAAAAAAATTTGTATGTGAGATAACAAACTTATTACATTACCATGTTGGTAATTGGATGAAGTGTCAGAATATGGAATAAAAAATAAAAGTTGCTATTTAAAAAAAATGCCGATAACGTCACCACTCTTAAACGCATCACCCTGTATATTCGAATATTATGTCAAAACATGCGGACTTTAAAAACAAAATTGACGTGTTTTTGGGATTTTTCCAAAAATCAATACTTTCCCTTTTATCGAATTTATTCCATACCTTTGAATCGCACTGTATAATTACTCTATGGTTCTACACAAGCAATAAGAACGATCGATAGTCCGCGAATTATTCATATTTAAATTATAGGGTATAAAAATAATCAAGATTTGTTTATCTAATCAGCAAATCAATGTCCCACGTTGGCCGTCTAAGGTATAATGATCAATAGGTGTTTGTTTATCTAATAAACAATTTAAGGCCCCTACGATTTAGGCGCAAAGGGTACCAAATAAAATTATATTTTCCAATAAAACAAGATCAATTTTTCCAAAGCTCTGCACTTGGAAATAAGAAATGTAAAAGTATTTAAGTTAGGCTTACAATGTACTACCACGGCTTAGCTAATGAAATTTAGGGCTTTATTAAGAATTTTCTTGGGCATGGAAACATTAAAAGGTTAGCTGATACGAATAGAACGATAGGTTCCGTTGAGCGCCAGTTCGTTGCTCTTTTTAAATTTGAATAAGTTTAAATAAATTCCTTAATCATTGTTAAATTTCTCCCACATGAGAACGCAGTCTATAATAGTTGAATTCTTATCGAACACAACCAGAATAACTTAGTAGGGGAGATCCGGCTGTGTTAGACCACTTTTTGAATTACGTTCTTTAATCTTTAAATATGACGATTTACATTTTTATAAAATATGTCTCGCCTCGAAAGAATATTTATTTAATAATACGTAATACAACAAGTGTGCCATCATAACCGGATGTCAAGTAATGTTGGCACTCCCAGGAGAAAACTAAAAAGACATTATGCATGATTTGACATTATTAGGGTCACATAAGCATACAGCCTTGGTAGTGTAATGCCTGGCGTGCCGGACTTTCACCCAAGCGGCCCGCGATCGACTCCCGGCGCCGGCAAATCTGGTTAAGGTTTTCTGCAGTTTTCCTTAGCTGTGACACAAATGTGGGATTTGCGCTGTTCCATCTGTAAGTCGGCTGCAGCCGCACATTGGGCCTACATAATAATAATAATCGCCCCCTCCCTCCCGCACAAGCTTATAGCTTCTGGGGCCTTGGTTTAGGTTATGGGTTGTAGTAGTTATTATTATTATTATATTATTATTTATTTTAACATTTAAGATTTTAAATAAATCATAGCTTAACTCTTAGTGGCACATAACGCCATGTGAGAACAAAAAAAAATTTAAAACCTCAAGAAATATTTTGGAAAACATATGGACTTTTGTTAACAGAATAACAACAAACACTCAATTATCTATTTTTTTTAAATTAGTTTGCGTTTGTCAAAAATATTATATTATTATTATATTCATTCCATCATGGCCTGAATTTCATGAGTCCACATAGACCGTCTACTACACAATGATAATTGCGGCTAGGTTTAACATATTTGCAGAAAAAAATATTACAGCAAAACCTTCCAAAATTCTTATAAAAACATATTTTTAAAATATAAAATAAAAAGTTTCAGACCTGCTTTTTCCAACAAATCAAAATATTTCAGCAAAAACTTATAACATTCCCGCCAAAATCTTTTTCTCGTAAGGCCATATGTTACACGATACTCTACCATGCATATATTGGTGTTGCCAACTCAGGAAATCTGAAATAATGCAAGGGTGCCAACATAGCCAGGGATCCATCACAGCCGGATCTCCCCTACACACTAAATAGTTGGCATATAATAATTTATGTAAGTTTATTTCATAAAGAAACTATCTTAAAATAAACTATTAATCTACAAATTTCAATTTTGTTGTAAGGTTTTTGAAGATTTTAGAAATGTACATACGAGGACTGTCTCACGTAAATTAGACCACTGCATATTTCTGTATTTAATATTCATCATTCAATAAATAATTATTAGTAATTAAACGATTGTGTTTTTGATTGTGCGTGATATTAGCAACAAATAAATCACTTTAATTCGATGAAATATAAAATGTTCCACACAAATTAACAACAAAATTTATTCCTTGGTCCAATTCATGCGAGACAGGGCTCGCATATTGCTATGGTCTACTGATCATGCACATATGCATAAATATAGGTGCATGATTGAAACCCATATTGGAGATTTTATTTATTTATTTACTAAACTGTTCAATAACAAGTTAATATTGAAGTTGATTTTGAAATTTTGTTCATCCCATATAAATCTTGGGATAACCCATATAAACCATTGTTGGTATGTATTATAAGAATACTTATTGCGGATTAGGTATCCAATTAGTTTTGTGTTGTCATATAAAGCAAATCTTCTATTTTATATATTATAAGTAAATCATATATCATAAATCATATATACTTGATTATTTGGATGAAACTAAAATATAATTATCAAAATATTAATATAATCAATATATATTTAAGATTTAATGAAACTTACAAAAGAAAATCTCACTCACCTGATAATAGTGCAAAAATAATATTTTCAATTTTAGTTGTCAACCAATTGAGGCTACATTAATTAAACATTCACTGAGATGAGAGTAGATGATACTGGCATGCATGAAGTTTAATTGTATATTAAAATTGGAAAAAGGGAATAATTCGTCGATAATAATGATATATATAATTTTTAATAAGATTGATTCATCAAGAGTGGGAAAATAACTTACAGGAATCCAAGATTATTTTATTTTATTGTGTACGTAAAATACATTCATTGTCAATTAACAATAATAACAAGAGTCTCAATGTGGTAGGAGCAATACGGGACCATTAAAAAAGAACGTTTGCAAAAATTTATAGTTTTTGTACCCTCCCCTCCTATGTTCGTTTTCGTTCGCAAAACCTTAAACCTCTTTACCTCGAACGTTCGCGATTCATAACTGCCCCCCTCGCACCAAATGACGAATAAATGGAAATTCAGAATTTAATACATTTTCGTATGTTTGATTATATTTTTATTTAAAATTTACATATTGTAACGTTCTTTTTAAAATAATAACCAAAATGCTGTTTAAATCGTCTATTAATTAAGAAAAGATTATTTACAATGCACTTAATTAAAAACACTATAACTATAAACTATTTAACAAACTAAAGCATTTAAATAAATGCTAGGTATTTACAAATTTATATGAGGACTATTTATATAAAACTATTTATGTATTACAATAATTATTAACTAATTATTCAGAGTACATTTCAATACGACGCCGGTTAAACATTAACTGTTCTTCTTTTACCCGCGTACTCAATTTATATCTTTCATACGATGACTCATACATCTAGAATGTTCGATGACGTGTTGATGTGTCATACATGCGGCTGTTTATAAGTGACGTCAATGAGGCGTGTCGATGAGTCAAACTCGCAGGTGTTGATTGACGAGTCATACAGTTGATGACTCATACACTAGAATGTTTGATGGCGTCATATGTGGGTTTACTATTCGTTACACTGCCCCCTCTTCAAGTCTGTTCTGTCCCAGAACAGGTTTTATTCTCTGGTTTCTGTAGAAAGGGTCGTGACGGTATCGACAATCTTCACCTCGACTACATGTTCCATTACGGTAGAAATAACAGTCTACACTCTTTGTTGGCCTTGATGCGGGCTGGGGATCGAAGCTACAGACTAAGACCTTAACATCCGTATCTCTAAAAATTACTTCCAGCAGGTTTCGAACGATTCTCCAATCCAACTGGTCCCGCCCACAGCCGAGTTTGGGAACTGCCAATTTGCTAATACCCCTGGGAAGCAACTCGGTCCTCAAATCCCATAATGCCCTCCACAGGTCGGCGTAACTCGGTTTCTGGTAGTAAAACTGCTTGGTTACCAAGTAGTAAATGGAGCGGTCATGATCAGGCAAGTGTAAGGCCTTTGCCAACAGAGGGATTCTGATCTCGAAGTTCATCCAGCCGTCCAAATTTATTCCTAAACACAACTGCGATCCTCCTGGACAAGCGGAGATCCTCGGAGACACAGTTGGCAATGGCATAATCATCAGGGACCCGGAAGAGGTCTTGTTGCATCTCGGTCGTGACTCCGAATCGGCATTTTCTAGTTCCGGAAAACGCAGCCATAAATTCTCCAAAGGTTGGCTGATCATCTTCAGGCCTTACGGTATTGACAGCCACCTCAGCATCATCTTCTCGATCCGGGACTACGATATTGTTTCCCTCATAGTGCACCAGACGATTGGAGTGTACCACCTGTGGTTTTCCTCTTGGCAATTTCTGGATGCGATAAATCAAGTCATTTATTCGTTTCTTCACCTGGTATGGGCCCTCCAAATTTCGCTGTAACTTTGGCGAGTAGCCCCGACGTGTTTGCGGGTTGTATAACCAAACCAGCTGTCCAGGTTGAAACCCTCCTTCTTTGGCTCTCACATCGTACAAAGTCTTCATTCGGTCACTCGAGATTCGGCTATTGTTTCGGGTTCGGTCGTGAGTATCCTCCAACTTCTTTTTTAAGTTGACAACATAATCATTTCCGGCTACCTCACCGACCGAATACGACTGAACCCGAAAAACCAAAGTTGACATGTTTTCGAGATTTTTCCAAAAATCAATACTTTGCGTCTCGCTTTGCATTTAAGTGTGGTGACTATAGCACTTTCCCGTTTTCATAATTATTTTTTTCAAAAATTTCCTTATGTAAGGTGACAAACTTTTACATTACCATTTTGGCAATTGGATGAAGTGTCAGAATATAGAATAAAATGCAATTTGCCATTTAAAAAAAATGCCGATGACGTCACCACACTTAAACGCATCACCATGTATATTCGAATATTATGTCAAAAGTGCGGACTGTGCGAACAAAATTGACGTGTTTTTGGAATTTTTCCAAAAATCAATACTTTCCCTTTTATCGAATTTATTCCATACTTTAGAATCGCACTGTATATAGAGGAATCACGGCAATTACTAGCTTGAAGCTCTTATTTGGGTAAAAGTTTTGTTCAGAAAGTGGTGCTACGAGGGTAGATCAGTATTTACGGTCCCTGACATAGTAGGCTTTGCATGATATCGTCACTCATTTTTCTATGAGAACTGTCATTACTAATTATTTGTTGTGTCAAGTTTTGCGTAGGTGCGTGTTGTTCTTTGAAAGTTATTAATAATTAAGCTGGTCGATAACAGACAATTTTTAAAAATGGAAAAAAGTGAAGTCAGAGCGGTGATAAAGTATTTGCAAAAAAAGGATTAACACCTACTGAAATTCACAAGGATATGACAGACGTTTTAGGGGACTCTGCCCATTCTTACCAAGTGGTGAAAAATATGTCTCGTGAGTTTAGATTAGGCAGAACAACTTGCGAACATGCGAAAGGTGCGGGACGTCCAGTCTGTGTCACCGTTGACAAAAACATCAATTTGATCCATGATATGGTAATGGCAGATAGAAGACTGACTATTCGCCATATCGCGGAAATAACGAACATCTCTTATGGGTCAGTTGAAAATATTTTAAGAAATGTTATTGATCTCAGAAAAATTTTGGCGCGTTGGGTTCCAAAGATGCTGACCGTCGATCAGAAACGCTCTAGAGTGCTGCATTCGGAAGCCAATTTGGAGTACCTGAAGGCCAATCGGAAGCAATTTCTCACTCGCTTTGTGACTGTGGATGAAACATGGGTGCACCATTTTGATCCTGAGACGAAAAGACAAAGTATGGAGTGGCATCACAGAGGTTCTCCACCTCCACGCAAATTTCGAGTTCAACGGGCGGCTGGAAAGATTATGGCCACAGTGTTCTGGGATGCAGAAGGAATTTTGATGATCGATTATTTGCAGCGTGGACACACAATAACGGGTTCTTATTATGCAGGGTTAATTCCAAAATTGCGCGAAAGCATCGACCGAAAAAGACCAGGAAAGTTGGCACACAAAATTTTGTTCCATCAGGACAACGCTCCCGTCCACAAGAGCTGCATTGTCATGGCTGCCATACAGAACGCTGGCTTTGAAATCCTAGAACACCCTCCATATTCACCAGACCTGGCACCCAGTGATTACCATCTATTTCCAAAATTAAAGGAAAACCTGCGTGGAAAAAAATATGGAGACGATAATGAAGTTATGACCGCAGTAAATGGCTGGTTTGAGGAGCAACCGGAAAACTTCTTCCTGAAAGGCATTGAAGCATTGGAACATCGGTGGACCAAGTGCATTGAAGTCCAGGGAGATTATGTTGAGAAATAAATAAATAATGTTTTAAAAATTCTTTCTCTTTCTATATCAGGGACCGTAAATATTGATCTTCCCTCGTATCTATTGAAAAATATGATGTTTTTCTACGTTTAGCTTGTTTACAAACTATGTTACAATTAAATTATGTAGTCGACACAATTGGATATTTTATCAGTACAAGAGTTTTTTTGTTTGAGGCCTTCAAGATAAAGTATAAATAAATTTATAATTCCTTGTGAATACATTTCTTATTTTTATTTAAACAGTGCAGATGTTTCGAGACGTTTACCCACTCATTATTATCAAAACTAATAAATAATTATACTTCAATCTAATTACTCTGTCATATCATTTCTAATTAAGTTATATCAAATTACGTCGTAGAAAATCACATCAATTGTTAAAAAGCTGATAGCAAACAAAAATTTTTACTGTTATATCAAATAATTTACATAACGAAGATTTCAGAAATTCTAATAGTTCTTAAGCGTTTACATTGTTATATATACAGAGTGCGTCTAAAGTCTAAACGCGTGAGGGCGTTAATTTCTAAACTGTTTAATATTTTTCTTTCAGATTTTAAGGACATTCATTAGGGAATAAATACTACTGGGTGATTTTTTAAATTTCTGATCTAGAAAGCCATGACATAATTTTAAAACAAAAGATGCGGAAAACGTAGGGCGTAGTTTGAATCGTTCGATTTGTCACAACTGTCAGATTTCAAAAATGTTGACATAAACATAACCTACTCCAGTGTTGTTCTCGCTTCTCGCGAATAGCAGTGTGATCAACGCTACGCCCTACGTTTCGGTGACCTTCGATACGGCGTAAAAATCACGACTTACTAGATCAGAAATTTAAAAAATCACCCGGTACTTTCCGACACATCTCTAATAAATTTTTTTCTAAAATGACGAAGCAGCGCAATTTTAAAGAAAAAATTTTAAAAGAAAGAGGTTGAGTATTATCTCATTTTAAAGCTCTTCCTATTCTTAATATGACCGTAAGGTTTTAAAGTTACCAATTAAAAAACGAATGAACTACACGCGAGAGAATTATTACGAAATTGTATGTAATTTGAAATAATGATAAATTCAATTCAAATTCAACATTTTTATTAAAACAAAAGGGTAATTATGAATATTTATTATTAAAGAAAAACTGAGAATGTTCGTATTTTACCTTTCCATGCACAAGATCCATAAATGTCTAAAAGCAAGCTTAATTGTAGAAAATTCTAAGCATGAGCCAGAAACCCTACATAATACTTTTATTAAAGTTGAGCCAACGGGAATGTCAATCCGCCATTTTGGATCCAAAAAAATACATTGCCATTACCTAACTTTACTGTTTTATAAACTAAAATATCTTTCTAAGCTTTTTTAGACTTTTATGGGACTTGTCTATGCAGTTGTGTTAATGTCATCTTCATTCCATTACTGTAAAATTACTGTAAAACAACGCACGTGCTCTTTATACTTTATATCATTATTTTGAAGTGTTTGTCCAATATATACCGAACTATAAAAAGAGTAATACAAACAGTAAATGTCCGATTTTATGATATAAAATGTGTTCTGCCTTTAGAATTAAATAAAAATGAGAAATTGTTAGTATTGGTTTTAAAGGCTGTTTTACAATTGTTGGTTTTTCTTAGTAAGGTGGAAATTATCTTAGTTTTGTAGGGTAGCCTGAAATCCAGTGTTTATTACGTAACCAGTAGATCTTATCGACTTGCGAGAAAGGATAATCAGTGAATGTGCTTCAATAACAAGAAAAACATTTTACAATGTTCGAAAAGATATTTCAAATAGGTTATTCTACTGGCAAGGCAAGGGATTCAAGGTAGACATTTTCACCAATATCTTTAATAATAATTATTGACAATTATTCTTTTGTTTTAATAAAAATGCCAGATTTGATTGAATTTATTGTTAGTTGAAATTACAATTTTTTAATAAAATGTTTCAATTCTCTCGCATGTAGTTCATTTGTTTGTTAATTGACGACTTTTCAATCATATTCAGAATAACAACAACAGCTTTAGACTGAGGTATCACTCGACCCCTTCCATTTAAATTTGTTTTTCAAAATGTCTCTCTCTCTCGCTCTCTCTTTCCTTCTCTTGCTTACAATTGCGGGAGAAACATTGAGGTTCTCTATTACAAAAGCTTTTAGAATTTTAAAATTTAAGATCTTTGGAGCATAACAACTGCGAAACTTATCACCGTTATTCTCCGTAAGTTATCTCCGTAAAATTATCTCCAACAGAACAGAAATTGAGGATTGTACATTTTGAATCTGTAGAACGTTCTTAGCTTTTACAGTCTAGAAGCGATGTTTCGTCAGTCAAAATAATAGTCAGAATGGTACATGTGTATAGTGTTATTAATAAATCCAAATATCTAAGAATTCATTTTTGTCTGCCTGAACTTTTAAACCTCTTTATGTCAGTGGAAACCATTTTTAAACACCTTGACTAAGGTGTAAGGTCTTAAAAATCTTGACTAATAGTTATTTGAAAATTTAGCTCAACACCCCTGCATTTTTTTTATTTATAATCGAATCAATTCCAAATTTTTATCAGGTATAGAACTTAAGTTAATAACAACTGTCACTGTTAAAGGACTTATATAATTTATTTTGTATAATTTTCTGGTGTTATAATACACATGAGTTCAAAATCCCAAAGGCACCTTTGATGGAGTTACTTTTTGCTCATACTATACATTATTAGAAATGTATTAAAATCTTTATTTCAGCTTGACATCCTGTATCTTTGTTATTTATAATTGAAACAATTCCAAATTTTTATCAGGTATAAAATCCCTTAAAAGAGATTTGTGTGTAATTAAAAATATTTTTTGTACGACCATGCTATTTCGGATTGTTTACCATACTTGGTTTTAGCACAGTAGGTTATATTTACTGGTTGCTAAGCAAAAACGCGTCTGTAAGTAATTACTTGCCGTTCTGTTTTTGACAGAACTGAACGGTAAGTAAATTATATGTAATTTATAAAATAAATGCATGATCTTTAGATGTTTCTTTCGCGATCGCGAAAAAATCATTATTTTCTAAATAATTGGACTGTTAAAAAATGTATGTATTTAATTTAATTTTGCTCAGGCCTTTTCAATATCCGAATTATATTCGTTTTCAGATTCACTCCTTCTCACAAATTTGACAAATATCGTAACATTCAAAAATAATAGTAATTAATAATTACAAACGTATCCATGGTAACGACAAAACCTACTTAATGTTTGGTGGATATACAGGGTAAAAATAAATTATCTTAAATCTATTTTTTTACCATCTTCGGGATATTTCCTTAGTTAATACCTTTGTATTCATAGCGATCGTACAAAAAATTGTATAAGCATCTCAAACAGTAAGGAGTTTACCGATCTCCTCAAACATTGTCGTCGATCGGTATACTGTCCTTACTGTTCTTGATACTTAATATACTAATTTGATAGAAACCACCAGCATACTACGATCAAAAGTAAATGCAGAAAATCGAAAAAACATAGTAAGCATTGTTTAATTGTAAAAGTCGTTACGCGAATTTATACTGGATCATCTGAAAACCATAAATCCAAATTCTGGTTAGAAAATCTTAAAAAATAATTTTATGAAATTGTTGTAAATTGCTTTTACAACACGAAAGTCTCCCCAGCCCAATACCAGTAGATTGGTTATTTGTTTGTGGTTGCTAAAGAAGAGATATAAGGAGTTGGTGAAAATAATGTTTATAGTTACAATAATAGTCGACAGTTTATTACATTTTTTGCATAATTTTTGTCAAATGCAATTGAAGAAAAAGTCCTAATTCAATACCTTTCCAGTTAAAGTAAAACCTCCCAATCTTGTTAGTGCAAAGGCACAATCTTGTCCTTTCCAAAAAATCGGTTATAAACCATATTTCTTCATACATGAATTTCAGTGCCAGCGAAAAAGACCAATATTTTAGTAGATCCAGATGTACAGCCATTTATCCAGATAAAAAAATGTGGAGTTTCATTAAATCTGTAAGTAGATAATAATAGATTCACAAAAACGTCAACAACCAGTGTGGACTTCTACCGATAATTATTATTTAGAGGTGGTCCTTTCGAAGGAAACTTGTAACGTTATCTGTAAATTTCCAATTCCACAAACCCATACCATTAAACTATAAAAATTCTGTGTTTGGTTGTTTTTTATTACAACACATCTTACCAGCAACAGTCATATTACATCGAAGAAAACTGTTTAATCAGTGCCAATGTAAATGAAGGGAAGAACACACCCGGACTTCAACAGAAATAAATTATTAGAATTAAATTAAAATTATTTTATTTTTTGGGATTTTAACCAAAATTTGGTTTTGGGAATTTCAGGTGCCCCAAAACAAATTTCCGTAACGAATTTTCCGATTAAACAAGGCCTAATATGTTTTTTCAATTTTTTCCATTTATCTTTGATCGTAGTTGGTAGTAGGTTGGTGGTTTATAATAAATGGGGTTTTTAATTACCGACAAATTTATGTTAAAGGGTTGTATACCTGATAAAAATTTGGAATTGTTTCGATTACAAATAAAAATACAAGGGTGTCAAGCTGTGAAGTGAAACACACTGTATATGTAATATAAAACAAATGTTACCAATCTTACAAAACAAATATTTTCCAAAAACGATTTAATAATAGCCTCTATTATTAAATTGTTTTCAGTATTACAATGAGCATATTGTTAACGCAAAGAAAAAAATTTACATCGCTATCCCTATGCTTCCGGTTGCAACCAGATTAGTTGCCTTTTGTAAATGGCAATTCCCAATATTTGCAAAATCTAAAATAATTCACATTTTGATTGAAAAATAAAGTTACAAAGATAATGTGATATGGTACGAGGGGAACACTGATAATATCTAGAATGTTATGTTTTGTTCGATTTGCTGTAATAGTTTTTTAATTATCATAATTTAAAGATTGTGTGTTCACCCAAAAATGAATTTGACTAGAGAACATTTCCGGGCTATGATTTTTTACGATTTTAAATCGTCATTAACGCCTAAACAATGTGAAGATCGGCTTAGAAGTGCATTTGGCGAAGAAGCCCCGTCTAAGATAACAATTTATAATTGGTACGGCGAATTCAAAAGAGACCGGTTTTTTCTTAGTGAAGAATTTGGCGAAGGACGCCCAAGAACTGCTGTTACTAATGAAAATATTGCGGCTGTTCGAGCAATGCTTGAGGAAGATCGACGGACATCTTATGAATTTATTCGGGCGACATTGGACATTGGTATGAGTCAAATACAAAACATTTTACATTAACAGTTGGAAGTGAGAAAACTTTGTTGCCGATGGATTCCACATACTCTGACTCCCAATCAAAAAGAACAACGCATTGAACGGTGCAGAAAAACTCTGGAAAAATTCCAAGGCGGCACTTCAAATTTGGGTTGGAATATCGTCACTGGTGACAAATCTTGTATTTATTGTTATGATCCTCAAAAGAAAAGTCAATCGGCTCAATGGGTCTTTCGAACCGAACCTAAGCCTACAAAAGTTCGAAGAATTCGCAGTGCTGGTAAGAAGATGATTGCTATTTTTTTTTTCTAAAACGGGTCATATTGCTACTATACCATTAGAAGATAGACGTACCGTTACTGCCGATTGGTACACAAATGTCTGTTTACCACAAATCTTTGAAAAAGTTCGCGTAAAACGCCCCAAAGGAAAAATAATCTTACATCATGACAACTCATCGTCGCATATAGCAAAAGTAACAACTGAGTATTTGGCTACCCTAAAAGCCAGCACCGTTGACCCTCCATCGTACAGCCCTGACCTAGCACCTTGCGATTTTTTTTGTTTCCTAAAATTAAAGGTAAAATGCGTGGAATCACTTTTTCGTCGTCAGATGAAGCAGTGGAACATTACAAAAACCTGGTTTCTGAAGTGTCTCAGGAAGAGTGGCATCATTGCTTTAAGGACTGGTTTTATCGAATGCAAAAATGTATTGATGTTAAAGGGATATATTTTGAAAAACAATAAAATTATTTAAGTTTTTTTTAAACTAATCCTTGTTTCATTTTCTAAGAATTTTCAGTGTCTCCCTCGTATAAAGTATTCGATAAGCGTGACCTTTCTGTTTTTGTCTCCTTACCTGAACTGTGATAAAAAAAAGGCCTTTTAATTGTTTTAATTAATTATATATTTTAGCTTAATAGGTATATTCGTAGATTTGTAGCGGAGTTGTTTTATTGGAACAAAATAAACTGTTGACTAAAATTTAAACATTTAAATAAAATCCCACTGATGTTCTTGTATAATTGGCCACAAAAAGAAATAAAGTTGATCTGTCCAGACATATTTTTCTGTATATACTGTTATTTTCCATTTTTAAAAACTATTAATCTCTTTTAGTATCGTTTATAGAACTTACTATTCTTTTATAAAAAGAGCAATATAATCAACCGCATTTAAAAAATATTTTAGCCTACCCTGCTATACCCCAATGGGCCTTCATGGCCTGAGAAGGGGACTATTATTATTATACATGATTTGATATATCACATTTAATATGCACATATGTATGAAAAATATTTTCTAAAAAAATTTACATCATTTTCTGTTTATTAAATAAAGGGTGGTAAAATCTTTAATTATTATTACACCTATGTAAATTATTCTAATAGCTAATGTTTTATATTTAAATCAAAACCAGAATTCTAGAAAATTAAAATTAAAATTGTCCGCCAAAATTCAACTTCATACTTTCATGTCAGTAGAAAAGGTTAGTTGCTAAGGTCTTCTGCAATAGCCACAACTAGTAACTAATCCACAACGACAGAGGGACAAAGTCTTGCCGCCTGTTGTAGCGGATCATTTTTCGGCTTCAATATTTACTGTATGATGAATCATCTATATTATATTTAATCTATAGTAGAACCATAAAAATTACAATATAAACTTTGTTTGATAAGCGAAATATTAATTTTTTAGATTTTCGAAAATTAATTACACCGAAGTAATTGCCATTACAAAATTGATGGAATTAATACTTATTCATTGATTAATACTTCTCTACAGAAGTATTAATTTTTTTACTTTGCCTTTAAATATTCCATTCAATACAACTATAACGACTTCATATCATACATGTGTCATCCATAAGCATAAAATGCGACTACTTACATAATTATTGTGAATCTTCCGAATAACATTTCCAAACTAAAAAGAAGTGGAACATAGTTCGTAGGAAGCTGTCGTTTTAACATTTAAATAAAAAAAAGCAAGATTAGGAAAGACTTTAGCGAAAAAGAATACACTTTACAAATAATTTAATTCTATAGGCATTCCTTGCTTACAGTCCTATTCTAGTGCAGTAAATATAGATTTTCTTTAACCCGCATCTAAGCTACTAGAAACAAAGTATCCTCATAAAAATAATCTGCTATTTGTTTGTATAAAAAAGTCTACAGCGGCTTAACGCTAGGCTTTACTGCATCCCATTCGCAGAGTTTCCCAATTTTATAGTCTTTCAGAATAAAGTAACTGTGGAATATATTAAATCCCGCAATACCAAAATGAGGCAGCTTGATGTAATAAATATTCCATCATTTATTCACATCTGCATTTATTAAATTCTTTCAATATAGTATACATACCTACATAACTGTTTAGTAAATTAAAAATGTTTTATGGGAGCTAGGATTTGAGAAAGAAAAACGAATTGTAAATTAGAAGAGGTCGTGACAGCAACTCTAGTAGGTATATTAAATGCTGTTAAGTATGTGATGCTTTGGTTTATAAAAATTCGTTTTCTTAAACGTTTTTTGAAAACTTAATGTAGTGCCATATCCTGGCAAATTAACAACTTTGAGTAAGGTTAATAACGAATAAATAATTTTAATAGTTATTTATGTATTAAGGGCATAAAGAAGCTTTTATGGCCAGAAGCGTTATTTCTAGCCCGAGGCGTCAGCCGAGGGCTAGGAAAAGGCTGTAGGGCCATAAAAGCAAGTTATGCCCGAAATGCATACACTATTTTATGCACAGATTGTTTTTATCTCAAATCTATTATTGTGTAAAAAACATAATTAAATGAGTACGTAGGTTACATCAAGCCGCTGTACGTATACTTATGTGCTTATATACGAAGTACGTTACTATAGTTACTATCTAAAATACTTAATTTCAGCTTATTTTCATTGGTGATAAGTTTACAAATTATATTAAGAACCAATCAAGTTCTACAAATACAGCTCTGACATTTAGTTGACGTTTCATTATTGCCCGTCGGATCATAAAGAGGCCCTTGGGGCATAAAGAGACACTTATGTTCCGATAAATCTAGCAATAATAGTCTAATTATAATGCATCTGTGCATAAAAAGTTTTAATAGACAAATAGTGATGAACCCTTAATGCCTTCAATCGCAACGATAGTCATAGAGACTCGTTGTATCACGCGAGCTTTTTAACGATTAGGAATGGATTAAAATGCAGGTTATAATCAATAATAATTTTCTTGGTTGCTGCTGTACACCATAATAATTAAGTTAAATAAGTATGAATAAAACCGGCAATCTTCGAACTGAGTCTCGCCATTTAAAGTAACTCAGCCATACATAGTTTCAACCAAACATGCTAATTTCACATGGTCATAAATACAACTGTCATCAAAATAAAGTATGTCCAAGTGTTTAAAAAGTAAAAGATTAGCTTAACGTCGACTTTTACTAATTGGAGTTACACTGTAATCTCTTGAACTTATAGAGCATTTAAATGCTAACAAAGTAGGACATATGAAATACTAAATTTTAAAGTTTCGAAATGACAATACAATACAGAACAATCATGCAATACAAGAGAATCATTTCCAAAAATAAAAGTTATAACTCCTAAAAAAGAAATTGAAATGCATACTTAGAGTTCTTCTGGTTAACAAAAAAGTTTCTTGTAGGTTTTGATTTGTCTGATGTTCCACCAAAGGCATTTTACTAACGTACCAGTACCCATCAACAGCAGTGAGATAACAAATCTAAAACATTTTCGAAATAGTAAGAAAAAACTCATTATACTACTTCATTATTTGTGGCTGTATACAGGGTAATCCAAAATGATCGAGGACGGTTTGAATTTACCGCCACGTTAAATTATTGTTACGTTGACAACTGGAATACTTGTCACACATTCGTATCCTTCTTTTATTTTACAGTGGCGTCTCAAAGATAATACAACTGAAATAATGTAAACTTCATTAATTTTAAATAATAAACTTAGTTGATAATAAAATCGTGTAACAAAGCGTGGTTCTGAACTGTTTTATAAAATAAACAAGCCAAATGAAGCAAAAATTCAATGCAAATCCGGAAAAACGTGGCAAAGCACGACGATGTAAACGAGAAAGTGACGACCCCAATAGCACAGTACACACATGATGGATAAATATTGCTTCCACATATTGGCCAAACATTGTAAATGACAGACACTGACGGGATTGGCACAATATGCGAAAGCAATATAGCTCCAGTATTGCAGATCGATATTGGCCATACATTGGAACATTATATTAATAATAATAATAATAATAATAATAATAATAATAATAATAATAATAATAATAATAATAATAAAGTTTATTGACGGAAAATCCATTTACAAAGAAAAAAGTAACAGTATAATATCATAGTATGTTATTTTAACACGTTATTTTAAAAAGTATTAAAAGATACATTAAAAATATCTATCTTACAAGCATTACCAGATCTCAGCATGCGTGGTATTGGTAAGAAATAAGTATAGTTATTAGTGAAGATGCTAACATGAAACGGCTGCTGTGATCTGGTATCTCTTGGTGGTACCAAAAAGGTGATACATGATAAAATATACTCACAATCAATGAAACCGTTGATTAATTTGAATAAAAAACATAAGTCAAAGCAAACTCTGCGCTGTTCTAAGGAATTTAGATGTAATAGAACCCGCATATTTGAACTATTATCGTATGCTATATTGTTAGTTTTTAAAATCGAAGCATTAGCAAGTTTGTAATTGAAATCAATAGAATGTAGACTTCGATTAAATGAAATATGTTTACATTTGTCTATATTAAGGGTCATTGCTTGCACCATTCGTCGAATCTGTCTAGATCATTTTGAATTTTGAGATAGTCATTTAAGGATCTCACTGTGTGAAATATTTTCAGATCATCTGCGTACAACAAAAAATCACTATAATGAAAACAGAGGTTAACATCATTGATAAAGCAGTTAAATAGTAAGGGAGATAGATGGCTACCCTGCGGTACTCCTGAAGTTACAGATATTTCAGAAGAAAAATGGTTTTTTACTTTAACTATTTGAGTGCGATTGCAAATAAAGTTAAACAGCCACTTTAGTAGAATTTCATTAAATCCAATAGCAGACAATTTCATTAATAGCAACTCGTGGTTAACTTTATCAAAGACCTTAGACATATCAGTATATATCGCATCTACTTGCAACTTTTGTTCAAAAACATTTAAAATTCGATGCTGGTAGGATAAAAGATTGGTGACTGTAGAACGGCCTTTGATAAACCCATGTTGTTCATTTATAAAAACGTGCCTGAAGTTGGGTAAATTTTTATCGGTAACGATTGCTTCCAGAATTTTGGAAATAACAGAAATTTTTGAAATGGGTTTATAATTCTTAATATCCATTCGATCTCCTGATTTAACTATAGGGATAACGAAACTAGTTTTCCATAATGCAGGGAATATGCCTGCGATTAAAGACAAGTTAAATAGCCGACAGAGGGGATTGGCCAGAACGCATCTGCAATTTTTCAAAAACCGTGATGGTATAGCATCAGGTCCATGGCTGTCACTAGATTTTAACTGTAGAAGTTTGTTAAAAACATCGTTTACCTCGATAACTATGTTGTTTAAATTTATCCCATATTTATAGTTAAGGGTAGGAATATTACAATGAGAATCAGTATAAACTGAAGCAAAATGACAGGCAAATAAATCAACAATATGTTGTGGGTTGTCTGCAATAATCCCATTTTGAAACATTTAATTGGACCATTAAATGTTTCAACGTTGGTCCAATATTACCATGTTGGAGACATATTATTGTGCCAATACTATAAACGTATATTTAACCAACAGAGGCTTCAACGGACACCAACACATTAATATCTAAACGTAAAATGAAAGGTAACAGTTATAACAACAAAAATAAATTAATAATAGGCTCATTACCTGCAAGTCCATCATCAACAGAAAAGGATAACAAAAATTCATACTTCACACTTTCATACATTCTTTTACAATATTGGCGAAATGCATTCACAGGATATTCATCCACTGTTCAAACGTAATATTGGTGCAGTATGCTTGTACTAGTATTGGCACAATATGCTGATGTGATAATGCTTGATACCTACATTTTATTTCGATTAATGTCTTCCTCAGCAGGTACTATTTGTCACAAATCACTTTGTATATCTTCTGTTCATTTAACATAATTACATTAATAACCGACGACGATAATAATAATAATAATAAACTGACAGTCCATATGTTATGGTTTAACAGAAAAAGATGTTAGAATTTTGACCTTTAATTATGCAGTAGCAAACATTGTAAGCAAGTTCTACGCTCCTGGCAAGAAAAACAATGTACCGAAAAAGAATAGGTTTTTTTTGTTTCTGCAAAACACACTCATCTTTAAGTCTAAGATCTGGAAATTCCTCTCTTCAAGACCACTCTTCATCAGTTAAAGACTGTGTTATCCTAGTGTCAACTATACTTCTACCAAACAAGCAAGAAATGAGTCATCACAAACACGTGGGCGAAAATGTAAAATGCATCTAGAATTACACGAAGGTCACGCTGTAATCTAAATGATAAAATAAACAATAAATGAGATGAAGCAATGAAAATGTGAATTCTTACCAACGTCAAATTTGCACTCTTATCTTATCTCAGGTCGTATTTTTTTATTCCGGTGTGATTACGAAGATGACTCATTTCTTGCTTGTTTGGTTGAAGATAGTTAAATATGCGACAAAAACATTTCAAGATTTTACATCGATAAAGTGATCGATAAAGATCTGGACGGGACATTACGGTTACATTTTTGAAAAGAGTATTTAAAAGAAGTTTTGTTTTCCCAGAAGAGGAGGCCAGAGATGTAGCGGACATCAGTGACCCATTATTTATGGTGGAAGTGCAAGAGCTGCCAAGCAGCTAATATTTTCTTACGGTTTAAAACGCATATAATTTTTACTAAGTAATGCTGCCTTGCTGAGATTTTTGTAGGTGATACATGATAATCATTTCTTTGTGTTTTGTTTAAATCTATTTATTTTGTTATATTATATTGTTTCTTTTCTACGGTTCAGAATAAAAACTGCCGTATAACATTCAGATTTCTGTTAGTATTTATTGTTAACAAAACTAAATTGCCGAGTTAAACATAGCGTCCCTCTATATACCACCCCTTGTCCCGTTAAATACCATGGAGGGTATATAAAGAGACGGGTGGTGCATATAGGGGCATGTAGTTTTTCTTTACTTTACAAAAGCCCCAAGAAAATTTCTATTAGACAGCAGAAACCTTTTTTGGTTGTGTATTCGTAGCTGTCCTGACAATACATATAAATCTATAAATAAATAATTTATGGACATTTGGAAAAAACTGTCCCACAATATACCCAGCTCCCCTACTGCGAAACTACAAATAAAAAAATATATAACTCTTGACGAGTATCTGCCTCTCATTGGTCCCTATCCGATATTCATGAAGTTTGGTTCCAATTTTTTAATATTGCGTATTCGATAGTAGAACTGGAAGTATTGCTACGTTTAATTTTCTGAGAACTGAATATCTCATTTTAGGTTTTAGATGGGACATATTATATATACAGAGTGTACATAGTGTAGTCGTGTACAGGGTGTACTCACAATACATTGGATCATTAATATCATTATGGGAAAACCAAACCAACAACTAATTGACAAATACAGCTTGTATCGTACGCGATTTTTGTAGCATTATCCTACAGAGAATTGGGGTTTTAAACCTACGGAGACTGCTTGGACATTAAAGGATTCAATCCGTTCATGCCAACACGATCTGACCTAGCTCACTTAAATACAAAACTACCAAAGCATACGAGGGTGGTCTGAAAAGTTTCCGACCTAACAAAGATACAAGACATTTTTTCTTTAAATTTATTTTTATTTTTCTACATAGTCTCCTTGTAAGTCTACACACTTCTCCCAGCGATGCTCCCATCTCTTTAACCCGTCCAAATAGTACTCGGCGTTTTTCTCTGCAAAATAATTGTTCACGAAGGTGATTGCCACCTCATTTGAAGAAAATCTCTGTCCTCCGAGCGCAATTTTTAGATGAGGGAACAAAAAGAAGTCGCTTGGGGCTAGATCTAGTGAGTAAGGAGGATAGTCAAGCAGTTCAAACCGTAATTCGTGGATTTTCGCCATGGCAACCGCGGAGGTGTGAGACGGCGCATTGTCTTGGTGAAACAGGATTTTCTTTTTCTGCAAATGTGGCCGTTTTTCCGCAATTTCTGCCTTCAGCTTGTCAAGTAATGATGCGTAGTATGCTCCTGTAATGGTTTTTCCTGTTTGAAGATAATCGATTAAGATAACTCCATGACTATCCCAAAAAACAGTCGCCATCACTTTCCCAGCCGACATAACAGTTTTTGCTTTTTTTGGAGCCGATTCCCCCTTCGCAGTCCACTGTTTTGACTGTATTTTTGTTTCGGGCGTATAATGGTGTATCCAAGTTTCATCTACAGTAATTAATCGGCGCCAAAACTCTGATCTATTGCGCCTAAACAGCGCCAATAGAGCGTTGGAAATGTTCATTCGAACACGTTTTTGGTCTAACGTGAGCAAACGCGGCACCCAACGCGCGGACAGCTTTCTCATGCCTAAATCTTGATTCAATATGTGACAAACACGTTCTTTGGACATATTCATAGCCTCTGCTATCTCTCTCACTTTAATTCGACGGTCGTTTAGCACCATTTGGTGAACTTTAGCGATGTTATCGTCAGTGGTTGCAGTTTTTGGACATCCCGAACGTTCATCGTCTCTTAAGCTGGTACGGCCACGTTTAAACTCAGCTACCCAAAACTTCACTGTGGTAAATGATGGCGCAGAGTCCCCATACACAGAGTCCAACTCATCTTTGATTTGCGTAGGCGTATTGCCTTTCAAAAACAAATATTTAATGACAGCTCGATACTCGATTTTTTCCATTTTCACAAAAACACTCATATCGACTCACTCAAACGATTGTCAAATAACAACTGCGCGTCCAAAATGGCTGAAATTTTAGTGAGTACCTGTCAAAAGATGCACAACTACATTCCCTAGCTTTTATTGACGATTGCTGCCATCTTCACGTTAAGGTCGGAAACTTTTCAGACCATCCTCGTATTTTACTTTTGTAAAAAAATGGAAAAACTGTAACCTTAAATTTCATAACAAATTAATGTTAAACTTATTTGGAACTTCATTTAATTAAATTTGCTTAGAGAAATTCGCCTTCATACTTCTTCTTACTAATTTGTTACTAATTACTAACTTTGAAATACGTTCTGCTAACAATTTATTTATTAGAAATGCTCATTCTGGGACCGACCAACTGTTCAGAGAAAATGTATACACACTGAACAGCATAAATGTTATTAAATCTAAGTGGTCTGTAGAGTTAGAAATTAATATATTAACAAACCTCAACTTCCAAAACTTTCATAAAGTAGTTAATTAAATATTTAAACTATAATTCTATCACTGTATGTAAAGCTAGAATTTATGGTGGTTAGGGGAACTTTGCGCTAGTTTCTATATGTAGCTTTTGAGTTGCAGGTAGCCATTAGTGAATTACAAATTAATTCTGTTGCGATTGGTCGGTTATGTAATTACTATCTAACTGTAACCAAACCTTTTAGGTAATAATTTATTAAGTTTAAACATGATGTACGTTTTGTGTAAAAAAGTTTTATAACAAAAATATTTGTTTCTGGGTAGTTTGTTACAAGTTTATCTTATGAGCAAGAAAATTAATTAACGCTCGGTTAACAACCACTTCCTTAGTTTCTTATACTGTTTCCGCAATTTCATGGTAGTTGGTTTTCAGAATTATGTCCCGTTAATGTCCTCTTGTTCAGTCTTAGTAATTCATTTATAGACGTTAATATGAAAAAGAATAGACTAACGCTTTCAGGAGCTTATATAAAGCTATGGTTTGAAATAACTAATTTAGAGTAGTTTAAGATCATTCCTTATTATCGCTTATTAAAGGATATTTGTACAATCAAAACTAATTTTAGACTTTTTTAGTTCAGCAGTTAATGGAACTCGCTGTTAGCTTAAAGTTTGTTGATTTATATTACTCCTTCGCTTCCAAATTAAACAAACGTCTGAGATAGTATTATTGCAAACACCTCGTGTAAGTTAGCATAATTATTATCTGTATCGTTGATATCCATAGAAACAGAGATTTTGCTCATAATACAAAATTGTTCGTAATTCTGCATTTATTAAATAGAATTAGTTTATATTGTTGTTAATCAAAAGTTTTTAAGTAAGTGTATATGCGAGGATAGATTGAAAAGTTTTCGGAATAACAATGAAAACTAAATAAATGTGATACAAGTTGTATTTTTTTTCAACATAATCCTCTCGAACTTCACACTTGGTTCGACGCGACGTTGTTGCAGCTTCGTGACTTCTGATTTTATCTTCTTGGAAAACACATTTTTTAACTCTCTCTGCCTTCTTTGCTTCTGCTGCTTCAATTCACACAGCTTTGAAGCACACTTTATCAGAACCAGCTCTAATTCAGTTTTCACAGTGCGCTTCTCAGGATCTTAGAGGAGCTCCACTTTCTTTCCCTACATTTTTCTTCTCTTGGATCTGCCGAACTTGCTTACAATGGTGTTACGAAGGTGTTACAATGTTGGAGCAAGGTGTACCAGCAATAGTCGACAAAGTCATGTGAACTAATTCGATTTAGACTATCTTACCCCTGGAGAGTGGACGCTTCTTGGTGGTAATTCTTCCACTTGAGCCTTCTTGAAGGCGATCTGTAACACTTAAACAAAAAAAGTCATTGTCGTTGAACCAGTTCTGTTTTTTTTATTCCGGACACAATATTGTTCGAGGAAAGGGCGGAGAACCAGAACGGAGTAATGTAGCTTATAATTGTCTTTCCGGGGTTTAATGTAGTCGAATTATCAGCCGCTAGATTATAATTTTTAACGGTCCGTAGGCGGTCACGTCTATGGGTTGGAATCGGTTGCTGGTGAAGAGGTATCGTTAGAGGTTCATATTATCGATTATAAGAAAGACCGGATCAATTTTCGATGCTTTAGCGGATTTTTGGAAATGTTGGAAATTCTTCCCAGCCAGCACACTGACGTCATAATGTCGCCGTTTTTTCGGCAGTAACGACGTCAAATTGTTGTAAAACTGACATCATTATGTCACAGCCCAAAGACGTCAATATAAGACGTCATTAAAACGTCCTATACTAGGACTAAGACAGGAATTATAAATAAATAGTTGAATATTGGAAATAACATTTGTTACGTACTAATAGAGACTTACTTCTTGTTTTGGTCGATCTATCAGTTTGCTGGTTCTAGGAGCTTGAAGAAGCCGATGTTCCTTTTGGTCTTAAAACATCAGGAGACAGTGGGGCAGGTGGGCAGGTGCAGATTAATGTTGCTCTTTTCTTTTCATAAATTTTCTTGGCGTTTTTATCAATGTTTTGAATTGTGAAAGGATCTTCTTAATCTTCTCAATATGCTAATTTTAGTTTTCAGCGAAAGTTAATAAATCAATGAAAATGCGTCACTTTAGTTTGTCACTCACTTTTCTTCTTTTGTTTTTTAATCTTTTTAAGAAAACTTGATGTGTGTGCGTGATGTGACATGTTTGCGATGTGCGTGTGGTGTTAAAATAATAAAATTTAGTGAAGCGCAACCATTCCCCCCCGTATGAGGTTTGTCCTTATGACAAGTCAATAAATAAAATAGAAAAGATAATCAATAAATAAATTAATAAACAAATGAACGAAAATTACAATAAATTAATCAGTGAAAATAAATTAAGCGCTATTTAATAGCAAAAATAAAAGTTCGAATAATTGAATAATAATAATAATAACATTAATAACGTAATAAACAAAATACTATTGTGTAGGTAACGGACATATCCGAACAACTGGACGAGTATATACACCGGTTTTGGTTTTTACTCGAACAACTCGAGTAATATTATCCTTACCAGGATATACCTCCTGGATAACACCAAGTGGCCAGTGCAAGGGAGCAACATGGTCTTCTCTTACACAAACCACTGTACTCTTTACTATAGGGGGAGAAGCAGAATCCCATTTTCCTCGTGGTTGTAGCGTATGTAAATATTCTTTCCGCCATCGATTCCAATAATTTTGAATCAACTTATCCACCAGTTCAAATCGAGTTAACCGATTATCAGGAATGTCGTTGAGATCAATGGCTGGGAAGGATTTAAGTGGCATTAAATTAATAAAGTGAGCGGGCGTAAGAGCTATTGGCTCAGCAGGATCTGTACTAAGGGAGCACAAAGGTCGACTATTGAGCAAGGCTTCTATTTGTGTTAATAAGGTAGTAATTTCTTCGTACGTTAAAATATGATTGCTAAGAACTTTATATGTATAAGTGTGTTTTGACAGCTTTAATATTGCTCTCCCAAATTCCACCAAAATGAGGAGACAATGGTGGATTAGTTCAAAATTCAATTTTTAAGTTTGATAGCTCTCTAGTTATAGCAGTATTATGATTATTTGAATTTAATAAATTGTACATTTCATCTAATTTGCGTTTGGCTCCTATAAAACATGTGCCTCTGTCACTGTAAATAACAGAACAAGGTCCCCGGCGCGAAATAAAACGCTTAAAAGCACATAGAAATGTGCCTGTACTTAAATCAGAACACAATTCAATGTGTATAGCCTTTGTGACAAGACATATAAACAAACATATGTAAGCCTTTTGACTTCTAACTCCTTTGCGTTTAGCTAATGTGATATTAATCGGACCTGCGTAATCTACTCCTGAATGGCAGAAAGGCTTTACCTCCTGAACCCTGCACTTATAGTATATTCCGTATCTTAACCATAGTAACCGTAAGCTCGGTTTCGTGTTTCAAAATATACCAATTCCTGAAAAAAGTTAATTTATGGAACACGGTTTCTGAAAAAATGGTTTCTTCTCGCTAACCACAAGTAACCACTGCAACCGCAGTGAAATCGCGGTTGTTTGCGGTGACTTGCGGTTAGTTTACCACCACTCTAAAAGAATACTACGGTTTTCTGATTTCTTTAACATTTTGCATAAATCCTTTTAGGACAAATTTTTCAACTTACCATATGCAAAAAAATATCGTGTACAACACGTTAGAGAGTCTCTTTTTTCCACTCATTTGCTTGATAAACCCGGGCTTCGCCCTCCTTAATCAAAACTGTAAATTCATGAAAAAAGTATTACTTTCATAACTCGTTGTACAATATACTATTCCGTAAGAATTTATTAATTTATATACATAAAAGAGATCCATTTTCCAGGGGATTTAAAGTTGGTATTTTCTACCGGCTATCGGCAAGTAAATCTTAAAATTGGCGCCTTTATTTTGTGTTTGACCTTCAGGGTCTCTAGTATGATTATGGCATCATTAACCTCACAAAAGTTTGTTTTTGGTGGTATTTGTTGCAAACGATTCATTTGCCGTTATTTTAACTAACTGTATAAAAGGTTGCATACTTACGCCTTCTTTGACCATCTTCTTCATCACTACTACTGCTATCATCAGATAGTATGTTTTCCATAAAAAACAATATATTATTCATTTTATTAACTTTAGAGCCCTTAAATGTTATTTTCTGATGTCAAGGTGCAGCGTTCAAATTTGACACCACACTACAAGATTAAGCTGTTTCAAAACTATGTAAGTTTTTCAGCAACCATTTGTTACCAAAGACTAACCAGAACCAAAAATGCGGTTACTTTCGGTTAAGTTTTGGAATATACTATTAGGTAAGTCAGCCATCAACGGAAATGTTGAAATTGGTCGTGTTCTGAAACAGACATTACACGCTTGTGTAATTCTTCTAACTAAATTTCGCGCGCCTAGAATCCAATACCTTTGGCGAAGTAGTGAAAGTAATAAATGTGGACCAGTATGAAGATTATTAATGTAATAATATTGAATAAGTAATTCGGTGAATTTGTCCTTTGAAGGTAATAATATAGGATGCATTTGATCGAAATCTAAATCAGCATTAGAAAGATGTCCACCCACACGGAGTACGCCATTACTCAAAAATGGACGTAGTTTGCGTAATTGCGGCGGGCAATTATTTGTATTGGTCAGTAAATCAATTTCAAGAGCAAAGTGTTTAGCTTGGATAAACTTAACAATAAATGTTTCAGCGTAATCGAGATGGTGGACTGTAATATTGCGTGTGCGAAGAATTCTAAGAAAGCATAGAACATAAATACAAATGCGTAGAAGTCGGGAAAAATTAGAAACACGTTTAATCAGATTATTTAGGAAATGGACTTTATTATTCCTAACAGTAACTAGAACAGAAGTTTTCTGGTCTGGTGAATTTGAATTCGGATTAAATGGCTGAACGGGCCATTCTGAGCGTGGAAACGTGGCCTACTGTGGGCCAAAGAAAAATATAAATTGTCTAATAGTTTAGCAGGTGTAATAGGCTTCGATATAACATCGCTAGGATTATCTGTTCCTGCAATATGAAACCAATGCCGCGAAGGCAGCAATTCTTGGATAGCAGCAATACGTTTTACAACCCAAGTTTGAAATCTGAATGTCCCCAGGACAGCGTAACTGTAGACTAATGAAGAAGAATCAGAACAGATTTTCTGCTGTCCTAAAATATGCGTGAAAACTTTAGCTCCTAAGAGTGCGTCAATATTAGAAGAATCATGGAAGTATTTATCTGCCACTTGCAAATTATTTAGATATGATACATTGTTTATATTGACATTAAGATTAGGTAAAGGATCTGTAATTTGATCAATGACGAGCGCGTTTACTTCATATTTACATGAAGGGTAATACTGAGATTCAAATGTCAATGTAACACGTTCCTTAATTGGACGCGTGGATAGTCCTATACCATTAACTGATGAAAAAGTTCAATGTATGGTTAGACCTAAACGTCGACAACATTCTTCGGTAATAAAATTGCACATAGAACAGGTATCTATTAGCAAGCGTATCATTATGCGTCTACCTATGTTATTGTATGTGACAACTGAAGCAGTAGGTAAAACAACAGTATTCTGCTGAGAAGAAGCAATTAAAGTAACATTCTCGTTTACAGTCGAACTGGAATTACCTTCAGTTGCGTTAGGTTGTTTAGAGTTAACTTCAGTTGTAGCGTTGATAGTAACAGGAGTAGAAGTTGCAGAAGCTAATCTATTCAAATAATCATTGTGCAACAATGTATGATGGCTCTTGTTGCATTTATTACATCGACTTTCAGACTTGCAAAATTGTATTTTATGAAAACCTAAACAATTAACGCAGTAACCACTTTTGCGAACTAGGTTGTTTTTATCAGAGGTGTTCAAATTCATGAAATCCCTGCACCGATAAAGCGAGTGCCAATCATGTTTGCAAAGGGTGCAAACTTTTACAGGATTGTTATTAGCGTTCTTTTGAACAACAAGAGAATGTATATTCGGTTTATATGGAAGCGCAGGAATAGCTGGCCTCGCAGTGTTTAAATTAGGTGTTTTATAATCAGGCAATAACGGAGGTTTAGGCGTATTAGCGTTTAATGTTTGAATGCGTCAACGAGACAATATCTTCGATTGTTGTTTATAAATGTTTCAAGCGTATTGAAAGTTGGTAAGCTTTCATTGCGATTATGCAACTCAAATGTGCATACAGTCAGTCTCTTTATCAAGACGCTTGAGCGCGAGATGCGTTATAAAGAAATCTGCAAGATCTGGTAAATCAATGCGTTTAAGTGCAGCAACGGCTGCGCAATACTTCTCAACAAACATATCTAAAGCAGCAGAAGTAGCGTACACTGTCAAATTAATTAATGGCAATTCTGAAATACATATGACATATGAAAGGTATGCAATTATGATAATAATATTTTTATTTAAAGCGTTATTGTAAAGCGTTATTAATCAATTAAATAGCGTTTAATAAAAATTAAATTAAATAGCATAGAATAATGAATAAACTCATGAACAAACTAGAAAATGAATGAACAAACAGCGTTACTTTATGTATACTAGTAAATATGTTACCAAATAGTCGGTTATAGTGATAACGGTGGCGTGCAATGCCTTTTTGAATTTTGAGGAATATAGCGTGGCATAAATAAATATGATTGCGTTATGAATGAAAAAGAACTTATGTAAGAAAGCGTGATGTTTTATATGTGGGTAATGTGTCTCACTGCTTTTTCCAAATCCGGCTCGAAGGACCATCTAATGTTGCGTACTAATAGAGACTTTACTTCTTGTTCTGGTCGATCTATCAGTTTGCTGGTTCTAGGAGCTTGAAGAAGCCGATGTTCCTTTTGGTCTTAAAACATCAGGAGACAGTGGGGGAGGTGGGCAGGTGCAGATTAATGTTGCTCTTTTCTTTTCATAAATTTTCTTGTAGTTTTTATCAATGTTTTGAATTGTGAAAGGATCTTCTTAATCTTCTCAATATGCTTATTTTAGTTTTCAGCGAAAGTTAATAAATCAAAGAAAATGCGTCACTTTAATTTGTCACTCACTTTTCTTCTTCTGTTTTTTAATCTTTTTAAGAAAACTTGATGTGTGCGTGACATGTTTGCGATGTGCGTGTGGTGTTAAATTAACAAAATTTAGTGAAGCGCAACCAACATTTATTATATACTACAGTCAAAACATCTCTATATTGTGACCACCTGCTTAATATGACCAGTATTCCTTGGCCCCTGCTAAAATAATATCTTTTAATGAAACTTGTACGTATTGTATTGTACGTCCAAAAGAGGTCGTTTTGAAGACGTCTACGTACGTCCCATAAGTGTTGTGCTATGCTTCGTTTTTACAGGGTATGGTATGTAAAGAACAAGGACAAACTACATTCATTATGGATCTTAAAGTGTCGAAATATATATATATATATATATATATATATATATATATATATATATATATATATATATATATATAAGAAAGAGTCATAATAATGGGATATCGCGCAATAGATTTATAAGAGGAAGTTAGTTGCAGCCGTATACACGTGTTTCGCACTTATTAGTGCTCATCAGTACGGCATAGCAGATAGAAGAAATAAAATGTAAGCAACAAACTAGAAACAATGTATAACACAAGGTTTCACAGATAGTAGCCAACCACACATTTGTAGTTTCGGCTCGAAGATATTGAGTTTTCAATACAACAACAAACGTCACTACGGAGGTAGCTATAGCCACTACCGTGAGACAACCTAATCCCAAAACATATCAATATGAATAGAAAGATTAATGCGCGTATATAAACATATAACAAAGGGATAATAATGGGAATTCGCGCAATAGATTTATAAGAGGAAGTTAGTTGCAGCCGTATAAATATCCTATCTGTATAAATATCGTATACTATCTGTGAAACCTTGTGTTATACATTGTTTCTAGTTTGTTGCTTACATTTTATTTCTTCTATCTGCTATGCCGTACTGATGAGCACTAATAAGTGCGAAACACGTGTATACGGCTGCAACTAACTTCCTCTTATAAATCTATTGCGCGAATTCCCATTATTATCCCTTTGTTATATGTTTATATACGCGCATTAATCTTTCTATTCATATTGATATGTTTTGGGATTAGGTTGTCTCACGGTAGTGGCTATAGCTACCTCCGTAGTGACGTTTGTTGTTGTATTGAAAACTCAATATCTTCGAGCCGAAACTACAAATGTGTGGTTGGCTACTATCTGTGAAACCTTGTGTTATACATTGTTTCTAGTTTGTTGCTTACATTTTATTTCTTCTATCTGCTATGCCGTACTGATGAGCACTAATAAGTGCGAAACACGTGTATACGGCTGCAACTAACTTCCTCTTATAAATCTATTGCGCGAATTCCCATTATTATCCCTTTGTTATATGTTTATATACGCGCATTAATCTTTCTATTCATATTGATATGTTTTGGGATTAGGTTGTCTCACGGTAGTGGCTATAGCTACCTCCGTAGTGACGTTTGTTGTTGTATTGAAAACTCAATATCTTCGAGCCGAAACTACAAATGTGTGGTTGGCTACTATCTGTGAAACCTTGTGTTATACATTGTTTCTAGTTTGTTGCTTACATTTTATTTCTTCTATCTGCTATGCCGTACTGATGAGCACTAATAAGTGCGAAACACGTGTATACGGCTGCAACTAACTTCCTCTTATAAATCTATTGCGCGAATTCCCATTATTATCCCTTTGTTATATGTTTATATACGCGCATTAATCTTTCTATTCATATTGATATGTTTTGGGATTAGGTTGTCTCACGGTAGTGGCTATAGCTACCTCCGTAGTGACGTTTGTTGTTGTATTGAAAACTCAATATCTTCGAGCCGAAACTACAAATGTGTGGTTGGCTACTATCTGTGAAACCTTGTGTTATACATTGTTTCTAGTTTGTTGCTTACATTTTATTTCTTCTATCTGCTATGCCGTACTGATGAGCACTAATAAGTGCGAAACACGTGTATACGGCTGCAACTAACTTCCTCTTATAAATCTATTGCGCGAATTCCCATTATTATCCCTTTGTTTTATATATATATATATATATATATATATATATATATATATATATATATATATATATATATATATATATATATATATATATATATATATATATATATATATATATATATATATATATATATATTAGGGTGGCCCTTGCTTGTATGGGAAAATTTTATTTCAGTAGGATTGTTGATCGATCCCCCTAAGAATGTGCGAATAGATGAAAATCGATAAAATATGAAGTTTCAGATCAATCCGAAGTGATTTAGAGGTATCTCAAGCCGGTCAGAATTTCGAAAAATATAATTTTTTTTGCATTTTTTCCTTTTACCCATCCCTGAAATATATTATACCAACCCTGAACATAAAAATAAATATTAATACATATTCTATAATCGATTACCTTTCCAACAAGCCAAAAATAATAAAAATCGGTTGACAAATAAGGAAGTTATGGCCATTCATATTATTAAAAAACCAAACATTTTAATTTCTATAAGAATATTTCATATTAATTTAATTTTCAATAAAAACCAATTAATTTTTTTTTATTTTGAAAATTTTAATTTTGAGTAATAAAAAACATTTAAAAGTAAAAATAATACAAAATTAATCTTAACTTGTAATACTAGTCAACGCTGTTTTAGTATGAGATTTGCAGTTTTATCGATAGTTAGTAACCACTTGCAATAAATATTGCTTTTTTCTTCTTTTTTGGTTAATACTTTATTGTATTCTTCAATTAATTTTACTACACGTTCTGCTGCATCATTCACTACATTTAAATTATGAATTATATTCTTTACTTTATTATAAGCTTCATTATCGTTCCACTTACAAGGGTCTTCATTTAATAAATTAGTAGAAATTCCAAAGCGATTGAAAAATTTGTGTTTTTACGCGTATGCGGTCATCACCGAGAAAGACGACACCGAGAGAGACAACTACCGAGAAACCAAAACCGACAAAAAATAACCGAGAAAAGATAACCGAAAAACCACAACTGAGAAACCATAACCAAGAAACCACAACCGAAAAACCATAACCGAGAAACCACAACCGAGAAACCACAACCGAGAAACCAAAACCGAGAAAACATAACCAAAAGACCGCAACCGAGAAACACTAACCGAGAAACCATAACCGAGAAACCACAACCGAGAAACCACAACCGAGAAAATCATTGCCGAGAATGGAAACTACCGAGAATTCATGAAGTGATAAATAAAAGTTAGTAACATTGATAGATCTAAAAGAGACAGAGGAGAATACATAGAGCGGGGAAGGACAGAGAAAGACCAACTGCGTAAAGGAAACACTATGAAGCGGAAGTTAGGTTATAAGTTAGTAAGTTTGATAGATTTAACAGAGATCAAGGAAAATACATAGAGCGAGGAAAGAAAAAGAAAGGCCAACGGACACGCTATACAGGGGAGGGTAGGTCATAAGTTAGTAAGTTTGATAGGTCTAAAAGGGACAGACTTCAATAGTTAACGTGACGACTGAGAGAGAAACTAACTCTAACAGGACACGCTATGCCGTGTGAGTGTTAATATTCTAATATTAATTAATTAAATAATTATTACTTCATAATGCATGGATGCATTCTCGGTATTTGTTATTCTCAGTAGTTTCTATTCTCAGCTTTAGTTTTCTCGGTTGTGGCTTCTCGGTTATGGTTTCTCGGTTTTGGTTTCTTGGTTTTGGTTTCTCGGTTTTGGTTTCTCGGCAGTTGTATTTGTGAACACAATGTGAATACTTGACTTCAATATCATTAGTTTTACCAACATAGAAAAAAAATTAATGAATGCCACTTATATCAACATAGCAAAAATAATTTTTATATTATTTTTACTTTTAAATATTTTTTTATTACTCAAGAATGAAATTTTCAAAATAAAAAATAAATTAATTGGTTTTTATTGAAAATTAAATTAATATGAAATATTCTTATAGAAATTAAAATGTTTGGTTTTTTAATAATATAAATGGCCATAACGTCCTTATTTGTCAATCGATTTTGTTATTTTTGGCTTGTTGGAAAGGTAATCGATTATAGAATATGTATTAATATTTATTTTTATGTTCAGGGTTGGTATAATATATTTCAGATGTGGGTAAAAGAAAAAAAATGCAAAAAATCATATTTTTCGAAATTTTGACCGGCGTGAGCTACCTCTAAATTACTTCGGATTGATCTGAAACTTCATATTTTATCGTTTTTCATCTATTTGCATATTTTTAGGGGGATCGATTGAAAAAAAAGACACTTTTGAAAATAAGGGCCACCCTAATATATATATATATATATATATATATATATATATATATATATATATATATATATATATATATACACGCCCAACTATCCATACCAAGCCCGCTATGTTACGCAGGCACTCAGAAGCCCGGGCTTTCCTGTAGAGTTTCAGCTATATATTGTACGTCAATCGAACCGATAATTTCATATTATTAAGCGCAACCTGCGAGGGGTAAGTTATTTTTACATACAAATGAATACATACTGTACAGCTTTTACGAGACCGCATATATTATTGGTACTGTAGCAGTCCTGTTTGTATAAAAATAGATATTTCACGCATTATACCAAGCCACGCAGGGTTGCCGCTACTGTTACCAGCAAAACGTAAGATTATTGATCGTGTAATTTGTCTAGCCGGCAGTGAATGTCGGACAAACCACGGTTAGTCACCGAGACTTCCCGAATGCTTTCGTTCTTATGTGATGGTAATGCCGAGTTGGGAGTATCCTAGCGGAACTTTTGTTCTCGCCAACAGCCTGAGTCAAGGTTGTACATCTGGTTATTATCGATTTTATTTTAGCTTTCTCGCGGCATAGTAACACAGACAATTATATACAACGAACTTTATGAAAAGAAGATGGAATTTTAGATTTCAGATCATGTTCTACATGCATAATTAACTGAATATTAAGTTACCTCGGAATTCGCCTTTTGGCCACCGATTTTGATGATTTTTTTTTAAATTGTAGGTAATCAACTATATTTCAAATTCTAAATGTTAGATTTGTCCTGTAATGCCCTGTTTAATTGTTAATAACAAATTATTACTTTTTTCATAAGGGACTAACATTTAAATAATTTCATCAAATTTGTATTATAATTGCATAAAGTTGGGTACTTATAGGTTTTTAGGGTCGTAGATTCAAAATTTTTATAAAAATTTGATGAAATTATTTAATTATTAATTCCCCCTTATGGAAAAAGTAATAATTTGTTAATAACAATTAAACAGTAATTTTCAAACCTTTGACAGTACAGACTTTACCAATGAAATATTTTAGTTTGAAAGAAAATGGCAAGAACAAAATTACAGTTTTCAATTAAATTAATATAAATAAAAATATTATTTCTAAAAAAAGATAAATCAATATTAGACGGTTTCCTAGAAAAAAAATACCTCGGAATTCGTCTTTTGGGCACCGATTTTGATGATTTTTTTAAAATAGTAGGTAATCGAATATATTTCAAAGTCTAAATGTTCGATTTGTCCGCTAATGCCCTGTTTAATTGTTATTAACAAATTATTATTTTTTCCATAGGGGGTTAATTAATAATTAAATCATTTCATCAAATTTTTATTATAATTGAATAAAGTTGGGTACTTATAAGTTTTTAGGGTCGTAGATTACGAATCCGTGGTCCAAATTGATCTAAAATTCAAAATGGCGGCTACAAAATGGCCGCCGGTGCTAAAACTTTAATATATGAAATTTTGAATGAAAAATCGTACCAAGGGGTTTTTAAAGTAGCAAATTGTGCTGTTAAGCTAAAAAATGACCCAGATGTAAAATGCTTGTCACAAAATGGCCACCGAAACTAAATATGATTAAAATTCAAAATGTTTAATCTCTACTGTATGTTTGTTTAAGATGGATTAATATAGTAGTTAACACAATTTTAAGATTGTTGCAATTATTATTTATTTAAAATTCAAATTGATAGAATGGAGTTATTCCGTATGAATAGTGTTAAAATAAATTAATACTCCATAATTTAACCAGATTCCGTTTAAGTCTGAAACTTTATTTATCGTCAGATTTAAATAAAGGATATTGTCTTAATTATTATTTACTTGTGTTTCATGTAAAGCATTGTTAGTTTTTTCAGCTACTTCTGGCAACGTAGAAAAAGAATGTGCTCTTTACATTTTGAAAACTGATTAGTAAGCTTTTTTTTGGGAAGAATAAATTCTTTTTTACATGCTCTTACTGGTTGCGACACTTCAACAGCGTTTTTCGGCAAAGGGGAAAATAAATTTTTCAAAACTTTTGAATGCAAAATTTTATAGGTGTTTTTATAATTTTTAGAAATAGTTAGGGTTACTGAAGACAAGATAAGATATATAGAAAATAAATAAAATGGAACTTTTTTATTAGAAATTGCATGAAAATACAACTAAAAGAAATTGATTTAATTTTATTTTATTTGACAAATCCCATATTGTATAATGTCATCTTCAGAGTCATTGCGTTCTGTTTCTTCTTCTTGTTATTTTGAAAAGCATTCTTCATCAGAGAAGTTTTCATCTAAACTTCTTTTTCATTAATGTTTCCTACGTTTGGACATTTCCAAAACTTTAAAAGATTTGAGTTTTGTTTTCGACTATGCTTAAAAATTGGCTATAAGTGGATTCGAAGATGCCAAAAATAAGTTGAGAATTTTCTCATTAGTTTCTTCTCTGGAAGATTTGCATGGATGACCTTGTAACATTTCAATTTTCAATGTTTAAATTCGTTCCACTTATGTTAGTTAGGCAACCCATTTGTCGTCGGGTACTGACGTCACATGACAATTTCAAATTTTGTTTTTGATAATTCGGCCATTTTGGCGTTATACTCTTCGAGGAGAAGGACTGTCTCCACCTTCGAAGTTTTTCTTCTTTAAATTTTTCAGTCATCCTGGTACGTTACGAGATTTTACAAAATATCTCAAATTTCTAATTTATTCTTCTTTTAGGAGATACATTTATTATGAATATTGTCCATTGAAATATGGATAGGTGTTGTGGTTTGGTTAACCTCTGTCCTCGTGTCGAGGGTAAGTTATTTAATGGTTCATTATACTTTCAAGGGTGCTAATATATTTTTCTCCTTGTAGTTTTACCCGTGAGTCTGGGATTTGGTTGTGGATGTACACATTTCGTTAGTTGAATGTGTTTAATGTTTTTTACTTGGAGCATATAAACAAAACTTTAATTTCTTCATAAGATTTCATCTGGAGGATCTAGAACTTCATACTACCATTCGGTAACCCATGCTGATTTTGTTTAGAACATTTCAAGAAAAAATGGCCAAGCAGATAAATAAATTAAAAAAGGTCAGATAGATTAGATTTTTGTAATTTCAAGGTTTGGTAATAACTAGATGTTTCGTTAAATTTAAATATTATAAATTTATAGTTTACTTGATTTTTTTTATATCGTATTAATTCGTACCGAATTTACATGTTAAATTTGTTAGTCAATTATCATTTAAATCATTGTCAGCCTGAGTGGCGAATAACTCGCACATTATCAAGATATAGATGTTGAGAGTTTTGGAAATGCGATTAACCTTTTTAAAGGTGCATATGTTTTTTTTGAAGCTAGTAGCCGTTCTGATATTCATATATAACTTAATATCTACATAATTTTTAATATTTCATATAGATAAAGTTTTTAATCGATCTTTGATTTTTTTGTTAATTCAAGTTAAAGTTTGTACAGGGTATTTCGCCGGTAACATAACTATTGTCACCTTGTTTTATGATTTTTATAAATGCGTCGTACCTAGTGAGCTCACGAAGTATCGTCACGTTTTTCTTAAATTTAATTTCGTGCATAGGCGTTTCAGTACATACGCCTCGGCGAATTAGCCTATTTCAGGTCATTTAATTGTATTCAATTTCAAATAGCTTTCCATTTTAAGCGACTAGTAATAACTCAAGTTTAATTATCATTTCAATTTTGGGAATTTTGACTTATATTAATAATTTTGATATATTTTATTGTTGATGTTATATTAACCAATTACGCTACAATTATAATTATATGTTTCCAAGTAACAAGTTTGTGTTTTATTCATTTTCTCATCACTCAGTTGGAACTGTTTCACTGGGTTTGCTTAAAGTTTATTTTGTTGAGCTGGTCACTCAGCAACTTTTCTAAATTTTTATGACCTGGCGTCCATTAATAACAAGAAAATATTAAATATATAAATAACAACTGTGGACCCACCCCCACGCATTGAGCTAGCGGTGGATTTTTTTTTACCAACTTTAAGCAAGCACTGTCACAGTGCCCAAAAGGGGTAATACAAAAATGGCGCCCGTATCGTGGGGCCCGATTTAAATATTCAAACTTTTGTACTTGGAAACAATTTTGTTGATAACGAGCTTTTGTTTTTGGGTTGTTTATTTAATTAATAGTATGGATCTCCAGTTAATGAGACCCGTCGATCTTTTGGCCGACGAGCTTTCTTACGAGTTACGCATTAGGGGAATTGTTACTGAGAGAAAAGATATTCCTACGAAAAGGAAATTGTTAGCCAAACTCTTAGAAAAGGATAGGCAACGAGGATACCCAGAATGTGAGGATCCTAATTTTAATTTTGAGCAAGAGCAAGAACAGATCTCGAAAATTGTTGATTCCATTAGGTCTTTAATAGATGAATTTGAGGGTTCGGAGTCGGATTCTTTGTTCAAGCGTATTAGGTCACGAACAATTCATCTAAGCAATCGTATTAAGCGAATTAAAGTCCCAAAAGACGATCTGGCAGGTGTATTAATTTTTAAAAATGAGTCTGTAGCTTCAGCTTTAGAACTTGAGGTTCTCCTGAGTGATAAGGTTAAGGTTGAGCAAGTCCCTTTATTAAATCCAGTTACAAATAATGCCATTCTAGGCACAACATTTGGCGGTGCATCTTCTGCTCCACCCGCACATAAATCCGTTCCAGTGTACAAATGGGATCTTAAGTTTCAGGGTAGCAAGGAAGAAGATTTTTTAAACTTTATAGAACGAGTAGAGGAATTAAGGATTGCTCGTCACGTAAGCAAGCAGGATTTATTTGATTCGGCTGTTGAGCTATTTGCAGGTACAGCTCTATGTTGGTTTAGATCAGTTAGATCCTCCATCAATGATTGGGATACCCTGGTCTCCAGAATGAAAGAGGAATTCTTACCACCGGATTATGTTGATAGCATTTGGCAAAAAATTCATTCTAGGTTTCAAATGAAGGGCGAGCCGATTCATGCTTTTGTTGCAGCTATGGAAGAGTTGTTTTCTCGTGTCGGTCATTATGTGGCTGAGTCCACTAAGCTGAAATACATTAGACGCAATTTACAACCGTTATACGTTTCGCAATTGGCTTTGGTTTCGGTAATTTCTGTCCCCGAATTGATTACTTTGTGTAAAAAGATCGATGAGGCCCAAGCCATAAATGAAAAACACAAGAGTAGTATTTCTCGTGAAGTTAATAAGGTTTGTGGAGTGGGTGGTTCAGAACCCAGCCGCTCTCGTAATTCATGCAGTGATTTTGAGACGAATAGTCCCTCAAAACTTACAAATAAAAAGAACATTTTGGCTGATAAAATAATTGTGTGTTGGAACTGCCGACAACAAAACCATACTTTTAGAAGCTGTTTGGCTAAACGTTCTAAATTTTGTTTTAAGTGTGGGAAGCCAGGCCTCATTAGCGCAGAGTGTCCATGTCCAAAAAACGCGGTAAAGAGACGTTAGTGCGAGGCCAAATCGCGTCTCTTAGTAATTCTTTCAAGGCCTCTTTTCTTCGGAACGATCCTTCTTGGTTAGCTTGGCTCCATAAAATTAAAGAGTTTTATAAGTGTGTACCCTCTGAGATGAATTCGAAGGGCATTTCACCCCTCTTTGTTAGCGAGCAAACGGACAATAGACCTTTCATAGAGGTCAGTGTGTTTGGAAAAGTTGTACGTACATTATTGGATTCCGGTGCGAATAGATCAATTATTGGTAAGGGTGCTTTGAGTTTCCTGAAACAATTTAAGTTGAAGCAGAGTGTTTCTTCAGTATCTTCGGTTATGACCGCGGATGGAGCGAATCAGCGCGTGACCGGCGCTGTGGATGTTCCCTTAACTATTGATGAGGTATGCGTGGTCGTTAACTTTCTGATTGTGCCTTCCCTTTCTTATTCCCTGATATTGGGGAGTGATTTTTGTAGCGCATTCCAACTAAAGATTGATTTCAAGAATGGAACTTGGGACATTCAGCGTAGTCCCAATGGTTTCCATGTTGATGTTGTAGGTCAGGATATCACGCCATCTGGTGATGATCAGGTTAGTTTATCTGCAGATCAGAAGCAAGAAGCTGAACGTGTTATCGGTTTATTTAGCGAGATAAGCAGCGACAGTAGGTTGGGTCGCACCAGTCTTATTGAGCATTCCATTGATACGGGTGATGCAAAACCATTCAAACAACGTCAATACCCGATGTCCCCGTACATGCTGCGCCACCTCAATTCTGAGCTGGATGAAATGTTGACTTTAGATGTGGTCGAACCTTCTCACAGTCCCTATAATTCCCCGGTTCTTTTGGTGAAAAAATCATCCGGCGAGTTTCGATTTTGCTTTGATGGGCGTGCTTTAAACGCTCAAACTAAACTAGATTCTTATCCACTGCCGAGAGTAGACCGTATTCTCAATATGTTGAAGGAAACCCGTTTTATTTCTTCGATAGATTTACGTAGCAGTTTCTGGCAGATTCCCTTGGATGTTAAATCCAAGGAAAAGACAGCTTTTTCCGTTCCCGGGAGGGGTTTATTCCAGTTCAAAGTGCTTCCGTTTGGCTTATGTAATGCTGCACAGACGCAACAACGTCTGATGGATGCAGTTTTTGGTCCCAAATTCGAACCTAATATCTTCGTATATTTAGATGATATAATCGTAGTTTCAAAGACTTTTGAGGAGCATACCCAGCTATTGAAAGATGTCCTTCAATGTTTAAAGGGAGCTAACTTAACGATTAATTTAAAAAAGTGCCATTTTCTTAAAAATCGCCTCAAATATTTGGGATTTATAATTGATGGAACTGGTGACGGTTTACGCACCGACCCCGACAAAGTTGCCGCTATGGTAAATTTTCCTAGACCAACAGATTATACTCAAGTAAAACGTTTTCTCGGTATGTGCTCATGGTATAGACGGTTTGTGCACAACTTTTCAAGTCTTGTAGCCCCCCTCAATGATTTAATTAAAGGTAGAAAGAAGCGACAAAGTATTTCTTGGAACTCCGAAGCCGAGCAAGCTTTTGTTAAGATTAAGCAGGCCCTCGTTTCAGCCCCTATTCTTAGAAGTCCAGATTTCAATAAGAGGTTTACCATTCAAAGCGATGCCTCGAATAAGGGAGTTGGTGGGGTGCTTACACAGCAGTTAGATAATGAAGAGGTTGTCATCGCCTATTGTTCTCGTACACTTTCCCGTGCTGAGCAAAATTATAGTACAACTGAGCGAGAGCTCCTAGCTCTGCTTTTCTCTATTGAGAAATTTCGTCCCTACGTCGAAGGTGCTAGGTTCACAGCTATAACCGACCATCATTCACTTCTCTGGCTCAACCGCCTTAAAGACCCCTCTGGCAGATTGGCTAGATGGGCTGTAAAATTGTCCCAGCATTCGTTTGATCTGATTCATCGAAAGGGAAACCTAAATGTAGTTCCGGATGCTTTATCGAGAGTAGAAGTTCCTGAGATTTCTTCGATAGAGATCAGTCCTGAACAATTAGATTCGTGGTATGTCGATTTAGCTTCTAAGATCTTGCGAAATCCAGATAGATTTCCTCTGTTTCAAGTTAAAGACCAGTTGATTTATAGGCATGTTGCTTCTGGGATTCCTTTCCGTTCAAATTTACCCGAGTGGAAACTCTATGTCCCTTCATCTAAGAGGAAAGACGTGATATCTTCACTGCACAACCCCCCGACAGCCTCCCATTTAGGCGTTAGTAAAACCTTAAAGCGTGTTCAAGAGATTTATTATTGGCCTAAGATGCGGGTTGACGTTCTTAAGTATGTGCGCAATTGTCACGTCTGTGGTGAACAGAAGGCTCCTAATAAACCACGCATGGGACTCATGGGGTCTGAGAAAAATGTTCGTTTTCCTTGGCAGGTTATTGCCGTTGATGTTATGGGTCCATTGCCTCGTTCGAAGAACGGGTGCGTTTATCTCCTAGTCGTAGTGGACTGGTTTACCAAGTTCACACTGCTCTTCCCCTTGCGCGATGCTAAGGCTAAGCGCATTGTTAAAATAATGGAAGAAAACGTGTTTCTTGTTTATGGAACCCCGCAGTTTATCCTTTGTGATAATGCGACGCAGTTTGCTGGTTCAGCATTTAAGAATTTAGCTAATTCCTATCAGGTACAGAAGATATGGTATAACGCTCGCTACCATCCACAGGTAAATTTCGTTGAGCGCTCCAATCGCACCATAGGCGCTGCAGTTAGGTCGTACATTGGCTCCGATCAACGCAATTGGGACGCAAACCTTTCAAAAATTCAGTATGCACTGAATTCCGCCGTGCATGATGTTACAGGGTTCAGTCCTTATTTTCTTAACTTTGGCAGGACAGTTTCTTTAGCTGGTAATTTTTATGGAAAAATTGAGTCTACTTCTGATATAGAGTTACAAGCACGTGACCGTGTAGACTTTGTAGGTGATCTTAAAGAGCTCACTTCCGTCTTCAAGGTGGTCCGGGATAGGCTTAACCGTGCCTATACCCGTAGCGCTGCTAATTATAATTTAAGGAAGAAAGATGTTTCTTTTAATGAAGGTGACAAGGTATGGCGTCGCAACAAGGTTTTATCAGATGCTTCAGTGCAGTTCTCGAGTAAACTCGCTCCTAAGTTTATTCTTTGTAAAGTAAGAAAAAGGATTTCTCGTCTAGTATACTCTCTAGACAACCCAGACGGGTCTGATGCCGGTGAATGGCACGTAAAAGACCTCAAAATGTATTTAGGGTCCAATTCGGACGTTTCCGTTGGCTAGGCCAGCTCTTTCCTTTGCTCCAATCATTAGGTTAATTTGCATGTTCAGTGTCTACTGGACGGGTATATTTAGCCCCAATTGTCATTGGATTAAACTGTGACCGCTTTTTTGGTTACTCTAATTTGTTACTTTAGATGTAAGTATCTTTAAGAATCTTTAGATTAGATTTTGTGTTGAAGCTTCAACAAAGGTTAAGTATGTCCCTAATATTTTTTGAAGATGTTTGAGCTTCCTCGATTTAGCTCTCCCCTGATATGACTATACCGTTTAAGATTTGTCTACCATTTTCTGACTAATTCCCGGATTTGACTCCTTTCTAGGCGTATGGTACGCGTTAGTTACTAGTATCGAGGTTGCTGTTCTTCTTTTTCGCCCACCGTGGATTAAATAAGTTTATAATCTACTGTTACTAGATTAAGCTCATAAATATAAGCCTAGGTTAGTTATTATAGGTTAAAGCTGGGATTGCATGTGTGGTTTAGGAAGTGCAAAAAAAAAAAAAATTTTTTTTTTTGTTTCTTTGGAGAGGGATGGTGTAACATTTCAATTTTCAATGTTTAAATTCGTTCCACTTATGTTAGTTAGGCAACCCATTTGTCGTCGGGTACTGACGTCACATGACAATTTCAAATTTTGTTTTTGATAATTCGGCCATTTTGGCGTTATACTCTTCGAGGAGAAGGACTGTCTCCACCTTCGAAGTTTTTCTTCTTTAAATTTTTCAGTCATCCTGGTACGTTACGAGATTTTACAAAATATCTCAAATTTCTAATTTATTCTTCTTTTAGGAGATACATTTATTATGAATATTGTCCATTGAAATATGGATAGGTGTTGTGGTTTGGTTAACCTCTGTCCTCGTGTCGAGGGTAAGTTATTTAATGGTTCATTATACTTTCAAGGGTGCTAATATATTTTTCTCCTTGTAGTTTTACCCGTGAGTCTGGGATTTGGTTGTGGATGTACACATTTCGTTAGTTGAATGTGTTTAATGTTTTTTACTTGGAGCATATAAACAAAACTTTAATTTCTTCATAAGATTTCATCTGGAGGATCTAGAACTTCATACTACCATTCGGTAACCCATGCTGATTTTGTTTAGAACATTTCAAGAAAAAATGGCCAAGCAGATAAATAAATTAAAAAAGGTCAGATAGATTAGATTTTTGTAATTTCAAGGTTTGGTAATAACTAGATGTTTCGTTAAATTTAAATATTATAAATTTATAGTTTACTTGATTTTTTTTATATCGTATTAATTCGTACCGAATTTACATGTTAAATTTGTTAGTCAATTATCATTTAAATCATTGTCAGCCTGAGTGGCGAATAACTCGCACATTATCAAGATATAGATGTTGAGAGTTTTGGAAATGCGATTAACCTTTTTAAAGGTGCATATGTTTTTTTTGAAGCTAGTAGCCGTTCTGATATTCATATATAACTTAATATCTACATAATTTTTAATATTTCATATAGATAAAGTTTTTAATCGATCTTTGATTTTTTTGTTAATTCAAGTTAAAGTTTGTACAGGGTATTTCGCCGGTAACATAACTATTGTCACCTTGTTTTATGATTTTTATAAATGCGTCGTACCTAGTGAGCTCACGAAGTATCGTCACGTTTTTCTTAAATTTAATTTCGTGCATAGGCGTTTCAGTACATACGCCTCGGCGAATTAGCCTATTTCAGGTCATTTAATTGTATTCAATTTCAAATAGCTTTCCATTTTAAGCGACTAGTAATAACTCAAGTTTAATTATCATTTCAATTTTGGGAATTTTGACTTATATTAATAATTTTGATATATTTTATTGTTGATGTTATATTAACCAATTACGCTACAATTATAATTATATGTTTCCAAGTAACAAGTTTGTGTTTTATTCATTTTCTCATCACTCAGTTGGAACTGTTTCACTGGGTTTGCTTAAAGTTTATTTTGTTGAGCTGGTCACTCAGCAACTTTTCTAAATTTTTATGACCTGGCGTCCATTAATAACAAGAAAATATTAAATATATAAATAACAACTGTGGACCCACCCCCACGCATTGAGCTAGCGGTGGATTTTTTTTTACCAACTTTAAGCAAGCACTGTCACAGTGCCCAAAAGGGGTAATAACCTCTTCTAAATTAACTAATCAACTTTATTTATTTCTTCTAAATAGCTTGAAATCTTTTTTCTCGCTTCTTCGCTAGCCGTTCATCTGTATCTTTTTGATGGACCAGCATGCCTCGAAGGTTAGTTAGAGTACCGTAGGTACATTTTACTAAAACATTTTCTGCAGCTTTTATGGTTGAATGGTCTTGAACTTTTCAACATTTATTTCATATCCACATACAACTGTTTGCATAATATCAAATCTATTAATAAATTATCTCTGACTTAATTTCTGTAATTTCTGCAGAAGTCGCAAGCGCTTTGAAAAAGCACATTGCTTCATATTTTCTTTGTTTTTAAAACTGTAAACCATGTGGGAAAAAATCGTGAATCTGTGTATCAAACAATAAACAAGTAACTGCGATTCACTGGCAAACATTTTAAGAAAAAATGAATGAACTGGGTGTTTTGCAAACCTTACTGAGCTGAAAACATGTGAATACATGTCTGAGGTACCTATTAGAGACCGCTAGTTTAGCCGTTTAATTCTTTCGACATTTTGTCAGCTTTTGAAGCAAAATCCCGTTACATGAGACGGTGGAATAGTCTAAATTTTTGACAGTATTGCCTTTTTGTCCGTTCCAAGTTTTGATGACTTTCGGATTTAGATTAATTTATTATGATATGAGCTTTCAATCAGTAAAGGTTTCATCTTGTAAATCCGTTTCCCCAAAAAGAACGACCTAAACAAATCCACAAACTGACAGAGGAACTAAGGGAAGACTGACAGATAGGTGCCCAGTTCGTGTTATGTTATTCACTAACCATGTACAGTGCCGCCCATTTGAAAGTGCACGACTCTTTATATGTAATATTCCAAAATGACATCGTGTAAGTCAGGATTCCATGGGCTGTGTTTATAACAGCTGCAGCGGAATGAAAGGTTTATTATTATTATTTTCAAATACTTGTTTAAAATAATTTATCAGCTTAGAGTAAGTTATAGAAAACATAACCGAGGTAAATCGGGTCTATCGTGTACTTTCAAATGGGCGGCAGTGTACCTCTAAGTTGCTATTTAATACTTCATAAAGAATTATGATATGACTTTTAAATTATTAGTCCAAGAGCAAGAGCAAAAAAGTAGGTTCATAATGCAATGAAATGTTTTCGTAGACAATAACATTTTCTACAACTTTTATTACAAACTTTTTTCTGTATAGTGCATAGCTTTATATTTAAAGCGCGCCAAACTTTCTCCAACATGGTTATTGCTAAATATATAGTTAACGGTTGATGATACATTAAAAATGGTAATAACCAAATTTGTAGAACACAAAATTTCTTATAGAATTTATTTGAAGTCTTTTTTCTATAAAATTGATACTTTAAGAGCTATAGCTTGGTAAACTATTGCACCGCGTGAATTATCAGTGGTAATGTTAGTCATAGTACACGGTAAACATTTCATAACACATAAAACGGCGAAAAGTGTTCAGAAAAATGACAGTACTGTGTAGTGTGTAGTGAATGTAATGTATTAATCTTATAAATAGTGCCAAGAAGTACTCATAATTTATACATCTTTCTTAAATTGCATGGGTAGAACGTATTATCATAAAAAACTGTCAATGTAGCAAGATATAATAGTTTGTCACGTACATCACGTACATCATAAAAAATAATAATAATCATGATGATAATAATAATCATGAGAAGGGAAAGGTGGAGAAAAGGATAACAGAGTTCAAAGAATGCAAATTAATTTTTTGAAATAAAAAACGGATTAAAACATTTATTTATACAAAAAGTGGCAAGTTATTTTACGTCATAAGTCTCATCTGTTTCGATGATGAAGGAAGTCACTCATCGTCTTCCACATCCTTGTTTTCTGCCACCGATATATCCGTAGGAGGTGAATCGAAAATTTCATTTTCATCGACTTCGTCTTCGATGGTTTCCAATGTATCTGGCACATTGTCCCATGTGCATCCACCACAATACATGGTGGAACAAATAATGGAACATTTTAAGCCAGCTTTTCGGCATACACAGGCAGCCTCGCAATTTGTTGTGCATTTGCAAGATATTATTTTCAGCAAACTTGAGGGTGCTGGAGCCATAGTAGTTCGGATTGGTTGAAGTCCATTTGTAGTCCGCTTCCAATCCCATTCTTCAGGATCATGGTAAAATCCAAGCCAAGTTTGAACCTGGTGGTAGGTTCTAAAAGAATGGTAACGTGCCGTATCTTGGGTTGGAGGTAGAAGTGAGCAGCATTTTTAGCGAAGAGAGTTAATGGACGCATTGAGAGGCGCATGATTTAATATATAGTGTATAATTTCGTGGCTATTGTGCGTAAACTCGGCATTTACAGCGTTATAAGTCTTAAAGTATCAATTTTATAGAAAAAAACTTCAAATAAATTTTATCGGAAATTTTGTGTTCTACAAATTTATCATCAACCGTTAACTATATATTTAGCAATAACCATATTGAAAAAAGTTTGGCGCGCTATAAATATAAACTTATGCACTATACAGAAAAAAGTTTCAAATAAAAGTTGTAGAAAATGTTATTATCTACGAAAACGATTTTTTTACTATTTTTGTGGCACGATGCACAGTCACGAGATATTTGATAAAACGTGTTTTCCAAGATGGCTGCTAACGTTCATCTCTCCCGTCCCGCCAACTAGACATTCAGGGGACACCTACGAACATTTTCCAACAAGAAAATCAATTCTGTAGTAGATTGCAGAAATAAATTATCCGGTTACTGGCCGATATTATTTATTTTCTAACTAACATTATTCCATTGTTATTTCTAAACTACTACTATTTAGTAAGCATTAATGCTACAGTTCGGACAGCTTTTTTAAGGAATTCTCTCGTGTGAAACAGCCAGCCTTCGCATTCAAATGAGACAGTGTTAAGATCTACAGATGAGAACAACTTTGTTCTATTTCTTTCACCTAATGTAACTGCTATCACTCAACCAACGGACCAAGAATATATAAGAAACACCTAAGAGATTTTACAGACGTACCGTTTCGATTAATTTCTTGGAAACATTTGATATGATGCTATTTTGAAAGTTCTCTAATATCAAAGATGCAATTTTTGCTTTCGCTATTGCATGGATCAATGTTAAACAACTGACAATCGAGAAAACGTTTTTTACAATTATGAATAATGGAAAAGAAGTTAAAGGCGAAGATGTTACTGAAGACGTGATTTGTTCTAAAGGTATTGGTAGTTTGGCAAATCAGAGCGAGGATATGAAAGAGATAGAAGAGTCCGACATTGAAGCTTAAAAACATTGTGATCGTAAAAAACAAGGTTACCAAGTACTGACAGGAGATGCAATAATGGAGGAAGGGGAAATTCCACGCGACACCTCTCAAGTAGATCAAGAAGTTCTAAGTGATGGTGATGATGATTTAAACATGAAGAAAGTACTCTATGGACAAACTGCTGAAGCCATAGGCGTGTCATTAAATTTTTTTGAACAACATAAGGATCCTGATGTAATACATATTTTACACTGGCAAAATATAAAACAAATGATAAAAAATAACACGGTACGCACAGAAGAAATTTTCAGATTTTCATATAGCTTTTCTAGAACTTTTTGGTATGAAGATTACGAATCTGATGTTGGTTGTTTCCAATCAGGTCAAATGTTGTTTCGAATTTCATTCGTACGCCATGCAGCCAACCCATACCTGCCTCATAAATTTAACTCAAACCGGGTTTCTCAGGAATTGCTTTTTACCTTACGAATGCAAAACGCCAATAGAAGAATAGCATGCATACACCACATAAACAGGGTTGACAATTTTGGCGTTTCTTAATTCTACAGCTTTTTTGCTTTGGCGCTTGGTGCGTAAATTTTGCTATTAGTTTTTAGCTTTGCATCGTGTTTGACTACTATTGCATAATAAGTAGCGTGCCCCAACTTCACCTAACGATAGAAAAAATGTCAGGCGAGGCATCTGTGACTCGTTCAGAATTGGACTGGTCTAGTGCCCTCATGTCTCTGTGATTTGTGATTGCGCATTAAGTCTGGTTCCGTTACGGGTAAACTAGCTAGACATATGTTTCCGAACTATCGTTCTCAGATAGTTACGTCAAGGAACTTCAACGCTTTCTTGGATTAATTACTTATTTATCTAAGTTCTTTTAAGAACTTATCAGAATTATTAGCTCCACTTAGAGTGCCGTTAGAAAAAGATGATGAATGGAGATGGGAGAATGAACAAAAAGAAGCATTCTGTAAATTAAAAGAAATATTAAAAAACCCTCCAGTACTTGGTAATTTTAACCCAAATTTACCTATTTTATTATCTGTAGATGCTACTAGTACTGCATATGGTGGGGCATTAATTCAGAATGGTCACCCAATAGCTTATTACTCCAAATCTTTAACTAAAACGCAGATCAATTATAGTCAAATTGAAAAAGAAGCATTGGCCATATTACTGGCTTGCAAGAAATTTCCTGTTTATATATGGGGAAACAAAAATCTGATAGTAGAATCAGATCATAAGCCGTTAGAAACCATATTCAGGAAGCCATTGACTGAAGCGCCTCCCAGACTACAGAGAATCCTATTTGAAATACTGCCATATCCCACAATTGTGTACAAAAAAGGAACGATGTTGTACATAGCTGATATACTGAGCAGAGACTGCGCAAAAAATGTTCATGATGACGAGGATGAAAACTCATTTGAGACATGTGTAATAATACCAATGAGTAAAACGAGATTTCAGCAGTTAAAACAAGAGACAAATACAGATATAGAATTGGTGGAATTAAAAAAGCAAATACTTGTAGGATGGCCCGACAGAATAAGCGAAGTTCCGGCTTCTCTAAGAAAATACTGGTCTTACAGGCACGAACTAGCAACTTATGAAGATATCATATTCAAAAATGATAAAATAATGATACCTCCGAGACTACAAGAAGTTGTTCTCAAATGTTGTCACTTTAGTCACAAAGGTATCACTGGTACTCTCTGATTGGCCAGAGATTTTGCGTATTGTGGCCAAGAATGTCTGTAGACATTATTAAATTGGTGCAAAACTGCAAGATTGGTACGAAGGAACAAAAAGAGAATCCTAAAGAAAAAATTTTACTTCAAGAGTATCCAGAACGGCCATGGCAAATATTCGCTTCTGATATTTATCATTTGAAGGACAAGAAATACTTGCTAATGGCAGATAGCTATTCAGGTTATTTTGACTTCGTGCAATTATCAAGCTTAACCAGCAGGTCAATAACTCGAGCATTTAGATGTTGGTTTGCTACATTTGGAATACCTGATATTCTTCGTACAGATGGAGGAAAACAATATGTATCTGAAGAATTTAAAGAATTTGCTAGAAGATGGAGGTTTGAACATAGAGTTTCCAGTCCACAGTTTCCCAGACCGAATGGTTTAGCAGAGCGATATGTACAAGAAGCAAGATCGATACTAGATAAATGTATAGAAGAAGGTTCAGATATCCAGTTAGCCCTTTTACATCACAGAAACACACCAAGAGACACCCTAGGTTCTCCAATGCAAAGATTAATGGGTCGAAGAACTAAAACGTTCATTCCCATTAATACAAAGTTATTATTACCTGAAACAGTTAAAAATGTTTCTGAAAAGTTGAAAAATATTAAACTAAAAGAGAAGAAATGTGCAGATAGAGCAAAAGCAAATTTACCAGAATTTTAAAATGATGAAAAAGTATTAATTAGAAAGAGACACAAGGAATGGACTCCTGCAACAGTTGTAAAGAAGGCAGAAGAACCAAGCTCGTGGATTGTACAATAGGGTGGTCCAACAAAAAAAGCAAAGTCGGAAATCTTATGTTCTCACCCCCTAGGATTATTGTATATCGAAAAAAAAAGTACCCCTATTTTTTATTTTGAAATCGGACGATGTTTAGGGGTGCCTCAAAGCCCTTAAAGGTTCCAATGTATTTTATATAATTTATTTATCAAAATATTTTATATTAAAAAATAGTAATAAATATTTTTTAACGATTTTTCTGTTTCTTTCATTTATGGGGTTCTTTGCGGGTCTGTAAAAAATAGTTAATATAAAAAATTTAACAAATAAATTATTGGATGTCATTCTCTAAACATTTCTGAAAAGAAACACAGTAGTCCGGTTGAAAAATATTGATTTTCTAGGATTCTATGCCAAATCTACGAAAACGTGTTTTTTTTCTCATATAAAATACATGGGAAACTTTAAGGGCTTTGAGGCACCCCTAAACATCGTTCGATTTCAAAATAAAAAATAGGGGTACTTCTTTTTTCGATATACAATAATCCTAGGGGGTGAGAGCATAGGATTTCCGACTTTGCTTTTTTGTTGGACCACCCTATTGTACAAACACCAGATGGTACACAATATCGAAGAAATTCATGGTTCATCAAAAGAAATCACTCAGAGCTACAATAAATAAATCATGGCGATGATGTTAAGCAGTTGACAGTAGTGTGTCAAATCAAGAACCAAAAGCACAAGCAACGAATGATCAATTTCTTCAACAACAATATACTTATATCAAGATATGGTAGAGTAATTAAGAAACCAAACAGACTGAATTTATAACTGCAGAATTAGTTGATGTGTTGTGATTGATATATGTTATTTGTTAAATGAATGATGTGTAATTTATTTATTTTATTAGAAAAAGAGAGATGTAATACAGGGATCTAGTTACAGATAGATAAACAAACATTGTACTAGTTTGACATTAGTAAATCGAACACGTTAATAAATTAATTATTTAAATAACATGTTTTATTGGGTAATTATTATTATAAATAATAACATAAAACATGACATTATTTAATGTCAATTCTACTGCTATTGAGAGACATAGTACCAACGACAGTAATAGTAGTAACTTGTAATAATGTAAATTCAGCTTTAGATACTTTTTATAACATCATCAATTTAATTTTTGACGATTGTATTCCAAAATCTAGTAATAACAAAAGTAAAAACAAAAGTAAATATCCTACATGGTTTAATAATACAGACGAAATAATACAGTTATTACAAGCAAACAACAGGTATCACAAACTCAAACATCTTTCAGACAATTATTTACAACAATATAAAGAATGCAGACGGAGGTTGAAGTCTCTTACTTCTATTGTTTACCATAATTACTTATCTAATATCGAAACTCATATTATGAATGATACAAATCAATTCTGGAACTATATAAAATATAAAAAAAGAAATAGTAGTTGTGTCACTAATTACACCCACAGAGGTGACAAATTGAACACTGCAGAAGTTGCTGACGCATTTGCGAATCATTTTCAGTCCGTTTTCTCTACTCAACCTTCTACCTACAATGTTCGAGATTTTGATTGTCAATCAGTTTGTACCAACGATTTGTTCACACTTACTGAATTACTAGAAGTTGATTACAATAATGCTCTTAAGAATTTAAAACCAAAGAGAGCTGCTGGACCGGATAATATACCGCCATACGTACTAAAAGCTTGTGGAGAATGGTTGCAAGTACCTCTTTTATATATTTATAATTTAGCCTTAAAAACTAATACGTTCCCAGATAAATGGAAAGAATCCTATATAACGCCGATACACAAGTCTGGTCCCAAAGAGGCTGTCGAAAACTACAGGCCAATTGCTATACTAGCAAAACTCTTTGAGCAGATAATTTACTCCAAAGTCTTTTCTCACATTAAACCTTACATTACAAGTCATCACCATGGCTTTGTGCCCAAAAAATCAACTACTACTAATTTATTGGAATTTTCAAATGATGTGCTCTCCAAATTACAATGTAAAAAACAAGTGGACGTTATATATACTGACTTTCGAAAAGCTTTTGACACCGTTGACCATGACATATTATTAAAAAAGTTATACAACTGTGGACTTGGACCAACTTTGCAATTTTTTAGTAGTTACCTTTGTTCTAGAAAAATTTATGTAAGATTTGGAGGTAACACGTCTGGGAAATACACAGCAAATTCAGGTGTCCCTCAGGGTTCAAATTTAGGGCCTTTACTGTTTTTAATTTTTATTAATGATTTACCTTTAGCCTGCAAATATTCCAAAGTTCTTCTATTTGCCGATGACTTAAAGTTTTATAGAGTCGTTGAGAATAATACTGATTTTCAATGTTTACAAGAAGATGTCCAGGCAATATATAATTGGAGTATTGACAACAAATTATACCTGAATACTGACAAATGCTTCATTATGTGCTGTATATCCAGACGTTTACCTACCACAAACAATTATATTTTGGGCAGTGAGGTGTTAACACGAGTAGAAGAGATTAAAGATTTGGGTGTAACTTATGACACAAAACTGAATTTTAATCGTCATATAGATAATATTGTTGCAAAAAGTCAACAAAAATTAGGATTTGTGTTAAGAAATTCATTAAACTTTAATAATCTAAAAACTATAACCAAGCTATATCAAACTCTTGTTAGACCTCTATTAGAATATGTATCACCTATTTGGAATCCAATGCTCATGTATCAAATTGAAAAGATTGAGAAAGTTCAAAAGCGTTTTTTAAGATTTTTATATTTTAAAAAATATGGAACATATCCAGATTATCGAACTGTTCGTTCAGAAGATCATAAAACAGAATTTAATTACTTGAGCCTAGCAGCGCGTAGAAAATTTAATTCCGCTATTTTATGTTATAAAATCTGGAATAATCTTATAGACAGCCCCGAACTGCTAAGTTTATTACAAATAAAAGTTCCACCACGATCCATTCGTTCTTCTGTCATGTTTCGCATTCCTCTGCAATTGCGTAGTACCTTGCTTCCACCCATGATTACTATATTACGACTTATTAATGAATTATTAATTATTACAGATTTAGATTTATCAATATCATTAAATAGATATAAAAAAATTATATTTGACTACTTTAGTAAGTAAAATTACTAATTATACAAGTTTAAAGTAATTAGTTTGGTATGCAGCTTCAACAGTTAAAACTCAAAGAATACTCAATTCATGTTATATTGAACTCAATACTATTATTACTATAGAATAGCAATCAATTTAGGATTATTCTTATTAAGCAATCACTATTAATTTCCTTTTTATTATTGTAAGAAAAATTATTATTATTATTATTATTATAATTATTATTATTAAATTAATATTAACATTGAGCAAAGCAAATTTTACATTCATTAATAATTACATTATGTTATTGTTCTGTAAGAAGGGCAGAGCCCCTGTTGAACAATTAAGTTAAATAAATAAATACTGCCAGGTGCTTTTTCAAAGCGCTTGCGACTTCTGCAGAAATTACAGAAATTAAGACAGAGATAATTTATTAATAGATTTGATATTATGCAAACAGTTGCATGTTGATATGAAATAAATGTTGAAAAGCTCAAGACCATTCAACCAAGGAGACTGCAGAAAATGTTTATGGTACTCTAACTAACCTTCGAGGCATAAAATGCTGGTCCATCAAAAAGATACAGATGAACAGTTAGCGAAGAAGCGAGAAAAAAGATTTCAAGCTATTTAGAAGAAATAAATAAAGCTGAATAGTTAATTTAGAACAGGTTATCCATGCAAATCTTCCAGATAAGAAACTAATGAGAAAATTCTCAACTTATGTTTGGCATCTTCGAATCCACTTATAGCCAATTTTGAAGCATAGTCGAAAACAAAACTGAAATCTTCAAATCTTTGGAAATATCCAAACGTTGGAAACATTAATGAAAAAGAAGATTTAGATGAAAATTTCTCTGATGAAGAATGCTTTTCAAAATAATAATAAGAAGAAACAGTTTTGCATTCAAAAGGTTTTTTTTTGGGGGCAAAGAGAAAAATTTATTTTTCCCTTTGCCGAATAACGCTGATAAAGTGTCCCAACTATTAAGAGCACGTAAAAAAGAATTTAGTCTTCCAAAAAAAAGCTTACTAATCAGTTTTCAAAAATTAAAGAGCACATTCTTTTTTTACGTTGCCAGAAGTAGATGAATAAACTAACAGTGCTTTACACAAGAAACACAAGTAAATAATAATACAATATTCTTTATTTAAATCTGACGATAACTAAAGTTTCAGACTTAAACGGAATCTGGTTAAATTATGGAATTCCATTCCATCAATTTGACTTTTAACTAAATAATAATTGCAACAATCTTAAAATTGTAACTACTATATTAATCCATCTTAAACAAACTTGTAGTAGAGATTAAACATTTTGAATTTTATTCATATTTAGTTTCGGTGGCCATTTTGTGACAAGCATTTTGCATTTGGGTCAGTTTTTAGCTTAACAGCGCAATTTGCTACTTTAAAAACCCCCTGGTACGATTTTTCATACGAAATTTCAAATATTAAGCTTTGACACCGGCGGCCATTTTATAGCCACCATTTTGCACTTTGGACCAATTTGGACCACGGATTCGTAATCTACGACCCTAAAAACCTATAAGTAGCCAACTTTATTCAATTATAATAACAAATATTTTATTATTAATTAGCCCCTTATGGAAAAAATAAAAATTTGTTAACAACAATTAAACATGGCATTAGCGGACAAATCTAACATTTAGACTTTAAAATATAGTCGATTACCTACAATTTAAAAAAATCATCAAAATCGGTGCGCAAAAGGCGATTTCCTAGGTAATTTAATATTCATTTAATCACGCATGTAGAACATGATCTGAAATCTATAATGTAATTAATGCGAATAAGATGTGGCAAAAGCTTTTATTTTACTATACATACATCTATTTTATTCTTAATAATTAAAAATCATAACTGTTATCTTTTATTAATAGTAAAAACACCTTACATTTTATTCACATGACCCATTATTTTGTAATCAATCTTTGAAACAAATTGCGTGTAGTTTCTTCAATTTTATTTCATAATTACCCATTTACCAATTTTCATAAATTATCAGGTATTTTTTTCAAATAAAAACATTTCAATCTTCACTTTATTATTTAAAAAGTTAATTACAGCGAAAAATCTTCGTAGCTAATTATAACTAATTATTGTAGAATTCTTACAAAAAGCCTGGATCACCCTATTTTATGAGAGATATTGTTCAAGAAATAAAATATGTACCTAATATCACCAAAAAATCAACGAAAATATAAAATGTATAATTAGAAATTTTAAAAATTCCCTATCTGCAACTACAAATACTATAGTGTGGGTTTTGTTTGTATAATAAATAGCTATACAAACTACCAAATTAATATAATAATAAATTAAACATTTTCATGAAGAAACGGAAACTTAGGAAATAATTTTAAAGAAAATACAAGTTTGTTACAAAAATCAATATTAAATGTGTGCAAATGTACAAATAAGCAGTAAACGAATTTGCGCGGGAACCAGTCCCCCTACATACGTTAACCACTCTTATGGTATAAAAATGTGTGAAGTTAAATAGAAAAATCAATAATCCAAACACTTGACTTTCAAGCCCCATTGCCAGATCACTGGGACTCGTATAATGCGTGTAATTTGCATCGCGCGTAAGGTCAGTTTGATGTCTACAGTATATATACAACACCGATCGTTGGCCCCCTATATTTATTTCCCTTGAACTAAACGTGTGTATTTTGAGATATATGACGGTCTTTACCCGCCATATCGAAAATCGAGATTCCGCATCTCCTGATGATGCTTAATCAAGAAAACACTATTATACACATAAAATTTACGAAGCCCAGAACCGGGCTGCGTAAGTTGGTGCCGGGCTTCGTATAGATAGGAGAACACTCTGTTTTAGGCTTGGTAATGCCGCCTAATGTGTATATATATATATATATATATATATATATATATATATATATATATATATATATATATATATATATATATATATATATCTACAATAGATATTTTATTTACGTTTGGGCACATTTTGTAGATTGGTGCTTTATTTAACAAATTTGTTCTTGCTCTATCACAATAAAAATCATATGAAGATCTAGCGCTAATACGAGGAACATTGACATTGATCTTAGAAAGCATTTTTGGACAAATCGTATATAAACGTTATTGATTCTAGATTAATTCTAGCTCGTCGGGTTTCTAAATCTATAATGTCAAATCTACATAATAAATCATGATGATCTGAACCACGCGCAGGATAGATCCCATCCTCTCGAAACACAAGGTATTTTACGAATCGACGTTGAACCTTTTCTATTTCGATAACATAACCAGTATATATTGGACCCCAAATTGAAGCTCTTTATTCAAGTTTGGATCTTACAAATGTGTAGTACAGGCACAATAAGGTTTTGATATTATGAAAAGCTTTCGAGTTTCTTATTACGAAACCGCAAGATTTAGTTGCATCCTGTACTATATGATGTATATGTGTTTGGAACTCTGATCTGGTGTCAAAACATACACCAAGATCCTGAAACTCTGTGCGACACTGAACCACAATACAATTAAAAGAGTAATTGAATCGAATCGGAGTATGTTTCCGTTCCGGCTATAAGATACTATTTTGTATTTAGTTATATTTAAAGAAATTTGATTTATCTAGCACCATAAAGATACTGCAACCAAATCACGTTGTAACAGTTCACAGTCTTCTATTTTAGTGATTTCAGAACATAGCTTACAATCGTCAGCGTACAGAAGTGCATGCCTGTTCACTACCTTTGGCAGATCATTTATAATCAAAACAAACAATAATGGTCCAAGGTTAGAGCCCTGAGGAACTCCTGAGATGGCTATAAAATCGTGAGATCTGTAATTATTGCATTCTACACATTGTGTCCGCTCTAGAAGATATGACCGAAATAATGCTGTAAGTACATCAGAAAAGCCCAAGATCCCCAATTTCCGAAGAAGTATTGAATGATTTACCTTGTCAAAGGCCTTACTCAAGTCAATATACACACAATCGACTTGACCACCTTTATCTAATATTTCAACAACAAACTGTTTGACACAAGTTAGATTAGTAATGGTTGACCGTTTTTGAATAAATCCATGTAGTTCTATGAATATGTGATGAGACATTTTACTATAGTTAGATTAACTTATATAATGAGATGTCAAAGATTTTAGAAAAATTACAGAGGATAGAAATGGGCCTAAAATTTCCAATTAAGGATTTGTCTTCCGATTTGTGAACAGGACAAATGCGAGCAGCTTTCCATTACGATGTATCAGCCCCTATTTGTAAAGACCAGTTGTAAACGAATTTTAAAGGTCCCACAAAAACACGGAAGCAATCCTTAACTATAAATCTCGGAGTTTTATCCGCTCCTGCAGTAAATTTGTTTTTCAAAGATTTAGTAGCTGCAAATATATCAGAAGGAGATATAGTCAGATAGTTAGAGTTAATGTCTATCGAGATGCAATTATTAATTGCGTCACTGAAATCGTCAGGTTGAGAAACATCGACTACATCATAGACAGAAGAAAAATACTCTGCAAATGCATCAACAATAGACTGGTAATTATTAAATTCAACGTTATTGTGAACCATAACATTAGGAATACATGAACTATTTCTACGGTTATTAATAAAACTCCAAAACTGTATCGTCTCATTTAAAATATTATCTTCTACTTGGGATGGGTAGTTATTAAAACATCTATTAAAATGCAGCTTTATTTGAGAACTAAGTTGTAACATGCTTAAATTTCAAGATTCATTTTAATACCCTTGAAAATGTATTTATTAAAAATAATCTTAGTACGGCCCTGTATATAGGAATATATTTTGCTTGTTTAAAATTTCAGATATTATTCCAACTATAGTTAATAATGTTTTTTCGTTAACTTAGAAGCTGCTGTAAAAAGGCTTTCAAGGCATTCTCACGCAGATAAATTTGTTTTTAGCAAGGAAATATCGATATAAAGTTGTTTTATAGATAAAATGACACGCACAAAATGCATTTAAACCAAATTTATGCTTTCGCTGCATGCTTATTTTTGTATCTGTTAAATAAATTCTTCAAAGTCTACAGATGAAAAACAAGCCTGCACTTTATTTTTTTGATATCAGATCCCTTGCTAGGAAACATGTTATTGCTCTGTAAATACCCAACGAATATTCTATAAAGTATTTTAACTTTAACACTTGATAGGGTGTTTATATTTCCTTTTTTAAGAATATTAACTACTTTGGTAGAAATTGCAATTTTTAAGAAGAGTCTCTGACAATTCGAAAAGCGGAATGCACGAGGGTCGAATATACTTCGCCAGTCCAAATGCATGGTAGAGGTATCCGTACCGTTTTTATCCTTCAGTTTATAGAAATACAAGTTTAGTGCTACGTGTAAATTAATTATGGTAAGAGTCCAGTGTACCGTTAGTTTATCATTTCTGAAGAGATTTCATTAAGAAAATAGAAATTTAAAACTAATGAACTTAACTTCTCCTTTGTGTTCCATTACAATAATAATAATATTACGGAATTACCGAATTTTGTAACGGATTGAAACAGTAAACATTAAGGAATTAAATAACGTAACGCGTTTGGATAATTAAAATTGTGTTAACATAAAAACTTGGAAATAATTGACGTTTCTATTGTAATTATATAAGTTAAAATTTTTATTATTGAAAGGCAAATGCCAAGTTATGCAAGACATAATTCTAGTAAATTTTAGTTCTTGAACCAGGTTACTATCTTCATCATCTTTACTAGGATTCACAGTTCTTCCTTCTCTACATCTGTAAGGCAGTTAGTGCCTATAGTTAAAAGTGAATAAAAAGACATTATAGTGTTGTGCAATTTGTGTGTTTAAATAGATTATACAATCTTTCAAGGACTAGCATATAAACTATTCTAGCATATATTCTAAGTAAGTCACCTTAGTTAGTAAAATTTTATATGTACTTCCTAAATCAAAAAGTATTGTTAGGAAATAATAATTTTTATACAAAAAGGGATTCCTCTTAGAATATTAAAAAAAAAGTTGCTCCATTGTTTTTAAAGACAATATTATTTCTTATCACCGAATAAATAAGAATTAAACTAGACGTAGTTGTGGTAATAATGGACCAATCATTTTTTGAAGTTAACCATTTCCATTAACCTGTTTTAACGTCAACCTGACTAACTATGATTAGTCTGCTTAATTCAATTAATTTAATTAGAATATCTTCTCATTTGAGAATTCTGAGGAACGGTGACTTCAAATGAGTGGCGCCCATATTTCTTATTATTCCAATAACCTATATTCTTTTCTTTGCGATTTATGTGCTTAAGAAACCAGTACCTACCCTGAGATACAATTCGTCAACAAGAGATCTTAGTTGGAGCATAAGTAAGTACGGACTTGTTCTTTGTTTTCAGTAAATATTTGAGTATTACAATTGACGCCCCGACATTTGTTTCAGTAAAAGATTAAATCGTTACAAAGTCTGCAGTAGTTTGCATAATAGGGTGGTCCAACAGAAAAGCAAAGTTGGAAATCTTATGCTCTCATCCCCTAGGATTACTGTATATCGAAAAAAAAGTATCCCTATTTTTTTATTTTGAAATCGGTCGGTGTTTAGGGGTGTCTCAAAGCCCTTAAAGTTTCCCATGTATTTTATATGGGAAAAAACACGTTTTCGTAGATTTGGTATAGAATCCTAGAAAATCAATATTTCTCAACCGGACTACTCTGTTTCTCTTCAGAAATGTTCAGAAAATGACATCCAATAATTTATTTGTTAAATTTTTTATATTAACTATTTTTTCCAGACCCGCAAAAAACCCCATAAATCAAAGAAACACAGAAAAATCGTTAAAAAATATTTATTACTATTTTTTAATATAAAATATTTTGATAAATAAATTATTGGATGTCATTCTCTGAACATTTCTGAAGAGAAACAGAGTAGTCCCGTTGAAAAATATTGATTTTCTAAAATTCTATACCAAATCTATGAAAAAGTGTTTTTTCCCATATAAAATACATGGGAAACTTTAAGGGCTTTGAGGCACCCCTAAACATTGTCCGATTTCAAAATACAAAAATAGGGGTACTTTTTTTCGATATACAATAATCCTAGGGGGTGAGAGCATAAGATTTCCGACTTTGCTTTTTGTTGGACCACCCTATTGCATAAGTATATGAGTGCATTTTGTATGTTTATAACATTTCTGTAATTTCTCTTTTTTTCTTTATTAATTTTATAAGTTCTCGGTCAAACCAGTTTGGATACTTGTGACCGACCGATAAAAGACTTTTTATAGAATTATTAACGTTTACATAACAAGTGCTCGACAGCAATTGATGTGGCTCTTCAGTTTATTGTTATGACATAGCAATCGATTGATACAAAAAGTGCTTCGAGAATACCACTTTTACAAAATCGTTTGTTTATGGTTGTCCCATAACAATCACTTGGAGTGTTGCAGTTGATACGATTGCTTACAGAATAGACTTGAATGTTTAGCTAAACTGGATTCTAACTTGCATCATTCGGGTTAGCAGAGTACAGAAAACGTTATTAAAGTTTATTTAATCTGTTTAGGGTGGCTTCTATGCACATGTTTTCAGTATTTAAAGAGTTTTTCTATTTATAAGTAACGTTTATTTTATTTACAACATCCCTACTACAGTGTATACTTAATATACACTTAGAAATAGTAATTGTAAATAACGATAGTTAAGAAAAGTGAAGTTTTAGTTCTAGTATGTTTTTGCAGAAAGAAGTTTTATCAAAAGCTATTTTTTCCTCTTAAAGCAATTTTCACTAATCCCGAATTGTATCAATAAGGGTATAAGCTTCTAGCAGGTGGCTATTTTTATTCAATGAAGATCTACGGATCAGCCGATGCTGTAAAATTCAAATTGGTTATGCAGATGAAGTGAACTTGTATTTTTAATAAACTGAAACAAGGGATCTAAAAAAGCAGAATACTGAATGAAACAACTTTGAATAACCTGCGCATGAAATAAAAATTACATTAGGTAAAACGTACTTCCGCCGTTGGACGAACTGAAATTACTGAATATTTAAATAGCTTTTTTGTTTTTACCCTGCAACCCTTAAATACAATTTTAAATAGCCCTTTCCGGCTTATAATATTTTTAAAAATTGAAAAATATGCTATCCGGCACAGCAGAAAAGTAATTAATTATAATACAAATTAAAGTAACTGGTTAAGCGCATTAGATTTTTTAGTTTAAAATGTAATTAAAATTTTTAATAGAACTTTATAGAAGGTTTTTAAAACTTGATCCTCGATAGAAGTGACAAGTTGGAGCTTAAGAAAGCTTCAACCAAAACTTTTTAAAAGAACTTGATTGAATCAATTTTAATTTTGCGGCTTTTGTTTTACCGTTAATGCAGTTAGGTACTTATTTGAAGAAACTCAGACTAATTTATCACTAATTACATTTTATCTCCAAGCTGCTTCCAGTTTTTAAGCCGATTTAATTTTTTTTAATACTTTAATATACTTTTATGCACAGATGCATTATAATTAGACTATTATTGCAAGACTCATCTAAACATAAACGTCTTTTTATGGACCAAGGGCCTCTTTATGGTCAGACGGGCAATAATGAAACGTCAATTAAATGTCAGAGCTGTATTTGTAGAACTTGATTGGTTCTTAATATAATTTGTAAACTTCTCACCAATGAAAATAAGCTGAAATTAAATATTTTGGAATAGTAACTATAGTAACGTACTTCGTATAAGCACATAAGTATACGCACTGATGCACCTACGTACTCATTTAATTATGAAATAAATAAAGATTATTAAAAGTTTCACAGTTTTATTAAAATATACCTGACAATATTGTTTCGACAGCTATGCTTATTTATTTATTTCATGATTATGGAGTTCCACAAAATAAGGATGGAAACAATAAACAAGATCATTTAATTATATTTTAACACAATAATATATTTTATTCACAATCGATACATAATGTGTTCATTACTGACGTTTAAAAAGTTAGAAAGTAGTTTATTATACATCAGAGTCAATAATAAGTTCTCTTGGTTAGTAATATCCATTACTTACCTTTTGCTCGTTCTAGATATTCTCAACAGATGGCAGAAGTTTTCGTATCTATCTTTACTTTTAGCAGGTAACAAACAGTCAGTCACTGTTTTAGCAACTTCTCGCTATTCCGGTGGTGTGCAACTTACATCAGTTTCACTATCAGGCATTTTAAATCGTGTAAATTGCAATTAGGAGCAATGTAATTAAATTTGGTTTAGTAGTGACACGAATTTACTTTGACAATTGTTGCAGCAATTGTCATTTTATCGCCACCTGAATAAAAACGCTGGTGTTGTGTCCTACATATATCAAGTATAAGGTATCAATGTCAGAACATAATTATGTACGATTGTGAATAAAATAGTATACATACCTCGGCGGGAAGACATTACGCGTCGAGCAATTGCTGCCCTTGGCGCTTCGCGCCTAGGGCAGCAGCATTGCTCTCCGCGTAATATTCTACTTCCCGCCTTGGTAAGTAATCTACTATTACATAAAAGCTTAATCTGTGCATAAAATAGTGCCGTTTTGAATAAAACTGAAGAATGCAGAATTTTACTGAAAAATATTTACATCTTCACGGTGTGCAGGGGTGTATACTTTTTTGGATTGCCTGTACATTTTTTTACGTACACAAGTACAAGTGACCATTTTCTACTTATAAGTAAAAATCTGATACAAACTTTGCAAATCTTTTACGATATCTAACGTTTAAATCGGGCAATTAAAAAAACAAATATTATTTTTTCTATTTTTCGTTTAGAATAAGTCGATTCTAGCACCCAAATGACGTCATTTGAGTGTTAGAATAAGCGGTTGGTGTGCTAGAATAGGCTAGTAAAATTTACTGCATTGATGTTGGTAGCGTTGGTTGAACTGACAACTGACATACGTCAAAAAAATAAATCTCACAAAGCAGAGGCAGAGAACAGTAAATTAATGAAAACAAAGTTTAATTTAAATTATTACCGTGGAAAGTACAATTATTATACACATTAACAGTTACATGCGATTTGTCTTGGGAATTTATAGTGATACCATGTAAATTCTGATCCGACACAATATTTTGATGAACATTACTGTTGCCTATAACAGAAATGTTTCTATTTGTGCCATAATCAGACCGTTGTTGTGAAATGGTAGAACATCCAGATAAGGCTGAATCAGCTTGCTTAGACCCAAGCATTTGTGACACTTCAATTTTTTTCTTTAAGGAAGCTTCAACCAGGGCCCGATCTAGTTATTAAGCCGCTCCGGGCAAAAATAATATTCGCCGCCCTTTACACTAACACCATATAAGTCATAAGCTTGCTATTCCAAAGATGGGATGTTTTATATATGTGATATTGTTGGAATTGTATAATATTCACATATGTTAGTCTACTGGGGTTTCTGAACAAATATACAAAAGTTCATGATAGTATGTATGTATGTTTGTAAGTACATATATATATATATATATATATATATATATATATATATATATATATATATATATATATATATATATATATATATATATATATATATATATATATATATTGCGATGAATTGGCATAAACAGAATAATTTTGATCTTTTCCCACCTCGGCTAGCAAAATAAAACTATAAGCGTTGAATTTGGCTAATTAAAAATAAAATATTGTTTTTATATTCAAAAATACATTCAAATAATGAATAATTGCTGTTAGCTTGTAAATAATTGATTTATAAATAAATTAAATTAAAAAAAAACTGTGTACTTTGGAAATGCTTCTCAACTTCCCTCTTTTATAAATTCTTATATGATTCAAAAAAATACCTTTTAATAGATTTAATAATGCAATGGTTATATAAAATTAATGTTACGTTAGTTCTTGACTAACTCAAGTTTACGTAAGAGAGTTGGGCGCCAGTTAAATAACTTAAATTAACAGAATTAAATTTAATAAAGACTCATCTCATGGTGAATGTGGATTCTTGTGGTATTAAAAAAAATTACAAATTGAAATTGAAAACACTTTTTAAAATTGAAATCTTAATTAAGTTTAATGGCTAAATTGTTCAAATTACTTAATTACACCTCACAAACGATAGTCTTTTCTTCATCAGATACCAAAGGAAATAACTTCCTACCTTTTTATAAAGCGATGCTTCTTCCTTTTTCTATAGATGTCCTCTTTCCAAAACCAATTGGCAGAGCAAGTCACTTATGTTGTCTCAGTGCCGATTTCCAATTCCGGTTGACTTCCTTCCTTTTGCATGGCTTTCCCACATAACACCATCCACACTCTTGGTTTTGGTAACTCACTTTTGTTTTATTTTAATAACGGGTACTATATCCCTTTTTCGAAGAACTTGTATTTGCTTTTTGTGTTTAATTAAATAAAACACCGATAAATGGTTTTAATCGAAGATTTATTATCTTGCTTATTTAGCAAGTAAATTAGCTTTAAAAGGTGGTTCTTTATACACTTTTACAATTTACAACCTTTTTAATACTTTCGCCGTATTCCATACATCAACCAACTTTAACTATTTATTTACAATATTATCAGCCACGACTTTACTGGATTTACTATAATATCTTTACTCTTTCGTCGTTTAACAGTAAGTGATTATTTACATATTTACTATATTTCTTACACGACTTTACTGCTTCGCTTTCTATCAGGAACTCCCCTTAAAATTATAATTTTCTAAGCTTATATACAATTGACTATTTACATAATTATATTACACAATCTGACGTCACCTTACGAACTAACACAAACTGTACACTCATATAATACATAATAGCAGATTAAAATTCTTATATAAAACTGACACATCTATTACACATTATTACACAGTACTTTTACGCAATAATAACGAACTATATACAAAAACAAAACCTTAAAGAATCACATAACCCGTCGATATACTCATTTGAAATTATACGTAATTGAATTACATCACAACAATAACTTGCGCACAACTGGATGTTACGTATACTTAAGTAATCGGTGAGTAAGCTGTTTGATAATAAATAGAAACATGTATTATTTAACCTTATTAAAAAGTATACACATTGATTTCAAAATCAATGACACACCATTAAATAACTTATAATTTACTTTTAACAGGAAAAGTTGATAAAAATATTACAAAAGTGTTAGTTTTCAACGAAGATTTTAAATTTTCCAAAATTTTCCAAAATTTCCAAAATTTTGACACTAAAATCCACAGCAATATATATATATATATATATATATATATATATATATATATATATATATATATATATATATATATATGTATGTCTGTTAAAGAATTTCTCAGAAACTACTAAATAGATTGAAATATTTTTTTATCTACATATGTATCTTTCAACTTCATCATCATCACCAATCTATTTCGACTCACTGCTGGGTATAGCCATAGGCCTCTTTTCCTTTGTGCCATTTTTCCCTGTCTCGGGCTAATCTTGCCTACTTTTTGCCTGATTTTTCATCAAAATCATTTCAGAAGTTAAAAATATTAGGACCAAACTGTTAAAATTATGAAGTCGGTTTATACGTACAAGTATTTAAGTTATAACATTTAAGTGAATGTTCACACGCTAAAAAAACACAAGAAATGATTTGTTTTTAAATTTAATGCAAATAAAAAACTACCCTTAAACTAACACTTTAAAATATGTTGGTCCGTCTAAGGATTTACAGCCGCTAAAGTAGCATTTTTTTTAAAGAAATACCTTAAAAAATACTTTTTTTGTCTGGCTGCTAAGTATGGTAATTTTTATAAGATTTTTCTCTCCTAGAGAGAAAATTGAGGACTCCGTGCAACCGCCCGGTGCCATCAATTTTGCCGCCCCTTACTTTTGCCGCTCTGGGCGTTTGCCCGGCTTGCACCCCCTTAGATCGGGCCCTGGCTTCAACATAACCTTCGGCCACAGCCGAAGATTTCCAGCCTCCATGGCGTTTAATGGTCAACAAATCACCACCATGATTAGCCAGATGTGTCGCACTACTTCTGAAACAGTGTCCTGTAAAACGTTCTGGATTTGGCAACTTAAGAAAAACTGCAATCTCTTTGGGCACTTTTCCCATAGAATTGATACCAATTGGAAAATTAACACAACAGCCATTACGATAAGTAAAAAAAAATCTTTTATGTGTAACTTGAGCAGGTCTTAAGTTTGCATATTTTTAAATTAAATCAATCCAGTGTTGATCTGTTATTAGAAATTGTCTCGGTACATTGTTTTTTTGTTTCAGGTATGGACACCATGATGGAATCTAATTTATATTCAATATTCTCAATAGACAAATTCGTTAGTTCCTAACGCCTACAAGCCCCATTACAGCCTATTATCAAAATAACCTAAAAGGTTATCAGATATAAAGTTACAATATAAATCTAAAAAATTTAGTTTTACTTTTATCGCCAGGTATTTTGTAACATTTGCTTCTTGAATAAATTTATGAATATCATCCTCCTCTAAAATGTAAGATTTTTTTTGCTGTGTAACCTTGAGATGATCTTTTCAAAAGCGCCTGTAATTTACTGTACTTCAATATATCCACATCCATATGTATGCTTAAACATGATCTCAGCATCGAATAGATTCTCCATAAAGTGGACGATTTATACTTTTGGCGTTGAAGATCAAAATAGGCAAGTAAAATATTCTCGGAAATTCCTTGTATGTTACTTTGCTGTTGCCACTCTTCAAATTTTTGAAATTCTTTTTCATATTGGGATTTGGACTTGTCGGGCAGTAAATTTTCTAACGTTTTAAATTAGTTTTTTTCTACAGCCGCCTAAATTTACGTCACATAAATGTCACCAACCATCCAAAAAATCCCTAGATTTATAATTTTTATTTTTTTAATTTATAAAGTGGTATAAAGCGGCAAAATAGAAAAAACAGTATAAAACACTCGTTGCAGAAGGTCCTTCAAGCACTCATTTGTTCCTCAACTCGCCGCTACGCGGCTCGTTTCGGAATTTCAAATTCGTGCTTGAATAGATCCCTTCTGCAACTTGTATTTTAATATACTATTTTCATTTTTGGACAACAGTGCGTAAAGTTGTACTCAAAACGTAAGTGTCACTCACTACCCCAGTAGCACACACATGCTGGAAAAGTATTGTTTCCACATATTGGCCAAACATTGTAAATGACAGACACTGACGTATATTGGGCCCCAATCTTGAACCAATATAACACCAATATCATATAGTGGGCTGGAATATAAGCCCAATATAGGATCAATATAGAAGAAAACATATTTTCTAAACGTAGTATTTATATATTGGACCTTTGTAGGAGCAATATTGGCTACATACGTTGGGTGCCAGTCTTTAACCAATGTAATACCAATCTTGGTTGAATCTTCCTAATATTGGGCCTGGATATAATATGTTATCTATATAGTACTAGTATTGGGCCAATATCTTGTGCTACTGGGGTAGATACATTTATTGCATTCAGCAATGTAAAGTGAAACTATTGAAGTGTTTACAAATTGTTATGCTATTTGTTGATACAGATATCAAGATTCATTTGATTTTGAGAAATGCATGGCAGTTAATTATTTAAATGACAAATTTAGTAAAATTTTATTAAGGTTTTGATTAATATTAGGGGAAAAGTTCGGGTAGCGCCGGACATTTAAATGAAATGCCAAAAATGCACAAAAATAACAAATTTCAACGTTTATTTTTTATTTATTTAGCAAACTGCAATATCTGCTTTAACGAATTAGAAAAACAACAAATCATACATAAAAACCCACAACCACTAAAATTATATGGACTGATTAAAACACATAAACACAACATGCCTATACGACCAGTAGTATCATATATCAACGCACCTAATCACATCTTGTCCAAGAAACTCAACCATATATTAACATCATAGGATACAAATCGAAATACTCTGTCAAAAATTCATTAGAATTAGTAGAAAAACTACAGAACATACATCTTCCAGCACATTCAAAACATGTAAGCTTTGAAATTTGTAACATGTTTTCAAAGATTCCACCACAATACTGTATTCCTTTGTTAGATAATTTCCTAGTTAATAGTAATGTAGAATTAGTAAAAAGATTAGAGTTAATTCAATTATTTGATCTTTGTATCAGTCAAAATTATTTCACTTTTAATAATATAATTTATTTACAGAAAGATGGTTTACCTATGGGTAATTCTCTGAGTCCTCTATTAGCTAACATATTTATGGATAATTTGGAAGATCGAATATTTGAATTAGATCTTTCTAAACACATTATTTTTTGGTTTCGTTACGTTGAAGACATTTTAGCTTGTTTTGACAGTTCTTTTGAGGTTATCAATGAATTTTTAATTCTTATTAACAGTCTTCACACAAACATCACGTTTACACTAGAAACAGAACAAAATAGAGCTATTAATTTTTTGGATTTAACTATTACAATTAATACAAACAATGAATTTGATTTTTCCATATACAGAAAACCCACAAGCACAGACGTCACTATTCCTAACGATTTATGTCATCATAAAATGCATAAACTAGCGGCTTATAGATCTTTAGTACACCGAACTTTAACTACTCCATTGAAACGACCACATTTTGATAAAGAAATTTCAATCATCAAACAATTAGCACATGCTAACCATTATAACCATAACATGATTGACACTTTAATTCAACAAAAAGATTATAGGTTAGCTATCAAAAGAATATTTCCATTTGACACTCAAATACAAGACACAAACTACATATCAATACCATACTTTGGCAAGATATCAGAACAAATTGCAACTATAATAAGAAAAACCACCAGTTACAAAATAACCTATAAAACTAACACCAACACCTTTTCATTTTTATTCAATGCTAAAGACAAAACACAAGATATCATGAAATCCGGCATTTACCGTTTGAATTGTTCTTTTTGTAACTCGGTTTATATTGGACAAACACTTAGAAATTTCGACATAAGATACAAAGAACACGTACGTTCTTATAGACTTAAACATCCAGAAAAATCGAATTATACCAAACACATTTTGGAACAGAACCACCCAATGACGCCTCAAAACAACATTAAATTCTTACATTTTTGCAACAACAAACACAAATTAGACATTTTAGAAGCTTTTGAAATATACAGACATAAACGCACAGTACCTTTAATGAATGAACAAACTGAGCTTAGTAATTCTCCTTTATTAGAAGTGTTAGATATTTATTTCTTGTATGTATTGTATCTAGTTACCTATTTGCCCACCACACCACAATTGCAATTACAATGCTTTTTGCCAAATGCAAAAATTAATTTTTCTTAATTAAATACAGTAGTACACAGTTCTTTTAGTAAAACCTTTATTTTTTATGTTTTGATACACCGAACTTGATGGATGGTAATTTGTTTACATAGAAAATAACTAATACATACTATAAAAAGAATGCCTAAAAAATAAGTAAATACTGTTATACTATTTTACTAAAAACTGCTGTGTAAGGGATTTGCAAATTGTTAGGACCTACCTTGACCGAGTGTTTACAACATAATATGTACACAAAATAAAAGTTTTCGGCCGGGTTGTTTTGATTATTTTAGTACTAATGCAGCTGTGCCCAATTATTAGTCACAATTCTTAGGAATATTTACGGTATCTACAGAGATGATTTTATTGCTTTTCACTAATAATCGGCACCCTTTATTGATTACATGGTATGTACTTTCCGGGAATAAATATTATTTTAAATAAAGAATAGTAGAAAATATCACAGTACAGCATTCCCAAAAATAACACAACTGGCACGTGGCTATCAGCAACAAAAATCTAATAATCAAAACACATAATACCACTAATAGAATACTAAATTACCTTACAGCGAATTTTCGAAAATATCTTAATTGATTTTCTGTAAACAAAATTAATAGGAAAATATATTTTTATTCACAGACCTGCTTGTATTACACATAATAGGGGTTAACGTACCTATTAAAAGAATATGAAATTGTCTTACAAATCAGAAATCACAAAACAAAAATACCGTTTTTGAAACATAATATCAAACGAGAGTACGTTTCTTATTTATTTATCTGTTCTTATTCCACGAAACACTTAGCCAAAATAAAGATGGGTTATTACTTTATTATGCTAGCTTGCGCATTCTCGAAAACAAGTAGTATTGTTTATCACCTTGAACTTTAAAATATGTGTCATGTGCATTCATACTATTAAATTTGAAAACATTAGGCTGAACTTCGATGCCGTTTTTCTCCAAAAGTATAGAAGTACGAGAAAAATGGTATATAGGAATTTTCTTTCTTTAATGGTTATCTAACCACTGGCAAAGTCTGACTATGTCTTAATGGGACACCGTGTATAATAAAATACTAACCTTTCTTCTTATCACAATTCCAGCTTTATTTTCCATCTGACGATGCCTAAATGACTAATAATACGGTTGCTTGTCGATTTAACAAGGGTGGATTCTTTATCATATTCTCCTTCAACTTGTTCACATTTTTGTGGTACAAATCCCTAAACGTCCACCACGCGACTGTTTATATTCTACATTGCCAGTCTCTGTAGACTGTTTTAGAATTCATACGACAAATCTTATGTTAGATTTATGGTGCAGCACATGATTTCTGGCAGTTTCTCGAGCATGGTAATGGTCCTGAAAAAAATGGGCTATAAGATTTCTTCTAAATTGATTAATTATGGTCTTCATTTTAAACATAACTAAAATCCATCTTCACTGTTTGAAAGTCGCCTCTTTTATGGGTAAAGTGCGTTTCTCCTTACCCTACGTTCTAAATTTAGGACGGAAATTCTGATTCATCCTTTAATTATGTAAAACAAATTTTTAGATTAAACACAAAAAATAGGTCCCGTTAAGACGCTGTATACTACTACAGTGGAGCGAGTGCCGAAGCCTGTGTATAATGTGTATCCAGCAAACGTCGTCGGCTAGATGGGTTGCTTACTAATAGTAACAATGTGCCACTTGAAACAGTAGGTAAGGTTAAACAAACGTGTGTTGGAAATAAATAATTGGAAGTATAAGCGAGGTAGACACAAAACAACGGTAGGTACAGCAACACTAACAATCCAAAGAAGCAGCAAGTAAAGAAGAGTGTCGGTCGTTAATAAAAACATAAGAGCAAGTATAGATTTTGGAAATTCAGAGAATTTATCCAACGTTTAGCTACGTATCATTTAAGAACACGGAATGATCACAACAGGATTGTGTAAGACATGTGAAAGTGAAATCACTCAAATATGAAATACCCATTGTTGGACGTTGTAAAGATGTTTTGGTGGCCCGTCCTAACCTCAACAAAAAAATTCTTCAAAAGATGTGTTGGTTTATAATTCGTAGTTTGTTTTTGGCAACTTTCAACTGCATATTTCAATAAACTTTTAAAAAGTTTACGCCAATAATTCCAGAGCTTACAGAACGGTTACGTGTAGTATTTCTTTAAGTGATGAATTTTAAATTGAATTATACATTTATAACTATCGAAGAATAAAGAGTTCTTTGTTCCATCTCTGGATCTGATTCAGTCGATTTGTGTCAGAGTTAGGTACGAAGTACTAAAGTGGAAATGTTCAAGACTACGTTACTGCACTACGTCATTTTATGAGAGAAATGAGAAACTGTTTCAAAGCTTGAAAATGTCCCAGTTTGTAAAAACGAAAAAATTTGAAATATTTAAAAATTTAACTCTGCAGAAAATAATGGATACCCAATAGTACAGGAATAACACATGCTCCTCCATATAAAACTAATATAAGATTTTTTTAGCCATTAATCACAATAATGATTACTGCAGTTAATGCCATAGTTCAAGTTATTGTTTTTGACATTTTTTTTATATCCCTTTCAAAATGTTAAACGCTCTATCTTAACTTACATATTTAGTAGGCGAGCAAAGATTGATTAGGTAACTCAAATCTATACTTTTAGTAATTCGATATACAGTGCTATAAAATTAAAATGCAATATACTTTGTATTGCATTTTAAAATAACCAAGTTAAAAACATTAGGTTAAATTTGTTGGTGGTTGCAAGTACTTATGCATTTTATGAAATTTTAAAAGTATGTTATTTATAAAATACAATTTGCCAAACGTGACAAATATTATATCTGCAATCCTCAAGGTGTTACTATAATTCGAAGTATCTTCTTTAGCTATTGATTGGCAACTCTGGCGTCGGTTGACTACTAGCTTCATTTTATTGTGCACCGTGAATTCATACACATCGCGTAGTTTTCCTTTTGTTTAGTTCCGACCGAAGTTGTTTCAAGCCAAATTAGAACTCGCAAACTTGAAAGCTAAAAATAACTATAAGAAAGTAAGCTCAAAATAAGTCGAACCTTTATAAAAGCTTATAACATTTGTAATAAAAATGTTTTAAAAGGAAGAAATACAGAAATATAATGTGCTTTATAATAATTATTAATGAAGTACATAAATGTATTTATTATATATTTAAGTATTGATATTCGGTTGGTAAATCTAATATATTTATTCTAATCTAAATAATTATGTTTAATTATTTTTTTAGCTACTTATAACGGATTGATACTTGTCGGTAGTACAAAAAATGTATAAATCTCGTTTACTGTCTTTGCGCCTTAGAAAGTTTATGCATCTTCCTCGATCGCAAAGGCGTACTCATGACGCTCATTAATTCATAAGTTACTATTTAGTATTGTTCGCTGACCAACTTTATTCTATTCGGGCTATAAAGATCTTTACTTTCTAAAATTACCCCAACACGTGTATTTTATGCACAACATTTATTTAGATTTTTTTACTTTAATTAATAATAACTTACATAAGGCTCACCTATAGGACTTAATGTCTTAACGGTTACCTAGTATCCTCAAGATACCCCCTGATACTTTGTAGGAGGCTTGTTTCACACTTTGTGTCAGACTACTTAAATTATATATTTTCATGTATGGTAAGTTTTACATTATAGGCATGTAGTAAGGTTTCGTATCGATAATGCTTTGCATGAAAATGCAGTAATAATCAAAGCATATAAGGTTTCACATGCCGATAATATACGTTCAACGGCTATGTAATATACATTTTTCATACAAACAATAAATCTCTTGATTTAACTTTAATGGATATTCATCAATGTTGAAAGTAATATGTAATTACAATTTTAAAATAAAAGTGTTCCGTAAAAGAGGTGCTAACGAGCATTACTTTTTTCACAAAATAAAACTGACAGATGATGTCGCAATCTTACCAGCATGGAAAACATTGAATAGTAAGCAATTATGAAATTCTTTAGATCGTTGATTGTAAGCTTTTCTCATTGGCAAAAGATCTTTGAAAAGAAGTTATTTTCTTTTTTGCACATCCTTTTTAAACGAAGTTATATGAGATTTACAAACCCATTCTTTAACACTGTTAAAATATTATTACCACTATACTGTAGTATTTTAAGTATAGCGCTAACAATTCCGTTGGTGGCTTTTCACCACTTACAGTCAAACTTCCATATTACGAACTTCTATATAGCGAATTTCTCTATATAACGAATTTTTGTGCTGTACACTAACCTTTTAGAAAAAATACATATAAATATGTCTCTAAATAACGAACTAAAATTTCTATATAACGAATTTTTTAGGCCAAACTAAAATAAATTTTTCACGTAAATGCATCAATCTTTCTTAGCAGCAGTAAAAGATTATAAATTTACCCATCTTCCAAGAACCCTACACACATTTTTAAAAACCTGTAAACCTTGCAAAAGGATTTTGTAAATTTTTTTAAAAAGAAGTTCTAAGGATTAAAATTGTCATTAAAAGGCCTCCTACAACAGGTTTAACATAGCTTTACTTTCTTAGTTTATCAGGGGATTTCCGAAAATTTACCGGAATGAGAGTAGTAGGGAAAATAGGAGAGTTCTGGAACCACCCCCCACTCCTGACCTTGACCTTGAACCTATCTCTCTCTCTAACACATGGTGACCTTGAATCTATCTCTGTCACGTAAACGTGGCAACACCGCATTCTCAAGGTCAACAATATGGCAACACCGCATTCTCAAGGTCAACAATATGACAACACCGCATTCTCAAGGCCATCAATATGGCAACAACGCATTCTCAAGGTCAACAATATGGCAACACCGCATTCTCAAGGTCAACAAGATGGCAACACCGCATTCTGAAGGCCAAGAATATGGCAACAATGTTATGACCGTGAACCCAAGGTCACTCTTCAAGGTTAAGAAACACCATTCAAGACCATGCTCAAGGCCATCAAACACCATTCAAGGTCAAGCTGTAGATATATATAGCAGGTCGCATGTATTGAAAATGCAAAATGTGTGTAGAAGCGAGCTTGCAGAATACGTGCCTGACAGAACGAGTGTTATCATTTCGTAATTGGAAGGGTATACAAACCTCAAAATCTTTAGCTGAGGCCGGATTTGTCTATACGGGGCGTGAAGATAGAGTAGAATGTTTTTAGTGCCGAGTGAACATTTTCAAATGGGAACCGTCGGACAGTCCAATCGTAGAACACCTGAAATGGTCACCACATTGCGTGTTTGCAAACGTGTTAGCACCCATAAACGTTGAAAGCGGTAGAGACGTTTGCGGTTAAAAGAAGATACAACATAGAATATAACACTAAGGAAGATGTTACCAATCAAGGCGGTAATATTATTAGCAACCTTGTACGAGGGTGTAGTGTACGTTGCAAAGCTTCCAGACACAACAGCAGCTTTTATTTCATACAACTTCAATACGAGTGTGTGGTATGGAATGCAACCGGTGACGTTGCAACACATGGGAATGTTTAAGCACGAGGTCGGCAATAGAATGCAAGAAGTACGATTCAGGGTCAAATTCGTGTACCCAACATATACCATGGATAGTGAGTGGCAAACCCTCGGGAATAGTCCGGTAGAACAATGTAAAGTCAGCAGCGAAACGTGTTACGCTTCAGTAGCGACCTTGAGCACCCTGTTGATCGCAGTAGTTGGTGTAAGCATGGGAACATATTGTATCGCTCGTTATCTTTACCACTAAAGACTATGACCTTGGCTCCCACCCGCCAACTAAAACCATGACCTTGGATCCCACCCCTCGACTCAGACCATGACCTTGAATCCCACCCGTCAACTCAGTGTATATAAACGCATACGCAAGAACACTTCAGTAGTACAGCATCTACACAAGAACAATTCAGCAGTACAGCAGCATGAACGTGGTAGAGGCAACCGTTTTAGTAACATTCGATTTCGAGGACGACGAGGATGAAATGCGAGACGAAGAATTATATGGTGGGAACGTCGAGAAAACTTTAGACCACCACAAAGAGGCATTCATTAAACGCGTCAAAGAGAAGAGTGTTCTTGAAGCTGGTTATCTGGTGTTTGCGCTAGTGACGTTTGCATATTCCTTGGACTTAAATGGGGAAAGGATATGGATTGACGGAAAAAGTGGGACAGCGCCGAAACAATTGGAAGAACCGTTAGACGAATGGTACGATACAAATATAAAAATTCCCATCATGAGACGTATAGAGGAGTATAATTCGGATAAGTTGCGAACGGAACATTTGTGTCGTTTCACCATACTAATAGCGGAGAGTTAAAGTGCTGTTTATAGACTAGTATAAGCCGGATAAGTTTCGAACGGAACATTGGCGTCGTTTCACCATCCACATCCCTAACATCTCGTGGAGACAAAGGAATAAACCCGTTGGATGAAGCTTGTAAAGAGCACGACATAGTCTATTCAAAAACTAACGATCTTGGTGAACGTCATAAAGCCGATAGTATATTAGGACGTAAGACGTGGACTAGGTTTCGTTCTAAGGACGCTCGTTTTGGAGAGAGAGCGGCTGCACTTACTGTGGCCGGCATTATGTCTGGAAAAAGAAAATTGGGTATGGGTGTTCGACGACGACGACGACGATCTAAGGTGAAAAGAAGGGGTACTTTAACGTTCAACAACGCCATCAAATTAGCTAGAAAACGTATTGGTGGTAAAGTAAAAAGTTATCTTTAAAACGGTCTGATCGTCTTGCCCTAGCGGCCTTGAAACGTAAACGTATCATTGCTCCCAAAGGTCGGATTATACCTATTCCCAAGCAAGGTGGTTTCCTACCGCAGATCCCTTTATTTGCCGCTCTCGGAGCTATAGGCTCGTTAGGAACTGGAGCAGCTGCGGTTGCCAAAGCAGTGAATGAAGCAAAAGCAGCGAAATCAGCGCTCGAAGAAACGAAACGACACAATATAGCGATGGAGCAAGCGCCTGTAGGAAAAGGATTATATTTGAAACCGTACAAAAAAAGATTAGGATTGTATTTACGACCTCCAAAAAACTACCCTTAAAGCTACCACACCGACCACTGACCAATATAGATCTGTCAAAGTACGTAAACGAGTTAAAAATTCCATACTTCAGAGGTATTTTTATGCGAAACGGGTTACCGAAACGTATCCGTAAAAACGAATGTGGAATTGTGAATTTGGATGATACAGATGGGGAAGGTACGCATTGGACATCGTATGTTAAACGTGGTCGAATATTATACTTTGATAGTATTGGACAGTTAAAACCCCCACTAGAACTCGTTCATTACTTTAAAAGTGATGGTAGCTTAAACGTTATTAGTTACAACTATGATGCTTTTCAGAAGCTAAATTCGTACAATTGTGGACATTTAGTGCTGAACTTTTTATATGAAAACACTCCTTAACATTTCCTCAGTCTTACTGGGAATGTTGAGATGTCTCAAACATTCATCTTCTCCGCTACAACGTCTGTTTTAACTTCTCCTTTTAACCCTCCCATATATTTGGATCCTACAAAACAATGGGTTATGCGTTTGACAAATTTCGAAACGTTCAATACTATTCCGAACGTAACGGATAAAAACAACGTGTTTAAAATGGGAGAAAGAATAATAAAGATACCTACTGGATCATATGAGCTTACTGATATAGCTCAATACATTAATTCTCAAGTAAACGGTGAGTCTGTTAACATCGATCCGAATCATAATACCCTAAGATCGATTATAAAAGCCGATCACGACATTGACTTTACAGTTGAACACTCTATCGGAATATTGTTAGGGTTTAAGAATAGAATCTTAAAAGCTAAGGAACGTCACATATCTGACTTTCCAGTTAAAATTATCAAGGTTAACTCGCTAATGATAGAATGTAATATAACAGGAAATTATATTAATGGTACAACTGCCCATGTGATACATCAGTTCTTCCCCAGTGCTCCTCCTGGATTCAAAATAATAGAAGCACCTGAGACTGCACCCTATTTACCAATTAATGTCAATACTATTTCAAACATTACCCTTAAAATATTGGATCAAGACGGGATTTGGTTAATTTCCAAGGGGAAACCGTGACGATAGGACTTCATTTGAAGAGCGTGGATGATGGTGTTCAAATATAACACTCCTCGATGTTGCACTGATCGCTCTGGCTATAAAAGATCGTGTTGGAAGCGGAAAATGGTTAGTCAGGCATCGGTCGCTACTCAATTGACAAGGGGTAACCGCTTATTCTTGCAAACCTTATGCTTTGTTATCCCAAAATGAATGTGCTAAATGTAAACGAAAAAGTGCTCGTCGATAACTCGATTGTTGGAGCTGAATTTCACACTCACCAGCCTTATACCACTCGTTTTGAGAATAATGATGAAATTCGAAAACCTATTCAAGAGGATATGTCCACTTTGCCTTCGCGTAGTTATCTATATGTAGAAGGTACTGTACTGAAAGAAGATGGTAAACCATCAGCGAGTGGTAAATTTATAAACAATGGTATTGCATATCTTTTTAGTGAGATTCGGTACGAAATGAATGGAGTTGTGGTAGATTCGGTAACAAAAGTTGGTCTAACAACCACCATGAAAGCTTACCTTTCCCACAATTCGAATGAAAGCGTTAAGTTACAAAACGCTGGTTGGTTTCCGGATGGTACCAGCACCTTGCTAGATAGTAAAGGTAATTTTTGCGCCTGCATACCTTTATCAACACTGTTGGGGATTTTTGAAGACTATGGAAAGATTATTATGAATATTCGTCAAGAATTGGTATTAATTAGAAGCAATTCCGATGTCGATGCCCTAATATCCACCGATGCTAATGAAAAGCTTAAGGTTAACTTGCAAAAAATATATTGGAAAGTTCCACATATTCAACCGGGATTGGCGGAAGAATTATCATTAACAAAATATATTGGGAAAAATATTGATACTCAAGTGGCATTTAGAAGCTGGGAATCACATATTTATCCCGCTGTACCGCAAACGGATAAGCACAGTTGGTCTATTAAAACATCGACCACTCTGGAAACTCCCCGTTACGTTATCATAGGGTTTCAAACCGATCGTGATGGTCAGTTGCAGAAAGATATGAGCACATTCGACGCCTGTGATATTCAAAACGTGACGGTATTTTTAAATACGGAAAGATATCCTTACGATCAATTAAATATTAATTATGGTGAAAATCGATATGCTACTTTATACGAAATGTATGCTAATTTTCAACGATCCTACTATGATAAACCCAACGAACCTCTACTGGCTCCTGATAGATTTAAGGCACTTACACCTCTAATCGTCATCGACTGTTCGCGACAGAAAGATTCCTTGCTAGGGAAAGCTGTCGTTCTTCGAGTTACTTTCGAAACTCACAAAAGCATTCCAGCGAACACTACTGCTTACTGTCTCATTTTGCACGATCGTGTATTTACGTATATTGCATTGACGAAGCAAGTACGTCAACTGTAAAGAAAATCGTTATATACGTCCAAGGACCTGTTACCTTTATTAGTATAGTCGCACGCTTCGATCATGCTAGTTATCGATGTGCAAGGTTTCAAGACTTCAGAAAAAGACTTTGCACCCAAGGAATTAGCCGTGTTTGATGGACATCGTGTGTCTCACTACGTTTTCAAACCTCCATTCGCCTTTCGCAACTTACCACCCACGTTTCGTCAACAAGCTACTTGGTTAATGCATAATCATCATTGTCTGGATTGGAATGAAGGATTCACTCCTCCCTTTATGCTTCCTGTAATTCTGCAACGCTTGACTCAGCAGGCGGATACCGTTTACGTGAAGGGATCTGAAAAGAGCAACTACATTCGACGTTTCGTATCACAACCGGTGGTGGAGTTACCAGAGGAACCAGCTCTACAGGCTATGCTTCCATCATGCTTTTATCATCATCATTCACTGTGCTATTGTGCATTAAGTAATGTATACTACTTATATAAAACTCATGTAATGGATTTTTCAGAATAAAGTTTTTAAATATCCATAATGGTTTTATTAAAACAACATAATATGATTACAACTATTTATTCATTGTCTATTACAAACTTATATAACTATTCACGATTAAATATAACAATTACTAAACTTTAATACCCAATCCAGATAACATCATATGATTACAACTATTCATTGTCTATTACAAACTTATATAACTATTCACAATTGAATATATAACAATTACTACCCTTTAATTCCCAATCCAGATAACGCACCAAACCCGAAGGAAAACCGACAGCAGCAAGGTTGTCACGTGCACGTTCAGTTGCAGCAATCCATTCACTATACGGTGTAACACATTTACATTTGATAAGAATGAAATCACATTTATCAGGCAACAAGTTAATAGTATGACGATGTATGAACAACCCCTGTTCTGTACATGTGGAATTTTGTATATTTATAAGTTTACCATTTTTTAACAAATAATGGACTTCTACACCTGCACACGAAGTGTATCGATAATCGTTTTCACTACGTAAAACCACAGTGTTCGATAGTTTAGCTCTTTCGATTAAGAGGATTCCGTACCCAAACTGGCCTTGAAAATCGGAACTCTTACACCGCTTGTCACATTGACAGTAATAAAGCAATAAAGTGTCGTAAACAGTAGCTTCGAACCCTTGTCCATAAGTTATAGTTTGAAAGAGCAGGTACCTAGTTAAATAAATCGGATTGTTTCGATAAATCGGATAAATCTTTCGAACATCGTGGTTACGTTAGTAATTAATTTTTTTTTATCAAAACGCTATTTTCCTTTCCAAAAAGATATTTTCTATCGAAACTCCGACTAAAATGACCGTACGAACTTTAGAACTTTAATTTTTAATTTTAATTTTTAATTCTTTAATTTTTCCCAATTTGTTATCACCGTTTTTCTATTTCAAGTTTGCAAATTCAAAAATTTAACACGGCCATTTTGTAGAATTTATTATTCTCTTTAGAACTGTATAAATTTTATTATTACATTTTTATTAGAATATTTGCTATGATGTTAGAATGTTACATTGGAAATCCCATAAGGGTGATAGGTCCGGATGGCTCTTAACAACCCGGTATTGTGCGTTTTATAACGCGAAAATTTAATTTCACCCTTATCTGTTGTTTCAAGAACCCAGTGATGTTGCCAACCCACTTTGATTGAACCCATTTTTGTAACTGACGGTAAGCGACTGACGTGACTATTTAAACTGTACCCCCACCACTTTTAAAACGTGTATTATAGATACCCTCTCTATACTCTTCTTTCAAGACTGGAGCGATTACATTTTCCACGTAGCTTATTCGTCTCTGAAATCGTACCCTATCCCTTGCTATTATCTCCCATTGACTTCTGCGTGCTTGACGATGTGCATACTCCCATATTAACATGTAATGCATTTTGTTTTTACTTTCATCAAATGTCACTAAACCACCCATTTAATCCGTCCTCTATTAAGTCATATGCAAAGTCCCTTAGATGTTGCACAATAAGCTTTTTTACCAAACACTCATCACAAATCACACCTCTAATGAAGTCTTGACACAACTGCACGCCTTTTCTATATCGTTGTGCTAACTCTTGACAATATTCTGGACTGAATATCCCTGTACCATGAACAGCTTCGTGTGCCGCATCCTCCTCTAGCGCTTCTAATTCACACCGTAGTTTCACCACAGCATTCAGTTTATCAATAGCTTTGCTTGATACGTCTTCACTGTTACGCGTCTCCATTGTATTTCACTACGGTACACCGAGACCATGTGTTCTTATATTCACCCGCTCCCCACCCTTTTCCCTCTTCATTCTTCCATTACGCAATACACCTTTTGACTTCCACATCCACTATTACCTTTTCTGGTAGATAATGCACAACTTCTAGCATTCCAAACACGTTCGGGATTTGCATCTTCATTAATGGTTCCAATATGTTTGTGATGTTCACTATGCAGTCACCCGACATGTCTACAACACCATCTATTATGCTATGGTAGAAATTGAAAAATTCCAAACCCTTCAGAAGGTTTAATCGATATGTTAGTAACGGTATTAACTGCCACAGCTCATATAAGGACTCCCACGCTAAATACAATTCATCATCTCCTGCATCAGTTATCTTTATGATTTTTGTTCTATCGTAATTTCTGTTAACACGCTCAAACGAGATAGTTTTTGTACCCATTTTCAAAGGAACCCCGACCTCTTCTCCTTCTTTAAAGTATTTATTAATGACTCCTTCATTGGTTATTAACGCGTTCCACTCCGTTTCATCAAACAGCATTAACTGATTCTTTACTCCAGCTACTTTTATTACAGGAGTGAATCCCAAATGAGCACATAATACAACAAATACAACTTTACTTTTTGATTTGTTTAAATAAAACACTGATTGATTCACTAGCGGTGCCCATTTAGCATCCTTAGGAAGCTCGTTTGGAACCATCAACTGCTTTTCTAGAGCTTGCGCTTTCGCATTCTCAATTGATTTAGCGAGGCTTTCCATTGTAACACTGCACTGTACACTGCAACTGCAAACGCTTTACTCTTCCCATACATGCGACCTGCTATATATATCTAAAGCTTGACCTTGAATGGTGTTTGATGGCCTTGAAGAGTGGTCTTGAGTTCAAGGTCAAAACATTGTTGCCATACTGATGGCCTTGAGAATGCGGTGTTGACATATTGGTGACCTTGAGAATGCGTTGTTGCCATATTGATGACCTTGAGAATGCGGTGTTGACATATTGATGGCCTTGAGAATGCGGTGTTGCCATCTTGTTGACCTTGAGAATGCGGTGTTGCCATATTGTTGACCTTGAGAATGCGTTGTTGCCACGTTTACGTGACAGAGATAGATTCAAGGTCACCATGTGTTAGAGAGAGATAGGTTCAAGGTCAAGGTCAGGAGTGGGGGGTGGTTCCAGAACTCTCCTATTTTCCCTACTGAGAGTTCTAGGAAAGATTAAACTTCAATGCATTATACACATTTTGTGATTTGTGAGTGAACGGCCCTACACTGTAGTACAAAAAAAAGTCAAAGCGAAAGTGTTTAACCATTACTGAAAAAATAAACGTGTTGCGGGAAATTGATAACTGTATACAAAAACGACTTAAAAGAAGCTCTGTCGAGGGCCCACCAAGCCTAAAATTGGTAGATCGGGGTGGCAAAACCGCTTAAAAACCAAGTCCTGCCACATCTGACGTTGGATTCGATCGGGCAGTGGTCCCACTTGATAATAGCGTCAAGTTGGGGAATAGTCCTATTGCTGGACGAGGTACTTCTAGTGCCGGCGGGTGAGCAGCGTGTTAAGTCAACTGCTGGGTCACTATGCGCGACTTAGCTAGTAGAGGGTGGATAGGCAACCTCGCTCCTACCAGTGAGTTAATGTGGTAGCAATTGCACGACTGCCGGTTATGCAACTTGCGCGCTGATTGGGCGTATCCCAATCACTTCCTTCTGGAAGGAACGTGGGGATTAAGTTTACACAGGTGCCCCACGTAAAATATACTTGAAATTTTGTATACAAAAACGAAAGACCTCGCGGCAAAGTTTGGAACTCCTGCTGGTAGTTTAGCGACTATAATAAAAAATCGCAAATCAATTTTAAAATCAGTTGGTGAACTTACAGCAAAACGTGCTAGAACTTATATTTACGACGACGTAGATAAAGCAGTTTTAAAGTGGGTGCATTTAATTGGAGACAAAAATGCACCATTATCAAGACAATTAATTAAACACAAGGCGTTACAGTTTGCGGAATCACTCGAATTAAAATTAAAGCAGTAAAATAATATTTACAAAAGGTGATATTTCTTTATAACGAAATTTCCCTATAGCGAATTTTTTCTCAGGATTTACCGACTTCGTTATATAGAAGTTCGACTGTATTTAGTTAGTCTGTTATTCACTTTATTTAGTTGTCATTTAATTTAAAACAAGCTTAAAGAAGTTTATTCTACGATTGTGCAAAAGTGGGGTCATACCTGCAAAATGTGAGCCTTAGCCCTGGAACATCTCAAAGTATTATGCTGTCTTACATAAGATCCTCACTTTTTTGCATTTACTACATTTTGATTTTACTACACCTAATTTGGTTATTATTAAAATTGAATTTTTCAAAATGAGTTGTTCTATCGCAGTGTTTTATAAAAAGTATATGTAATATATGTTTTTATTTGCTTAATAATAAAGATGTATCTGGTAGATTGTCACATTTATTCGTAAAAATACATAATTGAAATCTAACGACATTTTTAAATCACAAAGTCGAGACCTCAGCAAAAATTGTATAGTGTAGTATACAATTTCCATATCATTCATAAAACATAAGGGTACTTTTGTTTCAATTCTCATTCAGTTGTTTTATATTGAATTAACTATATGCTGTGTGCTTTTATGCTGCTAACTGTTCGTAAGCGTAACTGCTCTAATACTTATTTTGAGTGAAAGATATGAAACTATAATAATTCGGCTCTATTTTTTAACTATTTGTTTTTCGTTGTACATTTAAAACAGATCCTAACAACCCTAACTCCTACAAACAGTTACTTTGACATACGTGTACAGTTACAACATTATGATTTTCATAGACAGATCGCAGCGCAGACTGCACAAATGTGGTAAGCAGCATATATGAAGTTTTCCCTGCAAAATTAAATTCTATATGTTGTACCGAGATCATTATGGCTGATATTTATTCCGCTTTATTTGAAATCTACTGTGGTGTACAAAACATGCAATGTTTTATTTCTTACGTGTGAAAGGTTGCATTCAAACAAACATTTAAGAATGTAGACAGTCTCATTTAATGTGGTATCTAGTTGAAACCAAGTCGTCAATTGTACAAACAAAATCTATTTCTCACGATAGAAATCTTGCTTTAAGCACGTATTACCCTTAATGCTATTTAAAAAACAAAGTGTGGGCTTGCAGGCAATAAGATTCAGTACAAAGAAACTAATGTAGTTTATGATATCTTGTATAACTAATCCCTTATACTGCATTCATTTTTCTAGAATTTTACAAAAATAGTGTGCTCTCGTATCATCACTTTTATTTAGTTAAACAGTTTTATTACTGCAAATGTTGGGTTTATTAGCTCTGTGCATCTTATGATAAAATAAGAGAGAAATTCGTCTAATTTTATTATTGGCGACACATGTAGTCATCTTTAAGTTTAAGTGGTTAGATTTATATAAGCTCCCTTAAAACTTAAAAAAGAACAGCGAGTAGCGTGTAGTCTGGTACAGCTTAGCAAAGGGTGGAGTTCACTTCAGTTTGCGGGATCGCGGTCTTGTAGCGTCGGTTGATATACGCGTCGTGTGGGCAGAAAACTTAGTTTTAATACAAATTATTTAATTTGACCAACATCATTCGATTTGTATCAATTGCATTATTCATTTGAACTATATTAATTGTGGCTTTATTGTTTGTCAACAACATATGTGTTTATCTGCCTTAATTAAGAAATACAAATGTATTTAGAATAGGATCACAAATTAAGTATTAATGTAGAAAATAATAATACGGGTGGGTTCTCAATCGTCAGTAACTATGAGTGTTTGTATTGTGTAAACTATTTGTTTATTTACTTTAATGTACAGAACTCAAGATTAATACTCAATATTATAGTTTTTTCGCACGACAAATTGTTGATGTTTTAGTCACTGAATAGATAAAATATTGACAGTTAATAATTAATTTAAAGTAAACCAAAAGAATATTTTTCCGGATCATAAATTCTCGCGTAAATATTAAACAACTACATTGAAAAATTTAGGTGGCGCCCTTTTTATTCTTAATTTTCCGGATTCATATCTAAGATTAGTAAGATTTTGCAATAAGATATTGCCGTGGAGAAAAAACTAAATACATATTGCTGTGGATGGTAGTTTCAAAATTTTGGAAATTCTTGAAAATTTTGTAAAATTTTAAAATCTTAGTTAAAAATTAACACTTTAGAAATATTTTATCAACTTTTCCAATTAAAAATATTATTAAGTTATTTAATGGTGTGTCATTGATTATACAATCAATGTGTACTTTTTAATAAGGTTAAATAATCCATATTTCTTTATTTATTATCAAACAGTTTATTCACCAAGTTCTTAAGAATACATAACATCAAGTTGTGCGAAGTTATTGTTATTATGTAATTTAGTTATGATTAATTTCAAATGAGCAATACCAACGGGTAATGAGATTCTCTAAAGGTTTTTATTTATGTAAATAGATCATTATTATTGCAAATGTTGTGTAATAAACTGTAATAGGTTGAGTCAACTATTATAATTATGTTTTAATCTGCTTTTATGTATTATATATGAGTGTACAGTCTTTGTATTAGATGGTAAAGTGACGTCAAACTGAGTAATGTGATTATGTAAATATTAGTATTTAAGCGAAATGATCATTATTGTTTTTAGGCCGTCTTAGAAATAAAGCGACGGAGTAAAGTGTAAGATAAAATAGTACAAATGTAAATAGTCAGTCTTTAAAATACCACGAAAGAGAACGTATGTAAAGTTCAGTAAATAAAGCGACAGAGTAAAAGTCGTGAAAAATAATATTGTACAAATGTAAATAATCTAGTCTTAAATAGACAGTTAAGTTGGTTGGTGAATTGAATACTGCGAAAATGTAGAAAGTTATAAATTGTAAAAGTGTTTATAAGATTATAAAGAACCACCTTTAAATTAAATTACTAGCTAAAGTTATTGCTAGTCAAGTAACCTTCGTTAAAACCATACTGGTGTTTTATTTAATTAAACACATAAAATAAATACAACTAATATTCTTCGAAAAAAGGAAATAGTACCCGCTATTAATAAAACAAAAGTGTATTATCAAGAGTGTTATTCCTTTGTGGAATGTGTTGGCTGGTGTTATATGGAAAATCTATCCAAAGGCCATTGAACTGGAAATGGAAACTAGCATTGGAACAGCTTAATGTGACATACGCTGCCAATGGTTTGGAAAAGACGTCTATACAAAAAGGAAAGAAGCAATTCTGTAAAAAGGTAGGAAGTTATTTCCTTTCTGTATCTGGAGCCTGCGTTAGAAAAGACAATCTTGTGAAGTGCAATTAAGTGAATTGAACAGTTTAGCTATAATTAAACTTAATTAAGATTTTAATTAACCACAAGAATCCACATTCGCCCTGAGAAGAGAGTTTCACTATAATTTTAATTCGTCATTTAATGGACGCCCAACTTATTCTTACGTAATCTTAAGTTAGTTAAGAATTCACGTAATATTTTTATATAACTATTGCATTATTTAAATCTATTTAAATAATGCTAAAGAGGGAAGTTTTTAAAGTTCACAGTCATTTTAAAAATCAATTTAATTATAAAATAATTATCTACGATCTAACGGCAATTATTCACAAGTTTAAAATATATAATAAAATTTTTAAAAATAATTTATTATTTTTTAATAACCAATATTGCAGCATTTATTTAATTATGTCGCTGTCAACGTGGGGAAAAATACTATTATTTATGCAATATCACTGCATTTTTTATTTATGGCGACCAACAACCTGGGGGATTTTGTGGTTTATATAACCTTTTGACGTTTATTTAACTTTTGTGGCTTATATAATTTTTGATAAATATTAGGCTTATAGTAGCTTTTAATAGATTATTGATTTACTTGATTATTGAACATTAAATATTTTATGAATTTCATACAATTATTATAATTAACTTTTATTGATTCAAAACAATTGTTATTAAAAAAAGGTTAAATTTTTAAATTTGATTTCCCGCTTGCAAAATCAAATTTAATTTTTTTCCGCTCGCTATTCTGGGCTGTGTACCAGTAACGACATATTAGTCTAAGGGTCGATCTATTCACCTCCTTTTAAATTTATTTGGAAGTTAGTTGCTATAATTACAATTGTTTCCACAATGGTATCCATGACAATTAACTAGCAGATAAAGTTACAGAGAGGTGAATAGATCGGCCCTAAATTTTTTAGACATAACAAAATATTGTAATATTAGAAACGTTTAACATTGCCTACCACATTGTGGCGTAATATTTTAATTTGTGATATAGAAATTTATTATATAAATTCTTATATGTATCTTTACCACCACTGTTATTAATTGACTGTGTATAGTTGAAATAAATTGTATGTAAATAATATATCTCAGGGTCTATTCTTTAATTGTTAATATCAATCAGTTCTAGTGTGTAAATTAATCTTATTAATTGAATTAATAAATGTGGTTCCTAAGCTTGCTAGATAATTCTGTTTTATTAATTGGAGAACCAGAAATCATAGCCTACTAGTCGTAAAACATTTTTCACTTTTTTCTTGAAAATTTTCTTATGTAAGAGTATGAATATTTATTATTATTAAGAGGACACAATACTCTACCGATTTCAGTAAAAAAAGACCTATCATGTAATTTAAAAAAGTTCGATGACGTCATCACGCTCACACCGATTTAGTAAATACAGAATTTTCTGAACCAGAACATAGAGAATCTCATGCCAATTAATAATATACCTATAGTAGAATTCAGCTTCTTAGCTGAATAAAGCGAAGGAAAGTATAGGGCAAGCTTGACCTTCACGTTGATTGGCTAAAATACGAGGTACATTTACACAACTTAAAAAAGTAAATTTGTGCATAAATTATGTGAAAAGCGGCGTTTCAGTTGTATAATAAACGTTACGGCTTACGTTCGCTCAACTACGATAATATAACTTATTGTGTGTGTAAAAAGAAACTATAATTAATGTAAATTCATAATTAACGTGACAAAATGCTCATTAATTAATCTACAAAGTTTTAAATGAATGGGAAAATCGGAAATTCATACCTAAAATCCGGCAACGTTGCATATGTCTAAGTTATTAATGTTGACAATTTTTGAGGTTATGGTTTAGTTCGAGTTTTTCTCAAGTCAATAATTTCCATTCCTTTTATTGCAACAATAGTCCTTTTAGAACTTACCGGCTCTATTCTTACTACTGTGCAGGTTTGATGATTTATGTAACAATCTTAACGTAGTTTAAATAAACTTAATAATATTTTAGTAGCTAATTTTAGTGTGCATATTCATTAGTTCTATTTATAAATTGCTCATAAAATACACTGGCATCTTGTACAAAAGTACAGAAATAAATGGTATATATTCTTCAGTAAATATTTTGAACACTAAACAATATTAATTTTCAAATTTCCCGCAGTTTTAAATTTTAGGTGTGTAAATGTAACTCGGATCGAAGCGCCATGTACTTTATTCTTATTTGATTTTTACTATATATGGTTTATACCATCTCTGTCGAAAAATAAAGTTGCTACAAAGTGGGACGCTCTAAATCAAATGTCAATGTCAAATTTGTTCAAATCTTTTCTTATAACTTTTTTTCTAAAATGTTATTTAATGTTTTCAGTCCAGTCTGCACTCTGCTTTCGTTCTCTCTTTATATATTAATTCATTCTCCTTATGTCGCATAATGCCGAGAATTGTAGTTGTTGAACTTGAAATAATTTGTCAATAAAGCCCGATTTTCTCTATGCCGCAGAATACTAAAATGACTTAACGAAGATTACTGTTGATCTTGAAATACATTCGTAAATAAAACACATGCTCTTTTTACTTATGTTGCAGATTATTTATCTTAAAATAAGATCTAATAACAGCTTAAAAATAAATATATCTGATTTTTAAAGAGAACATCTGGTTTCCTAATAACGTAAGTTACTTAGATTAAAGGGCAATTTTGTTAGTATGGGCGGATTTTAATTTATTTAAAAAAAACATAAAAACCATTCGGCTTTATAAGTAAATTACAATACGAGTTCTAATCTGCTAGTTAACAGATTTGTTTTATAACATGAATAATTACTTGATTCCATAATCCTTTTTAATAAAACTGAAACCATCATGGAATAAATGAATATTAAACCTTCAGCACTGTTTATGATCTGATAACGGCAATTTGTATTAAACTTTCTTTCTTTCGTATTGTATGCTTGTTAATAAGATATCTGGTTTATGAGTTATGATTTATATGTAGAATACCTAATTCACATTAGTGTAAATAGTTTACTGCCGATATTAAATTATTTATTACAATAAAATCAGACTGCACGAGACAGTTGTGTAAATATAGTGTTTTTACGGTCTTTAATGGCATTCGAAAATAAATAGAAAAATAAATCCTACTTTTAATATTCAATTAAAGGGCGATTTTTAATTAAAATACGTGTTTAAGTAAAGCGCTAAATAAAGTGCGGGCGATTTTTATGGTTAATCAATTTTATTTAAAACAGAAAACTCCATCGAATAAACTTTTAATAATAAACATAACCAATTTATGATAGCAAGAACGCTTACGTTGATATCACTTACACAGACTTTGCTTTCACCAATATTCCTTCTCGGAATTTCCTTTCAACTCGGCAGGCTAAAATACATATCGCATAGATATCACTATACATTGTTTTGGTTATCTCAATGCTCGACCACTTTTATTTACTAATGAAATTGAAACAAAATATAACAGGACCAACAAGTATTGCAAGCAATTTCTTACAAATGAAAAATGCAAGCTAGTTTTTTTCTTCAGTTTTAGGAATGGGAATGTATGGGAATGTCCTAACGATCGCCTTGTGTGTGAAATCGCTACATTACACTAACGGCCCGGCTAAATGTGCACACCAATTTAAATCGATTTTAAAGGTACCCCCCATGAAATTAGTATCAATTGTGTTCATTCCCCTTCGTGCCCCTTGCGACTTTTTATTAAGATGTTGCGGGTTTTTTCTACCCCGGCTAAGATCCGATGAACTTTTAAATTTAAAATCTTTCTACTTCATAATGATATAGTAGGATGAATAATTTTCACATTTTGTCCACATTTACAACACGCGATACGAGAATTTGTGTGAACTCATTTTATGATGTCCTGTTGACGGCTCATATAATGTGTTGGGGAGATTTTATACGTAGCACCGACGTATATGTTTCAGGGTGTTCTCCCTAAATTTTTTTAAATTATATCATTGTCATTAATATTTGATACCAGCCATAAAAAATATGAACTACAGTAAAAGTTCTATGTCATACTTAAATGTGTATAGTGAAAATGATGCACGCAGTTAGTTTTCGAATTTTAATGGTCAATAAAAGAAATCGTAAAATTAACGACCTGAAAAAATGACAGCCTTCCATTTTGAGTATCTAGAATTATTATTTTATGTCGTCTATTTTGCAGAAAAATTGCGCTAAAGCTAAAGTGTACATTCATGTTAGATTAATGCTTAATAGCTTAATAATAATAATGAATGGTGTTTAGTGTTCTTGTTTCTATGATTGCCCACAATAATACACTCACTACTATAGATATACCTACAACATCTATATTTCGAAAATACATTAACATATTATCTTACTCGGTAGAAATTTCTGATATTTACCTTTACCTTCAGCTACGCTAATTAAATTGATTGAAAAGTAGGCGAAAATCGTCTTAACAAGCATCTATTCATTAATTATTATTAATTCTACATTAATTAGTAACATATAAACCAAATTGAGTTTCAGAAAACATGGATAATGAAAACTCGGATCCCTTTACACGGAAAACTTCAGGTTCCCTTTGGAATTATTACGCTTGGAAGCAAACACGACCAGCGGAAGGACGACACAACGATTAAGATGCGCTACAGTTACGTAGTAGTAAATAAAAGGGCTGTAACAATGTGATAAAAGTAGAAGAATAAAAAAAAACCCTTTTTTCTCTTTTTATTTGAAATGAGAAGTTATTGTAAACACAAATGTATAAATGTACAGACTCCCCTTCCTGGAAGTTGAACAATTTGGATTTTATTGAGAATCGCACGACGATGCCGAGAACCAATAGAAAAATTCAAATTTGAATTGTATCCATGACAATCACACAATTTTCCGGAAATTTATATATATATTGTTGTATTATTTTGTCGTAAATAGGATTTAGTCAAAATTAATGAACATTATATAATCAAACTGTATCTTATTGCTTTATTTAAATTAAATACAGCGAGTAATTTCGTTATTCTAGCTACATAAAGTAAGAAAATATTTTGAGCGCCAACTATTTATTGAACGGTCCTCGTATAACCCATAAATTTTATTTAAATACATGTTTCGAATTTAAAGGTGAATAAGGCTAAGCTATTTAAGCAAGAAACTTTTATTGTTGTTTAAAATATTATCATTTTGTTGATAAAGAAAATACTAAGCTCTGCAGGACATTTGTTTTAAAGTAATTAATGCTAATTTAATAAGAAATTCGTATAAGTGTGGATTTGATGATGATATTTTATGTTGAGGGAAAATGTGTTAGAATTGATAAGAATTTAAAAGAGTGCCTTTACTTAGAAATAAATAAAATTGTGAGCAGTTGTTTTGAGCCAGTTGTGGCGGGAGGATGTTTTTTGAAAGCCATGCAGGTACACGTCGCTGAGTGTACACACGCAAAATCAAATGTATTATTTTATTTATGGTTAGAAATGAATGCAAAAGTGTTAATTATGATTTAAAAGTATGTAAGAAGATTATTGTATTAAAAATAGTTGATTAAAAAGGAAAATTATAAGTTAAGATAGCAAGAAGGGTATTCAGTGTATTGTTTAAACGAAAGTGTTTTGAAGAAAGATAAAGTGCGGAGTTGTTTTTTTTGTTAAAAGGAAAAGGTTCCGGGGATATTTTTTTTTAATATAATCAAAAACTGATTATGTTGGACATCAACAGTTTCTTTATTTTTTATGCTCAAGTTAAGAAAAATCACACTGGTTTTAAAAATTTATTGTTTTGAAAATTGTAAAAAAGGTCATTTACAAATGTGTGCAAATAAATGTTAATTTGGTTCTAACAGGAGTGCATTATTTACATCAAGAAATATAAGAATCCTCAGAAGTAATTATTGTTCCTACCTGAAACAAAAGAAAAGAATTATTTATAAAATAATAAAAACACAGTTTTATAAAAACAGTTTATCCAAGTACACTTACCTTTGGATTATTATTAGCTTCTCGACACCCAGGGGAAAGGAGTCAATCATCTACCTGCATCCAACAGCAACCGCTTGGGGGAACGTGACTACATCAGTTCAGCGCTTTTGGTGGCGGTAAGAAATAAATTGTGAACATTTGCAATCAAAATTTGAACATTCTTTTATCCGCAATAAACAGTAACCATAGATAATTATTTTGTTGGAATACTTACTCCATTAAAATTCATGTAAAGGCAAGGCAGATATTTTTGTAAAACAAAACTGCACCATATACGAATCTCTTTGTTTCATTTGTTATTTGATCAAAATTTAGTTCTGAATTTTGAGGTGTTGCAGAGTTGCCTATTTTTGAACCTCGATAATTTTAAAAGACCCTGTGAGTATCAGTCTCGTGCTAAGATAAGCTTAGCTGGCGCCCAACATTGTTTTTTTTTAGTATATCATAATTTTTAATATACAGGGGATATCAGAGTATTAGTCTTACTTTGTGTAATATTCTGTTTTTATTGATAATTATGCTTTTTTCATCATTATTAATCTAATGATAATAGTTGGTTTGATTGTATAATCAAATAATTCAACAATATATATATATATATATATATATATATATATATATATATATATATATATATATATATATATATATATATATATATATATATATATATATATATATATATATATATATATATATATATATATATATATATATATATATATATATATATATATATATATATATATATATATATATATATATATATATATATATATATATATATATATATATATATATATATATATATATATATATATATATATATATATATATATATATATATATATATATATATATATATATATATATATATATATATATATATATATATATATATATATATATATATATATATATATATATATATATATATATATATATATATATATATATATATATATATATATATATATATATATATATATATATATATATATATATATATATATATATATATATATATATATATATATATATATATATATATATATATATATATATATATATATATATATATATATATATATATATATATATATATATATATATATATATATATATATATATATATATATATATATATATATATATATATATATATATATATATATATATCTATAGGGCACCACTATGCGTCCCCCCATGTAAAATCTTAGGTTCAAGCAGCGTCCGAAGTCACTCGGCGTCCGGATATACGGACGCTGGGTGACTAGTGCCTCAAAATTGCACCATATGAAGCTTAAAGTGTCTAGATGGCGAAAATGTAAAAATTAGCTGTGCGCAGTTTGACACCCATTCCTGATTCGTGTATAAAATCGTAGTTCGAGCGTTTGCCACACGCAGCGCTAATAGCGCGGGATTTGTATACATTTGTATACAAATTTATGGCATAGGTTTACCATGCGTCCGCATATTTAACAAGAATTGTGTTGGTAACACTGATTCCTTTGTGGCTAGACAGTGACGTCATTTCAACGGGACTTCACTTTATGCATTGTATTTCTTAGTAAAGATTGCGTCATTTAAGGTGACAAAAATTCGTACATATTATATTTTGTTAAAGCTATTTAAGAAACACTTTTAATACGTTTCATTTATGCGTCATGTAAATTTCGTATAAACCGGTTTTAATTGCTCCTACAAATGGGCGATAATTTTAATAAAATCGTAAGATTTAATAAGATTTAATTCAAAGCTCTATTGATTTAAGTGAAACAAACGTAACCATTATTATATTATCATTCAGTATTTAAGCAATCACTGATGCTGCTAGCTAGTAATAATTAAAATTTTTAAAACTCATATGTTTGTGAGGCAGACAGTGACATCATTTCAAACGGGACTTCTTATGCATTAAAATATTGAAATTAAATAACTTTTACAACTTCTAATTTGTTAGATGACATTCTTGTAAGTAGGAAAATAAAAAAATATATTTATGTCAACCCTCGCACCCCCTGTTAGGAGTTGTAAAACTTCTAGATGACTTAGCAACTTGAAATTTGGTGTAATTATAGGATTTAAGATTATTATAAAAAAAATGTTATGATGTCAACCCCTGCACCCCGTTCTGGGGTTGCAAAACTTCTAGATGACATACAAACTTGAAATTTGGTATAGCGATGGAATTTAGGACTCTCCTAAAGAAAAATTTTAAAAAAATTATTAAATCAACCCCCATATTCCATTTGGGGGTTGTAAAACTTCTAGATGACATACAAACTTGAAATTTGGTATAGCGATGGAATTTAGGACTCTCCTAAAGAAAAATTTAAAAAAATTATTAAATCAACCCCCATATTCCATTTGGGGGTTGTAAAACTTCTAGATGACATACAAACTTGAAATTTGGTATAGTGATAGGGTTTAAGACTCTCGTAAAGAAAAATTTAAAAAAAATATTAAATCAACCCCCATATTCCATTTGGGGGTTGTAAAACTTCTAGATGACATACAAACTTGAAATTTGGTATAGTGATAGGGTTTAAGACTCTCGTAAAGAAAAATTTTAAAAAAATTATTAAATCAACCCCCATATTCCATTTGGGGGTTGTAAAACTTCTAGATGACATACAAACTTGAAATTTGGTATAGCGATGGAATTTAGGACTCTCCTAAAGAAAAATTTAAAAAAATTATTAAATCAACCCCCATATTCCATTTGGGGGTTGTAAAACTTCTAGATGACATACAAACTTGAAATTTGGTATAGTGATAGGGTTTAAGACTCTCGTAAAGAAAAACATAAAAAATTTTATTAAGTCAACCCCCGCACTTTATTTGGGGGTTGTAATACTTCTAGATCACACACAAACTTGAAATTTGGTATATTTATAGGGTTTAGGATTCTAGTAAATAAAAATTTAAAAAAATGTTATTATGTCAACCCCGCATCCACTTTTAGGGTTGTAAAACTTCTAGATGACATACAAACTTGAAATTTGGTATAGCGATGGAATTTAGGACTCTCCTAAAGAAAAATTTTAAAAAAATTATTAAATCAACCCCCGTATTCCATTTGGGGGTTGTAAAACTTCTAGATGACATACAAACTTGAAATTTGGTATAGCGATGGAATTTTGGACTCTCCTAAAGAAAAATTAAAAAAAATTATTAAATCAACCCCCATATTCCATTTGGGGGTTGTACAACTTCTAGATGACATACAAACTTGAAATTTGGTATAGCGATGGAATTTAGGACTCTCCTAAAGAAAAATTTAAAAAAAATATTAAATCAACCCCCATATTCCATTTGGGGGTTGTAAAACTTCTAGATGACATACAAACTTGAAATTTGGTATAGTGATAGGGTTTAAGACTCTCGTAAAGAAAAACATAAAAAATTGTATCAAGTCAACCCCCGCACTTTATTTGGGGGTTGTAATACTTCTAGATCACACACAAACTTGAAATTTGGTATATTTATAGGGTTTAGGATTCTAGTAAATAAAAATTTAAAAAAATGTTATTATGTCAACCCCGCATCCCCTTTTAGGGTTGTAAAACTTCTAGATGACATACAAACTTGAAATTTGGTATAGCGATGGAATTTAGGACTCTCCTAAAGAAAAATTTTAAAAAAATTATTAAATTAACCCCCATATTCCATTTGGGGGTTGTAAAACTTCTAGATGACATACAAACTTGAAATTTGGTATAGCGATGGAATTTTGGACTCTCCTAAAGAAAAATTAAAAAAAATTATTAAATCAACCCCCATATTCCATTTGGGGGTTGTACAACTTCTAGATGACATACAAACTTGAAATTTGGTATAGCGATGGAATTTTGGACTCTCTAAAGAAAAATTTAAAAAAATTATTAAATCAACCCCCATATTCCATTTGGGGGTTGTACAACTTCTAGATGACATACAAACTTGAAATTTGGTATAGCGATGGAATTTAGGACTCTCCTAAAGAAAAATTTAAAAAAAATATTAAATCAACCCCCATATTCCATTTGGGGGTTGTAAAACTTCTAGATGACATACAAACTTGAAATTTGGTATAGTGATAGGGTTTAAGACTCTCGTAAAGAAAAACATAAAAAATTGTATCAAGTCAACCCCCGCACTTTATTTGGGGGTTGTAATACTTCTAGATCACACACAAACTTGAAATTTGGTATATTTATAGGGTTTAGGATTCTAGTAAATAAAAATTTAAAAAAATGTTATTATGTCAACCCCGCATCCCCTTTTAGGGTTGTAAAACTTCTAGATGACATACAAACTTGAAATTTGGTATAGCGATGGAATTTAGGACTCTCCTAAAGAAAAATTTAAAAAATTATTAAATCAACCCCCATATTCCATTTGGGGGTTGTAAAACTTCTAGATGACATACAAACTTGAAATTTGGTATAGTGATAGGGTTTAAGACTCTCGTAAAGAAAAACATAAAAAATTGTATCAAGTCAACCCCCGCACTTTATTTGGGGGTTGTAATACTTCTAGATCACACACAAACTTGAAATTTGGTATATTTATAGGGTTTAGGATTCTAGTAAATAAAAATTAAAAAAAATGTTATTATGTCAACCCCGCATCCCCTTTTAGGGTTGAAAAACTTCTAGATGACATACAAACTTGAAATTTGGTATAGCGATGGAATTTAGGACTCTCCTAAAGAAAAATTTAAAAAAATTATTAAATCAACCCCCATATTCCATTTGGGGGTTGTAAAACTTCTAGATGACATACAAACTTGAAATTTGGTATAGTGATAGGGTTTAAGACTCTCGTAAAGAAAAACATAAAAAATTTTATTAAGTCAACCCCCGCACTTTATTTTGGGGTTGTAATACTTCTAGATCACACACAAACTTGAAATTTGGTATATTTATAGGGTTTAGGATTCTAGTAAATAAAAATTAAAAAAAATGTTATTATGTCAACCCCGCATCCCCTTTTAGGGTTGTAAAACTTCTAGATGACATACAAACTTGAAATTTGGCATAGCGATAGAATTTAGGACTCTCCTAAAGAAAAATTTAAAAAAATTATTAAATAATATAATAATAATAATAATTACTACAACCCATAACCTTAACCAAGGCCCCAGAAGCTATAAGCTTGTGCGGGAGGGAGGGGGCGATTATTATTATTATGTAGGCCCAATGTGCGGCTGCAGCCGACTTATAGATGGAACAGCGCAAATCCCACATTTGTGTTACAGCTAAGGGAAACTGCAGAAAACCTTAACCAGATCTGCCAGCGCCGGGAGTCGAACCCGGGCCGCTTGGGTGAAAGTCCGGCACGCCAGGCATTACACTACCAAGGCTGTTACCAGCCACGTATTCCATTTGGGGGTTGTAAAACTTCTAGATGACATAAAAACTTGGAATTTGGTTTAGTTATAGGGTTTAGAGTTCTCGTAAAGAAAAATATAAAAAATTGTTATTATGTTAACCCTCCGCTACCCCTTTAGGGGTTGTAAAACGGGACTTCACTTTATGTATTTAAGTAATGAAATTAAATAGTCTTTATAACTTCCGAATTTCTAGAGTACATACAAACTTGAAATTTGGTATATTTACAGAGTTTCGGATTCTCGTCTAGCGAAAAATTAAAAAAACCCATATTTATATTTTCAAAATTTTGTTCTGTTTTGGGTAGCAGCCACCTCTTAGAATTTCTACACACGGGAAAAATAGTAAACAATCTTTGTTGCGTTTCATTTTCGAACGGGTGCCGTGAAAGAACATAAAAAGTCACCTATTTTATAGATTTTGCGAAGTTCAGGGTCTAAGGGGGTAGCAACCAACCCTTAGAATTTTGAAATACGGGAAAAATAGTAAATAATCTTTGTTGCGGTTCATATTTGAATGGGTGACGTGAAAGAACATAAAAAGTTACATACTTTACGGATTTTGCGACATTAAGGGTCTAAGGGGTAGCCAGCCATCCCTTAGAATTTGCAAATGTGGAGAAAATAGTAAAGCAGTTTATTTGCGTTTCATTGTTGAATGGGTTGCGTGAAAGAACATAAAAACGCACATGCTTCACCGATTTTGCGAAATTCAGGATATAAGGGGGTAGCAGCCACCTCTTAGAATTTCTACACACGGGAAAAATAGTAAACAATCTTTGTTGCGTTTCATTTTCGAACGGGTGCCGTGAAAGAACATAAAAAGTCACCTATTTTATAGATTTTGCGAAGTTCAGGGTCTAAGGGGGTAGCAACCAACCCTTAGAATTTTGAAATACGGGAAAAATAGTAAATAATCTTTGTTGCGGTTCATATTTGAATGGGTGACGTGAAAGAACATAAAAAGTTACATACTTTACGGATTTTGCGACATTAAGGGTCTAAGGGGTAGCCAGCCATCCCTTAGAATTTGCAAATGTGGAGAAAATAGTAAAGCAGTTTATTTGCGTTTCATTGTTGAATGGGTTGCGTGAAAGAACATAAAAACGCACATGCTTCACCGATTTTGCGAAATTCAGGATATAAGGGGGTAGCAGCCACCTCTTAGAATTTCTACACACGGGAAAAATAGTAAACAATCTTTGTTGCGTTTCATTTTCGAACGGGTGCCGTGAAAGAACATAAAAAGTCACCTATTTTATAGATTTTGCGAAGTTCAGGGTCTAAGGGGGTAGCAACCAACCCTTAGAATTTTGAAATACGGGAAAAATAGTAAATAATCTTTGTTGCGGTTCATATTTGAATGGGTGACGTGAAAGAACATAAAAAGTTACATACTTTACGGATTTTGCGACATTAAGGGTCTAAGGGGTAGCCAGCCATCCCTTAGAATTTGCAAATGTGGAGAAAATAGTAAAGCAGTTTATTTGCGTTTCATTGTTGAATGGGTTGCGTGAAAGAACATAAAAACGCACATGCTTCACCGATTTTGCGAAATTCAGGATATAAGGGGGTAGCAGCCACCTCTTAGAATTTCTACACACGGGAAAAATAGTAAACAATCTTTGTTGCGTTTCATTTTCGAACGGGTGCCGTGAAAGAACATAAAAAGTCACCTATTTTATAGATTTTGCGAAGTTCAGGGTCTAAGGGGGTAGCAACCAACCCTTAGAATTTTGAAATACGGGAAAAATAGTAAATAATCTTTGTTGCGGTTCATATTTGAATGGGTGACGTGAAAGAACATAAAAAGTTACATACTTTACGGATTTTGCGACATTAAGGGTCTAAGGGGTAGCCAGCCATCCCTTAGAATTTGCAAATGTGGAGAAAATAGTAAAGCAGTTTATTTGCGTTTCATTGTTGAATGGGTTGCGTGAAAGAACATAAAAATGCACATGCTTCACCGATTTTGCGAAATTCAGGATATAAGGGGGTAGCAGCCAACCCTTAGAATTTCTAAATGTGAAAAAATAGCAACGATTTTTGTTGCGCTTCATTTTCATGGTTATCATGAAAAAACTTAAGAAGTCGCATGTTTTATGGTTAATAATATACAAGATACTTTTTAGATTTTGCAAAATTCAGATTTCAAAGGTGTACGAGTCAGCACTTCAAATGTTTAAATGTGAAAAAAATAATAAACACTTAGCCACTTAACGGGTTCTGGCCTATTTAACAGTCTACACTCAATCATCCGGACAAGATTTTGGTTATAGTAATGGAATTAAAAGAACTTCGTAGATTTCGGCTTCTTGTTTACGAAAACAGTATTAGAATACATTCACTTTATTATTTCATTATCATTCACTTTAAACCTGTAGTACCTTATTACTTTTTTGTTCAGAATCCCACTTGCTATCGATTTCCATACTTCAAATCTAATCGTTCCATTTAAAAAAATCCAGCACCAGCACAAGTTCTAAGATGTGTTCTGATTTCGTAAACTAGAGGTCAAGGTTTTTTTGTTATTGCACTGTTATTGTTAAAATTAGGAACATTTCTTTGAGAAAAATAATGCCTACATGAAAAGTGTTCATTTAACCAAAACGAAATCAAAAAATTAATAAACAAGAAAACATAATTCCCTATTTTTTATATAAGTCTTAAATGAATTGCTTTTTGGTCTGAAAATTATAACCCAAGGTTTCTTTCTATAACCCCTACAAAAATTTCATAGATATATGGCATGTACTTTCTGAGATAAAAACTAATTTTTTTTAATAAAATTGTCCCTAAAAATGGGTACCTTTTATTACCTATTGTCTGATAAAAACAAAAGTAGCTATAGCATTTAGAAATATAATATGCTTTATTAAAGTCAGAGGACTCGAGAAAAAAATGGATATTAGATAATCAGGAATATAACTCAATATTATAGTTTAAAAGACGTCCTTATAAAAATTTAATGTTGTTAGCAAGATAATATTTCCTTGTAAGCATGGATTAAATTTCCCAAAATGACTATGTTTATTTACTGATTGCAGGTGTGCAAGTCTATAAAGTGACGTAATTTTGTGTATGCTGTAACGCATTTTAACAGACTGCTGATCTCTAAAGTAAACACTCTAGGTTCTCAGAATTGTATGATGAACAATTTGACGTCGCGTCATCAAACATCGTATCAAATATCATGTTACTGAAGATTTTAGTTGCCCATGCAAATTAAAATGTTAATTATTTATGCTGCCAGATTTTAAATTTTTCTTTATATTCTTGAATCTGAAATTTTTTAAATGTTTACACTTGAAACCACCAAAACAAATTTTGGTTAAAAAGTCTTGAATAATTATTGTTTTAAATGCGTTAATAGGATTGAATTAAGATTATTATTTTTTGTTTAAAAGAGTGACATGGAATTATAAATTATAGGACCTTCGTCCAGCTTCAAGCAATCATTGTAGTATAAAATGTACCATCGTGCATAATTTTTTCTATCAAAGAAGAAGGAAAGTGGCAAACACTCTCTTATACTGCATGCACGCAGGCCCCAGTTTTTTTCTGCCTGTCATTTTCTACGAGTTTCTCAAAATATTTTTTTATGTCACTATGTGTAGTTTATAGCAATTTAAATTTGTCCAACAAGCTTTGATCATCGTACACTGGTATAACACCGTAAGCGTTTCAAAATGGAAAACAGCATTCCAATTATACTGTCTCAACAAGAATTTTCGAAGCTCCACTGTCTTTGAGGTATAGCCCAATGCATGAGAGTACCACTTTTAGGAGATGAATCCCTCCAAGACCAAGCAATAGGTTGGGATTTTTGTTAGACACACTGAATTTATTTGAGCATGTGATGTACTTCTTCATTGCATTACAATGAACCCTTTAGTTCAGTTACATTTGATTTTCTAAGAAATAGAGAAACCATACAAGATTCTTGGGAAGGTTTTTACTTCATTTTCTTCGTTAACGTCACTATTTCCTTTTGTTTTGATAGTACAGTAGCTTTTGAGCAATACAGTAGTTTTTTTCTTTTCCTTTGCGTCATAGTTTTTTGCAGTTTTCAATGGTCAAACACCATAGTGTCTTGTCGAATAATTTATATGAAGAAAAGAAGTTGTCTAGGAAAATATTATGATTAGGGTTATTCTCTACAATAGATAGTAGATAAAAAACAAAGTCACCTCCCAACCCAAGTCTGGATTTTTTATTATTTGGAGGATAACTTGTATAAGTACCCTTCATCTGAACAGATATACCATAATTTGAAACCGAATCTTACCGGTTTCACTTTTAGAAGCATTTTGTTGCGAGTGCCGTTCAAAATATGGAACTATCTGTTCATCTAGTAATATAAGTTGCACGAGAATACTCCATACTGCATGAGTTTTTCATTCATGATGTAAAAATTACCTACTAAGATTTACCAAAAAGAATGAAGTGAATATAATCATGGGTGACTTCAACGGAAAGATAGGTAAAGGAAGAGTGCAATATATTGTTGAAGACCATGGTATTTGCAAACGAAACGATAGGGGAGATATCTGGTACAGTTCTGTAATGAAGAAAACTTAATGGTAGCAAACACCTGGTTCCAACTTCCAGAAAGGCGATTGTACACTTAGAAGTGTACTTAGGACCAGGAGACAATGAAGGAAATATCATAAAAAATCAAATAGATTATATACTGATTGATAAACGATATAGAAACGGAATTAAAGTTGTAAGAACTTATCCTGGATCAGACATATGATCTGATCAGAACCCCGTAGCTGAAAAACGTGAGATTAAATTGAAGAAAATCTGGAAGAGAAATAAAACAAGACCTAACTTTGAGAAACTGGGGGAACCACAAATAAAAGAGGAAATAACACGAGTTTTGAATAGTAAGTTTAGGGAAACGGTATAATTGGAAACAGAAACAATGGAAAACTTTTGGCAGTCTGTTAAAAATGTAAACATGAAGTACAAGAAAATGAATTGGAAAACCAAGAGCAGAGAGCAAAACAGAGATGGATGACGGAAGAAATCCTTTTATTGATGAACGAAAGAAGGAAGTACAAACATAAAGACTATAATAAATATAAAGAAATCCATAAAAAGATTACAAGGCTTATAAGAGAGGCAAAGGAGACCTGGATGGAGAAACGTTGTCAAGTACTCGAAGAGCTGCCAAGAAAGCATGATTTCTTTAACACACAAAAAAGAAGATAAAAGAAATAACTGGAAATAAAACCCATCAACACGATATCTTAGTCACAGATAGTAACAAAAAAACAATAGACCCAAACGAGATAGAAGAGATTTTGACAAGCTATATACAAGAGCTTTTTGATGATATCAGAATGTAACCAGAACCAAGAGAAATAGATCAAGAAGATTAGCCATTGAGAGTTATTATAGCAGAAGTGAAACACGCAATAAAACTATCAAAACACGTAGAGTCTCAGGTGAAGATAACATCTATACTGAGATGCGTAAAGTATTAGACGATGAAAGCCTCAACATCTTAACATCTTTCTTAAATAGAATATACTATACAGGAATCGTACCACACGACTGGACCCAACTTACTTTTATTCCGATACCTAAAAAGAGCGGAGTAAAACAGTGCTCACAGTACCGATTGATTAGCCTGATGAGCCATGTACAGTAGATAATGCTAAGAACATGCATCAACGAGTACACACAAAATGCGGACAATATGTAGGAGAAGAACAATTTGGTTTTCGCTTAGGCATTGGAACTAGAGAAGCAGTTCAAGGTCCTAGGACTAGCAGAAATACATAAAACAAAATTAAATAGCTTATCGGTATCTCCAGTGTAAGTGACTCCTGCGTACAATGTTGCTTCCTCACGGCTTGCTCCAAAATTATAAGTCTGGATTTCTTCAGCTAGTTTGCAAGCATAATTTTCAGAGAAGTCTATATGTAGTAACCCTTCATTCTTACTAAGACTGTTTTTCAGTGTGTTCTAAGCAGCATTTTCATTTTTAATGTTAAATTTATATTTATTTTTAAAGTTTTCATTTCTTCTTGAACCTCTCCCTGCAACTCTCGGACAGGTTTAGTAACATTGATTTTAGCTGCAATCTTAACATTAAATTGAACCTTTTCTTCATTTTATTTTGACATTTCAGAGGCCTGCCATACATATGCAATGCGGAAGCCTTACTACATGTTACAAGAGTTCATATGAATTTTCATTATCTACAAGTTTTAGTGGCTTTAGTTTTTGTGGTTTGAAGCTTATGTTTGCACGTTGCTTGTACAAACAGGTAGCTCTGTTTATTTCATTAGGTTTGCATACATAATATAGACGGTAATAACATAGGGATGGCATCGAGAGAATGTACTGTGGGATATTTTTGTTTTGTGGTGCAAGGCCAATTGTTTTATTTGCTAAACTATAAAGACGATAGTGTCGAATATCAATGGACATCAACAAAGCACTTAAAAATCTTTTCCGTTGGTTTTTTGACCTCCAGAAACTCTCCAAGGTTTCACCAGCGAGTCATGCAGAACTAGAGTACGGATTGCTTATTTCTCATTGCTTTTCCCTTTTCCAGGTCCAAGTCCAACAAAACGTTTCCGTGCAGTTTTTTTTTATTCAGAGATGGGCATTAGTTTTTCTTCAGGTGTTTTCATAACTGTATTGTTTTCAGTTTTTTTCTACTTAAATGCTTTCTTCTTCTTTTCACATTCTCAAATTTGCTCAAAACAAATAACCAGAAACCCAAGTACAGAGAGGTTTCTTTTTGTATCTGAACTTGCCCGACGAAGAGAACACAAAAAAATTGAACAGTTAAAAAATCATGTGGCAGGTCAATCACCGCTGGATATTTTTCTAAAACTCTTTGATGATGAAGTTCAAGATATAGTATTGCGATATTTTGTAAAGTAGGCTCATGATAAATAATACACACGATTTTATATTTACAAGGGAAAAACTTTTCAGTTTTATTGGCATCCTGTTTTTATTAGGCTATCATACGTTGCCCCAAGCTAATTTGTATTGGTATGTTGAAGAAGGCAAAAGAGTCGATATTGTATAGAACTGCATGAGTAAAAACAAATTCAGAAATATTCAGTAAGGTCGATAAAACTGTTACATTTTCTAACTTTGCAGCCTTTTTTACATCTTCTTTTTCTTAAGGTGCTGTCTTCTTATAGAAGGTTAGCAACAACTTCGGCAAATCGTTCACTATCTTTTGCTATTCTTAGTAATAACTGTGAGTTTAGGCCAGTGCAGTCTCTCACATTTCTCAACCATGAGCCTTGTCTCCTGCCAGTTCTCTTCTACCCTCAATCTTGCCCTCCATTATCAGTCTTAGGTATGGTTCAGCAGAAGTTCAAGAGTTGCAGGGAGAGGTTCAAGAAGAAATGAAAACTTTAAAAATAAATATAAATTTAACATTAGAAATAAAAATGCTGCTTACAACACACTGAAAAAGAGTCTTAGTAAGAGTGAAGGGTTACTCCATATAGTCTTCTCTGAAAATTATCCTTGCAAACTAGCTGAAGAAATCCAGACTTATCATTTTGAAGCAAGCCGTGAAGAAGCAGTCATTTACGTTGGAAATACCGATAAATTATTTAATTTTGTTCTATGTATTTCTGCTAGTCCAGATCATGTCCTGCAGCTATTTGGGCACACTTAATCCTGTCTTTACCTTTCTGTCGCAACAATTGCCAAGAATCCAAACAGTTTATTTGTTTTCAGATAGACTATCCATTCTTTAATAAGGTAATTAGTTATCTTTAAACTTTGATGCATTGAGTATTCCTTAACTATATTTGTAACATAAACGGTTTTTGTATTTAGTCAAAGTAAAACTTCTAACCGAGAAACAAGAACAACGACGAGTGACATGGACTAAATATGTAGTTGTCCTAGACAATGTTCCAGAGAATGACTGGTATAAGGTCATATTCAGCGACTAGTCAAAGTCTGGTGTTTTCGTTGGTTACTCTCGCAAAAGAGTTATCGGAGCTAAACATGAAGCATTCCATAAGTACTGCTTAAAACGTACGGTTAGGTGTCCTCAAGGTGCAATAGTTTAGAGCTATATGTCAGCTGGAGGGTTAGAATGATTTCAGTCCATAGACGGCACAGTTAATGTTGAAAAGTATCAGCAAATTCTTAACGCTAACTTGTTACCAATCGTTAAAAATCGATCTTGACCGCGATTTAACCTTTCAACAAGATGGTGCTTCTTACCACACATCAAAAACGACCAAAAAATGGTTTGAAAATCATAATTTCAAAGTTGTTGAATGATCCTCAAGCAGTTCGGATCTTTAGTGTTATTGAATTTGAAATTATCAGCAAGTGGGGCATTATCCAATTTAGATAATTGTAATCCCCAAGTTAGAAGTATGTCAGCCAAAATTTAAGCGGCGAATAAAGCAAAGCGAGATGTTAAATCTTATTGAATTGTATTTATAAACTGCTATCTGAATATTTAGTTGTCAGCGAGTTTTGTTGAATGCAGCTGCTTACTGCTGACATTTTAAATGCCCCCTCGCACGTTTTTGGCGAGCATGCAAAATGTCAAGAAATAGGGTATTTTTCTTGTACAAAAAAGGAGAACAAAACTTCGTTCCTGATATGAAGAAATGTGGCCTATATCAAGATATTGAAGCAACTCTTTACAGGTTAACTTTAAATGTTAATAGTTTGCTGTTAAACATGAATAACAATTTGGCAGAACATTACAATTCGTTAGTGTGTAAATTTGTAGGGGGGAAAAGGGTAAATTATTCCCTTCGAGGTTCCTATCAAACAAGATGTGAAGCTGCTAGTATATTATTTAATGCTGGGACAGACTACCACGAACTATTACAAGAAGATCAAAGTGTATTTACAAAAAGATATGCTCTAAAATTGAAAAGGAAACGCCAAATGCTAGAAAAGAACAAGAGGAAAAGGGGCAAATTTACCGCAAAACGAAAACTACTGCACTTCCAGACACAGATTATGGTGTCACAGAAAAGGCTGAGCTGTTATCACCTGAAGAGTATAAAATTCAAGAAATCGAGTTCCGTAACACCTTGAAAAAGTCCAAAGAAGAGATTACCCATCTAGAACGAAATACTGTCGGTCAGTCAAGGAACCCTCTCTGGAAACAAGAAAGATCATTGAGATTGACTGCATCTCACTTCGGAAGAGTCTGCAAATTGCAAGCCAAAACATCTTGCGTGAACACAGATAAGGAAATACTGTACTCAACATTTACAGGAAATAGAGCAACGCATTATGGCTTGGAACATGAGCCAATTGCCATAAAATAATTTGAAAGTGAATACAACTTGGAAGTAAGAGAATGTGGATTATTTATTGATCAAGAACACCCATTTCTGGCGGCAAGCCCCGATGAACCTGTTAATGAAGATGCCATTATAGAAGTTAAATGTCCACTAGTCAAGAATTCTAAACACTATAACTATGTCAAAATCTCAAGTTTGTACGTCATCTAGAAGTTTTATAACTCAAAAGGGGGTGGGAGGGCTGACATGTTAATATTTTTGATTTTTCTCTTTAGGAAAATTTTAAATACTATAACTATACCAAATTTCAAGTTTGTATATCATATAGAAGTTTTACAACCACCAATGTGGGTGGGGGGTAGAAATTTTACAATTGTTTATTTTTCTTTTGACAAGAATTCTAAACTCTATAACTATGTCAAAATCTCAAGTTTGTACGTCATCTAGAAGTTTTATAACTCAAAAGGGGGTGGGAGGGTTGACATTTTAATATTTTTGATCTAGAAGCTTTATAAACCCTAAAGGGGTTGCGGAGGGTTAACATAATAACATTTTTCTATATCATTCTTTACGAGAACCCTAAACCCTATAACTAAACCAAATTTCAAGTTTTTATGTCATCTAGAAGTCTTACAACCCCCGAACGGGATGCAGAGGTTGACATAATAACTCTTTTCTCTTTAGGAAAAATTTAAACACTACAACTATAGAAAATTTCAAGTTTGTATGTCATATAGAAGTTTTACAACCCCCAATGTGGCTGGGGGTTGGAAATCTTACCATTGTTTATTTTTCTTTTGACAAGAATTCTAAACTCTATAACTATGTCAAAATCTCAAGTTGGTACGTCATCTAGAAGTTTTATAACTCAAAAGGGGGTGGGAGGGTTGACATTTTAATATTTTTGATTTTTCTCTTTAGGAAAATTTTAAATACTATAACTATACCAAATTTCAAGTTTGTATATCATATAGAAGTTTTACAACCACCAATGTGGGTGGGGGGGTAGAAATTTTACAATTGCTTATTTTTCTTTTGACAAGAATTCTAAACACTATAACTATGTCAAAATCTCAAGTTTGTACGTCATCTAGAAGTTTTATAACTCAAAAGGGGGTGGGAGGGCTGACATGTTAAATTTTTGATTTTTCCCTTTAGGAAAATTTTAAATACTATAACTATACCAAATTTCAAGTTTGTATGTCATATAGAAGTTTTACAACCCCCAATGTGGGTGGGGGGTAGAAATTTTACCATTGTTTATTTTTCTTTTGACAAGAATTCTAAAGTCTATAACTATGTCAAAATCTCAAGTTTGTACGTCATCTAGAAGTATTATAACTCAAAAGGGGGTGGGAGGGTTGACATTTTAATATTTTTGATTTTTCTCTTTAGGAAAATTTTAAATACTATAACTATACCAAATTTCAAGTTTGTATGTCATATAGAAGTTTTACAACCCCCAATGTGGGTGGGGGGTAGAAATTTTACCATTGTTTATTTTTCTTTTGACAAGAATTCTAAACTCTATAACTATGTCAAAATCTCAAGTTTGTAAGTCATCTAGAAGTTTTATAACTCAAAATGGGGTGGGAGGATTGACATTTTAGTATTTTTGATTTTTCTCTTTAGGAAAATTTTAAATACTATAACTATACCAAATTTCAAGTTTGTATGTCATATAGAAGTTTTACAACCCCCAATGTGAGTGGGGGGTAGAAATTTTACCATTGTTTATTTTTCTTTTGACAAGAATTCTAAACTCTATAACTATGTCAAAATCTCAAGTTTGTACGTCATCTAGAAGTATTATAACTCAAAAGGGGGTGGGAGGGTTGACATTTTAATATTTTTAATTTTTCTCTTTAGGAAAATTTTAAATACTATAACTATACCAAATTTCAAGTTTGTATATCATATAGAAGTTTTACAACCACCAATGTGGGTGGGGGGTAGAAATTTTACAATTGTTTATTTTTCTTTTGACAAGAATTCTAAACACTATAACTATGTCAAAATCTCAAGTTTGTACGTCATCTAGAAGTTTTATAACTCTAAAGGGGGTGCGAGGGTTGACATTTTAATATTTTTGATTTTTCCCTTTAGGAAAATTTTAAATACTATAACTATACCAAATTTCAAGTTTGTATGTCATATAAAAGTTTTACAACCCCCAATGTGGGTGGGGGGTAGAAATTTTACCATTGTTTATTTTTCTTTTGACAAGAATTCTAAACTCTATAACTGTCAAAATCTCAAGTTTGTACGTCATCTAGAAGTTTTACAACTCAAAAGGGGGCGGGAGGGTTGACATTTTAATATTTTTGATTTTTCTCTTTAGGAAAATTTTAAATACTATAACTATACCAAATTTCAAGATTGTATGTCATATAGAAGTTTTACAACCCCCAATGTGGCTGGGGGTTGGAAATTTTACCATTTTTTATTTTTCTTTTGACAAGAATTCTAAACTCTATAACTATGTCAAAATCTCAAGTTTGTACGTCATCTATTAGTATTATAACTCAAAAGGGGGTGGGAGGGTTGACATTTTAATATTTTTGATTTTTCTCTTTAGGAAAATTTTAAATACTATAACTATACCAAATTTCAAGTTTGTATATCATATAGAAGTTTTACAACCACCAATGTGGGTGGGGGGTAGAAATTTTACAATTGTTTATTTTTCTTTTGACAAGAATTCTAAACACTATAACTATATCAAAATCTTAAGTTTGTACGTCATCTAGAAGTTTTATAACTCTAAAGGGGGTGCGTGGGTTGACATTTTAATATTTTTGATTTTTCTCTTTAGGAAAATTTTAAACACTATAACTATACTAAATTTCAAGTTTGTATGTCATATAGAAGTTTTACAACCCCCAATGTGGATGGAAGGTAGAAATTTTACCATTGTTTATTTTTCTTTTGACAGGAATTTTAAAGTCTATAACTATGTCAAAATCGCAAGTTTGTACGTCATCTAGAAGTTTTATAACTCAAAAGGGGGTGGGAGGGTTGAGATTTTAGTATTTTTGATTTTTTCTCTTTAGGAAAACTTTAAATATTATAACTATACCAAATTTCAAGTTTGTATGTCATATAGAAGTTTTACAACCCCCAATGTGAGTGGGGGGTAGAAATTTTACCATTGTTTATTTTTCGTTTGACAAGAATTTTAAACTCTATAACTATGTCAAATTTCAAGTTTGTATGTCATCTAGAAGTTTTACAACCCTCAAATGGAGTGCGGGGGTTGAAAATTTTAAATACTATAACTATACCAAATTTCAAGTTTGTATGTCATATAGAAGTTTTACTACCCCCAATGTGGCTGGGGGTTGGAAATTTTACCATTGTTTATTTTTCTTTTGACAAGAATTCTAAACTCTATAACTATGTCAAAATCTCAAGTTTGTACGTCATCTAGAAGTATTATAACTCAAAAGGGGGTGGGAGGGTTGTCATTTTAATATTTTTGATTTTTCTCTTTAGGAAAATTTTAAATACTATAACTATACCAAATTTCAAGTTTGTATATCATATAGAAGTTTTACAACCACCAATGTGGGTGGGGGGTAGAAATTTTACAATTGTTTATTTTTCTTTTGACAAGAATTCTAAACACTATAACTATGTCAAAATCTCAAGTTTGTACGTCATCTAGAAGTTTTATAACTCAAAAGGGGGTGGGAGGGTTGAGATTTTAGTATTTTTGATTTTTCTCTTTAGGAAAACTTTAAATACTATAACTATACCAAATTTCAAGTTTGTATGTCATATAGAAGTTTTACAACCCCCAATGTGAGTGGGGGGTAGAAATTTTACCATTGTTTATTTTTCTTTTGACAAGAATTCTAAACTCTATAACTATGTCAAATTTCAAGTTTGTATGTCATCTAGAAGTTTTACAACCCTCAAATGGAGTGCGGGGGTTGACCTAATAATTTTCTTTACGAGAGTCCTAAATCCTATCACTATCTCAAATTTCAAGTTTGAATGTCATCCAGAATTTTTACAACCCCCAAATAAAGTGCAGGGGTTGACTTAATAAAAAAAAATTATATTTTTCTTTACGACAGTCTTAAACCCTATAACTATTATCAAATTTCAAGTTCCTGTGTTATCTGCAAGTTTTACAATCCCATAAGAGGGTGCGGGGGATGATATAACGACATTTTTTTATATATTTTCTTTACAATAACCTTAAACTATAATTGTACCAAATTTCAAGTTTCTGTGTCATCTAGAAGCTTTATAAACCCTAAAGGGGTTGCGGAGGGTTAACATAATAACATTTTTCTATATCATTCTTTACGAGAACCCTAAACCCTATAACTAAACCAAATTTCAAGTTTTTATGTCATCTAGAAGTCTTACAACCCCCGAACGGGATGCAGAGGTTGACATAATAACATTTTTTCTTTACAAGAATCTTAAATCCTATAATTACACCAATTTTCAAGTTTCTAAGTCATCTAAAAGCTTTACAGCCCCTAAAAGGGGGTACGAGGGTTGTCATAATAACATTGGTTTATTTTTTCTTTACAAGAATCCTAATTCCTATAACTGTGCCAAATCTCAAGTATAATCGTCATATTGTAAATCTTAACGTCGAACTCGATATCAGCGACCTTAGAAACCCCTTTATACAAAATCTCATACAAATCCAATAAGATTTCTAATTATACGAAATTTTTATGTTTATGGTACCTTAAAACTTATTTAAAACATTTTAAATAAAATTCAGACACCAATGAATGGAAGTAAAAGATTTATTAAGTAGCTGTAATAAAATATAATTATTCTTGTCGCTTTAAATGACGCAATCCTTACTGAGAAATACACATAGTACTTTGGCAACGCAGAGAGCTATATCATACCCGCTATTTCGAATATACTCACAGATGTTAAGTTTTATGCAAATAAATCAAATTTTAATTATTATGGCCGCCATATTTCATCCTCCCTTTAAAATTTGCAAACGTTGACATCAAATTTGAAATCAGCGACCTGAAAAACCCCTTTGTAGAAAATTTCATACAATCCAATAATATTTCAAGTTTTATGATGTTTTTATGCATATAATATTTTAAATCTGAAAGCCTTTTAAATAAAATTCATACACATACAGAAACGAAACTAAAAGTATTTATTACATAGCGTTAATAAAATAGAATTATTTTTGCCAGTTTAAATGACGCAATCTTTACTCAGAAATGCAGAGAGTAACTCGACACCGCAGACAGGCAAAGGAATTCAAGCAGGCTGGCCAATACTGAAAAAATAAATGGACGCTGTATAAACCTATAGCTTGCATAAAATAAACAGACGCTGAATAAACCTATAGCTTGCAAAAGACGCTGACTGATACCATCATTTATATACACTTATATACGCCGGACGCTGGGCGCTACGCTTTTGGTCCGGACGCATGGTAGGCCTCTATAGATATATATATATATATAGGAGTAAATTTTTGGAAATTATACTTGTAACATATATAGCTACATAAAACATGGAGTCTCTGTACATAAAACACTGATTTTAGAAATAAAAACCAATTAATCATAATGCATTTTTTTCTGTGCGTCGCCGTCGTGTGATTCTCTTACCGAATATAGCCTCGTGCATTGATTCTGCCTGGAAATTTTGATTTCGTGCATTTCTGCAACGTAATTGCACTCCACTCCGTGTCGTGCAATTAAGACGTTGCAGAAATGTCACTCAAAGAATTTCCGGCAATAATCAATGCACTTGGTATATTATAAGTGAAAATCGTACGACACTCAGTAGTGACCAATAAAAAAACTAGCTCAGGAGCCGTTACCATGGCAACTAAAAAATTTTTTGGAAATTTTTTGTAGGTAGACCAACCTAACTGAAATTAATAAGTGGAAATTTTTCTGTCAAAAATGTCAAATTTATTTAAACTATACAACTGAACAAATTACAAAAAACTAGAACAAATCAATTGAAATTAAATACACAACTATTGTAATAAACGTTTCCTGTTGAGGATAAATCAGAAGAAGTGGAACTTGTATTAGAATTAACCACAACACGTGATTCAGAATTTTAATTTTGGATACCACGGCTAACTATGTTATGTTACAACTAGACAGTGATAATCAAAATTTAAAATAGATAGAAATGGTTTGTGTCGTCACGATTTTCTTTCCGAATATATCCTCGTGCATTGATTATGCCTGGAAATTTTACTTTCGTGCATTTCTGCAACTAATTGCACTCCACTTCGTGTCGTGCAATTATGACGTTGCAGAAATGTCACTCAAAAAATTTCCGGCAATAATCAATGCACTTGGTATATTATAAGTGAAAATTTTGTATAATATGCCGTTTTTTCTAGGCTTGCCCCCGCTAACATGTCGTTTATTCTAGGCTTGCCCTCCCCCCTAGCATACTATTCATTCTAGGCTTTCCCCCCCCCCCGGGCAGATTTCTGCGGGCGCCTGTGTAATGTCACGGACTCTCGAGCAGGAATTGAGATACTCTCAATTAGCGCGTTCACTTACTAGCGTGAGTGGCTGCCAGTTTTCACTGATGCAAGCGAGGTTGCTATCCAACTTCTACTAGTTTTCTAAGCTAGTGCTGAACCTGTGGTATGCTCCACGGATCCGGGTAGCTGCTAGTGGAGAAAGGATAATCCAGGAAACTACTGGGGTTGCTGAGGTCGGCCCAGTCTGGATCACTTTATCTGCTCCTAAAGCTCTTACAAAATAAGAGGGCATTAAAGCTAACAAATAAAACACACAATTGTTAAACCAAACAATATTTATTACTACGAAAGCTCCAACCCTCCAGTAAGCTGCAATCTCTGTAACTAAAATAAACATACAGTTGTCTACGGTTACCTACAATAGCCACAGTAAGCGGGGTGCAATACGGCGTGCAAATACGGGTTCGGGGTTGTGAAACCGGGTGTCGGGTAATGGCGGACGGACTGGAGAAAGGGGTAAGTAGAGCGGGAGGAGATCCCCAGGATACGAAGTGAGATCTCGGACAGGGGGTAAGGGATTAGACCTCCCGGCTACGCACAGTGGAGTCTCGGAAAAGGCGTGGGGGATGTATGGATGAGACCTCCCGGCTACGCACAGTGAAGTCTCGGAAAAGAGACAAGGAATACAACGGACGGAAAGGGGATCGGTTTATCGGTCAGAGATCTTACTCTTATATTCCCAGGAACGGTTCGGTAGGCTCTGGCTGGCTGGCTGGTCCTGCTGGGAGTCCTGGACGCGGACTGAATAAATCGTCGCTCCGCGCCTGTTTATATAGGCACTCTCGGAACGTGGGGGAAATGGTAGAAGTGTAACGGAGCGGCGCACGCTAAATATCGGTTAGGGAAGGGACGCGTGCATTTGCTTGATTCGGCGGCTTATCCGAGCGGTGACTGATTGCAACAATCGATAACCACTTTACTCTTTTACCCATAATAATTAATTAAAATTATGTAACTTCGTTACACCCCTTACGAGTCCCTGAATCTACTATGCGGACTTTGCACTGCCCCGCCAAATCCTTCCCAAATTTGGAAGGAGCTTGGGAAAATGTTTCCCATCTCGACGTAACAATTAAAGGTCTGGTCTGACCATAGCGACAGAGCCCAGTCCGACCCTAACTAAAAGTAGAAATCCGGCTTGTTCCATGTGAAGGTGGAATTGTCTAAGTGTGACAGGCTATATGTTCGCAACAATATCTTTTAAAGTGATCATCCAGGAGAGCTTTACTCTTCTGGAGGATATGGTATTTAAGCACATAAAACTGATAAAGTCGAGTTACTCGGCTGAGCTTCGCCGGTTTTATGTGCTTAAATACCACAACCCACTTAAGGGTGGGGGAAACCCTTTGCGACACATCAAACCCATATGGTCTGAGACCGCGAAAGTCCAGAGTAGCTGATCCTCGTTTAGACTGCGCCAGGAACGACTTGGCCATAAGGTCTCCCAGAGGCCAATGACCGGGGGCCACAAGCTAAAGGGCCCGAGACCGGCAACCGAACTTTTTAATTACGGGCGCTGTTCTGCAAAATATACAATTTTATGTAACAGATGTAAATTAAATATAACAGTTTAAAGTACTAAGCAGCAATTTTGTAAAAGCTGTTGTACTATGCATTCAATCAATACATATGAGCATCGCTTAACCAGGGTTAGCAAAAACCCGCGTTTTTCATGAAAAACCGAACCCATCGTTTTTTTTAGGAAAAATAGGTTTTTCCATTTTATTCGAAGGGGAAAATCAGCCAGTTTTGTCCGGTTTTTTCCATCGGGTTATTCCGGTTTTTTCCAGCAAAAAATCTTTTTATTTAATAATGGATAATAATCTAATAATAAATTTTCTACGAGGTTTTTAAATTTAAAATTTGAGGATTCTCTTATTCCACCAATTTTTACTAGCTCTGTCAACTATTTATTCCTCGTAATCGGGTTGGGGGGAAGAGTGGGGGGAAACTAAGATTAGTTCCTGGGTAACAATTGTTTTTAAAAATTGCTACCAAGGAATTAATCTTTGTCTAGATTTAATCCACTTTTATACAATCCACCCTATAAATACAATCCATAACTATTTGTCACTACGTTCCAAATGTCTGGATTTTAACAACTGATTAAATATGCAGAAAATACGGACACTTAGATCTACAAACTTAATCAACTCACTTCAATAACGTTTATATTTATTTGCATACAGTAGGCCGAAAAGGTAAAAGTAAAAAACAAAAACATCCAAAATGTTGGGGAAACTGTCTGAATTAAACCGAGAAGAACCGATGGATTAAACTGAAAAAAAACACCAGGAAAAAACCGCCTGCCTTTTGTTAACTGTATAAACCCGGAAAAAACCACCGGTTCTTTCTGGACCGGGGAAAAGCATTTCATCCCTGCGCATAAGATCGATTATCGTAATAATAATCCCTCGAAGTTCTAATATAGAATATTAGAACTTCTTGGCGTGTTTACCTAACCCTCTCTCACAATAGACAATGTATACAACAGTATATCTAAAAAGGGCATCTGATCTCTTATTTGCAAGCACACTATACTTACGCTGTTTTGACCGGACTTAAACCACAATTCATTATGCAAAAGGCTCTTTGAAATTCACAGCAGACAATGACGTCAGAATCGTACCTTAAGGCAGTAATCCCTCCAATTCAATCAAAAAATTGGTTCAAATCAAATCAAATTTGCAAAACGGTCGATGAGCAAAAACCATCTACGACTTCAAGAAAGCCAACCTCATTGATCAGAAATTTAATGATTCGCTGATTTAATGTAACCGTTTGATAAGTATCTGATATGAGTTCGAAAAAATATAAACGTTTTACGGAAATCTTATTTAGTTATTTATTAAAGCTTGGAGGCACGCCTTATATACATGTACTATATAAACATTCACCGATTTCACTAGTTAAAGCAGTATTGTAAGATCAGTATAAAATTTTTTTTGTGTAATTTATAACGGCACATCAAGATCCTTCGTGGTCGAATGGTAAAGATCCTACTTTTCGTTCCGAGGTTGAAATCTCGGTTGCAACTGAATTTTTACAAATTTATTACAATTTTATTTAAGCTCCTTAGGATAAGGTATGACTTAGTATAAGGTCGACTCAGCCTGTGAAAATGAGTACCTGGGAAATCATTTCCCGGGGTAATAATAGGCGGTCGGTGCGTAGAGCTAGCCACTTTGTCACCCTTGAGTGCCGTACGGCTCGAGAGATAGCGGCCTGCCCTGCTATGAACCCCAATGGGCCTTCGTGGCCTGCGAAAGGGGACTATTATTATTATTAGGATAAGGTATGAAAGTTAATGATTATCACAGCCCAACACACATTTTGGTGCCAGGGTTTTTGTAACTGTTTCTATGTAAGTTTTGGGTGCAGAATCCAAAACTGTCCTCAAATTTGGTCTATTAGATCTAGTTTTTGAGATACTGTATATTGGCCTTTTTTTAGAAAGAAGTAGTCTAATTTTGCTTTCCTTGAATCATAACATTTCTTAAAGGCCAATTTCTGTTAACTCCACTGTCCCAAAGACATAAAAAAACAAGGATATTTTGTATATCCACTTTGCTGCCCAAGCAGGAAGTTTACAATTTTTAGGTCGACACAAATCACCCACTGATGTTCTTCATACTTAATTTTTTCAGGACTAGTGATATTGCCTCATATTCCTTCATGCTGGTAGAATGACAATGGGTATTGAGCTATATTTATTACCATTGTGTAAAAGCACACATTTCAAACTATGTCTTGAACTGTCTATAAAAAGGCGCCATTCGTCTGGTGTGTATTCCGACAAACCCATTTTTTGTAAGAGTCCTCTTATATCGTTACAGAATACCAGGTTATTTTCCTAAGAGTAAAAGGGCAGCAGATCCTTATCTCTTTTACGATAAAATGTAATATCGGTACCTGCCTGAAGTAGATTCTTCTCATTTAATCTGGAAGCGAGTAATTCAGAAGATTCCTTTGAAAGATTCAGGTCTCTAGCGAGATCGTTCAGTTCTTGTTGATTGGAATGTTGGGGACTTGCTAAATCTGCTTCAAAATCACTGTCGTTTTCTGATTCCATACATTAAATTTCATAAAACGTGGGTAGTTCTGCATCATCTTCCGGGAGCATAGGCAGACTGCTGAATGATGGAATGGGTATTTCTTCACTATGCAGTACAGGCCTCTTTGCTGAATCTAGACCAGGATATGTCCATTTCTGTTTATTGTTCCGATTGATTCCTTTGAAGAGACAAGAATAGCAGTCATCGTGATGGTTTCTTGGTTCTCTCCAAACGATTGGTACTCCAAACTTTAGGCATTTTCTCTTTCCAATTGTCCACTGACGCAAATGTTCAACACATGTTTTACATACGAAATGTGGAGCCCAAGATTTATCCTAGTCTCCCAAGTGAACACCAACATAGGTCAGATAACTTCTTTTCACAAAGCCAGAAATAGGTTTTTTACTTTCTTTAAAAGTGTACTCGCCACATACATCAAAAAACGTCTGGATGATTCACACAACTACGTTTGCTTCTGAATGCCATGGTTTTAATTAAATGTTTTATCACTGAACAATACAAAATGATACCACAACTTCACCTACGTAAACTAAATAGGTAAATGTACTTCGTAAAGCAGAGATACGAGTTAATATAGCTGCGTGTTAATTAGGTTTTGGTGGGGGTAACTATAAGAATGTTGGGTTTTACACTAATGAATAATACCAAGTAACTCAAACTAGCTCATTAGATTTTAATTATTTAGGTATGAAATTTCACTTTTGGCCTCTAAAGATATCACTATTTCAATATTTTTGAATTTTATCAGAACTAATATCAATTAGCCGGTATCTCAAAAACTGGAGCTGCTACGAAAAAAAGCCAGGTATTTTTGGAATCAGCACATCAAAAATATTCAAAATCAGTTCTTACTTTTTCGGCACCAAGACAAAAATTTTGTTGGGCTGTGTTATGAATAAGTATTGGGAAGCGTAATGCACTTGCTACAACAGCTCCATTACCTACGCGTTGCACTCCCATTAGAGTTTGTGTAGAACCCCGACACTGCAAATGCGGTAAAAAGGGAATGAATTATGTATGTATGTATAACGGCACGTCATCGATAGGCATTACTACAACAATTTTGATAAATTTTCATACCAGTTTAATTAGCATCTCTTTTAACATCAGATCTTACAAATAATAAACTAATGCAAATTTCGATCATATAGAAATACTTGACTATTTGAGGTAGGTGGAAGTAGTAAAATGTCTAGAAATCCCTCTGAAATCCCTCTATTGGAATAAATTCATGAAGCACAATCTCAATTAAAACAGTTTCGGTATCTTATTCAGCTAAAAATGAACATTTTGAAACATCATGAAACATAGGTTAGCATATTTAAAAATAATTTTTCGTAGAATTAGTTCTATAATTCAAAATCACTTTCTAACAAATACATGGCCTAATAATAAAAATTCAGTGTATTTCTATTTGAGTCACCAAGAAGTATCAATATAACTGAAAATATTCTGCAGCAAAATTAACCAGTGTTATATTAAGTATTTTGACGTATTCGATTTCTTTGGATCTTTTCTCGTTTTTCTAAATGTTGAAGCATTTGCAATGATATACTACGAGTATAGGTACGTACGTACGAAAGTATCTCTTAGAAACAGACATTGTTAAAGTACAACCCTAAAAGGTCAAATGTTTCTTGTCAGATCAAAGGAAATGATTAAAGCAGTTCGTGAGCGTGTGATTTGTAATTGTGAAGTGTTCGTGAAAAAGTTCAGTAAATAATCTAGAAATGGGGCATTCAACCTCTGAAAGGTTTGAAGTGTACTAGAATACACATCAAGTACAAAGAACAGGATGCTTTATTAAGTAAGTTATCAAGTTAGCAACAAATGAGGTAAACTTTCCAAAAAGTAATAAACTTTTAGAAATTAATTCGTTTTAACTTAACAATATTTCTGAAAGGGCTTTTTTGTGCTCCCAGAGGACTGAAACATTAACATTAAAAATTTTTTAAAGTGGTGTGAAGCGGTAAACACTGTGACTGATTTGCTCACCAATGCGGTTCCATGATTAATAGAAAATCTACCACATTTTTCAAGTTGATGACAAAACCAAATCTTGAAATCTTAAGAGATTAAGTAACTTAGTAAAGTAAGTACTTAGTTGGTACTTGATCATTAGGCAAATGAAAGTGCTAAAACTGAAAAAGATGTCAGTTGTTGAAAGCTCTATTCTCTATTTACCATATTAGGCCAGTAGAAAAGCATTTATGGCCGAGTTAGTTAGTTATGGCATGAGTCGCGTTCTTAAGGTGACCTACCGGGCGTCGGCGTCGTCAAGGAAGACACTGGGACTTCATCATGAAATTTTGAGCATACATGGCCTGCTTTAAGATGTTCCAGGGGAAGCTGGACTGCATTGCAATGAATTAGAACTATCTGATGCTGAGATGAAGAACTAATTGCAGAAAAAACAAATATAGTTGAATTACAGGAAAATTAGGTGAATAAGAACATTCTGGAAAATTATATTGCAAAATATTTTCCTTGTCATCGTCTGTGTGTCAGATATCGGCCTAGATTGAGGTCAAACAGACTAGATTACAGCCAAAAGATTATCCTTTAAAATTTCACCTGTAAACTCTCGTGGTACAGGCAAACTTAATGTAAATGGTTGGAGTCTTCAACTTCTCCCCTTCATACTATAATTTAAATCCGTAAATTGCATTTTCGACAGATTGAAACACGGAATTCAGGTCTTACTTTCAGCTTTCTTGTAGAAGATAGATAAAAAAGTATTTATACAGCAAAAGATTGGTTTTCGATTATTCTTCTACCTGGTTTATTTCAAAAGATGTTTGAGTTTTCGTAAACGTTAGTTTTAAAAACGAAAAGCTGGTCTCCATTAATAAACGAAAGGCGAAAAATTTTGTATACGTGGTTTTTTTGTCTTTGTACAGAGAAATATGCCACTAAAAAATTTAAAAAATTTAAAACAGTCATGCAACCAATTTATTTAGATTTGGGTGATTTCAGATAGCAGTTTTATCAACATGCTAAAAATTTGTAATTTTTAAGAAATCCTGCAATGGCGTTCTTCAAAGTTGGTGCAATCGCAGAGTAAAAGAAATGATGACCATCTGCTTCTGTATTAGGGGACATCAGATTTGATGCTGTGAATCATATGCCTATGTGAAGATTTTTTTTATAAGAAATATTTTAATAACAATAAGAAAAACATTCTATAAGTTAATTTGATAATATTACAAGAAACAATATCGATCAGCAAAAACAATGACGTGGATAGATGACCAATCCAGCGATGTCATTTCGGTTGTCTTTCATGTCCGATGGCCATATGTCTTTCCAGTCTTCTATTAGCAATTGGATTTAGTATTGATGCTGTTAATAAATTAGAATGTGCTTCCAATTTTATGTGATGTTGCATTTGCATTTGCAATTGCAAGCAGGATTTTGGAATGCGATTTCTGTAAGATGTTTACGTTGGACTTACTAGCGATAGCGAACCCCCAGATTTCTATCCCGTAGTCCATATATTGGTATAATTATGGTTTTAATGGTTTATGATAATAATTTATTTTCAATTGACAGGTGGGATCTACCTCCTAGGAGCCAATTGATTTGCTTGGCCTTCAGGTCGATTTGTTTTCTTGTGTTCGTTTTTCGATGTGTTCCTTCTAAGTGAAGAATAAAGATAAGAAGAGAGAAAATTAAGTAATAAGTAGCTCGTTGTAAAATGTGTATGTATATTCAAGCTGATTTATTAAAATTATCTTTTAGTTATTAGATATTAGATTATTATTTAATAATAATATTAAATAACATTTTTTTGTTGTAGTTTTTTGTTAATCGGCGTGCACTGGAACTTGGGATCGTAAAAACTACGATTATAAGAATTCTTGTGTACACTATAATGAGATTTTTATTCGGGGTTGCAATTATACTCGTGGTCTTCCCCCTGGCCCTTTTACAAAAACTTCAATGATTTAGTCACACAATCTTTTCCAAAAGTATTTAAAATCCTGTGAAGATCTATGTTCATCAATAAATGTGACTATGTACTACTTGCCTACAGAACTATAATTTCAACATGTTCGAGAAGTAGAATTTCCATATTGAGTTTCTTCATGATATCTTTCTCATGCTGCTATTTATGCGGCATCTAGAAAAATTTCAAAAATGCAATTACTAAAATGATGCATGTTGGCATTAAATTCATTTATATTATTAATGCCCTGAAAATGGTAATTTTTCTAGTTATGTATTATGCATAAACTATTTTTTATTTTTACATGGACCCTTTTCGTTATGTGTTCTGAAAAATTTCATACGTTTAAAAAATGAGAGGCTATTTGTTATAACACAGAAAATAAAATGAATATATTAAAATATAATTAAAAATAAGACAAGTACAAATAATGTACTATTTATTCGTGTAACTTTCAAGTATTTATCTACTGGAATTATAAAACAAAGACGGAAGGAAACTGTACTTTAAAGAAATATTAAAGAATGCTGTTTCAGAATATAAATTGTCAACTTAAGGCGCCTTACTGTCTTGTCCATTTTTCATCTCAAGTACATCCATTATGTTAATGTTCGCGCCAGCAGTATACAATAACAACAAAGTGAGCTTTTCTACAATAGCCGTTGCACAATGGAAAACAAACAGTACAACCGTGCATAGATTGAAACTCGTATCAATAGATGTTTTTTAAGACTGTACGTATGTATCTCGAGCTCGACGTACATTTTGTTAAATGAATTCTAGTCCTTTAGGTTCAAACATATTTGAGTATAATATATCATCATCATATGTCACATGATAATAAGAAATACCTACACATACATTGATTATTTAAGAAGTGTAAAAAATACACGTACTACATCTACATATATAAAATATACGAAGTCATTGATAAAAATGTCGTTCAAAATAGTTACAAAAATATTTCACAGCTCTACATTTTCTATAATTTATTAGATATAAAACAATCTATAATTATCTTGATATGTTTTCAAGCAGTTCATTGCTTTTAACAAAGATTTCTTTTTATATAAGAAATATCATGGTTATTACTATTAGCATTGCTGTTCTAGATCATTATAAAACCAATATACTTATTCTAGTTTATGGTACCCAGATCTCATAAATGTTCCCAATTATTTATTCGTATTGATGGTGAAAGAAAATAATACTATGAAACTCGTGATGCATATTTTTTGATGGAAGGCAAGATATACCAAATTTCATTGAACAATATTGACAGTTTGCGAAGGCCAATAGAAGTGACAGTTGACTGGAGCTAAATTAATAACTTGTAACGGCACATATGAACAGTGTTAGCTATAGGTTAATTCTTAATAACTCAATTCTTAATAAATTAATAATTCGTAACGGCACATATGAACAGTGTTAGCTACAGGTCATATTCTTCATTAAGTTGTAAGGTTGTAAACAAAACGTGCTTTATTCCAAGTTCAACAAACTTCCTACATCAGCATTTTGTGCGAATGTAGAGCAAATTTTATTACAAAATTTTACAAGGTTGTCACATTTCTTAATTGGGTAAAATGAATTTTTAATTGTAAAAAGAATTCAATTTTACGCGGAAACGACATACGATACGATAAAATGTTATTAAGGTTTGTTGTTGTGATAGATGAGATACATCTGCCGACAAAGCCCCATAATTAAAGTAATATTTATTAAAGCGGCAAAATGATGTTAAAGTTTCTAACATTATTATTTTTTTCTGAAAAAGTAGTACGATCTAGAACAAAGTCGTATAAGATTTTTTTTGTTCCTTTTGATGTATTCTATCACCCCTTAAAATTAATGCGTTCTCGCCCCTGCCACACTGTATTGGTTATTTAGTACACAAAATGTGTCGAAGCCAGTGGCGTGCGGTCCATGGAAGCAATGGAAGCAATGCTTGCCTTGAGAATTTATTAAAAATAAAAACAATGCTAACAAAAATACTTTTGTAAAATTATGGTTATCGTTTATTTAAATTGAAATATTTATCAAATTAAAGCTCAATATCAACTCTGTACAGCAAAAAGTATAATTATTTAGAGTACTATTTTAAATTAGGCTCATTAAACTTGCACGGAAAGGTAATACCGATTCAAATGTGATACATACACTTGATATAAACACTGCTTACAAATGCTCTTCTCTTAACCTTGGCGTGAATCAGCGAGCGTGGGGTGTTATAGTAGACGAATGCTGTTAACATTGTTTAGTCGTTATTTTTATTGTACTTCGTTCCCAAATGTTTATTTATTATAATTTGGTTATTTGTTCGATTTAGTGTTACTTAAGTAATGTAAATCTGCGAATGAGACTGTATTTTGTCGCATTTTATTATTTTAATTTATAAGTTGGATTTTTTTAAAGACAAATAGTTATATTTAGTTTGCCTATATGCAAATTTAAAATTGCATTATCGTCACGACTGCAAATTCAACTGCTTCGGTGAAAGGTTCGAGTACCTTCGATATAGCCGAATCGGGACGATTTTTTGTTCAGTTTGTAAATTATTAATAAAGAATTTTTCGCATACAGTTTTGGAGAGAAATTACAAATTATTAAGAAAGGCAGATCAAAACCAGATCTTTCAAATTTAACAACAAAGATTAAAATCTGTACCGGTATTTTGCTAAGAAAGACCGGAAAATTGGTACGTAGTAGTAGTTTTTTTTTAAATAAAGAATGATAGTCAACAAATTCCATAAGTGTAAAAGTTATTCTTTGAAAAACTTTTAAGCTTAATAATTATAACACTGTTTTTTATTGTACCTAGCAGGGGCGGATCCAGATAAGTATTTTGAGCGGGGAATCTTTGGAAAAATAATTGTTTTAATAAATAATAATTAAACAAGCATTATTTGTTTCTATTCTATGTAAACTTATTTCTAAATGGGGGGGGGCTTATTCCCTCCCCGTTAATCCGCGCCTGTACCTAGGTGTATTATAATTAAAATCGTGGTTGCTTCCCTAGCCTAAATTCTCACCGCACGCCACTGGTCGAAGCTGTACCTATAATGAAATCGGAAAGAAAATGTCTGGATGTATCATCATACAGTTAAATTTTTTAATTTGGAAATTCTAGTGTGTCTATTAGACATTGATTATTATTAAACAAATACGTTTGTACTTTAAAATAAAAGAACTAATAAATACCCAATAAGATAGCACTACATTTACTTCAGAAACTATTACAATAACTACGAGTCTGCTTGCCAGGTCCAGTCTGTTTAAAAATAATTGAACCATAAGAATGGTCATCCCACCAATTTAAGTTTGTTCTAACGAATTTTCTGGGCGATTTACTAAAGAGGATTTATTTCATCCTAAGTATTGATCCTAGGACTAATGATTTTGATTTTATGTACTTGTAAGGGCACTTCAATATTAAATTTTAAAGCTCCCTTTTTATAATAATGATTTCTAATCATTTAAATTTTCAAATGTAAGTTAAATATCCCTTTACGACTAACAATCCAAAACTTATTAGAGTTAGAATAAAATCTCAAATACTTTTTTTTGTGGTATTCGCAAGAGATAGGAACTTTGCTAATTGATGGCATTTTTACTCTTAATTTTTTTGCTGGTGACATCTTGGACTCTAATAAATATACGATGAGATACAAAATTTAACCTCACAGAAAAGAATGTATAGGAAAGTGTACAAAATGACATAGTGTCCAAATGGGCGAAATGAAAACACTACTAGACTGCTATACCCTCTACACAGTCTACACTGCCCTTAAAGTCCAGTTCACACGCGGCTACGTTTTGGACCTTGCGCAGCAACAAAATACTGCGTGCAACCGACTTGCATGCGATACTTTGATGGTTGCAAGGGCGTACACATTAGGATTCACTTATACTACGCTGTTTTAGCTTGGTGATACTAAAAATGACACTTACATTAGAGTCGGTCTCCTATAATAATAATTGAGATAAGATCTAATTCTGTTTCGGTCCGTTGTTAACAATTATTTAATATTAATATACAGGGTGTACCTAATAGAACTAGGAACCTCGTAATGGGGGATAGCTGTAATGATTTAGAACATATTTTCCTTATCAACGTGTGGTCGCTAGTTTTCGAGAAAATCGCATTTTAGATTTTAAGTACGCACATTACAGTAAAAATATGTAACAATCAAAAAAATTTTCTTAAACGTTTTTTGGCTTGTTTAGTGGCATGACACACTATGTCGTTTTGGCATACATCTGTAAAGAAAACTCTTAATTAAAATTACGGTGCCTAGACTGCTTTAAAATACCTTCCAATTACAAAAAATAGCAAAGAGACAAGTTCGGGATGAAACATGTATGAAACTGGATATAGATATGTAAATTTTTGAAATGAAATAATTACAATACAAGCAAACAAATTATAGTAGATATCTATTTGTGAAATGTGTATAGATACTGTAATGAACAGGAAAATCCCACATATAGTACAGAATTTTCGGAAAGGCTTAATAAAGTTGAATCAAACTTGAACAAGAGCAACCTGGAGAAAATATGTAACGAAATTAATCAACGACAATCTAGAAAAAATAATCTTCTTTTATTTGGTATGAACTAGAAAGATTTTTTGAAACAATGATAGTAGTAAATGTGTTTCATAATGATAATGTGATTATACTGGGTGACTTCAACAGTCCGAAGATCCCGGGATTCCGAAGATCCCTATCATCCCGCACTTTCAGTAAATTCTATTACACACAGTAGACCCAGGCGGTTTCAAGCCAATAATGTATCAAAAAATTACGGTTTTAGAAAAGCAAAGTTTCCAATGCTTTCTAATATACTGCTTGAAGCCGACTGGTCTTATCTTGACAGGTATACTGAAGTTAATGAAGCATGCAACGATTTCTATCAGCATCTCTCAGATATTTTTGACATGGCTGTGTCTATTGTATATGGGTGTAATACTAAACAAAAGCACTTTCCTCCCTGGTTTAAAGGTCATATTATTTCAAATTTACGTAAGAAGAATAAAGCTTATAAGGACTACCTGAGATGTGGTGGTACATTTAGACTTAACAAATATAAACGTCTTAGATCACTCACTAAAAATGAGACTAACCACGCATATAAGGACTATATACAGATAATGCAAAATACAATTACTAATGATCCTCGAAAGTTTTGGACTTTTGTGAGCTCTAAGAAAGGGCATACTAGAATTCCGGGAATTGTGAAGGATTCGAATGAACATGAATTTAATAATCCTGTTGCTATTGTTGAGTTGTTTCGTGTCTATTTTAACAATGTCTACATTGCTTCTTCATTTTACCAACCAGAATGTAGGCTTATCTAATGTGAACTGTTTTATAGCAGATATTCGTTACATCGCAGAGAATGATATCACAACTGCTATAAGTAAGTTGATAAGATCCTTTCATTTCTCGTTAAAGATTGTCTCGTATTCGTTCAAACACTACACAAACTGTTTAACCTGATCTTGAAGACTTCTACATTGCCGAATCGCTAGAAGGAAGTATCTGCCCAGTATTAAAAAATGGAGATCCGTCATTACTAAGTAATTACAGGCCAATTTCTATTATCTGCAATTTTGCTAAAGTACTTGAGTGTGTCATATACAATAAAGACTATCCGTTAATTAAATCATCCATATCTCCCTATCAGCATGGATTTATGAAAGGACGATCTGCAACTTCCAATCTCGCATGCTTAACACAATTTGTCACCGAGGTTCTTGATAGATCTGGCCAAGTCGATGTTATATACAAAGATTTCTCGAAGGCTTTTGATCAAGTAGATCATTATATTTTGTTAAACAAGTTACAACAGTATGATTTTTCGTCTTCACTTTTGTCATTATTTTTCAGCTACCTATTATTTCGTACCCAGTATGTAGAGCATCAAGGTTATACATCTAATCCAATTACACCATCCTCTGGAGTACTTCAAGGTTAGACCTTAGGTCCGCTACTCTTTTTGATATTCATTAATGACCTTGCAGGCACAATTCGCTGTAATAGGCTTTTGTTTGCGGATGATATAAAAATATTCCAATCTATTCGAAAATTTGCTGATTGCCTTTTGCAAGATAATCTCGATTTAATCTCTGATTGGTGTCAATATTGTAATGAACGGGAATACCACGCGAAAGTTCTCGCTACATCGACCGCCTTCTACAGTATCCCAGGCTGACAGCAGATTGTTCGAGACTCGGCGGGTTTGTTCCCAAAAATATTTTTTTCCAAAACTACAAAAAACACCCTTTTTATTTTTTAACTATACCAAGCATATACTAAGATAATTCTAGAAAGAAAGTTTCAAAAGGGTGATAGTTGTAACACAGGAGTAATGTCAAGATTTGTAAAAGCACTAAAATTTGCCTTCGGAGCGTGCTACTTTTTTACTGTGCAATGTTTTTGCACGATTCTTGATACACTCCGAAAGATCCAAGAACTAGCTTTAATCTGTCACCTGGATGAACCAGATAACTCAAGAAATAAGGGAGTTATGACAAGTTCAGTTAGATGATGTAGAGTGGCGGATAGCAGAATTTACCAAAAATCGAAATTTTCAAAAACTTCTACTTCGGCCATTTTTAATCCAAAAAATCTGGAAAAACTAATTTAATGACATTTCATATGTATATCTATGCAAGGACAAAATTTGAACAAAATCTGAGACATTGAAATACAGCTCTAGCCGATTTGGCATGAAATTAGCCAATTACTAGAAACCTCCAGAAAAACCGAAAAAAATTCTAGAAAATCCAAAGAAAATGCTAGAATGTTAAAGAAAAAAATACTGGAAAATTCTAGAAAGTCCAAAAAGAATTCTAGAACGCTAATGGAAAATACTAAAGCACTGAAAGAAAAAGTTTTTGAAAATTCAAGAATGCTTAAGGACGATTTACTGGAAAACTCTAGATTGCTCAAGGAAGAATTACTAGAAAAGTCCGCTGAAAGTTCAAGAAGGCTTAAAAAAGAATTGCTGGAAACGCCAAAGCGTTGGAAGAAAAAGTTTTCGAAGAGTTTCTGGAGAATCCAGCGCGTTAGAACTGTTGGAGGGTAAATTGGCGGAACAAAAACTCGGTTTATATTAGACAAACACTTAGAAATTTTGACATAAGATACAAAGAACAAGTACGCTCTTATAGACATAAACATCCAGAAAAATCGAATTATGCCATACACATTTTGGAACAGAACCACCCAATGACACCTCAAAGCAACATTAAATTCTTAACATTTTTACAACAAAAGTCACAAATTAGACATTTTAAAAGCTTTTGAAATATACAAACATAAACGCACAGTACCTTTAGTGAATGAACAAACTGAGCTTAGTAATTCTCCTTTATTAGAAGTGTTAGATATTTAGTTTTGTATGTATTGTATCTAGTTACCTATTTTCTGTATTTATCCTTAGCAAACGTGTTTGTTTATCAATCTTATCTGCCTTTGATAATGACATTTGATGTCGAAACAATATTGTCAGGTTATAATTTAATAAATACTGTGAAACATTTGATTATTATCTTTATTTATTTCATGATTATGGAGTTCCACAAAGTAAGACTAGAAACAATAAATAAAAAAATTATATTTACTTACTACTTTTTACCGTTTCTAATTAACAGTAGAATGAAATTGTTATCTTAACGTTTATTAACATTAACGACAATCGGGATAATGAATTCGTAAATTATACTTCTTCGGCATACAAGATGTTAATATATTATATTAATATCATTTATGAAAGTAGATAGTACAAGATTTTATTAATGGTTTCATGTGTAACAGTCATTCATCATTTTATTGAACGCTGGAAGTATATCCGCCCATACAATACATAATAACTTGTAGGCTAATTTTTATTTATAAACATGCCGCTAAATAAATTTTAAAAATTAAATATTTGTGTCAAATTAATGAAGTAATTATTTAACACGCTTAAAGATACATGCAATAAATAACAAGTAATAAGAGTTATAGACAATTATAAATAAACACAAATTTTAAATTTAACCAACCGATTAATTATCATGAATATGGTTCATGTTTTTTAACATACGTAAATAGATATGATTGGTATCTATAGTAATTATGTAATTAAAAAAAATAAACTATATGGTGCAAAGGACCATTAGTATTATAAATATAAGTAGCGGTGTAATAAGAATGTTTTACAAAACATTAGTTAAACTTCTTGGTAAAGTTGTGTAGAGGATAATTGAAGTTTATTTGCAGATAGAAATCTGATTTTTATTTTAGATTTAAATATCACAAACGACCCATGATATTTTATTCATTTTAGAATTTTTAGCATTACTTAATAGCCTGCAAATAAAGTAAAATATATTTAGTCCTTAACGGTCCTCAATATTGATATGATTATTGTCTATGAAAGAATTTATTAGTTATAACAATATATTTGTAACTGTTCAATATCCCTGTCTAGTGGTCAGTGACGCCGGAACCTAGGTGCTCATGTTGCCAAAGCCAAAGCAATACCAATCGTATTTTTGGTATTGCTCAGCAATACAATTTCACTCAATTCTAACTATACCTAAGTATTTCTATATTTTATGTTATATTTTTTTACGAAATTAAAAATCGTTTCACAAAAGAGTTATTGCATTCTTTCACAGATTGTTTGTTGGATTATTTCACAGATGGGATAAATCGCGCAATAGATATAAAAGAAACGAAACAGTGAGTTTCAGTGAGGTTCAACGACAACAAACGCCACTACGTTGGTTGTTGCACTGAAAATTTTGTGTCTTTGCAAATGTGTGATTGGCTGCTATCTGTGAAACCTTGTGTTGTACATTTTCTTGTATTCGTTGCTTTTATTTCATTCTATGCCATCCTGATGAGCACTAATAAGTGCGAAACACGTGTGGACTGCTGCAACTCTCTTTTTCTTTGCATCTATTGCGCAATATCCAATGATTATAACCTTTCTTTGCAAGTAGAGTTCAGCAATACCAGTCATTTTACACTTCCTTGGCCACTGCTATTGGTACAATAATAATTTATTTTACATTTATTGCGAGAAAAGTTAGACTACATTGATTAATGATAATAAAAGAAAATGGATGAGAAATGGGGAGAACATGGAGGAATTCTTTTCCTTGGTCACAAATACAATATTCAGCTGATAAGTGAGCTACAACTGATAATTACTAATTTCGCGTAATGTAATGAGGCCAGATCGAATCAAAACACATAATTATCTTTAGAATGATTTTCCCGAATGAATGGAATAAGGCATCTCTTAATACATTCACTTAGATGGGCTTCCTGATTGATGACTATTCGTGAAGAACAGAAGAAGGATTTCAAAATCCCAGAAGGAGTTATTTCCAACCACATTACTTTTTCTTGAATTTTAATATTATCAGATGCTGCAACAGAGTCTTTGGTATAAAATCCCCCGATCGCAGTAAAGTAATTTTCATCATCCAAAATTTAAAAAAATCTGTGAATTTCTCTAACTTGCATCTGCACCTTGGCTGTGCCTTGGCCGACTTTGTTGCTGTTGCTCAGATCTATTAAGCACTTCGATCTTCTTTCTGTATTTCATCCGGGATTTACTCTGAAGGGCCCTGATAATATGAGACTGGTTGCACTTGAATTGTTTCGCTAATTTTCTGTTTCATATTCCACATTTCCTATTAAACTGTTCTTCCAAACGACAAATGTTAGATTTTATCATCTTCAGCGCTTTTCGGACAGAACCTGACTTGCGAAAAGACGCAGTTTCTTCTTGCCATCGTTTAATGTATCGATATATTGTCGATTTTGGTACTCTTTCTTTCATAAAATGATCTGCAACAAACCGTTTTACTTTTTCAATATGATCATCACAATACGCGTACACTCTCGAAATGCGACTGGTATGAACCATAATGCCCATAACGAACCATAATGATTTCTTTAACATTTGTTATAAGTAAACCAAACTTTACATGTCAAGAGAATTCATTGGACCGTTTATCAATAGCAGAGCAAAAGAAAACTAGTCTCAAACTTTAAACATCACCCGTTACTAAACAAATAAATATGTTCGTTCTTCCTATCGAAATTCTTATTAAATACTTAAATATTATGCAAAAAATAATTATTATTAATTTATTCTGACAATGAACTGCTTTATTGATATGGTTATTAAAAGAATTGACAGAATTAATAGATATATGGCCGGTTTCACAAAGCTTGATTAAACACTGATTAACTTAATTTTGATTCAATTTGAAATCTAGAAATATAGTTAGACAAAATTCTGGTCTGTTAAATCTCAGTCAATGAAATTTCTTAATTTCAAATTTAATGACAATTAAGTTAATCAGAACTTAATGAAGCTTTGTGAAACCGGCCAATAAGCTAATAAACACAATTACTATTGTGTGGAGGGACGGATTTGTTGATCAACGAATGCATTTAATAGTCGCCAAGAACGCATTCGGTAAAGTCTTCACACTCCCAACAATAAGCTGTCATTTCATCAACTGTTATTTCCTTTGTTTTGACATGACCAACTACTATTAAATGTACACATTATGGCCTTCTCAAGCGATCCGGATCGTGGCGCCCTCTATGCAATTTATCTTAGGTCATACAACTTTTGGTTTATTTAACCATGGTAACATTTAATAGTAGTTGGTCATGGTTTTGGCAAGTGACCACTGTGAAAATAATTGTGTCAGTAGCCAGCCTGGGTGGACTAGTGGTTTGCAGGTTTGCTTTATAATCCAAGGGTCGCAGGTTCGATCCCAGGCCGAGCTTAAAATTAAAAACATGCCTTCTTCTCGTATAGGAAGTTAAACTGTAGGTCCCGTGTCAATGCGATGTTTGGCACGTTAAAAATCCCTACTGAAGGTCCCGAATTCTCCCCAAATTCGGCTAAATTTTATTAGGGTCGGCCAAATGATCATAGCAATCGGTGCCATGAGGTACGAAGGATGCTCCGCGATCCTGATTCCTCGCCCAACAATAAATAAATAAATAAATTGTGTCAGTGAGGATCACGTGCTACTTGGGGTAAGTTCGGCATTCAGATCTATTTAACTCGAAGAGCTCGGTTTCCATGGTATCCATTATTGCAAATAATTGTAACTATGACAATAGAGCTTTTGGAGCAAAAAGAGTTACAATGCCGAACTTACTCTTGAAGGTAAAGTTGATTCCTCAAGTTGATTCAGGGCCGTCTTAACAAAAACCGCCCCCCGGAGCTAACTCAATTTGGGGCGCTCCCCTTCCTGATAATTGAATACTAATTATAATGCAATATAAACAAATTAAAATAGAAAAAGAAAGACAATAAGAAATCGGGAATAAGAAAATCCTTAGCTGTTTCCTGCCCAAAACAGGAAAAGTGAAAAAGTTTTAAATAAACGAATAGTAAACGATTGATAACAATTCATATTTTAAATTTTATTTACAACAATAAGTATAATTTTTAATTTATTTAAATTTAGTTCGCTATTTGCTAAACACCCTTACTAAACACAATTACGCATATAATGTGCTTAAACAGCTTTTTATCGTTTAATATGAATTTCTATTCTCAAAAAATTTTCTTTTTTTTTTGAAAATTTTCTTTTTTTTCTCCGCTCGGCGCCCCCACCCCCTGAGCTAAGCGCCACTGGGCTACAGCTCCATTAGCACAAATGTTAAGCCAGCCCTGTTCATTGTAAGTTTTTTTTATATAACTTTAGACCGAAGAATATGAGTTCCAAAGTTCTGGGTTCTTCATTAATCTGTAGTCTTAAACTAAGATGTGAATGAATGAATGTCAACTTATTTAATTCTTAACAAATAGAAAGTATTTTCTCTTATGCAGTCAAATCTGGAAATGCACTGTATAAACTTAAATTATTGGAACGCGCTAATAAATATAGATGGCGTTGTAGAACATCAAGATGTAGAGACCCTTACATATATTTATATAAGAGTTGACCAGACACAAATGTCATCCGTGGCATTGGATCCAAAACAAATGAATTCTCATGACAGAGTCACTAATTAATTGCCATGAGAATTCATTTGTTTTGGATCCAATGTACGGATGACATTTGTGTCTGGTCAACTCTTATATAAATATATACAGGGTCTCTATCAAAATGTCTTCGATATGCGGTACTTGATGACGTAATTTTTAGCGATTGCTTTTGCTGTGTTGTATTTTAATGGTGATTGTAATTTTGACATATTACATTTAATATTCGTGTTAATATTTATTATAATTTTAGATAGAATATTTAAACTTTTGAAATGTCAGTAAAACGGAATTGTCATTCATATATTTCTCTCAATAATATGTTTACCTACTGTACTGGTGATCATACATATTGCAACAGAGCCAGCACAGCCTACCACATAATTTCTTTTAACAAAATACCGTGAAAGTGTATTATTTTAGTGTAGATTTTTAGCGCGTTCCAATAAATAAGAAAATAAGTTGTTTGTATTTGCTAATTCAAGAGCACAGGCCACATCTAGGGGAAATGTTCCATTCCTTATTTTGACCCCGGAAAATCATCATTACAATCTGGTTACAAAAATTGTCACCAAATCAATAAAGTGACATTGTAAACAATCAAGTCAACGAGTTCAGAGTTTCAATTTAACTTGGTACGAATTATAAATAAACGTAATATAATGATACTAATATTCGTGTGAAAATAAACTGATCCAACAACTAACCTTTTTTATTATTTTCATTTCTACCAATACGAAGAATGAAAAATTTCAAAAAATTCACGTTCAGATCTTGTACCAACTTGATGACAGACAAATATGACCTTGAATTGACAATATTTAGAAAAAAACACTTTATAACGAGTGATTATAAACTCTCGACATCTCAGTTGTTGTGAAAATTAAAAACTCATGTGTATAATACCAGAAAATAATAACAACTGTCACTGTCAAGGACTCGGATTATTTGTATAATTTTCTGATGTTATAATACACATGAGTTCAAAATTTCAAAGGCACCTTTGATGGAGTTACTTTTAGCTCATACTATATACAGTGTGGGATTAAAGTATGGAATATTAAAAAAAAAGCGAACTCGACCGGTTTTTTTAAAAACGCTGAAACACGTCGATTTTGTTTTTTAATAATACACATTAATATGTGCGATTCACCTTCCGACTTTCTTTTGTTTCTAAGTTATGACGTCATCACAAAAAAATTTAAATGACAATATAGATTTTTTATAGTGGAATCCGATAGTGATTTTTCTTCTCTTTATGATCATGCAAAAAAAATCATAAGGTTGCATAACAAAAATTCTGAGAAAAATCGAGCTGAACATTGTAAATGTATGTTAGTTATGACGTCATCACAAAAAATTTAAGTGACAATATAGATTTTTAGTAGTGGAATCCGATAGTGACTTCTCTTCCCTTTATGATCATGCAAATAAATCATAAGGTTGTATAACAAAAATTCTGAGAAAAATTAATCTGATATATTGATACCATAATATCAATAAAATGTTCAGATCGATTTTTCTGAGAATTTTTGTTATGCAACCTTATGATTTATTTGCATGATCATAAAGGGAAGAGAAGGCACTATCGGATTCCACTACTAAAAATCTATATTGTCATTTAAATTTTTTGTGATGATGTCATAACTAACAAGCATTTACAATGTTCAGCTCGATTTTTCTCAGAATTTCTGTTATGCAACCTTATGATTTTTTTGCATGATCATAAAGAGAAGAAAAATCACTATCCGATTCCACTATAAAAAATTTATATTGTCAGTTAAATTTTTTTGTGATGACGTCATAACTTAGAAACAAATGAAATGGAATTGGATATTTCTTGTTTAATCCAACACCTCTGCTGCATATTTTCAGTGTACGTTTTTAAAAGAATTATACGTTATTTAGTGTAAGTTTACGTTCACGTCATTACTAAATTATGACGTCAGACCATGCGCTGTTGCCATATGGAATTGGATGTTACTTGTTTGGTCCAACTGCTGCATATTTTCAGTGTAGGTTTTTAAAAGAATTATTCTCTTATGAACAATATGACTTGGTTCATTCCCATCCATCCCTCCATCATCCCTTGTCTTAGATGGTCATTCTTATAGTATACGAATCCAATTTGTCGTAAGACAATGGATAAAGAGCTTTTACTTCCTTCATACATGAAGTTGGATTTCAATTTTTTTTGCCAAGATATTAAGTGATACATGTTCTCCTGTATCCAAATGTGGTATATCAATTGAAAAGCACAGCCACACACATAACGTCAGGTACTGTAGCGAGGGTTTAACACTAAATGTAGTGTTAGGGCTACATATATCTCTTGTAAGAGTTAATAAAATGCAAGTAGTAACTTTTATGAGATATTTATTTTTATATTATATGACTTGTTTATTATTGTTGCCTAGTACCATTCCGTATCTACGCAATGAATGCAAGTTGTGAGCCATTCACAAAATTACCCCGCCCGGTCTGAAACGATGGTAATACATGAAAAGGAAAAAATACGGAATAGTATTTTGGAGAAAAAATGGAGTATTTTAAAGGAACTGGAATAAAGTTGTAAAATGCTCCAGCTACAAAAACTCCACTAGGTAGTATACAATAAAAAACTTAAGTTAACTAACAATACGGAACTTGCGACGGCAACTCTTGGAACCTGTAAACAGAAAGAAAAAACAGAAAAGTGTTCAAATTTTCAAAGTCAACAGATAAAAGGTTTTCAAAAGATGCCTTCGCGTAGCATTTGAAATCAGTTCATTGTTGGCTTAACATTATAAAGTAACTAATCTAAAAAAAATGCAGGGTTTAGCCTATCTAAAGAGATAGGGCCAGTGTGATTTTCTAAAGTGGCGTATTTAACTGTCCGTCCTAACACTTTATAGGGGCCTAAGTAACTGTCTTTCATGCCCAGAGTGTGCGTGTCATTACGAACGTACACGTGTGTGCAGTTGGTCAAGTCGCTGGGGACGAAGGACTGAGAGGAATACGTTTTTGTAAAAAAAATGCTTCTGCTTCCTCATACGACGTTTGAGATTGGCTATGAAATTAGGGAGGTTCATGTCGTTAGCCAGTTGTTCTTCTTCAAAGAAATCTCCAGGTAGTCATAAAGGGGTAGCATACAGGGTTTCTGCAGGAGAAACATTAACTTGCGATTTCAGTGTTGCACGTAAGCTCAAGAGAATCCAAGGGAGATTCGTTAACCAGGAGGAAGTTCCTGTGGTTTGAATGGATTGCTTGAGTGTCCGATTAAAACGTTCGATAACCCCCTGACTAATCGAATGGAAGGCCGTGCATTTGACGTGTTTAATTCCCAACATGGCCATGAAGTTGATCCATGCATGAGAAAGGAATATTCTTGCATTGTCCGTGGTGAGATACTTGGGAATTCCAAAGCGGGACACCCACATGTCTACAAATGCAGTGATTACTGACTCCACAGAAGAATCCTTCAGAGGAATTGCTTCCGGCCACCTACTGTAGCGGTCAATAATGGTAAGGAGGAATTTATAACCTCCCTAAGAAGGAAGGTGTACTAGGTCGAGATGGACCTTAGTAAAACGTTCATCTGGTTCTACAATAGATTGTAGAGGGGTTTTCGTATGACGCCGAACTTTATGTTTCTGACATTCAGCACAAGATATGACCCACTTCTGAATATCGTGGTGCATAGATGGCCACAGATATCGCTGACTAATGAATCTTTTAGTAGCACGGATGCCAGGATGGGCGATGTTGTGTAGTTGTTGGAATAAGGGATACCTAAATTTGAGCGGGATATAGGGTCGTGGTTGGCCTATACTAATATCCACCCAGAGGTTTGATTTGTTGGCAGTTTGAAGGGAAATGAATTGAAAGTTACTACGAGATCGGAGCTGGTTTAACTCGGGATCTTGTTCTTGAGATAGAGCGACTTCGTCGTAATTAAGATCTGGTCCAGTGACGTTATTAAGATTAACTCTTGTCAGAGCGTCCGCCGGAATATTCTCTTGACCTTTGACATATTGGAGGTCAGTCGTGAATTGAGAAATAAACTGTAGTTGTCGAAACTCACGTGGTAAATATTGATCACCATTATTTTTGATCGCCGTACACAAAGGTTTGTGATCCGTTAAGATTTGAAAGTCTCTGCACTCAACGTAGTAACGAAACTTCTTTAAAGCAAAGTATATTGCAAGAAGTTCCCGAGAAAAAATACTGTACTTTTGCTCTGTGGTGGTTAACTTCCGGGAACAGAAAGCTAGTGGTTTCCACATGCCATCTTCAAACTGTTGTAATACTCCAGCTATAGTGGAAGACGAACTGTCTGCAGCTATACTAAGAGGGTTATTAATTCGCGGATGTACCCATAAAGTAGCGGTAATCAAAGCATTCTTCGCGTGCCTAAAGGCTTCTATTTGCTCATGATTTAACTGGACAGGCTTTAGCGAAGCTTTACCAGGAATAACTATAGAGGTTAAAGGTGCCAAAATTTTCGCACAGTTTGGTACAAATTTATGGTAATACGAAATTAAGCCAATAAAATTGCGGAGTGCTTTCTGACTTGAAGGCAATGGGTAATCAATTATAGCCTGGACTTTGGAAGCCATTGGTTTGATACCGCGTGTATTAACGTGATGTCCTAAAAAATCGAGCTCATTGACTCCAAAGAGACACTTTGGTAGGTTTATAATTAGGCCATTGTCTTTTAATCGGGAAAACACTTGGTGTAAATGTTCAACATGTTGTTACTACCGTAAGTTTAGTTGTCAAATTGTCTAGTTTAGCTTCTAATGCAGGAGTAGCTAAAGGTTGTGGTGCCTTTTTCATAGAATAAATTAAATCTAATTTTTCTACAAAGGATATTAACGGTAAGTCATTGGAATTTAAGGACTGAATCTTAAGTTCTGATGGTAGTTTAGCTATTAAAAAGTCTTTGGTTAATTCCTCAGTTAAATCGAGATCGATTGCCAATTTTTGAATGGTAAAAAGTAGTTCATTGACACTACCAGAGAATTGAAGAGTCTCCAAAAGATTATTAATTCGAGATTCTCGTGGTCCTAGGACAAATTTTATCACTGCCCGTTTCAAGGTAGTGTATGGTCGTTGCCTAGTGGGGTTAATGGTCATGTCGCGATGAGCTCCTAAAACGTCGAAAGGTAAGTTTAGTGTTAATAAGTTATATTTGGCGAGCTCATTGTTGATCAGCATACGAGTAAAGTATTTTTCCACTAAAATAAAATACAGGTCGATATCGTTACTCGTCAAAACTGGAAATGGAACTTTGACAGTCGTCATTTGAAATATTAAATAAGTAAGTAAAAATACTTATCGGATGAGAAGGAGCACTAGTTTCGGTTCCAACGGTCACCTCCAACCAGCCACGACAAGTGACGTAAGCGAAGCAGGTAGCAGTATCTCACGATGGCAGGAGTCGAGTAGTAGCTGATGACAGATGATGAAAGGAGAACTAGCGGTTGTTCACCTGAAGAATTCAGTGCAGCAGGCAAAGACCAGTACTGTTAAATTCTTCTTCAGGAACGTCGGGATCACCAAATGTAGTGGTGGTTTAACACTAAATGTAGTGTTAGGGCTACATATCTCTTGTAAGAGTTAATAAAACGCAAGTAGTAACTTTAATGAGATATTTATTTTTATATTATATGACTTGTTTATTATTCTTGTTGCCTAGTACCATTCCGTATCTACGCAATGAATGCAAGTTGTGAGCCATTCACAACAGTACTTACTGTTCTTATATATGTATCTCATAAATTTCATTGCTAATATTTGCCTCTACCGAGGATCAATGTCTGTAGTTTTTTCGATTTCGTTTTCTCTTTGGACTGGAAACTTCTTCCGCAGATGAAATGTTGGAAACAGTCTTAAGATATATTCTCAGTGCTCAGTGCTAAACTCTCTAGAATTCTATTCAGTTAATGCAATTGTAAATACAAAATAGGTAACAAACTATATTGTAAACCGAACGAAAACACAAGAAATAAATTTGACAATACAGCGTGTCGCTTACACAGGTGTACCAACCTGTTTTTCTGTTGAAATAAATGTGTATTTTCTCATTAAATTAACAAATTACGTTTTGGTTTAAAAACCTACTAGGATAATGGGCCCTACGGGCCTAAGCACTTAAGTATGATAGAAATAGCATTTATCGATTTTTTTTAAAGTAGGTCAGTATTTACATGACCTACATAAATCTCCAATCGATTCTCTATCGATAGAGCACATATTAGTACCAAATAACACTCAATAGCACTAAATAGTACGATAGAATCAGCATTTTCGGTCGTGCATTATCCTCGGCAAATTACGCGTCGAATGATCACAAGCCCATCTCTCCAGCACTTATAGAACGCGAGAATGGGGCTCGGACACACATACAAATCAACTTTAGTAGTATTGGATTTGTATTTATTCTATAAATAAATGTATAACGGCCATATTCACCATTGTTAGTTAAATAAATAACAGGCTGTTAAATGCTTAACAAGCTGTTAGTGTATTCACCATTCAAATTTACCATCTAACAGTCTGTTAAAGTTTAAGTTAAAATAACAGGGCAAAATTCAGTAGTTAACTCCATAACAGTCTGATAACTGTAAACTGTCAAATAATTTTAAAGCAACAGAATATTGATTTAATCTTGATTTATCGAAAAATTTAGGAATTTGGTTAATAGCTGAATTGTTAAATGCTAGAACAAAGTAGTAAATAAATTATCTACCTAAAAAACAAACGTTAAATGTGAATATTTGGATTTTAGAATGGAAGTAGTGGATTTTCATCCTTTGCTATCATCTTCTGATGATAGTGATTATGAAGAACGGCGTCCCAGGCAATTGAAGTCTAGCCTTCAATTGCCTAGAGGCTAGACTAGATTTATTTGAAATTGATGATACAGAATTTAGAAAAAGGTTTAGAATGAATAAGATGACTGTGCAACGACTATCAGAAATGTTGGAAGCGATTTTGGAACCTACGAATAATCTAAATCATCCCATATCAAAAATTAATCAGATTCTAATATGCTTAATATTTTATGCAACAGGCACTTTTCAGGTTAATATTAGAGATTTATTCAATGTCTCGCAGCCTACAGTGTCTAGAATTGTGACAAAAGTAACTCGCTGCATAGCTCAACTGCGCTCAAATTTTATTAAAATGCCTCGAACAGACGAAGGAAAGAGCAGGGCTGTACTAAGATTTTACAACATTGTTGGATTTCCTGGAGTAATAGGAGCTTTAGATTGTACACATATTAAAATTCAATCTCCAGGTGGTGTAAATGCAGAAGTGTACAGAAATAGAAAAGGATGGTTTAGTATTAATGTACAGGTGGTGGGAAACTCTGCATTAATGATAATGATATCGTTGCTCGTTGGCCAGGTTCTGTCCACGACACAACAATATTCAACGACTCTATTATCAGAGCAAGATTCGAAAACCATGAATTTTCTCCATACTATCTTCTTGGAGATAGTGGATATCCGTGTAGGTTATATTTATTAACACCATTATTTAATCCCAACAATGAACCTGAAAGGAGATATAATACAGCACGAATTCGTACTAGAAATCCTGTGGAAAGATTGTTTGGTGTATGGAAGGGGCGTTTTCCTTGTCTGTATATGTATTGGAATGAGAGTTAAAACTGTACGTGCAAGTGAAATTATTGTGGCAAATGCCGTTCTACATAATTTGTGCATCGATGAAAATGACAGGCGAAGACTTTAATGAAGAATATGATTTCAATAACGAGAACATGATGGTACATGGCGCTCTTCATCAGGGGAGGCAGGATAACACTGCCGTAAGAAGTGCATCATTGATAACCACTGTTTTTAGCTAATCTTCTGGTTTTCATTGTCGAATTTTTTACATTTCAATAAAATTAATATTGCAAAATTAATTAATATTTATTATACAATAATTACAATTTAACTACTTAGTACCTATATAATATAATTAACAATAATAAACATTATTTAATAATTAAATATTTAGCTATAAACACAACAAATTCAAAATTAAAAATAAATAGACGTCAGAAATGAGATGTATCCCTATCCTTTTCTACTTAATAAACTTTGCAACTCCAGATTTCTTATTTCTAATTCTAAACGTTCCTTCTCTTTTATAATTTCTTTAATTTCATTGTCTATTTGCTTCCCTTTTAAATTCTCCAGTTCTGCTTTCTCAACAATTTCAAGAATATCGATTTTCTTTTTGAGAATATCACAATATTCAACTTTCTGCGTTGCAGAAGATAAATGAGCTTTTCCTTCATTTCTCGTAGTATTCTTTGCATTTCTTTGAATGGATGTTATAGATTGTTTGGGGTGTTTTAGTGGAGGCTCACTGGATATTGTCAAATCATCTTCTTGTACAACATATAGTGATTGCTCAGTAGCAAATATTTTATCATTATTAATCTCTACTAATGTATTTGTGTAAAAATTGCCACTGATGTCATGAATGACATCTTCCATAATATTGTTCTTGTCACTGTTGCAGTCAAAATCATTATCGATTGAAAAATAATTTTGAGATAACATACTTAAAATCTTTTCATCAGTAGTTGTAACGCTTGTGCTTGTTGGTCCTCCTCCCGTCTTAAATATCTCGACTTTCTCATCTGATTTATTTTTTTTTTGTAGTTTTTTTCATTTGTTCATATGCCATGCAAATTTGAGTATCAGTCCGTAATCCGCTGGTTTGCATTGCGTTGTACGCCTTTGCAATGTTTTCGCAACATTCGAGCTTTTGCTTGTTAAAAACTGCATTGGTTTTCTTGTTTTCAATAATTTTTAAATTTTGCTCAACTAAAGATAAAATACATTCTTTTTCACGTTCTGTGAAATTACGTGAACTCTTTTTTCGTGTGATTTTCGTATAGTCGTATCCCTCTATAATCATAAGAAATTACATATACATAATTATTAAAATCACTTCAAATTAATAACTTTATACTTATAGGCCAAGAGCCAGTAACATATTTCGAGTTGTCATTTCAACAGTCGTGGAAATTTGGGTACTAAATCTTATATACCTGCTGAACACCAAAAGTAAATTCTGGAAGCCCCCTGCGGCCGGGTTATACCACCCCAACATTACTAAGAGGGTGAAAAATAATATTCTCTCTCTTACCCGCAGGCCGCTATATAACTGTCTCGCTCGCACTAACATGTAAACCTACATATACCTACTTTATTTATTGTGTCAAGATATCAAGACTTTTAAAATAATACAAATGCCACTTTTTTAAATCAACATTTACAGCGTTTGGCAACATTTAGAAGGGAAGGAAATGTTCTGGCAATATTTTTTATATATAAAGAATACTATCGAAAGTAACCTCCTGAAATTTCATGACTGTTACTTTAAATAAATTGAATCTTATTTCTCACCCTCTTAGTAATTTTGGGGTAGTATCCCGGCCGCAGGGGGCTGCCAGAATCTACTTTTAGTGTTCAGCAGGTACATAAGATTTAGTACCCAAATTTTCACGACTGTTGAAATGACAACTCGAAATACGTTGCTGGCTCTCCGTCTATTACATTTTAATTATTTTATTTTTAGCAAGAACTGCTTTATTTAACTGATAATTTATTATTTTCTGTTTGTCAAATTTGTCAAAACAATAGCAATAGTAAAACATGAAATAAATAAAGATTATTAAAAGTTTCACAGTTTTATTAAAATATACCTGACAATATTGTTTCGACAGCTATGCTGTCATTATCAAAGGTAATATAATTATAAACAAACACGTCGCTAAGGTAGATACAAAATAGGTAACTAGATAAAATAATAATAATAATAATAAAAATTAATAATAAAAATCATAATTAAACATCTAATACTTCCAGTAACGGAGAATTACTGAGCTCAAGTTGTTCATTCATTAAAGGTACCCTGAGTTTGTGTTTGTATATCTCAAAGGCTTCTAAAATGTCTAATTTGCGTTTGTTATTACAAAAATGTAGGAATTTAATATTATTTTGAGGAGTCATTGTGTGATTTTGTTCTAAAAGGTGTTTGGCGTAATTCGATTTTTCAGGATGTTTATTTTTGTAATGACGTACGTGTTCTTTATATCTTATGTCAAAATTTCGAAGTGTTTGTCCAATATATACCGAACTACAAAAAGAACAATTTAAACGGTAAATGCCCGATTTCATGATATCATGTGTTCTGTCTTTAGCATTAAATAAAAATGAAAAAGTGTTAGTGTTGGTTTTGAATGTTATTTTATAATTGTTGGTTTTTCTTAGTATATGTGCAATTTTTTCTGATATTTTGCCAAAATATGGTATAGATATGTAATTTGTGTCTTCTGTTTGATTGTCAATGGGATATATTCTTTTGATAGCTAACCTATAATCTTTTTGTTTAATTAAAGTGTCAATCATGTTCGGATTATAATGATTTGCATGTGCTAGTTGTTTAATGGTTGATATCTCTTTGCTAAAATCTGATTTTGTTAGTGGAATAGTTAAAGCTCTGTGTACTAATGATCTGTATGCTGCTATTTTATGTGTATTGTGGTGACAAGATTCATTTGGTATTGTTATGTCTGTTTGTGTTGGTTTTCTGTATATGGAAAATTCAAAAAGATTGTCTGCGTTAATCTTGATATTTAAGTCTAGAAAGTTTATAGCCCTGTTTTGTTCTGTTTCTAGTGTAAATTTTATATTAGGATGGATATTGTTTATAAGAATTAAAAATTCATTGATAACCTCAAAAGAACTGTCAAAACAAGCTAAAATGTCATCAACATAACGAAACCAGAAGATAATGTGTTTAGAGAGGTTTAATTCAAATATTCGATCTTCAAACTTGTCCATAAATATGTTAGCTAATAGAGGACTTAGAGAATTACCCATAGGTAAACCATCCTTTTGTAAATAAATTATGTTATTAAAAGTGAAATAATTTTGACTTATACAAAGGTCAAATAATTGAATTAACTCTAACCTTTTAACTAATTCTATATTACTATTGATCAAGAAACTATCTAATAAAGGAATACATTCTTGTGGTGGTATTCTGGAGAACATGTTGCAAATATCAAAACTAACAAGTTTTGAATGTGGTGGAAGATGTATGTTTTGCAGCTTATCTACTAATTCTAATGAATTTCTAACAGAGTATTTCGATTTGTAACCTATCGTGTTAATAATCTGGTTCAGTTTTTTGGATAAAATGTGATTAGGTGCATTGATGTATGATACAACTGGTCTTATTGGCATATTCTGTTTGTGGGTCTTCACTAATCCATACAGTTTAGGTATTTGTGGGTTTTTATTAATTATTTGTTGCTTTTCTAATTCTGAAAAGCAGATATTGCAGTTTTCTAAACCTTGTTTTATTTCTTTTTGGAATTTTGTGGTTGGGTTTTTGTTTAACGTTTCAAAATTTTCTTTATTAATAAATTCATTAACTTTTTGTATGTAAATATCTTTAGAAAGAATTACCAAAGTGCTACCCTTATCTGCTTTAACAGAAATTAGATTGTTCTCTGTGATTTTCTGTTTTATAGATTGAAGAAGTGATATGTTAGATGTGTTGTACATTTTGTCCTGTTTCAAAGACATCTCTTTTAATAAATTCGAAATTTGTAATTTAGCATAGTTATTATGATCTTTCTTAAGTATAGTTTCGCATTCAACGGCCAAAATTTCTTTTTTTTCGACAATATCCAATTACACAATATCCAATTTGACATCTTAGATTTTGACATTAGAGAAACCGTCAGTCACATTAAATTCAAAAAATACACCACACAGAAAAATAAACTTCATCGACTTGTACAACAAAAACGTACACTACAAAATAACCATAATTGTCAGAACACTGCTAACTTTTATCCTCGTTTCATAAACTTGTCGAATATAACATTCAATGACAGAGAAACACGATTTCTTAACAAAGGTTTCAAATTTTGTCCTTTTCCAAAATTAACCAACAAAATTAAAGAAATTTTGGCCGTTGAATGCGAAACTATATTTAAGAAAGATCATAATAACTATGCTAAATTCCAAATTTCGAATTTATTAAAAGAGATGTCTTTGAAACAGGACAAAATGTACAACACATCTAACATATCACTTATCTATAAAACAGAAAATCACAGAGAACAATCTAATTTCTGTTAAAGCAGATAAGGGTAGCACTTTGGTAATTCTTTCTAAAGATATTTACATACAAAAAGTTAATGAATTTATTAATAAAGAAAATTTTGAAACGTTAAACAAAAACCCAACCACAAAATTCCAAAAAGAAATAAAACAAGGTTTAGAAAACTGCAATATCTGCTTTTCAGAATTAGAAAAGCAACAAATAATTAATAAAAACCCACAAATACCTAAACTGTATGGATTAGTGAAGACCCACAAACAGAATATGCCAATAAGACCAGTTGTATCATACATCAATGCACCTAATCACATTTTATCCAAAAAACTGAACCAGATTATTAACACGATAGGTTACAAATCGAAATACTCTGTTAGAAATTCATTAGAATTAGTAGATAAGCTGCAAAACATACATCTTCCACCACATTCAAAACTTGTTAGTTTTGATATTTGCAACATGTTCTCCAGAATACCACCACAAGAATGTATTCCTTTATTAGATAGTTTCTTGATCAATAGTAATATAGAATTAGTTAAAAGGTTAGAGTTAATTCAATTATTTGACCTTTGTATAAGTCAAAATTATTTCACTTTTAATAACATAATTTATTTACAAAAGGATGGTTTACCTATGGGTAATTCTCTAAGTCCTCTATTAGCTAACATATTTATGGACAAGTTTGAAGATCGAATATTTGAATTAAACCTCTCTAAACACATTATCTTCTGGTTTCGTTATGTTGATGACATTTTAGCTTGTTTTGACAGTTCTTTTGAGGTTATCAATGAATTTTTAATTCTTATAAACAATATCCATCCTAATATAAAATTTACACTAGAAACAGAACAAAACAGGGCTATAAACTTTCTAGACTTAAATATCAAGATTAACGCAGACAATCTTTTTGAATTTTCCATATACAGAAAACCAACACAAACAGACATAACAATACCAAATGAATCTTGTCACCACAATACACATAAAATAGCAGCATACAGATCATTAGTACACAGAGCTTTAACTATTCCACTAACAAAATCAGATTTTAGCAAAGAGATATCAACCATTAAACAACTAGCACATGCAAATCATTATAATCCGAACATGATTGACACTTTAATTAAACAAAAAGATTATAGGTTAGCTATCAAAAGAATATATCCCATTGACAATCAAACAGAAGACACAAATTACATATCTATACCATATTTTGGCAAAATATCAGAAAAAATTGCACATATACTAAGAAAAACCAACAATTATAAAATAACATTCAAAACCAACACTAACACTTTTTCATTTTTATTTAATGCTAAAGACAGAACACATGATATCATGAAATCGGGCATTTACCGTTTAAATTGTTCTTTTTGTAGTTCGGTATATATTGGACAAACACTTCGAAATTTTGACATAAGATATAAAGAACACGTACGTCATTACAAAAATAAACATCCTGAAAAATCGAATTACGCCAAACACCTTTTAGAACAAAATCACACAATGACTCCTCAAAATAATATTAAATTCCTACATTTTTGTAATAACAAACGCAAATTAGACATTTTAGAAGCCTTTGAGATATACAAACACAAACTCAGGGTACCTTTAATGAATGAACAACTTGAGCTCAGTAATTCTCCGTTACTGGAAGTATTAGATGTTTAATTATGATTTTTATTATTAATTTTTATTATTATTATTATTATTTTATCTAGTTACCTATTTTGTATCTACCTTAGCGACGTGTTTGTTTATAATTATATTACCTTTGATAATGACAGCATAGCTGTCGAAACAATATTGTCAGGTATATTTTAATAAAACTGTGAAACTTTTAATAATCTTTATTTATTTCATGATTATGGAGTTCCACAAAATAAGGCTGGAAACAATAAACAATAGTAAAACAATTTGAAAAAGTTAAATTGTTTTTTAAAAATATTGCCAACAATAATTTAGTTACTTTTTACTGACTGTTTGTTAACTGTCACTGGAAATGTAATGGTGAATATAAGATTTTAATAACAGTCTGTTTGTTACCAGCTAGTTAAGTGACACAATGGTGAATATGGCCGTAAACGGTGTATACCTATAGTTCTATTTTTCACAGCAACTGAGATGTCGACAGTTTATAATCACTCGTAGTTTCGCATACTATCGTCTCTTCCATTTCAGTTGAGGTCTATGACAATCCACTACGCCACTGTTAGTATTCATAGTAATTTAACGCTCTCACTTGTTCACGTTGGTAACTCTGGCTTTCACTATTATTTTGAATTGGAGGTTATGTTTATTTTTGAAGTAAATAAGATGAGATATGAAAAGTTAATAGTAGATACTTTTATATATTATTGTAACAATTTACGTTTTCAGTTAAATCGTATAAAATGCCTTCGGCAAAGAATACGAGATCTAGGAATAAATTATTAAAGATAGAAGTTGGCTCAAGTTCGGAAAGTGAAAGTGAACATGAACTTTTGCATTATGCTAAAGATAAAGTAAAACTCATGAAAGAAGTTCTAAAACTCATAAAACCAAAAAAGATTAAGTCTATGGCACCAGATTGTATAAAGGTAAATATCATTAACAAAAATAACGGCTGATCCTATGCTTACTTTATGTACTTTTAATTAAAACTGATCAATCTCATCTTAATTATATAACTAGAATTTTCTACAAAATGATAAACATCCTTAATGTCCCGTGAATCTTAATTATCATGATTCAGTTTTAATTGAAAGAATAAAGTATATCAATTTAAATTGAATCAATATTTTGTTCACACGTTCCCTAGTTTTATAAATAAATTAATATGTGAAACAAGGCTGGATGAAGAGATTTTTGCGTCCTGGACAGAGAATATTTATGTACAAATAACTGTTGGATAATTCAAAATATAATTAAGAATTTTTTGATACTTGACAATATCTCGGTTATTTGTGAAACTAGAGAAAACTTACATGTATGTTCTTCAGGCACCTTCTTTGAGCAGAAGACAACAGTGTTAACAGAATTTGGATAGGTTTATTGGATTTGAAGTTATGGTATATCACTTTGTTCTTTTTTAATAGAAATGATGGCTGTGACCTATTTAAGTTTCTTTTTCTTACCTTTTTAATGATATACATCATGTGGGGTCAATTGTTTATTTTATCATAAATTTTTTAAAAACATTAAAAAATGGTTTTTCATATCCTTCTGTTTAAATAAAAGTCATAGTTGGCTGTAACATATTTAAATAGAGCCTTTTCCCCTTTTTTTTAATGATATTTACTTTATCATATAGGGTCTAATTTCTTATTTTTATTGCTATCTTTGAATAACAAAGAAACAAATCAAGAGTAATATATTAGAACTAGCGAACACCTTTAAAAATTAAATTTACTTAATAGAATAATAATGTATAGGCCCTCCGTGGTCGAGTGGTAGAGATCCTACTAATTCTAGTTCAGAGGGACAGGGGTTCAAACCTCGGTTGCGACTGAATTTTAAAAATTCAGTACAATCGTATTTGAGCTCCTTAGAATAAGGTATGAAAGTTGTATAAGTGATAAAGTATGGGGGAGCGTAATGTACTTGCTACAGTAGCTCCTGACCTCCGTTGCACTCCCATAATAGTTAGTGTGGAACCCCGACACTGCAAATGTCGTAAAAGGGAAATCTATTATGTAATGTAATGTAGTAATAATGTGGATACGAACCTTAAAATTGTTTTCATAGCAAAAGAATGCTGCTTTTGTCAGGTTTTTTCTTCTCTTAAAGTAACAATTTGCACCATGTAATGGCGCTAGCTATCAGGACCACTCTGTAGGATATAAACTCCACACAAGCTCGTTATATTATATATGGATGTGTTATTTGGAATATTAGCAAATTATGGATTATCTAACAAACTAATAGTAATTACAAAAAATTACAACATTGAATAGAAATAAAAATTATTTAAGGCTGTTTTCCCAAGCGTATGAACTTTGTGTAGATTTTTCTCGGCTGCTATACGACCAATATTTTCTAAATTTTCAAATAGTGATGGTGTTGATGATACAAACGGATTTGTGGTCTCCATTTTTGCAAAAAATAATCTGTTAAAAAGTTATATAAGATTTTATTCAAACATAAAAAAAATAAAACCATAAATCGATCGGCCATTATTTAATTTTGATATTAAAAAAAATTTAATTTCGATAGCATTAATAATAATCATGAAAAACGTACACAAAGTTAGTACGAAAATTTTGCGATGCGAAGAAATTTCATAATGAAATGTGGTACAGAAGGAGTGTAGGTAGTTCTAGCAAGTATATACGTATCGCTCCATCCCGTTGTTTGAAGTATGCAATTTTTGATAAGGCGAACATGTGTAAATTGTTTCTTGGAGAAACGATTTATTTATTATTTTGTCTTGTGTGGCAGCAATAGTAATTATTGAAATATTTTTGGTAATAGTGAAAATTTGTTTAGAGTGCTCTGTTGAAATGACGAGAAAAAAGAGATGTACAAGAATAAAAAGTATACGATTAAGAGCAATTAGGTAAAAATATTTTATTTCATATTGTATCGCATTTTCCTTGTTTAAATGGAGCACTACACTGGTGAATCCGGTGAAGTATCAGTATAACAACTTACTGAACTGAAAAAACCACTGAATTTAATATAAAAACAGCAACACATTTTTTTGTTTCGTCAAATCATTTCGTTGCTTATGTAACAATAAATAAGGTCACCAGATTATCCTTAATTAATTATTAAAATTATTACTCTTTAATTAAAATTGTGACGGTATGAAATAAAACGTTATACGTCCGGTAAAGTTTTACAGTATTTCGTTTCGAAAGAAACATTTCATCTTACTACTGTAAAATCTTATTTACCGGATTTATAAATATACCGTATGATCAAAACAACAAACGATAGGCGTACGAGTAAATATGTAATTTTTCGATACAAAATTTTATAATTTTATTGCATGAATTGTACTATTAGTCTTATTAATAAAAATAATGAATAATAAATACTAGAGAGTGTTAAATAGGCAAATACAATTTATAGTTCAATGTAATGGCATTTAAATACCCATTGTCAATCGCTTCCTTTTAAAACTCATGAAAACAACCTTTGTTTTTGTAAGTCTACGTGGGGAATCAAAATCAAAAGTTGGAATCAAAAAAGCTATGGAATATCGACGAACGCAAGCAATAAGTGCTGAAGAACAATTATCGCTTTTAGTCAGAGATATAAAAAATTGTCCTAGTCATGTATTCGGTAAACATGATGCGTGTGAACCTTATTTCTGTACTGGGCCCAAAGAACAAGAAATTAATTTAGTGGATCAAATGAACGAATGTGGACTTTTGGACGACATAATTATTTGTGGAAATCGATTAGTTCAGAACGCTTACAGCCTTCTGTTAAATATGCTGAATCGTACAACTCTATTGTGTGACTTTGTATCCTGTATTATGGTATCCTATATTATTTGTTTTATCACATGGAAATAAATGCTATCTATATAAGTTGCAATTAAAAATTTATATAAATTTGTGTGGATAGGTTTTTAAACTTGAGAAATGCAATTTACTTTATTTAGAGATTAATTAAAATATTAATATCTCCCACGCAAAATAATGTTATATGGAATTTATCGAATTTTATAAAAACATTCCTCAATTAAAAAAATGAATAAGATAAAAATGCAACATTTGGTGCTTCTATATTACCATAACAATGAGCCGGTTATTGCAGTCCATGTGGAGTTGATAACGTGTCAAATTTAACACCTTATTACACAGCAGAACGAATCAAATGTTAGCTTTAGATATGAATTATCCCTCCCACTGTTAAAGCGTTATTGAAGTGTATCTATCCCTTTTACACTTATTTGTCAGTAATAGATAGAATGATTTTGACTACTAAACAGTGGTACGCCCATGTTATCTACGGATTCTTGCAAAGCGGTAAAACAGCCTTAAAGTAAATTTTAAAACTGTTATCCATTTCTGGCGACATATAAATTGCACCTCTCTACAACACTCCTAATTGAGTTCTGTATGTGTATATTTGAAATTGAGTTAATGCACTGTATAAATTCTGGCCTTAATTGATTGATGTATTATACAGGGTGTCCATTTAGTGCGGGATTCTTCTCCTATGCTTATACTATTAATTTTCTGGAAAATTTAAGATGGGGAATGTTAATGGGGTACCATGATGCATCTTTAGAAAACATCCTCGTGTATACAGGGTGTGTCACAAAAGTATAGCAAAAATACAGTTGATTTTTTTAAATAGAATACCCCGTATATTTTTACATATTTGAATTTAAGATAGAATTCTCTTTCTAACGATTTTTGGTTTTTTAATATCCATTGCAGCGTTGCCAAGTTATTCTTAAAAATGTCAGAAATCTGCTCGCTGTCTACCATAACGAAATAGGTTATTGTATTACTATTAAAACAAGTAAAATAAACGTATTTTGCAATTACGTAGTCCAGGGTTGTACCTAAATGACAGTGCTATTAAAGATTAATTATAATGTACAGGTTGTTTTTTATAAATGCTCGAAGTTTATACATTTCAACCATATTTTTTTCAATTTTTTAAATGGAACACCCTGTATATTATTTTATTTCTAAAGTGGTACATCAATTCTCTACACTTTTTGTGAATAAAGCCGTTATATACAGTGAAGCCTCGTTGATCCGAATCTACGTTAATCCGAAAACCACTATAATCCGGACCAGCAATTTATTTACATTGGGTTTATTGTAATCCGGATTTAAAGGTTTTGATAATCCGAACTTTAGAATTAATTGTTTTTATTCCTCAAGTTTTGTTTATAGTAACGAATGCAATGGGTATTCAGATGTGTAATTTGATACAAAACTACCATTGTAGATAAAATAAATGATTTTATTTTATTTATGTTTACGTTATATTTGTCTGGCAAATTCTTATTATAAAAAGTAACGTATTTCTTAGAAGTGCATACATTGCTTCACAATTCGTATTAGTTACAAAGGATTATAAGTTAAAAAAGAATTGATACTTCTTTTACGAATTATGGCTTTATGTACCTATCTCCGCCATACATAGAAAGATTTTCTGGTAAGTTTAAAAATTATTAAAAAGACCGCATTGTAACTTTAAATATACATTTCCAGAGTTTTTACAAAATCTGAAGGATCATATAACGTTAAAAAAACTTTAAAACCTGTGGAATATCCGTATATGGAAGAAACGTTAACTGCATGGTTTTTGATATGTCACCGATATCCTCCGAAATTTTGGACGAAAAGTCAAAGCATCATTATCCAGCAGCGTGCGGTGCATATGAAACAGTGGAAGCAGTCGCGATACAACGTATGCGCTATCACGCTCGTACACTATGGTTCCACTGATTCGTATACTCTGCACGCTACTGTGACTTAAAGATGGTTTCAAAACGATGACGTCAGGGCAAGTAAAGATTAGATACTTAATTTTAAAAAGACAATTTGCGTGTTAAAAATCGCGGGAGAAAAGCTATTCAATAATTCGCACGCAGTGAAGCCCTTTAAGAAATAGTTGGAAAGCCGTGGCTTTGCAATGGGCGGTAGAAAATTTGAAACAATTGTGATTCCGGAAGGTTTAATCTATCTTACGTATTAAGTTCAAAAAACAGGAAACAAGTAAAAATCACCGCCTTTTTTTGGTGAACGACATATTAATGCGGAATATTATTTCCTGTGTTTTTAAAACAGTTTTTGCGTAAATATTTTAGGTTTTTTTTTTAAATAAATGTGTTACAGAATGTTTTAAATGCATTTATTTACAAATAAAACATTATAACTCTACAGACACGGTAATCCGAAAACCGCGATGATTCGGATTGCCCGTTTTAATTAGTCCGAATTAGCGAGACTTCACTGTATATAACTTCGGCATTTATTTTTCAATTGTTTTTTGGATGTCATATTTAAAAACTTTAGAAAAAGCCCTACAACTTTTGTTAGAATAATTTTTTTGTAACTACAGAAATAACAGAAAAAAGTAGGGGGGGGAAGTTAAGTGGATCACCCTGTACAATGCCTTTACAAACATTCAGGCTTCATTTATGTTGAAAGTAATTGATTTGCACCAAGAGTGGATTTTTGGTATCGTAATAATGAAAATTGTGGCGGTTTACAAATCCATTTCTATCAAATGTGATTCGCCCGTAAAAAGAACAAATTTAAAGAAATTTTCATTTTCTTGCAGTTTATTTTGTGCTTATCGGCAAAAATTTACTCTGTTGTTAAAATCATTATCCATTAAATCTTGATGAAGTTGTATGTGGTACGGGTGCAATTTATTTTTTATTAACATTTTTATTAACGGCTTTGCTACATCCAAATCTCTACTAATTTCTCTAATACTTAGTTGTGGATTTTCCATAACAGATAATGTAACGGATAACATATTCTGATCGGTGAAAACTTTCGGGTTTCTTGTACATTTCTCATATTCCACGCTACCTGTTCTTTCAATTCTTTCGATTTCTCCAAACACGAGATTCAGAGATGTCTTCTGTCTGGAAACTTTTGCGCATAGAACCGGCATGAAAGACGGTTTCATTTTGAGAAAAAGGTAACATCATTACCAAAATAGGTATTGGCAATTAGTCAAATACAATGTGTGGTTAGGAGACACCATTAAAGTATAGTGTACCATATGCACAAGTTCATCTTTTGAATAATTCATAATTGATTCAAAAAAATCTCAATGCACTAACAAGGTAGCAACAATAATGCAACATAAATGAGGATAATGGCAAATAATAAACAGTTTTGAAGAACTCACTAGCAATTCATGACATTAAACAATTTTATTACAATTGCCAAATTTTGTTAAACAATCTATTATTTATTTTAAGTTAAAAACATGACTACAACATAAGCAACAAACAGTAAAATGTAAGATAATTTGCCGCATAAGAACAAGTCTAGATCTCTCTAGAAATATTGATTTTAGGTATGTGGCATTATTTCGTAAAAAGTGTAGAAAATGTAAAATGATGTACGAGTTTAGAAATAAAATAATATACAGGGTGTTCCATTTAAGAAAAATTGAAGAAAATATGGTTGAAATGTATAAACTTCGAGCATTTATAAAAACACCCTGTATATTATAATTAATCTTTAATAGCACTGTCATTTAGGTACAACCCTGGACTACGTAATTGCAAAATACGTTTATTTTACTTGCTTTCATAGTAATACAATAACCTATTTCGTTACGGTAGACAGCAAGCAGATTTCTGACATTTTTAAGAATAACTTGGCAATGCTGCAACGGAAATTAAAAATCAAAGATCTTTAGAAAGCGAATTCTATCTTAAATTCAAATATCTAAAAATATTCAGGGTATTCCATTTAAAAAAATCAACCTTTTCTTTGCTATTGTAACCCCTGGCCGTACGTTGGTAGGGAGGCGTTTCCTGGATCACTAAAAGTTGAATACAATTGATCCTGAAAATTTAAATATTGCACTAGAACAGGAATGAACTTCAGATCCAAGCTCAAGCTCCTTAGGTTCCAAAGAAGATGCTATAAGTGGAAACAGCTGCTCCAGGAGATGATAACTAGAGAAATTTTAACTTCCACTTACCTTTGTTGGCTACTCTTATAGTAACATCCAGATGCTTGGTTGGCTACTCTTGTCGTAGTGTCTAGATGCTTATAGACAATGGAGAGGAAGATGAAGAGATACCACAATAATTTACGTATATTAACAATGAATTTATTAATTTGTTAAACAATTTAAAACCTTTAAGCAAATAAAAAAAATACACACACTTGATCACTATACTAATTTAACAAAATATATAATTTAATAATGAATTTATTAATGTTACAAAAAAACTATTTAATTGTCTCGGAGGGCTTTGTTCGACATCAAATCACGGCAAGAACTAACTAAATGATAGATTCTGACTTAAAAGGTAAACTAAAGAAAATAGTTTTGATGAGTAGTGGGAATGGACTAATAAAATTGTTTAGTGAAAAAAAGAATATCAAAATTGAAATTGAAATCAAAACTTTCTTCTACAATAAATTTGGAAAATCAGCATTTCTTTATTCCCATAGCATGTCAATTTTGCAGACTTGCATTCTGCTCTGTATTTTCAAAATGAGATTTTACAGTGTTCAATTACTAATAAACCAGAGATGAATTTTGATGCTTTTACAGGAAATAAAGTGATAACTTGCTAGATGTGCTATAGTCAATGCCCCTTACTCTGTGAGAACTTTAGCTTTCCCAGGCTAAGAATTTTTAAAAGAAAAGTTGAAATTAAATTAATAAAATAAATTCTTGAAAAGGATTGATAAATTAAAAAAAATTGAATTAAATTAATAGGTCTTGGTGATTGGTTACACTATACTTTTGTGACACACCCTGTATACATGATATTCTCTAAATATGCATGATGGTATCCGATTAACATTCCCCATCTTCAATTTTCCAGAAAATTAATAGTATAAGCATAGGAGAAGAATCTTGCACTAAATGGACGTATAATTAATTTATTTATATATATATAATCAGATCCCTATTTACCTGATAGGTGTAGGGTAGTATTTACAATTCCAAAATTACATTTCAATCAAATCAACTAATACAACATTCTATAATTGAGTATATAACACAAATCACTTTCTAAATGTTAATTTTCGGTATGCACAAATTTCGCCCACTGTTTCTTATTTCTTGTCATATTTCTAGCTTCTGCCCATGTTTTTCCTTTGTTTTTTAGTATTTCTCCCATTTTTCCATCCCATGTCTTTCTCGGTCTTCCTCGTTTCTTCTTTGCTTGTATTTTTGCTTCCCATACTCTTTTGACCTGTCTCGTGTTTTCCATTCTTTGTAGATGTCCCCACCAACTTAGTTGTCTTTTTTCTATAAATTCAAATATTGATTCTATCTCTAAATCTTCTCTTATTCTAGTATTTCTTAGCCTATCCATCTTTGTCACGCCTCTTGTTCTTCTTAAGTATTTCATTTCTACGGCTTGAATTCTGCTTTCTTGTCTCTTGTTTAATACCCACGATTCACAACCAAAAGTCAAGATGGGCCTATAAATGGTTTTAAAAACGTTTATCTTTGTTTTTTCCGATATTTCTTTTTTACTTATAAATGTCCTATTCATTGCATGAAATACTTTCAGTGTATTTTCTATTCTATTGTTAATTTCGATATCTTGTCCTCCACTATCTTCTATTTCCACTCCTAGATACTTATAGTTTTTCACTTGTTCTATGTTTTCTCCGTCTATTTGTATATTTAACATTTCTTGCTTTCCTCCTATTACCATTACCTTTGTTTTCTTTTTATTCATTGTCATTCCAAATTCTGCTAATATTGCATTCCAAGTTTCCAGGTTTGTTTGGAGGTCTTTTCCACTTTCTGCCATAATCACAATGTCATCAGCGAACGCTCCTTCTGATATGTTTATTCTTTGCAGATGTCTATACCCTATATGGAATTTTTTAGCTCTTTCTGCACTCTTCTTTATTATTTCATCTATATAGACAGTAAATAATAATGGGCTCAAGCCGCCTCCTTGTCGTAATCCTTCTCTTGTGCTAAACGCTTCCGAGACTCTATTACAGCTAATTACGCAGTTTCTGTTATCTTTGTATATGTTTTTAATTAACCTAATCACTTTATTTCTAATTCCTCTTGTTCTTAATGTTCTCCATAACCTTCCTCTTGGTACTTTATCAAAAGCTTTTTCCAGATCTATAAAACCCATATATACTTCTTTATCCCGTTGTGCTGACTTTTCTATTATTTGTTTAACCGTAAATATATGATCATGTATGCTTCTTCCTTTCCTAAATCCACTTTGTGCCTCATGTAATGTACTCTCTATTGTTGGTCTGATCTTTTTATCTATAATTTGTTCGTATATTTTCATTACCACACTTAGTAAAGTTATGCCCCTATAGTTATTACAATTTAACCTGTCCCCTTTTTTAAATATAGGCACTATTAAAGCAGTTTGCCAATCGAGAGGTATATGTTCTTCCTTACACACTCTTTTATATATTTCCAGCAGTATTTCTGTTGCTTTTTGTCCCATGTTCTTGATCATTTCTGGTGCTATTCTATCACATCCTGGTGCTTTTCCATTCTTCAAACTTCTAATTACTTCTTGTAGTTCTTCCATCGTTATGTTTTCGTTATCTTCCTCTTCTATATCATCGTGTTGCTCTTCTCTTTCTCTTACTGCGTCTATGTTTAGCAATTCCTGAAAATATTCTTTCCATCGTTTCATTATGTCATTATCATCTGTTAGTATATCTCCGTTTTTATTTTTAATTCGATTCGTATCTAAAGTCTTTCCTTTTCTAAGCGTCTTTAACGTTTTGTAGAATAGTTTTTGGTTTCCTTTGCTATTAGTTTGCATTCTTTCGCCGAATTCTATTAATTTTTCTTGTTTCGCCCCAAAAACAAGTTCTTTTACCTTCTTTCTTTCTTCTTTATATACTTCGTAGTTTTCCGTTGTTCTATTATTTAAATATTTTCTCCATTTTGCCTTTTTTATTTTTATTTGATTTTTAATTTCGTTTGACCACCATGCTGTTTGCTTTCTTTTGTTACTTTTCTTACTGGTCCCACATATTTCCTTGGCTGTATCTACAATTGTGTTTTTAAAGTAGTTCCAGGCATGTTCTAAACTTCCATTTTTTATTCTTTCTGTATTTTCAAACTTTTGTGTTAGCGCCAGCTTATATTTCTCCCTAACATCCTCATTTTGTAGTTTGTATGTTCTTATTGTTTCGAACTCTATTATTTTTGATGGTTTTGTTTCCTTGTTATTTCCATTATTTTTATATTTCTCCTTTATCTTTGTGACCACTAAAAAATGGTCGCTACCTATCTCCGGCCCTCTTTTAACTTTTGTATCCATTACCTTATTTCTGTCCTTTTTCTCTACTAATACATAGTCGATTATTGATCTCTCTTTTCTACTTATCACTTCTCTTGTGTATTTATTTATGTCTTTGTGTTGATAAAAAGTATTTGTTATTATCAGATCGTGCAGCATACAAAACTCCAGCATTCTCTCTCCATTATTGTTTCTTGTCACTTCTCCATGTTTTCCTATTCCAACCTTGTACGTTTCGTCTTTCTTGCCTACTCTACTATTAAAATCTCCTGCTATTATTATTTCTCCTTCGGAATCTTCTACCACCGTATTCAACTCTTCCCAGAATTTATCTTCTTCAGAAATTCTTGAAAAGGATTGATAAATTAAAAAAAATTGAATTAAATTAATAGGTCTTGGTGATTGGTTACACTATACTTTTGTGACACACCCTGTATACATGATATTCTCTAAATATGCATGATGGTATCCGATTAACATTCCCCATCTTCAATTTTCCAGAAAATTAATAGTATAAGCATAGGAGAAGAATCTTGCACTAAATGGACGTATAATTAATTTATTTAATATAATTAATTTTCAAATTTTAACTCGACTGTTGTTCCAGTGGTCAAAAACATACATAAGAATTGAAAAAAAAAGTATTTTAAATAGGAAACTTCCCCTCATTACAACGAATGATTAGAATAAAGATATGAAGCTCATGTTGGTCTTAAAATTTTTTTAAGATAAATTTTCTTAAAGTTTTTTTTTTAATCAAACGAGCATCCGTCAAAACCAAAATTCCAACATGACCTAAATAAAAACCACCTCAGTGTACATGTATGTAGTCATCTTTATTCTTGTTAATTTTAGTGTATTGCATATCAATGACGTTGTGTGTACATCTCATTAAAAGCCTCAACCGGGACATGGACAGTATTGGAACCTAAAAACCTGATATTTGTGTTGTACCAGAACCAGAAACAAAGCCCTTATTTTTTCAAAGCAAGTACCGGAATCAGAACCCGAACCCTTACACTTTTGTTACCCTGTACCGAACTGGAACCGTACCAAAATTACATTTGGATCCAAGTCCTTAGATTTGACCCCATATGATATATTTGCATATATTAATACAGCCTTGGTAGTGTATTGTCTAGCGTGCTGGACTTTCACCCCAGCGGCGCAGGTTCAACTCCTGGTTAAGGTTTTCTGCAGTTTTTCCCTAGCTGTGACACAAATGTGGGATTTGCGCTGCTCCATCTGTAAGTCCCTCCCTCCCGCACAAGCTTCATAGTTTCTGAGGCCTGGTTTCCAGGTTATGGGTTGTAGCAATTATTATTAAAAAGGTAACAAAAGAATCTACTTAAATAGGTTACAGCCAACTATGATTTATATTTAAAAAACAAATCAATATAACACAACTCCAAATTCAATAAACCTGTTACAAATACAATTCTGTTAACACTGTTGTCTCCTCAAAAAAGTGCCTGGAGAACATATAAGTAACTTTTGTCTAGCTTCACAAATAACCAAGATTGTCAAGTATCGAAAAAACCCGAAAAAAAAAGTTATTGGTTATAACTCGAAAACAAACAACAATAGCGAACTCTGGTTTTAAGAATTGAATTTGTCCCAAAAAAGGCATCGAAAACGTACAATCCATTTTCCTCTATCGCTTATAGTAATCGAGTTTCCCTATAGTAACAAGCAAATTCGGTCACTCTGTACAGTATATTTTGACATTTCGTCGGCTTTCAGTGCCAAAAATGAAGAAATTGAGACTTTAACATTATCTGGTGAAAAACTATTACGTTTTCTATAAAATAAATGTGAGAAATTCCAAAGATAACGCAGGTCCACAAAAATTTAAAAGTCTTTTAGTTGAAAGGTGAGGTACCATACCATATGCTTTTTGGTGTGCTGAAAACGAATCCGGGGTCAGAATTGACCCATCACCCAAGGATTTTTTTTAGATGTATTTTAATAAATTTTTTGAGATTATGTCGAAATCCTTGGGTGATGGGTCAATTCTAACCCCCGGATTCGTTTTTAGCAGCACACCAAAAAACATACGGTATGACTTTTTTCTTTTTGTGGGCATGTCACAAACCCACAAAAAAGAAAAAGGTTTTGTAGTTGAAAGATGAGGTACCATACCGTATGTTTTTTGGTGTACTGAAACCGAATCCAGGGTCAGAATTGACCCATCACGGATGGATTTTTGTTTAGATGTATTTTTATAAAATTTTTTAGGTGTTTTTGAAGTGTTTTTGGAGGTTATGTCGAAATCCTTGGGTGATGGGTCAATTCTGACCCCGAATTCGTTTTCAACACACCAAAAAGCATAAGGTATGGTATCTCGCCTTTCAACTACAAGACTTTTTTTATTTTTGTGGCCCTGTGTAATTAGTAGATGTCACTTAAATAGCAAAAATAAAATCAGAGACAAGTACACAAGCATTGACAGCAACATTAAACAAAACCACATTAAAAAGTTTTGAGACGTTAGGCCACATTTTGCATCCACAGTCCATATTTTTCAGTTTCCTATTTTCGGGACCAAATAATTTTTTGTTAGACATTTTTAATTAAATTTAGTATGCAATTTAGAATAAAATAAGAATTATTTTAACTTAAAAAAACTCTTTCTAATAACTTTTTGCTTGTATCAATCATCCAGAAATTGCAATTCCTTTTTGTTATAATGCCATTACTAATCATTACAGGCAGCATTGAATGTCTATGAGAAGATTTCCCATTGGAAAATAACTATGTTCAATGAAAAGACAGCAGTACATAAATAAATTTTATTATAAAGATCTTTCTTTTTTTTTCTTTTATAGCAAAGCTTTTGCTGTTTAGTATTGTATTGTTTGTTGGCAAGTTTTAAGTCATTCATACCTTTTATAAAATATTTTTCCTGAATTTGATGATGATTCAACCAAACAAGTGTTATTTCAAAAATTCAGTTGAAGTTTCAAAATAAACAAAGTTTTAAATACATTCATCCTTCTAAACCGTTTGGCTATTTCTTAGAAAAAAAATAATTGCACCCACAATTTTCTATTATTTCTGATTTATTGAGTGGTTAAAATAGCCCTATAAGTCAAACGAAACAAATTCAGAAAAGTAGTAACAACGCACTAGAAACAATGATAAAAGCACAGTATTGTCTTTACAAAAACCGGCCTGGCCAAAAAAATTAATATTTCTTATAGTAATTTTTTAGAGTATTAGTAATAATAATAAATAATTGTTTCAGAATCTGGACATCGTTGAAATTAATTCCATGCTGCTTGAAGAATTGTTAGGTATATCGAATAAAAGATTGCAATATATTTTTAATGGTGAAAATGTAGACAGGGAAACAAGTTCTTCAGAGTCTGAAGAAGAAAAACAGCCCATAGATGTAATATCACTTGACGATATTTCAGATGATGATGATATCGAGTTATGTATAAGTGACTCAGAAAAGAATTCCTTAGAAAATGGTAATTGTTGTGTTATTTGCTGTTATAACAGGCTGTCCCAAATATGATATTCATATTGAGATATTTCAATTTTTTTAAGGTTTTAGCAAGGGGTCAAGCACTCCTTAAAAAACAGAGATTTCCAGTTTTTGGGAATATTTTCAAAAATCAATTTTTCAAAGTATTCCCAACGAACTGTACAGTGATTTCCAGCAGTGGTTGACCCCTTGGGTTTTTGTTAGTTCAAAACAGACTAAACAAATAATGAGTTTTCTTAACAAACTCACTTCATTCAATTTTTATTAATTTTACTTTTTTAACTTTCACTTTAGAAAACTACTAGTTCTGTTGAGGATGTATTTAATTGATTCACTTTGTGATACTGTGGTGTACAGGATGTCACACTTTAATTGCAACCTCCTATAATTTTCTTTTAATCCAAACATTGTTTTGTGCAATTCTTTTATGTAGATTCTAAACATGGAGTTAATTTTGGTTTTGGCCTTTGGTTAGTAGGCTTGAGTTTTTTGTATAGTAACCATGATTGAACTTCATTAAATCGCTGATTTACTAAGTTTGGACATGATTTAAAATTTTGGGATACCCTGTATAGTAATTGGTTTATTATTTTATGTATTCATCTTATTATTTCATTAAAAGTAGCTAAGAAAAGTAAAAAGGATAAGCCACACAAAATAAAAACTGAAGTTGGAGAAACTTCTATTAAGTTAGAAAAGACAAAGAAAGATAAGAAGAAGTCTAAAAAACCAACTGACTCAAAGAAACAATCAGAGCCTATAAAAGAGGATGATAAGGAAAAACTAATGAGTGTATTAGAATTATTAGAATTACAAGCAAGGGCAAGAGCTATTAGATCACAATTAGCAATTGAAAATGAAAAGAAAAAAACCTCAGAGTCTGAAAAAAATACAGCTATCAAAATAGAAGAAGGGTCAGATTCAGATGATGTTATAATTGAAAGTCCCGAGCATAAAGAGATTGTTATTGCTTCTAGTGAATCTGATGAAGAAAATCATGCAAGCACATCCCAATCAAGATTGCAGAAAAACATCAAACAAAATGATGTACCACCACAGAAAAAGCAAAAATCTATACATACCAGTGAAACAGAAAATGTAGATTCTACATATCCAGTTGGAGAACCTGATAATGCAGAAACTGCAAATAAAGAAAATGATGATTTAGATAACAATAAAAAGAGGCAAAGATTAATGGCAAAAATACAAAAGGTTAGATTGATTCGAAATCGATCTAAAAACGCTGACGTAAGAAGTATTTCTAAAACTTTAAATAAAGATAATGATAATATTGTTGACAATATCATCGCAACGGCATGTCCAACGTCTTCAGAAATTAATGAAAATCAATTAGTAGCAAGAGATGATGTCACTATCGATGAAACGCAATCACAAGATGAAAAGCAATTGCAAGATATAAAACAATTAAAAGATGATCAACAATTAGAAGATAAAAAACAAGCAGAAAACAGAAAGCAACCAGAAGACCAAATTGAAAATGAAAAACAATTGGAGAAGAATGAAGAGAGTTCCAAAATGAAATCAGAAGGTAGTAGTAATTTAACTGAAGGTGAGAAAAATAACAAAGTTCCAAATGATAAAAATGTAATGAATAACCAAGTAACTAGCATAAAACAACCGACTGACAATAGCTACTGTGATAATGATGAAATAGTAGTAATTAATTTAGATGATGATGAAATGGAAGGAATAGAGAATGTTTAGTTTAGTATATAACAGATATTAATTAAATACCTACTCTTGATGTTTTATTTATTACTATACTATTAAACACCTTATTACCAAGCACTCGTGTTTTTGAATTTGTTTCTTTACCTTGTATTTTTCATTCATTAATCCTTGGATTATCTAATAACAATGGCGTATCCAGGGGGGGCAGTTGTTCACTTCCAAGATGGAAGAATTTAAAAAAAATATAAATATAGTGGTTGGTAGCGTCTGCCGGTTGATTTCACCGACCACCCCTTAATATAAGTTGGTTAGTTCCAAGTGGTAACATCTGCGCTTTAACATGCAGACCTCGGCAGTCAAGCGCATGCCGTGTAAGAAGGTGCACGCTTGTACAACTTTAGTAGCGAATAAATGTATTAAACTAGTGTGTTTTATTATTTGTTTTGCTACATAAATAACAAATTTTTGAAAAATTTTAAATTAAACAACAATTTTGAAAGAAACTAATTACAAAATAGCATAGATGTACTAAACAAGATATAGTCATACCCAATAAACGTAGGTTGTAGATTAAAAAACATATCGAAGAGTTTGGTACCTCTCTCCATTTCATTCTAACCTGCATGCAATCCATTCTCAATTTTTTTCTTTAGTCAGCCATGTGTCTGTGATTAATTTCACATATAAAAACTGGAAATTAATTTCAATTGTTTCACTTCTGTAAGTCTAGGATTTTAAAATATGTCAAATACTATTTAATTTTTAATACTATTATGTACTAGTAAATACTATACAAATATTATTTATTACTAGTTGACCCGGCAAACGTTGTTTTGCCATATAAATTATTCCTAGGATTATTTTAGTAGAAAAAAATGACTAACTTATTGTCAGTGTGTGAGGATGTGGTATATATGAGTGGAAGAGGCATGGAGCATTGTGAACGATGATGGAATATAAAAATAACACAATACCAAACATTTATATTTTTAATTCATTGTAATTTATTTTTTAAAATTATATATATTGCTAATTATAATAATTTTACTAAAAAACAATATCAATCCCTTAACGCAATAGAGTATACAATATTTTTTGTTATCCCATCTTTAGCTAACACAAACAAACTGGATGGTTTGCCCACTCGAGAGCATGCCACGTATAATTGTCCGTGTGAAAAACATGGTGTGCTCAAATCTAAGCCACAAACAGACATCGTTTGGCCTTGAGACTTATTGATAGTCATCGCAAATGCCAATCTTATTGGAAATTGAAGACGTTTAAATTGAATTGGCCCATCTGTGGGTATAATAGGGATCCGTGGTAGTAATATATTTTCACCTCGAAATTTGCCATTTAAAATGATGTCTTCGACAACGTTTTTCATTAATTTTTTAAAAAATAATCGCGTGCCATTGCACAGCCGTGGTGGGTTCAAATTACGAAGCAAAATAACCGGAGATCCAAGTGAACGTCACTATTACGATTGATGCACAAACAATAATAATAATGGCCGAAAACTGTATGGAGTGAGAAACGGCTTATTGTGTGAGAGAGATCTCATCCCTACTCCGTGCTGTTTACTGGGTCAGAAGTGACACCGGTAGATGCCTGGCGGGGATAACTGATCAAGTGATAATTGATCAGTTATCGACCGGGGTTGAAAATTATTGAATTACTAATATCGCTATTAAAAAATAGGGGTTGATGGTAGAAGGGTGAGAATTTAGGGTTGCATGTATTTTTTAATGCCACATCATAAAAAAATAAAAAATTTTGTCCAAACAATTAAAAAAAATTTGGGGTGGACCACCCTTATCACTTAGGGGTATAAAAAATAGATAACAACCTATTCTCAGACCTACTGAATATACATATAAAATTTCATCAAAATCGGTCAAGCCGTTTCGGAGGAGTATGGTAACTAAAACTGTGACACGAGAATTTTATATATTAGATTAACTCCTAGTTTATATACAGTTTGTTTATAAATACCTTGGTATGACGCTGGATACAAAGCTAAGATGGAAGCAACATGTTAAAAAAAAAAGAAATGAGCTAGGACTAAAATATAGACAAATGTATTGGCTACTGGGTCACAATTCAAAACTGTCAATACACAATAAAGCATAAAATATGCATGAATCTCGTCTGCATCAACATGTCAATCCTGAAGCGATTCAGCTGCTTGACAATCACAACCTCGTTCGAAGGCTGAAGAAGACTAAGCCTTTCGAATTAGTGTAGTGTATGATCATATAAAAAGTGACTACTTTTTACACTGATTTTCGTGTAAAAAGCTAACGTTTATTGAGCTAGTGTTTTTTATTGCATGCTAATGTCAACAAGAAATGTATGATAAATGATTTATGAATATTTTACAAACTATTTGCTAAACAACTTAGCACATAAAAATCTAAGCACGCTAATATATGTATGTAAGTACATGACATGTCACAAATTTAAAAAATTCAAATACAATGAATATTTTAGTAAAGCATTATGATCGTAGATAAAACGTAAGATACACGTGTAAAAAGTCTCTTCAATGCACTCACATTCTTTAAGACACTCACTCGTACCTCGCTCGTGTGTTAAACCGTTTACGCAATAAAGAATGGCTTTTTTACACTTGTATCTTAAATATCTATTAACACTTATGTGTTTATAAAAGAAAAAAATAAGTATACTGGCATCAATTTTTCAGCTCGAGACCAAGAACCTAAAAATTGACAAATATTGAACGATATTTTTTATTGGTAAGCGAAAAAGTTTATATATATATAGGGTCATTCCATAAGAAATCAAATTAAAGAAAAATTGGTTGCTGGCACCATTTTTGATTTTGATGAAAATGGACTAGCTTGTTACCCTAGCCTTTAGATGAAAGAAAATATATCTTTTAAATTTTTACTGGCAACTGTTTGATAATGGCGGCCATTTTTCATCAGCGGTGTCAACAAATTTTACCAATTTCAGAAGTTTATGCATTTGATCACAGCTTGTGCAGTTGACCAATTTGGAATATTTTTACATCATTTTAAAGCTTAAGATATGTGCATTTTATTTATATATTTACAATTTGATAGTAACTTATTTTTCCAAGATGGCATCTATGAGCATTTGTCGTTGAAATTGCAATTTTTTCCTGATTTGTACCCCATGCTGCACTCCCCAAGCTAAATTTCCAGATCTGTTTTTTTGTGTATGTTACATTATCTCTCCATACAGTGCTATTAATTTAAGATGCAATATGCTCGATATTGCATTTTAAAATAATCATGTCAAACCATTGCATTGACTGTATGTTTATGCAACCAACCATACATAAACGCTTATAATGTGCTAGCCATTTGACTTTTTTCATTTGACATTCATTAAGCTAATAATTTACATCGAGTTTATTAGAAATACAAAAGTAAATTAAAGTAACATTTATTGTAAAATAAAAGATGCAGAGGTGTATTTTTGATAACAAACCACGTCTGTTCGAGAGAAGAATGCATACTTTTAACAACCAACCAACCTAACCTAACTTTAAACAACAGGTAAATAGAATTATTTATTTGAAAAAATTAATCACCACTTTATTTTAGATTTTTTCAAAATGCCCACCCTCTTGTTCCAAACAGTAACCTAGTCTATGATAAAAATCCTGAACTGCATTAGAAATCTTGATGGAAGTCTGAGCTTATCACATTCTGCAACAACTCTTTCTTTTAATTCGTTTGTGTTTTGTATGGGTGTATGGATATAAACTTTTGATTTGAGGTAACCCCAAATGAAAAAGTCATTTGGAGATAATCAGGGGACCTGGCTGGCCAGACTATTGGTCCATTTCTTCCAATCCACTGCTCAGGGAAATTTCCATTAAGAAAGCTTCCACTTCCACCGTCGAGTGAGATGGAGAACCAGGCGTTGGTACCAGTCATTTTCAATGACAAATTGCTGGATTTGAGGAACTATTGAATTATGGAGAATATTTAAATTAGAATAGGAGTTTAAAATTCCATTAATGAAAAATGGACCAATTGGTGTATTGTTGATTATACCCAAGCAGAAATTTACTTTCTCCCTATACTGCGTATGAGTCCAATTTTGTATGTGTAAATTTCTTTGTGTCCAATATCTGTAATAAGTGATAATAGGTTACGCTGAAGTTAGTTGAACTGTAGAATTATAAAGTGTACCTATAATTTTGTGAATTTAATTTTACATTTAGAGAAAAGGTAGCTTCATTGGTGAAACAAATCTTGTGTAATAACTGTTCATCTGTATTTAATAAATTTAACATTTTTTTGCAAAAATCTGTCCGATTAATTTTGTAAATTTTAAATAATTGCTGATGATTTTGTATTTTTAACTCTTGAGCATTTCGAGCACTTCAGGCTAAGATTTCAAAAATTGAAGCAACGTAACCTAATGAACTAAAAGGTTACACTTCTGTGTAAACTTAAATATTCAGTCTCATCTCTGTTAATACAGTTCTTGCTCGCTTACGATTTGAGTGACCAGCAATACCCCCTTCATTTTTTAATTTATTAAATGTCCGCAAAATTGTAGAAAGACCTGAGATAGGGCGAGTTGGAGATTCAGCAGCAAATAAATCGCAAGCCATTTGTAAGCTATTGTGGTTTTGGTACCACAAACACATTGGTACCTTTTCTTCTTTAGTGTACCTTTTAATACCTACTAAATAATTGATTTAACAGTTTACTAAGTAATTCATTTGTTTGATTTTACCGGCATTTTAGATTGAATGAAATGATAAAAATACCGTGCTGTATATTTGGTTGCCTATGTGCACATAATGCTTTGACTCGATTAATTTAAAATGCAACATAGGGAAATGCACATCTTGCAAGTTAATTTAATAGCACTGTAGTTAGTATATACAAAATTATCTTCTTTAAAGCCCTGCTTATTTAAAAAAATACCTTCAAAGTTGACAAAAAATGAAAATTATTAAAATTTTGGTTTAAAATAACCCCAAAAAGTTATGTGGGGGGCCAAATAAAATATTGAAATTTTTATAATAGTTGTTTGTGGGTATCTGTATCGGGAACTTGGGTTCATTCTGTTATTTTTAACCCCTTCTTTAATACAGACCTTTGAAAATGCAAACAAACTCATTTGTGATGTTGCGTCTTGAGGACTGTTGGTTAAACCAAGGTATCTCTATATAATATTTTTAGGACTCTTAATTGGTTCCAAATTTGTAAATACTATGTGGGACTGCATAAATAGTAACCAGCTTTAAGTATGAAGAGTTTGTGTTTGCTCGATACATTGAAATGTAAAATTAATGGTAACATCTTGCAAAACCCCAATGTCATGATTGTTTGTGATACTTAAAATGCAAGTTGTATGCTTTCGCATTATCAGGAGTGTCCTGGAATTGAAGCAGTGCATAGAAAAATTTGTGATACCAATGAAATATTGACTGAAATTAAGTACAATCAGTATCCACACACACTTGTCGCACTTTAAATATTTTTAAAGAAAAGTTGATAAAATTAAAAACCCATTTTATTACAAAATGTCAGAGTCAGTTTTTGAACACTAAAAGAAGACATTACTGCTTCTGAGTATATATCTTTAGAGAATTTTCTGAAAATTACATTTGTGGTGCAAGATGAAGGGCAGTCTTTTGATTGGGTTAATGAGCAAGCCACACTGCATCCATTTGTAGTATATTTTTTAAGACAACAATTCTATAAAATCAGAAACATTGTGTATTATTAGTGATAGTTTGGTACACAATACTGTGGCAGTTCATGCTTTCTGTTATATTCTTTGTTTATCTTTAGTAGTACAAAGTATATAATCTCATAAGGTGGTGGTAAGTATTTATTATTAGTTTAATTACAACACAACTAAAACTCGAGACACAAATGTACATGTTCACATATAATTAAGGACATTACATTACTTCAATATATTAGTAACTTGTAGCAATGGTGCCAACCTCTTAAGATGCTAAAGGCAAGCACACACCGAACAGCCTAAAGCCTTGTATACAACATCTCCCTTCTTTTTTTTAAAAAAACAGTCTTGATACCTTGTGGGGATCCTCCGAGTACGTGCACTACGTCGAACCTCAACAATCTTGTCACTATCAGTTAAACGTGGACTACATTTACTAGTGTCAGAAGATTGATCATCTTCAATATCAAATGGACACATTTCCTTAGGCTCATTAAGTGATGGTCTGAGATGATTACTATTTCTTCTAACATTACCCCTACTAACTATGTAAGATCTTGGCGTACTTGCTTTACCTCCTACAATCTTTCCATTTTCCCACTCTTTACCTTCCCTTATTACTATATTCTCCCCTACTGATAATTCCCTTCGTTCCTTAGCTTTCCTATCATGATAACTTTTGAATAAATACTGATTTTTAAAACATTGTCCCTCACTGCTCTGTTATTGGTTTTATAGAGTTCAAGTAAATTATTTGCAATGGGTAATTTTGTTCTCATTCGACGATTCATTAATATTTGTTATGGCGCTTTTCCTACTTCAATGATTGGTGTGTTTCTATAATTTAATAGAGCTAAGTTTAAGTCACAACTTTTTTTTAGTATACTCTTAGCAATTTTTACACCATTTTCAGCTTGTCCATTAGATCTGGGATATCTTGGACTGCTAGTTATAATTTTAAAACCCCAACTTTTAGCAAATTTCCTAAAAGTAAATGAACCAAATGGCATATTATCAGCAATAATCACATTCGGAATACCATGAGATGCAAAAACAATTTTGAATTTCTCAATTAATTCTATAGCAGTTTTACTATTGATTGGTATTATTTCTATCCATTTAGATAAATAGTCCATTATAATTAAATAATCTTTAGCTCCATATTGACATATGTCAGCTGCAACTTTTTCAAATGGGTTGTAAGGAAGGTCATGAATTATTAACGTCTCTTTTATATTTGAAGGTTTGTATTTTTCACACAATGAGCATTTTTTGACATAATTTGAAATATTTTCCGAAATACCAGGCCAATAAACTGACTCGCTGGCTTTTGCTTTCATTTTAACTACACCACAGTGATCATCATGTAAAATATTCAACATATAGTCTCTTAAAGTTGTTGGAACTATTAACCTATCCCTATAAAATCGTAGATTTTCAATTATATGTATTTCATCTCTAATCGTATAATATCTACTTAATTCACCCTCATACTTTCTTTTCTGCCATCCTTCTAAACTGAATTTAATTACGTCACGTAAAACTACATCTTTACCTGTTTCTTTAATAAACTCAGATTTTTTCTCTTCCGTAATATTAACAAAACTTCTAATAATGCTATGAACTACTTCCATCATTTCTCTATCGTCAGTAACCTTGTATTTTAAGAAAGCCCTAGACAAGGCATCAGCCACATGCATTAATTTTCCTGGTACATAACTAACCCTTAAATCATACTTTATTAATTTGATCTTCATTCTTTGTAATCTTGGAGATGCGAAATTCATGATGTTTTTATTCATTATTGATACTAATGGTTTGTGATCTGTATGGACATTAACAGTTTTCCCATAAATATTATATAAATATAAATGAAACTTTTCTACCGCAAATACAATGGCCAGAAATTCTTCTTCTATTTGTGCATAGTTTTTTTCGCAATCAGTTTAGAGTTCTAGATGCAAAACTAACTGGTTTACCCTTCTGAATGAGACAACATCCCAATCCATCCTTGCTTGCATCTGTCTGTATTGTTATTTGTTCTTTTTCATCAAAGTTAGCTAATACTGGTGCATTACATAAACTGTTTTTTATATTATTAAAATTTGTTTCTTGCAATTCGCCCCAACTAAAAACAACATCTGTTTTTAAAAGTTCTAAGTGGCGATGTTAATGTGGATAAATTAGGTATAAAATTGCGGGAAAAATTAATTAATCCTACCACTCTCTGTAACTCCTTTTTTGACTTGGGAGTCTCTATTTCTTTTACAGCTTTAACTCGCTCGTTATCTATCTTTACTCCGTCTTTAGAAAATACTAATCCTAGGTACTTAACTTCTTCAACTCTGAATTGTATTTTATTGGTATTAAATTTAATATTATTTTTTTCTAGCTTTACGCACTACTTCATTAAGAATTTTATCATGCGCTTCTATAGTATCTGCTGCTATTAAAATATCATCGAAGTATACAATGACACCCCCAATTCCCCCAAATATTTTTTGATTCATATTTTGAAAATATTCTGGTGCCAAATTTAGGCCAAAGGGTAATCTATTAAACTTATAATGTTGCCCATAAGGCGTACAAAATGTACATAACTCGCTAGATTTCCTATCTAATTCTACTTGATAGAACCCATCTTTAAGGTCTAATACTGTAATAGTTATTTACATTATTAGTGGGATAGAAGCATTATTACACTACGAGTGTGAATATTGCAAATGACGAGGGCGTTAGCCCGAGCTTCATTTGTTATCACACGAGTCACTGTAATATGCTCTAGCCCACATATGATGTACAAAATTTTATCTACATCTGTAATTCAAAAAACTTTAAAAAATTCAAAACTATAATTTCCATTCAAAATAAAAATCAAGGAATCTTTTGGATTGTAAAAATCAAGGAAACTGTTGGATTGTTATGGCAACCGCTCGAATTTGTTGTAAACAATTTTATAATGTCAACAATTTTTGGTGCAAATTGTGCATAGATATTAAGTATAATCTCATAATAATGAGTGATTCAGAGACGGAAAATCTGCCTTTAGAAATTGAAGAAGCTGCTGCAAATGTTGTCTCTTCACTTTTACCAGATAAGTCGCAAGCTAAGTACGAGAAGTTTTATAAACGGTTCACTGAATGGTGTACATCCAAGAAAATTAAGAATGAAGCACAAGAAAAAGTAATATTGGCATTTTTTGAAGAATTATCGAAGAAATATTAGTGCTCCAGTCTTTGGGCTTTTTATTCAATGTTGCGAGCTACAATCTTAATGAAGCAAAATGTTAATATTAGTAAATACAATCATTTAATTGCTTTTTTGAAAAAGCAATCAGTGGGACACAGACCAAAGAAATCCAGAACATTGACAAAAGAGGATGTTTCCAAATTTTTAAAAGAAGCTGGAGATAAAGAATTTTTGTTAATAAAGGTAACAATGTTTTGAATGTTTAATATAATGAAACTAATAGCCTCATATTTAAGGTTGTCTTGATAATTGGAATTGGAGGTGCTTGCAGAGTAGAAGAACTCACTAACCTGCAATTAGAAAATGTGAAAAAAGAGGGACAACTTTTTCATATCTTCATACCAAATACCAAGACCAAAGTATCCCGAGAATTCTTTATTACTGTCGGAGGCATCGAAGGAGTAAACATGGTTGAAGTAATTCAAAAATACATTGCTCTGCGTCCTAATCATGCTGTTCATGGAAGGTTTTTCGTCGGCTACAGAGGTGGCAATTGCATAAAGCTTCCCGTTGGTATAAATACATTCAGTGCAATGCCAAAAAAAATTGCAAACTTTCTGAATTTACCACAAGCTCAAGAATACACAGGACATTGTTTTCGAAGATCGTCAACTTCACTCTTAGCAAATACCGGAGCAGATCTATTGACAATAAAACGCCATGGTGGTTGGCGGTCTAACGCTGTATGTGAGGGTTACATTGATACTTCAGTTGAAAACAAGAAAAAAACAGCCTCAAAAATTCTTGGAGGACAAATTACTGACAATAATGAAGCTGCAACACGAACGTTAGCTGCAACAAGTACTTCCAACACTTCGTACCAAGTTATAGCAGGCATTTCCCAACAGAATTCAGATCAGTTGACTTCATCTGCCATTAATTTTAATAATTGTAAAAAATGTGTATTTAATATTTATCAGAAATAGTAATTTAGTTGAATTAAATACCTAATTGTGCACTTTCCTTTTTAATAAAATTTGATTGGAGATTTTTCATTACACCACTAGTGGTGTAATGGGGTTCATTACTCAACTCAAATGAGTGCTATAGTAACGCTCTTATAACACGGATGTAGATAAAATACTTTTTATTACTTAGGCTTGCGCATATTTCAGAATAAGTTGGTATTAAACAGTGTTTCCTTTTAATGACTTGATTTAACTCTTGTGGGTCAAGACACACCCTTAATGAGCCATTAGGTTTTTCAATAACAACTAAATTACTCACCCAACCAGTTGGATTTGTTTTTTCTATTATTTTTTGTGACTCGAGTTCGTCTAGTCTCTTTTTGAGTTCACCTTTTATTGACAATGGCACACGTCTAGGAGGTCTTACCACAGGAACAGCTCCTTCCTTTAACTCAATACTAAGTTTTCCTTTAAATTTACCTAGACCTGAAAAAATATCTTTATTAGTTTCGATAAAACATTTAATATTATTGTTTGTGTCAACTGAATTTACTCTTCTAATCAGACCAAACTGAATACACGATTTCAGGCCTATCAGTGGCGAACCTTCTACTTCAGCTACTATGAAATCTATAGGCATTTGTAGATCTTTATAATTACAATTTAGTTTAGCAACACCTAGAGGCTTCATAGTGGCTCCTCCATAAACCTCCAATATTATATTAGATTTATGTAAATTTACATTTGTACAAATTTTATCAAAAATCTTTTTAGGCAATACATTTACATCAGCACCTGTGTCTAATTTAAAATTAACTTCCTTTCCTTCTACCTTAATGATTTCTTCCCACTCGGTCTTGTTTATTTCAACACTATTAACTTTAGCTTTTACCTTCACTGTGTATTAATTAACACTTTTTCACTTTGTTGTTCACAATCTGCCTCTTCTTCTCGTTCTCCAACTTCTCTGATTTTCTTTCTTATTTTCTTCATACAACCTACAGCAAAATGATTGAAGCCTTTGCAATTATTGCAGTTTTTGATATGCAGGACAGTTTCCGTAACCATGCTTTTTTCCACACTTCTTTCAGTCAAATTTATTATTATTAAACACTGGTTTCTTCTGATTTACCATCTCTTTCTGACTTTTGACAACTTTTTCTTCTTTCTTCTTAAGCACATCTATTTGTACTTTGTCCTGTTGTATCACATTAACTTGGTTTTGCATGATTTCATAGTTAAGACAGGTATTAACAATTTCTTTTAGTGTAATTTCTTTAAGATTTAATAGCTTTTCTTGGAGAAACTTATTATTACATCCAAACACTAGTCTGTCTCTCAACATTTCCTCATTATCTTTGAATTCACATGTTTTTATAAGATTTTTTAATTCCTGATAATAATGTTCAAATGACTCACCTTCTTCTTTATTTCTGTTATAGAATATAAACCTATCATACAGGACATTCTTCTTGGGATTTGTATACATTTGAAACTCTTGTATTACTTTCCCATAATCTTTTTTATCCATATCATTAAGATCAAAGTTATTAAAAACATCAACACCTTCTTCACCTATTACATTAAGTAATATTGCTACTTTTCTTTCTGGTGATTGCTTCTCATTGCCTGAAGCCAATAAGAAAATTTCAAATAATTGTTTGAACTTCTTAAAATTATCGGCGACATTTCCTTCAAACGATAAAGGTGCAGGAAGACGTGCCTGAACTCCAAATGTATCAGTCGTTCCTTTCTTTTCTTAATTGGTCCTTTTTAAATGGATTTACTTCTGTAGTGTCTTTCTTAGCATAACACTTCTTTTATTAGAATTTTCTTAAGAAAATTTCTAGAATGTTTGTGTTTTTTAACCTCACTTTTTTTTCGGTTCTTGTCCACCTTTTCTTAATTTCAAAGCAGCGCCATGTTATATTCTTTGTTTATCTTTAGTAGTACAAAGTATATAATCTCATAAGGTGGTGATAAGTATTTATTATTAGTTTAATTACAACACAACTAAAACTCAAGACACAAACGTACATGTTCACATATAATTAAGGACATTACATTACTTCAATATATTAGTAACTTGTAGCAATGGTGCCAACCTCTTAAGATGCTAAAGGCAAGCACACACCGAACAGCCTAAAGCCGTGTATACAACACTTTCCAGAAAATCTTAATTTGTCATTTAAAATTAATAGGTTGGTCACAAAGGCAAGTTTACAAAGAACAGTAATTAACTACATACTGTCACCACAAGCTATGTTTGATTTCTGTTCAAGATTCCTGGTATAAATTTTCTTTTTATATCCTCTAACGACATTGAGTGTGAAAAAAAGTTTCTTGAAAAGCGATTTGAGATAGCAGCGATTATTCCTAATACCAGACTGTTTCACAGTTTCATTCTATTAGACAAACAACATCTAGGCAAGTAGTAGTAGCTTCTATCACCTGCTTCAATTGCCTCTTCTCCCTGTGCAAACCTACCCGATTTCCCAATGAAGGTTAGGATGTTGGTCCACGATAGGGAGCGTAACTCTTCTCTACGAAGCGTAGCTACACCAAAGGTTTTGAATCTCAACCACTGGTAAGCCGCACATTCTCCGAGGTAGTGGTAGGATGTTTCCTCATCACCCCCACATCTCGGGCATATGGGGTCTTCCTCTACACCTATGAAGGATAGGTGTCTTTTTAATTTGCAGTGGCCTGTCAGGATCCCCGTCAAAAGATTTACGGATCTTCGGCTTTTTCCCATTAGCCAGACCAACTTCTTTGAGTTGAATCCCTCTATATAGTCTTTTTGGCCTGCTGACAGCCTCCCACTTCTCCCTGCTTTTCTCATAGGCCCACTCTACCAGGGTCGTTGAGATTTGATGCCTTGTAATACCCAAGTAGGATTCCGGTCCCAGGCAGATACCCTCGGCTCTGAGTTTGGCCAGTTCATCAGCCTTCTCATTGCCTTGGGTTCCGGTGTGGCCTGGTTCCACCTCTTTCTCGCTTGCCAGCTCTGCTAAAACATCCGCAAATTCCTGGACGGGAGCTGTTCTCGTCCTGGAGGAGTAGATTGCTTTTAGTGCCGCTTGACTGTCAAAGCAGATGTAGATTTTCCTCTCTGATGCTGCTCTAATCTCGACTTTGGTTGCCACCGTTAAAATGGCGTAAACCTCGGCTTGGAAAACCGTGGTGGACTTCCCCAGAGCAAAGCTCTCTTGTACCCCTCGGTTCTCTATGTATATTCCTGCTCCAGAGGATTGCCTTTCTGCTATCCGGGAACCGTCCGTGTAGCATACCAGGGCATCTGGGTGAAACTCGATTTGATTTTGCTCCCACTGTTCTCTAGTCGGAATAGTGAGGGAGTACTCCTTTTCTAGTCTTAGTCGGTCTTCTGCTTCAGTTACCCTGTATGTTGACAAAGGGATCTCCTTTGCCGCTACCTGGGAAATATTTGCATGACCGATGCATATACCTTGATTACTCCAAAGCCCCGCGTCTCGCATTCTGAGATGGGTTGCCATGGCCTCTCTCTCTTTGGGGAGACCCAATATAATCTCGATTGCAACCGTTGGGGTTGTTCTCATTGCTCCTGTAATTCCCAGGCAGGCTAGTCGTTGAACTTTTGTCAGTTTCCTGGAAATGGTTGGTCTTTCAACACTAGGCCACCAGACCAATGAGCCATACTAGATCCTTGGTCTTATTACCGATGTGTAAAGCCAATACAGGATCTGGGGATTAATTCTCCAGTTCTTTCCTACTGCTCGCCGCAACTGCCATAATGTCGCTATCGACTTGTTTACGATTTTGTCGATATGCGACCTTCAACTTAATTTACTACCGAGGGTAACCCCTAGGTACTGTTGTGAACGACTCACAACTCATATATTTTTACATAGATACGAAATGGTACTAGGCAACGCGTATCAATAAAACTTTGAGAGTCAAATAAATAATTCATAGAAGTAAATTTGCGTTTTATTTCCTTCTACAAGAATTAATAGATATAGCCCTAACACACCAACCACAGTGTTAAATCGCTATATATGGTGACCACACGTTCCTGAAGAAGAATCTGGCAGTATTGGTCTTTGCCTGCTGCATTGAATTCTCCAGGTGAACCACATCTAGTTATCCCTGCGTCATCTGTCATCGACTGCTACTCTCGACTTCTGTCATCGTAAGATCCTGCTACCTACCTGCTTCGCTTGCGTGACTTGTCGTGGCTGGCTGAAAGTGACCGTTGGAACCAGAACTAGTGCTCCTTTCTGATCCGATAAGTTTCAAATTTTATTTACTTTAATATTTAAAATGGCGACTGTCAAAGTTCCATTTCCAGTTTTTACGAGTAACGATATCGACCTATATTTTATTTTGGTGGAACGATACTTTACTCGTATGCTGATCAACGATGAACTAGCCAAATATAACTTATTAACCCTAAACTTACCTTTCGACGTTTTAGGAGCTCATCGCGACCTAACCATTAATCCCCCGAGACAAAGACCATATACTACATTGAAACGGGCAGTAATAAAATCTATTCTAGGTCCACGAGAATCTCGCATTAATAATCTTTTCGAGACTCCTCAGTTCTCTGGTAGTATCAAAGAATTGCTTTTTAACATTCAGAAGTTATCTATGGATCTTGATCTAACTGAGGAATTGACCAAAGACTTTTTAATAGCTAAGCTACCACGAAAATTTAAAATTCAGTCCTTAAATTTCAATGACTTACCATTAATATCTTTTGTAGAGAAATTAGATTTAATTTATTCTATGCAACAAGCACCACAACCTTTAACTACTTCTGCATTAGAGGCTAAGCTAGACAATTTGACGACCAATCTTACAACCATTTCAAATGAGCTTTCTACCATGCACAAACGACAATCCACTATGACTTCCAGCATCTCTCCGAACCTTCGAAATCCTCAGCATTTCAAACGACATTTCAAGCAACGACCTGCCACGCCTTCAGGCAATACTAATTCCCAATTACAACCTGCTTCACCTTCACCTGCTTCAATTGCCTCTTCTCCCTGTGCAAACCTACCCGATTTCCCAATGAAGGTTGGGATGTTGGTCCACGATAGGGAGCGTAACTCTTCTCTACGAAGCGTAGCTACACCAAAGGTTTTGAATCTCAACCACTGGTAAGCCGCACATTCTCCGAGGTAGTGGTAGGATGTTTCCTCATCACCCCCACATCTCGGGCATATGGGGTCTTCCTCTACACCTATGAAGGATAGGTGTCTTTTTAATTTGCAGTGGCCTGTCAGGATCCCCGTCAAAAGATTTACGGATCTTCGGCTTTTTCCCATTAGCCAGACCAACTTCTTTGAGTTGAATCCCTCTATATAGTCTTTTTGGCCTGCTGACAGCCTCCCACTTCTCCCTGCTTTTCTCATAGTCCCACTCTACCAGGGTCGTTGAGATTTGATGCCTTGTAATACCCAAGTAGGATTCCGGTCCCAGGCAGATACCCTCGGCTCTGAGTTTGGCCAGTTCATCAGCCTTCTCATTGCCTTGGGTTCCGGTGTGGCCTGGTTCCACCTCTTTCTCGCTTGCCAGCTCTGCTAAAACATCCGCAAATTCCTGGACGGGAGCTGTTCTCGTCCTGGAGGAGTAGATTGCTTTTAGTGCCGCTTGACTGTCAAAGCAGATGTAGATTTTCCTCTCTGATGCTGCTCTAATCTCGACTTTGGTTGCCACCGTTAAAATGGCGTAAACCTCGGCTTGGAAAACCGTGGTGGACTTCCCCAGAGCAAAGCTCTCTTGTACCCCTCGGTTCTCTATGTATATTCCTGCTCCAGAGGATTGCCTTTCTGCTATCCGGGAACCGTCCGTGTAGCATACCAGGGCATCTGGGTGAAACTCGATTTGATTTTGCTCCCACTGTTCTCTAGTCGGAATAGTGAGGGAGTACTCCTTTTCTAGTCTTAGTCGGTCTTCTGCTTCAGTTACCCTGTATGTTGACAAAGGGATCTCCTTTGCCGCTACCTGGGAAATATTTGCATGACCGATGCATATACCTTGATTACTCCAAAGCCCCGCGTCTCGCATTCTGAGATGGGTTGCCATGGCCTCTCTCTCTTTGGGGAGACCCAATATAATCGATTGCAACCGTTGGGGTTGTTCTCATTGCTCCTGTAATTCCCAGGCAGGCTAGTCGTTGAACTTTTGTCAGTTTCCTGGAAATGGTTGGTCTTTCAACACTAGGCCACCAGACCAATGAGCCATACTAGATCCTTGGTCTTATTACCGATGTGTAAAGCCAATACAGGATCTGGGGATTAATTCTCCAGTTCTTTCCTACTGCTCGCCGCAACTGCCATAATGTCGCTATCGACTTGTTTACGATTTTGTCGATATGCGACCTTCAACTTAATTTACTACCGAGGGTAACCCCTAGGTACTGTTGTGAACGACTCACAACTCATATATTTTTACATAGATACGAAATGGTACTAGGCAACGCGTATCAATAAAACTTTGAGAGTCAAATAAATAATTCATAGAAGTAAATTTGCGTTTTATTTCCTTCTACAAGAATTAATAGATATAGCCCTAACACACCAACCACAGTGTTAAATCGCTATATATGGTGACCACACGTTCCTGAAGAAGAATCTGGCAGTATTGGTCTTTGCCTGCTGCATTGAATTCTCCAGGTGAACCACATCTAGTTATCCCTGCGTCATCTGTCATCGACTGCTACTCTCGACTTCTGTCATCGTAAGATCCTGCTACCTACCTGCTTCGCTTGCGTGACTTGTCGTGGCTGGCTGAAAGTGACCGTTGGAACCAGAACTAGTGCTCCTTTCTGATCCGATAAGTTTCAAATTTTATTTACTTTAATATTTAAAATGGCGACTGTCAAAGTTCCATTTCCAGTTTTTACGAGTAACGATATCGACCTATATTTTATTTTGGTGGAACGATACTTTACTCGTATGCTGATCAACGATGAACTAGCCAAATATAACTTATTAACCCTAAACTTACCTTTCGACGTTTTAGGAGCTCATCGCGACCTAACCATTAATCCCCCGAGACAAAGACCATATACTACATTGAAACGGGCAGTAATAAAATCTATTCTAGGTCCACGAGAATCTCGCATTAATAATCTTTTCGAGACTCCTCAGTTCTCTGGTAGTATCAAAGAATTGCTTTTTAACATTCAGAAGTTATCTATGGATCTTGATCTAACTGAGGAATTGACCAAAGACTTTTTAATAGCTAAGCTACCACGAAAATTTAAAATTCAGTCCTTAAATTTCAATGACTTACCATTAATATCTTTTGTAGAGAAATTAGATTTAATTTATTCTATGCAACAAGCACCACAACCTTTAACTACTTCTGCATTAGAGGCTAAGCTAGACAATTTGACGACCAATCTTACAACCATTTCAAATGAGCTTTCTACCATGCACAAACGACAATCCACTATGACTTCCAGCATCTCTCCGAACCTTCGAAATCCTCAGCATTTCAAACGACATTTCAAGCAACGACCTGCCACGCCTTCAGGCAATACTAATTCCCAATTACAACCGTGTTATTATCATAGACGATTTCAAAATAATGCACGTAATTGTACAGGAAATTGTTCATTCCAAGAAAAAAACTAACCTCACACTCTCCTGGCCTCAAGGGAGGGCCATGTAGGGTCGTTTCAATCCCTCCAATTTCTAATTTAATATTTTTACAGGACCTAACATACAAAATTAATTTTGTGGTTGACAGTGGGGCGGATTACTCCATTCTACCCACCCACGTTGCAGTTTCCTGCAACCGAACTATCACGCCTGCCAACCTTTCATTTATGGCAGTGAACAATACGTCAATTCCTGTGACAGGTATTGTAACTTTGAGGTTCCATTTCCCAATTCCTGGACTACCGCCATGCCCCTGGCGGTAATAAAAAATTAAATGAAATTGATGGCAACATTGCTTACGTAACGTAACCATGCTTTCAAACAATGTAGCTAATTAATTGCGTCTTCAAAAATTTCGAAATATTTTATTTAAAATTAAATACCTAACGAACGGTTTCAAAAACAAATAACATAAACATAATGGAAAGCGATGCAATAAAAATATCTACTACCTAATATTAACACATAAGGTGCTCGAATTGATGACCACCATTCTCTGTACATAATTCTAGTCTCCTTTGAAAAGATCTACAAATTTTACTGCATAATTCAGGAGTGAACGTTTGAAATGCTTCTTCAATCATCACCTTCAAAGTTTCCAAGTCCTCAAAAGCATTATAGAGGTATACCAAATCCCGCACAATTCCCCAAACACTGAAGTCCATCGGTGTTAAATCACATGACCTCGCAGGCCATTCTATCGGACCTCTTCGACCAATCCAAGACTGGTGAAAATGATCGTCTAAAAACTCTCGAACTTGTACAGCATAATGAGGTGTTGCGCCGTCTTGTTGCAGAATTATATCCAGAGGACAGTGTACCAAAATAGCTGGCATTATTTGTTCTACGAGCAGAGCTAAATAAACATCTCCAGTAATATTAACGTTAATAAAAAATGGGCCAATAATTCCTCCACTCCAAATTCCAGCCCAAACGTTTATTCCAGGCGATTTAAAATCTTTCTCAATGGTTACATGGGGATTTTCCTAATAGTTCTAATAGTATGATCAATTGATTGTATATAACACATACTGTTGATTAGTAGAGCTTAATCTGGACATTTTCGACCTTTACAGTGTTAAAATCCACGTAAATGATCCAAATAACATGCAATTGACAGAAAAGATTATATTTAATAAAAAACAGAACTTTAATATTATAATATGTTTGGGTACTGTCAGCCAATTAAAAACTTGTTACTTTTTTAGTATATACCTATATTTCGATTATTTTTACAATCTTCGTCAGGGTATAAATAATTAAAGTACACATATGTGTTAAATGAACTAGAAAGGTCAAACAGGATTTGACATCTGTAAGAAACTTTTGGTTCTATGATTGTCAATAAAATGTCAATTTTAAAGTGTCAATACAATCACTACTTCCCGGAAAACATCACATTCTTAAATAACAACACAGTATAACAAAAATTACAACAACACAAAACTGACACTAAGAACCTCAAAGACACGACTGCTTTGGCTTTACATTTCAAAAATGAAACTCACAAATTTGACTTTGAGAATACAAAAATATTAGCGACTGAAGACAATTATAATAAACGGTTATTTTTAGAAATGTGCTACATCAATCAAAATTCTAATAGTATCAACTTTAGATCGGACCTACAAAATTTACATACCACATACAATTTTCTATTGACATTGGATACATTGGCAGGTGATCATTGATACGTATTGTAGTATATTCCTAGTAATAATAATGTAAGTATGGAAACTTTCCAGGAAGTAGTGATTGTATTGACACTTTAAAATTGACATTTTATTGACAATCATAGAACAAAAAGTTTCTTACAGATGTCAAATCCTGTTGACCTTTCTAGTTCATTTAACACATACGTGTACTTTAATTAGTTATACCCTGACGAAGATTGTAAAAATAGTCGAAATATAGGTATATACTAAAAAACTAACAAGTTTTTAATTGGCTGACAGTACCCAAACATATTAATAATTAAACAATACAGTCATAAACTAATTTTATAATTTAATATTATAATAAAAAGATATTTCCAACACGATAATGCTTAATAATGGCTTAGTAATGGATAACAAGTAAAATAAAAATTAATAATTTTTATTTTACGTGATATGACAGTCATCATGTTTTAGCTTCTCCATTTGTTTCTTTTCTGGATCATTTTTAATTTTTTTCTCTTCTTTTCCACATTTTCTTTGCACCTCATAATGTAAGAACATGAATGTATGTAGGAGTTGTCATTTCCGTAAACAAATTGTATTATGTGGAATTATAAATCCACGCTAATAATATAACATAGCGCCTAGACTATTTTCTTTGGAGGCTTCATACTAGCTATAATGAAACAACACAAGTAGTGTATCAACTTACGAAAAATTCATTTCTAAATTTAACACCAGTAAGAAATTATTATAACCACGTGAATGATGCGAAATAAATGTACTCTTACATCAAACCATATAAACTACCTCTATAAAGTTTATAGATCAACTGAACAAGACACTACATGTTAATTTCATTAAAATTACATATGCAAGCAATACATGTGTAATGCTGATATTGTAGAAATACTGATACTATACGTGAAATTAAATAATGTTCTCCTCTCTTAATTAGATCCACGCAAATGCCAAACTATCACAGAGAACATTTAATTGATTGTGTAGTAGTCGATGCTTAATATTTTATATATTAATTGACTCTGGATGAGAGCCCTATACTTGTTTTACAATTCTCCTTAATTAGAACAATAATGATTAACTTATGCCTTAGAAAAACTGATTTTTACTTTGAGAATACATACTAGAGACATGCCACGTGAATGATATATGACACAATAAAGTTTACTTTTTATTGTTAAAAAAATAGGTCAGTTAATATATACTTGGCTAAATAGACTGCTATTACATCTTCACTGTACTGAACTAACAGGTAAAAAGGTGTTCTTAATATATTAATTAAACAGGGACAGTAAATTTAATATTTCTGAAGAATTACCCATTTATATTACCTTTGATAATGATAGCTTAGCTGTCTAAACAATATTGTCAGGTTATATTTTAATAAATACTGTGAAACTTTTTAATAAACTTTATTTATTTCATGATTATAGAGTTCCACAAAGTAAGGCTGGAAACAATAAACAATATTTCATTTAATGATTAATATACAGTGTGTTCATACAGTTCGACAAAAGTTATATTATCGAGCTAATATAATGTCCCCGTTTCAGCTCATATTCGAGAAGAGTACACCAATTTCTAATTGTAGTGAATGTGTTAAGCCTTCATATTAAACACCTTAGTGTTTGGTACAACCTACATAATAAATAAATTGCATGTATAAATAAATCAAAACGTTTATTCATGCACAATACAATATTCAGAACAATAATCATCAAAATAAACTTTGTATATAAAAATACTTTCTACATGCATTTATTTACATTAAATCTTTGTACTATATATAACGAATATGTACTAAAACTACTTATTTTTTCTTGCTCTTGTTACCCTTGTACTGAGAGGAATCAACGATGTTCCAGTAGTATTTTCAGTCTGTACCTTAATTCGTTTTTTATTTGTACCTCTTTTAAGAACATGATTTTCAGCTGCACAAAGTTCACTCATTAAATTTTTACAAACATCTCGTTTCAGTCTATTATTTTCTGCTTCAATATTATTGCTTATACTATCTTTTTTATTTTCTTCAGATTGTTTCTTTATTGTAGATTTAGCCAATTTTTTTGTTAATAACTTTGTTCTACACTGCAAAACTGATGATGCTAATACTGCTTTTGGTGTGTATGCATTAGGACTTGAAGGAATAACTGCTGTTATATCTTGTTCAGTTGAACAATTATTATTACTACCTTCAATCACTGGTATTTCTTGTAATACAACTTTCTTTTTTGTAGTTTTTGGAATTGGTGTTTTATAAATCCATTTTGTATTAGTTTTACTATTTTCATCTTTCTCAGTTACAACTGCTAATTTTGTATCAACAATTTTATCATCTGGAGACGTATGAATAATAAATGGCAGCTTGGTCATCTTCAACACATTATCTTCCTTAGTATTATTAACTTTATTTTCTGAAAAGTCACATTTCTTTCTTATTAAACGACGTTTTGGTGGTGAATCTGGCCTAGGGCTCCAGCTTGTTGGAAATACAATTTTTGTTTGCCGGTTTTCTGGAGTTCTTAGTATATATTTATTATCTTCATCTGCAGCTAAATCTATTTCAATAAGTAAGTTTGGCTGATTTGTATTCACATCTTCTAACGTAAAGTAGGTGATGAATAACTTTTGAGCAAGTGCTTCATTATACAAATACAGATTGTTGTATTTTATTTCAGAAATTAAATTTACCAATTGTTCGTTAAAACATTTAGCTTTTGCTGTATCATTCAGTCTCAACAAATTATACCCGTAGCTTAATAATAAAGCGCAATGTGTTTCACGTAATATATCTTTTATATCATGAAAAGGATCCCAGGAAAGCAATTGAACTATTTTTCTCTTAAATGTTTCATTTCTATCATTCATATGTTTATATAATTGTAAAGCAGCACCAAAACATATATTTGCAGCAGTTGTATTGTTATAATGAACATGTAACTTTGCTTCTAAATGAATATACTCTGTAACTAGTTGCTTATATTCCATGCTCATGCAGTAAAAGCAATCACATTCAAATGAATGATTGACAAATGATGGCATCTTAAAAGGTTTTGCAACTAATATAGGTGATCCTGTTAAACTTTGCCGGTGTGTATTATTTACAGGACATTCTAACATAATTTCTGCAAAACTTTCTATCAAATTAGACACATCATCAGCTTTATTCAAAACATCATCTTCTCTTTCAGGTTGCTGACTTTGTGAAAATCTTTTATTACCTAAGCATAAGATTTCTGACATATCATTCAGTTTTACTTGGCAATCATCTAAGCGTACACTTAATAAGTCAGCATATGCTAAATAAGCCAGGAAATATGCTGTACGTAAAGGCACAACTTCTTCCTGAGCAAATGTTATTATGTTTCTGCAGTAGCAGCGAACTTCTCTAGGAAGACACATTGATTTGTATACTTCTGCTACATACTGATTAATTTCAAATAGAACAGTTCTAGCAAGTGGAGAATATGTGCCTAGAACAAATAAGAAAAGTACATCAATAATTATCATTTGCAAAAATGTTTACAGACATAATATGGCTTTGAAATACAAGGGTGGTTTGATAAATAACTTGGTTTGATATTAAAAACAATGATTTGAATTTTATAAACGCTCTTGCTCCAACGTTTCTCAAGCTTCTTAATTTCTTCATGGAAGTGTTCTTTTCAAGTCCCTTAATATAGTCGTTTACACACTGTATCACTTCTTCATTTGATACAGATTTCTGTCCAGCTAAGAAAGTTTTAAGTTTAGGGTAACAGATGGTAATCTGAGGGGGCTAGATCAGGTGAATAGGGTGGATGGGAAAGAATTTCAAACCTTAAATCTGTCAACTTTTGGTCGACAACACAGCTGGAATGCACTGGTGCATTATCGTGGTGAAAGAGCACTTTTTTTTAGCCATTCCAGGAGGTTTCTCCATGATGACTGCCTTCAACCTGTCCAAGAGGGCTGCGTAGTATTTTCCATTAATGGTTTTACACTTTTCGAGATAATCTATAAGAAGAATTCCCTTTGCATCCCAGAAGACTGACGCCATGTCCTTTCCTCGCCTTCTTTGGGGTTGGTGCACCTCGCACAGTCCACTGCTTGGATTGCTTTTTTTTTCCGTGATGTAGTGGCGATTCCAAGTTTCGTCCATGGATACAAAACGTCGCAAGAAATCCGTCGAATCCCTCTATAAAATCTCTAAGCAGTCTGCTGAAGTTCGCATCCAAATTCGTTTTTGCTCTGGAGTCAGTAAATGCGGCACCCACCTTGCACAAATTTTTTTCATATGTAATTCTTCGTGTAAAATGAAATGAATTCTCTCAGTTAAGATGCATGTAGCTTCTGCTAACTCACGCACATTCAACTGTCTGTCGGCCAAAACCATAGCATGGACTTTGTCGATGATTTCTGGTATGACGGCTGTTTTTCGAGCTCCAGAATGTGGTGTGTCTTCGATGGATGTTCTGCCATGGTTGAGCTCATTAACCTAAAGACAAACCGCTTCGTAAGAAGGACATGAATCCCCCCAATGTAGGAAAAATTCTTTCATGGATTTCCTTAGCCGTTTTCCCTTCCAAAAAGAAGAACTGCATCACGCCACGAATTGCAATTGTATCCATTTCCTAATATAACTAGTAACGCTAGTGTTTATGTCACTCTCAAACAACGAATTACTGACAGAATAACTCGATATTTTAGGAACGTCATTTATAGGAAGCCTACTTGATTTCTACATATGCAGTTATTGCTGTCAGCCACTAAATCTATGCAAACCAAGTTATTTATCAAACCACCTCGTACATGAAACACATGTTTTAAAATATTTCTTGAGATTTTTTTTTTAGAAAATGATGTTTGTCAGTATTATGAGTATGATACGAGGGTAACACTATATATTTTGAGATACAAGAAAACTAGAAGTGTCTTTTTAGGAAAATGATTTTATTTATGTTCAAAGTAATCACCACCTACATCGATACACTTTGGTAACCGAAGCTTCCACAACTTAAACGCTTGAAGTCAGTCATCTTTTGGAATGCTCTCAAAAAATTGATGAATTGCTTCATCTATCTCACCCTCCATCGTGAAACGTCGACCACGTAAATGTTTCTTTAGGTTAAAGAACAACCAGAAATCACACATGGCCCAGTCAGGCGAATAGGGTGGATGTTCGACCAGGGGCGTGCTGGGTCGAGTAGTCCAGGCCGGGACATTACGGCAACTTCGGGCCAATTAATAATAATAGTAATAATAATAATAATAGTAATAATAACAATAAAATAACAATAATAGCAATAACATAAAAAAAGTTGAAAAAAACGAGTAGTCACGTTACAAAACTTCCTCTCTTGACAACTTCTTGCGTAATAATTCGCTGTGTTCAGCTACTTTGTCAATAATATCATCACTATCTAATGTACTTAAAACACTCTTTTCCACTGACATCAACAAAAAAGCTTCTAGTTTATGATCAGATAGAGCATTTCTTATTCTGTTTTTTAGAAACTTCAACACTGAAAACGTTCTTTCGCAAGCCACTTGAGTTATTGGTAGGGTTAAAAGATATTTATATGCAAGTGTTAAATGTTTATAGGCTTTGCTATATAAATTATATTGCATTAATACACTGAAGCAACAAATTGCACAATTTTTACAGTTTGAACACTTAACGGCACTCTGATGTAATATATCTTCTGCTCTATCACAGTCATCATCGTCAGAATCACTGCTAAGGTCAAGTTCATCATTTTGAGTCGTTCTGTAGTATACATATTCTTCTTGAGTTGTTGTTTTTAATTTGTCCCAGCCATGAGCGAAACTAATTAATTCATTTTGTAGAATATTGATATCGATCGTTAGATCAATGTTTTTCAATTTTTCACAGAGGCTAGTTAGTGCGTTCTTGGGCATCTGTCCATTTTTAATTTCAGGAAAAGAAGCTGGTGCCAGGAAGTGTAAATCCATATATAATTCTCTATTATTTTCGAAACGTGTCCTCATGCTTTCAACTATGGTGTCCATAATCATGTTATATACTTCAACTTCAAATTTTCTTGTTTCGTCTTCAACTGGATTGTCACAAAGTAATTCACCTGACATTTTCTTAACTCTTCGTGTTCTTTTTGGTGGTAAACAATCTTCTACTTCCTCTTCAACGTTCTTTGCAACAAATTGTTCATTGGCCCATTCAACAAATTTATCCGACTGCAATTTAATTTTTCTAAAATCTCGTTGTATTATTTTTAGCTGATGAATAGCAACACTAACTAACTGCTGAGCTTTCAAAATGTCAAGCCCTTGAGGCCTTGAGTCTGCAAATAATTTGAAAGAGGCTCAGTGATACTGAAAATTTTTAAATAAATTTGTGAGAGTAAAATGGTTTCATACTTAAGGAAAGATTGTTTCAAATTTCTTGCCTTAGCTCTTATATCGGCACTAAAGCTCTCATTATCTTCTATATTGCAAAGGGTTACAATTAATTCAATGTAAAGTCCATTTTGATAGGATTCAAAGCATCCAAAAATTTTCGTTAAAGCCGCGTTTTTTGCCCACCATCTAGTTTCTCCAATTGCTTGAAGTTTTTTGTTTCCAGTAAGTCTCCAAATATCCATCCTTTTATGAGATTCTTTGAAAAAAATGGCAGCAGAATTTAAAATTTCGAAAAAAGTTGCAACGGAAATGGGTGATTTTGTGCAATCACTCAATACCAAATTTAAAATATGACTATAGCACCACACATGCACTTGTTCCGGAGAACTTTTGGTTAGCCATGTTGTAAATCCATTATACTGACCTCTCATGTTTGCTGCTCCATCAGTTGCATTTCCAATACAATTTTTAACGTCCAACTCGTTTTCGTTGAATACACTTTGTAACAAATCCATCAACCCTTTTCCAGTAGAATCGCTACAAGTTTTAAGAGCAAGCAGACTCTCTTTAATTTCGCCATTAAAAACATATCTTACTACAACAGAACACTGATCTTTCACAGAAATGTCTTGGGTAGTATCAATCTGAACCGAAAAGAATTTTGCAGATTTAATTTCATTTGCAATATGTTTTTTGATAAAGGAACTGATAGTATCAATAATCAGAGTGGCAGTATTATTCGACAAAAAGGTCATTAAGTTACCACGACCTCGTTTACCACTACTACTTTCATATTTAGCTTTAGCTTCGTTGCTTTTACTAATTACATTAGTCAAATGTTCTTTCAGGATTGCATCGTACTTACTCAATAAAATAATAAGCTCTAAGAAAGTACCGTGATCTAGACTAGAGTCATCCAAACTATATGCTGCTTCATTTCTTTTACCTCGAAAACTAAGTCCGCGTTTTCCAATTACCTTAATAATATCTATTATTCTTTCAAGTATTTGTCTTCTTTTTTTAACTTGTTCGTTTCTAAGTTTGGTTTGCCTGGACCAGACAAGACTTTTAATGTCTCTATTTTTCCCTCTCATAAAATAAGATTCCGTAGATCTCGAGTGTACAGTACTAGCTTCATGTTCAGAAATTCTTTGATGCACATGTCGCCAATCATTTACTCCGGTACAGAATGAGGTTTGATCAATTGATTTACAAAATACCAAACACACAGTACAAAACAGCCTTTGTGATTTGATGTCAAAGCTCAACCACATTCGTTGACTACCATCATCGCAAAAAAATACCTTACTTGGAGAAAAAGGGAGATTTTCAAATTTTTCGGATGGTTGCTGTGGGTGTTTTTTAAAAAATAAATCGATGTAACTTTCCTCGGGTTTTATAAATAAGTCAAATTCACTATCACTTTCAATCACTTGACTTTTGACTTGACTACTTGTTCTGGCACCTGGAATCGCAGTCACTGTTACATTTACATTTGGAACTTCTGCAATATTTTCCCCCTCACTCAAGTGTTCATCTCTGGCGTCACTACTCGTTGACGGCACTGATTCACTGGCACTTTTATGTACCGCGGAGTCTTTGAAATACTTATCTAATTTCACACATTTCTCAGCATCTTCTTTTAATAGTTTTTTTTTCTTTTCCCGTAATCTTTCGGCACCACCTTTGCGTTTTTTTTTATCCATTGCAGCTTGCAACGCGACGGAATAATAAGCAATTTGGAGGTGAAATCTCAAACAGCAGAAACCTAAATTCGAACACGCCGTACCCGTAATTGACGAAGATGTGACCGTGTCAACTCTACGTTCTTAACTAATTTTGTTTTACTTGCATGCTCCAAGATTTGTTATTGAAATTTGAGAGCCAAAGCTAAAAGAGTAAAAATATCTCTTCACACTTCTTTAAATGACTCAATTTCTTGAACCACTTCAACCACTTTAGATCAGCTACGTGATTTATCAGTTCTGGTGTACGATTACACTTTACCATTTCCTTCTACTTAAATAGCACATACACGGTGACTCCCCGACGACGTCGGCGAAAACGTCGTCGACGACGTCGGGGACAAGGTCGAAATAATGAGGTAATGTTTACATTTACTGTAATTTAATGCATGACTGTGTATAATAAAATTATTAATATCGTATTTCTTTTAAGACATCAAAATGAAAGAAAGTAGTTTTGAGCATAATAAAATGCGTACTGAATTTCTTTCTTTAAAGTATTTCGAAATAGCTTATGCAATTAACAAAACTTTTCATAAGCGGAATAATATTGATATCCATCGATAGAATTACAAGTAACCCTTTATTATAAAACGAAAACTCTTTGTTTTTTTTATTAATCTCATTCTTAATTTAGTTTAAAAATGGATATAATTAACGCAGGATTTAGGATTCTGAGTTTTGGTTCGCAAATAAGGATTTCCTATAAAGGACGACTTTTGATAAAATTTGGTAGTGATAATCGTCGGAAAAATATCATGTTTAAAAATGTAATGGTTTCACCGTCGCTTCCTTTTCCGTGTAGTTTTAAAATTTTATGCTGATGGTACATAACCTTATAATAAAAATCCTTCGGCTCATTTTGTCGCAATTCTTTTAACAAGGACATGTGTGAATATTGTTTGCGATCTAAAAACCATATTTTCTTTTTTTTCGTGGTGTTTCAGTTTCTTCTTCTTCGAAGCACAAGGCAACTGCCACACCAACTGCAATTTTTTTTCTCAAAGATAATTTATAAAAATCCATCTTATCACTTGAAAGTGTCACAGCATATTGAATTCATAATGTTTTCTTAAAAAGTATAATAAAGAAAGCATATATTTTTTAGTAATCCCAGATGTATATGTTTATTTTGCCTAATAATAATTTACAGTTGACAAGGGTTTTATTTTCACAGTTGTAAACAGTTGTTTGTAAACAAATGTAATAAAAATGAAATAATTCAAGTAAACCCGAAAAAGATAGATATAGTATAAGGTTATGTACCATCAGCATAAAATTTTAAAACTACACGGAAAAGGAAGCGACGGTGAAACCATTACATTTTTAAACATGATATTTTTCCGACGATTATCACTACCAAATTTTATCAAAAGTCCTTTATAGGAAATCCTTATTTGCGCACCAGAACTCCTAAATCCTAAATCCTGCGTTAATTATATCCATTTTTAAACTAAATTAAGAATGAGATTAATAAAAAAAACAAAGAGTTTTCGTTTTATAATAAAGGGTTACTTGTAATTCTATCGATGGATATCAATATTATTCCGCTTATGAAAAGTTTTGTTAATTGCATAAGCTATTTCGAAATACTTTAAAGAAATTCAGTACGCATTTTATTATGCTCAAAACTACTTTCTTTCATTTTGATGTCTTAAAAGAAATACGATATTCATAATTTTATTATTCACAGTCATGCATTAAATTACAGTAAATGTAAACATTACCTCATTATTTCGACCTTGTCCCCGACGTCGTCGACGACGTTTTCGCCGACGTCGTCGGGGAGACACCGTGAGTGGTGCCCATTAGAAATAATAAATACTGAAATCGCCCTTTAATTTAAACGACCATATCTTGATAACGGCGGCGGTCCACCGGGCAATTGCCCGGCGTCCCGCCGGGCCAGCACGCCCCTGTGTTCGACTGTTACATTATTTTCACGTAAAAATTCAACTGTCTGCTGTGCAGTGTGTGACGATGCATTGTCGTGATGCAACATCAACCCGCGAATATTGACTGACTCAAGCACTGCAGGTAAACATTTTGTGGTGTACCAGTTTGCTGTAACTGTACAGTATCTGGCCATATTATTAGGGACATCCAATAATTTGGATGCTAAAAGTTTTATATTGTTAACACCAGGAATAAAAAATTTTGAGAAATGTTTTACGTATGTTTTATTAACCCTTTTGTATTAACAAGCAATTCAATAAAATAATTTTAAGTAATAAACTGGTATAAATGGCTAATTTGCTGAACATGCCAATAGCTGAAGAGGGTAATGTTTTAGAGGATACTGACCAAAATTATAAGTAGATATTTTACTATTTCTGTAGAAAAGAGTTTCTTGGAAACGTTTCTACGATTATTTTCTACAGAAATAGTAAAATACCTTCTTTATTATTTTCTTCAGTACCCGCTAAGAATTGCTTCTTTTAGTTATAAGCATATTCAGCAAATTCGCCATTTATACCAGTTTATTATTTAGAATTATTTTATTGAATTATTTGTTAATACAACAAGCGTTAATAATCACACGTAAAACATTTCCCAAAATCTGTTATACTTGGTATTAGCAATACATAACTTTTAACATTAACATTATTCGATGTCCCTATTAATATGGCCAGATACTGGAAGTTGATCTTCAAGCTTAATTGCTTTCACTAATCCTGTACTATGAAAGAAAACTGCGTACATAACTTTCTTGACAGACCTTTGCTTTTTCGCCATTGTTGGTGTTGGTGCATCTTCGTGAATCCACACACGGCTCTCCTGCGGGTAGGAATATCATAAAATGGTATGTATGTTTCATCATCTGTTACTATTTTAGAAAGAATACGATGCCCACCATTATTTAACATTTCTAACGTTTCCCACGCGATTCTTACTCGCTCTGCCTTTTGGGAATCATTAAGCGTATGTGGCACCCAACAAGTAGCAATTTTTTTCATATGACGATGATCATGTAAAATGGAATTTACTGTTGCGGATCCAACACCAAAGTTGCCTCAATCGCTTGATAGGTGCATCTTGGATCTTCTTTAAGCATACGTCTCACTCTCTCAATGTTTCCAACAGTAACTGACGAACAGGGCCTACCAGCACGTGCCTCATCACCAAGCGATATCCGATATCCGTCCTCTTTTAAATTCGCTATACCAGCGAAACACAGTTGTGCGTGAATGAACCAAATGCGCGTTGCAACCGTTCAAGACTTTGTTGTTCACTTAAACGGACCTTGAAATCATAGTAAATCATAGTGCGCACATGTTCTTTTGACAAATCCATGTTTCGACACGACAAATCGTATGTACCACATTTACTCTGACAGCAGCGACTCAACTGTTGTCAGAGCTTACTAATGAAGGATGGTGGTATGTAACAATGCCGTGTTGTCAGCTCTAACTCCTCTAGTTTCGCGGCATCTCACAATATACAGTGTGGCCCTCGTAGTAGTATGATTGATGCTTGCAGGATATAAGTGAAAAAAAATTTATGATCTTTTAAGTCAATTTTATCATGATTTTGCATCTTCACCAAGTACAATTCTCAGTAGAGCAAGAAAAGGAACATAAGGTCAAGTATAGCATTTTTGTTTTAAATTATTATTCTTTATCCTTTTCTTTACTTGGAGAACCAATTTTCTTTATTTTTTTTGTTAAAATGGGTAAATTTCTTATTAAATCAGACAATAATATCATTACTATAATATTTAACAAACTTTAAATCCTGTTTCTTAAAATTGAATTTTCAAAATTTTATAACTAGTTATCGGATGATGGTAGAAAAAAAACAAAAACACAATTTTTTCAGTATTAGATTCTTTACAAGAAAATCTCAATTATAACCTTGGTGAAGATCAAGGTCCCTTAACTTTATAGGTTGCCTCAGTGAGTATTAGCCAATGAGCGCGCGAAACATCAGAGGGCTACCCATCCTATCTCACTTATATTCCTTTGATATATGGCATCCATCTCTGTCTTATTGCTTTTTCGCGTTATTTTACAGCTTTAAAAAGTACATTTTAGTATGCAATGAAGTGAAAAACTGCCTTTGTATGGCAAAATGATATTAACTTTATATTTATTAAATAATTTACTTCAGGCATTACTTAAAGAAACTAAGATATCTTTAATTATTTACGAGAGTACATTATTTTGGTCTATATATGTCAGCGGCGTGCCGTGCATACGAGACAGTGGAAGCAGCCGCGATATGACGTATGCGCTATCACGCTCGTACACATTGCGTATAAGCGTAATAGTGCATACGTCGTATCGGGACTGCTTCCACTGTTTCGTATATATGATATATATGTGTGTGTATCGTTCAATGTGGATTTAAAAAAGTATTATGTTTTTTAAAGTTAACATTAGTCGTTTTCTTTTGCATATTGTGATTAAATCTAAACTATCATAAAAATTTTAGCATGATTTGAGAATACTTTGTCACAAAAGAACAATCGCAATATAGTCAGTTACAAGTGAAATCTTTTGTATGTTACTAAAGATTTGTAACTGTACAGGAAACAAAAAACCTCCGTGATCGCCTATAACTAGCCCGAAAGGCGGCTAATATTGATGCCTTTTCGGCAAGTTGAATACTAATTAAGAATGAAACTACATATTGATAATACTAATTTATTGAGTAATTTTTATATATTTGCTTGTTTGTATGTTTGTTTTCTTTGCTCATCTTCTGCTTTCCTTTTAATGCCCTGAACTTTTTAATAAAATTTATAATATATAATAGCTTCCTTAGTTTCTCTGGTTTTAATTAAACTATTATTGCAAACTGCAACTGTACATCTTTCTCCCAAAGTATAAAACAATCAGAAACAAACTGTCAAACTGAATACTTACTAGAAATTAAATGGGGGAAAACAAGACACTAGTAATTGAATTTATAAACTTATAACTCTGTCAATAACTGACTTTTTACTTCAAGCAAATAATAATAATAATGTTTATTAATATAACAAATTAATTAACATGATAAAATACAATAATTTGCAAAAATAAAATTAGTAGAGCCATAAATCTACAAATTAATAATAAATAAATTAATAATTTGACCTGACGTTTGACAGTGACTGCAAGCGCTGCATAAACACAACATGAGTGCAAGTGAGAACAAATAGGTCGATGGGTAGTCCTAGGTAGTCCTCTGACGTACTTGCTTCCGCCCTTCCGTCTCAAAGAGGGGTCTACTAACTGCTCTACTAAGGTAACCTATAAAAGTTAATGGACCTTGGGTGAAGATAGGGTCGCTTTTCCTATGGACAGTCAGATATACAACCAAAAGCTTTTATCCTGATTCCTGAACATGTGTGAACAAATTTTTATAATTATTTTAACTGCAATAGGTATACATTATTAGGAAAGAAAACAATTAGTTATCAATACTCAAATGTTAGAAAAAGTCTCAGTCCAAATTAGTTTATAAGTGAGCAAACTTAAATTTCTAAATATGAAAATGCGATTCAGAAATTTTCTGTTTCTCTTGTTACATCAGTCTAGCGACATATTTTACGTGCTATTTGCAGAGAAGCCACACTTTAAAACCGTATATAAGAGTATAGCTATTTAATGATGCTGGCTTCACCTTAAAAAGAGCACTGCATTACTCCAGTACTGGCAATTCAACAGTTCCATACATGGAGTATGACATTTTTACGAATGTTTCAAATTTTAACAATATAAATTTTTATTGTTATTATCTACTCAAAGGCCAAGAACAATAAGAAACTGAAAACAAAGTAAGCAGTATGCATCATTTATCGGAAAATTGTGTTTTTTAAGTTCTATATAATATAGAACAGAAACAAAGAAGAAACGAAGCCAAACAGGCTTTTGCAGTGAGCGTTGGGTTTGCGCACCTGAGGAACTTAGAGAGACATCATAGAATAAGCTTTCTGCATGTAACCAATGTTCGCCTCAGAAATTTGTTTTTACCAGGCGGTCGACACAAAATGTGCCTGTTCAGTTTTTTACAAATCTTATATTAATTCAGTTCAGGGCATGCATGTGCACACACATGTGCGTGTAAGAAGTGAATAAACTTTGCCCATAGGTTCTGCTGAGGCTCCTAAGAAAAATGAGCTAGCTCCTCATATTTGGGAAAAATGGGGGGGATGATCTTGAGAACGACCTAAACGTTTTTTAAACTCTCTCTAAAATCAAAAAATTTCCAAATAGGTGTATAAATTAATGAAATATCTTTGAAACTAGTATTGAGAATGAGCTAGGAACATAAATTGCTGCTACCCCTTTCCTCGTCAGTTTCTTCTAAATTGGTGACCAGTATTTCTATTACTATAGTTTCAATAAGTAATTCTTTTTTTTATTGACTCCAAGACTGGTTTTACATGCTGTCCTTGTGGACATTAAGTAAATGATGGCTAATTTCATGCCAAATCGACTAAGAGACGTAATTTCAATGTCTCAGATTTTGTTTAAATTTTGCCCTTGCATAGATACATATGAAATGTCATTAAATTATTTTTCCGTTTTTTTTGGATTAAAAATGGACGAAGTAGAAGTTTTTGAAAATTTCGATTTTTGGCAAATTCTACTACCCGTCACTCTACATCATCTAACTGAACTTGTCGTAACTCCCTTATTTTTTGAGTTATCTGGCTCAACCAGGTGTCAGGTTAAAGCTAGATCTTGGATCTTTCAGAGTATATCAAGAAACGTGCAAAAACATTGCACAGTAAAAAGTAGCAAGCTCTGAAGGCAAAAATTGACTGATAAGTTGCTCAAATATTTCTGAATTTCTTGATTTTTATGGTCTTCGAGTAATTTTTTTAAATCCTTAACGGTTCTATTGTACAGGGTTTTATCCAAGGGAGCGTGCGAGATTTACCACTTCTTTCTAAGTATTCTTTTTTCTCAAATCTTATCTTTTATAAGGACAGGACAGTAATTTTTAATACCCAGACTTGTAGTATCTGAAGTTGATTCCCAAGCAGCTTCCTGAATTGACTTTGTTAAGTTTTGAACTGATTCATCTAGCTCGTATTTACACTTCAGTGGGGGATTTTGAGGGAGTTTAACTTTTACTAATTCTTTGAATAATTCCCAATTTGTTTGCTTATTGTGCAGAGCGGGTGGTTTAATTGTATTGTTTGTGTTGATGTTTTTGCATATTGAAAATTATGGACAACAGATGAATTATTATACAAATAATAGCTGACGGCAATTGCTTATTCAAAGCAGTTTCATATTGTTTGTATAAAACGCATCGATTTTTGACCTGCGTAACTAACTTAAAATAATAATTAAGGTTTAGGATCATCTGATCAGCACTTAAATTAAACATTATATAGGTATCAACTGACACGTGATAAATGTATGATGGATGACGAGCTTAGAAAATTAGGTAACTACAGATTGCGTTTCATATGCAAAGCGTGCAATAGTATCTCACTGTGATCCTAATAATTATTTTATTACAATTTTTTAATGCTATTGCAACAATATATGAAATCAAAATCATGATCCAAGAATGTTTGCATATCCCGTCCTTCAATATTTTTTTATGTTGGTCACGCTCTTGATTGATAAGACTGTTGCTAATGCAATACTTTAACTTTGATAGCATAAATTTGATATTTAATGGCTAACCAGTCTAAATATCACCTTGATCTAATATTTAAACAAAAAAGATTAAATTGTGTTATTCTACATTTTTTTGAATAGTACAATAGAAAGACAAGAAAAAATATTTAATAAATGTAAGATCCAACTCTTACTTACAATCGTTATTTGAGCAACAAAACTTAGTTATTTAAATAGGTATGTGTTACACTTACCTGAGGTTTTTATAAAATTTACAATATCACCAAGAACACCAGAGAATTTTGCCAGGGAAATAACATCATGACCTTCCATGCCTAAATTGCAGGGCAATTGAAGGTACTGCACATGAAGGAAATCCAAACGAATTCTTAACAGTTCTTCATTTTCCACATTAACAAAACAGTCGAATGCTTGCTTATATTCCTCATATCCTTCTTCTAGTTTCTGATGCTGAAGAAGCATGACACTTTTGCTTATGTGATACACAGTCAGAATTTTCCACATTTCAGATGACAAATCATGTTTCCTTATGTCAAACTCTAAAGCTTCAGCTTCATTCAGTAACTTACTAATTATTTCAGAATTCATATTTGCTACTTCAATGATAGATGATATACTTTGTAGGGCATGTAATTTATTATTTGATAATTTTGATATTGATAGGCTTACAAACCATGTTTGGACACTTTGTAAAGTATGACAATGTAAAGTAAACTCTTGAGCAACTTTAACAATGCTACTAAAGACATTGTATTCATTCAGTAGATTTACAAGTAACTGTGGTGTGCATTGAGGAATGAAAGTCTTAAAAATTCTTAATGCTTTATTTAAATATTTTATTGTTTTCATATGCTCCTCTAATTTTAAACTTTCGTATGATGATACTAGATCACATTCGTCATTCGGATTTTTTGGTTCTTCATGAGGAAGTGCTGGTTGTTGCTCAGAAACAGCTGTTTGATTAATTTCTTCAACAGTCTTTTGTTTTACTTTTCTAGATTGGTAATAATAATACATTACATATAATAAAGCTAGATAAATTTGCATCTCTACTTGATTTTTTCTATTTTTTTTAATATCTGATTTAAATCTAATCATGATTTCTTTCAACAACATTAAAATTTCATCATGAGCTGTGGTAATATCCTCTCCCCAAGTTTGTATTAATACCTTTACTAAAGTTAGTGTATCTGCAATTTTATACAACTTTTTAAATACAGTCATCATTGGTATTCTACTAGGCCATAACATTTTATATTGATCTAATTCAAGTAATAATAATTTTTGTTTGACAGACTTATCAAGTTTATTAGGCACACGGCAACAAAAATCTTGAATTTCATTTTTACAATCTTCCAAAACACATAGTATAGTTGTTTCTTGTATTGAATCATCAGATACTGTATCATTTTTCTTACTTTTTATTTTGGCAGATATCCAAATTTGAAATTTCCTTTCTGCATCAGGGCTTATTAGTATTTGAACAGCAGAAAACATTAAAGCTTTTTGGAACTGACATGCATGAATATTTATGTCTGCTAAGCATCTTAAACTTGTGCTAACAACATCAAAATTGAAGACAGACGAAGATGTCTCAGTATCTTCTAAAAATGATACGTTCTTAACCAATAGAAGAAAATAATTGTTGCACTCATTATGCTTGATTGCATACAATTTTACTGCAATATTGTAAATTATTACTGCTGTTTCTGACCACGCAAATTTCCATCTTGAACATTTTGCTGTTTTTAATATTGCAATGAATTTACAGCAAGTTTCCAAATACTGAGCTACACGTGTGACTAGCACCTTACATATTGATGTATCATTATCAAGAGACTTTTTTAACAATTTTCCAATTAATACTGTAGTACAAGTTGATGTATATAAATCTGTATTTATTTTACAATTTGAACAACTGACACATTTCATTTGAGTTTTGGAGATTATTTGTCCAATACCAGCTAGAACTTCACAGATAAAAGCTTCTGTTTCTTTAATAATACAAGCATTCCACACTTTAGAATCGGCTCTCGAATACAACTCAAAAGTATAAAATAAAATAATATAAAGGACAGTGCAAACTTTTTGAAGTTCCTCTGTAATACCATATTTTACAGTAAAGCATTTCAAACTTTTAAAACATACTTCAAAATTGTTTCTTAGTAAATCTGATATTTCTTTGCTATCTTTTAAATCAACGATTGATTCACTTGCACACTTTAAAATACTAAAGAGTTCTACATAACATTGGATATTACCCAAATCTCCGATTTCTAAATGGATTATTTTAATAAACTCTTTAATTTTGATAAACTGATTTTCCTTAAATAGATTTTTAATTGCAACTTCTAAAATTCTCATTAATGCACAGAAACTATCTTTGTTGTGATTTTCTTGTGTATCATTACATAGTTTTATTAATTGCAGTACCTTCAAGTAGCAATTATACTGTAGGTTTATATCCATTTTAACAAAGTTTGAGGTTTTAAAAAATGAACATGCAGTATTTGCTAACAAAACAATGCTAGACGTTGTGTATAATTTCATCTGCAATGATAAGATACAGAGATAGCATAGAGTCTGATTGTCTTTAATTGGGGTTTCGGATTGTAATAATTCAGCGACTGTATTATGCAGAAGAGCATAAAGAGCTGTATATAGTTTGGATAGTTTTGGACTCATATATGTAGTATTTATAAATTTTGGCATCAGCATATCTTCCATTTCTGCTATAAGCTTGAAACTTTTCTGAAAAAATAATAAATTGTTAGCTTGAAATAGTTTTCTTTAGAGAAAAAAAAAAAAGTAAAAATGGCAAGCATAGATCCAAGTGCCACAAGCTAAATTCTACAGAAATGATAAAAAACATATTAGTTTGTATTTTGGACATATAATGGAAATATTTATAAAAAAATAAGCATGACTGAATTTATGAAGTTATAAGAAAAATAAAATAACAAAAATGCAAAATTAAGTAACTTGGGCGTAAATGAGATGTAGATGTTGAAAGTGCCATCTAGTCGGTTTCCTGGAGACAAATAAAGAGCAATACCGTAGATTTGGGTGGCTTGGGACGATTTTCAAGTTTGATTTATCCCGGATCAAAAAGTATGAAGTTATATTCTAAATAGGTTAGACCATACCATACTAAATGATAAGGGCGATCAAGTGACATAAAGTAAATGTCATTCTGACCTTCCATTACAGAAAAAAATAAATAAAATGTGGCTGTCCCAAGTCACATTTTGATTTGTCATCTCCTACACTCTATTAGGCGATTTGGGACAAACAAATCATTTTTAGGTATATTAAGGAAGACTATGGTGCATGGAAAATAAAAAATAGTAGTTTGTTAATATTTATTAATATAAAATAAAGAGATCTTCTACAAAACGATTGTAAAACAATGATATAATCTAGTAAAAGATATAAAACTATAAACTATAACTTATAGGAATAGATTTTGGCTTTTTCGTGTAGATATGCAAGTAGCGCTCCAGTACACCAGGGTCAAATAAAAATGGTCTCCTTCTCAGCTTTGTCGGAGGTGTTAGCAATAGAATGTATTCGTCATCTTCGATATCTCCTTCATCAGGGATTTCTGGGAAAATGAAAGCATTCCTAGTTTTTGTACTTTCTTTTAAAAATGAGCAACGCTGTGAATTGGTTTGAGTAATTTTACCAATGAATCGCTGACGTCTTCCCTTCACAGACTGCAGTTCCACTATCACGAAGTCGTCTATTTCTAACTCATTAAGTGTTTTCTTATCAGGTTCAATAATTGCTGAAGTTTCTGCTTCTTCAATTTCATCATTATTTGAAGAAAATCCTCCAGCTTGATCATTTTCAGAGTCAGTGTCTTGGAGTTCATACGTATCAGCGGACGGCAGCTTTTTCATTTTGACCGGCGTTTGTGAAGTGGATGGTGTCACCTTATTTTCTTCAGATGTTTTAACGTTTTCAAAAGCAACACTCTTTCCAGCAGGCACGTCTAGTTTTTTTCTATTTTCTAGCAGGCTTGGGAGTTGAGGAATCATTGCCTCCTCTTTTTCCATACCGAACTTCTTCAAATAGGCTCTTCATTGTCTCGGTAATTTCCCGTGCAGAAGTATCATTATCAGGAACATCTTTGTTTGGCAACTTCTTCAACACAGCGTTACGATCGAGTGGAACTAATCCCGTGGCTCTAAATCCTGTAATAATGTTATCTGTCTGATTTGCACCCACTTTTTCTAATGTTTGACAAAGTAAACTAGGAAGCATGTCTTTTCTTAAAAGTCCTCGAGTTTTCTGTTTCCAGATTTTCAACACTTTTTTCCAAGCTCCTTTGATAGGTCTAAAGCAGCTTACGTCCAGCAGTTGGCAAGGGTGAGTGGTATTGGGCGGTAAAAGTATAAATTTAATATTACTTGCTTTACATTCTTCTAAAACTATGAGAGAAATGTGGCTAGCAAGATTGTTACCCAATAGTACTCTGGGTCCATTCAACTTTTGGAGGTAAGGCAAGGCGACTGTCATAAACCAATCCTCAAAAAGGGCCTGGTCAAACCAGCCGGATTTGCTACGATCGTAGCGAGCATCTTCCGGGCCCCTTTCTGTCCAAGTGCTCCATAGATGATCAGCCTTATAAACAATATAAGATTGCAATGTGATCCCAGATGCGCTTACACAAAACATGACTGAAGTATTTGTTTTGGTCGTGTCCATAACCCTCTCAGCGTGTTTTGCTTTTCTCCTTACCACCACTTTATTTCGTCCTGGATCATCGACAAATCCACTTTCATCATAATTCAGAATGTTCTGTGGTGGCACGTCCCTCAATGAATCAGATAAATTATCAAAATATTCATTAAAGGGGGTGTAGTGCAAAAAAATAAATTCTAGAATAAAAAAATCTAAGAACAACAGTGAAAACCGCACATTTTTAAGATAACTAATAACCGAGATAGAGCCGCTAAAAGTTTGTCCGAGTTCGTTCGTGTCGTCACACGACACGGAGCCGTGAAACCTCAATAGTATTACATGCATTTTAGATGCAGGCGCTCTTCGCGTTAATCATATTTCTTTGACAATGGAGTTTAGGGTTGAACAAAAATATAGACAGGCTCAATTAAGGCAAATAAAAGAATACAAAAAAAGAGAAGATGAAAATCAGTCGAATATTACAAGATTAAACAATCTAAATTGGTGCAAATGCAATAATTGTATGCTTATGTCAACTGTAAGGGGATGCATGTACTGCAAGGAAAATGCACTTGAAAATGAAGTGAAGAAAACGTGCATTATTCTTGACGAATCATTTGTAAATGTATTTTTACACTTAGATAGTTTAAATATGATAAGGCACAGCTTACTTTTAAAGTGTAAAATGAAAGAAGAAAGACAACGATACTTAATTGTTGCGGCAGTTAGCTTGTCGCAATTTTGTCTGTTGCAACCAAATTTTAACAAACGCTTTTCTTTTGGTTAATTGGTTTAGTTGGATTTCAGTTCTACGATTTATTCTCATATTTGTTTTTGAAATGCCAAACGTCATTTATCACTGAAAATGTTCCTAATTTTAATAATAAAAATGCGGAAACAAAAAAACGATTTTTGATGACGGCGATTTCGACAAAAAACGGTATTTTTGTTATTGCACTTTTATTGTTAAAATTCGGAACATTTTTTTAAAGAAAATAATGTCTACATACAAAAAGTGTTTATTTAACGAAAAAAATTTGTTGCTATCTCCATTAATAAACAAGCACGCATAGTTCACTATTTTTTTATATAAATCTTAAATAAAACAATTTTTTGTCCGAAAATTAATAGGATAACAACCGTAAGACTTCTTTCTAACCTCTGCAAAAATCTCATAGATATATGAGATATACTTTCTGAGAAAAAAAAAATTGAACTTTCAATGAAATTATCCCTAAAAATGGGTACCTTTTATTATGTATCGTCCGATAAAAATTAAAGTATATTAGTTAGAAATATGATATTTTACTGTTGCATGTAGAAATAAATTTACCATTTGGTCGTTTTTAAAATATTTAATTTGGTTCAGTGGTTCTCAAGCAATAAGGTATCAAAGTCAGAGGACTCTAGAAAAAAATTAATAGTAGTCGAGGCAGTCGTATTGGTGTGACGTCACACACTAAACTCCCTATACTTTAGAAGCCGATATCTACAAAACTACTATCACTAGAAAAGTGCAGTTTTCATTTTCATTCTTAGAATTTTTTATTCTAGAACATATTAAAAAATTATTTTTTGCGCTACACCCCCTTTAAGGATATCTACTGAAACTGCGGCCTGGCTCCTCTTGATATTCTCCGACAGTCGCAACGTTAAATTTTGATGCTTGGAAATAAAATCATAGTACCAGCTGTTACCTGGCCTGTTGTTCCGAAATTTTGTGATGGTCTTGCCTAGTCTGTTTAAATATCCGTGTACTAAATCTTCTATGTCGCTTCGTTCTAAGGGAAACCCCAATCACTTGCTTGTATGATTGCTTCGGTAATGTTTTTTTCCTCATTTGCTGTTAACATTGTTTGTCCGCCAGCATGCTTATAGGCCAAAAGCCAGCAACGTATTTCGAGTTGTCATTTCAACAGTCGTGAAAATTTGGATACTAATTCTTATATACCTGCTGAACACTAAAAGTCAATTCTTGCAGCCCCCTGCGGCCGGGTTATACTACCCCAAGATTACTAAGAGGGTGAGAAATAAGATTCTCTCTCTAACCCGCAGGCCGCTATATAACTGTCTCGCTCGCACTAACATGTAAACCTACATATACCTACTTTATTTATTGTGTCAAGATTTCAAGACTTTTAAAATAACAAAAATGTCACTTTTTTAAATCAATATTTACAGCGTTCTGGCAACATTTAGAAGGGAGGAAATGTTCTGGCAATATTTTTTATAGATAAAGAATACTATCGAAAGTAACCTCCTGAAATCTTGTGACTGTTACTTTAAATAAATTGAATCTTATTTCTCACCCTCTTAGTAATTTTGGGGTAGTATAACCCAGACACAGGGGGCTGCCAGAATCGACTTTTAGTGTTCAGCAGGAATATAAATTTAGTACCCAAATTTTCACGACTGTTGAAGTGACAACTCGAAATACGTTGCTGGCTCTCCGTCTATTGGTATTTTTACGGTTGTACTTTCTTTCCAAAGTGGATTTAGGTATACCATATTTATCACTAGCCTTTTTAAGAGTTAAATTATTTGTTCTAATGTCATTTAGTGCTGTTTGAAGTGTTTCTTCACTGAAATCGTGATATTTGCGACTCCCCACCATCCGTACGTATTTATTTGGCATGTCCCAAGTTGACAAACAAAAACAAAATATTAGCCTATGTGTAATTGTAAGGTTATGTATTTTTCATATCATATAATATATTGAAAGAGCATAACAGACATCTAAAAAATATATATATGAGGAGCACATATGTCCAATAGGCACCCGCGGTTGATAAGAAGTATCAAGGTTATATAAAAAGCCCATATTTACTCACCTGTAATTTCGCACAAATACACAGACATGAGATATATTCAAGATATTTTCAACTGCTTTATATTTAGTAAGCTGCAGCTATCTGTTACCATCGTATTCTATACGTTTTCAAAGTTCGCTCACTCAATGGTAGATGCCAGCACACCTTTTAAGACCAATCTGCAGTTTGTCCCAAGACAGCCACTCGTCCCAAGCCACCCAAATCTACGGTACCTCGGAATTTGCCTTTTGGGCACCGATTTTGATATTTTTTTTTAAATTGTAATTGTAAAAATAATCAGTAGTAATGCTAACTTCTAACTTGCAAGTTAGCACAGTGACCAGTCTATATTGCAAAATAATAGCTGTAATTAAAAAAGCTATAGTGTATCCTAAATTAGTCGTAAATATGTCGTGAAAAGTAAATATTTGTCCGGCTTAATTCTTTAATTTTTTTTTATTTTTTAAAAATAATCGATAGTAATTCTAACTTCCAGGGAAGCTAGCACAGCGACCGGCCTAGATTGCAAAATAATAAATGTAAATAAAAAAGCTATAGTGTATAATTTATCGTAAACATGTTGTGAAAAATAAAAATTTGTGGCTGTTTTTTAAAAATAATCAATAGTAATGTTAACTTCCAATTGATGGAAACACACCCCATATCTTCCAAAGCAGATTTAAAAAATGCACTTTGTAAAGAGTGGAATAAAATACCTCCTTCGTATTATGAGAATCTAGAGCAATCTATGCCGAAACGATTAGACAGTTGTTCGAAAAAGTAAAGGATTGCCAACCAAACATATATGGCAAAATTATTTGTTATAATTTGACTTTTATTTATTAACTGTTTAGTCGCCTTATTAATAGTGTTCGAGTTTCATATTGATGAAATAAATAAAGATTAACAAAAAGTTTCACAGTTTTTATTAAATTATAACCTGACAATATTGTTTTGGCAGCTAAGCTGTCATTATCAAAGGTAATATAAATATAAACAAACACGTCGCTAAGGTAAATACAAAAAATTTGTAACTAGATAAAAATAATCAGAATTAAATATCTAACACTTCCAGTAATGGAGAATTACTGAGCTCAATCTGGTCATTCATTCAAGGTACCCTGAGTTTGTGTTTGTATATCTCAAAACCTTCTAAAACGTCTAATTTGCATTTGTTATTACAAAAATGTAGAAAGAACCCCGCACAAATTGAATGGAAAGTGGGTCCCGGTCAAATTGTCTGAAGATTGAGTACGTTATAGTTCTCAACTTTCTGAACAAAAGTTCTCATACACACAAATTGATCCTACAATTAGGATCCAAGATACAGAGGGCTGAAGGTTGATATAATAATAATAATAATAAATTTTATTTCAGAACGTATTCTGTAAATATACAAACTATAATACAAGTTAAAATTCCAGATTAGTAATGATATATATATAAAACCTACAAATATTGCATAATGATTTGACATAATATATTGTACAAATACAAAAAGAAAAAAAAAAATACGTAATGAAATGACGTCACAATATGAAGTTAGCTTTCCAAAAATTCACGTGTTGAGTACGGCTCCATATCTATAAGTAATTTTTTTATCGCTTTTTTGAAATGATTTAGACTGTTTATCTCTTTGATGTCATCTGGTAGGTGGTTGTAAAATTTGACACACCTAAAATATGGACTATTTTCTGTAAGTGTTAACCGATGAACAGGATATACTGCATCTTTAGTTCTTGTCGCATAGCTGTGGTCTTTCTGCATTTGGAACTTCGTTTTATTTTTAAATAGAAACATCAGACATTCATAAATATAGAGAGCACTAACTGTCATTATTGAAATTTTTTTAAATTCACCTCTACAGCTTTCTAAAAACTTCAAATTTTTAATTATTCTGACTGATTGTTTTTGGATCACAAAGATCTTTTGTAAAGCAGAATTTGAACCCCAAAAGATGATTCCATATCTCATTAGCGATTCAAAGTTAGCACAATACAGAATTCTCATAGTATTCATACTCATGTACTTTGATATTGATCTTAATCCATAGCAAGTAGAGCTTAGTTTTAAACCTAGTTGATTTATGTGTGGAGACCAGTTTAGATACTCATCAATACATATGCCAAGGAATTTACATTGTTGGCTTAAATCTAGTTCCATATTTGCTATCCTAATCTTCTTTTCAAGTTCATCTCTTCGTTGATGGGTTTTAAATATCATTATATTTGTTTTGTTCTTGTTCAATACTAATTTATTTCTATCGAACCAGTTACTAGTTTTCATAAAAGCCTCATTGCCATTTTCTAAAAGAAGGTTATAAGTTGACCCTTGTGTTAATACATTAGTATCGTCTGCATAACATGTAATCTCAAAGTTTGCATTGTTTGTTAGATTATTGATGTCATTAATCAAGATAATAAATAAAAGGGGTCCAATTATGCTTCCCTGTGGTATTCCAATGTTAATTTGTTTTATTGCAGACTTGGTTACCATATTGTTCTTTCTTCCTTAATATCACTCTTTGCTGTCTTTTTGAGAGATACGAATTGACCCATTTAAGAGCATTTCCTCTTATTCCATATTTTTCAAGCTTTAACAAGAGTAAATTGTGATCTAGACAGTCATAGGCTTTCAATAAGTCTAGAAACATTTCCATTGCTAAATTTGTATTCTCTAGGTGTTTTATAACTGTTAATTGGAATATTGCAGTGGTTGTGGATTTGTCTTTTAAATATCTGTGTTGACTGTTCTCAAACAAATTACAGCTGTTCATAAAGTTAAGGATTCTGGAAGTGACGACAAGTTCATATATTTTAGAAAAACTTGGTAAAAGGCTTATTGGTCTGTAGTTGTCTAATACTGCGTGGTCTCCCTTTTTTTTGTAAATTGGCTTTACAAGAGCTAACTTTAATTGATCTGGAAATATTCCATGCCCAAGTGAATTATTAATGATGTAGCAAAGAATGGCACTAATATCTTTCAGGCAAAATTTGACTATTGAAGTAGGAATTTCATCTTCCCCACTACTATGTTTATTTTTAATATGTTGAGATAGTTGTAGTAATTCTTCAATCTTTACAGGTTTTAAATACATTGATTTATCATTTTCTAAAATATCACAGGTAAAAGGAATATTTTTGATCATCTTTAGCAGTTCAGGTATTACTTTTAATAAATGCTCATTAAACTTGTTTGCTATTATTTCCGGATCTAAATCAATATGGCAGCTATCTTCCGAGGGTGATTGTCCAGTTATTTCTTTACATATTGACCACATGCACTTCGTTTTATTATCTGAGTTTTTCACTCTATCATCGTATTTATTTGCCTGTTCTTTCACTAGTATTTTATCATAGTCTTTTTTACAATTTTTATACATGTCCTTATATTCATCACGATATCTTGATAATACCAGTAACGCATCAAGTCTCTGTTTTCATTGTGTTAGCTCTTGACTATTCACTCTTTTGTATAAGTTTATTTTATTTATATACTTTTTTTAATTGGAAAGCACTGATTAAAAAGACGAATAAATGTATTATAAATGTATGATAGTTGGGCTACATTACTGATATATCCCTAATGTAGTTTCCAGATCATGATCTCGGGAAATCAGTAATCTGAAAGAAATCTATCAAAAAATAAGTTGTAAATAGGTGTTGAGAGGTAATATATTGGTCATTACCATGAACCTTACATGGTCAATTCAAGGTCAAGTTGATTTTTTTACAGGTAAATTACTGTTTTTTAATGTGGTCTTAACTAGGGGGGTGCAAGGGTTCTTCGAACAACTTCAGATATAAAGTCAGTTAGCTTGCCAAGGTCATTCAAAGGTTATGAGTGTTTACCGTATTATCTCTAATAAACGCGTCCCTAAAAATAAATGCCCCGAGGTGTTTATTAGAGATGCGGCACAAAATACATGCATATTAGGTAGGTATGTGTTTTTAAATAGCCTATGGGGATACAATACAAGCAGCAGCCTGGTGGTCTATAGAACGTTGTTCAATTTCACATAAAACATCTGTTCAAAGTTTTATCATCCTCACTAACCAATAAAATGGAGGCTGGTAAAAACAACGTGGAGAAGATCCGTTCATACACCTTGGACTTCAAACTGAAGGTGCTCAAATATTCTAAGAAGAACAGCGGTCGTGCAACGGCAAGAAAATTTGCTATTGATCCTAAACGTGTAAGAGAGTGGAAACAGAAGGAGGCCTTGATCGGTAAGCTACAGTCCTGTTCATATATACCAATACGAATGTTATAAATTGCAATTAGGAGGTAATTTATTATATACTTAAATGTAACTTTTTGGATTCAAGTTTTAGATGCAAGTAAACCCCGTTCAAAGCCAAAAGGTCGATTTCAGGTTGCTGGTGGAGGTAGAAGATTGATATCGCCGCTGCTGGATAAAGAGCCGTTTGAGTGGACTTTATCCCAGCGAAGGAAGTTCCTCCGCGTTTCGAGACGATCGATTAGAGAAAAGGCAAAGCAAATATTTGCTACACTTGAAAACAGTAACTCCTTTGAATTCAAGGCAAGTCTGGCCTGGTTGGAAAAATTCATGACACGTAATCATTTATCTCTTCGGCAACGAACAACTATTGCACAAAAGGATCCAGAGCATATCAATAAACAGTGTTTAACACACACACTTGTTATATTAAATATGCAAAAATGAAATAAACCACGAGCGATGCACTCAAGTTCAACTACTCGCCGCCATGTTCACACGTCATCTCTTCTTTCTTTCTTTTCCTGTTTTTCTAATTTATTCTTTATTACTTCAATTTCCTTTTTCAATTCGGTTTTTTCTTTTTCCCATTCTTCCTCCTTTTTTTGTGATTCTTCTTTTAGTTTTTTTATTTCTTCCCTGTATGTACTTAATTTTTCATTTATATTGTAAATTGCCGTTTTTGTACTGCCTGTATCTTCTTTGATTTCTTGTATCTGGGTACCTAAACCCTTTATTAGTTTTTCCAGATTATCCATATTTTTTGTTTCTCGTTTTCTTGCTCCTCCAATATTACACGTTTGTCTTTTATATCACTCTGTATTTCCATTTGTTTTTGTGGGCTTCTTCTTATTTTAGCGCTTTTTTGAAAAATTTTTAGTTGTTCTTGTTCCCACTTTTCAAACTCTGTCGGGTTTTCTGTATCCCTTTTCCGTTTTACAATTTCTTTTATGTACATACATACATAATGTATGTATGTATGTTAAAAATAATGGAACGTATTGCGAGCCATGATTAAAGGTGTCTCTAACTAAAGTTTCGTTTAAAATCAACAAGAATAAAGATAGCTTTATCTAATTTTAATAGGTGGGAAAAGATTAGAATTAGTCACCATGGTAATTAAACATGCTGTTAATTTAACAGAGAGATGTGAATACGGCTCATCATATTTATCTTAGCGACGTGTTTGTTTATATTTGTATTACCTTTGATAACGACAGCTTAGCCATCAAAACAATATTGTCAGGTTATAATTTAATAACAAACCGTGAAACTTTTTATTAATCTTTATTTATTTCACGATTATGGAGTTCCACAAAGTAAGGCTGGAAACAATAAACAATTCCATATTGATGTTGAATTTCTAATTGATTTTTAAATTTCTCTGTTGGTTGTTTCGGAATCTCTCGTTAATTTTTAGTTAAATATGTGCAATATTTATTTATTTTGTTAATAAAATACATTTTACTCATACTGTCCGTGTTTTATGTTGAGCCACTATGTCAAGATGTGAAAGATGTCAAGTGTCGTTTGGTAGCATGGTGATTTTGAAAATGAAAGTTTTATGTTCAGAAATTAAAAAATTTTATGTTAAAAAAAATTTTGTCATGCATTACTATAAAAAGATACAGCATTGTACGCATTGAAGGTTATACGAGTTCCTATAAATGGAATTCTAAAGTTTACATGGACTAGTATAGGAAGACCGCAATTTTAAAAACAAGCTGTCACTGGTTGAAAAGTTATCAATGAATTTGAAGTCGTAATTTTGTTCCTAACACCCATATACAAACTAAAGTGTAAGAATGAAACTGAACACTTGGTATTTTATGAATACTCACCTTCTCAATTAAAAACTTTATGATATAATACATAGATTGCAAATAACCCATCAGAAGGGCATCATCAACAGTCTCCATAACTGATATACATTTCACCAATAACTTATATAAATCTTCTTCGTTTATATTACATGTTGATACTGCATTTTTTGTTAATACTCTGCAACTTTCGATGACGACCTTAGCAGCCAGGCACTGATCAAACTCATTCATATTTGAGATTAATGTAGAAACTAATTTAAAATTCCCTTGAGCACTCTCAGAGAGTAATTCCACGTGTAGTTTTTTAGTCATTGTTAAAAGATCAAAAACCTATACAAAATCAAAAGTTTTAAAAGAAGTATAGAGGTTATGTCGTTTTGCTTTATTACCTTCAGGCTGCCTTCATTTAGAATAATTTAAGGGTCAATTTAATCATTCCACTTTGATTAAGTTATCAAATCTCTGGTAAAACCAAAATGCGAACTTTAATCATAAAACATTTACTAGATTTTATTTTTAAGTAAATTACAACTTCTCAGTTTGAATTCAAATAAATGCCAATGTCAACTATCGTCTTAACCGTCAATCGCGAAATTGCACGGTTTTGTTCATTCGTGAAGATTCGTTGTTCGTTTACCAACGGAAGTTGTATTATCGAGCGGATATGTATGGTTAAAAAAGGCGTTATATTTAAAATGGCATTATTCAAACAATTGTTATTGCAGAAACAATCTAAATGCTTACTACTTTTCGGATAAAGATAAAAATGTTTCACATAAGTACCAATTATTATTATTATATAGAAGTTAATAACTTTCGAATTACAAAGACAAATTTTAATTTTTAATAATTTTTTAACGTTAATTAATTGTGACCATTTCTGACAAGGCGTTTTCGCGTTCGCCATAAAAAGCCCAAAAACGCAAAATCGGGTTTAGTTGAAATTTAGTTTTTTTTTGCTATATTACATCTCCAGATCATGAACATAACGATAGATTTATGAAATTCTTATTTTTAGCCACCCATAATCGTAAAAAGGTAAAAAGCAGCACACACACAGAAAAATGTATACTAAATTCAATTACATGCGTCTCATTTTGATTATATAGTAAGCTCCTATATAAATGATAATAGGTTCTTCTTGACAGGAATATTTAATATATTCATATAACAAAACTTCCTAATATTCATATTGAACGTTGCTTTTATTCCTCTCTGACCTTATACATATTCTTAAAACAAAACAACAGTCTTTATCGTTTTGAGAAGATTTAAGAATCAATTTGAGTACAACACCAACTTGAAATAAGTACTTGTAACACTATAAGAAGATATATTTATTGAATTTTCCATTCAAAATAAGCATAAGAACTTATTGAAATAAATTAATGGACTGATTTGTTCAAAGAAAGGAACGTTTCGTTTATAATTAACGAAACTTAAGAGAGCTTGAAAATGAGAAGAGCAAAATGTTTGATCTATTCTTCACTTGGATGGAATGGAATAGTTCCTTTCTTTGAACAAATCAGTCCATTAATTTATTGTATACATACTTAAGTACTGACAAATGTTTCTACAATATTTTTTGGGCACCCACATTCCTCTAAGCTTTTTCTTGTCATTTTATTATAATAAAGACTTAAAACTAAGTGTGCAAATACAACCTTCTGCTGCAAGCTTGATCATCTGCGTCTGATCAATAAAAACACGTTTGAACTCCAACTATTCTTTGATGATAATTAGTTCATATGCTCAATTTGAACTTATCATGATTTTTAAAATATACTATCGTGTAGTTGTTTTGATAATTTATATTGATTTTATTGCTCAGATATGAACAAAGCATTGAAATAAGGATACTACGTATTCATCATTACCATTATTTCTTAAAATTGAGTATAATATATTATCTAATTATCCGAGAGTTGAATATATTCATTTTGAGTACAAAATCAATAAGATAATCAAAATGAATTTACCATTTTTTTGGATAGATTACATTTCAATAATCATTTTGAAAATACTTATTTGTTTCTTTTGAGTTGCATTATGCTCAAGCTAACAAGAATTGTACTCATTTCAAGTGATTCTGACAAGGAATTTTTATTACTGAATTTATTATTTTTGTTTAATCATTTTTAAGAATATTTAATCAAATGGACAAGAGCGTACTATTGTTTCTAGTTTATATTTTGATTAATTAAATGTAATCAAATAAAGTATAAATTTTTCTGTGTGCATAAGTTCCATAAACACTTGTAGGTATTCGTTAATATTTTCAGTTTGGGAAATGTTATAAGTAGTCACGGAAATAAGTAATGCGCGTCTCGGATATTACATTAGTTTTCGATGTTATTATTTTTATACACAAGTTTCATATTATTTATGTATTACAAATTAATTATTTTTAATAATAGAAAGTTATGTTACTTTTATTTGAATGTATAAGGTGTGTTGTACACTGAACAGGCGTACATAAGAGGCGATGTATTACTTATTTCTTTGACTCGACTTGTTTTAAATGTATATAAACACCGACGCGTGGCTCACGAGTCCAAATTTTGTACACTGTAATACCAAGACAGGTGATACCGGTATTATTTTAGACATACCATAATGCCATGTAATACCTAAATAATACATATTATCTGTGATAATACCTGATAATACCAATAATACTGGGAATAATACCAATAATACTGGAATAATACCGATTAATACCAATAATACTGAGAATTATTAATTCCTGTTGGGTGCCATTAACTGTAAATAAATATATAAATAATGCAAAATAATACCAATTATCTTCACGAATAATTAGGTACCTGTATATTATAATAATATACAGGTATAATTATACCTGTAATACTGCAGTATTATTAATGAAAGTATTAATGCTTTTATTAATTATTTTACAAAATCAGAATTTACAGCTTTAAATTGTTACCTACTGGGAAGTCAGATAAAAAAGTACCCATTGCATTTTTAGATTTACATAAATGTGTAGTACTTTAAACAGGTACAGGTATAATAAAATAAAAAAAAATAAACATTCTTATCGTCAGTTTCACAACGCTTGATTAAACTCTGATTAACCTAATTGTGATTAAATTTGAAATCTAGAAATATATATGTAATTGGATAAAATTCAAGGTCTGTTAAATGTCAGCCAATGAAATTTCTATATTTCGAATTAAATAACAATTAAGTTAATCAGACCTTAATCAAGCTTTACTGGCCATTAGAATTGTGGGTAGAGGTCTAGCACCCTCTGCATAAAAGACAATCGATCACATTTCAAATAAATTGATCTTAACCCGCTAACCCAGATATTAATGTATTTTTTATTCCATTTCTGAAAAAGCATCTATAGAAAGGAATAAACTTCTCTTTGTTTATTCTACCATGCGAGAACAGCAGAATTAGGCATAAGGATTACATTTTAATGCCATTTATTTAGAAAACTATTAGGAATTTGTTCAGTTTAACATCTTTTACATATCCTGCAATTATTTAACTTTCACAATGACCTTATTGTCTTTCTAATGAATATTTTGTTTTTGCTACGTTTATTTTCATAAAGTTATACTACATATTAACATATCGTCGGCTTTGAAAATTGAGGTTTTAATGTTATCTGGTTAAATATTACTTTTTCTATAAAATAAATGTAAGATATTCCAAAAAAAAAAATAAATGTCGCTTAAATAGCAAAAATAAAATCAGGCACACGTGCAAAAGCATTGACAGCAACATGAAAAAGTGCTACATTTCTTGTAAACAGTATTTTTGAAGCCAATATCGAACTCAAATACCCGACTCCAGAAAGAAAAGTCCTTGTTTGACTATTCTCGCATAAAGTTCATACGTTTTATTCTGTTTTGTTTACTAACGTAAGACGTAAGGTTTCTTCCAGCCAACTCTACCGTTAAACTGATGTTTTCTTAAGATCTTCCTGATAGTTTCAGGGTTGCTTTTATTCCCAAATATCTCTCCACTTCATCTTACAAAAAGCTTTATAAAAAGATAGAAAAACAAGACATCAAATTCAAATTAATTTATATCATGCTTTATTTTTAAATTTAAATATTGTTAAAATTCCTATAGAAATGATTTCTTCTTCCTAATTCAAATTTTACATTGTGAAATAACTACATAGAATTAGCCGAAACTGCAGAAAACTAATTCAAAATAAGTTTATTAATTTTAAATGTATTCTGAAGAAGACTGGAAGTTTTATTTAACCCTACTTTTTGAACATTTCAATCCCACTACAAATTTAAAGTAAAATAATGGACACATTCAAAGATTTGCATATTTACAATCTACTCTCAACAATATATTGAGCATTAAGTAAATGTTATGATGGTATATGCATCATGAAAAGACCATTAGCCAGCACTTATATCTCCCAGAAGAGTTTACATCAGTCCTGGTTGAGTTGCAACACTAGATCTAGTGAATATTGTCGCTTTAGTCATTTTATAACAGCAGGTTGGTTGGCGAGTTGTTCAATGAGCTTGTTATTATAGTTAGGGAGCTCATGACAAATTGTTCCTAATGATCAGCTCATCAGTCAAAACTTATTAATGTTGATAATCTTATTGTAAGAAACAATAATGATGACTCCAGCCAGCATGTTATCACTGCATTATCAATTTCCAGTGCTTCAAACTTATAAGAAGAAGAAAAGAGTTAAAGAAAATATTTCTATATATATCATCTGCTCACCTTTTGCTGCGTTTTGATTCAACGTGCATATCAAATTATATTATCCACAGAAGTCCCCGAGACAGAGGTACTCTGTTCTTTATTCATTATTTTTTTAGATTATTATTTTTAGGGATTAAAAACTGAAAAAAATATATAGTATAAAGTGCAAGATGATATTGCTCTGGTATCAATCACCAGCATTTCATACTTGTACAAAACAAAGTGATACTATATCATGTGCTCATCTGCTGTCTATGGGGGTAAATGTTGCAATTCTTTACAGAAACCCAGAAAGTCCCCAATTTTGCTATTTTGCTGAAGCAAACCATTTGAACAAATTTTAATAATGAAATTTACAGTGCTATTTATAATAGTTTTAAGAAAAACTGTTGAATTTAAATGTTTCCATAAATTATGTAGAATGCTGTCTGAACGTGCTTCGATTTGTTAGACCCTTTTCAAGTATCTATGAGTATCTCTTGAAAAGGGTCTAATAAACCGAAATATGTGTAGAGAGCATTCTACATAATTTATGAAAACATTTAAATACCACAGCTTTTTTTAAAACTATTATAATTATACAATGTTTCACAAGCTTACCTACGACCCCTTACGAGCCTACCGCGACTTCAATCTCACTAATTAACAGTGCTATTTATTTACCATGCAATATATGTAAATAGTACAAAGAGCGTGCTATATAATTGGTTGCCTATGTGTGCATAATGGTTTGACTCGATTAATTTTTAATGCAACATAGGGAAACTCTATATATTGTAATTTAATTTAATAGCACTGTATATGAATTGTGGAATATTAGGGTGGTTCTTATTTGGGTCATGAAATTTCGGTTTTGCCAGGTAACCATTTGATTAAAAACAAAAACAAACTTTCTATTTCTAGTCTATTCATTCACTGTAACGAGGAGAAGTTTATGCTTTTTTCAATTCTTATGCATTATTTGACCACTGGGACAAATTGTTGACAAAAAACCAGACGTAAAATACTAATTAATTAAACTTAATTATGAAATAAATAAAGATTAGTAAAAAGTTTCACAGTATTTATTAAAATATAACCTAATACTATTGTTATCAGCTAAGCTACGCTGTCATTATCAAAGGTAATATAAATATAAACAAACACGTCGCTAAGGTAAATACAAAAATAGGTAACTAGATAAAATAATAATAATCAGAAGTAAATATATAACACTTCCAGTAACGGAGAATTACTGAGTTCAAGTTGTTCATTCATTAAAGGTACCCTGAGTTTGTGTTTGTATATCTCAAAAGCTTCTAAAATGTCTAATTTGCGTTTGTTATTACAAAAATATAGAAATTTAACATTATTTTGAGGAGTCATTGTGTGGTTTTGTTCTAAAAGGTGTTTGGCATAATTAGATTTTTCAGGATGTTTATTTTTGTAATGACATACGTGTTCTATATATCTTATGTCAAAATTTCGAAGTGTTTGCCCAATATATACCAAACTACAAAAAGAACAATTTAAACGGTAAATGCCCGATTTCATGATATCATGTGTTCTGTCTTTAGCATTAAATAAAAATGAAAAAGTGTTAGTGTTGGTTTTAAATGTTATTTTATAATTGTTGGTTTTTCTTAGTATATATGCAATTTTTTCTGATATTTTGCCAAAATATGGTATAGATATGTAATTTGTGTCTTCTGTTTGATTGCCAATGGGATATATTCTTTTGATAGCTAACCTATAATCTTTTTGTTTAATTAAAGTGTCAATCATGTTCGGATTGTAATGATTTGCATGTGCTAGTTGTTTAATGGTTGATATCTCTTTGCTAAAATCTGATTTTGTTAGTGGAATAGTTAAAACTCTGTGTACTAATGATCTGTAAGCTGCTATTTTATGTGCTTTATGGTGACAAGATTCATTTGGTATTGTTATGTCCGTTTGTGTTGGTTTTCTGTATATGGAAAATTCAAATAGATTGTGTGCGTTAATCTTGATAGTTAAGTCTAGGAAATTTATAGCCCTGTTTTGTTCTGTTTGTAATGTAAAATTTGTTTTGGTGGATACTATTAATAATAAGAATTAAAAATTCATTGACAACCTCAAAAGAACTGTCAAAACAAGCTAAAATGTCATCAACATAACGAAACCAGAAAATAATATGTTTAGAGAGGTTTAATTCAAATATTTGATCTTCTAACTTGTCCATAAATATGTTAGCTAATAGAGGACTTAGAGAATTACCCATAGGTAAACCATCTTTTTGTAAATAAATTATGTTATTAAAAGTGAAATAATTTTGACTTATACAAAGGTCAAATAATTGAATTAACTCTAACCTTTCAACTAATTCTTTATTACTATTAATCAAGAAACTATCTAATAAAGGAATACATTCTTGTGGGGGTATTCTGGAGTACATGTTGCAAATATCAAAACTAACAAGTTTTGAATGTGGTGGAAGATGTATGTTTTGTAGCTTATCTACTAATTCTAATGAATTTCTAACAATAGTATTACGATTTGTAACATATCGTGTTAATAATCTGGTTGAGTTTTTTGGATAAAATGTGATTAGGTGCATTGATGTATGATACAACTGGTCTTATAGGCATATTCTGTTTATGTGTTTTGATGAGTCCATACAGTTTAGGTGGTTGTGGGTTTTTATTTATGATTTATTGCTTTTCTAATTCTTCTAAAAGCAGATATTGCAGTTTTCTAAAGCTTGGTTTTTTTATTTTTGGAATTGTGTGGTTGGGTTTTTGTTTAAATTTTTTTAAATTAAGTTTTTGTTAAATAAATTCATTAACTTTTTGTATGTAAATATCTTTCAAAAGAATTACCAAAGTGTTACACTTACCTGCTTTAACAGAAATTGGATTGTTCTCTGTGATTTTGTGTTTTATAGATTGAAGAAGTGATATGTTAGATGTTGTGTTGTACATTTTGTCCTGTTTCAAAGACATCTCTTTCAACAAATTCGAAATTTGGAATTTTGCATAGTTATTATTATCTTTCTTAAGTATAGTTTCACATTCAACGGCCAAAATTTCTTTAATTTTGTTGGTAAATTTTGGAAAAGGTCAAGATTTTGACATAAGATATAAAGAACACGTACGTCATTACAAAAATAAACATCCTGAAAAATCTAATTATGCCAAACACCTTTTAGAACAAAATCACACAATGACTCCTCAAAATAATATTAAATTCCTACATTTTTGTAATAGCAAACGCAAATTAGACATTTTAGAAGCCTTTAAGATATACAAACACAAACTCAGGGTATCTTTAATGGATGAACAACTTGAACTCAGTAATTCTCCGTTACTGGAAGTGTTAGATAAGGACTGTATCGAAAAGAAAGTTGACACCTTCAGACTCATATACCTTTTATAATTATCCAATACTTTTAATAATTTTAATTCTGATTATTATTATTATTATTATTTTTATCTGCCAGTCTCGGTGGATTAGTGGTTTGCATGTTTGCTTCATAATCCAAAGATTGCATGTTCGATCCCCGGCCAGGCTTGCAATTTTTCATAGTGGAGAAAATTTAAAACATGCCTTCTTTTCGGATAGGAAGTAAAACTGTAGGTCCCGTGTCAATGCGATGTTTGGCACGATAAAGATCCCTACTGGGGGTGGAATTCCCCCAGATTCGGCTAAATTCTAGTAGGGTCGGCCAAATGATCATAGTAATCGTTGCCATGAGGTACGAAGGATGCTCCGCCATCCTGATTCCGCGCCCAAAAATAAATAAATATTATTTTATCTAGTTACCTATTTTTTTGTATTTACCTTAGCGACATGTTTGTTTATATTTATATTACCTTTGATAGCATAGCTGTCTTAACAATATTGTCAGGTTATATTTTAATAAATACTGCGAAACTTTTTTAATATTTATTTATTTCATGATTATGGAATTCCACAAAGTAAGGCTGGAAACAACAAATAAACTTAATTAGATCATTAACTGCAGTTCTGCCAGGATTTGCTTATAGGACTATCAGAGGTTTCGTGTTCCCTACACTGTGTTTTCGTCCACATTTTTCATTAATTAGTCGTAGGTACGATGCCAGTCAGAATCTTGCGGTCGCTGCTTGGACTATTACAAGTTTTGGTTACAATTACAAGGTAAAAAATATAATGCGCTAATAAAAGATCTTTTCGAGTAGCACAATAAATTGAGTTATTTAAGAATTTTTATTTGGTTTAAAATTTCTTGCAAGGTTTTTATCCATTCTGGGTTTTTTGTTCTCAAAGTTTCTCTTTGAGCTCCAAAAAGGTTTTCTTCAGTAGCAATATGGCTAGTTTTCTTTTTGTTTAAATACTTTTTCAATTTAATTTAGTTAATAGTATTTTATATGTATGGGTGATTCTCAAAATAATCAAACTATTCATCTCTGAACTTGAGAAGAAATATTTTCACTAAATTATGTTAGCTGTTCCATTTTTATATTCAAAAAACTACTCTCTTAAGATACAATTACATCTCCGAGATGGGTAATAACATTTTACCAAAAATTTACTAAAAAAATTAAAATTTATTTTCACGGAAGTGAGGGATTGATTGCGCACGGATGTGAGATTCTGTTACTTTTGGAGGTGATAACTACTAGGGCTGTGCGATTACCAAAATCAATAATCGAAAACGGATTAGAAAAAAATAATCGATTAAATCGATTAGTCGATTGATCGATTACATCGATTGATCGATCAAATCGATTAATTGGTTGATCGATTAATCTATTAATCGATTGATCGATTTTTTCATTAATCGATTGATCGATTTTTTCATTAATCGATTGATCGATTTTTTCATTAATCGATTAATCAATTAATCGAATGATCAATTAATCGATAATAAAAAAATCGATTAATCGGTTAAATCGACTGCTTGGTAAATCAATTATTCGGAACTACAATTATTTTCTTAAAATAATCGATTAAAGCGATTGATCGATTAAATCGATTAATCAATTTAATCGATTGATTATTTAAAAAAATTAATCAAAGGTCCGATTAATCGATTATTATGCACAGCCCTAATAATTACTATCTACACCATTATAAATTGTGCAAATTAGTGTAAAAACATTTATTTTGAACTGAAACTAATTCTGCACATGTAAAACTCTTTTTACCATTTCATCCTTTCTGTTTTGTTTCTTTTTCCAAACAAAATATTGTTGGAAGTTTAAGGATCCTATACATTTTGTAAACCAATATTCTTGTAACATGTAACATGTTCAATAAATTTGTTTTTTTTTGTATGGGCCTTTGTTGTTTCTTAAAATTGTCTCTCAACTGTTTTTCTTGCTCATTTTTCTGTCTTACGTAATTTAGTTTCGAGGTACCTAATTTTTAAATTTAGTTTGTTTCAATTCCTCCTTCTTATCTTTTCACCACATGCTACTCTACTTCTGGAACTTGTGGGCGGTATTCTACCACTTCTAGGAGTAATGTCAAAATTGTTAAATTCCACAGGTGCCAGTCATAACAGTTCCTGAACAGGAGAAGCCGTTGAAGTTTGGTCGGTTAAAGATGGTTCTATGCGAATTTTTTCCGAATTTTTCGAATCTGGTCCACTAGATAACTTGTATGATGTACTCATTAATTTATCAATAATTTCTTTAATATCTATTGAGTAGACACTAATATCAACACTATTTTGTTTATGATTAAAATTAGGCAATTGATTAATTTGTTCACTACTGTACACTGTGGAAAGATATTCAGCAAATAAATTAATTGTATCAATATTACTATTACTGAAGAATTTTCGTAATGCATGACCGAGGGTAAACTATAGGATTTATTTTTATCACTAATATATTTCCAGAAATACTTAGAATTGCTATATAAATTATTTTCAATTTTATTAATATAATTATTAAAACATGTATTTCAAAGTTGTGAACATTCTGATCTTAATGCTGCAAAGAGATAGTAATGATTAGGTATAGGATTTCTATGCATTTGCATGTTTTTTCTGCTTATAGCAAACATATGCAGAGTTATATTTCTACATCTTTAAGCCACATATGAATCACATATGTCAATTTGAAAGTGCATATAAATACATATTTAGGTGTTTTTTATAAATGCATGCATATTTTAGCATTTTTGAACGAGTGTGCATATTTTACCAATTTTTGAGCGTTTTACATGCTTTAATTATGAAATTTCTAATATTTTTTAAATAATTTTAGCATTTTAGACAACCAACCAAGGGCGGCTTAGTTGAGTCTAGGGGAAACCCATGATTTAAGCTTATTGTTAAATACTAGGCTTTAAAATATTTTACTGCCTTAACCATCTGTGTACTTGTTAATATTTTCTAAGAAAAAGTTTCAACTAAAATTTAAATACTTACATCCTGCGGTATTGTGATAAATAGGTATTAGGAAATTCCAAAGACCCTTTGACAACTTCCTGTTCATAGAAAAATTTGCCTGTACTTTTGTTTACTAATCTTGTAATCTTTCAATTAAGACAGTTCAGAAATTACAAACTGCATTTCAGTTTGAAATTTTAGAGTGTAAAGATGGGTAAAGAAAAACGGTCTGTGTCTGTTACACTTCGAAGTTATGTTAAGGAATTCAGTGTTCTTACAACTGACGATAAGGTGTTGTATTGTACAGTTTGCGACGATAAAGTGACTGCAACGAAACGCTTTCAAGTTACACAACATCTGAACACGGTTCGACATCAAAAGTGTGTTGCCCTGAAATCAAAAAAACAAACATTGTTACCGGGGTACCTTAATAATTCGCGCGGTGAGTCCAGCAAATCGATCGAATTTAATAAAAAACTATGTAGTGCATTAGTGGCTGCAGATATCCCGTTAAGTAAAATTAATCACTCAGCATTTAGTAATTTTCTGGAAGAAATTTCAAAAATGCCAATACCCGACGAGTTTACACTCAGGAAAAATTATTTACCTCGTTTATACGAAGAAACCATAAAATCAATTAAAAAACATGTAGGGAATAACTACATATGGGTTTCCATTGACGAATCTACTGACACTACTGGGAGGTGCGTAGAAACTTCATTTCCTTCGTTTTGTTAGTAAAATTTAACTAAATAAAGACAGCAGAGCAATTTACGGATGTTTTATTTTCTATTTTGTTAGTTACATATTTAATCACAACAATATTTTTGCTTGATTAAAATATAATTTTTTTAAATAACTGTTTTGCGCTAATTGTTTGTAACCGACTAATTATGTAGTTCGATAAAATAAAAATCAAATTTTTGTTTTCAGATACGTGGCTAACGTTATAATTGGCGTTTTAAATTCGGAGAACAATCCCAAATCCTATCTATTAGCAATGGACGTTTTCAAGAGCACCAATCATTGTTCTGTGGCAAAATTGTTTAATGATTCGATGGCTATTTTGTGGCCGGACGGCATGCAGTACAACAAAGTACTCCTGTTCGTCACCGACGCGGCACCGTACATGATCAAGGCTGGAGCAGGCTTACAAGTTCTGTACGAAAAAATGATCCACTTAACTTGTCTTGCCCATGCAATGCATAGAGTTGCGGAAAAAGTGCGGGAAATATATCCTAACGTAAACTCTATAATTTCAAATGCAAAAAAAATTGTTTGTAAAGCTCCATATCGCATACAAGTATTTAGGGAAACTGCTCAAGAAGTGCCTCTCCCACCTGAGCGTGTAATAACAAGGTGGGGGTACTTGGCTTTCTGCAGCAGAATATTATGCAACTTATTTTGATATTATTAAAGCATTTGTAAATAAACTTAATAAACACGATGCACTATGCATACAAAGCGCACAGGATGCTTTTAATACTAAGGAGGTGAGGGCAGACTTATTGTTTGTTTTGACAAATATTGTGCGTTTAGCTAAAGTAATTCAGAAATTAGAAAGTCAGGGAAATTCATTTGATGAATCTCTTGAGCATGTAAAATTGTTAGGTGTTTGTTTGAATAAAGTAAAAGGGTTTGACTATAAAACAAAAATTTAAATCCGTTATAGACAAAAATCCTGGTTTTCACTTAATTAAAAGCATAAACGATGCATTATCTGGCCAAGACATTTTAAACGAGCTAAAACATTATTCGCTTGTAGAATTAAACAATTTTAAGTATGCCCCAATTACGTTTTGCGATGTGGAACGGAGTTTCTCAAAATATAAAACAATATTTAGGGATAATAGGCATATGTTTACTTTTGAAAATTTAAAAATGTACGTCATTGTGAACTGTAATGCTCTATGTTTAGAATGTTATTGCATAGGATGTCTAATTAAAATAATTTCTGTAAACAAAATGTAAATAACGCTAAATAGGTGTTTTTCTAATAATGAAAGTGCATATATTTATTAAAGATTTCTAGTAAACGCATATTTCATGATTTTTAAGTGCATATTTCACGTTTTTATATTGCATAAGTGCATGCATATTTCAGCATTTTTAAGTGCATACAAATCCTATACCTAGTAATGATTAATGTCACCAGAAGATTTATATAACTTATGAGCTTTTTTCTTTTTAACTATTAATTTTTTTAGCTGGCAACTAAACCAACTTGGAAAATTGGAGGTTTTATATTTTTTAATAGGTATAAACATTCTAATTCCTGCATAAAGGATGTTAGTAGAGTTTGCAAACTTAAAAAACGCATCTACAAATCAAGTCCGTGGTACATTAAAAGGTAAAAAGGCACCGAGTACGTTATCGGATGCTATTTAGGGTGTATATCAATCCCCTAAATTCGTCTGGCGATATAGGTGTCCAACACCCCCCCGGGGGGAATAACTGAAAAAACAGCGAATCTAGAATACTTTATTTGCTATCCGGCTATATTAAAATAAATAGGATCTCTAAAGTATTAAGCGAGTTAGAGCTAATTTTCATTCAAGAATTATCATTAGATAAACGAAGGGATACTCACTAGATTAGCTTCTAACTCCCTTATTATGCGTATTTCAATTTCTGTAAATATAGAAAGATGTTTATATCTTAATATCTTTTGGACGACACAAGATATCAAAAAAGCTAAACAAATAATTGTTGTTAGTTCGAGATTTTACAATCCAACGCTTTTTGAAACTTTGAAATTGGTTAGACAGTAACGAAGATATGACAAATTTGTTCCGACAATGTATAAATTACCGCTGAGCAGCGATCATTCTATCTCTATTTTCACCCGTCTTCCGTCTCATTCTAACGCACTGCTCTTACCAGGTTCGTAAGTACATACAATTATTGGCACAATATTGGAGTTACAAATGCAGGTGATTTAACATTTTGTTGAAAAAAATTATAAAATTCTTACTGTTTTTGTAAATACGACATTAACCTTAACACGGAGACTTCTTCAAGTTATTTTATAACAGACGATGAACTATTACATACATTTTAATTTCTTTAAATTTATAAAAAATGATAATGAGATTAGAGCTTCTTGATATAACACACAATTCAAGTAAATTAATGAGGAAAAAACTGTTATTCCTCGTTTACGCGCATATATAAAATATTTCCACTATGAAATTAAATGTACATAGTAGTCAAAATATATAATAACAAAACTGAACACAAAGGTTATTCTGAAAACCAAAGGGATAAATTGTGGCGAGGTTTGGGAAAAGATTGTTGGGGACATAAAGCATGACATAGCCAAAGAAAAGTGTACAATTCAGTTACAATTTACGACCGATATGTCCTACTGGGTGGTAACTTGAACCCGTAGTATTTTCTAGGGAAACTGAAAATACGTTGTATTATTCAGATCTTATGAAAATAATGAAGCTACTTTAATGTACCCACAACCACAAAACAATATTTATAACGAGGTGGAAATGCTTAAAGATTTGAACTTTCAATATCGACCTATGGTGCAAAGTGTACTTTATTTAGTAGCCTCGCAAATTAAAAAAAGACCTTTGAAATGTGGAAGATGCTGATATTTTAGCAGTTACCAATGAAGATAACATGAAAAAAAATTCCATCATCGCTATTGAATTTTGAAGTTTGCTTTAGTGTGATTAAAGAAATCAGAAGTTTAAGCATTGCTCAGGACATTATTTTTTACAATTTGCAGTAGACAATGTAGACGTGTTAAAGCCAAAGGAAACTATCAACGGTTGCAATACCTTTCATGCAATTCAGACGGTAGCTTTTCAGCAATGTCCAGAAAACGAATTATCTGTAGGAATTCCAATAAAAAGCGACTACTTGTGCCTCAAAACTTCCATTCCTTGTCAAACTCTCAGTATACCAAGACTAGAATACCTTTGCCACATTGCGAACGAAACGCAAAATTAGTTATTTGCCGAAAAATCAAGAATAGTCAATACCTACTGATACAAATAATTTGGTATAGATTTTAAGTAGAGTTCAAAATTGTAGTTCACAGATTGTACCTCAATGGACTGGTTTCAACAAAATAAGTGACAATTCAGCCAATACTACATTGTGGAGAGCCATGCTTAGGTGTCGAGATATCACTGCACATCTGAATCATGTAAAATATGCAGTAATTACGTTTGTCCAAGTATTGTATTACTATAACATAGTGGCTTTCAGAATAACTTTTGTATTCAGTTTTGTTATTATGTATTTTGTTACTATGTACATTTGAGTTCAGAGTGGAAATATTTTATAAATCCACGTAAACTTGAATTGTGTGTTATATCAAGAAGCTCTCTTAATTCTCTATTATGACTTTGTTGCATATCTAATCTCATTTTCACTGACCTTTGAATGTTTCCACAGTTCTTGCAGTGGATTCCTGAAGTTGCCCGCCCGTTTTACACACAACACATTTTTGTAACTGCGTATCTATGTTTTTTTTATAAATTTAAAGAAATTTAAATGTATGTAACAGTTCATCGTCTGTTATAGAATAACTTGAAGAACTCTCCGTGTTAAGGTTAATGTCGTATTTACAAAAACAGTAAGAATTTTATAATTTTTTTCAACAAAAATGTTAAATCACCTGCATTTGTAACTCCAATATTGTGCCTATAGTTATATGTACTTACGAACCTGGTAATAGCAGTACGTTAGAATGAGACGGAAGACGGGTGAAAATAGAGATAGAACGATCGCTGCTCAGCGGTAATTTATACATTGTCGGAATAAATTGGTCATATCTTCGTTACTGTCTAACCAATTTCAAAGTTTCAAAAAGCGTTGGATTGTAAAATCTCGAACTAACAACAATTATTTTTTGAACTTTTTTGATATCTTGTGTCGTCCAAAAGTTATCACGATATAAACATCTTTCTATGTTTGCAGAAATTGAAATACGCATAATAAGGGAGTTAGAAGCTAATCTAGTGAGTATCCTTTCGTTTATCTAATGATAATTCTTGAGTGAAAATTAGCTCTAACTCGCTTAATACTTTAGAGATCGTATTTATTTTAATATAGCCGGATAGCAAATAAAGTATTCTAGATTTGCTGTTTTTTCAGTTATTCCCCCCCGGGGGGGTGTTGGACACCTATATCGCCAGACGAATTCAGGGGATTGATATACACCCTAAATAGCATCCGATAACGTACTCGATACCTTTTTACCTTTCAATGTACCACGGACAACAAAATCCGCTTTCAGATTTACCCTACTATGTCATAAAATTGTTCTACTGCCTTATTAACATCATCATGATGAAGTGTAGTTTCCCAATTCATTCCTGCTAAGAAATCATTCAAACCAATATAATTACCATTTCTGAAGTCATAAAAATATTCTTCGTAATGTAGATAAGAATTATATTTCAATTTTAATTCGAATGTGATTGCTGAATGATGTGTACTGTGTACTGAAAAATTTTGTCGATCGGATAGGTAACAGTGATATTGCTAAAATTTGAAAAGATAAGATCAAAATACACATTTCTGCTGTTTGGTATAGTATTAACTTGAAATAAATTGTAAAAGCTAAAATTGTTTAATAATGCCAATGCAGGGTAATTCTCAGGACAGTTTACAATCAAGCCAAAATTATCATTATACCATGACGCTTCTGGTAAATTGTAATCACCGCAGATAACTAAATTACAACCAGTATAATTCTCATAAATGTAATCTATTATATTGACATGTTCTGAATAAGTTTCAATAACAGATGAGGGCGGAAAATATACTCCTCCAATAATTAAATTCTGGTTACTAATATTTACATAAACAAATAGCTGTTCAATAGTATTGGGAGGAAGTTTCACTAATCTTGCTGATATTTCATGCCTCACCGCTATTAATACTCCTCCACCAAGTTTCTTCCCTGTTAATTCGTAATCCCTATCCTGCCTAAATATGTTATAGTCTACTAAACCTAATTCTTCATTACTAAATTCTGAATTTAGCCATGAATCTAGAAGTTTTGTTCTAATACCTCCTGCATTATGGTAGTAAACTGATATAGGGTCTGTATTTAGTTTTTTAAACTTGAAGTAATGTGAGGAACACCTTTCGAATATTTGATGAACACATTTTCTCCATTCCTTCTTCTTCTATCCACTTCCCTCTTTCATTTTCTTCATGTTGTTAATTTGTATGGAAGTCATGTCTAGATTGATGAATATTTTCCTTTCTCTGTTCAAGTTTCTCTTATTTCTAATCAGTGTAAGGGCATCTTCAAAATTTTTAAAAGTAGTTTTTAAAGGGCGAGCTCCATTTTTGTTTTTCTTTCCAATTCTGACAGTTTTCACTATTTCAAGATGCTTATTAGTTATTTCGTTTGTAATCATTTTGAGTACTTCAATATCTGACTGATTATCATCAGTTTTTTCATCTAAATTATATTTTATGATCTTCGTTGGCATTCCTGTAATTCCTAGATCATATTTTCTTCCGATAATGATGACATTTCCTTTTGATTTTTTAATTTATCAATTTCAGCTTGCATGTTATCGATTTTAGCTAAAAGTTTCGGTATCAATTTAATTCCCATTTGACAGTCGTCGAAGTAGAATTTTAATGAGCGCCTACCTTTTAAGTCCATAACCTAGCATTCAGAAGCTGTTAATTCTGAACAATCTCTATGAACTGTGTAACACTGATTTTAACTTTTATATTGTTTGCCTATTAAACTTTATTTTGATTGCATTTATTATTATACGCTATATATAATAATACACACTGCATATTAAATAAAGGTATAATTTATTATTATTGTAATACAATTTTGAAAAGGATAGATACCTAAACCTTTATCACAGGCGCAGGCGAGTTTCCTTGATAGACCGTGCGATAGACGGACATTTTGTCATTTTTAAAAAGAGATCTGGCGAGTACTTTGTACATGTATTACAACTAATAATCTTAGTTATTAACATATTTTAATTAAACAAGAAGGCCATTCTATTTTATAGAAGGTATGTTAATGGTATCTTATTATTCTACATAAGTATTGTTTAATACTTTTTGGCGTGATGCCTAATTTTGAGTAATTTTGCATTTTAGATTTGACGGCCTGTAAGTTAATAAGTCTGTAAGTCAGTAAATCAGAAAATTAGCAATTTAGCAGGTTTGCAAGCTAGCAAACGTAATTAAATATTTTACTGCATCAACATATCGACTAAATTATCATCATCAATTATCACTTTTCCAAGCCTACCGCTGGAAATTCGCCTGAGCTCAATAACCGACGGAAATTCTCATTGGAATCTGCTGAAGAGATCCAATGTTGTTATTATTCGTCAATTGTACGGAAGCTATACGTTTACCAGTTAAGGAGATCCAGATTCAGGTCAGACTACTCCAAATTTTGTTGTACCACAGATATGCAATCGCTTCCTGTGGCGCTTATCGAATATATATCGATCAATATTTATCATTCTAACGATTTAAACTTATTTTATAAAACTATACATATATTATCTAACTTTAATTATTTTCAAACTAATATAAATAGAATTTCAATAACTACAAATGTAAACCTCAAATAGCTGGGCTGCTATTTTGGGTATTTTGGATAATAAATAAATTAATTGTCTATACCTATCTATACGTAACTCTCACTAATGAAATTTATTTTTTACACAATTATTTTTGGGTATTAAAATCATTAAATTTAATAACGTATTTATGATTATTTCATTTATAAAGTATAATAACTACCCAAATACTAACAATCCTATTTTCTTAGTTTTCAAACAGCGTAAAACTAAGTGGCGCCAAATAAAAATAAAATTAAACATTTTTTTTGTAATTAATGATTGGTGCCTTCAATGAACCCACGACCCAAGCCACCAGACGAAGATCTGCCGTTAGCTGTAAGCCCGGAAGGGTTACAACTGATCTGTCACAACTGTCGCATGCCAACACTGGTTCATCTTTATTAAATTTGATTTTACATTTTGCACAAACCATTATAATTCAAGCACTTATCACTTAACACTTTATGTTTATGACACCTGGCTTTATAGATATTTATTGGATAAATATTTTACATTTGTAATACAATTAAACTAATTTTTCTTTATTGATTTAACAGTTTAACACATTTATTTGTAAAATTATGTACAGTGATTGAAATTATGAATATTTTAATACCAAATTTGATAATTGTTTTAAGTTTTTATATTATAAATTTTAAAATAATGTAGGACTAAAATAACTATGTCCACTCACACATATGTCTGTGAAGGTGATTTTTTGTTTTTTATCTGTAATATTCCTCTTCACTTTGGCTCGTGCCATTTTGGGTGAACTGATTGTAAAGTTGTAAATATATATCATTTTTATATTGGAAGATTAAGTTTCTGCGCATCATGGGTATACTCTTACCTCCATGGTCAGAGATCTTCACGGAGGTGTGAAACTTTGTGCAATTTCTGTTATAAAAGAAAGAATTTTATGCAGTGCTGTTAAATTAATTTATATATGTATTTTAATTATGTACAAAATAATGAGCAAATTACCTAAACAATGTTTGTCTTAGAATGTACTAATGGATTTGACAAATCATCTTGAACAAATATATTTTCTTACCTTTTTCAATAATCACAAAACACTTCACCATTAACCACTGCTTTGAGCATTAAAATGAATTTGCAATACTTGCAAGTTAACTACTGCACCTGCTAGATAGCTGGTGCATCAATTACGAAATTTATATTAGTTTAATAAAAAACAACCAGAGGTGAGAATTATTTGGGTGACAACATAATTTTAGAAGTATTTTTATATTTTCCTTTATATTCAGGATAAAATTTTTATAATCTATAGTATACTATTTTATAATAGTTTACCATCTTTACACTTGCTCAATAATATTTAGCCTTGTTAAAAATAACGGGTAATTATAAACCCTCAACATCTCAGTTCCTGTTAAATTTAAAACGTATGTGTTTTATTACTGTTTTAGACATATAATAAATTAATGTAATTTATTTGACGTTCAAGAAATTATTGTTTTTGAGTAATAAAACATACGTTTTAAATTTCACAGGAACCGAGATGTTGAGGGTTTATAATCACCCGTTACATGAAACATTCTTTACTTCTGGAGGGGAGACAGTTCACAGAGGTGAAATCTCATCTTCCGTTATGTGGTTAAAATAATAAAAAAAATGTATACAAATATTACAAAGTATTGACAATACTTAATATAGTTTAATACTATTTTAGCTTTCGTGTAATTGTTCTTAGCTGAACTGTAATTGTGTAGTTTGTTAGAGACGGGCTTGTTATGGTTTCCATAAGAATGACCCATATATGTTATAACTTGTTTTATGTTTTTGCTTTGTTTATGTTAATTTTTATGTTGTTACTTTTGGCAAGTAAAATTACATACTTACATATCTGCTGAAATATTAGAGGTAGAGGAAAAAGATAAATGAGAGACTTGTTTAGTATAACCTGAACTACAAAATAGCGCAAAAATATTTTTTTCATGGCCTACTTATTTTCAGAAAAAACAAAACTATAATTTTTTAATATTCTGTAAATTTATGTGGAATAAGGTTCTAAATAAATTTCTTTTTATAATTATATATCACAAGTGGCTTTTTGCTTTTAAATTACACCTAATCAACTTAAACTATCAGTTATGAGCGGCAAAACACGAGTTTAAGCATCAATCCAAAAGAAGCTGAATAGAATTGAACCCTACGTTCATTGTTATAATCATCACTCGACTTAGTCATTATAAAAGCAATCAACAGCATGCCATCAATTAAAAATCTTTCTTTCTTTAAACAATATAATCTTTTGAAACAAGGAACTATAGCAAAGTTCTATGAAGACCATTTGTTGACTATTTGAGCAAAGGTGATCCGGTCATTTAAAACTGATCAATATAATCTAAAACTACAATGTAGTGTATGCATTAAAATCTATTTGTGAGAGTAATCAATTATGTGGAGACCAACTAGCGGAGGCTTATTAAGCATCAATTTTGTCTTTTTTGTTTTTATGCAGAAAATATTGCAACATTGCAGCTCCTGAAAATTTGTTTGCGACATACTAGACAAATTTATTAGAATCCTAAGCCTTCTGTAATTACAGATACTTATTCTTACTTGTTAGTAGCTGTTAGAACCAATGGCGTAACTATCATGTGTCAGTTCAGGGCAAAGTTCCGGTGATGTCGGGGGGCCCATTGTGATACCTGCAAAGGCTAGAAAAAGAGACTTAAAATAAAAAATAAGTATAAATAATAACGAAGTATTTGTTGATATATTTATTATTAAATAATAGATATATCATTTGTCATTCCTGTATAAGAGTAATTGTTTTAATGATATATATTTAATCTTGTTTTTAATTTTATTTTTGTGCTACCAACCTGTTTTTGTTTGTTTACCGACTTATTTGCCACAGTACGTTGATGATACCGATTTGTTGCAGGTTGCTATGACAACACAGAACTGTTCTAATTCATAACGTGTCTGGGTGCTGTTATGAAAATAAATGAGTATACAATGATTACAATAGCATTCATTGTGAACATACCGCAAGACATACCTAACCTTACTTTCGTAATTTGGTGACAGCTGACGCTTGGAATTTGACATTACAAAATTAGAAAAGTAAGGTTAAGTATATTGTGCGATATGTCCACAACTAACGTTTCTCAGCCAACGTCGACGTCAAAAAAAAAAAATTCATTATAGATTTTTACAATACATTTTTTATTTGTTAAATAGTGCCGTAAGCGCAAAAAAAAATGATATTCATCGTTAAGTGCTTACAACAGATATCAAAATTGGAAAAACGAGTTTTTCCAACTTTTTCCCTATCTGTTATAAAGCACTTACCTGTCTCGAATCGTAATATACTATTTTGTGTTATTGACTGAGTTATGTATCTTATTCTTAGAATGAATTTCACAAATTGTAGTGAATAGAAAATCATACTATATGGTTTTATTTGTTAAATCGTAAGCTAGCATAGTTTAGTTACTAACAAAGACCTTTTGGTTACCAGATACCGTGAAACTGATCCTCATTAATTCAAGCTAGTTAGTTAGTAAACAAATATCTATTCATTTGCTCGGTCACAATCAACACAATAACAACAACTTTTTTTTAGCTTCTACCCCTTACTATTACTATACTTTTACTATTTTGACAAGACAACTGCAACTGAAAGTGAAACATGCAAGGTCCTCGTTGCTAGGTACGAAAGTAGCACTTACGAGGCCACAACAAATAAGTGAATTATATCTAGTTTTCATGCGAAGAAATCAGTTGTTTAAAAATGTTGACGGGTCGCTAAGTGGTTTCCAAGGTTCTCACAACCAGCCACCTGATAATTTTCAGCTGCGATTTTTAGTTTCAATTGATTTTTTTCATTATTGTTTCCAGCCTTACTTTGTAGAACTCCATAATCATGAAAGAAATAAAGAGTTTCACAGTATTTATTGAAATATAACCTGACAATATCTATTCAATATATATTTTATTATTAGTTATCAATTAAATTTTGGGGGAGGACGGAAACAAATTAATATATTACACGTTGCATAACTCTTTTCTTTGCCTCGGAGACCTTTATGTACCTCGACTATCCGTCTCGGTCCTTAAAGTGTCTCCTTGGCAGAAGAGTTTACTTATGCATCTCGCAATGTAAATAGCTTTTGGTAGTTTTAACTAATGCTTAACTGCACATTAAATTAATAATATTAATAATTTGATTGCAAAAGTTATATTAGAAGCCTAAAAGTTAATACAGCGGTTCTCAACCTTTCTAGTAAATTGGGACCCAGCTTTTCATAGCAGTTTTTGAAGTCCTAATATTTTTTCTATATCTATTTTCCTTTTACTGCTGATACATGACTACAAGGCTAAAATTTGGCATTTGATAACACTGTAGCCCCCTAATTCTTTTCCCCCCTAAGAAGTTCCGATCTGCGTCACACATTCTAAAGATGCACTGGCTACTATAAATTTGGTTGTGTTTAGCGTGTTACTTATAGTATGTATTTACCTATTTTTGAGTCTGACATTTTATTTTTGTATTAACAGAACGTATCTGTTCTTATTCTGGTTTCCATAAGTTTTTCGAATATTTTGTCTTTTTTTTGTTTTCGCGCCCCCCTTTTGTTATTTTGCGCTTTCTTAAGGGGGTATGCCCCATAGGTTGAGAATCACTGAGTTAATAAGTGTTTTGGAGTTGACTCTCCCTTAGCATCTAATGTCAAATATCTATAAATCTGTCATCGCTGGTTCTTGGTAAGTCATGAAATGCTTAAATGAACATAAAAACAATAATAACACGCCGTAGTCAATGTCGTACTGCCGTACTTTAGGGGGTCTGAACCCCCCCCCAAAACTAAGCTTAATACTAATAAATGACAACAAAATAAAATTATTTTTCTATTCTGCTTCCCCCGAAAATAAATTTCCCCAGAACCCCCCTGGAAATAAATTTCTGGCTACGCCCCTGGCTGTAGTAATAAAAATACATACAAACGTCTTATTAAGATTTTATTTAAATTTTTCCTCTTTTTTGCGACCGTGTGGGGGCCCAATGGACTCTTGTTACGCTACTGGTTAGAACATTTGGTGGAAATCAACATTTTCTGTTTTAACTCTTATAAATCATCCACAAAGATTGTCAATGTGTTATCAATATAATTAACAAATATGTAATTTTTAGCTTTGGAAAAATGCATACACAAAGTGAATTACAAAAGGTATGAAAATTTAATAATGTCGCTCATAGAAAATTACAATGATTTTAAGCATATTATTCTTTAGTTTGTATAAACTCTTTTTCACAGAATAATTTTATATTATTTTATTAATAAATATATTGAGTTAATGTTAAATCGGCTCGACAAAAAAAGACAAATTCGTTTTGGCTAAGGCTCTGCATTCTGCTCTCATAACAGGTTTTGAAACAATTCAGTCTAACATAAATTAAGAAACAACAAAGTTTCTAAATATTTTAAAGAAATATTCACCACTTCTAAGTTATGAATATACAGGAGAGTATTTCATGGATTTGGTAATTAATAAAACTCTTATAATTTTGAAGGTGTAATGCTTTTGTTGTTTGATATTACGGTTTAATAATTTACAATAACTACATCTTCTCCTTTTGGTATTACTAGAAAACAAAGTTAAATTCATATTTACATATAAGGCATCATATCCAGGCATAATGTAGTTTCTCCTGAAGATGGTAATTATTAAAAAGTAAATAATCTTAGTATATGGTAGCTTTAGTACACCAATCACTACAATATCTTTTACTTTTATATTGTTACATTTGTTACAAACTACACTCTTATAAAGAGTACAAAATAATTAATGTATCTGACAATAGCATAAAGAAATCTTTAAATGTTAAATCAGATATATTTATGAAGTAATAGTAGTTGTGGTATTTATCTTATGCACATAAATACAAATATAAAATTGTCTTATGTAATTAAAATTGTCAATAATGTACACAACATTTCAAATACAAAATTACTTTATTTTAAATTAATCAAAATATTTACAAAAGGGAAATCTAATTAAAGCAAAAATGTAATGCAGTTAACGACTTCATTATATTATGATTTTTAACGAGACACTTTTTAGATCCTAACATATGACAGACCGAACAAATATTTCATTTTTTATTTTACTCTTTTTATTAAGATTTTATTATATAGTAATTGAAAAAACAAATATTGTTAAACTTTAAAATGCAGTTGATCAATACAACTAAACACAATATTATTTACAATAATTACAAATGTTTAATAAGATTATATGGAAATTTGCAAGTCTGAAACAATGGGATGATAATGGGTCTCAAGTAATATTCAATAAAGAAATACTATGTGTTAACTGCTTTTTAGTCTTAACAGTTGAATCTTTTAAATTCGAGACTATAAATTATGTAGCTTTGAATTCTGTATTTAGATGCATCAATTTGATACAATACTATAAAATAACAACAGTATTGAAATATTTTACATATAAATGACATCACAGATTTGTAGTTCAATACAAAATCCAAGCTGATTTACAATCTATATCAAACATGGATTAAACTCTTCAGTAACAATCGTTTAACCCAAAGATGTCTTGTATGGACTCAGCCCAGAAATAAACTTGAATAAACAGAAGCAAATACAAAGTAATAACTTTATCTCCTATAACGATCTTTAACATTTTCCATATCAATCCATTCAGGATCATTAGGGTCTTCATCGCCAATAGCTGATTCTGTAGACTCAGTATCAGGAGAATCGACTCTGTCATCATCTAAGTAATTAACAGTACTTGTATAGTCTTGTGCTCGTTCATTTGTTTTGAATTGATGATTTTCTGGCATTAATTTCAGCATCTTATCATATGTTTCATCACCAAGTGGAAAAATTCTTCTGTCATAAGGAAAAACTTCGACACTTTCTGGTGTAATACACCGAGACTCCTCTTTTAATGTTTCCTTATCTTTAGCTCGTGATTGTGATTGTGAAACAGTACGTCTACGAAGCATGTTAATGGATGGTAGGGATCCAACATCATCAGTATTAACAGACAATGGTGTTGCTGGTGGTGATGTAAGTGGTGAGACTGTACTTTCCAATGCATCACCAGTATGAGGCGACATAGGATCGGGTGTATTACAGCCACTAGATTCTGCCCTACTATCAGTTCGCTTATGCGAACGAGATCTTCCGTAACCATAAGGAAATTTTAAATAACTTAAAAATTTCTTTTTCTCATCATGTTCAGATTTCTCATGTCGGACTGCCACTGCTTCTTCAGAGAAATCTTCAATCTGTAATTATAGAAACATAATTAATTTCAAGCTCATTGCACATGAATATACAAAATGAATATATTAATTTTTTTTTGATCGACTGATTTTCATTCGACTTTAGGGCGCGTTATTCAGTGCAAGTGCTAGAAGAAATTAAATTATTTAGTGAAAATGGAATCTTTGAATGTGTAGCTATCGAAATGGATTACAATAAAGTAAAAATTGCAATAGTGTGTGTTTACAGAACGCTGGGCGAAGGCCAAATTCAACTAGATTTATTTTTAAGGAAAATGAATGATATTTTAAACTGGTTATTAATTAAGAAAAAATTATATGTAATCATAGGCGATTACAATATCGATTTTTTAAATGTCACAAAAATATTCAAAATGTAAATGTCATTGCTTGAAGCTTACAATGCTCGAGCATTATTATCAGAGTACACCAGAGTGCATTATAATGGAAGTAGGACTTGTTTAGATAACTTTATAATAAACCGTGTATTCTATAAGTATGAAGCAAGAAGGGTAAATATTTATGTATCTGATCATCTAGGTATAACACTTGCTATAGAAATCGAGAAACAAAAACCTGAATATAAAAGGATAAGATATTTTAATGATGAAAACACAGATTGTTTTTTAAATATGTTAAGTGAGGAAAGATGGGATAATGTTTATGCTACAGAAGCATCAAATGTTAATAAACAGTGGGAAAAATTTATGTTTCCTTTTTTAAATGTCTTTAATCAAAATTTCCCTTTAAAAACAATTTTATTAAATCAAAATCGCAAAAAAATGTATAATACAACAGAGGAAATAGAAAATTCAAAAAAACGATTGAGTAATTTATCTATACTTATGAAATACAGGCAGACATTTAAAGAAGAATACAATAGGGAAAAGCAAAACTTACACAAATTAATAACACAGGCAAAAAAAGAATTTCTAAGTAAAAAAATTAGAGATTCAAACAACATTTCTAAATCAATATGGAATGTTATAGACAATGTTAATGGAAACTTAAAAAGCAAAAAAACAATGTAATACAGTTTAAAGGCGAACCAAAAGAAATGGTCAATAGTTTTAACGTATTTTTTGCAAATACAGCAAGAAAGTTAGTAGAACAATTACCAAATGTAAAGTATTCTGATAACATACAGATAAATAATGTTTCATTAGAATTTCAAGCTATTACTACACAAGAGTTAATTAACATAAGTAGGGAATTAAAAAATAAATTGAGTACTGGGTACGATGACGTATCTATACAAATCATTAAAAAAACTATTCATATAATTTCACAACCACTATGTTACATTATAAATAATTCTCTTAAATATGGGATATTTCCAGAGGCATTAAAAATTGCTGTAATATCTCCGATACATAAGAAAGGTGATGAAACTAATGTTGAAAATTTCCGACCGATAAGTCTTTTAGCAGCATTTTCAAAATTGTTTGAAAAAGCTGCTTATAAACAAATTATATCCTTTTTTAATGATAATAATTTATTTAGTGTTAATCAACATGGATTCTTAAAAGGAAAAAGCGTTGTAACTGGTATTTATAATTATATTAATGAAGTTTTTCTTGCTCTGGAGCAAAAAATAATCCCTTTGGGAATATTTTTTGATCTCTCAAAAGCATATGTATTAGTTAGTTGTATTAGTCATGAAATATTAGCAGATAGACTTTACAAATATGGCGTTAGAGATATTCCTCTTAAATGGATTATATCATACATGCAAAATCGGAAACAAATGGTAAGATTAAACAGTGGGAATGGACAAGTAATGTCTGAAATTGAAAAAAATTCAATAGGAATCCCACAAGGAAGTATTATGGGCCCCCTAATCTTCAATATATATATAAATGACTTTTGTAATGTACTGAGAAACACAAATCACCCAGTTACGAATTATGCAGATGATTCATCATTACTAATTAAACTAAAAAACATAGACCAGTTATCCGACGACGTTTTAACTGTGTTAAATACTGTCAAGGATTGGTTTATAAAAAATAAGTTAGTCTTAAATAATGAAAAAACTAAATATGTATTATTTCAAACAAACCGAACAAACTTGGAAGTAGAATCGATTACGATTGGTAATGAAGAAATCATTCTGGATGATTCAACAAGGTTTTTAGGGATTCAAACAGATTCCTCATTATCCTGGACAGGTCATATAAATGAGTTATCTAAAAAGTTAAACAGCGTGATATATAGCATGGGAGTTATCAAAAAAACTGTTAATATCCAAACATTAAAAACAGTTTATTATTCTTGTTTTATTTCAAAACTAAAATATGGGATTTTATTTTGGGGTGGAACAACTGAAATTAACATTAATAAAATATTAATTCTACAAAAACAGGCGATTAGGGTTCTGTTTGACATCCCGTTTGGAATATCCTGTAGAAGTTTCTTTAAAAGAAATAACATCTTAATTGTGGTTGGAATGTATATATACGAATGTTTGATATTTAATTTTAAATATAAGCACAATTTTGTTCAATATGAATCACAACATGATCACAATACAAGATGGAAACAAAATTATAATTATCCTATTCATAATCTTTCAATGTATGAGAAGAGTCCTTGTTATGCCAGTATAAAAATTTTCAATAAACTACCAAATGAAATAAAAACTATAGAAACTTTGAAAAAATTTAAAAGAGATGTTTGTAAGTATTTAATAAACATAGAGCCGTATACAATTAATGAATTCTTTGATACAGCGTAATTTATACTGTTTATATGTTGCTTAATTATTATTGTTAGAGATAAGAAAGTTGTTCTTTGACGTGTTTCAACACACTGCTATTCATATTTTGTGTATGCTTGAAATAAAATTATTATTATTATTGGCACAAAATATTAGCGTCAAAATATAGCTCACGTTTTTTCATTCAGCTTTCTTTTAATAATCGTTGTTTTAGGAAGATTACGTTTGATGTTGATTGCTAAACTGTTAAGGTACTGTGGATCATAGTTTGTAAGGAGTAGATATCTAAAATAAATTTTATAATTGTAGTCGAACATCGCCAATCTTTTTTCTAAAAAATAACCAAACTAAACATAATACAGTCATTATAACACTGTTTAATAGCAAAATCTATGACAATGCATAAATGTTTTTGCTTACTTATTTAGTATTGATTGAAATAAATTGATGTACACGGCACGGAAATTTAAATATGGCAGCACGAAAATCAGTCATTTTTAGTTGAAAGCTTTCTACACCAGGAAGCGTTGGGTGGTAATATTCGCGGGACATTTAAAAGTAAACATGTCTATATTAACTTAATATATTAACCAAAAGATTTAAGGCTCCGTTACCGCCTAGGTATGGTACCTCTTAAACAGCTCTGAAGAATTTCATTACAATTTTTAAAAATTGCACTTCATCTTTTCTTAAGAGTGTTATCAAATACTTTAATATTATTAATACCAGAAACTCCATATACTTTACCATATGAAAATAGGCGACATTTTTGTGGTGCCATCTTCGTAGATGGATGTGCAACTGACAAATGATTTTTCGGTGAGAATTCTGCACCTAATTAAAAAATAGCACTATTTATGAAAACGATGGTTTATGTCTGTTATGCTAAAATATATAAAATTTTACAATTTATCTAAACTATTCAATCTTTCATTACAATGACGATGTCATTGAAGTGAGCTGTAAAATTTAAAAAGGCCTGCTTGACCAAATAATATAGATTGAGAGTTGATGTTTTATTTATGTCAATTACATTTTGTAATCGTATTTTGTCATTGATAAAGTCTTGTGAAACAAAAAGGTGTATTTATTGAGTTTTATCCAACATTCTGGCGACCGTGACAGGACTCTATTAAAAGTCTAAGATGGATAAAGCAAGAAAATCACGAGGAATTCTTCGAGGTTCATTCACAAGAACACATAAGCAGATCAATGAATTATTAGAAGCAGAAGAGAAGGATATGTGCGAGATTAAAGCATTAGTTGAACTACTAGATAAAAGGTATTGTGACATTTTAGAACTAGATTCTGAAATACGTGATTTGTTAGATAATAATGCTACACATGAAGAACTGGACGAGGAACAAGATTCAGCAGACAGTTATAACTTAAATTACAATAGAGTGAAGAATGCTGTATCAGGAATAGAAGTAGACCGATGTTTAGTAACAGCTGTCAGTGACAGAAGCATCGCTCATAACAGTAATAGTACAAAACGTCCATTTAAACTTCCGCAGCTCGAATTAAAAAGGTTTAACGGGGACATTAAGGAATGGCTACAATTCTGGACTCAGTTTAACAAGATACATGAAGATCAGTCTATTGAAGCAGGTGATAAGTTTCAGTATTTAATACAAGCCACCGTTGTAGGGTCCAAAGCTAGAGAGCTGGTAGAGAGCTTTCCCGCTACTGAAGGAAATTATCCAAAAGTAATAGAAGCTCTTAAAGCGAGATATGGTAGGGAAGACTTATTAGTTGAAGTTTATGTAAGAGAATTGTTAAGTTTAGTTTTACAAAATACTTTAGCAGTAAAATCAACACCTCTTGCTTCCCTATATGATAAACTGGAATGCCACCTAAGAGCACTAGAGACACTTAATGTTACCACAGAAAAATGTGCATCTATGCTTTTACCATTAGTAGAATCATGCTTGCCAGAAGATATTTTGCGGATGTGGCAGAGAAATAGTTCCGTGATGTTAGTAGTACAGTCCCAGGTTGTAGTTAATGCTAAGGAAGAAGCTAAGAGTACTACAAACACATCAAAAGATCGTCTGAATCAATTAATGCAATTTATTGCAGCGGAGGTAACTAATGAGCAAAAGGTGACTTTAGCCAAGTCAGGTTTCGGTGTTACACCACATAAAAATATTAAAAGAAGGGAACATGGTTTTGCACAATCAGTTTCTGTTACAGAAGAAATACCCACTGCAACTGGTTTGTTAACAACCACAACAAAAGAACGATCAAAGGGATGCGTATTTTGTGACGGTACCCACAAGTCTACTGACTGTATTAAAGCCCAAATAATTCCGCTAGCAGAAAAACGTAAGATATTAGAGAAAAAGAATTGCTGTTATCTTTGTTTTAGAGTAGGGCATCTAGCAAAATTCTGTAGAACCAAACAAAGATGCATAGTTTGTAAAAAGGGGCATAATGTATTGATGTGTGAAAAATTATCACAAACAAGAGAAAATAAAAAAGAAAATAACCTCTCTTCGGGGCAGAAGGAAGATAATAAAGTACAATCAGAAGACAACGCTCTGGCAAATTTCTCAAGTGCACCAGAAGTATTGCTGCAAACTTTGTTGGTTAAAATAAGAGGTAATGGTGTGACGTACGCCGCTAGAGCTATAATCGATTCAGGCTCTCAACGTTCTTATATTTTACAAGAAACAGCTGAAAAAATGGAACTCAATTCCAATAGACAAGAAAGTATTCAACACTCTTTATTCGGTGGTTCGAATACTAATACTTATAACCATGATGTTTTTACCATATATCTTTCTAACCTTGAAGACACTTATAGATGTAATTTTTAAGTTTTGGGTCAAGAAGCTATTTGTGGTCGTATCCCACCCATAAGATCAGGTCCTTGGATAGAAGAATTAAAGGCATGTAATGTTAAATTAACCGATATGCAAGATGGACCAATAGAAATACTCATTGGGGCCGATGTGTCTGGTAAGTTATTTACTGATGGGTGTAAAATGCTCGACTCTGGACTGGTAGCAGTAGAAACTAAACTTGGTTGGACAGTAATGGGAAAAACACCAAGTTATCCAAATAAAGAAAATACTGCTTTAGTTGTTACAACAATGTTAGTTAAAGATGCCAATATATCAAACTTATGGGTTTTAGATGTACTAGGCATCACTGATCCTATAGAGAAGAAAACAAAAGATGAGTTACACTTAGCAGCTTTAGACCATTTCTTAAATACAGTAAGAGTTAATGAAGAGGACAGAATTGAAGTTCAACTGCCATGGATTGAAAATCATGTCCCACTTCCCAATAATTATAACTTAGCATTAAAACGATTAGATAACACGATAATTTATACGACGATTACCAAAGAGTATTGGAAGACTGACTGAAAGAAGGTGTGATTGAAGAAGTACCAGAAAATGAACTTGATCAACCAGGTCATTATTTACCGCATCGACATGTCGTAAAAGAAAATAGCACTACGAGAATTCGCCCGGTGTTCGATGCATCTGCTAAAGAGAGACAGAATCCTTGTTTAAACAGTTGTTTAGAAAAAGGTATGAATTTGATAGAATTAATTCCAACCATTCTATTACGGTTTAGATTGAAGAAGATTGGTGTCATAGCAGATATCAGGGTAGGAAGAACGAAAAAATTTGATTCGCTCGCAAAAGAATAATTCTTAAAAGAATTTAATTTTTGATTCGTTCACGAATTTTATGTTTTAGTTCTCTAATATAAATAAATTTCGTTCCCGAGCGTATCATATTTACCGAACGGTAAAAAATATTTTTCGTTCACAAATTTATCACGTATGAATCATTCGCGATTTAAATAACAACGCAGGTTTATTATAATATGCTAAGATGCAGTTTTGTATTGCAAATTTGCATGATGCTGTCGAATTTTGTTTGCTAATTTATTAATTGATACTCTTGTTTTCGAATTATTTGATTGCATCAAGAAATTTTAATTGATTATGTACTTTTTGTTTCTGTACCATTTTTTTTATTTAATGCTATAGATAAATGTTTGTTTTATTTTATTTACACACTGTACTGACTTTTTCGACTAATATTAACCAAGCACAGGTCGAAACTGTCGAAAGAAACGATAAATAACGTATTGTTAATAAATTTAAATAACAATATTTTAAAAGAGAACTCGTTAGATGAAGAATTGTAGTTCTCTGTATATTAATAAAACTACATATTTAATTCTTTACACTTGCGTTATTTTTTAATTCTCAAAAATATGATTCACTAGCGAACGACATTTAATTGACCTACAAGAGAATTAAATTATAAAATAAAATTAAATAATAAAATAAATTCCGGAACGAATAAAAAATTCAATTCTTCGAAGAATTATTCTATTGCGAGCGAATCAAGTTTTTTCGTTCTCCCTACCCTGCAGTTTTATTTATAATTTTTGAAATCAACCAATTTCATACAATATGGATCGACAGAAAAATTTTAATGCTAATATAATGATAAAGAAACAAATCCTTCCACCTGTCAAGAGTGTGAAAATAAATTTAAAGGAAATCTATTAACTTCTTCATGCAAACAAATAATTCAAACAAGACTATCAATTAATAAATTATCAAGCAAAATTCGACAGCGCCATACAAATTTGCAATTCTGCGTGTATTAATATAAAACTGCATCTTAGCATATTATTATAATAAACCTACGTTGCGAAAAAATTTGCAAACGAAAAATATTTTTTAACGCTCAACAAGTATGATAGGGTCGGGAACGCGAATTTAAACTACTAGAGAATTAAAACATAAAGTTTATGAACGAATGAAAAATTAAATTCGTTTAAGAATTATTCTTTTGCGAGCGAATCAAATTTTTTTGTTCTTCCTACCCTGCTTTTTTGACTACATTAATAGAATCAATATTTGTATTAAATTCTTTTTCATTTGGTTGTACAGGTTGCTTAAAAAATTGTCATCTTGAAAAAATTGGAAAATTCTGAAAGGTATACCTTTACCGTAACAAGTCCAATGCAACACAATAGGAACTCATGCTTATTCATATTTATAGAAATTAGTTTGTTTTGGGTTTATGGGTTTGTTTCTATTTTCGAACCCCGTTTGATAATACTCCATTAGTTGATTCCCCATTTTGGTTTTCTTTTTCATCAAGAATGTTTTTTGCAAGTTTAGCGAAATGCCGATTAATGTTTCCAGTTTGATTTCCTTTCAATTTCTTCTCACACTCTAAACAAGTGGAAGTATTTGATTCATTATCATAATTAATATATTTGGTTAAATTAAATTGTTTGTGTCGGCCCATATCGTATGAAGTTGGTCAATGATTTTATATAAATAAAACTGCAGAGTAGTAAGAACTGTAAGTATAGTAAGAATAATAAAAGAACTGAAAACGAATGATTCATTTCCGTTTAAGTGGAAGTATTTGATTCATTATCATAATTAATATATTTGGTTAAATTAAATTGTTTGTGTCGGCCCATATCGTATGAAGTTGGTCAATGATTTTATATAAATAAAACTGCAGAGTAGTAAGAACTGTAAGTATAGTAAGAATAATAAAAGAACTGAAAACGAATGATTCATTTCCATTTGTATACATTCACGAATGGAATTTTTTAAACAGTTAATTTTGCATTCACTCCCGAGCGAATAAAACTGCTGACGTTAAAATTTAATTCTTGAAAGAATGAATCATAAATGTTTAAATATAAATTTCATTCCCGAGTGGTAAAATAAGAAAAGAATCGAATTTTTTTAATTCATGAGTGATAATTTCCTTACCCTGGCAGATATTAAGAAAGCTTTCCTACAGATAAGTTTGTATCAAAACGACAGAAATTTTCTTCGATTTCTTTGGTTCGATAAAAACGGACAGCTAAAAATATATCGACATTGTCGTGTAGTATTTGTAGTTTCATCCAGTCCATTTTTACTAGGCGTTGTATTACAATATCACTTAAATCATGTTTTGAAACAATGCCATGAAGGACAATTATCCTTCAATAGCAATATAGTAAAACAACTTATGGGAAGTTTTTACGTAGACAACTGCATAACCAGTTTAGATAATGAACACGATCTAAAGAAATTTATGGAAGAAGCTACAGCTATGTTAAATATTAGAAAATTTGAGCTTAGAGGGTGGGAGTATACCAATATTTATCCCCATCCAAAAGAAGATAACATTTCCAATCTTTTAGGTTTGTTGTGGGATCGAGAACATGACACTTTAGGAATCAACTTAAAAAATCTGAAATCTTTAAACTTGAACTTGATTACAAAAAGAGTCATTTTGTCCGCAGCACATAGAATCTTTGATCCTATAGGTATAACAAGTTGTGTATCGTTGTTGCCCAAGATATTACTTCAACAAACTTGGTCTTTGAAATTAAGTTGGGATCAAGAAGTGAATTACGATATTAAAACCCAATTTATGAACTGGCTAGATGAATTATCATATTTATCTGAAGTACAAATACCCAGACGTTTAACAGGTATAAGCAATACAGACAGCTGGACGCTACATATCTTCTGTGATGCAAGTAAAATGTCATACGCTACTGTTGCATTTTTACGATCCGGAATAAATGAAGATGTCCATGTACAATTTGTGCAAGCCAAGGGAAGAGTATCGCCCATAAACAAAGCCATGAAAAAGATATCCATACCAAGATTAGAATTATTAGCAGCTACAATTGGTGCAAGGTTATACGCAAATATTATAACAGATTTCAACATGCCAAATATTGAGACAATTTTTTGGAGCGATTCAACGACAGTGTTGGCATGGATCGATCAATCAGAGCAATGGGATGTATTCGTTGCAAATAGGGTAAAAGAAATTAGAGAACTTACTATAAGGTGCGAATGGCGATACGTGCCGGGAACAATGAATCCAGCTGACTTACCCTCTCGCGGATGTGGCGCACGAAAACTCATAGAATCTAAATGGTGGGAGGGTCCTAGGTGGTTAAAAAGCTCTCCGGACTCATGGCCTAATTTTAATCCCACTTATGATGAAAATGAAATCAATGAAGGAAAAAGAAGAAGTATTGTTTCATCTATGACGAATACCACAGATAATACAGAAACAGATTGGTATTATAAATACTTCTCTAAATATAGAAGAATTATTCGTGTAATTGGATGGTTATTTCGTTTTAAAGATAATGCTTTAGACAAAAACAATCAACGTAAGGGTGAATTATCAGTAGAAGAAACTACGAGAGCCGAACATAAAATCATTTACTTAATACAAAACGATGCATTTACAGGAATGGATGATCCAAAATTATCCAGCTTATGTCCTTATTATGACACAGAAGGTATAATACGTTTACGAACAAAAATTTCAAACCGCAATGATATTAACGATTTCTGTCATCCAGCAGTTTTACCAAATTCTCATCCAGTTGTATTTAGACTGATTATGGATTTACACTTTGATTCATCTCATGCAGGAGTGGAGATGATGATGACTATTTTAAGGAAAGAATTTTGGATTCTAGGCGGCCGACGTGCTATTAGAACAGCATTGAATAAGTGTCAAAAATGTAAAAGACATAAGGCTAAAAGAATAGAGGTCATACCAACACCACTTCCAGAAGATAGAGTAAGGGATGCTAAAGTCTTCGAAGTAGTTGGGGTAGATCTAGCTGGACCTTTATACTTAAAAGATGGCAAGGAGAAGTCTTACAAGAAAGCATGGATATGTTTATTTACATGTGCTATATATAAAGCTGTACATTTAGAACTGATTTCATCGTTATCAACTGATTGCTTCTTACAAGGTTTCCGAAAATTTATTAGCAGAAGAGGTCGACCATCGGTTGTATATAGCGATAATGGAACCAATTTTGTTGGGGCTGCAAATGCATTGAATAATCTCAACTGGAATGAGATTAGCAATTATAGTACTGCTAAGAAAATTAAATGGAAATTCAACCCTCCTACAGCAGCATGGTGGGGTGGTTGGTGGGAACGTTTAATAGGGGTAACGAAACAGTTGCTACGACGAATACTTGGAAGAACTTCTTTGGATTATGAAGAGATGCAGGCAGTATTGTGCGATTGCGAATCTGTCATTAATCAGCGACCACTGACATATGTTACTAACAGTCCAAATGATTTAGTACCTTTAACTCCAGAAATGTTTTTAAAAGACATAGAAGAATATGGTGTACCCGATATCGATTTAATCGAAAGAAAGGATCCAAATCGAAGGTTACGCTACCGCCAAAAATTGAGAGAAGCATTACAAATTCGTTTTCGTGATGAATACTTGGGACAGCTCATACTACATCATAAAAGCAAAAAACATCCCAAGAAGATAAATGTTGGTGATTTGGTGTTAGTTGGAAAAGATGGAGTGAAACGGATCAACTGGCCACTTGCAAGAGTGGAAGAGCTAATACCAGGTCGTGATGGAGAAGTTCGCGTGGTGAAGTTGAAAACAGCTGTTGGAGAATTATTTCGACCAGTGCAGAGACTCTATCCATTAGAGTTGGATGGTTTTGAGGATAGGGAAGAAAAGGTTCAAACAATCAGAGAAGACAAAAAATCCGAGTGTAAAGCAGAGCACAGTGTCAGTGATAAAGTTACCAAGAGTGGAAGAGTTGTAAAAACACCAAAGAGATTAAATTTGTAATTGAAGAGTTGTAATTTAGATTTAATTTTTCATATTTTGTTTGTTAGTAAACTTGAATTTAGAATTCCAGTTCACTGAGGTGGGAGGATGTCATTGAAGTGAGCTGTAAAATTTAAAAAGGCCTGCTTGACCAAATAATATAGATTGAGAGTTGATGTTTTATTTATGTCAATTACATTTTGTAATCGTATTTTTGTCATTGATAAAGTCTTGTGAAACAAAAAGGTGTATTTATTGAGTTTTATCCAACAGACGATTTTTTAATTACTTTCCCAATATTTGAGAAATGTCAGGTTTATTTGCACATCACAAGGGGCGCTATTAAATGTTGTCTCCCATTTTTCGAAATCAGTTTCCGGTATTAATAACATTAAAGTATTTGGTGTTATCTAGTTTATATTATGCTTTATAGCAAATACAAAATTACAAAAGCTATTGCCTTAACGAATAAAAAAGTGTAAACTTATAAAAACAAAACTATAGCTAGAGAGCTTTTAAAAATGGTAAGGTGTACTTCCTAAATTATTGTTCAAGTGTTATTTGAGATAAAAATGCCCGAATATACAACAGTATAAAAAAACTTTATGAACTAAAAAAAGGTCATATCCCACTTTTATTCATACATTTTGGTAAATAACAACTATCATTCTTAGTTCAGGCTTTTGCTCACGTAAAAAGCTGTAGGCGGATCGAGTTGAAAAAGCGGGAAGTTTCAACGAGTTTGATTTCACAACATTCATTCAAACATGAAAACGTTAAAATGCCTACATGCGTTTATAAACACTGCTGCCGTTACTAAACCTTCTAATAACAACAGTAAAAACAGCAGCAAACTGTATAACTGTATTAAAAAAACAAACGCAAACAAAAAAAATAAAACCATAAATGTGGGAAGAATATTTCAAACAACTTTAAGGAAACAGTGACAAACAAAACAGAGATAGAAAACATCCGAAAGTAAAGAAAGACAATAGATAGGAAACAGGCAAAACAAAATGTACCCACAATAGAAGAATTTACAGAAGTAATAAAGAAACAAAAAATAAAAACAGCAGCAGGTAAGATTAGAAGTATAGTAATAAACTGTTAAATATCAGAAGAAGATGTTTCAGACTGAAGCAATACACATAATGACCCAAGCCATAGAAAACTTCTATGAACATGTTATCAGCCCTACACATCCATCCATACATAGTATAAGCTTGTTCGGGGTATACAGGGTGTCCCACAATGCTGTCTACACACAATATCTCCCTTATTTGAAAAGATAAAGAAATCAACCTTAAACTATTGTGAATGACTCAAAATGGACCTTCAGAAAACATCCATAAACGCTGGTATAGCAACGTTTAAGAGATCATGCCAACTTGATTAATTTTTCAAATTACACCCTGTTTTTTTTTCATGGAAATGTATTCTTAACTTGATTCTGCATACGGTAGTATGCCTTACTTAATTATCTAATGTGCATTTAGGGGTTGAAAGAAATATTTTTTTAAATTAAATTTATCTTAAACTTAAAGCAAATGCTCAAAATGCCCTCCTGTAGACTCTACACGTGCTTTAAAGTGCCTCAGTAGTTCCCTTGTAGACACGGCTCTAATCATATTATATTTTTTTAATAAATAATTTAGTTAGTTAATATGAAGTGTACAATTTATAAAAAATATTTTTTTCAACCCCTAAATGGACATTAGATAATTAAGTAAGGCATACTACTGCATGCAGAATGAAGTGAAGAATACATTTCCGTAAAAAAAAAACAGAGGGTGCAATTTGAAAAATTAATGATCTCTTAAATGTTGATATGCAACCAGTGTTTAAGTATGTTTTCTGAAGGTCCATTTTGAGTCATCTATATACAGGGTTATGATAATGTAATGCACAAAATTCATAAAACGTACAACGATTATTATGAAACTTACGTTTATTTCGTTTTTTATTCATTTTCTCGTTTTTTTTTCTTATGTGAGCCCTACTGCAACTATTGTTCCCTAGTGTAACAAAACAAGCTTTCTCCAATAATGTAATAAAAATCTTAGCTTCCCATTAAAAAAATATGTTAATGACGTCATAACTTTGACAAATTTGACGTGTTATTTTTGTAACTTATGTCAAAAGATGCGGAATAAAAAAAAACATTTGACGTGTTTTTGCATTTTGTTCCAAAGTGATCGTTGTACGTTTTATGAATTTTGTGCATTACATTATCATAACCCTGTATATAAAAATGAATTGACGTTTGTTAGTCTCCTACAAACGTCACCCTAATCTGGGTTCCCGGTCACTCTGGCATTGAAGGGAATGAGCTAGCTGACCTTCTCGCCAGGAGAGGTGCCAGCTCGAAGTTTATTGGCCCAGAGGCGGGGTCCTTGGAAAAGTGCTGTAACAAGCTGGATGAGGCACTGTACACAGGAGCTGTGGCATAGTCGCCCAGGGATGGCTTATTCCAAGGCAGCAATAAAGGGCTCATCCAAAACCAGACATACCTCACTGTTAGAGCTGAACAGACTAGGACTGCGCAGCGTAACTGCCCTTCTCACTGGGCACTGCCATCTTAGATACCATATGCATAAGCTAGGCTTAGCAGACGAGACCGTGTGCCGTCTATGCTTAGAGGCAGAAGAAACAGCAGAGCAAGTCATATGTACCCGTCCCGCAGGGGACCGCACCAGATTCTCACTGTTTGGCTCAGTGCAAATGAAGCTTGAGGATCTGACCAACCTATCACCCACCAGACTACTCACCTTCCTTAAGAGAATGGGACTGGAGGGTGAACTCTAACCTAGGTGTGAGCCACAATAGACCCAGGAGGTCGCAGTGGAGGAGCGGACAGGACGCCACACTCACCTTTACCCTAACCTAACCTAACCTAGTCTCACTAAAACATGAGTACGGCTGGACTGATTTGGCTAATTTTGGTTTTGAAATATTTGTAGAAGTCCAAGGAAGGTTCAAAAGGTGACAAAATATGAAGAAATTGCAAAGAAAATAGTAAAAACAACAATTTTATTTTTCCATACAAACTGTTCGTAGCTGTCAAACAGGGTGCATTCAGAAATTAATTTTGCGACTAAACTTATAAACAGAAATTCAGAAATCAATTTCTTTACTCTTTTATTTTATTTCTATCTATATTTTATTATAGTATTTCAATGTATATATATATATATATAAACGTTATCGTTTATTATCAAGACAGACATTTTTTATGTAGCTTTATATATCTTTCTAAGTTTAGTCACAAAATAAATTTCTGAATGCACTATATATTTGACAACAAACAAATATGTCATTCCTTTCCTTTGTGACTTTGTGAAAGTGATGCCATTTACCATTTTTTGTTTAGTAGTTAGTGCGCGAGAACTTTTTATTTACTTTTTATAAATTTACAATGCCAAGGAGAAGTCAATCAAATGTGCGACGAGCTATGTCACGTGCTAACCGCATTGATGAGCAGCGAGACACAGAAAATGATAATAGTCGTATTGATATGTGAGAATTGCATTCTAGAGTGACTGAAAATGAAGTGGATACGCTTAGAATGGAACGAGTTCGTGCACATCAAACACAACATCAGCGAGCACGACACAATGAAACTCAACGATTCTGCAGACGCAGTGCTCCTGTGATCCTGGAACGAGTAGCATTCCAATATGATCCGAAAATAGATTATTGTGCCGACAAATCCGTAACAATTGGGGAAATGACAATCATTTGTCAATATTGTAAGGCGTTAAAATACAGCGGTGAATCTACTGGATTATGTTGTGCTGGTGGAAAAGTAAAATTGCCACAATTGGTCCCACCACCAAATCCATTACGCTCATTAGTTTATGGGATGGGAAATGATTCTAAACACTTCTATATAAAAATCTATATAAAGTCGATGTGCTCTATCGAATGACGCTAAAAAGGAACCCCCTGACCACCCTTGTAGGGGACAACTTTAAAAATTCAAATGGGAATCCCTAAATTTTATTGCATATTTAGATTCTACTCATCAGAGTATGAATAATTTATTCAAAACATTTCTTTATCTTCGCAACAGGTGGCGCTGTAATCGCAAAAACCGATTTTTTTTTTTGGAGGACACATTGAACACATTCGAAACTGGTATTTGCATCATTTAAAAATGAATATTTTTCAAAATTCTATAGTAACCAAGTACGTCAATAGGTTTTATTATTTACCATCGGTTTTTCTGCCTTTAGATGTACACCGAGTTCTACGCACACTTCCCGTCATCCCATCATGCGCACATTTTCTCCTCTTGATTCTTGTTTAGTTGATTCAATTGTTCAATTCAAAGTTTTTCTTACTTATTCTCGTGTATTGAATAATGTTAATTTTGTAGGAAGAATACTAGAATTACTAGAAAACTAGAGAAGTAGTAGAACTTCTAGATTCTATTAATTTTACTTTTTTATATTTTTTTGTACTACACCTTTAAATAGTATGTAGTTGTTGAAAATCAACTGTTAATTAATTTTTATTTCACAATTTAAAATTTTATTGGTTTAAATTATTCTTACTTTATGGCCTGAGTGGATGAGATATCCATATTTCATCATTCATTGCTAGACGCTAAAAGAAAGATAACCACCGAAATTTAATAGTAAATTACAAAGTGCAATTCTTGTCGGCAGATTTTTGTAATGCACATGCGACTTGACATGTTTTGAAGTAAAACCATCTTCCCCAGTAGAATCTTGGAAAATGTTGTTAGAATGGAACACAAATTCTAACAACATTCAAGGCAAAAAAATATTATCACGTACAACGTGAGAAAAAAAATCCGTTTGTCGAAAACACCTTAGGAAGAGAATTTGCGTTTTTCACTGTAATGTAAAATTTTTTTTCATGAAAGTACACATTAGCAAAGCTTTTTCATCACTATTTAGTAAAAAATATGAAAAACTGTTATTTGCACCTGTAAATATGCCAGAGACGGCGGAAAATGCAAAAAATCTTTTTTTGCGATTACAGCGATTTTCGTAATCGATAATAAATGTTTTAAATAAATTATTCATATTTTGATGAATAGAATCTAAATATGCAATAAAATTTAGGGGTTCCCATTTGAATTTTCAAAGTTGCCCCCCTTGCCCCCTACAAGGGTGAATCAGGAGGGTTTTATCATCAACATTAGTAATCACCCATCGTCTTGTTAAAAATTTTTAATCCACCGCATTTTAAAAGGGGTGTACGGGGGTGGTCTGGACCACCTTGTATATATTTGTATGTTACCGTTTCACTCCAACACCGTTCAACCGATCACCATGAAAATTGGCATGTACATGTGTATTTTTTCGTGGAGAATGTTTTGGCGTATTTTATATTTTTTTTTTCTGCTAATCTTTAGTTATTGAACTTTGACACATTATTTAATTCTAAGGCGGTACGAACTTCGCCGGGTCAGCTAGTTCACAATAGTTTTTGGTTGATTTCTTTATCTTTTTAAATAAGAGAGATATTGCATGTAAACAGCATTGTGGGACACCCTGTATATCCTATACTCCGAGTGGTTCTTATAGCTGGGACCACTGCGTGGTGAGAGTCTATGACAAAATGCTGAACAGACTAAATGCTGAATGAACAAAACACCCAATTTTGGTCAAAATGTCGAAAAGGGTCTGTGGACAATATTGTCAAATCTTAAAACAAAATGCCGAAAAGAATATCTGGACAAATCGCTGAACGAGGTCAGAATGCCCAAATTCATATGTGGACAATTCGTCGAAAGTGAACAAAACACTGAAACACATCTATGGACAAATAGCTGAAAGTGGTCAAAACTCGGAAGGAATATCTGGTCAAATCGCTGAAACATATCTATGCGCAAATGGCCGAAAAGTATAAAAAGATAGAAAAAAAGAGAGCTGTTTACCAAAATATTATCTTACATACAATACTGGATGATCTTTAATTAAAAAAGTTAATATAAAAAACGTGTAGTAGAAAGTATTACTAAAGATGATATTGCGGAAGATGTTAATACTATTCACACATACTAAACAAACTTTTTGTAAACGAACAAAAGTCTCTGGGAGTAGCAACTAGGGCAATATTGTATTTAATATTGTTGTCACTAAAAAACTTTTTACTGATAGATAAGTGCATATTTTAATAGTATTCAACAGAGGTCACTTATTAAACCAAAGCAAAAGGTGTTTCAAATAGCAGTGAAACAATAATGTTTGTTGGATACAATTTGCACCCTTTACTTCAGGTTTTGATATTGGTGCAAAATTTACTTTTTTAAATCAAATTAGTAACTTGAATGTAAAATAAGCTATTTACCGTTGGAATCTCAGAAACCCACACAACCGATAGAAAACAAAGATTTAGTATTAGAAATTAGTTGTAGAATAAAAATTCTGGATTCCGGTCCATAAAATCAATTATTTTATTCACACCCAGAAATAGCTTCTTTTATATACATTTATTAACAATAATTATTAACATCCTACTATCAACATGGTCTGCCTAACATGGACAAGGAATACTTAAGGTATAACAATAAATTAACAAAAACAAGTCTTATTAACAAGATAAATAAATAAAAGATTAAAGGTCAAAAGATTCAGAGTTAAACTTGCAAATACTGTAACAATTTTTTTTATTTAAACTGAGGAATATTTACAATAACTAAAGTTTAAAACTAATTAACACGCAAGAAGACTAATCTCTAAACGAACCTATTTATTTAACACTATAAGATTATTTATTTTAAACGCACAATTATATATAATTTATTGCTATTGAGGTCTATTTATTTTTATTTATAATAGAATGCATGAATCGGACAATGGGCAAATATTTGGCTAAAGTCGTTACTCCGAATCAAGCTTTTCCATTCCCAGAAAACAAAACCATAAATTTTCCAAAGGTCGGCAGGTTATTGACAGGTCTTACTTTATTGGCAGCCATTCTAGCTGCATCTTCCTGACTGCTTTATTATTCCCTTCATACGGCGCCAAACAATTGGAATGTAACACAATTGGTTTCCGCCTTAGCAATTTCTGGAATGCATAGATCCAATAATTTATTCGTTTCTTCACCTGGTATGGGTCGTCAATTCAGCTGTAGCTTTGGCGATAATCCACGACATCTTTGCGGATTTTATAATCAAACCAGACCCACATCTTTGAAACCTCCTTCTTGGGCTCTCACGTCCTATCTATGTAGCATAACGAGTGACCGGATGAGTATTCATCCGGTCATTCGCAATTTGGATATTCTTTTGGGTCCGGCTATGAATATCTTCCAACTTTTTTAACTTAACGACGTAATCATCTTAAGCTCCCTCCTGCCCTACAGGTGTTTATCCCAGTTTCAGATTATACGGCAATCGTAGCTTGCCTGCAAACATCATAGAAGCTGGTGACGGTTCGATTGTTTGGAACCGATGCATGATAAGCCATTAGAAACAGATGCAGATATTTTAATCCCAGTCTTTTTGATGATCGGAGACTACTTTAAGCAAATATTTTCCAATTGTCTGATTCATGTGGTCTACCATTCTGCCAGATTGTTGATGTAACGAAGTGGTCTGAGAGTTGCGAATTCCCAGCAATCTGCAGACATTTCTAAAGAGTGCGGACTCAAAATTGGTAATGCATATAAAATAAAATAATAGATATGTATTTTATTAGGAGTATAAGTGAAACTTTATGTGACGAAGTGTAGAAGCTTAAACCCCAAGTGAAGCGAAGTGAATTAAATCCATACTAAGTCACACACTCCAAATAAAATACAATATTTTATTTTCAAATTATTCATTCTATAACACGTGATAATAAAATCGGAGTATTAAAAGAAAAGGGAAATTGCATCGATTATGGTGGTTGCTATGGCCAACATCTTTGAAATGTTTCCTATTTTAAAGTGATTATTGTCTACTAGTCTATTTTAAGATTTTTTGAGTATTATAACCACTGAAATAAAATTACAACTGTTGGAAATAGCTACAACACATATCGACAGCTTCAATGCCTAGACACTAGTGATGGAAGTTGTCAATCTAAGTTATAAGCGTTGAGTAATTCCAAAATTTAGCACGCTGGAACTAAAAGGAGACTGCAAGTGCAAGCCGTTCTTCAGCGTCTCATAATAAATATTTTTTATGTCCGATTGCATTATAAAGTACTGTTTATTGTATTGTTTTGTGGCAGTGAACTGGCTTATTATTGTACTCATAAAATATAGTGGTAGTAGTAAAATAAGGTATATAGTAGTATAATAAAGTATGGAAACTGTCTATTACATGTCAAGAATAGATGTCAAATTTATAAACTGATTTTTTTTTGATAATTAGCCAATTTTAGGAATGGAACATAAAGCTTTGTATGCAACTCTTACATAATCGGACCTTATAGACTCGCCCTTTTTATAGGCCTTGCTCGCTTCGCTCTATAAAGTCCTATATTATGTACTTGTTACATAAATAGCTATTATTTTTGCTTTTAAAAGTATAAAGCTTAATAAAATATGAAATTTAAGTAGTGTTGACTACTAATCTACACAGCGTAAGCTTCAATATAAAAAAATAATTTCGTAAATCGGCCCAGTAGAACTCTCAAACGAATTGGAACAAAAATAAGCCTTGTGTTTTAAATATATAGGATGTTCTAGTTGCTTACTTCGAGAGACTTTTTTTCAAATGTTTATTTAGGATGTGTAAATTAAATAGTATAAACATTTTTCGCAATATCATTTTAATAATACTCTTACATACTACATTTTCTTTATAGTATTTTTAATATAATCAAGTGACACTTGTTTTTTAAAATTTAAGGTTCAATATTGGTATGTAAAGTATAGTTTTAGTAAACAGCTCTCTCTCTCTCTTTTTATATTTTTATAAGTATACACATTCTGACAAAATTTAATAAAACTTAAGATTATATTAATTAAAATATATATTTTTTTAATTCAATACAAGGTATATGATTATCAAATCTTGCATTTGAAAAACATTTAAAGACCCTGAATTCGAGGAAGTCAAAAGTTACAAATACTTGGGCAAAATAATAACAAGAACAGATGAAAGGAACAGATTGAACAATGCATACAAGCAGGAAATAAGAGCATACTTCAAATACAAAAGAATGTTAAGTTGTAAAAAACTTAAGCAGAAATACCAAACTGAAAATATATAAAACTACAATATGTCCCATTATCACATATGCGGCAGAGACAATGTGTATCTCAAGAAAAACTAAAAACATTTGAAAGAAAAAATAATAAGGATAAATGAATAGCAAAATATAAAGCACATTAAATAGTAAGAGTCATTAAAGCACAGAGTATAAGATGGATCGGACACATTTATAGAAAAGAAAAGATAACAACTATAAGAAGGGTAACGGAATGGAAACTAAATGAAGTAAGATGGGAGGATCGATCAAGTTGGAGAACACCTACAGAAAATGGAAGTAAAAGAATGGAGAACAGAAAAAAATGTTCAAAGAGCGAAATAACATCTCAAGCTTTAAAAAAGAACAGAGAAGAAAAATTAGTAATTCACCATAAAAATGGATCAGCAAGCTCTAACAGAGCGGTTCCTAGTCCCTAGGGAGAGTATAACCTCATATAATAAAATATCCTAAAATGAATACATGTGTGCTGTCGACAGTTTGTACTACATGTCTTTTGAGCTGTTCCCGGTCCATATTGTTTTTGCAGGTGTGGATTACACGGATGACTAATTTCTTCATTTAATTGTCAGACTTTAAAAGGATTAGCAAAAATAATTAAAGCATCAATACTTACATCACTATCTGGTCCAGAAGTGTTAACTAAACCATTATTTTTAACATTATATTTATTTGCAAATTCTGGATCAACTATTCGCCATCTGCAAAATTAAAAAAATCATATATCTATCTATTACTTATTGTGTTACAGCATCAGCCGTACTTACTTAGGTGTTAAAATTTCTTTGTACTGTAATTTTTCTACTCTAGTTGATGCTGCTACACTGTATGGTATAACAATGTTATCTATATCATATGAACTGACACGACTGCTACGCTTATAACTAGGAATTGTTTGCATGGAAAGTAGAGGCGACGAACTTCTTGAATCAAGTTTAACATTTCCACTAGTGGATGTTACTTGATCGAGATCTTCAGTCACACCTTCTGTTCCTGTTGACTGTAAATGTGTCATTACTAGTTTTTCAGAATGTCTTTTCCTCTTCAACCGTGCCAGCGAATGAAGCCCAGGTTTTCTTCCACGAAATTTACTTTTTATTTCTGAAAATCAATAATTTAGTTCAAACTCTTAAATTGTAAATAAAAATCACAAATGAATGTATCATGCAAGAGATCCAAAAGAAATTTTTGTATTCCTCTTGGTGCAATAGCATGTTCTTTAATCTAGGCCACATAAATTATTATAGATTGGAAAACATTTTAGTATGTAATCCACAAATTTGAGGGCCATACAAAATTAAAGACACTACTATTACTGAAGGTATAAAACTTACTAGCAGTCAGAGCATTAATAGTACTGGATTTGATAAGACGATTATATTTTCGACGATGGTCAGGTGGTGGAGGTTTCTTTGGTTGATGTTCCATAGGAATATTTAGTTTATCCGATCGTTCTCCTTTTGAAATAAACTTCACAGTTTTCATATTAGGCCTAGTACTTCTGAGTTGCCACTCGGGAGTTTTCATAATTGCTTCAAGGTGGATGTTTGACGAGGCATCTTAAAGAAAAACAAATACAATTAAATTTATCGATTGAACATCTTTATTATTTATTTCTTTGTATAAAGAGCAATTTCATAATTTATTTTAAAGTTCCTTTAAATTAATCTTAGATCCGAAGGTAACTATATGCACTTGCATTTTTATAATTATTGATCATGTTCTAAACTTACATTATTTAATGTAACTTTAAATTTAATTAAGAAATCTACCCTAACTTTTAAGAGCATCACACTTTACAGTTTTAAAAATTTCATTATTAAAATTACTTCCATTTAACAAAGTGCTGGTCTCAATATGTGATAATGTGTCTCAATGTGGAAAGGGGTCCTCATCTTCCAGTAACAAAACAGTCAAAATAAGCCAACAGGGTCAATTTTTCATATTTTCTGTTTATTGCTTCAAATGCTACCCACCTACAGGTTTTTAGAACAATCTTATTTGGTTAATGGTTACAATTATAACTGTTAAATGGAGTAAAAATGCATGGCATTTCAAATAAGCTATAAGGATAAGAAAAACTTTAAGCCTCATTTTTCAAAACGTGTATAGTATATGTATCTGTCAAAACTAACAGTTTGCAGATTTAAATATCTCAATCAGTTAATTTCTATGTTGCTGATGTCATGTCAAGTTAACAATGAACTGTAGAAATTACATTTCTAAACTGAAAAGATCGGATAAACAATGTAAATCCACTAGCTGAAATTCTGAGGGATTAAAACAATGAAATCCTCTTGAGTACATCTGAAGAGAAACTTCTGGATGCTATTGAAGTTAAAGACTGCCCCGAAAAGCTTTTTATAAACATTTACAGCTCTCAGACAAAAATGAAAACTAAATTTTCTTCTTTATCACTAATAATAGATTGTAAGGACTGTGGTTTATTACAATACTATATTTAACAGTGTCTCCTAACCACACATTGTATTTGACTAATTGCCAATACGTATTTCGGTAACGATGTTACATTTTTCTCAGCATGAAACAGTCTAATTCTAAAAGTTGTTAATAACCCTCGCTTTCTGTGGGTGAATTTTAAGTCAATCTCAACCATGCAAAAAGGTTTTTTAACACACACATGCAACTAAGGATATAGATATATTTTAAACATAAAGGAAAGAGAAAGAACAGCTTGGCCAAATTTTTATTGCTACCACATGTTCACAACTGAGGATGAAAATTTGTTGGTTTTAAAATCTTACTTCTTGTACTAACATTTTTTTAGTGCATTTTAGCACTAATCCTACAGATTACTCTAACTAAATAACTATAATTACTATAAATTCAATGCTAATAAGTTCATTTTTCATTCAGATAGGTCTGCAGTGCTCTTACTAGACAGAGTGCACATCAACAAGATTTTCATGATGATCTCTTAATAGAAACCAGGGCTTTAGGTTGTAAATAAGAAATATTGACATTTGAAGGGTAGGCTGTAACAACGTTGTATGTAACAAAAGGATTGAACAGCGACACAAATTGACAACAGGCATACAGCATTGTTAAACAGCATGCTACAAATTCACTAAAAACTAGCATTCCGGGAATCGGTTTAAGAATATTTTATATTTCTATGAAGCTGGCAGCTCGGCAGAGTGATTATAGTGGATTATATCGCTTAAGTACATGGCTCCGCTGCCTCGTCTCACACCCACATATCCACTCTGAGGCTCGGTGCGTCCCGGCACCTCGGCACCGAAAGGTATAAGAGGTTAAAGATTATGTATGTATGTACATTTCTATGACGCTAACACCTTACAAATAATATACTGCCCTGCTAAGCGAAAAGGTCGTAGCTGCAAAACTACAATGTAGAAATGTACTATGTATATAGAATGTTAATGTGAGCTAAGAAAAGATATGGTATATTTCTGAGTTGATGTTTTGCAGATAAGACCTTTTCGCTTAGTAGGGCAGTATAGTTCTAAATAGGTTTTGGTTTTCGTCATAAAATTTAATATGTTTATTTTTATGTTCTCCAGGTGCGCAAGGTCCTTATAAACTTACAATTGGTGTCGTTTGTAAAGCAATGGAATAATGCAGTAAGTAACACATTGCAGAAAGTTTTAGTGGAGTAAGAATGAAGCATATCTTATTCATTCATTCACTATAAATCAGTTTTTATAAGACACACTGTATAAAGCATTAACTTTCCTTTTATTCCATTACTATTTATACACAATTGTATTTATTCTCTTAGTCGGAGCTTAGGCTATTTAGGTTTAGCTGGTTCTGGCAGTTTATTTTAAAATAATTTTGCTTATCCATTACTAAATCTCATGTAACTCTTATTATCTATTTTAAAGTCATATTACAAAGAACAAAAGAAAATTGAAAGTGTATGTTCATTAACTGATTAATCTCATTAATATTTAAACGAAAACTAATAATTTAAATTATTAATATATATTGATTATTTAAATTACTAAATAATAGTTTTTTAAAATGTATGTATAATACAGTCGAAAAACAAATACTTAATAATTTGAACTTAATAAATAAATAAACAGAAACATTTTTTGTTATTTTTATTTTGACACTAATTCTAAATCTCCATTTTATTAGTTTCTATCAGCCAAGCATTTAGAAAGTATTGTTTTAATGAAGGCAGACGAAATAGCTTGATTTTGAATTGAAAAACCACAATATTAAAATATCCTTTTAGTGTCTGTATATAGCTAGTACGATCATAAACAACTAAGGGTAAATCAGACTTTTATGAATTAAATCAGACATTCGATCATCTCATTCTTTTCTGTTAAATATAACAAAGAATTGTAGCAAGCAAAATAAACTAACTTTCTAGTATGTTTTATTGTTTAGAGCTTTATTTGGTGAACCTCCATAATAATAAAATATAGTATGAGCAAAAAGTAACCCCATCAAAGGTGCCTTTGAAATTTTGAACACATGTGCAATTATAACACCAAAAATTATACAAAATAATCAGAGTCCTTTGACAGTGACGTTGTTATAGTTTTCTGGTATTATAATACACGTGAGTTTGAAATTCCAAAGGCACCTTTGATGGAGTTACTTTTTGCTCATACTATATATAAAAAAAATTATAAAAAGTTTCACAAATTTATTTTATTTAACTGTTGCGGCAGTTAAACTGTCATTATCAAAGGTAATATACGAGCCACGTCTCATTGATGTTCGCACACTTCTATTTCTGTTAAACAGCACCCCACAATTTTCACTCTGGATGTTTTTGATTTTGTGAAGTAGCTATTTCTTGTTGCTACAGTAAAGTACTGACTTCCTATATTATAAGTGATGTTTTATTGTTAGATTTCGTTGTGTATTTATCTTTTATATTTTAAAACAAGGTACATTTCAAAATCTTTTCCCAAAATTTCCTTTGGTCTTCAAGGTGACAGTTCCTTATTGTTAGAATAAGGTATTGCTTCTGCATCTACTTCATGGCACGTTTTATAAAATTTTACTGAGGCAGTGATCCGTCTTACCGCCTCTTTGCGTCCGCAGATTGATTAGAGTTGAAGGAACCTCGAGAGGAATCTATTCGATAGAATTTCATGAAACAACATGGGATAAGTGCAAAGACAGTACTTCACTCTAACAACAAGAAACAGCTCATGCGTATATCAAAGAAAAAATGCGGAGCATTCTTTAAATAACAAAAATAGAGTGTGAGAACTTCAGTGAGACAGGGCTCGTAAATATAAACAAACACGCCGCTAAAGTAAATACAAAAAACAGATAACTAGATAAAATGATCAAAATAATAGAAATTAAATATCTAACACTTCCAGTAATGGAGAATTACTGAGTGCAATCTGTTCATTTATTACGTACCCTGAGTTTGTATATCTCGAAAACTTCAACATATAACAACAACTTAGCTGTCAAAACAATTGTCAGGTAGATTATAATAAATTTGTGAAACTTTTTCATTTATTTCATTTCTGGTATTTAATAAGTACACTGTTGAAGCATTAAACTAATTTTTTCAGTTTTCACACCATAACTTTAATATTGCAAAAACTAACCATTGTTAGATAAACAATAAAAATAGGTATTTCGTGAACTAAGAAAAACTTAACTAGATGTCTCGGAATGTCCTTTAACAAAAATAGAAATGTACGAACTATTATGTAATTAAGCTTGTACTATTGATTGCATAAACTTGTATTTTACATTGTAGGGAACAAATTTTGACTAAAGATTACTTTAAATTGGATCACTTAGGGCCGATCTTTTCACCTCCTTGTAACTTTATCTAGCAGTTAATTAATGTACAGTAATAAGATACAATTGTGGAAACAATTGCAACCATAGTAATAGCAATTAAGTTCCAGGTAAATTTAATAGGAGATGAAAAGATCTGCCGTTAATATTATGTTTCCCGTTACTAGTGCAAAATATTCTAGCGATAAAATCAAAATAAATAAACAGATTTTTAAGGTAAATACTTTAATAAATTGTTAATGAACAATATTTGAATTTAAAATACAAAGTGTCAAATTGACATATGTAACTGAGGCACATAATGTAAATGAATGAAAAGACGAATGGTATTGCTATTTGTCAGAAGGTCCCAAATGTAAAGCTATCACTTTTATATTCGTAAATACATCTCAGCATTACTTTTCGATAATTATTTATTTGAGATTGGGATAGCCATAATAACCCCATGCAAATTATCTGATTCAGAAGGCCATGATTCGTAAAGGATTTATTGTTTATGTAACATTATCTTTTCCACTTGAAAAATAAAAATTGAAGTTTATAAATTTATAAACGTGATATGCAAAATTACTCTTTGATTTATGTAGGAAAGATGTGCAGGCAAATAAACAAAGGATAAAAAACACCATAGGTTAATTAGAAACAATAATTTAATACAAGATAACAATAGGTGCTTACAAAAACGTACTGGTAAGTATTTACCATTTATCAAGTGCTAATCAGCTGATTTCATAGTGCAAGATTGCAGTTGAACAACAACGAATGCAACGAGATACTGTTTCGTGCACTGCATATAAGTCAAGAACTGTAAATACATACCTAATCTTCAATAGACATTTTTAAAAATTGTTTAATGAAATTTCATTATTTTTTCTATTTGATTTTCTATAATGAATTGATATTAACTATCTTCAAGTCAGAATTCAAGAAATATCATTTGGTAGGTTATCTTAATTTGACATGAGTTAAATGTTCTTAATTCGGATCTGCTGCATGCAAAAAGCTTTTAATAAGTGGGGTCCATAACGTAAAAAAAGTTACTGACCCCCTGCTTTATAGTTTTAGCTATGTAACACAAAAGTTGCCGAATTTATATAGTTAACATTAGATTATACCATTATTTGATATGTGTGATATCATATATGATAGAGCTACAGCATAAAAATCAACCAGCAGATGCATCTGATATATCTGATGATATATGTATCATAGATATCTCTACTTTTACTAGGTTTGAGATTATTAATTATCTGACGGGTTTCAATATACGACACTAGTCTAATAAATTTAAAAAGAGATGCACGGCAGCTGTTTAAACTCTTTAGGATTCTGTAGGATCAATATTATTATTAAGTATGCTTGAAATAATGTTTTTTGCAATTTCGGCCAAAAATATATCAAAATTCTCTGCATCGATGTTCTGATTTTTAACAGAGTTAGATTTCAGTGGTCTGTGACTATTAATTATATGCCACATTACTTTTATACTGTTATGATTTTGAAGTACATATATAATTATCATTGGCTGCAATTTTTGTTTGCTGAATAGCTTTGCGATAATTAGACCTGAACTTGTTTCTTATTTGAATGAAATCTTGCCTCTGGTTCCATTGACAAACTGCATTCAGGTTATGATCTCATCCAATTTACTGGTGAACCAGTTACTTGGAAGGTTAGTGGAAATGCAATATGCATTGCTGCCTGTAATAGATTGAGAAACACTACACTCTTTTCATGTGTATTTAGGGCATTGTCGTCAAGAAAATCCCAATTGCAGGCATCCACGTAGTGATAAAAGTTAAGCATACCCATTTTTGTTACAGGCCTACACTTCACTATATAACTCGATTTAATTTTGATTATTGATGTCAATGTACAGCAAACGCCAATATGATCTGAGAATCCCATATTAGCCTCATCCACATTAAAACATTCATCATTATAGTTCGTAAATACATTGTTGATGCAATTATTATAGCAAGTATTAAAAGTCACAGTTTTTCTTAATCCGAAACTGGTCATCAGCTTACACAGCGTAACAGATTCTTCATCCAATTTATTGAATTTCACGTTGAAATCACTGCCGATAAGTAGCCACTTATCAGATGACTGTAATTGTACCAGAATGTTATGAAGAATTTCTGTAAATCTATTGAAAATATATTTTCTATGGAAAATTTGGAAAAATATCTAGGGCTATAAATTCTACATCTTTATACAACAACATTAGAGAGCCCCCATAGCCATTGTTTCTGCCAAATCCAATTTTTAGTAAATAGGCATTCATTATAGCAAACTAAAGAAAATAAAAAGTAACATGAAAATGAAGGGAAGAAAGAAGCTAACATGCGCAAGGAATACACAAGAATGGGAACCACAGATAAGAAAGATAATGAAATATACACTAAGAGGGTACGACAAGAAAATGTGTGTCAAACCCTGAAAGAATGAAGAGAGCGACAACAAAGAGAAATGGCAAGAAGTGAAGAAGAAAGGGAAGAAGAAAAAAGATACTGAAATAATGATAATAAATCCGAATACTCCAGACGGATCCTACGTCAATATAGTGAAAAGAATGAAAGAAAAAATAATACCTGAAAGCTTGGGAATAATCATAAGAAATGTAACGAAAACCAAAAAAGGAGGAGTTAAACTGGAGGTGCAAAGTAAAACGGGCACAACAGAACTTAAAAAGACAATTGAACAATGTATAGAGCAAGACATCAAGGTGAACACACACAGAGACAGCAAAACTAAAACAATAATTATGAGCAAGTTGAACGAAACAAGCACGAAAGAAGAAATCTGCATAGCACTAGAGACACACAATGTGAAATCGAAAGATATAAATATCTACAACATAAGGAAAAACAGTATAGAAAACTACAGTACAAGGATAATCCTGCCAGAGGAGGATGGACAAAATGTAAAATATGGGAAATGATAATACCACAAAAATGCCACAAATGTCAGAGATTAGGACACATAGTCAGGACGTGCAATAAAACGGAAAAACAAGAAACTAAAAATTTTTATAAATGCGGGAGTGATAAACATATCGTAAAGGAGTGCGAAGAGGAACCTTATTGCGTAGAATGTAAAGAAGAGGGGCACAGAGATGACTCAATGACCAGCAAAAAAAGGGGGATGGGTATACATGGATAGAAATTGGAAACTTAAAACTAATCTCGTGCTACTTCTCACCCAACCGTAGCATAGAAGCTTTTGATGACTTTCTACAAAGACTTGATATAGAAATCAAAACGGAACAGAAAAATATAATATTAGCGGGAGACTTCAACTCCAAGTCCCCAGAGTGGGGCTCAGCAGTAAAAGATAGAAGAGAGTGAATCCTATCAGATTGGATAGCAGCAAATGGACTAATAGCACAAAACATAGGCAATGCCCCCACAGTTATAAGAGGCGAACAAGAATCAATTATCGATGTGACCTTTAGCACAGAAAATATCTCATCAAAAATTCAAATGGATGGTGTTGAATAAAGAGACCTAAAGTCGGAAAATTCGATTTTGAGTTATTGACATTTTTGAAAATTACGATAAAAAAGAAAAACTTTACAAAACAAATGGCGCGGATATGTCAAAAATTACGGATTTTACCGAGTTTTGGAAATTTTATTTCAAAAAGTGCTTTTTGTGGGAAAACGCGCACAAATTTTTCAAAATCGACCTTTCCCCATTAAATTAGGTTTTTATCCTATTTCCAGTAGAAAATTACTTTTTTTATCAGTTGGGTTAGTCAAAGAGACATCATCGTATCACAATTCATAAAAACTATAAAACACAATTTTTTGACCCCAACCTCTTATTTTCCTTCTCCTGAAAATTCACGTATACGACTTTAGGTCTCTTTTCGCTTTCCGCATCACATATATTGCTGTGTTATTCAAACAGTAGCTTATTTATTGGTATTATTAAGTTTTATGTATATTGGTCAATACATAATTTTTATGTATTAATTGAGTTTGTGTTCATTAAGTTAATTAATCTTACTAAAAATTTGGGAAAGCTTGGGTAAAAGGAGATTAAATTTTATAGATAGGGAAAATTGTTCAAAGGAATTTAGCTAGATAAGTAGTGCAGAAACACAGTGTCAGAATGTAGAAGGGGACAAACTAAATAAAAAGATAAGAAAGGCAAGTCATCTAGGAAAACAAAATAAAAGGGTGTCAAGAGATAATTTAAAAAAATATTTAATATAATGCAAAAACAAGAATAAAAGAGAAAAGGTGGTTGTTAAAGAAGAGGATTAAAAGCAGTTGTAAAAAGAAAGAAGAAATAAAAAGTCATTTATATTATAAGGGACGATCAGTGTATTTAGCCCCAAATATGAATTTGAATCGCTGAGAGGGATAGATAGTTATGCTGTAGATATTGGTAAATGGAAATGGAACTCGTACTAAAGTTTAAAAATTATAAGAAAATATTTCTAAAGGAACGCAACAGTTTTAAATAAGACCTTTTTATATTCTAAAGCAATAAACTGTGAGTAATAAAAAAATCATTTAATAGGAATTGTTAATTTAATTTAATCTTTAATCCCACTTATTTACCCTGAGTTTAATGTTATTTTTTTTTTGTTCATGCTTGTTTAAATGTTTTTATTGTTTCAATAAATAAGTAGCTGTGGTGTTAAAATTATATTTATTTATTCACAACATTCTATGTGTAACACTACAATATATTTTGAGATAGAAGACATATGTAAGAAGAAAAAAAGGTAATAAAACAACAGGAATGGAACCTGCGAAAACTAAATAGAGTAGCTTTCATAGAGAAGATGAGAGAAGAACTAGAAGCGGATGATGAACCCACATTCATGAAGGCAAACAACATAATCATAAACGCCTGCAATGCCTCAATGCCAAGAGGGCTCAGTTTGGCAGTAATAAGCCAAAATACTGGTGGACAAACTAAATTGCAGAAGCGAGAAGAACTGTCCATAAACTTAGAAGGAAGTGGATGAGAGCGAGAAAACAACAGACTACACTAGCAGTTACTGATAGGAAGCAGAGAAAATACAAAGAAGCCCAAAAAAATCTAACAAACTTAATCAAAAAAGGTAAAGATAGAGCCTGGGAGAAACTGCAAGAAGAGGTAGAGAACGATATATAGGGAGATGGATATAAGATAGTCATGAAAAAATAAACCCGAGACCCCTGAACATTACTACTAAAATACGTAAGGCAGCAATAAATGAATGCTTCCCCAAAAGAAGAGCAATAAACTGGATAGATGAAGAAATAGGAATCAACGGGGTGAAAGAAGTGTCTCTAGAAGAATTACAAGTAGCCTGCAGAAAAATGAAAAATAGTAAAGCACCTGGACCTGATGGAATCCCGGCTGAAATAATAAAAATTGTAATGGAAGAATTCCCGCACTACCTCAGACAGGTTATAGATGAACAAATGAGAAAAGGAATATTCCCCATAGAATGGAAAAGGGCGAGGCTAGTACTAAGTAAAAAACCTAATAAACTGGCGAATGATGCCAGATCATATAGACCACTATGTCTACTAGATACTATGGGGAAACTATTGGAGAGAGTGATTGCAGGAAAACTTAACAAGGAGCTAAGAAATGGAGAAGACCTGGCGGAAACCCAGTACGAGTTCAGGGAAGGGAAATCGACAGTCAAAGCAATATTAAGAATGACCAAAAAAGGTGCAGCGAAACTGGTAAAGACGAGTAAAACAAGAAAGCTATGTGCCTTGATTACACTAGACGTGAAGAATGCATTTAATACAGCATCCTGGAGAAAAATAGTAAAAGAATTAAGTAGAAGAGAAATATCATATTTAGACATATATTTCGGTAATTTATTCTGTTCATAGAATCGAACATGTTCACTGTTTAAATTTTTGTTGTTCATATAAACGAATTGTTCATTTAATAGAGTATTCACTCTAACGAGCGGCTACTGTACTTTTGAAAAATACGTGACCTTTTATAATAAGAATTTGCCAGATATTAATATAATGTAAATATAAATAAAATAAAATCTTATTTATTTTATCTACAACGTTTTGTATCAAATTACACATCTGAATATCCATTGCATTCGTTACTATACACAAAACTTGAGGAATAAAAACAATTAATTCTAAAGTTCGGATTATCAAAACCTTTAAATCCGGATTACAATCAAACCAATGTATATAAATTGCTGGTCCGGATTATAGTGGTATTCGGATTAACATAGATTCGGATCAACGAGTCTTCACTGTATTATTGTTTAGTTTTGTATTTTAAAATCAAAAATCTTGTTAATAATTACTAGACTGCTCTAAACTATTACTGAATTAATAGTTTGTTTCATTATCTTTAGTAAATAAATAATTCTATAAATTTGTTTCTATTAATCTTAATTATAATTATTAAACATTGCTTCAAATTCCAATTGCCCATTTCTAGGTGACTCATTTAAATATAATAAGACACGGCTCATAAAAGAAGAGATAAGATTATTTAATGCAAGCTTTGCTAGTTTAGAATATGTGCATAATTCTCAAGGACAACAGCCAAACTTAACTGTTAGCTTTATTTTCTGCGTATTGTTTTATAATTTACTGTGCAGCTGCAATAGACCAACCATTTACTGAATTTATATATTCGAATCAAAAATTAACATACTGTATAGAAGCTTGTACTCAACTGATAAATAAAGAAAACAAAACATGATTATGTTTTCTTTATCAATGAACTACAACATTTTTTATAAGAAGCAATATAGATAATTAATTGTACAAAATGCTAAGTTTAAAATGACAGTTTAGGGAGTTTTGTGATAGCTGTATCGCCAACACCCATCAAAGTTCGTTTTCAAAATATTATCAACTTGATAATTAACTATCAACTAATTTGACAATTAAATTAAAAATCAAATGGACCATATAAATAAAAAACATAAGTTTAATATGATAAATTTACTTAATACTTGTTACTTACCTTCTGGTAGTGAAAACACTGGATGAAAAGAAGGGTCCAATAATGATATTCGTTCTGATTTACTAAGATAATCCGGCAGGTCTCTTGGACGTGTAGGATCTGTCCTTCCAGTGCATAACGCACATTGTAGACTAGGTGGAGTACATCCACAACGAATGGTAGATGACCGAGCTGCCTTTTTAGAAACAGCATGAAGGCCCCAAGTTTGCAATAGTTTTCTTTTGCGAAAATTAATCAAAGGTCTTGTCCTGGCAGAAGTAAATGCCTGTGGATCGGAATTTGGTACAGCTCCATTTGCAGTGGAATCGAAAGACTTCAAACTGATGGGTGAGGCACCAGGCAGTTGCCCTCGATAACCATTTACAGCATTTGGGGATGTTGGTACACTATGTGGTGGACTTGAACCACCTAATACTACAGGACCTTTGTTTGCACGAATTTGCTTGTGGAGCTCGCTGTATTGACGAATTCGATACTCTAAATCTGAAATCTGAGCTTGCAGCCAGGTCCACCTTGCAGCTATTGCTGCACGTTCTGTTGCATATCGCCATGCCGCTCTTTTTTGTCTGAAATATAAAAGAAATTGCCAATAGTTAATGTGGAATTAACAGTTACGATTCATGTTATTAGTTAAATTTAATATACATTTTTTAAATGTTTTACATTTTTTAAGAACTATGTTGTGAAAGAATAGTTATTTATGCAAAATGCACGAGTTCAAAAGAAAATGTTTTCATAGGTGTGTCATACATTATTTTTTATTGGATTTCAATTTTAAAGACTAATTTAGTATTTATTTTAAAAGATATCCAGCAAATTATTGTTCTGTTCCATTCCGTTTCTTTTCTTTCACCTAGTAACCTTTGACAAGCATATTATATTATATCACAGTTTAAAATACAAAAGACAACATTATAAAAGTATTATAATTTTTCTTCTTTCTTTAATGTTTTGATTTAATTTACTTTCAAAAATTCTTTATAAATTATAAAGAATTTATTTAAAAAAACCTACAGGATTTAAGTGCCTATAAAGTTTTCTTTCCAATTTAATTATACAACATGAAATTAAGCCCTTTTTATGTACGGTGTTTGTTATGTATCATTTTCTACTTTACCAACAATCACATGACAGAATGAAGTTACAATGCTCAACAAATGTAAATATATTCATGAGGAGAGGTTCAAATCACAGTTTTAATTAATATAAGTCCGTTACTTTTTTAATATATTTAATTTAAAAAAATCAATAAAATAAAACGATAAAAATTAATCGTTCCTCTATCTACCTTTATTTAGGTGTAGAGGTAACAGATAAATAATATAAAACTTAATAAATAGCCTCTAAAACAGGTATGTTAAGCTGGCACCCCCACCACAAGATTCTTTTTTTAAATTTACGTGATAATTACGGGATTTTTATGGGCTCTCGAACCCCCCAAAAATAATTTTTGGGCTCTTGCCAATTCCGAGAAAAACCAAATTCAAGTGTGGGGGTGCTAACTTAACGTTAAGCTAGCGCCCACTTTTTTCTTAAGCTAGTTAGAGATAACTACTTGGTCTCAGATTTATGGGCTTTTTATGGGCTCTTCGAATATGCAAATCTCATTTGCATCGGAACTACCCTTTCGAAGTTAATCGCTGTTCAAAAATCTTGAAAATTCGAAAAATAATTTTTTTTCTCTAACTTTGCATTATACTTATGAATGAATTATGGGCTCTTCAATGCGCCTAATCACGATTTTTAGCACCCTAATAGCAATACCACCCTCAAAGATATATCAAAAATCGTTAATATCAAAATATACCAAAATTTCTCGCGCAATAATCGCAGGCTATTTGTTATACAGTAATGGTAAAAATTCATTTTGGGTTTGAATTGTCATGTGTGAACAAAGAAAAAATAGTGAATAGCAATACATCTGAGAAAGAGAGATATAATCGCAGAATGACTTCACAAACTTATTTTAATTGCAAGATTATAACTGGCAATCAAGCTACCACCACCACTTTAATAAATGAAAATTTCCTACGCTATCTCTCACTATATCCTCTACCGCCGCGTCGCCTCTACTTATTTGTGTAGGTATATTTGATTTTTTGTTTATAAGTAAATTACTGTGGACAATTTATAGGATCAAATAATGAAATAGTGTATAACATTTATTAAATTTACATAGTAGGTGTCCAGTATACCTATTTATCTTTAAGAATTTAAGCAAGAAATAGAGATAATAACAAAACATCTAATTTTACATATTTTACAAACTAATTCACAATATTTAATGTTACTATGTAACTTGTTTTGCATTTTTAAGCCATCGCCATCATTGACTCACTATCAGGCTTGAGTTTGCAGTTCTATACTTTAATTTCAATAAAATAGCAAAGAATAGTTGTTGTTACAAAAAACACATTATTTATTTTGTTTATATAATTATACATATAACTTAAAGGCACAACTGCATCTAATTTTTGGGGTGGCTAAAGTTCGAAATTGTGTCAAGGGTGTTCTGCTTTTTTTTGCTTGGAGTATTTTATAAGAGACTTTTTCCTATTATATAACTATTATATTTTTTTTTAGTTTTCTAAGTGTCTAATGTCATTAAGATGCGGAAAATTTATCAATTTCTTCCCACAACTTGAGAAAACTGTCATCGTTTCGCATATTTTCAAACGAAGCGATTGCTCTTTTTAAGACTGATGCGGTCTTCCCAGAGTGGCATCCTTTTCTTGAAGTTTTCTGGCGACAATTTGTAAAATATTGAGAACCTCATCAAGAATAAAAAGGTGTACAACAAATGACGGTTTTCTCATATTTACAAGTAAAATTATTAAAATTATTTATTTGTAATTGCAAAATTCTTCTTCCCTTTAATCCCCCATGTAACCAGCTTACAAGTAGGTTACACTATTCGGCAATGGTTAAAAAACGAGTGAATAGAACAACTAATATCATAGCGAAGCTTATTAGAATAACGAAAAAACTGACTATTACACAGTAAAAAATCAGTCTAGTGTTAAAAACTTAGTGTTCCGGTTAAAATAATAGAGTACATTTTAAAGTGTTAGTTTACACTTAATTTAACACTATATATTTTTAGTGTTAATTTACATTATATTTGCTAACAAACTCTGTACAGTGATAATTCTCACAACACGGGATAAGTAACACTAAATGTTTTATTATTTTTTACGACTTTTAGAGTTAATTGACACTAAAATGTTAATAGTCAACATACGTATAACACTTCGTAGAGTCATAGTTTTCACTACTAGTGTATATTAACACTAAAACGCGCCGACACACTTGGCAGTATTGCACATGATGCTCGTGATATCTGCCATTGAAAGCGCCTTTGTTCGTAGGTGTTCTAGTGCGTATATAATTGTTACAAAGGTATAAGGTTGTGCACCCTAGAAAGTTGCATTATAGTGCTATCGATCTTCAGTTATTATTGTTTAAGGAACCTTTTAATCTTAGCAAGTGCCACACAAAAACTGACTTGTATTTAGTTCCGAAATACCTAGGCGTTCTTATTCTAGTGTTATACTTCTGAATATATAATCTCTGTATTCTCTTATAATATGGTGTTTGTATTAATTAAGTAATTATTTGTATATTGTATTTTTTTGTAAAATAAATGTTTATATTAATTCTCAGCTTTATTTCAAGCTGCCTATAATATAACGCCTAGTGTAACTTAGTGAATATTTACACTAGTTATCTTCACTACGGTAGTGTTTATTTAAACTATACAGTAGAGTTACTTTACACGTGATATATTCACTGTAATAGAGTAAATTCTCACTAAAAAATACACTATTTTTAGAGTTCAAAAGTGAACACTGTCTAGAGGGACCTATATAAACTCGAGATAGTGTTGCTTTAGTCTTGATTTTTAACACTAAATTTTTTACTGTGTACGACTACCCTTATAGGGTTTGAGATTTTGGATGTGGTGGTTTATTATTTTTGTCATCTATTAAAACTATTTTTAGAATACCCATTTACTTAAGAAGCCTTTTGATTGGTAAATTCTTCAGAACTTTTATTTAAATCTATTTTACCTCAACTGGGGGTCCTAAATAACAGGAAGTATAAGAGGTTTAGACATAGCCAAAAATACAACAAAATAATAAATAAATACTTATAGATGCAATAAATCAACTATGAGAAAATTGTTCTAAAATAGTCTGGTTGAATGAGTAATTTTCTTTTATTTAAAACATCCTCTTTGTTATCACTGATCATTACAAAAGAGATTATTGGGAACATATAATTTATGACATTTTATAGTCTTCTTTTTCTTAAAAAATTTAAAGAAATTTGTAAAAGGTTGTATGTTTTGATGGCAGAACAAAAACACCAGAAACCATTTTTGACCCTTAGAAAGATTGTTTCCTCTTTGGCTATTTTAACATGTGCATACACTATTATTTTATTTATATTCCTACTTAAAGTTCTTGTGATCATTTTACTGTTCTTTCTTATCATTTTTACGTTTTATCTCTGAAATTTACATGCATTCAACACGTTAATCATATTGAAATGAAATGAATTACTTTTACAAATTCATATCTTTGAAAAAAAAAATTATAAACACTGTATCTATTAATTTTATTTTTTTAATTAATTAATTTTACAAATAGCCTTACACCTAAAGGTAGAAAGGTCCAGGACTAAGTAAGTAATTTTACAAATAATATTACAAATAACCAAATCTTATGTAACGGAGAAAGAGATGAAATTCTAAAATTATAATGAACCATTTTTAAATTGTTTTTGGATAAAGAAGTCTATCAATGTAAATAATAACACATGGGTACCATAAACAGTAGCCAAGGCCGACATGTCTGGTCCATTTTCTGTTATTGTTATTAGAAATATTTTTTAAACTGCATATTTGTAGGTACTATTTGGATGTTTATGATCGGCCCTCTAGTAAATTTCACCCACAGAAGAGAGGATTGTTGTTTATGACCACAGTCCCTGCCATCTGTTTTATTAGTTTTTCAAGTAGGATTTAAAACTAGGTATACTATAACAAGACTTATCCAGAAATATTAAAAATAATAAAGACAAAATATGAAATGATAAACAATCATCTCCTGATCAAATAAAGAATAAAAAATTCTACATATTATAGAAAAAATAAAGTAGTCTTCAGAAATTAATAATATAAATAAATAAAAATCAAGTAACTTAATAATCGACAAATTTACAGATTTACATCCAACTGTTACAATTGTTAAATTTATTTTTGTAACTTAAAATCTCCAAGAGTAATATTTTTATTGTTCTATTTTTCTAGTTACTATTTTTAATTGTTTCTATTTGGATGGAGCATTGAAGTCAGTAACCATGATGATTTATTTTTTAACCTATTTTTCGAATTGTTTAATTCATCTCTGGGGTTTATAACTATTGTGTGGCATAAGTTATTCTTGTCATTTATTTGAATGACGTATACAGTGAGAGTGTAAAGTCTGGAACTTTTATCAAATGTTTTTTAAAAACATAAATAAGAGTTATAAGGTCAGCGAAGTAGGGTTTTTACAGGCGAAATTTTTTAAATAGTAACCTTTTAAGTTTTATTAATTAATTTGCACAGCGCATGAAATTATAAAACCAAATATCGCCAAATATACTGAAAAACCATGACATTGTACTCGGAAATTTTCAAATAAAACCACTGTATACTGTTAGATACATCCTTTTTTATTATAATCATATTTTAAGGTCATTCTTAATTATAGCTTGTTAATCGTTAGATTTTATTATAAAATTGTAAGCAACGTTATTCATATCTCATTTTCTTTGTTTACCATAATTCAGAAATAACTACTATCATTAGTTACATATTAGTAACTCATTAAACTAAACTTTCCCTTCAAAAATATATTAATTTAAATGCTAAATTGGACGTAAATATTTAAGTTCAAAGTGAATCATGTTGTTGTCGTTAACTTTCCTTTGGAACATTTTTATTTTAATGAGTAATTGATAGTAAGTTTCCTTATGGAACGCAGTTTGTTAGTCAGACAGTACAAGAAGTAGATTCATCGAAGAAACATCATCCTATATAACTAAGTACGAAATTAATTATAGTTATAAAAGGGAACGTGTAACAAATTTAGTATTAATAAACATTGTCACAATTACCAATAATTAAATAAACATTTAACATCATCAGTGCCTTGTTTCCTTTTCTGGAAGAACACAACAATACCTTTATATATTGTGCTAAAACAAACAAAGTTGTGATCATGTCACAATGCTTGTCCTGTTCTTTGACAATGGTGCAGATATGTTACCAAATATTGGGGTAGATCTTACAATGAAACTGCCTAAATTAATGGCAACGATATATATTAAAAGTTTAACATTTGTGATATATGAATATAAGTATGAACCATATTCGTAATTTGCCATATCGCTGAAATCACCAGACCTACCGGGTAGGAATCAAAAATGAACGTCTGCCGTGCGTGTGGAAAAGCCAGGCACAAATCACTCCTAAACAATAGTTCTGTGCATATATGGGTTTATGCAATAAATTTTTAACTAATTTTTAAATTAAATAGTAGATCTTATTACCATTTGTGCAACAATTTTATGTTTTACGCCTTTATTGTTGTTACGTACAATGCTTGATGCAGTATATTGTTAATAACTACCGTAATAATTTATATAACAAATTCCTTGCTACTCTATTCGTTTACGACTAATTTACGATAAATTATGCACTATACATTTTCCAATTCTATTCATTTTCAACTGATTTAGACTGGCCGCTGAACCAATCTCAATTGGAAGTTAGCATTCGGTTAATTAAAATAAACATAACCTGACAATTCCTAACTTCCATGCAAGTTAGCATTACTATCGATTATTTTAAAAAAATTAAGTGCGATAAATTTCTACTTTTTACCATATATTTACAATAAATTAAGAAACATTTTGTTTTTAATTTGAAGCATGTTGCTGTGTTAACTTCCAGGACGTCCTGTGATTATCGCGCGATAACTTTTGGTACATTTCGATATTAACGATTTTTGATATATATTAGAGGGTGGTGTTGCTATTAAAGATGCAGTCCAATAATCGTGATTAGTAGCGTTCTAGAGCCTGTAATTATCCTACAAGAAACTTCGAAATCTCAAAATTTACGGTTTTTGATGTCTTCGGTGGTGCTTTTGCTACAAGGGGTGCAGTCTAAAAATTGGATGATTAGGTTGTAGAGCCTATAAATAGCCTGTAATTATCGCGCAAGAAATTTTGATATATGGCGATATTGCCGATATTGGCGTAATTAGGCGCATTGAAGAGCCCATAATTCATTCATAAGTATAACGCAAAGTTAGAGAAAAAAAATTATTTTTCGAATTTTCAAGATTTTTGAATAGCGATTAACTTCGAAAGGGTAGTTCCGATGCAAATGAGATTTGCATATTCGAAGAGCCCATAAAAAGCCCATACATTTGAGATCAAGTAGGTATGTCTAACTATCTTAAGAAAAAAGTGGGCGCTAGCTTAACGTTAAGTTAGCACCCCCACACTTGAATTTTGTTTTTCTCGGAATTGGCAAGAGCCCAAACATTATTTTTGGGGAGGTTCGAGAGCCCATAAATAACCTGTAATTATCGCTCATGAAATTTTGATATATGGCGGTATTAACGATTTTTGATATGTCTTCGAGGGTGGTATTGCTATTCGAGTGCAGCCTAAAAATCGTAATTAGGCGCATTGAAGAGCCCATAATTCATTCATAAGTACAACGCAAAGTTAGAGAAAAAAAAATTATTTTTCGAATTTTCAAAATTTCTGAATAGCGATTAACTTCGAAAGGGTAGTTCCGATGCAAATGAGATTTGCATATTCAAAGAGCCCATAAAAAGCCCATAAATCTGAGACCAAGTAGGTATCTCTAACTATCTTAAGAAAAAAGTGGGCGCTAGCTTAACGTTAAGTTAGTACCCCCACATTTGAATTTGGTTTTTCTCGGAATTGGCAAGAGCCCAAAAATTATTTTTAGCGGGATGCGAGAGCCCATTAAAAGCCCGTAATTATCACGTAAGTTAAAAAAAAAATCTTGTAGTGGGGGTGCCAGCTTATCATACCTCTCTAAAACATGTGTCCATCAATCATTAATCAAAAAACAAATGAAATTCACTGTTTTGAAGAAAAGATCAATTTAATGTCCCAAGTGGTCTAGTTCTAAACATGATTTTACGTACAACCAAATAAAAGATGTATTAATGATTGTGTTTAACGAAGGCATCAAAACTGATCGAAACTTCAATAAAAAATTTAAAAATATAAAATTTACCATGAAAATTAAACATTTCGATGGTATTAAATCACTAATGTTATAAAAGATCTCCTATCATCTTATTGTACACTGTCGCTCATTTGAAAGTGCATGAAAGACTCATTTTTTAATTACCTGGTGTAATCATGACCTTTCACCCATAACAACCATCACTTATAGCTGTCATTTTGCTGTCAATTGCACATTCAATTAATGAAGCCATAGTTTTGCTTACTGAAATATTGCGATAATGCTTGGGTTGCGTGAAGTAAACAAAATGACAGCAAACACGATGTTAGAAAACTGTTAGTCATTAAATGCGATTGTAAATGACTTAGGCGTAAGTAAGTTTATATTTAAATTAAAATAAAAAATAACTAACGTCACAATCTAACTTATGTTCATGGAAATGATCATCAGAAAGTCTCAATGCTGCATTAATAAATTGGTTGGGGGAGAATCTATATGCGACTGTCGTAGAAGCGACTTCAAGTTTATAATTAGTGCTCTAAATCAGCGGTTCCCAATCTTTTTCGTTCGCGGAACGCCAAACGACGTAGCATTTGCTTGCGGACCCGGTAAGGTTCCGATAAATCTCATAATAATAAATTTACTTTTACAATGTACAAGAACAATCTAAAATAAATCAATATCCATTCTTTATAATAACAAAAGTCGGTTTTCGTACCTCGTCCGCTTCCCGCAATCCGAACCTAGAACGACCAAAACTGGACCGGCCCGAAATCGGCGAGTACCGAGAGGCCGGAGTTTTTCTCTTTTCGCCAAACGAACGGCGAAAAACGATCGCAGAGCGGGTGCGGCACCAAAGACCGGTTTCTAGACACATAGGACGTTCCATCGTTCAAAACCAGAACAAGATATCTAGACTGGGAGCGGAGACGCTGGCGAGTGGGTTTCGGAAGCTGAGGCCAAAAACGGAAATAGGCTCAAACGACCCAGAAGGCAATCATATAAGACCTCCATAAGTTTCTACTTAGGAACCCGATTAGGCTGGGGACGGCGATACTTTGGCGCGATCTCGGGCGAAAAAACAAATGAAAAATTTCCAGTTTTTCGGCTGTAACTTTTTTCTTATGGTTTTGCACAGCATTTGAAGGCGAAACATTTTGAGATTGCCCGTCGTTTGACGTCAAGATAGTCGTTTGGGATTATATGGTTTCCGAGATACCGCCTTTCTAAAACGAGCGGAGCTCTCCCTAGAGCGGAGATAAGGAAAAACTAATAGATGCAGCGATCGTAGCAAAAACCCCATGTAGCCCTAACCCCTGCCCGGGGTTTTCAGGTAGAAATGATTGGAGAACTGCGCTGGCAAAGATTTTGTTTTCAGATTTTCGCTCCGACCTACCCTAAGGCGGGGGCTGTTTTTTGCCGCCTCCGCTTAAACGGTTTACCGGAGATGGTCGAGACTTCAAATCCAAGACGGGAACTACCAAATGCATCGACACACAAAAAAACGCTTAAAAACTCTAAAATGGGAGATCCCCCTTATTACCTATTACTGGATATTACCTCACCACATAGTTTTTAGTTTTTAGTTTTAGTTCAAGTTTTAGTTTTTTTTTTGGAATCAAATGGGCACCCGGCAAAACCGAAATTTTAACATGACCCAAATAAGAACCACCCTAATGTATACAGCGCCGGCTTCGTGTAAAGTCAGAATTTACTCTTGGGCAACTCCGATAAACTATTTTACCCTACGTTAACTCCAGGATAACACAAATTAAAAAATTCTTTCAGTAAAATTTTGAAAATATTGTTATTTCTTTGCGGACCGGCAAAAATCTATGATGAACCGGCACCGGTCCGCGGACCGCCGGTTGGGAAACGCTGCTCTAAATCATCCTGTATACTGTAAACTGTAATACATGTTTCTCATACAATTTTTTCTGTTATGAATTAATCTACTTTTGTTATTAAAATAATCTTAAATCTTACAAAAATCTAGTAATAAAACCTTTAAAAGCAAGGTTGGTACCACTGACAGATTCAACATACATTTGAAATCCAGTTTTATGACATTTATTAAATTTTTAATCTAAAATACAATCACAACTCAACAAATAAGATTGTCGCTAAAAAACAGTTGCACTCTAGATGCTTTGAATATTGATGTTGTTGTCATGCCATATACTGATCTTCATTAATAATATTCAAAAATATATCTAGTTACTTTGTATGTTTGCTAAAACATCTAATTCATATGGAAAATTTGTCGCTACGCTGATAGTCGTTTTCCGGTAGCTCAGTTAGTAGAGATACCACCTAAACAGTTGAGGGTCCTGGGTTCGATTCCCAGCCGGTGTGATACATTTTTCTATATGAATTTGCATTCAAAATATAATTCAATAATAGCTATTAACATATCTAGGATGTAATGAATGTCATAACTGCCGCAGATGTCAGGTTGAAATCCGAGCTCGAAGAGCGAGGATTTTAAGACTTCTAAGGCTGTTATGACATGATTACATCCGAGGTATGTTCAAGATTTAATCGGTTTCAGGTAACTAGCTACGAATTTGAATTTACTGTGAAAATTAATGAATCAAAAATTTGTTGCAACTTTTTCCGTAAAAATCAAAGTCGTTATGCAAGTTGGTTGCTAGGTAGTCACAAAGATGTTTATTTGTCAACAAACATTTTATTTTTACAAGACTTAATAATTTCTAAAATGAGTGCCGTTGATTTGCCTGAAAACGTGTTAGAAAATGCTGAGGAGGCTATACGAGCACTTATTCCAAGCAAGTCAAAAGTGAGATACGAAAAATGTTATACTGACTTCCAATACTGGCAGCAAAATAATAATTGTGCAGAAATAGTTAATGAAAATGTTCTTCTGACGTATTTTCAACAACTGGTAGGCTTATTGATATTGCACGTAATGTTTAATTATGTTTTTCTGATTTTCAGTCAACAAAGCACAGCCCTTCATCTTTGTGGGTCTATTATTCAATGCTTAGAAGCACCATCGCTATTAATAAGAACATAGACATAAAATCCTTTGGCAAACTATTTGCGTTTTTAAAAAGAAAGAATGTTGGACACGTAGCAAAAAAAGCAAAAGTTTTGACGAGTGATAACCTGAGAAATTTTCTTAGGAACGCAGAGGATGATCAATTTTTAATGTGCAAGGTAGAAATAAGTAAATGTCAAAAATACATGCCTGACGTTTAATGTTGTTTTTAGGTAGTGGCCATTTTCGGCTTATTTGGAGCTACCCGATGCGATGAAATTTACAATTTGACTGTGAATGATGTTAAAAAGGAGGGAAATGTTCTTGTAGGGGCAATTAATCAAACGAAAACTTACAAATCGCGTATGTTTACTGTCGTCCCGGAGGGTTCGGTTAATCATGTTGATATTGTGATGAAATATAAGAATTTGAGACCGCATCACACTTTACATAATAACTTTTTTGTTTTCTACAGCCGTGGAAAATGTATTACTCAGAGAGTGGGTATACATAAGATTTCTTCGGTTCCCAAATTAATTGCTACGTTCTTGGAACTTCCGGAACTTGAAAGATATACGGGTCACTCTCTTAGGCGTAGTTGAGCAACAGTTTTGGCCAATAAGGGTGGCAACATTATAGATCTGAAGAGATTGGGTGGGTGGAAGAGTTCCAGTATCGCCGAATCATATGTGGAAGAATCCGTGCAGCGTAAGATTAGTGTTGCCAGAAAAATGGTTGATTGCGACACCTCTTCTTCTACCTCAGAAAATAATTGTAATAGTCCAGCAATTATAGAAGACACTGGTGTTAGCAGTCATACTGAAATTGCCATGAGCAAGGGGACCGAACAAATTACCAGTGCTTCTATTTCGAATTGTTCTGATTTCACGGTGAAGATAAATAATTACTATTATGGAAAGTATAATTAGGTTCTTGTTGTAAGATGTTCCATTTTGTTACTTAAAATTTTCATAATAAAGGTTTATTAAATATTTTTTTCCTGTATTGTAAAATTATTACAATACCTTTACCTGTATTGTAAAAATATTACAATACTCATATGTCATTTTAAATTACTAATACGGTTATGAGGCACATTACAAACCAACTTTTGTGAATGTTAAGAACCTTATTACATCCTGAAACCGATTAACAATATAACAAACTTTTTAGATTTGAAAATCTATTAATTATGTTAATCGCAATACATTGTACACTGAAAGTCTAAAAAAATAATACAAATCTAAAAATGTTGTTCAGATACATTCCATACAAAAGTTATGCAGATGACAATCTTGAAGAAGTTCTTTGTAGTCCTGAAGATAGTGTATCGCTTTGCCTAAATCACCAATATCAGGTAACAATGGAGGTAGGACCAAACTTGTATCTCCTTTATGAACTGTTTAAAAGTTTTTTTTTTAATAGCACTGATAATTCGACATATCTTGCCATTAGTTTAATTACAAATCTAAAAATATGCATCATATACAGCTTTGTTTTCAACTAAAGCAAAATATGAACTAATTTATTTACTAAATTATAAAACGAGAAAATAAAAAATTTGAAAAAATAAAATTTAACATGGTCAGATGTAATTTGCAAGGTTTGATAAAATATGCAGAGGGTTTCATTATCAGTCAGTAAATCCTAAATCACCTAGTATACATTAGTCCTTTAGATTTTGTTTACTAATAAAATGCTAGTTTCTTCATCAACTTTTAGATTGAATTAACAAATACAATTGATATTTTAAAAAATTTAGGAAAGCTCGTCACTCTTTGAAGACGAGGAGGTATTTTACACTCATCATGTGTTATATGTCCAAATTAGCTAGCTACAGATTTTGATCTGTATGCACATCATGAACTACTGTGGCAGTGAAGTGGTTCCTTAAACGAAGAACTCTATATGAAAGCAATAAACTCTAGTTTTATTATTATTATTATTTACTATATTATTTATTTATTGAAATATTTCCATTGTTGCCTACTTAATTAAAGGCAGCATTTGTCATTGTTTACTTGTTAAAATTTAATTTAGAATGCCTAATGTTCAAGACTATGAAAGATTTGGCAATATTTATCACAGGTCAAAGGTCAAATCGCAGATCAAATCTGAAGATTCCAGAATTTAATCATTTGCTCCTCACTATAAAAATCTATAATATAAATTAGCCTAGAAAACTTTTTCACTTTTATCCCATTATATGAATAGGACTCTGCTACCTACATCACTAAGTTAAAAAATGATAAAAAGTTATCAAGAAAGATAGTGACAGTTTTAGCACTACCCTTCTACCAAAGGTTAATTTCATAATTCGTGCTTAACATTATCAAAAATTATTTATTATTTGATACATAAATATTTTGATGATTAATTTTCACACTTATAGTTAAATATTTAATGTAAAGCAATGAACATACTAATGTAGTTAGTTGCGCATTGCCAACCAGAGTTATCTATACATAGTATCACTACAATATTAAAATAGTAATGTAGTTTGCTACGATTATTTATGCAGATATAAGTCTGAACTTATAAAGTGAGTGATAGAGATTAAATTTTATTTCTAAGTGATTTCTTGAAACAATTGCAAAGAATATATTTGATTATGTGTTTAATTAGTTTATTATCATACATTAAGGTGATATCTAAATTAGATAGTTTATTACAAAATTACTTTAAAAGTTGAAACAAATATTAGTTATAAGCCTTAAAAAATAAAGTCTAATTTAGACTCACATAACTTTCAAAAATAATTATCTTTCACTTTTCAACAACTTTAGTAATAGCATGATAGCTCAATATATATTGCTATGCTATTTAATTCAAAGATGTAGTGTAGTTACATAGTGAAATGTAAAACTTCAATGTTTTTCATAAAGTGTAATGCTATTTTAAATATTTTGAAGTAATTCCAAGTAATATCAATAATTATTATTAGAATTAAATTTTACTACTTATTTTGAATCAAATGAACATTTTTTGGCCGAACCTGAGAGGGCCATAAAAAGGGGAGATCTATAAAGTCCATACAAAGCTTTATGATAGACTGCTAAAATTGGTTCATTACGAATTACATTACATTGGTTCATTAAGAAAGTTGGACATGTAATAGAAAGTAGCCATTGGAAAACTGGATGTTATAGTTAAAACTATTTAGATTAGCAGTATTTAATAGCTCTCTTATCTACTGCTTTGTTAACAATGTTTGTATTGATTTGGAAGCTGAAAGCCAATATGCCATCTGAGAATTACATTGTTCTAGCAACTTTCAGAGAGAAATAAATTTTTTTAGGTATCTTAACTTGTCAGTGGCATATTTTTCTATTATTCCAGCTGATTAAATATTCAAATTAGTGCAGATTTTCTTGCTTGCTCTATTTAGCTATTCGGCCAAGTAATTGCAAGTTAAAAGGGTTGATTCAAAAGCTAGTGAATCATGGGCCAGTAGAAGCAAAAAGGGACATGTATTAATTAACAGTCCTCGACGAGTAGATAGTAAGGAGACGAGTAGAGGATAATGAAAAAAGGCAAAATGGGACACTTCTTTGTAGCTCAAATGATATCTTCATATTAACTATCAGGCTCTTTACCAATATAACCAATATTTTAACTGTCAATACAGGGTTGTTAAAGAAACCCTTTTTAAATTTTCAACAAAATAAAAGTGGTCAAAATTGGTTTTAACTACCTTCGGGGAAAATGAGAAAGCCATTTCAATAAGACAAACCATTGAAGATATTTTTCTCTGATTTGCTCAAGTCTTTTAGACACTACTTTCTAGACTTAAAAACAGGTTCGGTTCAGGAAACTGTTCGATCCAATTACCTAACAGCCACATGCTATAGCTCAAAATGTCATCCTCTGTGATTACATTATCCTTCTGGAGACCAAATCACAAAACTCCCACTTTCTGCAAATCATACGTTAAAAAAAACGAAATTTTTTAGATTGTGTCTTTCTCAAAATCTTTGTCTGGCATCCGGTATTGGCCCTAAAGTCGAAGTGATTTTTAACTTTGCAGGTAGCAAAGTGAATGAACAAGCGCTGTGGGAAACGACTTACGTACATTCATATGCTTGTCGCCCCTGGTGTAAAACTAGTGGAGTCATGTATTTGAACGCACGTCTACTAGCCGCCAACTCCTAACTAGAAAGAAACATACTGTGACAAGCAACTTCGATGGCTTTCAAAATGTTACAGCTGCAACTTTTCAAAACAGATCTAACATATTTGTTGTTAAGACTTAAAAATCATACTTAAAATCAAATCTGAATTTGAACGTGCCACAAATAAAATAACTTAAAATTTTTATTAAAACCATTTTTTTTGTAGTGGAATGGTATTTGAAATGTGCAATTATGTGTAATTATATTGTTACTTGTGGAATAAAGACATGTGCACCCTGGAAACTGGATGTCAATTTAGTGTTTGCTTGGCAGTTGTGAGACTAGTGCTTGAACTTTACACATAAATCCGACTTCAGTTTTACCGTAGCCGACAAAATCGATGTATTAAATTTTCAAGCAAAGCAGTTACTTGCTAAGTTAATCTACTACTTTCAACAAGACAAGCTCAACAGCAGAACGTTAATTTCATGTAATAAAGTACAAAAACATGTTTTTTATACATTAAATCAGCATGAGAACAGTTCAAAATATTCAAGATGACAAAGAAAACACCCTTGTTCCTCCTAAAGAACGTGCAAGCAACAGCTGTAGATCTTTTCGACGTAATATAAATGGCAATAAGGTATGCGATATACAACCTTTGAAGCTAATGAAGCAAGACATCAAATTTTCCGGTTACCTCTGTATCACTGAAGGTTATGATGAGGACAATATTCTACAAATTCGACTAGCTTAATATTTCTCTGGAAATCTAACAGGAAAATTAATATTTATTATTATTAATGTGACACAAGTGTGTGTAGAAAAACTGTGTGCATCATACAAGCAATTTAATACAATTTTGGTGGCAGTGTACGGTAGTAGTGGATGAAATTCCATGATTAATGCTTATTTTCTAAAGCTAATAATACAACTAAAAGAAGACTAGTGACCATGATAGTAAATACTTAAGTTAGATACTTTAAGCGATAGCAATATATATAAATTGTATGTCAGCTTGTAATATAAAATAAAGTATAATATTTACTATAATAAGCCGGCAGTACGGCAGGGTGGTTATAGTGGATTATATTGCTTAACAGAGTTAAGTCGAGTTTGCTTCGGAAAGTACTCGGATGGGTAACCACGAGCGCAGTGTACTTGCCTACATGGCTCCGCTGCCTCATCTCACACCCACATATCCACTCCGCGGCTCAGTGCATCCTTGACACGAAAAGGTATAAGAGGTTAAAGATTATGTTATGTTATAAATAAATAAAACAGCGTTCCACAACCATTTTTATCTAGCAACCCAAAAATATCAATAAAATTATAAGGCGGACCATACGAGAGGGAAAGGGGGGGGGGGGGGTTCTTAAAATTACAGGACCTTATAACATATATTTTTAACATGAACCTAAATGATATAATAAAAATAAATTTTTATGCGACCCATTTTAAAACTTTTAAAACACTGTAGCATCTAAAATATTTGCGAAAAATATAAAAAAATTATTAAAAACACAGCTAAATCAGTGTTAGGATATAAAAACAAAAATGGTAACAAAAGATAAAATTGAGGAAAGGAGAAAAATAAAATTAAAAATGTAATTCACAACTAATGTACAATTAAAAGAAAAATTACAGATAGAATACAACCAGAAAAACACCCAAGTAAATTGAAGCGTAAGAAATGATAAAAGGCTACATATAGAGATTTGGCGGCTAAAGCGGAAGAAGCTGCAAGAATAATAATATTAAAAAATTATTCTAAATTTCAAAAGAATTAATTGGAAGAAAATGCATGCAATCAGCAAGACTAATAGGGGAAAAAATGAAGAAATATACAAAACGACTCAAATAAGATGGGTAGCACTTCAAAAAGATTTATAACCAGATAACAAACGCAAAACATGATAGAATAATATCAGAACAAGGTGAAACTAGCATTAGTGGAAAATGGAAACCAGGAAGACCCTTAGACGCATGGAGATGAAGCATTCAAAGAGAGCTAGAGAAGAGAAATAAAACTTGGGAGAGAAATTAAAAGAACAGAAGCAGCCAGAAAGAAGTGGAAAGACTTAACAGAGGAGTTAGTGCATGACCGCACCAATCATACACAGCAGTAGTGACCCTGCTATCGACTACAAGCTTTTGAAACATCCAAATAGGATGCCCTATGCTCCGCAGGAGTAGAAGGAAGAAGTATTGTTTTCTAATAAATTGTACAAAAATGGCAGAGTATTCTTCTGAAGAGATATCCGACATGCACTTAATGTACGGTTTGGAAACATTTTAATAGGGCAGAAGCGAAAAAACTTTACGCAGACGATTTCCCAAACCAACCTTTACCAAACAAGAAAACATTCAAAAGGCTGTTCATATTAGATTAAGGGAAACAGAATCTTTCAAACCAATAGTCCGAGATCGCGGCAGACAGTGAACTACAAGAACTTTGCACTTGGAAGTACGTCGTATGTTGGATCGTGTTGAGGAAAATACAGGTGAGAGTACTCAAAGATTTGCAGTGGCGGAAAGTGTCGATCATATTAAAATTATAATAATAATAAATTATATAATGATAAAAATTATTTTTTGATGACATCATAAAAGAACAAGTGTGTGGTATAGCTTCAATTTGGTCGATTCGCTGTCCTTCATGCCAAGTTGTCAAGTACATTCACACATCAGAAACATACTCCCCCAATGATGATTCTACAAAACGTTATGTTTTGAATATAGAACTTGCAGCAGATAGAAGAATTCTTAATACTATTTGCTATTATCATTATCATTCTTTGTATAACATTAATTAATCAAAAGTTGATTTTCAGCGATGATCGATGCCGGGTATTGTAGCAAATCAAATCAACACGATTCTCACATCACTTGACATGCCTGCTGTAAGCAAAACAACGTTGAAGCAAGCAGGGGATATTATACTTACTTACTTACTTAATCGCTCCTCTTCTACCTTAGTTCAGGTGTAGAGGTTTCTTCTTCTATTTCATTGTGAATTTCCTCCATTCTTTTCTGTTTCTGGCCAGTTCTTCAGCTTGGCTCCATGACAGGTTTTTCTTTTTTATTATTTTGGCTATCTGGTCATTCCACGTATATCGAGGTCGTCCTTTTGGTTTCTTTCCCGTTGCCTTCATCTGCCAGATTGTCTTTGTTGGCTTCTCCGGGTCCATTCTTGTGAGATGTCCCCACCATTGTAGTTGGCGTTGCTCTATTATTTTATTGATGTCTGTTGTTTCTAGTCTTTCTCTGATCTCGCTGTTTCTGATTCGATCCATTATTCTTACCCCTAAAATCTTCCGCAAGTATCTCATTTCCATTGCTTGTAGTCTGCTTTTGTGATTTTCATTTAAGACCCACGTTTCACTTCCATAAATTAGTATCGGCACAAACACTGTTTTAAACACTTTTATTTTAGTTTTACGTGAAATTTCTCGTTTACTTAGAAAACTTTTATTTAGGGCATGAAATAGTTTATTTGCACTTGCTATACGGTTGTTTATTTCACCATCTATTTTCCCATTTTCTTCTATTGTGTGGCCTAGATATTTAAAGCTTCTTACTTGTTCTATCTCTCTGTTGTCTATGGTTATTTTTAATGAGTGTGGTTCTCTAGCTATTACCATGGTTTTTGATTTATTGATATTAATTTCCAGTTTTTTCTCTTGTAATGCGTTGTTCCATATGCCCATATTATATTGTAAGTTTTCCTCGTTGTTCGATATGATTGCTAGGTCGTCTGCATACATTTGGTTTGGTAGTCTTATTGGATTTAGTCTGTAGTATCCCCATGTTTGTTTTCTCGTTTCTTCTTTACATTTAGTGTTTATTTCATCCATTAATATTATAAATAGGTATGGGCTTAATGCTCCTCCTTGTCTGATGCCTGCTGTAGTTGTAAACTCCTCCGATTCATTATTTTGTGTTCTTATTATATTTCGTGTGGTTTTGTAAATACTTCCTATGCTTGCTATTAGTCCCTCGTTTACCTTTTTGTTTCTGAGCGCTTGCCATATGTCTGTACGTTTCACTCTATCAAATGCTTTGATTATATCTATGAAGCCTATACTGATTGATCTGTCATGTTCTATCATCTTCTCTATTAGTTGTTTGATCGTAAATAGAGCATCTTGCGTACCTCTTGTAGGTCTAAATCCATATTGCTGATCATTTAACTTGTCTTCTACATTGGTTCTTAATCGTTTTTCTAATATGGCTTCATATATTTTCGCTGGTACACTTATCAGTGATATTCCTCTGTAATTTTCGCAGTTTTTAGAGTCCCCTTTTTTGTATATTGGTAGGATAATGGCTACTTCCCAATCCTTTGGTATTGTTTTCAGTTTCCATATCTTGTTTATAAGTTGTAGTAGTACATCGAATCCTTTTTCTCCCATGTATTTTAGGTATTCTGGAGCAATTTTGTCATACCCTGGCGCTTTTCCGGTTTTAAGTTTCTTTATTGCTTCTTCTAGTTCCCTTCTCGTTATTTCATTATTTGTTGGTTCTATTTCCCCCTTTTGTTGTGTTGTTTCTCTTGACATATTTTCTTTCTTGTTTCCCTCATCCGTCAGTAATTCCATATAATATTGCCTCCATCTGTTCATTATTTCTTTTTCTTTTGTTAATGTTTCCCCTAATTTATCGTTTATTTGAGGTAGTGACCAGTTTTTCTTTTGGCGCATGTTTTTCAGGACCCTGTAGAAGAGTTTTTGATTGTTGTTATTGTTTTCTTCCATTTTGTTACCGAAGTTTTCCCATTCGTCTCTTTTAGCTTTTAGAACTAGTTCTTTTACTTTTTTTCTTTCTTGTTTATAAATCTCGTAATCTTCTGTATTCTTTGTAGTTAGGTATTTTTGCCATTTTTCTTTCTTTTTTTTTGTCTGTGTTCTTATTTCTTCATTCCACCAAGGTGTCTGTTTTTTCTTACTTGTTTTGTACTTTCCGCATATATTTGTAGCAGCAATGACTAAAGTTTGTTTGAGAATTTTCCATATTTGTTCTATCCCTCCATTTCTTATTTCCTTATTGTTATTTTCTAGTAGTTCTGTGACGTTTCGTTGGAATTTCTCCTGGTTTCCCTTTTCTCTTAGTTTATACACTTTTAGTATCTCTCGTTGTTTTTCCTTGTGAGTTGTCTCTACTTTATCAATTTTTAGCTTTGAGGTGACTAAATAGTGATCTGTTCCTGCTTCGGCTCCTCTTTTTACGATTGTGTCTGTAATTTCATTCTTGTGTTTGTCTTCTATTATTACGTAGTCGATGATGGATTTCTCTTTCCTGTTTGGTTCTTCTCGTGTGAATTTATGTATATCTTTATGTTTGAACCAGGTATTTGATATTCTTAAGTTATTGTCTGTACAGAATTCTAATAGCTTGATTCCGTTTCTATTTCTATGAGTCTCTCCTTGTTGTCCTATTACTTTTTCCCAATTTTTTGTATCTTTTCCTACTCTTCCATTAAAATCTCCTAGCAGTATTTTTGTTCCTCTGCTACTATCCAATGTCTCTTGTAATTGTTCATAAAACTCTTCCATTACTTCTGCTTTCTCCCCTTCGTTTGGTCCGTATACGTTAATGAAGCTTAGGATTTCTTCCTTCTTTATTTCGATTTCTAGTAGTATTATACGTTCTGAAATTAATTTCCAATTTTTTATTTTTTCTGTCCAGTTTTTGTGTATTATATATGCTACTCCTGCTTTTGCGTGTTTTTGCATTTCTATGCCTTTGTATATTAGTACATGTTCATCTTCTAATTTTTTAAACCCATCTCCTTTTATTTTTGTTTCCGTTAGTGCTAAGATCATTAGGTTATACTTGTTAAATACTTCTATAATTTCCTTTTCTTTATTTTTATATCCTTTCGTATTCCATGTTCCTATATTCGTTTCCCTTTCCATTGCTTTGTTCGTCTTCGTGTGTCCGTCCTTTGGGTATGTTTTTAGTTTTTTGGCCCTTTATCGTCTGCTCTTCTCAGGGAGCCCCCTTTTTCGTCTGACCATTCATACTTTATTTTGTCGATTTCTATCTTTCTATATCCTACTTTAGTTAGTTTACCCTTGCTCTTTTCTTCTCGGGCTACTTTTCTAATATCCGCTTGTATTTTTTGTTCTTCTAGTGTTAGGTCTGAATCTATATATACATCTTTGACTCTTATGTCCCGTTTTTGTTTCAGTATTTTTAATTTTTGTTCAAAATTCTTCATTTTTACAATGGTTATCTTTGATTCTGGTTTTCCCACTTTATATACCTCTTCAATATCTGTGTTTTTGTCTATTTCTTGTAGGAATTTTTTGACATCTTCTTTTAGGTTTAATTTGTTGAATTCTGCACCTCTAATCATTATGTTGTTTCTCTTGCTATTTCTTTCTTGGCTTTAGTGTGTGGTATAGCTGTGAACAAGTGTGTGGTATAGCTTCAATTTGGTCGATTCACTGTCCTTCATGCCAAGTTGTCAAGTACATTCACACATCAGAAACATACTCCCCCAATGATGATTCTACAAAACGTTATGTTTTGAATATAGAACTTGCAGCAGATAGAAGAATTCTTAATACTATTTGCTATTATCATTATCATTCTTTGTATAACATTAATTAATCAAAAGTTGATTTTCAGCGATGATCGATGCCGGGTATTGTAGCAAATCAAATCAACACGATTCTCACATCACTTGACATGCCTGCTGTAAGCAAAACAACGTTGAAGCAAGCAGGGGATATTATAGGAAGTCAAAAAGTTGCGAGAAAGCTTTGCTTCAAGAGCAGGAACTAACTATAAAAAGGCCGTTGTAAGTTTATCACTGTTTTTCAATATTGCGGTACAGAACTTCGATCGTTTTTATACACATATAAACGGTTACTAATGAACTTCATATATACTCACTTATTAATCAAAAATTAAGACTGATTTGTCCACTCAAAGTGTCTCTTTAACATAGAGCAATCACTAGTAGTCCGCGACCATGTCTGGGATCACGTACAAGTAATGAGAAAAATCAGTGTTAACACAATTTTCATTTTATTACATTAAATTTTATTTATTATATTTGATTTATTTACATATATCATTATTTTCAAGTAATATAAAAAATACCAACATAAAAAATCGTTCCTTACCGAATGATCCAACTGTACTTAGTGATGTAAAAAAAACGGTTTATTTTCAGACTGAAAAAAAAACATGAAAAATTTCTGTTTTTTTTTCCAGCAGACGAGTGCTTAATAGCATGTAGGGAAACTATGCACAATTTTATTTTTTCATTTTTTTCACAAAGCCTGTATTACCAAAAGATGTGGATAGTGAGAAGAAACTTGCTACCAATTTTGTTTTGTTTTCAAATTTAATCTTCCACCGCCACAATACAATCAAAATTCTCAATTTTTTAAATATTTAATATTTTCAGTTTTGAGATAATGCTAATGCTAACATCAAAGAAAAATGACAGTCTGAAAATAAATGAAATGATAATTCTTAAATCAAACAACAAAAAAAAAGATGAACATAAAATAATTGAATGCAACTTGGAAGTCCTGTTTCGTTTCAAATTTAGGCATCTTCTGATAATTCCGTCTCTTCTTTCTCTACCACAAACATCAAGGGATGCCTCAATCACAATTTTCACAGTTTTCACAGCTTTCTCAACAGCCTGTGTGTGGCAAGCTAGTTCCTTGATATTTGATGGATCGGAGGATTCTGGGTCTTTGACATGTTTTTTCAACTGATCCATACAAACACGACTTGTCATTGATGGTTCGGTCCACAGAATCTTTTGGGAGTCAACCAGTTCGTAATATTTGTTGGCTCCATAAATGAAGCTTGGAATTGCGAACATTCTAACTGTTGAGTCGTCCGATGCATTACTGGCTTTCATGATCCTCTGATAAGTAAGGTGTCTAATGTGCTTGAGATCATCACAAAGTATGCAGAGAAGATATTCTCTGGATGTCCAAAGTACCCATTCCTTTGAATCGTCTGGAAAACAACATGTTTTAGCTCGTCTGGTAGATAATTGGCTAGTTGAATAGTTTGCAAGGGATGCTTCGCTCCTTTGGTGTATGAACCCTGTACTTTTATCGTAAACCATATTGGTACATAAACTGTCGCAACAAATCTTGCCAATGTCATCAAGTTCTGTGGAAGGATTTCAGTAGCAACAATTAAGCGGATTATCCGATTGGTGGTAGTGAGCCAGCAGGATTGAACCATCTTTCCAGGATCTTGCTTGGACAGTCCAGAACAAGTTCCGCTTGCCACAAGAGTACAAATGACGTATAAATATTTCTGGTCTGTGCTAAAAGTGTTGCTGTCAATTACAGGAAGTGCAGACTCAATCCTCGAGAAGTTGATGACTGGAAGATTCTCACAGCTCTGTAGCTGTTTCCCGATAGGTCCTGAAAAGCTTCGAGGACCAGAAGTAAATCTAGATGTTGCACCAAATTCTGCAAAGGGAGTTCATTTGCGTGTAATTGGCAAACTAACCATTGTAATGATCTTCCGATTTCTTTTTCGAATCTTCAGAGAAACATGTGCTGTGTGCAGAAACTAGCAAGAATGCCAAAATCGATGAGGCTATTCCAAAAGCAGGTGTGATGTGGGCGACATATTTAGAACCAGGTTCTTCAATTAATGATATATGTTCCTCTATTACGGCCCTTCTTCAATTTTCACTCATAATTACGTTTCATTTAGTTCAGTTTCATCTTTACGTCCGTCAAAGTAAAGTCCACGAATACTACGAATAGTGAGTTGATTGGACTCCAATGGTAATTCACAACACCTCTTGTCCCTGGCTCATCTTACTTTTTGTCAATCAGTTATATTTTTATCTGAAATACTGTATCGATCTAGAGTTTCCGTCAACATTGGGAGTTTACTTGTATTTCGATTTTGTGTGCAAGAAGTACTGGAATAGGAGCCAGTAAAGAATGAGGAGGATTTTGCTTTGGAAAAGCTGCATCAGAGCTGTCAGATTCAGAAGAAGTCCTGAAATAGGAGCGGTAAAGAAACAGTTGGATTATCCTTTGGAAAAGCTTGGAAAATTATCTTAAACTGAGCGTCGTTTTGTGCCAGTGGAAGAAGTACTCAGTGCTTGATTTTCAACCATTTTTCTTGTACTTGACTCAGCTGTAGCCATTCGAGCTTCCCGCATCTTCTGTTGTCGGACATCTGTGTAATCAACAGAACCGAGCATCCTTCCTTGGTCGTCTTTGATCTTCGAGAAAAAAATCGCTCTTTCTTAGGAACTTGAAAATTTCATTTTAATTAAGTTATGTTAGAAATGTATGGAGTATATTTAATGACAGTGTTTGATTTGAATAATTATCATCTTTTATATTTTAAATGAAGACTGAAGGAAGAGGTTTCTATATTGTTTGTCAGACACATGCACTAAAACTCTTGCACTTACAAGCTGAAAATTCGAATAAAAACTTGCTGCTGGCGGCAAAGGCTTCTAATTGCGATTTATAGCTAGCAACTTTACTTCTTTGCTTATAAGATTTTAGTATAGGTATAGATTCTTCCACTTCAGTTGATATTCTCTGATTAGTGATACGATTCTCTGATCTCAATATTGGAATAGAGGCATTGTTCCAGATTTCTTCCACTTTTCTTGCAACGACCTCTAGTGTTTCGGATACAAGAGTATTTCGATTGATGTTTGCGCCAAATTGTCGCGAATCCACAGAAAATACTTTTTACATTCTCGCGTATTAGCAAAACGAATCAGTTGAAGCCCCAGAAATGGGGCACACAACTAAATTTCGACATTTTGACATCATATAGAATGCACCTAACGTGGTTGACTGGTGGTTAACTCTGTACTGTACAAGTTGAAACAAATCATTCGGCACTTGACGTCGGCAGGTCACATAGTGTAAGATTAGTGCAGACAAAAAATTAAATTTTTAGAAAGTGAACCTTCCTGACTGTTCATAAGCTTTAAGTTCATTTTTAATTATGGAAAAAGAAAATCAGAAAACGTTTTCCTCCACCACAAAGTTATAAAATTGAAAAAAGCAACTGGGGCTCTGTGACGGTGGAGGGGATAATAGGAAAAAATATTACAAATACACAAATATTTCTTGTTTACGTACACAACTTTCAACAGTACAGGAAAATCAGTTTGAGAGAAAAAAAAGTTCGCTCCACCCTAGTGCTTAATAATCAAAACTTCTTGTAATGGTTAGGGAAACAAGAGACCAACCGATTACTTTTCAAATATACATATATCAATGACTTATAACCTTCAATTTAAGATTCGAACTAATGGTGAGGATTATTATATTTAATAAATCAATAGATAAAAAGAAGAAAATTTTACAACAAGATTAGGACATAGGTCAATATATTTACTGTCATTTAGTTTTACTGCAAAAGTTACATATTTAGTAGCTATTTTTTAAAACGTTGAATTATATTACAGTGACAATTCAACACATTATTTATCAACAAATCAAATGTCATAAATTTAGTCAAACCAATTAACAGCATGCTGATTACAACAATAATCACCACTGGTGGTAATTACAGAGAGAATCGCATAACGATGCCGAGAACCAATAGAAAAATTCAAATTTGAATTGTATCCATGACAATCACACAATTTTCCGGAGATTTATATATATATGCTACCAAGGAGTATTTTTTTGGAAATTTTTTGGAAATTATACTTGTAACATATATAGCTACATAAAACCAATTAATCATAATGCATTTTTTTCTGTGCGTCGTGCGATTCTCTTACCGAATATAGCCTCGTACATTGATTCTGCCTGGAAATTTTGATTTCGTGCATTTCTGCAACGTAATTGCACTCCACTTCGTGTCGTGCAATTCAGACGTTGCAGAAATGTCACTCAAGAAATTTCCGGCAATAATCAATGCACTTGGTATATTATAAGTGATAATTTGTTAAATTTTCACACAAATTTCACTTTTGGTCCCAATTCTTTTGGTAATCTTGGCCATCATATTAGATTATACTTGTAGTTGATTCAGACGATAAGTGTGAGGTGTGCTTTGCACGCATCACAATTTTCATCTCGATCACCTACTCGTGTTATGACATTCAAAATTACTGACAAAATTGGGACCAGTAGTATTATACAGGGTGTTCAAATTGAAGTCGGCACTATTTGTAACTTTGTTACTACTAAAGAGACGATGTTGGTTAAATTACCAAAGTAGTAGCATTTTTTCTTTCGATTACGATGGTAAAATTTTAAAAACAATTGAACTTCGCATTTTCGAGATATTAAAAAAACAATATTTTTTAAATGGAATACCCTGTATACTTTTGCACATTTTAAACAATAATTTAATTTTAAACAAAATTTATTAAAACGACCACTTTTCTTTACTTGTAGAATAATCTATTATTCTTTTACTTTCCAATAATCAGCCATTCATTGGTTACATGATATTCATTTCAACTTAAACTGGTACATTTAAATGCTTGTAGTTCGTTTATTTGTAAGTTTAGGGTATTTATGTATTAATAAATTTTGTTTTCAATGTTCAATAATCTACCTGTTAATGATCACCAAGAACTATCAATCCTGAGACATGTAAACAGTAAACACTTTGAAGTAAGGTGCGTGCAATACAACACAGACAAACTAAAAATTATTATAGTGCCAAATGAACACCGTTTCCTAGACAAAAAGGCGGTAACTACAACATGCTAGAAACAAACGTGATATATGAATACGTGGCCAAGTAGTTACAGCATTTTTAACTAGTAACATGCAGATACCACATTTGTGCTTGGGAAAGGCAGAGATTTTGTAAAAATACAACATAATGTGTAGTAGGGTGGCCGTTATTTTGCAAAAGTTAAAATTTTTTAGGTCCCCCTCCTAGATCTTTTTAAAATGTCAAAAAATGAGCTGTGCAAAATTTCAGCCGATTTGGTTAATATTAACCCGTGCCACCCAGAGGTTAAAGTTTAAATGGGATTTAACATGGATTTGGTGCATTTCTACAGACTTTGTGACGTAACTTTTTATCTTTCTGTGTTTTAACTTGACAATCCAACTCGAAAATTTTTAACCAATCAAATTACAGAATTTTTCAAATTGGGACCAATGAAATTAGTTTTATAGTGAAAAAACCACTAGTGGTTTTTTCTTAGTGAAAAAACTTATGTCAAAATGAAATGTCAAATTTAATTAAATTAATATTAACTACACACGCTAAATAAAAATTTGCTCGATAGATTGTCAAGCCGAATTCAACTCGTGGTCTAATTCTTTCTTGCAAAATTTATCATTTAAGACATTCGTAGCTTTTGCTTTTGGAAAATTATACTCGTCTCCTGCGTCGACTCGTGTAGTTTTCGTTGCGAAAGCTACTCATATCTGAAATGACAAATTTTGTCGGAAAAAATTAGACCACTTGTTATATTATATATGAAAATGTATATACTTATGTTGTTGAAACTGCTGAACACGAATATGATAAAATTCAAACTGTCAGAAAAACTTTTGACAGTTTACAGCTGTCAAAAAAGCGACCAACTTCACTAAATTTTGCATTTTCGCAGAACTGCCAAAGTTTTTTTGGCTTCAGATTCGTGTTAAGCAACTTTAACAACATAAGTATACAAAATTTCACGTTAAGACAGAAAAATAAAAAAAGTTTGCCACCAAGTTTCTAGCAGTGCACCAAACCCATGTTAAATCCCATTTAAAACTTTAACATCTCGGTAGCACGGGTTAATATTGACCAAATGGGCTGAAATCTTGCACAGCTCATTTTTTTGACATTTTAAAGAGATCTAGGAGGGGGGGACCTAAAAAATTTTAACTTTTGCAAAATAACGGCCACCCTAATGTGTAGTGTTTTTTAATATAATCAATGTAGATACCTCATTTTTCTTTTGGTAAATAGACAAAACATGTGAAGGTACGAAAACAAAAAAGATTTTTGGCATTTTTGAAGATACCACGTTTGATTTTAGCACGGCAGTATAGTCAGCTCACCATTTTTGTTACACCCTCTATATAACAGGTTTTATTCAACAATGTAAAACTAATATTTTTTATAGTGTTACTATCAGCAAAAGTGTGGGAATAAAAAAAAGTTGTTGATTTAACAGGTTTTCTAAATACATAACTAGTCAGAGCTAATTCAGATTTTTTTATAATATTCATTACTAATGTACAAGCCAAAATGCCCCTTTATTTTAAAACATATTTTCAAAAAATAAAACTACATACTTTATAATTAGAATAGTATATTAGAGATAAAATTTGTTTAATCTTACCACTTATACACCACCATAAAATAATAGCTATTAAAATACACTTTAAACAAATTAGATAAATATTTAAAAATGTACATAGAGCTGTAAAATAAAAAGAGTAGAAAACGTTATGCAATATTTATTAATAATAATAAATCGTCTTTATTTAACAAATGTACCTATTACAGACATTTGTCCTGAAAAAAATCTTTTGTCTGCTTGCTATATTGGCAAGATTGTAAGATCATTGTACAAAGAAACGTTTAATAATTTGCAAAATAAGAATCCTTAATAGTTAAAGTGGGTAATTCCTTCAATATAAAAATAATAGGTAATCAATTTATTGTTATAGTAAAATATATGATTCACGCTTTCTATTCATAATTAAGTTGAAATAAAATAATTTTTATTAGCAATCTCGAACACTACCAATATTTCAATTACACCTTTGACCTTCAATTTTTACCTTGTACAACAACTACAAAAACAATATTATCGTTATTACTTACATAGCCAGATACTGTTGTTGGGTATTATTATAGGTTTGCATTTCATCACAGCTTTCACCTCCAGAACTACTAACAGTTGCTTCTGAATCTAATTGTTCTTGTACTAATCGAGTTTCTGTATGCAAAAGTCCAGTAACCCTTTGCAGTTCATGTTTATATTCTGTTGTCCACTGGGGTATTATAGTTGCACCAACTAAAGCGCTACGTAAAGAGCTTGGCTCTACCGAACCCGATCCAAAATATTTAGTTGTATGCCGTTGCCTACCGGCAGCATTCGCTTGAATCGTGGCCGACATTTCCAATTTTCGCACTAAGTTTTTTGCAGAAGTTTGCGAAATAGGTTTTAGTTTTTCAGTAGTTGTTGTTTCACTACGATTTACAATAGAAGAGGTACACATGTTAGGCTCAGATTGTTGTCTGAGAAACTCTAACGGTGGCGGTGGTTGAATAGATAAATTATTATCTTTAGTACGTCGAAGAGTTCGATGCACATGTTCATATACACCAGCTATTTCTTCACTAATATGTTGGCCCATATGTTTAGCTTGCGTCTTACGAAGCCTACGCAAAATAAATTCCAATTTTTTCTCAAGCTTCGAGTGCTTCTTCTGCAAATCGCTGATAAGCTCTTTCGTATGATTTTCTTTGAGAGTATTTGCCCCATCTAGTAATTGTTCTTCCATACTCATGCTCATAACATCAACATCATTAAAAAGCTCCTTCTCCAGTGATAAAGGAAACATGGAATCGGTTTCTGCCCCAAGGTCACCCGAGGCAGTACCTAATCTATCACTTCCCGATTCCATGGATTTAATTACTTGCAGTAACTCATCCACATTCTGTCCAATTTCACTTCCACTTCCGATATCTGTTGCAGGTAACACAGCTTCAATATTATTAAACAATTGGTCAACGTCATTGTTTGTAGTTTTGTCTTTAATTAATGATACAACATCTAGCCCAGCTTTTTGAAGACCCATTTTATCTTTATGGTCGCCCATATGTAGAGGGCTATTATTCATTATACCACTGGGGTTTGGAGAATCTGAACTGCTTTCTCCACAGTTACTATTGTTATTCTTATTATTTAATAATTCCGAAGCCAGTGCAAGTGTGTTAAGATTATCGGTAGCATTTTCTAAATTCGTAAGATCATAATCTGCAGTAGGTTTCTCACAAGAATCACCCTCGAGTGAATGGTAGATATTATGCTCATCTCGTCTATTTAGCGGCGTCGTAGGTTGTGTTGTTGGGCTGCTTGGGGGCAATTTAAAACTTTGAGATTGAGTTGCTTTTGTTAAAGCTGGGGCCATCACCATAACATGGGGATGCCTCACCGAGGCTGTACGCAATCCCATTCATTCAGTGTTCAATGAAGTCTACTTCTTTTTGTTTACTTATAACACTGCACAAGTACAATAAAGCACAGATGTTAAATAATGCAAAAATGAATGATGACGATTGCTATATCAACAAATGAATAATTTATTATTATTTAATCACCCGCCAGTTCCATAGTGATATCAATAATTTCAATAATTTAAAAGCACTCGAACAAAGCGTTGTTACGAAATTGAAACTGTAAACAGAGCGGCATTTTCAACGGCAACATCACAAAACGTTATTAAATTATAATTATCCGTTGAAAAAATTATATGAATTCTCACTTTTACCCTCAATTACGGTTTCAATTTCCGTTTTCTTAGAAATTTGAACACTGTACTCCCACGTGACGAATCCAAGCGCTTACGAAACGAAATACGGTGCAGCGGATCGAGACACGCACCTTAAAAACATTGCACCACTTTAAGCACTTATTACAAAGAACTAGCACTAACGTATTACATGTCACCAATCAATACGATTGAAACTTCCACAAACAACATGTTACAGCGCAGTTTAGCAACTAGAACAGGTAATATTTAAAAAAAATTCTGGTAATATATTTAACAATAATGGCGACTAAAACAGTTGAACAACGCATTGGAACGTATTACGTCCATTTATGATGGGACACCGCGAACTACGGTGGCGCTGAACAGAGCAAACGCATTAGAGGCAAGGCCTCTTCCACTACGCCATTCAATTCCAGTATTGTACAACAACGAAAAACCGGTAAAAATTTTCTATTAACTGACATTTAAAATGTACAAAAATTATTTTAAATAAAGCGACTCCTAGGATACTACTTCTGACAATTTTATGTCATGAACATGGAGCTATTAATTTTAGGGCGTTTCAAGGATAAGGATATCGTTTGCTAATTAATATTGAGCAGCGTTGCCAATCGCAGCTACTTGTCTTGACAATAGCATTTTAATATTAAATTCGTATTTTAAATTTAAAAAAGCGGTAATAATCTTTCATGTAGGTTATTATTTATAACAATTTTTGGTTCTACATACCTACTACATTTTTACTGGATATCAAATCACAATCACTTTTTTAACAGTTAAATTACGTTAGCGTTAAATTAAGTCCTAATTATTTTGTTCACTAGTTAGTTCCTTTTTCTTATTAATTTCCAGATCTTGGGGTAACAAATTATATAAACACACAAATTTGGAATTTGAAATGTAGCATGACTTGTCACTTTATACTTTTGTTGTACCTACATTATAAAATATCAAAGATAACTATGATTTACTTAGCAGCGCTATTAAAGATTGACAATTTTGTCAAGCATTGACAACAAATGTCACAGATACATGACTAAAGGTTACTTAACCTATAGTTCCTGACTGAAAACTTTAACTGTGTTATTTTAAGAGTTGGCGCACAAATGTCAAAATCTATCTCTTTCTAGGCCAAAACTAAACTGTCTGAAACAGATATTTTTTGTCTCTTTTTGCTTTAGTGACAAAATTCAGCAGCTGTCAGTTATACATTTTAGGTTATGCTTATGTCATGTTTATTTTTATGCATGTGAAAGTTTTTGATGTGCACATTATCATTTATTTATTGTTTATAGAGAATTTTAAAACTACTACAGTATTATATCAATTTTACATCTAATAATTTACAACAGCTTTTAATAAGTATTAACTGTACCCAATTTCAGATTTATAGAATTGTCATATTGACAGTTTAATTTACTTGACTAATTTTCATGTCTACCTTTTCATGACTACCAACCTTCTAATAGTTTCAAAATATGAAATGCCACTAGGAAAATTTGACATAATGACGTGATACGGTCATTACGAAACATTAGAAGGAAATAGACTGAGTTATTTGTATTTTTATAAAAATACAATTGTAGCAAAAAGAAAATGTTTATTAGAAAAAAAATTAAATCAATTGGATAGTTAAATAGTTGTAGAATGTGTAAAATATGTTAAACTGAACAAATTTGTAATAATTAGGTAGTTGTGTAAATAAATGGCATTAAAAACAAAATTTCGTTGCTATATGTATTAAAACATTCAATTTCTAGACTAACTACATTTAATTGAACCGCATCAAATATTTCCCCCTAATCTATAAACATATAAGGGGTTTTCGAAAATTAAACCGGATCAGTCAGCTCACTATTTCTGTCATTTTCCTTTTAATGAAAATAATAGTGACAGAAATATTAGCCTGGTCAATCCAATTCAATTTTCGAAAACGGCTATAGATAACTGCCTAAAGGGTGGTTATAGTGGATTTATACCGCTTAACGGAGTTAAGTCGAGTTTTCAACGGAAAGTACTCGGATTGGTCAACCACGAACGCAGTGTACTTGCTTATATGGCTCCGCTGCCTTGTCTCACGCCTACATATACACTCTGTGGCTCGGTGCGTCCGGCACCTCGACACCGAAAGGTATAAGGGGTTAAAGATTATGTATGTATGTATGTATGTTCATAATTAAAACGTTGAAAACTTTAGCCTTTTTACAAAACGTTAACATTTCTGACCTCATTTATCGAAACTGACCTTTAGATTTTCCGTCATTGGAGAATTAAATATTTTTCTCGCGATTACAGCGCCATCTGTCACAAACTTATTCATTATTAAAGATGACGGAGCCCCCAGATTGCCCCCTCCCCACTCCCAGGAGGTGGGGGGACTTACATTTGCTACCATTCAATAGATCTTCAAAAATATTTCGCACGTATTTTTTCTTTTCTCAATCCGTTTCGTATTTCACGAGATATTCGGGGGGGGGTACGGGTGGTCTGAAACACCCAGTATAGTGTCGAATTCTAGATGTGCATTTGTCATGTGTTAAAATTTACAATCGTCCATATAACATCAAAATAATAAGGTCACTTATTTTTTATAATAACATAGTTTGGCAACTGATTATGTTTTTCGTATCTATTTCTGGTTGTAGTTGAGTGCCTTTCTCTGTTCGATTAGGTAACGCACGGTAGAATAAACAAAGAGAAATCTATATTTACTATAGATGTTTTTAAGGAATACGTTAAGATAAATTAATTTAAAATGTGGTCCTGTCTTATGCTCTTAACTCTAAATAACACAGAGCTCAGTCCATATTTAGGAACTCTAGATTCACCTACTTCGATAAAGTAGACACATGCGTAAGAAAAATGTGACGAATTCATGTAACTATGGTTACCGAATAGGAAAATACCGCTTATTTTATTGGGACGCGCCAATAAATATAGATGGCGCCGTAGCGCAGCAAAATCACGGCCTACTAGATTAATATAAGCTTCACTTATATACGGCCGTCTCATTTCGTTTTTTCATTGTTGAGATTAGGATCCAAAAATTACAGATTCGTACGTTAAGTAGCGCCCACTGACGGTCATTTTGCAACAAAGTTGGTTTGTAGTCAGACTGCAGTCATTAATTTTTAGGTTATACGTCATGTCAGTAATTGTCATTTCCTATTGTGTAACAAATACTTCATTAATTTATTGGTATTTGTACATACAGATTTGGATATAATGTACATAAATATGTCAAAAATATGTTACAGTAGGAACTAGAGGAAACCAAAGTATTCTACATGGTATAATAAAATTAAGAAAATTATACTAAGTTAATGCAATGTTTACTAATGCCCCAATTCTTAGACTAGAAACACTTAATAACTACATGATAGCCACAGTATAGGTAAGTAAAATTTCATGTTTTGCAAATTACAAATGCTCTTTTGGGTTTTGTAGCACTTGAATTACCACAGCATCACACACCATATTATATAAACACATAATGTCAATGCACGATCTACGAACTAAAGCTATGATTAGAAGGATTAGAAGTAGGTATTCAGGGAATGATGAATTCTCACTGTGGCAGTCATTACTAAAAATAAATATTTTTTAGGCATAAGAGCTGATGAAATCTACTTGAATTTTAAGACCAATCGTTTCAGTAAAATAAATATAAAACTGACAAAATTTGTCTCATAAGGCATTACCTTTATATAGAACTTGGTTTATATAATGTAAATCAAAAGCGATATCGGAGAAAATATTTAAAAATTTTGAAGTGCGGTTAAGAATCTAGGATAACGATCTTGTTTATTGTTTCCAGCCTTATTTTGTGGAACTCCATAATCATGAAATAAATAAAGATTATTAAAAGTTTCACAGTTTTATTAAAATATACCTGACAATATTGTTTCGACAGCTATGCTGTCATTATCAAAGGTAATATAATTATAAACAAACACGTCGCTAAGGTAGATACAAAATAGGTAACTAGATAAAATAATAATAATAATAATAAAAATCATAATTAAACATCTAATACTTCCAGTAACGGAGAATTACTGAGCTCAAGTTGTTCATTCATTTTAGGATAACGATAATTAAATAACGATTTTCGTGTCACGTCGTAACAGATTTTATAGTAAGAAGGTAGAGGAAGTGTTCCAGGAAAAAGATGGAGTTTGAAACTTTTCTGAACCAACTTAATGCATGATCTAAACGGTATAGAATCAAGTCAATACTATTAAACTTCTACACAGATTAAAAACAGACGTATACAGGCTTTTGAGATGTGGTGCTATAGAGAAATGCTAAGGCGAGATAGATTGACCGAATATCGAGCAATGAAAAAGTACAAGAAGAACGATAGTTAATGAAGAAGACCATGAGAAGCAGAGATAGATTAATATAACATACTTTAAGACATTCGGGTATTACCTAAAAATAATAATAGAAAGCATGATCGAAGGAAAGAACACCCTAGCTAGACCTAGACTGCAATTTATACTTCAAATAAAAGAAGACTTAGGCTGCTCCAGCTATAGAGAATTGACTATAGAGAAAAGACTGACAGCATACCGGAAAAAAATACCATAAAAATAGGTGTATTTTTTAAGTGGTTGTTAAAGAATGTTTTTTAGTTTTAATGTAACTTTTTTTTAATACTAGTTTACCAATTTTATTTGGGGACTGGCAGCCTTTTTTATAAAAATAAGACATCGAAAGAATAATAAATAAAATTTTAATGTAACGTTTTGTAAAGTAATATAATGTACCTATTGTTTTTAATGCATAATCTAATAATATTTGATCGTTGTTAATAAATTTCTTATTAGTAATTACTGTTAATATTCGAGTAAGCATTCTTTAATCGGAGGCAGTTTGACACCATTGACATTAAGTATAACCTAAAAATTAACGACTGAGCTCTGACTTCAAATATCTTTATTGTAAAGTTACCGCCAGTGGGCGCCATTTAACGTACGAATCTGTAATAATTTTCAACAATGAAAAAACTGGAAATGAGACGGCCGTATAAAAGCGAAGCTTATATAGAATCTAGTAGGCCGTGGCAAAATTAAACAAAATGACTTCGATATACAATAGGTGATTATGCAGGCAACCAATTAGACGCACGCTTTAGTTGTAACAAACTTCAAACCTTCTAGTTTGACAATAAATTATCCTTATGAAATATAATATAAATACACAGATTAGTTAAAGTTTCATAAGTTTTATTAATATCTTAACCTGACAATATTGTTTCGACACTTTGTGTCATTATCAATTATCATTATCATTATCCTACCGCATAATCGGTGTTTATAAAATTCCGCTAGAATGTAGGTAAGTCTTTGGCGCATCCCAATTACTAATGCAGTAATTATAAAAAAATAGGGGTACATGCCTAGATTTTGATATGATAGAAAAATCCGCGAACGTGGTTTTTAAGATTGCAGTGAAGCTTAGCGTGACCCATACAAAGTAATTTTAAAGTATTCGTTTTGGCAAGAGGAGAAAAGATATTCGGAGTTAAAAAGTTTGTACAGGACAGTACAGCAGGTCGAGAAAGTGGTGGGTTTCTGGGTGTTTGTATAGATCTTAAGATCCCTTAAAGTATAGATCAAAAGTGTCATCAGGCTCAAACTCCAAAAAATTATAGTTTTCAATTTTCAGCAATTTAAGCCATTTGAACCGGAACCCGCATCATAAACGGAAAAAGTAAAGAAAATGAAACTTCAGTTTTTTTTCAGTTCTTTGGAAACATTGGAACAATGAAGGGAAAACATTTGCTAGTTACATGTTATTTTTAAGGTTAGATGGAACTGGTTGACCATTGGATTTGTATTATAACAGACGAAAGTTATAATCAGATGGTACTAGACAAGATGTATTTATGATTGATAGATAATTTAGGGAAGATATTGCAAGATTCTTTGAGAATAAAGATTCTTAAAGGTTGAGCAAGCGATAATATTATTAGAACAAATAAACATTATAAATAAACTAAATGATGAACTAGATAACAAATAACATTTTTTATTATAAGAAAGGTTAAGTATTTTGCTCTTTCTCCGGTATGGAATACATTTTTTTCTATTTTACATAAAAGATACAGCAAAGCACTTATCGAATTCAATTTTCTAAAGTAAATTGATGTTAAAGCAAATATATTCGCTGTCATTCTAATATTTTCAAAGTATAATTGATCTTTGATTGTTCCAATGTTTCCAAGGCATAGCTGTTTTTTGCATAAACGGAAACTTTATTTTCTTATCTTTTCTGGTTACAATCAAAGGCATCATTCGATTCATCACTCTTATAAATCTTTACGGTAAAATAATTAAGGGAGATAATGTTAGGGTTTAAAATAAAATGCACGTACAACTGTATTGTGTTTGGAGCTGTTCTACAACCTGTATAAGTACAATTTTAGACATAAAAGACAACTCCTTAACATAAGTATGCTCTGAAATTGATCTATAAATAGTCTGTTGATTCAAGACTTTTAGTTTTATTACTTTTCAAAATATTTTAGTTTTTGTGAACCTTAGCAAATTACGAACTTGATACTATATGTAAGTGTCGTAGGTTGACAAATAGCTAAAAAAGTTTTGTTTTTGGCCATAAGTTGTCTGTGGTACATATACAGTCATTAACAATAGATGGGGGTCAATGTTTGAACATAGACTCCTTTGATCAAAATAAAAATTGAAAATTTTATTTGAATTTTTTGCTATAGTAATTTAAAATTTAATGTACCAATTTAAATGAAATTTGGAGATCTGGGTGGATACTCTTCAGATAGACGATATATTCCATTCAATCTGTATCAAAGTCAGTTTATCCAATCTGAATCCGACATGGATCAGGTACATATATCGTCTGTCCAAGTTGCACCTGTAATACATGGCTACAAACCCATAAGAAAAAATACAGTGAATTATGAAAATTGCAAAAATCAGAATTAGAAAATATTAAAACGTATTCACACATCAATGGGATTGTGAATGGATTGAATGTGACAGATTAAGAAGTCAGTTTATCCAATCTGAATCCGACATGGATCAGGTACATATATCGTCTGTCCAAGTTGCATATGTACCATTGGGTGTACGGGAGACCACACGACGTTCACCCCTAGAACTGGCTGTCTTCTACCTCAACCCGCTGACGGGCAACGGATGAAGCTGTCAGAATAAAATGTGTGGTAGAGAAATTCGTGAGAATTCTCGACGGTAACTCTGACCGATCAGGGGGAGCCCTGATAGATGAGACCGGTGTGGGCGGATTCGAATCTCGCCTAGGGTGGAGGTCATTTATGGTCACCAATGGAACCCGCTGTTTGGCCGAGGTCATTTATGGTCACCAAGGAACCCGCTGCATGACCTAGGTCATGTAAGGTCACCAAAGGAACCCGCTGTTTGACCGAGGTCATTTAAGATCACCAAAGGAACCCGCTGTTTGACTGAATCTCTAGTGCGGTGACTAGAAGTGAGGTTTATCCCAGCCTTTGGGCAGATGGGAAACTGCAAGCCGCCAGGTAAATGCGCTTAGGAGCTATCCCGGCCACCCTTTGATCCGGACTGCAGCCGGGTACAGTGATTGGGAGAAGCTCTGAAAGCCATTACACTTAAGGATAGTTGAAACGAATACATAGCCTCTCACTATTAAGACAACTTCTCCAATTTCGGGTACGCACCGGGAGTCTATAACGTGTAGACTTAAAAGAAGCTCTGTCGAGGGCCCACCAAGCCTAAAATTGGTAGATCGGGGTGGCAAAACCGCTTAAAAACCAAGTCCTGCCACAATTGAGGTTGGATTCGATCGGGCAGTGGTCCTACATGATAACAGCGTCATGTTGGGGAATAGTCCTATTGCTGGACGAGGTACTTCGCCCAGCCCTTCCGCAACCGGGGGAGGTACCGGCGGGTGAGCAGCGTGTCTTTTCAACTGCTCGGTCACTATGCGCGTCTTAGCTAGTAGAGGGTGGATAGGCAACCTCGCTCCTACCAGTGAGCAATCTGGTAGCAATTGCACGACTGCCGGTTGTGCAACTTGCGCGCTGATTGGGCGTATCCCAATCACTTCCTTATGGAAGGAACGTGGGGGTATGCATGTGCGGGTACCCCACGTAAAACAAAATAGTATTCTATGTCCAAGTTGCACCTGTAATACATGGCTACAAACCCATAAGAAAAAATACAGTGAATTATGAAAATTGCAAAAATCAGAATTAGAAAATATTAAAATGTATTCACACATCAATGGGATTGTGAATGGATTGAATGTAACAGATTAAGAACAACAGATATTATCACGTTGATGTACATGTAACTTTTGGTTGAAAAACCCCCTTCCAAAATGGTAGATTAATTTTTGTAGCTGCAAATGCATAGGGTTGAGTCCAAAATTAGGTAAGGTAGGTGACATTACCTAAGATAGCGACCTCAAATCCGTCACATTTGTGTAAACTCCTTTAAATTAAACAAAATGTAATGTATATTACACTATTAAATTCTTTACTGACATCTACAGAGTCTTCAAATATCGAAAAAGATTCTGTAGATGTCACCAAAGAATTTAAAAGTGTAATATATTTACATAACATTTTTCTTAATTTAAAGTTTATACAAATGTCAGATTTTGGGTCACTGTCGAAATTACATATATTACATATAAAGTCCGTACGATATTTCTTGAGCTAGAATTCCCAGAAACAAGAAAGCCAATAACATTCTATTCTCGGAACGCAACGGTCTGCCATGGCTTGATATTTGCAAGCAGTGGCGCGCCTTGAAACGTAGTGTTTGAAAAAAATATTTGCAATCTTGTATGTCATGTGTTTTTTTCTTTTATTACAATAATTTGTGACTATCATCTAGATACATGTTATTATTCAATACAATACAAAAAAAACAGTTATTTACAAGCTGCGAAAGTTTACTTTTAGGTGCAAGGTGTTTTTGAATAGCCGAGGCTAGTTAAGAACTCCGAGCACCTGAAAGAGCTTTCACAGCATGTAATCTATTAAACTTTTCATTCTCCCCTGACATTTAACCACTGTAAAACAAGAAATTATAATAAAATAAAATTATTCAGTGATTATAATAAAATTATATTATAAGGTTACTTGTCGACATTATCTTAATAACAATATTGTTCTATTTAAAAACATTATTTTATGACATTTGTCAAATACTGTCATAATTTTTGAATATTTGCTCATAATCTAGTTTCAAATGAATTTCATTCAAGAAGCTGCAAATATTATGTGCAGAAGTTTGTTGCCGGACAAATCTAAAAACCGGTACAATCCAGTTTATGAAAATGTACTTTCACATTTAATTTTCATTCAAAATAAATATTAGTTAAATTGTCAATTTACTTTGTTGCCCAGACCAAAAGTTTTTCATACCTAGCAATCATCTCGCAACTGATCACGTAGCGTGTTTTACTTTCGCTTTCAATTGCCTTGTCAAGATAGAAAGTTACAATTTCATAAAGGGGAGAATTAAAAATTTATTTGTCGACTGTACATATTTTATATGGTCTTTGCCTATCCAGGGTGAAAAATACTATGACCACTATTCCCAAATTGCAAGAAAATATTTTCTGAAAACATCACCTACTAGAAAATGTCAGAATTATCTATAGGTATATGAAATTATTTTACACACAAAAAGACTCATTCCCAATTGAATGAGTAGTTATGATAAAATTAAGTTCGAGCCTAGAAGTTCGGTTAGGTTAACTTTTTTCTGTTTGGGTATTCCCCTTCCCATACTTAACTATAACCAAGTAAATTATGCAAGACAGGTTGATTGAAAATGTAAGCATTTTTCTGCCAAAGGTGCTCCTAATATCTTATCTTCTCACAAATTTACTATGATATGATAAACAATAAAATTAACTAGACTTTAGCAACTCCCTAATCTAGGGATTCTACATTCGGGTTTCACAGGCACAATAAGAAATCTGCAGTTGGTTATGAGTGTTTGAAACCATACTCAACAAGTTTCAATAGTACATTTCCACTTATCTAGCACATAGAAATATGTGTTACGAATGCGGAGTTGTGTTATTTTTTTTAATTCTGGAACTGGATCAATTCTGAGAGATGCACGGTTCGGTTCAGACTACAGCTGTAATTTTTCTTTTGAACTTTTTTTAACCCAACTTTAACTATAAAATAGATTGAACAATCTGTAAAATTGGTAGTATTTGGATTTTTTATGACGGCACATCCTCTCCAGATACAATAGCCATGGGCGTAACTAGAAAATTTCTCTAGGAGGGGGGGGCCAGGCCCCAGGTTTATGTACGGCCGCATAGAGCGCGGCGAGTTTTAAACATCCAGGCGTTTAATTGGCTTTTTCCTGGCGGGGCCATGGCCATTCTAAGGGGAGCCGGGCCCACCCTGGACCCCCCATAGTTACGCCTATGACAATAGCAAAGATTCCTTCCATCGGAATTACTGCAAAGAAAACTTCCAAGGAAAAAAGACCAACGAGCAAACATTTTTAAATTTTGCTTGCATTTAGGAGGTCAAGGTAGGAGGAGGATTGAGGAAGGGTAGGAAAATACGACTTTTTTATCTAGTTTTGTTTTGTATTTTATTTCCAGAGTCGTTTGTATGTCAGAATTCCGACTATCTGACTACCAAGAGTTTATATCAGGTAAGATATCCCCCCCCAATTGCAAGATCCGTTCAAAGCCAGTCACCTTATAATATTCACACCCACCTTAATCGGTAAAATGGAAACTACATGTCGATTAGAAATGCGAAATAAAATGCAAAAGAATTCGTCGTAATCGGTTTTTTTCCCTAACTCCTAAGTATTTAAGCCCCTTTACATTTCTAAATTAGCTTGAACAAATACCGTAATGTTATGAAGTGCACTAACTTCAAGTAATTGAATCTAAGAGTGTACCTAATTGCAATTTCATCATCATCAAGCCTTATTTCATTTGCTCCTACAAGACTTCTAGATCTTCCACTATGAAGAAATAAACAAGGCCAAGTCAATGATCTAAATAATTTTGAGGTTATGGATTTACTTTTAACGTGTACATGCGGTAACTAAAAATATTACCATTCCGTTATCTGAAATAACGTATTCCATGACGTGATTTTAACATTAGCGTAATTGTTAACGTTGATGATCGTGCGATAACTCCCTAATCTAGAAAACCTTAATATCCCACTGAACATTTTTATGTGAATGTTTTTATTTTTTATTTAATTAGTTGTTACTTAGTTATTGTTAGAGTGGTTTCAAAAAATTAGTTTCAAATAATGTTTACAAGAGCCAAAAATAATTTCTCTTACAAAGGTAGAATCAGCGACTTTGAAGCCAATTTCTGGCAACCTTGCATTGGGAACAGAGACATCTGTTGTTCATGCAGTTTACAATAAAACTTTCAGCGGGTTATTGAAATTGTTATAAATTAATCTATTTATCTGAAATTATTGTCAAAAAGCAAAATATTTTATTTATAAAAATCCAATAATCCCGAAATTGACAAATATTTGTAATAATAGTTCCAGCTTCCCTACATAACTTAAACCACTACAACCTTTCCAAAGATTCACAATAATAAAGCAAATAATAAAATTATCTTTTACTATTTCCATTAATTTTCCCCTGAAAGATTTGCAACGCTAGTTAAATTACGTATGACTAAAATCTGAAGATGTTTATATGAATGATTACCTAACAAACAATATGAATTTCACACCTTCACTATTTTACATCATCATTCAAACATATATTGAGAAGTTATGGTTTAATAAATTCTAGAATAAAAACACTATTTAAATACAACTCACCATTTTATAATTATCACAGATATTCGTTTAATTATTAATTACATTTACGAAATTACTACTCTTCAGTCCTCCATGTCTTCTCCTACTACTCTTCTTTGGTTAAATGTCATGTGTTATAGATATGACAAGAGCATGAATTTTGGAGGTTATATCCCAAAATTTCAAAATTTAAATTAATTGGAACTAATTTTACAGAAATGTCGCTGTATGAACCCCCGGAGTTTTTAAGTATTACTTATGAGGGAGCTCAAGATAATTTAACTATAACAGTGGTAAGTAAAAACAAACTTTCATAACTGAAAATATTTTAAATTGATTATTTTTTAGGGCGAAGAGCCTGCGAAACAAAGGTTTTTACCATTTGCCAATAGTCCTATTTTTGAAACTACTATTACAAAATTTAACCAACTTACAAAAGGAGAGGATGTAAAAGCAGTATATGATATATCTTTAGATGTGCAGGTAATAAATTTAATTTAAAGGTATACTATATTTATAATCTATTACTTAAACTTGATTTCCATAAATTTCAATCTCTTGTGCAACTACATTCTCAAGTTATGTACTTGAAATTGTAAACCCTCATTGAATACCAAAATTTAAAATATGTTTCTATAATTAAATAAGTAAAGTTGGCCGTGAGTGAGAGACGTTCCGACCGTGATTATAACGACTTTTGCATTTATCCTTATATCAGTACATATATGTATTTTCAACTTGTGTATTATCGTGTGAACCTAAAAATTATTTACTTCTATACCATCTGCTTGTTTCACTTTATCTACCCTTGTTATAAATAATCCCACACAGAAACCGTTAACCCTACTGAAAAAATGTATAGTCGAATTCAGAAAAAAAGAAACGAGTCTTGGATCACTTCAGAAGCCTTTGGGTCCCACTAGACACCTTGGGAGGAGCTATTCGTAACGATGACTTGCCAGTGTACTGTAAATAGAGTAGATTTAGGCTAAATTTAACTTGAATGTTTACAATATTGTTTCATAAAAACAATTCAACTCAAAAGAAGGTTGCAATACAATTCAACTTATAAAATAGGTACAGAAGAGGGAACTGTGAGTAACGTAATAGAAAGAATGATCCACCTGTGCTGTCTTTACTAACATTTATTTTAATGAAGATTTACACGGTAATTTCAAACCTAACATTTGTTAATCTGATGTTATTAGTGATTAGTTATCACGTATCAATCATATTTACGTTTTATTATTTGCTACTTGAAAAACACAATTGTGGCATTTATTAATTATTCATATGAAACTCGACGATAATTATGACAAGTGTACGGGAAAACTATATATTAAGAGAAATATAAACAATAAATATCTAAATATTAATAATATATTATCCTATCAACGCTGTACAGGGTGTAGAACAAAGTTAATTTAGGGAAGAAATTGTACGATTCTTTGACAATAAAGATTCTTAATGGTTGGGTAAACAATAATTTTACTAGAACAAATAAACATAAACAAGGTAAATTAGGAACTAATTTTCACTTTTTCCAGCATGGAATACATTTTGTTCTATCTTGCATACCAAAATACCACTTAACACAATTTTCAAAATAAGTTTGTACATATGAAGCAAATATTTCCGCTGTCATTCTAATGTTTTCAAAGTATAATTGCTTTTTGAAACGGAAGTTTTATTTTCTTTACTTTTTCAATTAAATGCTATTCGTAACCAAAGGCATCATTCAATTCATAATTTTTTTCTTTATACGATTCCTTAATATTTATTTTTATTATAAAATAATTATGAGAGATAATTTAGGGTTTGAAAGAAAATTCATTGAAAATGTGCATGAAGCGATTCTACACCCTGTACTATAATAATAGTGGTAATGAAAATGATGATGAGATAATTGTTTCAAAACAGAGATGGTAATAATACTAACAATAATAATAATAGGTAACCTTTTTTTGTATGGTATGTAGGAGATGTTGGGAGAAAGTGAGAAACGCTGCATTCTTGAGTAGAAATATGTCACTTGGCGCATACATTACTAAACTCTGAGGAAGTATTTATGATTAGGGCCCCAAGAATATCTCTCTTAGGATCCAAAATGGTTAAAATTCCCATAATGACGTTTAGTTTGGATAGAAGAGTTTAAAGTATGCTATCTTTTTATGTAAGGAATCATTTCCAACTAACTTGACACAGAAAAACACATGATTATGATGTCTTCTCTCTTACCAAGCATCCTTGACAGGCGTCACTTTTGTAAGCTGCTAAAATAGATCTAAAATTATTGTTTCTCATAAGCCTAAGTAAAATAATTTTATGTTTTATAATATACAGTTTGGTGGCAACCCATCAAGGTATTACCTTCCCACACGCGGAAATAAAAACCACATACATTTTCAGTTTGTATGAGAGAGATAGATAGGTGTATTATTAGTATGCCAAAGTTTTGTTTAACATAGTTTTAATTAAGCCCTTAGGAGTCAACGAATTGAGTTACGCTTAATTAGCGCTTTACTTTACTTACAGTAGCGAGGTTGACAATCAATCCTCTACTAGCTCTTCAGGCTAGTGCCGCAACTATATACGTGCTCGCCTATAGAAGTCAGTATCCGAGTTCCCATAACCCCTAGGTCAGCATGCGGATTTTCAGTTCCTGGACGAGGCCAACCTCAAGTGTGTCGGTGACTTACAAACTGAATATTCCAGACTTTAGCCACCACGGCCTATCATATTAAGGCTTAGTGAGCCCCGACAGAGACCCGGCCTATACCAACTAGAAGGCAGGATTGTCTTAGAAGTGAGAGGCTGATAGTCGTATTCGCTCTATATTCGCATTAATTCTCCTTAAGGTGATCCCCCAATTAGTCTTCCTGGGATCAGCTAGCTCTCTAACTTTTGGATAAATTCAAGCCACCAATACAGCGCAGAGTTGCATCCACGTCGTCTAATCCACAGTACCGAAGTGACTACACCAGTTGAAGCACCTAGCGAGACGGTTTCCACTGAAACGACGATCAGGGAGTCGCTGCCGGGATAAACCTTATTGCTAGTATCACTCTCGTAGTGGAGTCCAGCCTTGTTCTGGGGCCATTCCCAAACTAAGGGGCAACCCTGATACCAGTCCAGTCATAGTGCAGTGATCAGAACGCCAGACTGTATTAGTGTGGATTTATGTGTGAACCCAGCTAATCTTGGTGTAGTAATCTAGAGTTGATAGCATTGCACCCATACATGCCCCGCTTGGTAAAATAACTGCTGTTGCCTAGCTTAGGAGAAATGTGGCCTTATGAGGGGTTAGGGGGAGGGATGGCATAAAGGAAGGGAGGAAAGATATAGGTCTATATTTCGAAGAGAACAAGACGTTTTGTGTATCATCGACTCAAAGTTAGGAAAATCCAATATTAATAGGCAGCACGACAACATAGTCCTGGACTCTGGGTAGATTAAGTCAGACACTGGTTGTACAAATTCAAAGAATAATTCTACAATATTCTTATGTTTCTATCATGCCTTTCAGGCTCTATATCTTTCATGGAAAGCAAAAGTAGAAATTAGTCGTGCCCTACAAATGCGAGAAGTCTTCTCAGTGTAATTGGTTTGTGTTCTCCTTATGCCTTGAGGAAAAGTACAAACACTCATGGAAAGTTTTGCAGAAGACGTTTTAATTGAAAGTAGTGTAATGTTTTCAGTATAACCTCATCGGTATCTACTATACCGTGCAGATGTGAGCAGACTTAGCTCCATACCAGAAAGCATCAATGGATGCAGTATGAGCCATTCATCTACTTCATTAATTTATTTAAACGATCTGTCAGTCAGAAGATCCAAAGGAAACAAAGCCTTTTTATTGGTCACAACTTGAAGAACACTGAAAGAATTCAAGCAAAAATTTAAAGCATGCAAAAAAGTTTTTGTTTGCATTTCTCAAAACATCAGATTAATTTTTCGGCAAAGGTGCAGATAGCGGACATTTGGTCGTAAGCATATTTTATTTTGTTATATCTTTCTTAACGCCTTCCTTGGAGAAGTGTCTCACACTACGTTCATTCTTGTTGTTTTGCTGATTATATTTTTGTACTTTAACGTTAACTTTTTTTGCAGTACTATGAAAATGTTTTAGAAGACCGTGGATTAAGAATATTAGCAAAGTACTAATTGGTGCTGCTATATGGCTCTAAGACTTGCAATTACTGTGTAAAGATCGCTTGTGATTCTTATCAGACACGTTTTTGAAGATTGCCATTATGTTCAAGGACGCACAATTATACAGAAATGACACTGCATTTGACACAAAGAAATAAAACCTATGTTTCGCCTTAATGAATGGCATTATGAGAAAAGTCTACTAAAATGTATCTGAGACATTTGTAATGGCCATCATGTGTTTTGCGATTCCAAGTTAGTTGGAAATGCAACCTCACATGAAAAAAATAGCATAATTTAAAATTTCCTATCCATTTTACAAAACCGATAGAAATCTGTCTAAAGATATAATTAGGAAAATAACTTTTGGGTTGTTTATGGCACATCGCCATTTAAGATACCAATATTTTCTTTTGTGCTTGTAGGACCAAAGAATAAGATTCGTATTCTGTTTCTTACTATTCTAAAATTTGGCCCATGATAGTAGTCAGTTTAAAATTTGTTTTATTGCTATAATTTTGGCTTGATGGTTTACGGACTTCGAAAGCTCCCAGCACGCTGTACTGGCACATGTAAAACGTTTATGGCCGGATGTTAAGTTAAATGTTGGTATCTGTACAATGGCAACAGCAGGATCGTTAGACCAGACATTACACCACCATATAAACATTCAAACTAATTCGTGTTGAGATATGATCTAGGTGTACAGTTAAAATTTTCTTGCTAGACAACAACTATTTTGCGTGTTTTGGTGTATTGCAACAACAATTTCGCGTTTTTGAACACTTTTTTCATTTTTTTTTAAATAATAATATTAATAACCACTGCCGCGAATCGGCGTTTTGTGATATTTTGGGGTCTCAATTTCAAATACGTCCTCGGAGTTTAGTAAGGTATACACCAAGTGACATACTTCTACTCAATAATTCATCCTTTCCCCCAATATATCTTTCCATAAATACCCTACTAAATCATTATTATCATTTTGTTATTATTAGAAAGAGTTATAATAATGGGATATCGCGCATTCTAATCAATTTGTTATTATTATCATTACATAAAGTTTCAAAACTTATATTCTGTCCACAGACTATCCCGATAAGTGTCTTTATTGTCCAAGTAGCCTGATGTCAGCACTACAGTATGAAAGCACTTCTTATCCTATTTGTTTCAATTGTCAAACCAGTGGCGTGCGGTGAGAATTTAGGGTAGGGAAGCAACCACGATTTTAATTTTAATATACCTAGGTACAGGCGGGAATCTACGGGGGGGGGGGATTTCCCTCTCCAAAATTTTTGATATATACTTCAGTATTATAGTTAAATAAATTTTGAATGTAAAAGTAGTTAATGTTTATTTAATATTGTGCAATATATATAGTTTTTTTTTAATTTAAATTTTAACAGCAATCAGAATATAATACATCTATGAGCTATTTTGCTGGTTGGAAGCACAATTAACATATACGTCCCTCGAATGTCCTGGAGGGTCATCCCCAATGGGAAGGCCCCGTCTTACTTCAGCTCAAGTCCGCTGGCCATTTCTTTTTGAGTCTTCTGTTGGGTATGTCTTGCACGAGTGGTTGCAATGTGGTATTTTGATGATTTTCAAGGTTCTGGTGGTGTCTCTGGCTTCGCTGTTGAATTACTTCTTTAACTGTTGAGATATGAAGATCTTGATGGAGCATGTTGTTGGTGATGTACCATGGTGCATCAGCTATGGTTCTTAGAATCTTTGACTGCGCTCGTTGAATTATATTTATGTTTGTATTGCTTGCACAGCCCCACAGCTCAATTCCATAAGTCCATATTGGAATGATTACTGTTTTATAGATTAATATCTTATTTATATACTTCAGTATTATAGTTAAATAAATTTTGAATGTAAAAGTAGTTAATGTTTATTTAATATTATGCAATATATAACATTTATAAATAAATATACATATGATAAAAAATGTTTGTATAATTATTATTAATTTATTTAAAACAATTATTTTCAAAAAATCCCCCCCCCAAATAGTTCTCTGGATCCACCTCTGCTAGGTACAATAAAAACAATGTTATATATTAAGCTTAAAAGTTTTTCAAAGATGAACTTTTACACTTTATACTGACGTTGACTATTATTCTTTATTTAAAAAAAAAGTACTATTTATAATGCAACTCGATTTTCCGGTCTTTTTCTAGCAAAATACCTGGTGCAGGTTTTAATCTTTGTTGGTAAATTTGAAAGTTCTGGTTTTGATCTGCCTTCCTCAACAAATTGTAATTTCTCTCCAAAACTGTATGCAGGAAAGTCTAATAATTTACAAACTGAACAACAAAATCGTCGCGATTCGGATGTATCGGAAGTACTCGAACCTTGCACTGAAGCAGCTGAATTTGCAGTCTACCGATAATGCAATTTTAAATTTGCATACAGAGCAAAAGTAAATAGCATTATTTGTCTTTAAAGAAATTCCAACTTATATAAATTGAAATAATAAAATGTTCTGAAATACGCAGTCTCATTCGTAGATTTACATTACTTAAGTAACATTTAACAAACACTAAATCTAACAAATAACCAAATTATAATAAATAAACATTTGGACATGGAGCACACTAAAAATAATGTGATCTTACTACGATATACACAACACACGCGACTATTAACGAAGGCAAGGCTGGCGAGGAGAAGTGCAATAAGCAACTAAATCAGTGCTTATATGCAACACCTTTGACTCAGTATTACCTTTCCGCGCAAGTTTAATAAGCCTAATTTAAAATATACTCTAAATAATTATACTTTTTACTGTACGAAATTGATATTGAGCTTTAAGTTGATTAAATATTACAAATTTAAATAAACGATAACCATAATTTTATAAAAATATTTTTGTTAGCATTGGTTTTTATTTTTAATAAATTCTCAATTCTCAAGGGAAGCATCGCTTCCATTGCTTCCATGGACCGCACGCCACTGTGTCAAACAATAAAGTGTCAGTAGATTTGGCACCAGCCCACTACGTCAAAGAAACAATTGACTGGTATCTAAGGAACCAAATCTGTTAATTTTGAAAGGAACTAAATTTACCCAATGCCCTAGAACGGCTAGAACTGAGATCAATAGAATGTTATTGGGCTATTATGAAGAGGAAGTTAGAGAAGACAGGAAAACCTTTGTTAACAACATACAAGATCTGAAAATTCCCTGAAATAGGCTAATCATGCAAATGGGAGAAAGCAATATAAAATCTTTTAATGGCATGTATTAGAGCAAAGTTCAGAAATTTTATTATTAAACTGAAAAGCAGTTTATTCAAGTTGTTAATTTCATTTTCTGTTAGTTTTAACTCCAACAAATAAATTAGTCGAATCTACTTCTTTGATTTTTGCTTTACTTTTGGACAGAATATGTTCAAGGCTTATGTTTTTGAAAGAATTACCCCTTCATCATTCTCATTACCCGTATATTCATATTCTTAAATGAACATGGTAGAAATACAAACATATTTAGTTATTGCTTTAATTTTTCTTATTATCGAGTTTTTCTGAACACTACATAATCCGTATTTTCGTAAATAGGAGATCATTTGTGGCAAACACTATAGTCGAGTTCCATATGAATATGATTAAATAATATATACTATATGTAGTAATAAACAATGCCTCATATCATTTGTTTTTTCCCAAGTAGGTATGATTGATAAGTGATAACTAATCACTAGTTGTTAGTACTAGAACTAATAATAATTGATTGACAAATGTGTGGTTGGGAGACATCACATCGTTTAAATATTAAATTAAAATACTAAATGTTAATAAAGACTGCACGGGTAGGTCATTCTTATTGCGTTACTTACATTTCCCTTTATTTTATAAACCGAATGTATTGTAACCTTTTTTTGTTTGTTTATGGAACAATATTGTAAACATTCACCCGCTTTTGCAGTGCGATGGTATGTCCTAATTATAAGCAGCCCCTCTCAAGGAGCCAAGCTGTCTAGCATGTCCCGAAGTCTTCCGAAGTGTTCCAAGAGTCGTTTTTTTTTTCTGAACTCGACTGTACACCACTAAACTAAAAACCTCCATAAAACAGTTTCCTTCGAAGGATAAAGCAATTATAATTTCTGCTGCTTCTAATATACCTACCCTAACAAGATTATGTCATAACCATCGGAAATATTGTAAAACCACAAAAAATAAGGTAGGTGTTTAGATTATCCAATAATAGAATTTGTATCTTTTCATCTAATAAAGAACAGGTTGATATAATAATCTTTTAATAAATTACAATAAAATAAATGTGAATGGAATAGGAACACAAATTCACACCTGCTAAACGAATAGCCATTTCCAATGCATGTCCATCAATTCCCAATTCAGTTATAGAAAATGTACTGAAACTTCAAGGATTAACATTAGTATCACAAATTTCGTTTTTAAGAGCGGACTTGAAACAACCCTGAATATTCTCATGTTCTCAGCTTCACAAGACAAGTGTATGTAGCTTCCCCGAGACTATGAACATTCCTGTCTTGATTCAACATGATAATACGGAATATAGAATTAACATTTCCATTGAAAGGCAAAACTTGCCATACGTGTAGTAGTGGCGTGCCACAAACAAAGCAGCGAATAATACAGAAGAGATGAAACAATCTACATTTATAATACCTGAAATTCCCTCACAAGGAAAAATTTGAGCCTGCTGCACAAATTAAAGATACCAACCTGGGGCAGATTAATGGTACTGTAGCGATGGTTTAACACCAATCTGGTGTTAGGGCTACTTATACTTATATATATATATATATATATATATATATATATATATATATATATATATATATATATATATATATATATATATATATATATATATATATATATATATATATATATATATATATATATATATATATATATATATATATATATATATATATATATATATATATATATATATATATATATATATATATATATATATATATATATATATATATATATATATATATATATATATATATATATATATATATATATATATATATATATATATATATATATATATATATATATATATATATATATATATATATATATATATATATATGTATGTATATATATATATATATATATATATATATATATGTGCTTTTGTATCGTGTTCGCCTCCGTATACTGAACAGACGACCACAACTCCGCCATTAATAATGATTGTATATTAATTATTCTAGTATCACAGACTTTTTCTTGAACTAACACTCCTAAATCCACCAAGAGGGGTAATTTTATTTAATTTTTTAGATATACATGCTTCTGTATAGTGCGCGTTCGTGTCAGCCTCCGTACATAGACCGCTCGTATTCACCTCCGTGTATATAATTTTGGCAAATCAAGCGTTCGAGTACGCCTCCATCAACGTTGTCAAGTTTACAAGGTATAAAACTATGGTACTTATCACTATTCAGCATATTCTGTTTATCAAGTCCGTGTTTATGTCTGCTATAAGTGCTGAGTTCGAGGACACCTGCTGAAAGTATGCCGTTAAACAAAACGGACCTTTAAATTTATACATGTAAGATATTTCGAGATATAGTTCTGTTAGAAACGAATTTTCAGATTATAATAATGTAAATTTGTTTCGTTTATATTCTAATGGAAGAAAATCATATATGTTTATTTTATTAAATAATATAATGTCACACCTACAATTTTTTTGTATTTTTAAATAATTAACAAAGGATGACATTCCTTACTGTACAAGGTATGTGCGATGTGGTAAGTAGCTAGAATCATTTCAGAACTACATTTCTAACAACAAAGTGGTTGAAAACAATTAAAGTTTATTCTTTAAACCCATTTCTTTGCTTTTGCTTTCTCACAATATATGTACAAGTCCACAGAATGAGAACGAGTTTTTGTAAAAAATACCTTTTTTTATTTCTCGACGTTATATGACCTAAATAACACGACAGACATCCCTGGAGGAAAAAAATCCTGTTGTTTTTGTCTTTGTCTGTACACCTGTTAAGTTTTGAAATTATTGCAAATATCAATGTCAAATTTGAACCAAAACTATTTGGTCTGAAAATACAAATCCAGCTCGTAAATAACCAAAATATAAACAGTGTAGCGTCAGGGTTTTTTAAGGCGTTTACAGCATTAAAAAGTCTGTTGCAATTTAATTTTAAAAACGACAATCAAATTTAACCGAAAAATTACATCAACCATTACCATTACATCAATCATTATCGTTGAAATACATATATTAAAAATAAAAACAAACAAACATGGACGAAGTTCCAAAAGGTTTTAAATCTAGATAGATAAACACATTCTCGTTTCAAACACATAAAGTATACCAGGGTTCAATCTTTCAAAGAAATATTGATCATTTATTTATTTTTTTTTTTTTTTTTTTTTATTGTTTCCAGCCTTATTTTGTGGAACTCCATAATCATGAAATAAATAAAGATTATTAAAAGTTTCACAGTTTTATTAAAATATAACCTGACAATATTGTTTCGACAGCTATGCTGTCATTATCAAAGGTAATATAATTATAAACAAACACGTCGCTAAGGTAGATACAAAATAGGTAACTAGATAAAATAATAATAATCAAAATTAAATATCTAATACTTCCAGTAACGGAGAATTACTGAGTTCAAGTTGTTCATTCATTAAAGGTACCCTGAGTTTGTGTTTGTATATCTCAAAGGCTTCTAAAATGTCTAATTTGCGTTTGTTATTACAAAAATGTAGGAATTTAATATTATTTTGAGGAGTCATTGTGTGATTTTGTTCTAAAAGGTGTTTGGCGTAATTCGATTTTTCAGGATGTTTATTTTTGTAATGACGTACGTGTTCTTTATATCTTATGTCAAAATTTCGAAGTGTTTGTCCAATATATACCGAACTACAAAAAGAACAATTTAAACGGTAAATGCCCGATTTCATGATATCATGTGTTCTGTCTTTAGCATTAAATAAAAATGAAAAAGTGTTAGTGTTGGTTTTAAATGTTATTTTATAATTGTTGGTTTTTCTTAGTATATGTGCAATTTTTTTTTTCTGATATTTTGCCAAAATATGGTATAGATATGTAACTTGTGTCTTCTGTTTGATTGTCAATGGGATATATTCTTTTGATAGCTAACCTATAATCTTTTTGTTTAATTAAAGTGTCAATCATGTTCGGATTATAATGATTTGCATGTGCTAGTTGTTTAATGGTTGATATCTCTTTGCTAAAATCTGATTTTGTTAGTGGAATAGTTAAAGCTCTGTGTACTAATGATCTGTAGGCTGCTATTTTATGTGTATTATGGTGACAAGATTCATTTGGTATTGTTATGTCTGTTTGTGTTGGTTTTCTGTATATGGAAAATTCAAATAGATTGTCTGCGTTAATCTTGATATTTAAGTCTAGAAAGTTTATAGCCCTGTTTTGTTCTGTTTCTAGTGTAAATTTTATATTAGGGTGGATACTGTTTATAAGAATTAAAAATTCATTGATAACCTCAAAAGAACTGTCAAAACAAGCTAAAATGTCATCAACATAACGAAACCAGAAGATAATGTGTTTAGAGAGGTTTAATTCAAATATTCGATCTTCAAACTTGTCCATAAATATGTTAGCTAATAGAGGACTTAGAGAATTACCCATAGGTAAACCATCCTTTTGTAAATAAATTATGTTATTAAAAGTGAAATAATTTTGACTTATACAAAGGTCAAATAATTGAATTAACTCTAACCTTTTAACTAATTCTATATTACTATTGATCAAGAAACTATCTAATAAAGGAATACATTCTTGTGGAGGTATTCTGGAGAACATGTTGCAAATATCAAAACTAACAAGTTTTGAGTGTGGTGGAAGATGTATGTTTTGCAGCTTATCTACTAATTCTAATGAATTTCTAACAGAGTATTTCGATTTGTAACCTATCGTGTTAATAATCTGGTTCAGTTTTTTGGATAAAATGTGATTAGGTGCATTGATGTATGATACAACTGGTCTTATTGGCATATTCTGTTTGTGCGTCTTAACTAATCCATACAGTTTAGGTATTTGTGGGTTTTTATTAATGATTTGTTGCTTTTCTAATTCTGAAAAGCAGATATTGCAGTTTTCTAAACCTTGTTTTATTTCTTTTTGGAATTTTGTGGTTGGGTTTTTGTTTAAAGTTTCTAAATTTTCTTTATTAATAAATTCATTAACTTTTTGTATGTAAATATCTTTTGGAAGAATTACTAAAGTGTTACCTTTATCTGCTTTAACAGAAATTAGATTGTTCTCTGTGATTTTCTGTTTTATAGATTGAAGAAGTGATATGTTAGATGTGTTGTACATTTTGTCCTGTTTCAAAGACATCTCTTTTAACAAATTCGAAATTTGGAATTTTGCATAGTTATTATGATCTTTCTTAAGTATAGTTTCGCATTCAACGGCCAAAATTTCTTTAATTTTGTTGGTAAATTTTGGAAAAGGACAAAATTTGAAACCTTTGTTGAGAAATTGTGTTTCTCTGTCATTGAATGTTATATTCGACAAGTTTATGAAACGCGGATAAAAGTTTGTAGTGTTCTGACAATTAAGGTTATTTTGTAGTGTACGTTTTTGTTGTACAAGTCGATGAAGTTTATTTTTCTGTGTGGTGTATTTTTTGAATTTAATGTGACTGACGGTTTCTCTAATGTCAAAATCTAATATGTCAAATTGGATATTGTGTAATTTATGAGTAAGTTCTGTATGGAGTACCTTTATATAAACGTGCATATTGTCTCTTATACTAAACCATTTCTTCGATTCTTCTTTGAGCCATCTTCTTTTGGCATTCCTAATCACTTTTTCAGTAATCGAATTCTTGGTTCTGGTAGTGATGTTTATGTAGTTAGGAATAACCTGACGTTTCAGACATTCTTGGTTAAACCAAACATTCTGACTTGCGATTCCGTGTTTGATCATAAGTTTCTTGTATAACTTGGCTTGTTCTTCTAACGAAGACGAAATAATCTTGTTTATTGTTTCCAGCCTTATTTTGTTAATTCAACCACAAAATTCCAAAAAGAAATAAAACAAGGTTTAGAAAACTGCAATATCTGCTTTTCAGAATTAGAAAAGCAACAAATCATTAATAAAAACCCACAAATACCTAAACTGTATGGATTAGTTAAGACGCACAAACAGAATATGCCAATAAGACCAGTTGTATCATACATCAATGCACCTAATCACATTTTATCCAAAAAACTGAACCAGATTATTAACACGATAGGTTACAAATCGAAATACTCTGTTAGAAATTCATTAGAATTAGTAGATAAGCTGCAAAACATACATCTTCCACCACACTCAAAACTTGTTAGTTTTGATATTTGCAACATGTTCTCCAGAATACCTCCACAAGAATGTATTCCTTTATTAGATAGTTTCTTGATCAATAGTAATATAGAATTAGTTAAAAGGTTAGAGTTAATTCAATTATTTGACCTTTGTATAAGTCAAAATTATTTCACTTTTAATAACATAATTTATTTACAAAAGGATGGTTTACCTATGGGTAATTCTCTAAGTCCTCTATTAGCTAACATATTTATGGACAAGTTTGAAGATCGAATATTTGAATTAAACCTCTCTAAACACATTATCTTCTGGTTTCGTTATGTTGATGACATTTTAGCTTGTTTTGACAGTTCTTTTGAGGTTATCAATGAATTTTTAATTCTTATAAACAGTATCCACCCTAATATAAAATTTACACTAGAAACAGAACAAAACAGGGCTATAAACTTTCTAGACTTAAATATCAAGATTAACGCAGACAATCTATTTGAATTTTCCATATACAGAAAACCAACACAAACAGACATAACAATACCAAATGAATCTTGTCACCATAATACACATAAAATAGCAGCCTACAGATCATTAGTACACAGAGCTTTAACTATTCCACTAACAAAATCAGATTTTAGCAAAGAGATATCAACCATTAAACAACTAGCACATGCAAATCATTATAATCCGAACATGATTGACACTTTAATTAAACAAAAAGATTATAGGTTAGCTATCAAAAGAATATATCCCATTGACAATCAAACAGAAGACACAAGTTACATATCTATACCATATTTTGGCAAAATATCAGAAAAAAAAATTGCACATATACTAAGAAAAACCAACAATTATAAAATAACATTTAAAACCAACACTAACACTTTTTCATTTTTATTTAATGCTAAAGACAGAACACATGATATCATGAAATCGGGCATTTACCGTTTAAATTGTTCTTTTTGTAGTTCGGTATATATTGGACAAACACTTCGAAATTTTGACATAAGATATAAAGAACACGTACGTCATTACAAAAATAAACATCCTGAAAAATCGAATTACGCCAAACACCTTTTAGAACAAAATCACACAATGACTCCTCAAAATAATATTAAATTCCTACATTTTTGTAATAACAAACGCAAATTAGACATTTTAGAAGCCTTTGAGATATACAAACACAAACTCAGGGTACCTTTAATGAATGAACAACTTGAACTCAGTAATTCTCCGTTACTGGAAGTATTAGATATTTAATTTTGATTATTATTATTTTATCTAATTACCTATTTTGTATCTACCTTAACGACGTGTTTGTTTATAATTATATTACCTTTGATAATGACAGCATAGCTGTCGAAACAATATTGTCAGGTTATATTTTAATAAAACTGTGAAACTTTTAATAATCTTTATTTATTTCATGATCATTTATTTATTAATATTCCCTGAGTTATCTGTTTTGGGATGGTATTTTGAAATCTACGTCAAACAAAAAGTTACATATTGAAAGACTGTGTAAAGTTTTTGAAATTTTAGGAAAAAATAGGTATCGATAAAAGCATAATTCACGGGGAATCGAGAAAAAAGGCGATTCTGGAAGTGCCACTACCCAGTAATGTTACCTAACTCAAGTTGTTTTCCGCTATAATAAATCATTATCATCTATTTATTCCGAATGTACGAAATACTACATACATGAGCATTAGCTTATACCCATAAGTACTATTAAAATTTATTGGATGAAATTAAGCCTAATCTTTGAAACTTGGCAAACAGGGTGGATATTTGCTTAATCTTTAAAGATTAGACCATCTAAGTGACCCTCGCCAACTTCAATACACTTTTTACGTCTGGATATCAAAATTATTCATTACCCAGTGGAGTGAACCTTCATTTATTGCAGCGATTTCTCTATTGTAAATTTTTCTGAAATTGAAATTCTGGAAACAACATTTATTATGTTATATTTGTATTGTATTAGAAAAAGATACGTACTAGAAAAGATGAGATTTTGAAAGACATATAACCTCTTTCCAAAAAAAGATGAGGTATTGGCGAATGCAGCTTCTGGGAATCTCGATCAAACAATACAAATCCTAGGTCAAAGATTCAATATTGCAATAAAGTATGGTAGCATTTACTACAAAAAAGGTTTGTCATTAGCAACTTAAAGATTTATATTAAATTACAATCAAATACCTACTAAAAGGTTTGTAAAAATACTCTTATAAACTGGTACAACTTTTTGACAATTCCATAAATCAACCAATAGCGTGAATATTATAAAAATCTCAAACGAAAATTGGCTGTAAAGATTAGAAGACCTCAAGACAGGGATTTTTAAAAAGAAAAAGTAACTAAAAACTCCGACAAACTCAACAAATTTGCCATTTGTAAGACTAGTAGGGAGCAAAGACAAAACATCGTAAAGAAATTGAAAATTTAAACTATAAAAGATTTATAACACCATTAACCCACAGTAATAATAAAATATCTAGAATTCACAAGTGATACTTCAGGGTAGACTGTTTCAAGTTTGTTGTACTTTCATCAGCTGGAGCTAATCATCTGTGAAACCTAAGCACATGATCCTGGCTTATTTACAAACCAATGACTAACATTAGCACCAAATGACGATAACCGAAAGTTTCTAAGGTGTTCATTCTGTTGTATGAACATCTCATCAGTTTAAAAATTTCAACTTATCTAAACTCAATAGTAAAGAAATTAGTTATCTTTCAAATTTGTGCAGATTTCTTTCTCTCCACACACAATATGAAAAAATATTCTTGTAGCCTGCTAAATGTATCGACAATAGAAATATATTTATAGTCATATCTTTAACGAATCTACGCTGAATGATGATGTCAAACGAATGCGTTTTCAAAACAGAATAGATTTTACATTGCATGCCCCCACGAATTGGCAAAATGATAGAATCAGATAAACAGTCGAGGTTTAAAAAGTAACGTCGCCTCACTACACTAGTACAGACAATGTTCCAGATTTTCCTTTAAAATGTGGTATATGCTTTGTTTCGACTGCATCCAGATAAATCTGGGTGAACGGTCAAGCAGTCGTTTGAGATGTCGCACTTCATTCCTAGTATCCGAGACTAGCCCGAAGACAGAGGGAGGGCAGTTGTTAGAGGTGTCGGGAAGCACTAGGATTCGAGACTAGCTTGAGGGCAGACCACACGGCGTTCACCCTTAGAACTGGTCGTTGTCTACCCCATCCCAGGCTTGTCTGGGTAACGGATGACGCGATCAGAATCAAATGTGTGGTAGAGTTATGCCGAGGTGTTGCGTTTACGTTTCACCGGGGTGTTTCTCGACGATGACCCTAAAACGTTGCAGGGGGAGCTCTGTTAACAAGGGGGTCCGGTGTGGGTGGATTGAATCTTACCTGACGTCAGGGTCTTTTAAGGAGCTAAGTATCCCGCTGTCTTCTACCCTTTGGGTGAACGGGAGACCACACGACGTTCACCCCTAGAACTGGCTGTCTTCTACCCTATCTCTATCAAGGGCAATGGACGAAGCTGTCAGATAAAGTGTGTGGTAGAGAAATTCGTGAGAATTCTCGACGGTTACTCATACCGATCAGGGGGAGCCCTGGTAGATGAGACCGGTGTGGGCGGATTCGAATCTCGCCTAAGGGAGGAGGTCATTTATGGTCACCAAGGAACCCGCTGCATGACCTAGGTCATGTAAGGTCACCAAAGGACCAAAGGTTGCCCGAGGTCATTTATGGTCACCAAAGGAACCCGCTGTTTGACGGAATCTCTAGTGCGGTGACTAGAAGTGAGGTTTATCCCATGTGCTGGGAAACTGCAAGCCACCAGGTAAATGCGCTTAGGAGCTGTCCTGGCCTCCCTTTGATCCGGACTGCAGCTGGGTACGGTGATTGGGAGAAGCTCTGAAAGCCATTACACTTAAGGATAGTTGAAGCGAATATATAGCCTCTCACTATCAAGACAACTTCACCAAATTCGGGTACGCACCGGGAGTCGGTAGATCGGGGTGGCAAAACCGCTTAAAAACCAAGTCCTGTCACATTTGAGGTTGGATTCGATCGGGCAGTGGTCCCTCTTGATAACAGCGTCAAGTTGGGGAATAGTCCTATTGCTGGACGAGGTACTTCACCCCGCATGAAAGAGGACGGGAGTGTGCTGGCGGGTGAGCAGCGTGTTAAGTCAACTGCTCTGTCACTATGCGCGACTTAGCTAGTAGAGGGTGGATAGGCAACCTCGCTCCTACCAGTTAGTCAATCTGGTAGCAATTGCACGACTGCCGGTTATGCAACTTGCGCGCTGATTGGGCGTATCCCAATCACTTCCTTCTGGAAGGAACGTGGGGGTAAGTGCACACAGGTACCCCACGTAAAACAACCTTGACATTTCATGTCTGGCCTAGGCGAATGGAGGAGATTCAAGCGAGGTTTATCTCGGTTAGGGAGTTCGCTCGCTAACCCATGAGAAACTGAAAATGAGAAATCGTCTAGAGACCTACACTTAAAGGATGCTGATGCGAAGATACATAGCCTCTCACGTTCAAGACAACTTCACCTTAACGGGCACACACCGGGGTGCTACTTTGATGGGCCCTATAAAGTAGCCTCGAAACGAAGCTCTATCGGGGGCATACCAGGCCTATAACTGGGAGATCGGGGTGGCAAACCCACTTAAAAACCAAGTCATGCCACACTTGAGGTTGGATTCGATCGGGCAGTGGCCCCAACTCTGGCTCGGTTGTACTGAACTGACTTAAGTTGGGGGAATAGTCCTATTGCTGGACTAGGTACTTAGCCCCGTATGAAAGGGGACGGGAAGATGCCGGCGCATGAGCACGTATATGTTAATCGCTCCGGTACTAGCCTGGTTAGCTAATAGAGGGTGGATAGGCAACCTCGCTCTGACCAGCGAGTAACTGGGAGCAATTGCTGTGCGATTGCGCGCTGATTGAGCGTATCTCAATTGCTTCCTCCTTTGGAAGGAACGTGGGGGTATGTTGATATGGGAACCCCACGTAAAACACATGCAAATCGTGCATCCAGATAAATCTTATTTTAGTTTTTGGATGGCAATTCATCGCATCGTCTTTACAAACTCAAATTATCTCAAAATTATTTTACTAGAACATTATCATAATTTTATTTCAGCCCAACATTGTATTAGAATTGCTATTAATTAAATGTGTATTGTAATTATGTAGACTTTTAAAATTATGCTTCAGCGTTAAATTTTAAATTGCATTGACGGTATAGGAAGCTCTAGATCTACAAAAAAGAGGTAATTTACTAATGTCTCAAAAGTTTTGGCACAATGTTTAGGACTTTGTAATTTATTTTTAACAGGTTGTTATCGGAAACGAAACAAGCTTGTTGTTACGTCATTTCAGTTTTGGGGTTTAAATTTGTCATTAAATTTTATAACTGTGATTTTATAAGATAGAAGTTTTATCTATAATCTTGTTGGACGGATGCCCAAACCTCAAACTATACTACTCTCTGCGAATTAATATATTACGAAGAACCTGTGGTAAACAGAATGATGAATAGAGCCAAAGGCAGGATCGTCATCTCAAGTCGTAAATGATTTCACCAATTCAATGTTTCAAGGTCAACAATTTGTCCAGATGTCCAGACATGGTCAAAAATACAGAAAAAGGAAAAATGTCCAAATAAGTACATCCAAATCCAGCTGCAACGGATACCTGTATGTTATTGTTCACTGAGCAGAAACTACTTTTCCGAAAATAGAGTCATTATTAAGAATGATGAGACATTTTTTACTCTTGGTAATTCCTGAATAAAAGGAAATTAAGGTTTCTTTGATAACATCTGATAACATCAATGAACTACCAGATAATGTAAACTATAAGTCAAAAGCTATTCCGGATAAAATGTTGGTGTGGTGTGCGATATCCGAAGCAGGGATTTCTGGGCCGATGTCGGACAAGAAAGAAGAGAAACGGTAGCTACCACATACCTGGCGATTAGCTTATACCCATAAGTTTTATTAAAATTTATTGGATGGAATTAAGCCTATTCTTTGAAACTTAGCATTCAGGGTGGATATTTGCCTAATCTCTAAAGATTAGATCATCTAAGTGACCCTCACCAACATTCGTTACCCAGTGGAGTGAACCTTCATTTATTACAGCGATTGAAGCAGGGATTTCTGGGCCGATGTCGGACAAGAAAGAAGAGAAACGGTAGCTACCACATACCTGGCGATTAGCTTATACCCATAAGTTTTCTTAAAATTTATTGGATGGAATTAAGCCTATTCTTTGAAACTTAGCATTCAGGGTGGATATTTGCCTAATCTCTAAAGATTAGATCATTTAAGTGACCCTCACCAACATTCGTTACCCAGTGGAGTGAACCTCATTTATTACAGCGACTTCTCTATAAATGCATGCTGTTAGTTCCTCAATGGTTCTAAGATGACTCTTTCGCTTTCAAATAGATTAGATTCTAATTAGATCGATCGACCACACGTGCCACGGTAAATATTCAAAAGGTGAATTGATTTGGCCATTAAAATATTGCCTGAGGATCTTCATTGAATTTCCAGCTGTATGAGTTGTCACATTCTGCTGGAACAACAGGCCATTATTTAGTAGTCCTCGGCATCTTAATCCGGGAACAGCATAGGTTTTTAACATATGTGAGTAGAGTTGGAAGGTTACTGTAACGGAATGTCATTTTCGTGTTTGAAAAAGTATTGACCTATAATTCCAAACGATCCTACTGTACCAAACAATGACTTTCTGGCTATGTAGGTTTTTTGTTAACGCTTGCCAATATTTTCACCTGTCCAATGACTCAAATTTTGTTTGTTGATTACACCATTCTGCATAAATTCTGTGACGCCCAAGTCGGATATTTCTATGACAATGACACGATTATTCAAGACAAAAAGGTGCTTTAGAAAATAATTAAATTCAACAGAATCTCTGACAGGTACCTACTGGATGACGGCATGTGAATATAAATCTCAAAGGTATACAAGATATCCATACATAAGGTTGTGGGGAAAAATCTGCAAAATTTGGTTGCAACTCTAATTTGCTTGCATTCATCTAGAATGCTATGATACTTTCTGGGTTTTTTTATTTAAAGTGTAGTTTACTTAGCTAGTAGAATTAATTTCTAATGCATAAATAATCAAGAATTTAAACAAGAATTAACTCGAACATAAAATTGACAAATTTTATACTTGGCATGGAATTTTGAAAAACTTTTCTGCTGTAAACATGCAGCTTCTGGAAAGCTTGCTCAAACAATACAAATCCTCGGTCAAAGATTCAGTATTGCAATAAAGCATGGTAGGATTTACAACAAGAAACGTTTGTCATTAGCAACTCCAAAATATATACCAAATTACAATCAAATACCTACTAAAATGTTTGTAAAAATACTCTTATAAACCGGTACAACTTTTTGACAATTCCAGAAATCAACCAATAGCATGAATACTGTAAACGAGAAATTGGCAGTAAAGATTAGGAGACCACAAGACAGGGATTGTTAAAAAGAAAAAGTAACTAAAAACTCCGGCAAACTCCAAATTTGCCATTTGTAAATCTAGTGAATCAGCAAAGACAAAACATCGTATAGGAATTGACAATTTAAAATATAAAAGATTTACTAAGACTATTTAAGTCTATTAACCCAGAAACATAATGAAATGTGTGGAATTCACAAGTGATACTCTAGGACAGACTGTTTTGAGTTTGTTGCACTCTCATCAGCTGGAGCTAATCACTTGTGAAACCCACACACAGCATCCTGGCTTATATACAAGCTAATGACTAATATTAGTACCAAATGCTAACCGATGCGACACCTATGAAATTACGGTCTCTATAGGTTGTCAAAGAGAAGATAACCGAAAGTTTCTAAGGTGCTGATTCTGTTGTATGAACATCTCGTCATCGGTTTAAAAATGCAGCTTATCTAAACTCAATAGTAAAAGAATTATTCATATTTCAAATTTGTGCAGATTCTTTCTCCCCACACACTTAGAAAAAATATTCTTGTACCCTACTAGATGCAACGACGATAGAAATATATTTCTAGTCGTATCTGTAGCGAATGTACATGTTTGGTAAGGTTTGTCATTAGCAACTCCAAAATATATACCAAATTACAATCAAATACCTACTACAAGGTTTGTTACTCTTATAAACCGGTACAACTTTTTGACAATTCCATAAATCAACCAATAGCATGAATATTGTAAACAAGAAATTCGCTGTACAGATAAGGAGACTACAAGACAGGGATTGTTAAAAAGAAAAAGTAGGGGAGAGTCTGGAACATTGGCCATGCAGGAACAGTGGCCACCTTCCCGCCATTTTCTTATTTATTAGGTGCTGCTCAAGATTAGGTGCTGTCATCTAGCACAGAATGTACCAATAGGACACTAAGTATATTAACAAAGTAATTCCATTTAAATCTCAAGATTTTTATTTTAAAACAAACTCAACCTGAAATTTTGTACTTGAAGTAAACTACAACAGGCAAGTGAAATAATAATTGTTAGTGACTAAATAAATAAACGTCGAAAGGAACTAGCGTTGGCCGCTTATACCTACTTCATGTAAATATTTATTGGTATAATAATATTTTGATTGTGTTGGATAGTTTTTGTTTTTCCCTACTTTTTAAAAAACATGAAGTTGATGTTAAAAACATTTTATTATTAAATGATTAAAAACATGTAGTTGATTAGTGGCCATGTTAAATGTAGGTACAGTGGCCACTTCTTTGTTATGTAGGTCCCTGTACTATTATTTAGTACAATATTTTATTTATTTCAGATATTATTTCCTAGATGTTCCTGATGATTTGTACATTATTTATATCAACCTGTAAATATAGGCGGCACTACTAGAACAGCAAATCTGTTTTTTTTTCATTAATTTATCTAAGTATAATGTTTGTTAACTTTTGCCTGGTTTTTTAAATTTAAGTTGCCTTTTTTTAATGCAAACTATTTTTTACAAAATAAATCATTATTCTGTAAATGGCTGTGTACTTGTCTTTACTATTCCCATCTTCCACACAGTAGTGGCCACAGTACCATACTCTAATGGCCACTGTACCATCACTGTAGGTACAGTGGCCACTTTTATCTTAAATTCTTCCAACTCCAAAATCTTTGTTATAATTTTATTTTTTTCAGTTTTAGAATGCAATGGTGTAGAAGTAAAAATAGTATTTGTTATCTAATGGTAACAGATTATATAAAAAAGGGTTAATTTTGATTGTTGTTGATGTTATTAAAAAAGGTGGCCAATGTTCCAGACTCTCCCGGCTCCTGACTCTAACTAAAAACTCCGAAAAACTCCAAAATTGCCATTTATAAATCTAGTGAATCAGCAAAGACAAAACATCGTATAGGAATTGACAATTTAAAATATAAAAGATTTACTAAGACTATTTAAGACGATTAACCCAGAGTAAAAATGAAATGTGTGGAATTCACAAGTGATACTCTAGGACAGACTGTTTTGAGTTTGTTGCATTCTCATCAGCTGGAGCTAATCACCTGTGAACCCCACACACAGATTCCTGGCTTATATACAAGCCAATGACTAACATTAGTACCAAATGCTAACCGATGCGACACCTATAAAATTACGGTCTTTATAGGTTGCCAAAGAGAAGATAACCGAAAGTTTCTAAGGTGCTGATTCTGTTGTAAGAACATCTAGTTATCTGTTTAAAAATCGCAGCTTATCTAAACTCAATAGTAAAAGAATTATTCATATTTCAAATTTGTGCAGATTTATTTCTCCTCAGACACTTATAAAAAATATTCTTGTACCCTACTAGATGCAACGACGATAGAAATACATTTATAGTCGTATCTGTAGCGAATGTACATGTTCAATGATGTCAAACGAATGCGTTTTCAAACCGAAATAGATTTTATAGTGCATGCTCCCACAAGTTGCAAAATAGCATAATCGGACAAACAGTCGAGGTTTAAAAGGTAACATCTCCCTACTACGCTTGTACAAACACCGAGTCAGGTTTTCTTTAAAAATTGTGGTATATGCTTTGTTTCCTGAAATGAACTGGTTTCTTGTAAATCTACAAGACAAGATACAACAATGAAACTTTCATTAGACATTTACAACTTTTTCCGGAATGTGAACGACTGCACCTAGATAAATATTATTATAGTTTTTGGATAGCAATCCATCGCATCGTTCTCGACAAGCTTAAAGGTTCTCATAATTAATTTACTAAAACGTTGTCCTAATTTTATTTTAGCCAAACATTGGCCTTCAAATTCGCCAGACCTTAATTCTTTTGATTACTAAGTTAAAGCTTTACAGAGAAAAGTTAGCAGTATCCTGAAACCGTTTAAAAATAGGGAAGAATTGAAAGGGAGAGATTTAGATTTTCAAGAAACTATTCCGTGAGCTATTGTGCAGTGGAAAGCACGATTGAGAATGATCATAACTGAAAATAGGGAAAATAGTGTCATTTTATTGGTGAAACTAGTATATATAAACTCTAATACAATATATCGTATTAGAAGTGCTATTAATTAAATATGTATTGTAATTATGTAGACTTTTAAAATTATACTTTAACGAACGCGCAGCTATTTTGAGGTTGGTAACAATCGTCATTGAACTCCAAAGTATGAAGCGTTTTATCTAGGCCATCCGGTATATTTTTAAAAATTTTAAATTCTATTGATGGTATAGGAAGATATAGATCTACCAAAAAAGAAGTACTTAACGAATGTCTCAAGTTTTGACACAATCTTTAGGTCTTTGGAATTTATTATTAGCAAGTTATTATTGGAAACGAAACAAGCTTGTTGTTACGTCATTCTAATATCTTCTCAATTTTGGGATATAAATTTGTCATTATGTTTTATTAGATAGAAATTTTCAAGAGTTTCTTCAATCTTGTTGATCGGTTCCAAAACCTCAAATTGTACTATTCTTTGCGAATTAGTTTATTAAGTTTTTAAGTAGTAGTTTCAACAACTCTTATATTATTCAAACAATTATTTAAAAAAGTTAATAAAACTATACGTTGTTTTCTTGTAAATTGGAAAATCGCCAAAAAGTTTTATTTTGTTTTTTGATAATTTTAATATTTGTCAAAAATACCTACACCATTCAATATTATTAGAAAATATGCTCTGCAATTGTTGCCTTCCTACTCCTTTAAAGCATTTTTAATGATTTCAAAATAATCAGTAACGGGGGTGTATCAAAAAATGTTAAAAAAGGAATTTTTCATGTCGGGATATTTCTTCAAGCCCGGTTTGTGAACGTAAAATGTCATTAGGAATATTTTTTCTTAATAAGATTTTTCTATATTTTAACAAATAAGGTAATCTCGATTTAAACACCTATTGTCACTTGTAAACTTTGACATGGCGTATTTCAAGTATTTTTGGAAGCAGAAGTGATTGAACAACAAACTTTTTTCCTTTAAACAAAGAATATTAAAATGTTTTCCCATATGGATCGAACTTTATGGCACACACTGTATAGTAGACCACCTGCAAAATCTGCCGTTTCTCTTCATAATAATCAATTTTCTTAATTTGTAAGAGAATCCTTTAAAATAAGATATTTTGTTAATTTTGTTTGCTGTAAAAATTTGTGTATCCTATTATTGTTCATAAAAATATCATATTTGATAAAAACATTTGCTTCGTATTGTATATTTCTTTATACAGAGATTTGCCGAAAAACATTGATTTTAATGTTTGAGTATCTTAAACACGAATGTTTTCCTGAATCGTTGTGTAGAAACGTTACTGTTCATAACTCTCAATAAATCAATAATTTTATAAAATCACTAAGCATTAACATTTAGGTTTATGCATTAAAAATAAATTCTTATTACTGTAATAAGTCCTAATTTCGTAATAATTTGCAAGAATTTTAAATAAGAGTACAGTTTTAATATAATATAATCATTCTTTCCATTTAAAAAGATGTAATTATATTTACTAAAAAATACAGACAGAAACGTGATACCTTAGATAAGGAAATGACGCGTTTTTAAACGGGCTTCAGCAAAACAAATCACGAATATAAACTAAAAATATGCTAGGCAGTGTTGCCGCGAATTCGGAGGCAAAAACATCCTTTGGATGCTGTTATACAAGCGGAGGTAAACACAACCGCGTGGCGTATACATGTATATCTCGCAGCGACTCTGCGGCAATCGCTGGAACTAAAATGTATATAAGTATACGTAAATAGGTCCCGTTTGACTCCGGCTGAAAATAGGTGGAAAATGATCCTGGAGGTGTCCTGATGCCGAATAACATGGTTAGCGCGTTCGACTCCGATACCGACGAGTTGCCTCCGGATTTTGAGTCCGACTCGTACGCTGTATATAGCGTTCGGAGGTGTATAAGTACTAAAAGCATATATATATATATATATATATATATATATATATATATATATATATATATATATATATATATATATATATATATATATATATATTGGTTTAATCGACGTTGTCGGACCCGCTATATGGTAGGGTCGTTAGTAGACCCGCATTTTTTGATTTTTAAAATGTGTATATTTTACATAATATTGATCTATTTCTGATAAGCAATATTTAAGATCCTCGAGGGGTAAAAATATATGAAAAAAAAATATTGGTGATATTTGACAGTCGTTCTTGGACCCGATACATATTACAGTGTTTACAGACCCATTTGTATAATTTTAAGCAAGCCTACCTACCCTACCGAACCCAGCAATGTTGCCGAATGTATCAGAGATAAAATTACGATTGACGTAATGATTTCGGGATGCTAAGCACATAAGTGATCTTTATTTTTGTTGATTTGTTCGTAAATTCCATAAATAACCTTAAACGCAGAAAAATTAACGTTTTCCGTAAAACGATGTAACTCTGAAAATTATTATTAACATGAGAAAATTGCATTGAGCCTCTTTTGTTCTAAAATACATAAGGTTTATGCAAATAATTGTTTTTTAATAATTTGCTTTTAAATCATTTATTTTAACATGATTATTTTTGTTTACAAGAATACAATTAAAAGTTTCGAAGACACGTCATGTACATATATGTGTTTTGAAAAAATAAATGTTATAGCCAAATCTTTTGACCTCCTGAACATTTTACTGTTATGTTTTTAGCACAAATGAACAGTTTCTAATATATGTATATTTTAATGCCACGGTAACAGTTCAGTCAAATCTGTAAAAATAGAGGGGAATTGAGGTATATCCTTGGATTTTTGATAGGCCTTCTTTGTGATATGTTAAATAACCCCTTAAAAGTTACTACTCAAAAGTGGTGAACCAGAGAAGCTGATGAGGGTAAGCCATGTCCCCAGAGGGTTTTTACTGTTTTTTCAGAAACTATTAGGTTTATCAAAATGGAGACAGTTACGTAAAATAGGATTTTATTTAACTTTCATACCAAAAAGCTAAGAAAACTTTGTGCATGTTGTCTTGTTTCTGTGTTATCGAAAAAACGATCATATGTCACACAGACAAATAATTTGTATCGGTACATATTATACGAGAAGCTTCGAGCATAACTTTGTGTGATTTGATGTTCATCATGAAATAACTATGGAAATCTCGTTGAGCATCGAACGCGATCCTGGTTCAGTCTTATTCTATCTCAGCATCTCCAGCAAAATCTACGAGGCGATATTATCATTATTATTTGGGGCTAGTCATATGGTAATTCTCGTATTGGCAAGATACATTTTAGGGGTATACCCTGTACTAATCAATCTTTTTAGTGAACCTAAAACGTACAGGGTACTTCAGGGTTTTTGGATATCTCTTACTTTGTCCTTTATATTGATATTCGTATCGAGTAATTTTTTTCTTGAATGGTTTTTGTTTTGGAATTCTAAGTTCACGACTTAATTCCACGCCTGCTTTAAAATGTAGCTAGATATTTAACATTAAATGGGACTTCACCCATTTTACATGTAGGATATCTCGAGCAGACGATGCCAATTCCTGAGGGTCAATGCATTTGATCAAAATAGGCCATTAAGCACAACATATCTATGTTCAAAAATGAAATGTTACAAAGCTATAGACCTTCAAAATAAAAAAGTCAAAAATGCAATTTGGATAAAATTTTGTTTTCAAGGACAGTTGTTATTAGAACATACATTAGTGTTATTTTGTGCTTGTGGTAGCTGTAGCGTACCCGCTACCGCTAGATACGGAATTCTGTGCCAGTGATATGTTTAATGAATACACCATTGAATGCAAAATTTAATTCTTCACAAAACAGGTATACTTGACCCAAGTCGAATAGTGACAAGTCAAATAATGCTCTATAAAATGCAGAAAGAAAATAAAGGTAAAACGTCATGCAGTATGACGTACAAACGAAGTAAGAAAGATTTCAAAACAAGGTGAAATGCCCTATACATTTTGGTTTCTATAAAATAATTTTCCAGTACAGGGTATTCTCCTAAAGATATTCTTTTTACTGCAAAATTATCATAATACTACAACCAACAATAACAACAACATCGCTTCATGAATTTGGCAGAAGTGATGCTAAGGTTGCACTGCGAATTCAACATTTTTTTTTCTTAGCTAAGTACTTGATGACGAATACAAGATCGCAATAAGTTATGTTCTGAAGTTGCTCCGTCAAATGTATTGGTAGAAATTGTTGGTCTACATACAGGATGTTTTACTCAACTTTCGTATAAATTGCATGTGTGATAGTATTCATCAATAGGAACAAAAAACTCTTTTTGTTTTTACGCAAATCAACAAAAATTTGCTAAAAATGTCAACTTTTGGAAACTGCTGGAAATTATAGTCAAAACAAACTGCGACATCACCTAGCAGCTGCTGCGTCAATGTATCAGATAGGCACATCCAGCTCCAAGTGTGATTCTTAGACCAGTGACCTGCTACCCACTTTTCAAAAACCATTCTTTTTTCGGTTATTATGAAAGATAGACACTAATGATTTTCAGCTTTTTTGTTGCATTTTATGTGTACTACCACCTATTCAGATGATACGAATCTTAAGTGAAACAACCTGTATGATATATATTCATGCGCCAATTAAATAAGCTTTATTTTATCTAACCCACTTAACAACCAGTCCATAAACCTAACAGTTTTTGAAAATAAAACGACAAAATCCATCTGAAGGCGTGGTTTAATATTGATATTTTACAAAATTCAGGATATTATCTACTCGTAAACATGAACAAATCAAGCATAAAGTCATTTTCAAGTTTAGTTGACCAAAATAGACTACATTTGATTAGTTTAACCTAGATTAAAAAATAGCAGTTTCTATTTTTACTGTGCGTTTGTACAGTTACAAAAAAATTATGGAATGTTCGATCCCTACTTTCTGTTTAATGAATTTGAAGGTACAAAACAGTATACACTATATGGTGGTTAAGTGCCTTTAACAGAAACGTCGAAAGGTAACGAAGAAAAGAAGAAGTTTTTCAAACCTTGCCTAATTCCGTTATATTGCACTTGTACTAAGTTAAAGATCAATTTTTATTGTATTCTGAAATAGCTATTTGTGAATTGGAATATGTATTATATTCTTAGTGACGAATTGTACACCAGAGATTTTCTGATTACATTTGAAATATATGTAGTTCTAAATATACCAGGCGCAAATCATATTAGTCCACCCAGTTTCATTTTTGTTAAAGAACGTCCCACAGAGTTTATTCCGTTTATCTTTTGTTCTATGAGGTGGCCGTTTCTTGTTGCTATAGTGAAGTGCTGCTACTGCATCTACCCATACCAATGTTCATGAAATTCAATTGGGGGTTGCAACATACACTGCCCCTCCGAACCTTTTGAGTGCCCTGTTTCCATTAAAAGTTCCATTAAGTAATCTTACAAATTACAGACGAGAAAGTTTTCCTTCAGCGTTTTAGCAAAAAAAGTCACAAATGATGCTCAACTTAGTTCGCCCATTTTAATTTTTGATAAAGAACACCTCACGATTTATACCCTGAATGGTCTACGACGTTGTTATTTATTGGTGGTATATAGTACATATCGTCGCCGTTAATGCATATGAACTTAATTCTTTGAAATGTTGTAACTAGCAATGTTGCTAGTTGCGATTTCAAAGAATTCATCATGCCATCTGTAACAAAGTTTTTATAAGCATTTAAACTGCGCTCCTGGAAAATTGCTAGAAAATAGTTCCGCTAGTATGCATTAACGTCGACGATATGTATGAGTGAGTACTGTGATCCAGTGATATGTATGTGTGCGTGTAGTATCCAATGCAACGAATATAAACAAGGAGTCAGGAAATAATTCAGAAACCAAATAGTTCAAGCATTCATTCTCTGATCTTAACAGTAAAAGAATAAAGCATTCATTAACCACAAACAGTCTTTCAAACAAACAAACACAGAGGATATTACATGTGGTGACCGCCGACTTTAATTGAACACGCAACAATCTGGCAAGAAACTTACTCTTGCTAGCATACCATTCAAGATACCAGGATCCTATTTATGAAGCAGATGTCGAGAAATCAATTAGCATAATTCCAGTAGAGGATCAATACTCTCTCAGCACCACCACTACCAGTACATGGAGAAGTTCCATCGCTGAAGTCATAATCTACCTGAAGTCACAGTTGTATAAAGTTTTTTCTGTTCTAAATTTTTCTGCCATCAAAGCAGACTATCTACAGCATTTAAAGAAAGTATTTCAACGCCTATATCATTACGGTTAACTATCAAATTAAAAAAGAAACAATCTTTGAAGCCAAAGAACTAACTTGTCTCTACCACACAGTGAACAGTGATGGAGTTACGCCGCAAGTTTCAAAAGGAGAAGCTATTCATAACTTTCCAATCCTTAGAATGCAACAAGAATTATCCCATTTCGTTGACATAGATTGTCGACTTAAACCTGAGCTAAACCTATTTATTTCAGAAAAAGTTTCAGAACCCTACAAGAAACCCACACAACAGTGTGTCGCAGAACGTATAATTACAAATCGGTTGTTGTGAACTTCAATAAACGGTCGTACCAAAAATTCGTTACTTCGTTTGATCGGGCACACAGGGAATACATAGCAGATAAACTCGGATGCAGCCCATTACAAATCCTTCTTATCTTTTTTTGTACCGTTTATGTATAGAACGTTCGCAATTACTTTTTGTTACCTGTTAGACATATTTGTGTACATAAATTTACTATTTTCCTTTTATGTTCCATATACGATTATGATCCAACTAACAACCTACAAGTCCAACAGTATCCTCATACGTTCCTCTTAGGTTAAGTTTTGTAGTTTTTAGTTATTTACATTTTGCAACGAGCCCTAAAATTAAGAATCTGCTGTCTTAATTTTAACCGTTTTTAATTATCTCATTCGATTATTAGCTCATTTCTATAGGTTAAGTTCTTATCATTGTAACGAACATTAACATTAAGAGCCTTGTACTAACTTTAATCAATTGTAAAACCAGCCAAAGAAAAAAACGCGGTATTTTACGTATCTATCAAGTTACTTTACAATCACAACCGCATCTTATGCGTACATTCACTAGTTCTTTCCAATCCTGTCCTCAAGCAAACTGATGGAGACTTTTTCTGCTGGAAAAATTCTAAAAAACAAGGGAGCAATAAATGTGATGATCACCGTTGCCTTGGATACTTTGTAGTATCCAAGGAAACGAATGTAAACGAGGGATCAGAAAATAATTCAGAAACCAAATAGTTCAAGCATTCATTCTCTCATCTTAACAGTAAAAGAATAAAGCACTTCAAACAAACATACAAAGAATATATTACAGTACTTTTATACTAAAAAATTTAATCAAGTTCTTGAAATTTATCGTTACTACGGAAAATGACATATGTACTTTTCCACCTTATTTGGAAACCATCCACTTTCCCCAGAAATTAACTTTTCCGTATTATGTTGCGTTGTCTCACTTGTTCGAAAATCCTGTTAACCTTACTCTAATCATTTATATAAAAAATGAATTCAGTTATAAAGTCCTACTTAAAGATACCATTGATATGAACACATGGATTGTAGGTAGTAATATATGCTTTCAATCATACAAATATAACTTTATAAATTTATATCACTCTCCAAACTCTAGTGATGCTCAATTTCTAATGAAACTTGAAAATTTGTTTGATGTATATGCTAGTAGATCAGAGACCTTACTAATTATCGGAGACTTTAATATTGACCTATTAAAGGATTCATATTATGAAAATAGGCTGAGAACTTTAATTAAAAATAATGGACTACATCATATTATCGACCAACCTACAAGAATCACTAAGGACAGTGCTACACTCATAGATCTTCTTGTATCTAATGAAAAATCTATTGATGCCCAGGTACACCATGTTCCAAAAATAACCGATCACTCAATAATAACTGTAAATGCAAAAGTGAAAGAAAAATATGAAGAATATACAATACAACACAGAGACATGAGCAACTTCAATGAAATGCAATTTCAATTAGATCTAATGGATCAACCATGGAATCCGGACTGTACAAACACCAATCAACTAGCAGAAACATTAGTTAAAACCATAATGAACACACTAAACAGGCATGCTCCAACTGTTAAAAAACCATTAAATGTCAATGGAGTTGTAAGCGTTGGTGGACCCCAGAAATAGCCTTGGAAATTGAAGAAAGGGACAGATTATATAAAAGAGCAATCTTTACACAAGAAGAAAGTGATATGAATAGGTATAGACAACAAAGAAATGGAATTGTTAGTTTGATCAGGAACCACAAGACAAATTATTATCAAGAAAACTAGATGATATGAAAAATAACTCAACAAAAATGTGTAAAACAGTTAAATAATTAATTAAAGGAGGCCGTAACAGACAAAAAAAGGAAGGTATTATTTTTGACAATGAGTTAGAAAAAAAGGAAAATCAAATTGCAGAAAAATTCAATATTTACTTTATTAACAGCATACAACAAATTATTACATTAACAAATTTAACCCAAATTGAAACTGATTTAAGCCACATTAATGTACATCAACGCAAGTTCGAAAAAGTTTTACCAATAGAGTTTTTGGAGTTAAGAAAATTTATAAACAATTTACCTAATAAGAATAGTAGTGTCGATGGTATTACAGTAAAGATTCTTAAATTAGCTTTCAATGTAATAGGACAGAGATTTTTGCATCTAATTCAAATGAGTCTAGAAAGTGGATCCTTCCCAGAAACCTTGAAGACATCCCATATTATCCCCATTGAGAAGATAACCAACACTAACAAATGTGAAGAATACAGACCGATCAACATGGTGCCAACTTATGAAAAATTATTAGAGCCGTCGTAAATATCCAGTTTCGTGACTACATTGAAGTGAACAAACTGTTAACACCTTTTCAATCAGGGTTTCGGAAAAATAATTCATGTGAAAGTTCAATACAATCAGTTCTTTTGAAATGGAAAAATGCTATTTACAAGAAGAAGGTGATAGGTGTAGTTTTTCTAGACTTTAGACGTGCTTTTGAGACTATTAATAGAGATCCACTATTATTGAAATTAAAAAGATATGGGTTCGGCCCAATAGTTATACAATGGTTTAGTGAATATCTCAAAAACAGATTTCAAAAAACTAGATGCTTTAATAGTACATCTTCAGCTAAAAAAACTACCTTTGGCGTTCCACAAGGAACTGTATTAGGCCCTGATTTATTTGTACTATGCATAAATGATATTGTTAATGTGATTAAAAAATGTAACATTATTATTTGCAGATGACACTTTAATATATTTTATAGGAGATGATGTTGAAAAAGTAATAAATATCATCAATGATGAATTAGTAAATGTATATAACTGGTTAGGTAAAAATAGTCTTTCTTTAAATGTAAATAAAACAAAATTCATGATAATAAAAAATAAGTTTAACGAAATTGATACATCTAGTCATGTGGGAATACAAATTAATAGTCAAAAAATAGAACAAGTTTATGAGTGGAAGTACTTAGGCGTAATAATAGATTGTCACTTAGCATTTTCTATTCATTCAAACTATGTTATCAGTAAAGTTGCAAAAAAAGTAAATTTCATGGGTAGAAGAAGCCAAAATCTTAGCAAGTGGTCTAAATTATTACTATATAAAACAATAATACTTCCCCATTTGAATTATTGTGCTAGTATACTTTACCTCCTAAATAATACTGAAATTAACAATCTTCGAAAAAAACAAAATTGAGCATTAAGAATAATATTAAAATGTAGTAGGTATACTAACATAAGAAGCATGTTGCAACTTACATCTTCGTTAAGTGTTAAGCAAAATATATTTTATAATACGATGACATTAATATTTAAAATAAAAAACCGAATATATCCAGAGCACATTTTAAATGAATTACTATTCGTAGAAGATGTTCATGATCATAATACTAGAAGTAGAAATAATTTTTATGTTCATACAGTAACAACAAATATAGGACAAAATAATCTGTTTCATAAAGGTTTAGTTGAATATAATTCACTTCAGCTAATGTAAAAAACTGTACATCTTTAACATTATTTAAGAAACAGTGTAAAAAATATGTAATAAATTACATTAATATTTAAGAAATTATAATGTATTATATGGAATTTATCTAGTTATATGCTATAAATAAAGTATATTATTATTATTAACAAATATTAAAACCTTCAATTTTTCAAAGCCAGAGGGTTATTTACAAATTTGAAAAGAACTCGCATACGAGCTGATGTAATTCTTACGTCACTTTTCTCCATCAAATATTAAATGCAAGTTATTATAACCAAACGTTTATAAAACAAAGCTTAACATATGCGTCATGGCAATGTTGCCAGATTCAGGGCTTAGGAAGACTGTAGAACATAGCGGGTTTGATAGCGTCTTGTATAAAAATATACGATATACACTTGAGAAAGGCGCGACGCCCCCTATAGTTCATTGTGATGAACTACGATTGTATAAAACTTTTTACAGACCCTACTTTTCCAAACCCAAATTGTATATTTTTTTATTGCAGTTTTAAGTAAACATTATCCTGTAGACCTCGAAAATATAGGAGAACGTTGCCAGACCCAAGCCCGGGTCTGAGAGCGTCGAAAATGGTCCGACAAGTCGGTAGAATATAGCGAAACGGGTGTGTATAAGCGGTTTGACAAATATATATATATATATATATATATATATATATATATATATATATATATATATATATATATATATATATATATATATATATATATATATATATATATATATATATATATATATATAATAGAATTGGAAATATCGGGTATGCGGTCTGTAGTAAAATCTTTTTATTTTTTACTCAATATTTCGTCGCTTTTTTGCAACTTCTTCAGGAGTAAACTACAAGTTAAGCCGTTAAGGATTAATTATACAATGAGTAATAATTATAAATAAACTATAACTAACTTACAAATATTACTCATTGTATAATTAATCCTTAACGGCTTAACTTGTAGTTTACTCCTGAAGAAGTTGCAAAAAAGCGACGAAATATTGAGTAAAAAATAAAAAGATTTTACTACAGACCGCATACCCGATATTTCCAATTCTATTATATATATACTGTACGGTCGAAAACAATCCATTATATATATATATATATATATATATAATGATTAGAAGTAATAATGCGCGTAGAGATATACAAGAAAGTGTTATAATAATGGGATATCGCGCAACAGAGAAGAAATAAATCATAAGTTGCAGCCGTCTACACGTGTTTCACACTTATTAGTGATCATCAGGACGGCATAGCAGATGGAATAAATATAAAAGCAACTAACTCAGAAAGATGTAACAACACAAGGTTTCACTGATAGCAGCCAACCGCACATTTGCAGTATCGGCCTGAAGACACTGAGTTTTCAGTGCAACAACAAACGTCACTACGGAGGCAGCTAAAGCCACTACCGTGAGACAACCAATCCCAAAGTATAATATCAATGATTAGAAGTAATAATGCGCGTAGAGATATACAAGAAAGTGTTATAATAATGGGATATCGCGCAACAGAGAAGAAAGAAATCATAAGTTGCAGCCGTCTACACGTGTTTCACACTTATTAGTGATCATCAGGACGGCATAGCAGATGGAATAAATATAAAAGCAACTAACTCAGAAAGATGTAACAACACAAGGTTTCACTGATAGCAGCCAACCGCACATTTGCAGTATCGGCCTGAAGACACTGAGTTTTCAGTGCAACAACAAACGTCACTACGGAGGCAGCTAAAGCCACTACCGTGAGACAACCAATCCCAAAGTATAATATCAATGATTAGAAGTAATAATGCGCGTAGAGATATACAAGAAAGTGTTATAATAATGGGATATCGCGCAACAGAGAAGAAAGAAATCATAAGTTGCAGCCGTCTACACGTGTTTCACACTTATTAGTGATCATCAGGACGGCATAGCAGATGGAATAAATATAAAAGCAACTAACTCAGAAAGATGTAACAACACAAGGTTTCACTGATAGCAGCCAACCGCACATTTGCAGTATCGGCCTGAAGACACTGAGTTTTCAGTGCAACAACAAACGTCACTACGGAGGCAGCTAAAGCCACTACCGTGAGACAACCAATCCCAAAGTATAATATCAATGATTAGAAGTAATAATGCGCGTAGAGATATACAAGAAAGTGTTATAATAATGGGATATCGCGCAATCATTGATATTATACTTTGGGATTGGTTGTCTCACGGTAGTGGCTTTAGCTGCCTCCGTAGTGACGTTTGTTGTTGCACTGAAAACTCAGTGTCTTCAGGCCGATACTGCAAATGTGCGGTTGGCTGCTATCAGTGAAACCTTGTGTTGTTACATCTTTCTGAGTTAGTTGCTTTTATATTTATTCCATCTGCTATGCCGTCCTGATGATCACTAATAAGTGTGAAACACGTGTAGACGGCTGCAACTTATGATTTCTTTCTTCTCTGTTGCGCGATATCCCATATATATATATATATATATATATATATATATATATATATATATATATATATATATATATATATATATATATATATATATATATATATATATATATATATATATATATATATATATATATATATATATATATATATATATATATATATATATATATATATATATATATATATATATATATATATATATATATATATATATATATATATATATATATATATATATATATATATATATATATATATATATATATATATATATATATATATATATATATATATATATATATATATATATATATATATATATATATATATATATATATATATATATATATATATATATATATATATATATATATATATATATATATATATATATATATATATATATATATATATATATATATATATATATATATATATATATATATATATATATATATATATATATATATATATATATATATATATATATATATATATATATATATATATATATATATATATATATATATATATATATATATATATATATACGTGTCAAGCTATCCGTGTAGCACCCAACACATATTCCGGCAAAGTAGCACCCACTTGATAGAGTTGAGATAATGGTGTATATTTTACACCAATTGACTCATCGCAAGTAGTAAAGAAAAAGTAAGTTGAAAAACTGCAATATTCTTTTATACTGTCTAAAAGATATATAATGTTAAACTCGCACCCAACATACTAGCTGGTTAACTGGCACCCATTTGTATAATAATTATATAAACTTCGACCAAGTGGCACCACTCCAGTGATGCCATATTTATGGGTGCCTTTTTACCTTTTGCTTTATTATTTATATACAGTATGGAAGCTTATGCAAAAAATTTTGAATAATTCACCTTACAGTTTTGGATGCCAGTTTTTAACTTTTTATTGTTTACCTCGGATTGTTGCATTTGCCTTGCCTAAAGTCTAACTACAAATACTTTTAGATGTTATAATAAACCTTTCCAATCTTCGTGAATTATGGAATACTGACGGGGATTAAGGGAAAATGTGTAAGCTTTCTAGTCATTGCATGATATAATCAAACATCTAGTGCAATTGCCATTATTGCATGATTAATATAATTTATTTGATATTTTGAAGCTTACATTAATAAGACTTTATATTATTGACATATTAACAATAAAATAACTGAGATTAGAATATACTCCATAGTTGTGAACATCATAAGCAAACATTGTGCACTACTAATTAATAAAGGCAGCTTTAAAATCATTTAATTTTACTCAAAACAACAAACTATTCTCAATTCAGTTAATTATAAATATAAATCAAAAACAAAGAATTCTAAACATTTGAAGATATTTTGCATAGCTTTATTTTATGTCAATGACTATCCAACAAAAGCAAATTAACGGTTATTAAAATAAGTAGATGTTGAAGTTCTTAATATTTCTGTTTATGCATCCTCATGAAAGCAAAAATCTTTTTCGCAAAACCTAATAGTACCGATATTTACAAATTTGTTTACCGATCGGTAATAAAATTTTATTGTTTTATTGCTTTGTTACTTTTAGTTGCACAATTTGGCATTTCTTAATATGTTTGCCCATGATTTTGTTTAAAGCTACTTCAATATATATTTTAAAACCAGCCAAGTTTTATTAAATGTCCGTAACGTAATATTTGTATATATGTAGGTATAGTTATATTTCATCTATGTTTAATGAAGTTTCTTTGACTTCTGCAAATCAGGAATTAGGTAATTAGGAATGTCTTCATCTAGGGATAAAAGTTTTAATAATTTAGAGTTTTAATTATTTTAATTGAAATAAAAGGCACATATTTTTTTAGAAAACTCAGAATCGAGTGTTATAAAAACAAAATAAATAATGTGTTTTTTGTAACAACAATATTCTTTGCTATTATATTGAAATTAAAGTATAGAACTGCTAACTAAAACCTGCTTTTGATTTAATGACTTAAAAACACATAACAAGTTACATGGTAACATTAAATATTTTGAATTAGTTTGTAAAATAAAATTAGATGTTTTGTTGTTATCTTTATTTCCTGTTTAAATTCTTAAAACATAGGTGCACACGTATTATCTAAATTGAATCAATGTTATACACTGTTTCATTGTTTGAACCTATAAATTGTCCGGCAGTAGTTTGCCTATAAACAAAAAATTCAAATGCGTATACACTACTAACTATTAGAGGGTATAAATAGTGAGATAAAAGACTCAACGATTCAGCGTGAGTAGAAAAGACTATTGTCTATTTTAATCTTGCCTCAGATATTAATCAATGGGATTCCTACAGGCAGCAGAGAACGAAAGTGCATGTTGGGTATTGAGTTTGAGTAACATTAATCATATTTTGAAAACATATTTTGAATTTTGTAAATAATCCAACATCAGTAATTACCACTAACAATCTGCAATATCAAAACTTATCTAATGAGCGCTAATGTACATTCTACGTGAAATAACGATATAAACAAAAATATCAATCAAAATAGATTCCAAGGTATGGTTCAAAACCTGCAAGAATAGGCATTAAAAAGAACATGTAAACTATAAACAAGTATAAATATTTTTATTTGTTCCTAACTTGTAAACATCGATTTATCAATTCACTGTATTCCCCTTGAAAATGTCTTAATAACTGGACCACGGGTGTAAAAAAAATAACTGGCTAGCATGTAAAAAATTTTACACGCGTCCTCATATTTTCTATTATTATATAATTTGAAATGAAAGCCAAACTCTTTAGCAGTAATTTCATTGTTACTAACATATGAGAATTATTGCATCTTATTACTATCGAATAATTAAATATCATAGTACAGCCGTTATTTCCACTAAAGCTGAAATTTCCGAACAATTTTAAGTCATTACTAAGTACTTGTATTTGCACTATATATATGCTCTGTAGAAGTAGATGGCGCAGATTCTTTAACTGGAAACAATCTTTTTGACATTTCGATCTTGTTATGGATTGAGTCATCCACGTAGCTCTCTGCAATTTTTGTTGATTTCCATCAACCTGCACGTTTCAAAGTTAAAGTATCACCACCTACATCAACAACCATCGTTGCTCCAGTCCGTCTAAATGAGTGACCTGTATACAATGCAGGTTCTTGTAATCCTAAATATTCAGCAATTTTTTTAGGTATTGTACCAACAGTATGTTGACCTGCATTTAGGGCGACACATTTTCCATTACGGTACGACAAGAACAACCGCAGGTCCTTACTTTTTTGAGGTCGTAGAGTCGCATATTTCCGATAAATAGCACAAGGTTTAAAAATACACCCATCGTCCGTTATTGTAAACCTCCTGGTTGTTAGATTTTTGGTATCGCGTAAGGTGACAACAATATATTTGGCCAAATCCTCCACTTCATTTAAAGTGAGGGATAGAAGCTCATCACCGAAAACAACCAAATATACCAAAAATGGTAACCACTTTGGCAAACAACCACTTCTCGTCAGGAGCTTCAAGTATAAATTTTTCCACTTGCTCTTTCGTCAGTACCTTAGCTTTCTTGAGAACATAGCGCTCATTCAGTCTTTTCAAAAACGCAATCACTTTATGATATCTAGAATTGACAAATAAAAACTTTTTTGCCTTTTAAACTAATTATAAAAGAAAACAAACCTGCCAATATCAATGTTTTCTCTAACTGATAAACAACTTTTAACCATTCACCACTTCGACCATAACGAATTCTGACTGAATTTCTTAGACAAATTATTGATATACGCTAATACAACGTCATCCGTCACACCAATCACGTTGTTTTCCTGTTGCCACTTTTTGAATTCATTGTACTCGTGCTCGTATCTAGCTGAAGATTTTTCAGGTAACAAACTTGCAGCCACACTTGCTGCTTCATCGATGATAGTTTGCGGCACACTCATTTCAATAAATCTGATTAGCAAAATCTAGTTGCCAAAAATGCACCACAAACGGTAATTCTAAATGACATAGTAACCAACAAAACAAGTAACGAGCGTTTCCAAAGCAATAGCTCTAAGCTCATACTATTTTTTTTAATATCGAAATTTCTAGAATTTTTAATACAATTATGTAGTTTGATGAATGAAATATTTAGTTACAAGTGTGGAACAAATAAAACATTCAACAATACACGCAAGGTAACGAGTTTTACTGGCTCGTCTACGACTCGTCAGTTATATCCTCCATTCGCCAGTAAAAACCCTTTTACCATGCTAGTAATGTTAAATACTATAAGAAACGTTCTAAAATGCTTCATAGAAATTTGATACGATGTATTTATAGTAGTCGCTTCTTTATAGGTTTATTTTTATCATTGAGAATTACCCAATATAATGCAATATAAAAATAATTAACTCTTTGTATAATCAAAAATAGAAAAATACATTTTATAAACTGTTAGGTTTTTAACTATTTTTTTAAATGTTATCCAATTATCGACACTGGGCTTAATGTTTGACATTCTACGCACGACTAATGAAAATGTATAAAACTTGGCAAGCAATATATGAACGATGAAGCTACCTTTACAACGTTTTGAATAATGAATTAGTTGTTACAATTTTTATGACTAGATTACGTCGGTATTAGTTAAAGAGAAAAAACAAAGCACAAGAATTTTAAGACTTCTAATCGTAAAAATCTTTCACCAACTTTCTTTAATAACTGTCGAAAGAATATTTAAATACCAAAATCGTTTAAAAACGAAAAATATAAGTACACACCCTTTTCGGTACGTTCTTCATGCAAAAAATTTACATAATATTAGCAATATTATATATTGAAAGGATTTAAAATATTGAAGGAATTAAACTTTTTCCTATTTATGTGTTACTTGGTTTATAGTATTCTATTGTTTTCTTAGTATATTACGTACCAAACCGGAAATTGTACAATGCGTACACTGTACAGTGATTTTGTACCGACCGCAAAGTGTAAAGTAATCGCAAAATGAGAAAAGCCTATTGACGTCACATGCGTACTAGACGAAACTACGTTCGAAGTTAATTTATTATTTTAATAGGGGTATGTTTTACTTGTCAAGTTGTTCAATAGCGTTCGTCTTACATTAACCTTCGTCTTTCATATAGTAGTAATTAAAAACAATATTTGTTACGCCACTACTGCGATGTTAGCGCGAATACAACGCTCATCTTTTATGACGTCAACAGGTTTTTCACATTTGGTACTTCTCTACAGGCTACTTTGTACGAAGTGGGATTTACCAGACTTGGTATTATAAGTTTTGAAATGTTCGGGTTCAGTCAATCTAATTATACCGAGTTGTTAGTTTCAAGCTTTCAGTCAACTTCGTACATCACTTTTTGTACAAAGCACGAATAATAGAAAGTGAAGGTAAAAACGAAAGAATAAAGTTCCATGTTTCATGGAATGACAGCGAACGAGTTTGCGAGTACACAAGTTAGTGACAAAAGAGGGCTTGCTGTTCTCCGTAACCATTCAATTAGCGATCAGCCAACACGTATTTTTGAGTTTTCATTTCGAATTTATAATAAATAAATTTATTTATTTATTACTATAAATTAGAAAGCACAAAAATTATATTTATTTATTTATATTTATATAATAAACTAGAATAGTCTGTATTTCAAAATATCTATTTTCCTTTTCTTGTTATTACAATTTTAGCTCTTCTTGTTCATAGGAGGTACGAGGCTCAATAATAATAATATTTCGGACCATAAAAAACCCTCGAGTTAGTCAGGCGACTCCTCTTTCGGGCTTTGTACAAGATTAAATTGTACCAAGTTAACTGAAAGCTTAAAACTAATAGATCAGTACAAATATGTTGTTCAGAACCCGAACAGTACAAAACTCGTATAGTACCAAGTCTGGTAAATCGTATTTCGTGCAGTCTGTGCACTTTGCGCTTGGTACAAAAATCACTGTGCAATGCGCGAATTGTACAATTTCTGGCTTGGTACGTAACATATAATATATGTATAGTAGATTTACTCTATAATGTTACTTACTTATAGTAATATTTTATAATTTCCAGTGCAAAAATTTATTCGTAAGTTTTAAAAGGTTTGACAGGTAATGAGTAGACAATCAGGTAATGAAATATATACTGATTGTGAGTAGGAGTCAAAATGAACGTGTATGCCAGGCTTGTGGAGAAACCAGGCACAAATCGCTGTATAATACAGTACACATTGTTTTTGTGCGTGTATGAGGGCACAACGGGTTTATGCAATCATCAGTTTATTCTTGCTATTGTTGTTTAATTGTTAAACTAACGAGTATGATTTTATTCAATCGTTCAACAATTTTCTGTTGCGCCTTTATTGTTGGAATAATATTCCTTATATTCGATTTCCAAATGAGTCATACGGCATTAAAAACAGAAAATATATTCTGACAGGAACACTGAAAACTAGGAATATGTAGGCATTGAGACGCGTCAATAAATAAAAACAGCGGTGTACTGATTGTACACAAACAAAATTAAACAAAATAACGTCCATATAATCTTTCAGTCATACATGTGGATATAGGTCATCAAAAATTTTATGAACTCTAAATGTCTTTTTACCCTTTACGCAAGAAATACCAAAAAGGCAAAAATATCCCAGTTGGATAAGTGCGTAGACTCCCCTTTTTAGATTTTCAATTTAGAATTTGTATTGAATACATAAAACCAAGTTAATGATATTCCTATATCCGAACAAACAAATGAAGGATCTCGGTCAACGCGTGATCAACAGCTGTGAAATACATGAAGTTAATATAAGAGAGTAACCAGCATTTTGTGTTACTCTCGGCTGTTAAAGAACGTATGCAACGTATGTTAGGATTCTACCTTTTAAAATTTCGAGCATGTGATAACCGCATCTCGCCTCATGATCGCCGCGTGTTTTGCGATATGTTAAGCATTTTTACCGTCGTGATTTCGGTGACCTGGATTCTTCATTTGTTTGCTTGGGTATAGTAATATTCCTAGATATGCTATGACACTAATCTTCCTAGATCTCGTATATTTGTCTTTTTTCAGTTTACTGTTTACAATTAGGTAAGCCATACGTAGTGTGTTTCTCTTTCTGGAAAACGTTATAACAACGCATTTATTAATATTGAAATATAACTTTTGTTTACACTCCACCATATATTCTGTCCATCTTCAGGAGTGTCAATTGTATATCGTTAGAAAATGGAAAACATTTAGAGTTTGTTACTACCGAAGGAAGATCATTTAGTAGCAATAAAAAAGCAGAGGTCTAAAATGTAAAATAAAATCCCTGGGGAACACTAAAGTCATAATGTTGATATGTATCAAGATCAAACTGGAACGTCTCTGGCAGGGTTGGCAAAAAACATGTTTTAAAAAACAAAAACAGTTGTATTTTTACATAAAACATGTTTTTTATCGAAAATGAGTGTAAAACACCCCATATAAAAACATATTTAAAACATGATTTAAACTGTTTTAAATTAATAAACATTTTGAAATATTTTAATAAAAGCTTTCAAGAAAGATATTATTAAATTCAGATACAAATTATCATCATGAATCATGATTAGGCGTGCCTGAAACAATAATAAAAGTTCTTATTCTTATTATCATCACTTTTTTAATTTTACAACTTCCTAGCAAGAGTAACTTAAATAAAATATACACTAATAAAAATTCTACTTCAATTCTCGCCAAACCAAAAGTGTTAAATATTATTAAGTCAACACTTTGTAATTTATAAATAAAATGATCATTATTCTTTTTAAATGCGTCTTCAGACCTCTAAAAAGAATGCAGAATTAGAAAATCAGTCAAATATTATATATTCATGATGACGGGTTAACGAAAGTGCCGTATATGACAACATTTTTTAACAATTTTATTAAAGATGCTATTGAACCTAATAAAATTCGTGCCAAATGTATCCATTGCAAAAAAGACTGTGTACGGTGTATTATTATACTTATGTAAAATAATACACTTTTCAGATGGAAACTGGTCATTTAAATTCGAAAATGCAGTACAATAATCTAATATTTTTTCTTTCAAATGTTTGAAAAGTCGTTTTAAAACAATTACAACAAAACATATTTTAAATATACGTTTAATACATGTTTAAAAAGAAATAGTTTAAAACTTGGTTTGATCTTTTAAACTAGTTTTAAACAAGAGTTTTAAGCAAAATGTTTTAAACATACCAACCCTCGTCGCTGGTAAGCAGGTATTGTTATTATTAAAATAAATCGAGGCAACTTCATATGAAGCAGAGTAAACAGATTGAAAATATTTACTAAAGCTTTCCGCTACATCAAATTCTTCAATTAGCTGATTATAGTAATTGAAATGTAATATATTCGATCGTTTTTTATTTTTAGTGTTTACATAATTCCAAAATTCTTTCACATTCTGCTCTATACCAGTTTCAACATTTGCGATATAAGTATCATAAGCCTGTTTTACCAGTATATTTAATTTCCTTCGTTCTTTCTTCTTCTTTGAATAACTCTTGCCGTTTATGTTTTCTGTAATGGTTTTTAAGTTTTAAACAATTGAATTTCAGAATTAAACCATACTGCATATATATTTTTATGGTTACGATATTTTGGTTTAATTTAATTTTAAATTATTATAAAAAACAGCTACATTGTCCCAGATTATGATATTTATTTCATTTTAGGTATATAGACGAACAAAGTTACATCTATTAAAATTAAATTTGCCAATAGGTAAGGATTTAGAAATGAATGCTTTTTGAGTATTGTTCTATTGTTTCTTATAGAAATACCTAATGATAGGTGATAGAGATCTTCCTTAAGTATTGGATGAAGGCATTTATCTACTTTATACTCTAAGTAAACGTATTCAGACATCGAGATTAAATAGTCCAGTAAGTGTTTTTCCATAATGTAGGCCGGGGTCGTAATTCAATAATGATTTAAATTGATTAAACATGCTTTTGGTACATTTATTTTAAAGAATTCTAGTTCTCACAAATTAAAGTTAATCCCCAGTTCTGAATGTTACATTTGACAGGTCCTTTCGGGTCGTGTTACTGCTTGCTCCGGAGTGGGCGGGAACGGTCGGTTACGCTTCACTAGCAGTAATTCATATGCGTTCCATTTTGAGACCAAAACGCAAAATACCACAGAGCCGGATTAAGGCACACATGAAAAGATAATTACAACACATTAGTCGCTTACCCTTTAAATGGAAATTAGCAGTACTTACGGGGGGATTGGGGATCCCCCGTGCCGTCTCACGTTGATTCTGGATGATTGGAGTCTTCGGGTGTGAAGACCTTCAGTGCACTACCACGATCATGATGACCTGAAACAGATGATGCTTGCCGCATCGGGCGCCCTTTAGCCGAATTGCTAACAGGACCAGGTACACACTTGGGCACCGTCATGTATTCACCTCCCCCGAGACCGCCCCTCGGCGGGATTGACATACAGGAAACTAGAGGGGAATAAGCACCCCAAGACTGCCCAGTGATCAGCTGGGGCCACTGGGTGACACACTTGGGCCACCCAGGTCGAAGGAAAACGTCAAGATCCGCCCATCTTTCCGTCTCCTAAGAATACAGTATACTGTGCGGTTAATTTTACAGAGCTCAATTCACATATCATCAACAACAACAGCAATTCCACAAATTGCCAACAAATCAACACAACAACAACAGGCAATTCCTCAATTGCCAACACATCAATATAATACAGCAATTCCAACCAATTGCTAACATCAACATAAAGCCAATATCACACATTGGCCAATAATCACAATTCAAGCAACAACTCACGTTGCCGAATAATAACAAGAACACATATAACAAACACAGTAAATATTAGCGTTACGCATCTGCATTTTCGGTCCCAAAGCGCGCAGTAACTATACCGTCGACCGACCGTCCGCTAAACATACCAGAACACTACTGGCCCTTCCGGCATAATCTTACCACCCCTTGAATACTTGTTGGATGTTTTGTTTCTCACAACGTAGGGTGTGACAAAAACCATAAAGACCAGATTTAGGGTCAGAAGGTGACTTATTTATAGCAACACATTCTTTCGTATTCCCTAAATATATTTTAGGTTCCCACAAAGACTGTAAAACTGAACTTATTTAAGACATTTCCTATTATCATTTACTATTAATTAATCACTAAAGATGCTAAATTCGCATACAGAAAATAAATATCCCACATTCGGCCATCCTGAAGACTTCTCGTCCCCGAGAATGGTAGGCTATGTTTCTAGACAAGTGTCTTATGGACGGGATCCTATTGGAGTGCCATCTCCATCGCGTTTCTTTGCTGAGTTATCCGAAATTCCAAGAATTGGAATCCAACTCTTATGGCGATCTATAACCACAACGTTAGGAAATGCCTGATCTACAACCATGGGTCTCACGTACTTGGGAACACGCTTTTTAATATGGCTATCAGTAGTTATGGTCAGTATTATAACAATCCACTAGATGTTCTATGAATCACCCTGTCAACGATGTAGTAATCGTAAATTGTACCTTGGGGACCGCTTTGTCCCAATTGACATTACATCTATTACCGTGAGATCTAGCTACCGCATACATGCTGAATTCTTATTTTGCGGCACATGTTAGAGAACTCTCATGACGCATGCACATGGAATCACGATCTGATCGTCTTGTTGTTCTAGTGACATAGAACTGAGTGGCGAGAAACCGAACAGCATATGTAGATTTTGTTGATCGTACCGTTGATCAGAGCCTACTTGGTGAATGTATTTACCATCACTAGCGCATAACGCAAACTACTTTTAGTTTTGGTAAATGGACCCAAATAGTTATATGTAGAGTATAAAAAGGAATAGACTGTTTGAGAATAGGATGAAGATCTCGAGGATACTTACCGGAAGGATTGTTGGTGTGCAAACAAAGAGGACAACACGCAATGTATGCTTCCTACCAAATACTAATAATTTTCAAGTTAATTTCTTTAATGCTCATTTCTAACGAAGTCACCCACATCATCATGGGCACTTCTTACCACGCATTGACACATTGCTCGTCACGTGAATTATGTCTGGAATTGTAATGCGATACACATGATATTGCAGAAAGATCGGCAGATCTTTCTGTCGTATTCGGTATTTGGAGATCGAGAAAGAACCTCCTGAATGTCTCGCATTTTTGTCAGGTGTTGACTGTACTGATAATATCCAATCTACATAATTCATTGTATATCCGCCCTGTACTCTATACTGAAATCATATTACTAGAGCAGGAGTCACCACCTAATAATTCTTTTTGTAGGAGCTTAGCATTACAATCGGTAGCCACTTGGAACTTACACGAGATATACACGAAACATTTCTAAGGGTCTCTACTACAACTAAAATTTCTAGTTCAAAGCAATTGTACTTATTTTTACTATCTGTTTGATGGTTATTGCCATCTCTGCATAAGAATGCAGACCTACTAACTACCAGCCAAACCTACTCGCCGCTGTGTAGATCCCAGTGTCAACGAGGGGATTATATATAGCTGTACTGGACAGGGTCTATAATCCATTGCAAACTTGCTAATTAATTAGAGCATAACCTGAACGAAGTATTTGAGAAAATTCGTTCACCCTAACTATTGACGCACCTAACGATTTCCCTTTGAAGCTCAGAAATATTTTACTAACTTCGCCCACCAAATAACTAAACTTAACCAATTTCTCTTCGCCCAGTTTACCAGTGCTCGCAGGCACTTCCATATCCACGTAGATCATGCTTTGTTGAAGGCATGAATATTACTTCAAGTAAAGTGGTAAACATTTACCCTATAATCCTTGCTGCGCCGTTGCTAACCTATTGAGATTATATCGCACAGTGACAGATGGGATTAATATATCGCTGAGATACACGCCTGCTGTATCTTCACAAGATGCCATGACAGGGTTCTAATCGAATGGACACGCAAAGTGCATTGAAGATGCCAAACGGGATTTTCTTCAATTTATAATGTGGCACAAATACTGTATACTGTGTTTCACACGAAACCCCTTCTACGGAAACCTAATGATAATCCGATGCTGAGATCTGATGATATGCAACCTGTGTTTCTGAGCATTCTATCATCCGCATCTATCTTTCTAGCCATGTATAGCCTGTCTTCACCATGTGTCTTGTTTTCTTTTTATTTACTAATGAAATATAAGATGCAAATGAAATTTGGAATACAGTTTATGGATAGAAACAGTTCATCGTTAGTTGACCTCATGTCGATCTCTACACTGACAACAAATCCTACTTTGCGCGAGTCTAACGCAAAGCAACCTCTATACCAACGTCTTACAAGGTCTCCTATCCTTGAGTTTACTGTTTCAAGTCGTACTGTGTGAAACTCTATAATCGTGAAATGAAATAGAAGCAAGATAACTAACATCAGTCTCACAAGGCCCATCGAGAACCCTACACCAAAAAACTGCCCTAACACTACGCATCACTATCAAATGCAAATTATGGATGAGAATGATACAACTGCACCGAAGCAACCGCCAGGTAGAAAAGTCCCAACAACTCCCACGAAATTCCCATCAATTATTTCCTTCTACCTATGTGTACCTAACTAACAATAAGTAAGCTATATTTCAGTAGCCTAATGTTCTCTTTTTCTTGGCAAAAGCTTACACTATAAAAAAACAAAGGATCTCTTGATCCTGAGGTACCGACACGAGTTGAGCATATATCATTACCCTGGCACTACCTACACGTAGTTACTATCGATCTTCCATATTGTTAATACTTACTCGATTTCAAAACTAATTGAACGGGGAGAATCATTTCCGATAATCTCACCTATTTGAAATTTCTAAAGATTTTGCTGGTTATTAAACCACAACTAATTATAATCTGCCTTATCTTAGAAAGATACATTGCACATCGATGATCGAAGATCAATTGTATGCAGGGAACTGGTTAGTTGAATGGATCCAGAATGTTCATTACAAAAGGTCGTGTAGTAAGTGATAATTACAGTAAGATTGGAAAGAAACAAAACAGGAATGACCCAAATGTAATAACACGATAATGAATAGGCGTTAAACTAAATAATAAAATTAACAGAGCACATAATGGATCATGATTGTTGCATCGCATAAGTCAATAAACCATTGAATGATCAATAGTTCACATAAACACCCTTGTATCTTTTTTTTTTTGTTAACTATTTTACTAACTGTGTATTTCGTCTAAACTACACAATGATGCTGTACATAACTCAAACGGAAGTAAAAGTAAAAACTTGAATTGGATACTCATTGCAGTACGTGCTCACATAATTTGAATGTACGTAAAATCAAAATTGCAAATATCAACGAAAATAACTCAAATGTACGTATAATTATAAACGCTAACTGGATTAATGGAAACATGTGCGTAATTAAAGGTAGGTAAAAACAAAACTCCGAATAGATCACTTAAAATACATACGCAACCCAAATCTAGGTAAAATTATAAACTCTAATGTAATAATTCTACCTAAATTAAAGGTATATAAAAGTAAAACTCCGAATAGTTAAATTAAAATACGTCGGTATCCCAAACATGCCTGAAATTAAAAACGCGCAGCATATTTAACGATACGTACATACATAACTCAAACGTAAGAAACATTAAAACTCCAATCTAATAATTGAAACATATACGCATTTCAAATGTACGCATGAGTAAAAACTATAATCATATCAAGATTCGTTTTAAGGGTTTGCCCTCTTTACGGCATAAAGTCACACTTGGTAGTCAATGTGGTTTGTAACGATACGATATCATTTAAAACCCTCATAATCAATTATAATGCAATATAGAAATTCACGCAGAAACATTAATTTACAACGTGTGTATTAAAGGAGCAAGCAGTTGACCTAGCAATCCCACTCCTGACATTTGTAGGCCGGGGTCGTAATTCAATAATGATTTAAATTGATTAAACATGCTTTTGGTACATTTATTTTAAAGAATTCTAGTTCTCACAAATTAAAGTTAATCCCCAGTTCTGAATGTTACATTTGACAGGTCCTTTCGGGTCGTGTTACTGCTTGCTCCGGAGTGGGCGGGAACGGTCGGTTACGCTTCACTAGCAGTAATTCATATGCGTTCCATTTTGAGACCAAAACGCAAAATACCACAGAGCCGGATTAAGGCACACATGAAAAGATAATTACAACACATTAGTCGCTTACCCTTTAAATGGAAATTAGCAGTACTTACGGGGGGATTGGGGATCCCCCGTGCCGTCTCACGTTGATTCTGGATGATTGGAGTCTTCGGGTGTGAAGACCTTCAGTGCACTACCACGATCATGATGACCTGAAACAGATGATGCTTGCCGCATCGGGCGCCCTTTAGCCGAATTGCTAACAGGACCAGGTACACACTTGGGCACCGTCATGTATTCACCTCCCCCGAGACCGCCCCTCGGCGGGATTGACATACAGGAAACTAGAGGGGAATAAGCACCCCAAGACTGCCCAGTGATCAGCTGGGGCCACTGGGTGACACACTTGGGCCACCCAGGTCGAAGGAAAACGTCAAGATCCGCCCATCTTTCCGTCTCCTAAGAATACAGTATACTGTGCGGTTAATTTTACAGAGCTCAATTCACATATCATCAACAACAACAGCAATTCCACAAATTGCCAACAAATCAACACAACAACAACAGGCAATTCCTCAATTGCCAACACATCAATATAATACAGCAATTCCAACCAATTGCTAACATCAACATAAAGCCAATATCACACATTGGCCAATAATCACAATTCAAGCAACAACTCACGTTGCCGAATAATAACAAGAACACATATAACAAACACAGTAAATATTAGCGTTACGCATCTGCATTTTCGGTCCCAAAGCGCGCAGTAACTATACCGTCGACCGACCGTCCGCTAAACATACCAGAACACTACTGGCCCTTCCGGCATAATCTTACCACCCCTTGAATACTTGTTGGATGTTTTGTTTCTCACAACGTAGGGTGTGACAAAAACCATAAAGACCAGATTTAGGGTCAGAAGGTGACTTATTTATAGCAACACATTCTTTCGTATTCCCTAAATATATTTTAGGTTCCCACAAAGACTGTAAAACTGAACTTATTTAAGACATTTCCTATTATCATTTACTATTAATTAATCACTAAAGATGCTAAATTCGCATACAGAAAATAAATATCCCACAATAAGCATTTAATATGTTATTAAAATTTCTTACATTAAGGGCGTTACTGAATTCATTGTTGGGGCACATAGTCACTTCATATAAAACATAATTGATTTAGACTACAATTTCGACTTGCAAATGCAAAAAAACTGTTCGTAAAGTGTTAAAGAAGAATATATAGACGGATGTAAAGCTGTAAAAATCTGCGCATTGTAACAGGTAATACTACCTATATCACATTTCAACATTTACAAAAAGAATCGTTCTTTGATGATTATAAGTGTTAATGTGGAAAAGTTGAAATGTCATATACAAGAGATTTTAAGTAGCTATGTATTTTAAAAGTAAGTTTTAATGTATGGTTATGTAGAAAATAAAATAAGAATTACAAAATTTGATTTGAAAAATCATATGAATGAACATGTGCAACGTTATTTTTGAGCGTTTTACCGATGCGTAGCGTTTGAATGTTATTATTTTTATTATTACGGCCAATAACATAGAAGAAGAAATAAAATATACAACTACTACTATGTAGTTCTAGCAAAATTTCAGGAAACAACTTTCAACGAGATATTCAACTTTTAAAATAGACCTAAACCAAAAATATTTGGAATCATAAACAACGGTAATATAGTATGGGTAGCAGGTACCTAAGACGTCCGAACACTTTTTGTAGTTGTACTGACCAGTGATTCCTAACAGTAAGCATCTGGACAACTAGATACCCATTCTTTAGTTCTTCAACATGAATTTGCGGAAGGAAATCTTTTTAATTTAAGAACTAAGAACATAAAATAGTACAGCTAGTTCAAGTTCAATACCTGTACCTCCCCGAACATTTTATGAAAATGATATATTTCGCGCCTAAAAGTAGATTCTCACTATACGGCAAGCTACCAACAGCCACCGGACCGACAAAACATGATACTCATTCACACTATACTGCTAGCCGGCGGCAGGTGACCAACAGGCAACGGACCGACAGTTTATTCCAAAACTAATAACTATGCGTTTGTTGCATCCATTATCTTAATAACTATTTTTATTATGTATAGTTTTGTCATTAAAAAGGTAATTTTGATAAAATACCATTCTGTTCCTTTTATAAAGTTAATTTAAAAAGGGATTAACAAGAATTCAAACGCTTAATAACTATCCTGCGTTAATTAACAGCGTTTCGTAAGCCAAAGATCCACAGATTATTTAGATTGTTTTTATCGTTCATTGTAGAATGTAAAGGTTTATTATGCTGTTTTCTTTTAAAATGTGTATGCAGTTTAAGAAATGTGAAATATTCCTCAACAAAGTAATCAAAGTTTATTAATACGCCTCACATAGGAAGAAAAAGGAATTCAGTAATAATCAGTAATCATATTAATTATTATTATCAATAATAATAGTATTTTTAAAAATAAGGGTAATTTAACATTAAAACTGTGGGTAATCAATATAGGTAATCAAATTCCATATAATTCAAAGTCCCCAGTCGACCAACTTTTTATGAAATTCGTATGAGAGGACTCGTAATAAATCAATTTAAAACTAAATATGAATTGTTCCCAATCTATTATACCTTCATGGTTTTATAGAGGGGTAAATTGAGTTTAATAGTCTTTCCTAACGAAATGCTTTATAATTAATCTTTTTACTTTAACTTAGTGTTAAAATTATTCTGATCAGCCTGACCTCCTCGTATTATAACGTCGGACAGTAGCCAGCCGTCGAAACGGGCGGCCAGAGAATAAACCGAAAAGCAAATCAAGCAAAATGCGTAGTAATGCGATGTTGCCGGTAAAACATGTGCTATGGGTGCCAGTAGAACAATAATTATGATGGGTGCCAGTACCGCGAGGCGGCATATACTCCTGTATATACAGAAATCGACTGCAGCGCCACCCGTGGTGATACGCTGAACTTTTTTGTATATCACTCGGTATATAACGTCCTTAAGGCACCCACACAAAAATTCGTTTCTAGGCGTTTCACAACTTGTACATGCCGAAACCGTAGAAAAAAGTATAAAACACTATAGCACCCAAAACGGGTGCCGCATTGAAAAATCCGGGTGCCACTTTGTATATTTCATATGTCGTTTGGGTGCGTATAAGTCATTTTATAAGTCTATATATATATATATATATATATATATATATATATATATATATATATATATATATATATATATATATATATATATATATATATATATATATATATATATATATATATATATATATATATATATATATATATATATATATATATATATATATATATATATATATATATATATATATATATATATATATATATATATATATATATATATATATATATATATATATATATATATATATATATATATATATATATATATATATATATATATATATATATATATATATATATATATATATATATTATATATATATATATATATATATATATATATATATATATATATATATATATATATATATATATATATATATATATATATATATATATATATATATATATATATATATATATATATATATATATATATATATATATATATATATATATATATATATATATATATATATATATATATATATATATATATATATATATATATATATATATATATATATATATATATATATATATATATATATATATATATATATATATATATATATATATATATATATATATATATGTATGGCGATCGACGAGTTCCGGGACACCAAAAAATTCTTATGTACACCAGGTTTATTAAACCATATATAATGTAAGCTTTTCGGAACTCTTTAAATTTTTTAAAAATACAAAGCCGTTTTCATTTTAGGGATATATCGATGAGTTCCGGGACTCTTCTTATTTTTGTATTTGAACTCCATTACAAAGGTATAACATTTATATACACCTAGTTTAAATACATATTTAAACAATTCTTTTTAAAAATCTTGAATTTACAAACAATACCAAGCCCTTTTGGTTTTAGTTATATATCGATGAGTTCCAGGACTTTTCTTATTTTTACATTTCAAATTCATTACATAGGTATTCACACCTATATATAATTATGTAGTTAATATGTCATATGTAAACAATGCTTTCTAAAAAAACCTTGAATTTTCTAATAATACCAAGCCGTTTTGGTTTTTGTTATATATCGATGAGTTCCAGGACTTTTCTTATTTTTACATTTGAACTTCATTACATAGGCGTTAACAGCTATATACATTTAGTTTATATGCCATATGTAAACGATGATTTCTAAAAAAACCTTGAATTTTCTAATAATACCAATGCCGTTTTGGTTTTTGTTATGTATCGATGAGTTCCAGGACTTTTCTTATTTTTACATTTCAATTTCATTACATAGGTATTCACACCTATATATTATAATTATGTAGTTTATATGTCATATGTAAACAATGCTTTCTAAAAAAACCTTAAACTTTCTAATAATACCAAGCCGTTTTGGTTTTTGTTATATATCGATGAGTTCCAGGACATTTCTTATTTTTACATTTCAAATTCATTACATAGGTATTCACACCTATATATAATTATGTAGTTTATATGTAAACAATGCTTTCTAAAAAAACCTTGAATTTTCTAATAATACCAAGCCGTTTTGGTTTTTGTTATATATCGATGAGTTCCAGGACTTTTCTTATTTTTACATTTGAACTTCATTACATAGGCGTTAACAGCTATATACATTTAGTTTATATGCCATATGTAAACGATGCTTTCTAAAAATTCTTGAATTTTTGAATTGTATCAAGCCGTTTTGGTTTTTGTTATATATCCATGAGTTCCAGGACTTTTCTTATTTTTACATTTTAATTTCAATACGTAGGTATTAACACCTATATACACTTAGCTTACATGCCATATGTAAACAATGATCTCTAAAAATTCTTGCATTTTCTAATACCAAGCCGTTTTGATTTTAGTTGTACAGTGTATTTTTTGTAAGCGATAATACAGAACATCCAATGGAGTTTTATCATTCTCCTCCTAAGTTTATATCGTTGCAAATGTAAGTAGAAATTTCGGTATTAAAGAAAAAAAATTCATTTATTGCCAAAAACACATGTAACAATCAGAAAAGTTTTTTAAAAAGCTTGTCAATTGATTATAAGCTTAATAGATTGTTGTAAAGCTTGTAATTAAAAGGAATTAGTGGAGTGGTTAACATTTCAGACTGGTAATCAGAAATTGCGGGTTCGGAGTTCACCCTTTTTTTAATTGTATTACTTACTAATTGTTGTGTATTATTTTTAGAACTTGAATTTAAATCATTTTTATTACAATTATTATTGGTCTTATTCCATTTTTTAATCTGCTTTTTTCATAGTTAAGTTTGTACAAATAATAACGGTAAGGTTTTACCGTTAGATTTTGTGTAGCAAAAATATCCAATAATAAAAAAATAATAACAATTGTAATAATAATTAAAAGAGTTCGAAGTAAATAAACAACATTAAGTAATCAAGTAAGGATCATCGATGCACAAGCTCTAATTTGTATTGAAATTACGACATTAATTAACTTGCTTATTGGTACTTTTCCACCCCTTATATGTATTATACAATTTGTAAGACAGGAATGATTGAACCAATGATTTTGACCAATAAGGCTTATCCAGAGGCGCATTGATGATATCCTTATACGAAGCTAATTAAAGCACAACTTGAAGTTTCGATCTTTAAAAGAATTGCTAAAAAATTGCTATGGCAACCGAAAAAATTGCCAAAAAAATGCTATCGCAACCAGGCTATATGGAAATGGTTTTGCGTGAGGCTCATCGTGATTTTAAACAAACATATGGTGAACACGTGTCAAATTTATATTGCAAAGTCGCAAAACCCAAAACTTAAAAGTTTCTTTAGTCAAATATTCTCGTATGGTATTTTTTTAGTGCTTGTACTACTATAAAACTTTAAGTATATGTTAGAAATTAATTAATATAAACCATGAAAGGTTACCGAAAAGAGCATTCGTTCTATAAAGTAACAAAACTTTAAAAGTTCAGGTAAAATATATGTATGTACATGTAGGTACGTAATTATTTTACAATAAAGATATTCCGGAGTACTGTAAATAAAATGATTAAGGTTCGAATTATGCCCTTGGTTACGGATTGACTTTGATTGTAGCTGGGAAGACTAACGAAGAATTATCCAACAGGAGTGATTCTTGTGCACAGCAATCATTGCAAGAATGCTTGCTTTAAAAACTTTAATTGCCAAAGAATTTTACAATAGGTATATCTCCCGTAAACTGTTATAAATGCAAAATGCCTGCGTAGCATCCATCTTATTGTAAATTTGGTCTGGTATACAACAGAAACAATAGCAACTCAATTAAAAAAGGCGTAACCAAGGGCATCATTCGATTCCTAATTCTTTTCTTTACAGTACTGGAATATCTTCACTGTAAAATAATTATTTAGGGTAGATAATATTAAGGTTTGAAAAAATGCACGTAAAACTGTATTGTGCGTGAACCAATTATACATAATGCATAAATAAATTATATTAATTGTTATTTATTTAATTAAAATGCTACAAAATGCGTCTAAACGAATTGTTTGTAATAAGTACAGCAAAAATGTTAAAAATCTTCCATTTATCTATATAATAAACCCTCCTTTACCTGGAAACCTTTTTCTTACTCTTATACTTTTACAATACGAGGGATGCTCTGTTAATAGTTAGTAGCAGGCCATGGAAGCTCAATTGGCTAGAAACAATTGCAACAATTAAATGTCGCAGTAGTTGACATTCGTTACCCACAATTGTCAAACGTTCCAATTTCCTTGTGAAACGTAGTTAATTTTGTAAGATAAGTAGTGCATTTTTAATTCAGTTAAGATGAGCATTCCGCGAACTGCCTTTAGAGCTATGACTTTCTACGACTATAAAAGACAGTTAGGATACCAGCAAAGCCATGAAAATTTGATAGCAGCTTTTGGCGATGCTGCCCCTTCATTATCCGCTGTTAGTCATTGGTTCCGCGAATTTCGACGAGGGCGAGAGCTGCTACAAGACGAAGCAAGGCCTGGAAGACCTGCGAAAGCTGCCTGTTCAGAAAATGTTGATCGAGTGGCAAGCTTGATTCAATTCAATCGAAATATTACTTATAGGGAGATTCAGGAGGAAGTGAAGATTGGATCCTCGGCGGTGAATACCATTTTGCATAAACATCTTGGGTAAGAAAGCTAGCAAGCCGTTGGATACCGCATTTGCTCTCAGAAAGTCAAAAACAGGCTGGAGTAGACTGGTGTAAATTTATGTTGCAAAAATTTGACGGAGTAGATTCCAAGCAAGTGGCATACATTGTAACTGGTGAAGAATCTTGGGTATACAGTTACGACCCTGAAACTAAACAGCAGTCTAGTGTTTGGGTATTCGAAGATGAAGACTTGCCCACAAAAATAATTCGTAGCAGAAGCGTCAATAAGAAAATGATTGCTGTTTTTTTCCGCTGAAGTGGTCCTGTTGCTGTTATTCCACTTGAAGATCGCAGAACTGTTAATTCTGAATGGTACGGTTTGCGTAACATCTTAGTCCATCATGACAACGCATCCTCCCACACTGCTGCCAGAATATTGGATTTTTTGACGGATACTGGAGTTCAATGGGTAACTCATCCTCCGTATAGCCCAGATCTGGCGCCGTGCGACTTTTTTTTGTTTCCAACTGTTAAAAAAATGATGCTAAGTAAAAGATTTTCCAGCGCAGATGCAGCCGTTACAGAATTTCAAAGAATTTTTGAGGACCTTTCAGAAAATGAATTTTCCGAATGTTTTAAAAAGTGGTGTCAAAGAATGCACAAGTGTATTAGTCTGAATGGAGATTATTTTGAAAAACAATAAAGATTTTTTGTTAAAAGATGCAACGGTCTTTTTATAACTAACAATTTTCAGCGCAACCCTCGTAAGATCATAAAACTTGCCGGAGGCTGTAAATTATTTTAGTATCAACCTAAAGTTTGTTTGCAAGCCAGTATTTCTCATTTCTCATAGTTGCTATGTTTTAATTTTTGATTTTATATAGTCAAAAACAGAGGGCAATACTTGTCGACCACTTCTTTTGCTGTTCTTTACTATAGGAAGAGGTTTTATTCATATATTTACAAATATACAATACCAATACAATTGCAATCTGGACAGTGAAAAAAACTAGGAAGCCTCTAATGTTGATTTAATTGTAATGTTGTATTAACGTACATTTCCAGAACATTTTATATATGGTATCAACAGTTATTCAACTGTTACACATTCCATTAAATGTGTTTTTATTCATATACAATACACTTGAAGCTAGATAGCGAAATGAACTTATGAAGTTTCACCTTCTAATTTTGGTTTAGTTGTGTAACATATTGGATCTTTGTTAAAATATGTATACAACTAGTTTTTATCATCATTTATGCATTGTACTTTTTAGTAATTAATAAAAATTCCAATAATACAGCAGTTTTCAATTTAAGTATGGAGGTTGTTTAGTCCCATGACCTTTCTTACTTTTTATTTCAATTCTATTACATAACACCTATTAGTAGAGTCAATTTTTGCATTAAGTTCTTATTTTTTACTATCTAAAGATAGAGACTGGAAATTTTTTGTAATGCCTTCAGTACTGGATCAATATAAAATGTTATATGTTTAAAATGGGGGCCCGCCTCCTCGGGGGGTTGAAACCCCCATTTTGTACCCCTAATTTAATAACGCAACCAAATTGAGCGAAATTTATGTTGGGAGGGTTCTTGGGGTCACTGATTATGAATCCAATAAGAAAAGTGAAAAATTCAAAATGGCGAATCCAAAATAGTGGTCCTAAAATAACGGTCTTTGAGATTGAGAATGCGATTTCTATTGATTTTAGAGAAAAGTTCAAAAAGTCAAAAAGTGCTTAAAATGTGATTTTGCAAAGGAATACACTATCTTGGTTACCTTATTATGAACCCCTTTGCTCTGCCCTAGTAGTAGAGTCAATTTTTGTATTAAGCTCTTATTTTTTACTATCTAAAGATAGAGACTTGAAATCTTTTGTAATGCCTTCAGTACTGGACCAATATAAAATGTAATATGTTTAAGATGGGGGCACGCCCCCTCGGGGGGTTGAAACCCCCATTTTACACTCCCAATGTAATAACTCGGGAAGTTTTCCATCAACTTGAGCGAAATTCATGTTGGGCGGGTTTTTGGGGTTCCTGATTATGAATGTAATGAGAGAATTAAGAAATACAAAATGGCGGTCTTTGAGATTGGAAATGCGATTTACGCCGTTTCTATTGATTTTAGAGAAAGATTCAGAAAGTAAAAAAGTGTCTAGAATGTGATCTTGCATAGAAATACACTATTTTGATTACCTTATTATGTAACCCCCTTCACTCTCCCCTCGTGGGCTTCTCAGTAGGGGAGAGTGAAGGGGTTACATAATAAGGTAATCCGAATTATGTATTCCTATGCAGAATAACATTCTAAATACTTTCTGCCTTTTTGCATCTTTCTCTAAAATCAATAGAAACGGCGTAAATCACATTTTTATTCTCAAAGATCGCCATCTTGGGTCAGCCATTTTGTATTTCTCAATTTTCTCATTGAATTCATAATCAGAAACCCCTAAAACCTTCCCAACATGAATTTTGCTCAAGTTGATGGAAAACTTCCCGTGTTGGGGAGTGTGGAGTAAATTGGGAGTGTACAATAGGGATTTCAACCCCCGAGGTGCGTGCCTCCATTTTAAACATATTACATTTTATATTAGTCCACTACTAAAGGCATTAGAAAAGATTTCAAGTCTCTATCTTTAGATAGTAAAAAATAAGAACTTAGGCATGCTTTTTGCAAAAATTGACTCTACTATATATATACACCTAGTTTATATATCATATGTAAACAATCTAATAAATCTTAAATTTTCTAATAATATCAAGCCGTTTTGGTTTTAGTTATACGCTGTGTTTTTTGTAAGCGATAATACAGGAAATCCAATGGAGTTTTATCACTCTCCTTCTAAATTTGTACACTTGCAAATGTAAATAAAAATTTCGGTATTAACCGAAAGAAGAATTTATTTTACATCCAAACATGAAGAAAAAATCAGAAACTGTTTAGAAAAATACTTAAAAAGCATGTTGGTTTTAATGGCTTCCGTAATAAATATGATAAAATAATCATAAAAAGAAATTAGTGTAACGGTTAACGTATCAGACTCGTAATCTTTCTTTGTATTACTTACTAATTGTTATTTATTATATTTACAACTGAATTTTAATCATTATTATTACAATTTTCATTTTTTAGTTTCATATCCTTTTTCATCGTCTTTTCTTATAGTTGAAATTGTACAAAAACTAACGGTAAACTCTTATATCAAAAATATCTAATAATAAGAAAAACTAACAACAATTGTGATAATAACTAAAATCAAGTTCGTAAGATAATAAACAACAATTAAGTAATTCAATTAAAAAAAATTGCATACGAGAGTGGGCTTCGAACGCGCGATTTTTGATTGAGCGTTTGATACCCTGACCGTTATACCAATTCGGTACACAACTTCAAAGCCTTTTAATTTATCTTATTATAGAAAAAATATTAGAAAATATGTATTATCTATTTTTGAAATATTTCTTGCGAATCGGGATAAAACAATATCCATGTTAATTAACTGGATTAACACATTCCATTAAATGCGTTTTATTCATAAATAATTGCTATTTCAACAGTAAAAACATGATTATCAAGGTTCATCTAGTTTTGTTTTAGTTGTATAACGTAGACTCTAGGACATTTTAAATATGGCATCAATAATTATTTAACTATTTCACATTTCATTAAGTGTTTATTCATGTATAATACACTTACAATCTCGACAGTGAAACAAAAAATTATGAATAACCTTCTAATTTTCGTTTTGCTATTAAACGTATAGATTTCCAGGACATTTTATATACTTATGCTAACAGAAGTTATTCAATTGTTACACATTACATTAAATGTGTTTTTATTCATATACAATTGCAATCTGGACCGTGAAAAAAGATTAGGAAGACTTTAATGTTGGTTTAGTTGTATAACGTAATTATTGCTTATTTTACAGGGTATATACTATGAAAGCATCAAATTTACCATTTTCAAAATTATCAAAAAAATTTTTATGAAACATTACCTAATTATTAATGGGATGAATAATTCATTGATAATTCAATAATAATCATAATCTGTATTAAGTAAATATACGCACTTTTTATTAGAATTTTCGAAGTTAAGTAGATACCGAAAAAATAGAGAAAAAGTTCTATATCTTTTTTTTTTTTGGTAATACACAACATCAAGTTATTCCTTATTAAAAGTATTAAAACCACATTTAATGGAATGTATAACAGTTGAATAACTTTTGGTACCATATATAAAATGTTCTGAAAATTTACTTATTATTACTAATTATGTTAAACACATAATCTTGTTGCTTAATCTCTGATAAAACTAAATATTTATCACTTTATTATCAAAATCATTTATAAAAACTTGCTGTCCTGGAACTCATCATTTGACATAAACAACTTCCAAGACCGTCTCGGAACTCATCAAATTACATAAAAAACTTCCGAGACCGTCCCGGAACTCAACAAAAGTCCTGGAACTTGTCGATACACATAAAAAAAAGTCTCGGAACTTAACAATCGACATACATATATATATATATATATATATATATATATATATATATATATATATATATATATATATATATATATATATATTATATATATTATATATATATATATATATATATATATATATATATATTTCTCTCTCTCTCTCTCTCTCTCTCTCTCTCTCTTGTAGGAGGTAATAAAACACAAGTAATAACTTCTATGAGATATTTATTCGACTTGTTGATTATTCTCGTTGCCTAGTACCATTCCGTATCTACGCAATGAATGCAAGTTGTGAGCCATTCACAACATTACCCCACCCGGTCTGAAACGAGGGTAATACATGAAAAGGAAAAAATACGGAATGGTATTTTGGAGAAAAAATGGAGTATTTTAAAGGAACTTGAATAAAGTTGTAAAATGCTCCAGCTACAAAAACTCCACTAGGTAGTATACAATAAAAAACTTAAGTTAACTAACAATACGGAACTTGCGACGGCAACTCTTGGAACCTGTAAACGGAAAGAAAAAACAGAAAAGTGTTCAAATTTTCAAAGTCAACAGATAAAAGGTTTTCAAAAGATGCCTTCGCGTAGCATTTGAAATCAGTTCATTGTTGGCTTAACATTATAAAGTAACTAATCTAAAAAATATGCAGGCTTTAGCCTATCTAAAGAGATAGGGCCAGTGTGATTTTCTAAAATGGCGTATTTAACTGTCCGTTCTAACACTTTATAGGGGCCTAAGTAACTGTCTTTCATGCCCAGAGTGTGCGTGTCATTACGAACGTACACGTGTGTGCAGTTGGTCAAGTCGCTGGGGACGAAGGACTGACCGGAATACGTTTTTGTAAAAAAATGCTTCTGCTTCCTCATACGACATTTGAGATTGGCTAGAAATTAGGGAGGTTCATGTCGTTAGCCAGCTGTTCTTCTTTTGCGTTTAGTGCCAGTCTTAACTGGGGGGGTTGTGGAACCTCGACTGCGAGTTCGGACGGGCTGGACATCTGCTGTGCAAATGACCCGCTGAGAAGAGCAGTCAGTGAGACGATTCACTGTTGGAGCTGGAAATTGACAACCTTGGCTGCGGATTCGGGCGAGCTTGACATCTGTCTTGCAAATGACTCGTCGAGAAAAGCAGTCAATGGTTAGGTTGTGCTGCTGTAAAAAATCCAGGCCTAGAATGGCTGTAGATATGTCAGCGACATAAAATTTCCAGGGGCATGGCTGTAAGCCAGGAATTGGGAAATGTAACCTCAAAGTTATAATGCCTGTCACAGGAATTGACGTGTTGTTCACGGCCATAAATGAAAGGTTGGCAGGCGTGATGGTTGGGTTACAGGAAACTGCAACGTGGGTGAGTAAAATGGAATAATCCGCACCAGTGTCAACCACAAAATTAATTTTGTAGGTTAGGTCCTGTAAAAAGATTGAAGAATAAGTGATTGATAAAGAAGAAGTTGGAGGGATTGAATTAACCCTGCATGGCCCTCCCTGGAGGCCAGGAGAGTGCGAAGTTAGTTTTTTTGTTTGGTATGAACAATTTCCCGTACAATTACGTGCATTATTTTGAAAGCGTCTGTGAAAATAGCACGGTTGCAATTGTGAATTGGCATTGCCCGAAGGCATGAAACGGCGTTTATTGAAATGCTGAGGATTCTGGGGGTTCAGAGAGATGGTGGGAGTTACAGGGGATTGTCGTTTGTTCATGGTAGAAAGCTCATTGGAAATGGTAGTAAGATTAGTCGTCAAATTGTCTAGCTTAGCTTCTAATGCAGGAGTAGTTAAAAGTTGTGGTGCCTGTTGCATAGAATAAATTAAATCTAATTTTTCTACAAAGGATATTAATGGTAAGTCATTGAAATTTAAGGATTGAATTTTAAGTTCTGATGGTAGTTTAGCTATTAAAAAATCTTTGGTTAATTCCCCAGTTAAATCTAAATCAATTGCCAATTTTTGGATGTTAAAAAGTAGTTCTTTGACTCTACCAGAGAATTGAAGAGTCTCCAAAAGGTTATTAATTCGAGATTCTCGTGGTCCCAGGACAGACTTTATCACTGCCCGTTTCAAGGTAGTGTATGGTCGTTGTCTAGGGGAGTTAATGGTCAGGTTGCGATGAGCTCCTAAAACGTCGAAAGGTAAGTTTAGTGTTAATAAGTTATATTTGGCGAGCTCATCATTGATCAGCATACGAGTAAAGTATCTTTCCACTAAAATAAAATACAGGTCGATATCGTTACTCGTAAAAATTGGAAATGGAACTTTGGCAGTTGCCATTTGAAATATTAAATAAGTAAGTAAAATAAATTGAAACTTATCGGATGAGAAGGAGCACTAGTTCTGGTTCCAACGACCTCCAACCAGCCATGACAAGTCACGCAAGCGAAGCAGGCAGCAGTGTCTCACGATGACAGAAGTCGAGTAGTAGCTGATGACAGACGATGAATGGAGAACTAGCAGTTGTTCACCTGGAGAAGTCAGGGCAGCAGGCAAAGACCAGTGCTGCTAAATTCTTCAGGAACGTAGGGTCGCCAAATGTAGCGATGGTTTAACACCAATGTGGTGTTAGGGCTACTTATATATATCTCTTGTAGGAGGTAATAAAACACAAGTAATAACTTCTATGAGATATTTATTCGACTTGTTGATTATTCTCGTTGCCTAGTACCATTCCGTATCTACGCAATGAATGCAAGTTGTGAGCCATTCACAACAGTACCTTTGGTCCCCAGCCCCCACTCAATATTAAAAGTTTTTTGAGACCATAATACATAGAATATTTTCTCAGTTTGTAAAAAATTGATGTCTAATTTTAAGTTTATTAAGGAAACATAAATACAGTAAACACGATCATCAAATTATAGTGAAGCAAAAATACTTTAACTAAATCCTCTTTTCCGACATTTAAAAAGAGCAAGATTTTTAATAATAGTTTCTGTAGATATGCTATTAAGAATCTCATTCTCTATGGCCAATAAAGAAAGATCATTTCAACTGAAGGATTTCTTTTGTTTTTTTTAAATCTTTCTAAAGTTGAAAAAGATCTGTCTCCAGAACTGGTAAGGCCATACATAACAATATTCTTAATGCAAGCCAGCTCACGCTAAAGGGGAATGTATTTCAGTGCGCCTCCTGAGTGAAGTGTAATAGGTTTTTGATAATGTTCTTTGTCTAAGTTTTTGTTTTGTACTAAGTGGAAATAAAGAACACTTTTAATTTTCGACTAATTAGTTGTTACAGTATTCTTTAAGAAATTAATAATTCAGTATTGTAAATACGTTTTTGTTAAATAAACTAATTTGAACTAATATTGAAGAACAGATGTACGGAAGATGTACAGAAGAACATTTTGCTGTGCACTGCATTTAACTCCAAAACGAAAAGAAATACAGTGGCATGTAATATATACTTGTTTATTGTTTCGAGTCTGATGTTGATACTCCAATCGTGAAATAAATAAAAGATTAATAAAAGTTTCACAAGTTTATTATAAAATACCTGACAATATTGTTTTGACAGCCAAGCTGTCATCATCAAAGGTAATGTAAATATAAAGAAACAATTCCCTAAAGTAAATAGAAAAAAATAGATAACTAGATAAAAAGATAAAAATAATAAGAATTAAATATCTAACACTTCCAGTAACAGAGAATTACTGAGCTCAATCTGTTCATTCATTAAAGATACCCTGAGTTTGTGTTTGTATATTTCAAAAGCTACTAAAATGTCTAATTTGCCTTTGTTATTACCAAAATGTAGGAATTTAATATTATTTTGGGGAGTCTTTTTGGGCATAATTAGATTTTTCAGGATGTTTATTTCTGTAACAACACACGTGTTCTTTATATCTTATGTCAAAATTTCTAAGTGTTTGCCTAATATATACCGAACTACAAAAAGAACAATTTAAATAGTAAATGCCCGATTTCATGATATCGTGTGTTCTGTCTTTAGCTTTAAATAAAAATGAAAAACTGTTAGCGTTGGTTTTAAAGGTTATTTTATAAGTGTTGGTTTTTCTTAGTATACGTGAAATTTTTTCAGATATTGTGCCAAAATATTGTTTTGAAAGCGCCAGTGCTCCTACAACAGTTGTCAAATTTTCAAATGGATTGGATATAAACGCATGCCATTACTATCGATTCAAGTAAACAATTTGTGCATTTTCTTAATCATGAATAAAAACGAGTTCCGTGCAGTGATAAAGCATTTCTTTTTTAAAGGGTTAAATGCGAAACAAATAAAAACAGGGTTAGATGAAGTTCACGGTGAGTCTTCATCTTCGTATGCAACAGTTGCAAAATGGATTACTGAATTTAAACGCAGTAGAACAAGCATAGAGGATGCACCACGTTCTAGCAGACTAAAAACAGCTACTCATTAATATTTTTGATACAGTTGCTTCATTACATTATGTTAAAGCAAAAAGATACAAATCACCTTGGCTAACAGATAACATTTTAAGGTTGATGAGGCTTCGAGATAATGCATTCAATAAATATAAAAAAACCAATAACCCCCGTCACTGGGAATATTACAAGACTTTAAAAAACTTTACAAACACTGCTGTTAAAAATGAAAAAAAAGGCTATATGAATTTTTGTCTCAGTAGGCCCAAGAGTAACAGCAGATTCGTTTGGAACAAATTAAAAGAATTTGGTATTAGCAGCAAGCCTAATCAGTTAGCCATTCCCGATAATTTAAACGATCCAAATTTAATAAACAACCACTTTTTAACTCCTTCATCTCTTAATACGGACCCAGATGATGAGTTACTAAATTTTTATTCTCATAATTTAAGAGTCGAGTTACCTTACCTTTTTCATTTCAACAGTAGTTTATAAGTATTTGCTTGATATTAGGGATCGACCGATACCGATATTGATATCGGTAAATCGGCATATCGGCAGCTGCCGCCGATTATCGGTATCGTATCGTATCGGCGGCAAACTTGCCGATATATCGGAAGGTAACAATGACAAACGGGATTTTCATTGTATATACATAATGTATCAAAATACAACCAAAGAAATATAGTCTGCAATCGTTTTTTATAAGTGGCGTAAGGTATGACGGCTGTCGAACGGGGATTCACACAAAATACGCACAGAATCCATATCAACAGCTGAGGAAATATGCACAAAACAGTATTTTTATAGTTGATTAGCATTCACATTTAACGTTTAATTTTCTACATCCTCTATAAATTGATTGTAAATTGTTTATGCAAGTAAGTTTATGAAATCTGAAACCGCTGCAGCTGTCGAGTGGAACAGCAGTCCCGTGAAAGTCCCGTTTCACCAGTGGCGTGCGGTGAGAATTTAGGCTAGGGAAGCATCCACGATTTTAATTATAATACACCTAGGTGCAGGCGCGGATTAAAAGGGAAGGAATAATTCCCCCCTCCTCAATTTAAAAATAAGTACACATAGAATAGAAACAAATAATGTTTGTCTAATTATTATTTATTAAAACAATTACTTTTCCAAAAATTTCCCCCTCAAAATACTTCTCTGGATCCGCCCCTGCTAGGTACAATAAAAAAACAGTGTTACAATTATTAAGCTTAAAAGTTTTTCAAAGAAGAACTTTTACACTTTATACTTATGGAATTTGTTGACTATTATTCTTTATTTAAAAAAACTACTACTATGTATTTATACTGCAACTCGATTTTCCGGTCTTAGCAAAATACCAGTGCAGGTTTTAATCTTTGTTGTTAAATTTGAAAGTTCTGGTTTTGATCTGCCTTTCTTAATAATTTGTAATTTTTCCCCAAAACTGTATGCTGAAAATTCTTTATTAATAGTTTACAAACTGAACAAAAAAAATCGACCCGATTCGGATGTATCGAAGGTACTCGAGCCTTTCACCGAAGCAGTTGGATTTGCAGTCGTGACGATAATGCAATTTTAAATTTGCATACAGGCAAACTAAATAGAATTATTTGTCTTTAAAAAAAATCCAACTTATATAAATTGAAATAATAAAATGCGACAAAATACAGTCTCATTCGCAGATTTACATTACTTAAGTAACATTCAATTTAACAAACACTAAATCGAACAAAGAACCAAGTTATAATAAATAAACATTTGGGCATGAAAGCACACTAACAATAACGGCCAAACAATGCTAAGAGCATCGTCTACTATATGACCACGTCTGCTGAATCACGCCAAGGCTAAGAGAATAGCAGTTGTAATCAGTGCTTATATGCAGTGTATGTAACACATTTGAATAGGTATTACCTTTACGTGCAAGTTTAATGAGCCTAATTTAAAATAGTACTGTAAATAATTATACTTTTTGCTGTACGGAATTGATATTAATATTAATTGATATTAAATATTACAAATTTAAATAAACGATAACCATAATTTTATAAAAATATTTTTGTTAGCATTGGTTTTTATTTTTAATAAATTCTCAAGGGAAGCGTTGCTTTCATTGCTTCCATGGACCGCACGCCACTGCGTTTCACATGGAAGCCATCTGATGGTACGCCTGGAGTTTTGCTTTCACAAGATCAGGATGAAAATTGATATCAAAGCTGATGCATCAACCACTGTTGTCATATTTGCTACTTACATCTAGCAGTTTGCAAATTTTATTACCCTTTTCCTTCTTTTCTGATATTTGTCTGTTTGAAAAAAAGCAGGAACTAAATCATAATTCCAGAAAACCCAAACCCACCATTGTTTTCTGTTGTCACTACGTATTAAAAAATTTTTACATTAATTTTAAAGAAATATTTCAAGTGTTTGCTATTAGTAATTTATGTATTTAGTGTGTAAAGAGAGCCATTTTGGTATGAGGATGTGAGTTTCAGCAACCGAATACCAAAATGGCTCTTTACACACGAAATACATACAAAATTTTTTCTACGGTCCTAGATATCTGATAAAATTGTTACATAATTGAAACTTCTTTATTATGGGCAACCAGAAATACATTTGTGTGTATGCGTAGCATTGTAGGTTGTAACTACCTACTACCTACTTGAACAAATTGAATTTTAGTGGAACACGAGACATTTTAGGCAAATAAATATCTATTGTTAAACTAATATACATAATAATAAAATTATTTTCAACGAGAAATTGGTTTTAACATTTGTTATTAATGGTTACGTTAATAGTAAAATTAGAACACTGCTGGATATTGACCCCAGAAGCACTCAGTGTTTTTAAGTTAGGATCAACATTGTTTGTAATCGCAGTGCTCATAGAACTTTGAATGCTTTGGTTTTCTGCAGGCACTGAATGTGTATTAACTTCATTGAAATGATGGATGCTGGATGAGGTCCCCGGAATAACACTACTTGAACTGGGCCCCAAAATTTTTTGTGCTGCTTCAATTTTATTTGAAAGCCCTTCCTCAATGTACCCCTCCGCAACACAAGCTGATCGCCAACCCCCGTGTCTTTTAATTCTAGTAATATTGGCCCCAGAATTTGCCAATATAGTGGCCGAGGTCCTACGGAAACAGTGGCCTGTATAAAGGTTGGAATCTTCCAGATTCAGGTAATGAGCAATAATTGATGGCAGTCTACCAAATGTATTTATGCCAACCACCTGGTTGATGCAACGGCCGTTGGCAAATTTAAAAAAAAATCGACGAGAACCCGCAGATTTATTGGCACGTAAATTGGCATATTTGCTGAACAGTCCCACATAATCAACCGCAACATTCTCGTCATTAATTATTGTGAATGTTCGCGACTGATAAGTTTTAGTATCCGGAATTGTTACTATAATCATACTTTCCATGGTTTTTATATTTTTAGCCTCTAGTTGATACAACTCTTGCCGGCGGCAAGCTCCAGATATTCCCATTATTAATGCAACCTATGAAGGACAGAAATTAATTTAACAAATGAAGGAATTTGATTGCTTACTTTTATCATTAAATAGGTGTCATCGGGGGCCTCTTCCAAAAATTTCAGTACTTCCGTTTTAGATAACACCGTGGATTTCTTAGGTTTGTAACCAACATGCTTTTGCTTTAAAAAAGCAATCACTTTTTTGTAATTGCCAGCATTCACATTGTGTTTTGTCAGGAGTGTTGCTTTTATCATGGAAAATATGGACCACAATGTAGGTGGCTTCATCACTTTTGATAACTCGGATAGATAAGCCAACACCACGTTTTCTGAATATTTCGTGATTTTCTTGGATTCACACCATTTAATGAACTCCTTGTACCGCCGTTCATAAAGGCCGCGCGATTTGGCCGGCAACAACTCATTGGTTGCTGCCTGGTCCGCATCAGATATTTCCGGCGGCGTGCAGTTATCTTCAGATTCAAATGATTCCATCTTCAAGTCACAAAACTCGATAAAAAAATGTTGCGGATGATAGACGCGCCGCGATACAATTACTAATAATGATTTTTGACAGTTCCTGACAAATGAGGAATTACATTAATAATCAGGTAGCCATGCGGTACGTAAAGTAAAATAAAGCCACGTGATCATTTCATTTCGACATTGTTTACGTGGTTGCGATGTTATAATGGCTGCTAGGGAAAAAATGTGTGAATCGCTAACTTTACGCATTGACAATGAGCTTTTAATGGTCAGTTTTAGAGGTGACCGTAGAAAAATAGTATATTAAAGTATTAGTTTCATAAGACGCGTTTTTAGCGCATGCGTCCGAGTTTAGAAAATGACCCGCGAATCGGGGAGTTTTCTAACGGACAAGTGCGCTAAAACGCCTTATGAAACGAATACTTTATACTATTTTTTATACTTGCGTCGTTATTTCGTTAATTATTAAAAAATAAATTAGTTTTAAATAAGATTTGTTAGTGAAATTTTGTTAAGTACTTTTGACAGTTGGCTACACTGAAAATTCAACTTCAGCATTTGTTATTTAAATTGTTTTGTTTTTATAAAATTAATTTAGTTTCTGTGACAAGAAAAGGTAAAATGGTCAGATATTCTCTCCCTCCATCTTATTAATAGATATTTACACAAAAGTCAGGAAAATGCTTCATTACTGGCGAGGAGCCCTATTGAAATACGAGGAGCTTTGCTCCGAGTATTTTAAAGGCTCTGAGCCAAGTAATGGCATTTTACTGACGAGTAGTGTATAGAATTTTTTCTGAAAGCGAAAATTACGATAAAAGTAATTTATTAATTTAATTTTCTAAACAATTCTCGGAATTTATCAAGTGGTGCATTTCTCTCATTTCTATGGTGACAGAAATAAATAGAAAAGTACTGTCAGCGTTAATTTTTGTGTGCGCCTAATTATGGTAGATACTTGTGACCAAACGCCGTTAGAAATACAAGAAGCGGCCGCTGCAGCCGTAGGGGACCTCCTACCTAAAAAGTCCAAGAGTAGGTACAACGCCGCTTATGAAGGTTTCGACATTTGGTGTAAGGCCAAAAATGTAAATGTTATCACCGAAGACGTCCTTTTGGCTTACTTTGCTGAGAAAACGAAACAAAATTATAAAGCTTCATCCCTTTGGAGTCACTATTCCATGGTTAAATCGACATTATTAATAAAGAAGAATGTGGATATTGGCAAATTCAGCAAGCTCATTGCGTATTTAAAAAGGCAAAATGATGAATACCAAGCCAAAAAATCAAGAATTTTGTCACGGATTGAGGTGAACAGATTTCTTCAAGAGGCTCCGGACAAAGAATTTTTAATGTCAAAGGTAGGAAATTATAGTCTTCTACTTCATTTTCAATAATTTTAAAAAATTCAGGTTGCATTAATCATCGGTATAGCAGGAGGTTGTCGGTGTGATGAGCTGGGAAAAATGTCGATTGATGACGTTGAAGATAAAAATTCTTTGTTGATGATCCGCATACCTGATTCTAAGACACATAAGCCAAGGCGATTTATAGTTCTTGGAGATGATGGAAATGAGCTGAATCTCACACTATATAGGAAGTATACTAGCTTAAGACCACCTCAAACACCACACAGACGTCTCTTTTTGAATTACAAAAACGGAAAATGCTCAAGACAACCAGTGGGCGTACATACTTTTGGCAAAATACCCAGCAAAATAGCAACTTATCTTGGCTTAGAGAATCCCGCAGAATATACTGGACATTGTCTACGTCGCAGTTCTGCTACGTTGTTAGTTGACGCTGGCGCTGACGTTACAACTCTTAAAAGGCATGGCGGATGGAAATCCTCTAGCGTCGCAGAAGGATATATAGAAGAGTCATTAGAAAATAAAATTCAGACTGCTAAACGAATAATGTATGGAAAAGAAAACAATAATTGTGCCTTCACTTCCGTGAAAGGAGTTGGTGATGAAAAAACTGGTAGCAGTACGTCTGAGAGTGATAATTGTGCAATGGTAGTTAACAATGAAAATAATGTTTTTCTGAAAAATAAGAGTGCTTTGTCTGGTATTAACATATGTAATGTACAAAACACTACTATAAATATTAATATTAATTAAAAATTTAAATAAATATGACAATTGGTATTATCTGTATCTGTAACTACTTTACCTGCCTTGGCAGGGAAATTGAAATTTCCTGCGCCAAATGTGTCATGGAAACGTAACTATAGCTCCGCTTTCAGAAAAAAACAATTAACTTATCTTAATTAATCTTAATCTTATTAAAATATTGGAATTTAACCATATTGATAGATTTATAACAACTGCAGAAAATAACCAACATTTAGCTATGAAAGTAAGTAAAATTTTGTGCTAAATACTTTCAATTTTTAATATATTTCAATTATTTAAGGTTGCGTTAATAATGGGATTCTGTGGTGCCTGCCGAAGAGATGAATTGACCAACATGTTATTAGACGATATTGTGGTCAAAGATGATGTGTTCACTGTGACTGTAACAAAAACAAAAAATAAAGTTCGAAGAGAATTCTTAATTACAGAGAAACTGTGGATTGATTTAATTAAGCAATATTTGAGCCTAAGGCCTAAGAAAATAAACCACAGGCGGTTTTTTATAACCTACCGCAATGGAAAATGTATTTCTACTCCTATCGGTATAAACACCATGGGAAAAGTTCCTTTTATTATTGCCACTTATTTGCATTTAGCCAACCCGAAGCTTTTTACAGGTCATTGCTTTCGACGTTCAAGTGCTTCCCAATTGGCAAACAAAGGTGGCGATTTAATAACTATAAAACGGCATGGAGGTTGGAAGTCTTCAGCTGTGGCTGAGGGCTGTATTGAAGCTTCAGTTAAAAAAAATGGAGGTAGCTGAATTGCTATCTAATAAGCCATGAACTTCCACTTCAACAGCTCAAGTGGTAATTGACCAGTCTTCCACTGCTTCATTTTTACATGAAGAATCACACACTTTTAGCAGCAACCCAATAACGAGTCAACAAAACATTGTTGAGGGGCAAAATTTACCTTCATTTAAGATTAATGCCCAGGACACTTCTGCTGTTACAATCAAAGTGTATAATAACTGTACTTTTAATACAAAAGATGTATAAAGAATAATTTGTGAATTTATTAAATAATTTTTAATTTAATTAATTTATTTTGTGTACGTTTATTTTATATTTTAAAAGTTTGGCATTTTATCACATAACAACATAACCGCACTTTTAAATATAAGTTTGACATTTAAGAACAGCTGTTAGGTGCTACCAACTTTAAAAAACAAAATTTTACTGTTTCCAGTACTCTAATAAATCTCATTAGGACACGCAAATGGGTGTCCTAATAGAGTTCATTAGGACACGCAAGTATAAAATAGTACATTGTGTATCAAGTGCGTGAAGTAGACTTTTTTACACAAGCGTGGAGTTTGCGGAACGAGCGTAGCGAGTGAAGCAACCACGCGAGTGTAAAAAAGACTTCACGCACGTGTTGCACACTGTACTTTTTCTACGACCGACCGTACGAATAAAACAAATTAAAGATACAAAAAAGAATTTAAACAAATTATTTAATTTTCTTTATTATAATAATTATTATTAATAGTAATGGTGCAATTTGTAAGATGCTCGAATCTTACGCCAGCGCCAGCGGCCTCAACTGATGAATTTCCATTCACAACAGTATTTTTGTTTGAATTGTGAATGGACAAAATTCTATGAGAAATATCATTTTTTTTATTGAAGGAGTTTTCTATATATCCCTCCGCCACAGAGGAACTCTTCCAGCCTCCGTGCTGTTTGAGCGTCAATAAATCTGCCCCACTTTCCACCAGTAAGGAGGCAGAGGAGCGTCTGAAGCAGTGACCAGTGTAATGCTTTGGATCAGGCAGTTTTAAAAATTTCGCAACGTCGGAAGGTACTCTTCCAAATTTATTAATGCCTATGACTTGACGAGTACATTTTCCTCTTTGATAATTTATAAAAAATTTCTTTTCTGAGAAATTTTGAGGGCGAAGAGCCACATATTTTCTATAAAGTTCTAGATGTTCAGAGATAGCGAATTTTCTGGTAACTTTAGTTTTAGTGTCACGGACAACAACGAGAAGAGTTGCTCCCAAATCATCAATATCGTCCGTTGTTAATTTGTAAATTTCATCTCTTCTAAGAGCACCAGCCAGTCCAAATAGTAAAATTACCTGCAGTTAAAGAAATTAAAACTGTGTACAATTTTCCAATGTTGTCTTACCTTGCTTAATAAAAATGTAGCATCAGGCGCTTCCTTTATGAACTTGAGAATATGTTGTTTTTCTAAAACACGTGATTTCTTCGGAACATATCCTTCATTCTTTCTTTTCAAAAATACACGAACTTTTGAACAAATGAACAAAATAAGTCATTTAAATTTGTGAAATAAATAAAGATTATTAAAAGTTTCACAGTTTTATTAAAATATACCTGGCAATATTGTTTCGACAGCTATGCTGTCATTATCAAAGGTAATATAATTATAAACAAACACGTCGCTAAGGTAGATACAAAATAGGTAACTAGATAAAATAATAATAATAATAATAAAAATCATAATTAAACATCTAATACTTCCAGTAACGGAGAATTACTGAGCTCAAGTTGTTCATTCATTAAAGGTACCCTGAGTTTGTGTTTGTATATCTCAAAGGCTTCTAAAATGTCTAATTTGCGTTTGTTATTACAAAAATGTAGGAATTTAATATTATTTTGAGGAGTCATTGTGTGATTTTGTTCTAAAAGGTGTTTGGCGTAATTCGATTTTTCAGGATGTTTATTTTTGTAATGACGTACGTGTTCTTTATATCTTATGTCAAAATTTCGAAGTGTTTGTCCAATATATACCGAACTACAAAAAGAACAATTTAAACGGTAAATGCCCGATTTCATGATATCATGTGTTCTGTCTTTAGCATTAAATAAAAATGAAAAAGTGTTAGTGTTGGTTTTAAATGTTATTTTATAATTGTTGGTTTTTCTTAGTATATGTGCAATTTTTTCTGATATTTTGCCAAAATATGGTATAGATATGTAATTTGTGTCTTCTGTTTGATTGTCAATGGGATATATTCTTTTGATAGCTAACCTATAATCTTTTTGTTTAATTAAAGTGTCAATCATGTTCGGATTATAATGATTTGCATGTGCTAGTTGTTTAATGGTTGATATCTCTTTGCTAAAATCTGATTTTGTTAGTGGAATAGTTAAAGCTCTGTGTACTAATGATCTGTATGCTGCTATTTTATGTGTATTGTGGTGACAAGATTCATTTGGTATTGTTATGTCTGTTTGTGTTGGTTTTCTGTATATGGAAAATTCAAATAGATTGTCTGCGTTAATCTTGATATTTAAGTCTAGAAAGTTTATAGCCCTGTTTTGTTCTGTTTCTAGTGTAAATTTTATATTAGGATGGATATTGTTTATAAGAATTAAAAATTCATTGATAACCTCAAAAGAACTGTCAAAACAAGCTAAAATGTCATCAACATAACGAAACCAGAAGATAATGTGTTTAGAGAGGTTTAATTCAAATATTCGATCTTCAAACTTGTCCATAAATATGTTAGCTAATAGAGGACTTAGAGAATTACCCATAGGTAAACCATCCTTTTGTAAATAAATTATGTTATTAAAAGTGAAATAATTTTGACTTATACAAAGGTCAAATAATTGAATTAACTCTAACCTTTTAACTAATTCTATATTACTATTGATCAGGAAACTATCTAATAAAGGAATACATTCTTGTGGTGGTATTCTGGAGAACATGTTGCAAATATCAAAACTAACAAGTTTTGAATGTGGTGGAAGATGTATGTTTTGCAGCTTATCTACTAATTCTAATGAATTTCTAACAGAGTATTTCGATTTGTAACCTATCGTGTTAATAATCTGGTTCAGTTTTTTGGATAAAATGTGATTAGGTGCATTGATGTATGATACAACTGGTCTTATTGGCATATTCTGTTTGTGGGTCTTCACTAATCCATACAGTTTAGGTATTTGTGGGTTTTTATTAATGATTTGTTGCTTTTCTAATTCTGAAAAGCAGATATTGCAGTTTTCTAAACCTTGTTTTATTTCTTTTTGGAATTTTGTGGTTGGGTTTTTGTTTAACGTTTCAAAATTTTCTTTATTAATAAATTCATTAACTTTTTGTATGTAAATATCTTTTGAAAGAATTACCAAAGTGCTACCCTTATCTGCTTTAAAAGAAATTAGATTGTTCTCTGTGATTTTCTGTTTTATAGATTGAAGAAGTGATATGTTAGATGTGTTGTACATTTTGTCCTGTTTCAAAGACATCTCTTTTAACAAATTCGAAATTTGGAATTTTGCATAGTTATTATGATCTTTCTTAAGTATAGTTTCGCATTCAACGGCCAAAATTTCTTTAATTTTGTGGGTAAATTTTGGAAAAGGACAAAATTTGAAACCTTTGTTAAGAAATCGTGTTTCTCTGTCATTGAATGTTATATTCGACAAGTTTATGAAACGAGGATAAAAGTTTGTAGTGTTCTGACAATTATGGTTATTTTGTAGTGTACGTTTTTGTTGTACAAGTCGATGAAGTTTATTTTTCTGTGTGGTGTATTTTTTGAATTTAATGTGACTGACGGTTTCTCTAATGTCAAAATCTAAGATGTCAAATTGGATATTGTGTAATTTATGAGTAAGTTCTGTATAGAGTACCTTTATATAAACGTGCATATTGTCTCTTATACTAAACCATTTCTTCGATTCTTCTTTGAGCCATCTTCTTTTGGCATTCCTAATCACTTTTTCAGTAATCGAATTCTTGGTTCTAGTAGTGATGTTTATGTAGTTAGGAATAACCTGACGTTTCAGACATTCTTGGTTAAACCAAACATTCTGACTTGCGATTCCGTGTTTGATCATAAGTTTCTTGTATAACTTGGCTTGTTCTTCTAACGAAGACGAAATGATCTTGTTTATTGTTTCCAGCCTTATTTTGTGGAACTCCATAATCATGAAATAAATAAAGATTATTAAAAGTTTCACAGTTTTATTAAAATATACCTGACAATATTGTTTCGACAGCTATGCTGTCATTATCAAAGGTAATATAATTATAAACAAACACGTCGCTAAGGTAGATACAAAATAGGTAACTAGATAAAATAATAATAATAATAATAAAAATCATAATTAAACATCTAATACTTCCAGTAAAGGAGAATTACTGAGCTCATACAAACACAAACTCAGGGTACCTTTAATGAATGAACAACTTGAGCTCAGTAATTCTCCGTTACTGGAAGTATTAGATGTTTAATTATGATTTTTATTATTATTATTTTATCTAGTTACCTATTTTGTATCTACCTTAGCGACGTGTTTGTTTATAATTATATTACCTTTGATAATGACAGCATAGCTGTCGAAACAATATTGTCAGGTATATTTTAATAAAACTGTGAAACTTTTAATAATCTTTATTTATTTCATGATTATGGAGTTCCACAAAATAAGGCTGGAAACAATAAACAAGATTTAAATTTGTTGTTATAGTCCTTGAATAGTGTGAATTCCCATTTTAAGATTTTTTTAAAATTTTTATAGTCAGAAATTAATATAACTAAAAGAAATGATTTAACGGTGGAAATAACGAAAAAACAGTCTAGTAGATTCTAATATCAAAAAATGTATTACAGACAGAAAATAAAACAATTTTCTTACAAAAGAGGATAAACTAAGTTACAATAGATATATCTAGCAATGATTTTTCAAAATTCTTATCACCAAAGCGAACCTTCAGTGAATCCGTCGAAGTGCTAGCCATAACTTAAATACCCGGGTCCGGTCACTGTGACCGCACGAAATATTTAAATTCAAATAATAACGTAACGCGTGAAAACAGATCGATGTGCAGCGGGCTACAAACTGAAAATGATGCTATTTAGGAATACCTAACGGCACAAATCTTAATTCTTCCTAGAAATAGGAAAACCACAAGTCATACAGATACATGCGGTCACCGAGACCGCACCTGGGTAGTTAAGGGTTAAAATAGTACTCTAATTATACCTTTTGCTGTACGGAATTGATATTGAGCTTTAAGTTGATTAAACATTACAAATTTAAATAAACGATAACCATAATTTTATAAAACTATTTTTGTTAGCATTGTTTTTTAATTTTAATAAATTCTTAAGGGAAGCAACGCTTCCCTTGCTTCCATGGACCGCACGCCACTGATACACTATACACCAGATGGTGTATATCTGCAAACTGACAACGTTGTTTTTTAAATAATTTCAATCAGCGCGCTGATTCGGCATACGTGTGAAAAGGTGCATTTCTCCAGTGGCCCGTCAGCGCGCTGACCGTACGCGAGGCTCACGGGCCACGCGTACGGACGCGCTGACGGTCAGCATCGATGTGAAACGGGGCTAACAAAAATATTAAAAGAATTTTATTCATTAAGTAAGCGGTTCAATACGGTGGTTTTATTTTAATATGTCTATACATCTGGCATTTTCCTAAAAATATTCTTAGTTAAAAACACATTTATGTTAATAATTCATAATGTAGTAAAAACCAGGAACGCATTTTTATAAATATTTTTCTGTCCGGTCGGGTGATTATGACCTATTTAGCGGCCTGTTTTTAGAGCGTAAGTTGCTAAATTAGAGCTCTAGGGCTCTAAAACTTTTTAGAGCCCGCTAGAAAAATAGTTACCCTTGTTTACGCCGTCTTCATAGTTACAACAGTAATTATATACCATTGCACCTACCTACTTGAAGTTTTATCACTGCACCTGCCTACTTCAAGTGTTGCACTTTTTAAATTATTTTTATTTTAAAATTAAATATTAATTTAAACTTAGGCCGGACATAATAGTTATTTATGTATTAAGGGCATAAAGAAGCTTTTATGGCCAGAAGCGTTATTTCTAGCCCGAGGCGTCAGCCGAGGGCTAGGAAAAGGCTGTAGGGCCATAAAAGCAAGTTATGCCCGAAATGCATACACTATTTTATGCACAGATTGTTTTTATCTCAAATCTATTATTGTGTAAAAAATATAATTAAATGAGTACGTAGGTTACATCAAGCCGCTGTACGTATACTTATGTGCTTATATACGAAGTACGTTACTATAGTTACTATCTAAAATACTTAATTTCAGCTTATTTTCATTGGTGATAAGTTTACAAATTATATTAAGAACCAATCAAGTTCTACAAATACAGCTCTGACATTTAATTGACGTTTCATTATTGCCCATCGGATCATAAAGAGGCCCTTGGGGCATAAAGAGACAGTTATGTTTAGATAAATCTAGCAATAATAGTCTAATTATAATGCATCTGTGCATAAACTAACGTATGCATTTCGGGCTTAATTAGTGTTTTAGAGCCCTTTATCGTTTAGCGCCTTCGGCTTTCGCCTCATGCGCTAACTGACTCTGCGGGCTCTAACACACTCAATTAAGCCCTTAATACACAATATACTATTAAAGCTAAAAACTATAGAGATTAAAACTTGAAAAAGTGTATTTTGCCGATACGATATATCGGCACGTAAATATCGATATCGGCCGATATATCGTATTCGGCCGATATATCGTATCGTCAAAAAAAAGTGATATCGGTCGATCACTACTTGATATTAAAACTAAAGCTATTGGACCGGATGGTTTAAGCATTGAAATGCTGCTTTTGTGTTGCCTTGAGATTTTACTTATTATTACACACATCATTAATACATGGATAGTTAATGGTACTTTTCCTAGTGCATGGAAAGTTTCTAAGTCATACTGCTCCCTAAGAAAAAAAGTGTGTCAAGTGTTTCTGAGCTGCGACCAATATTTATTCTATAAGTTATGTCTAAAATTACTGAAAAAATTATGAAATTTCAACTATGTTCATTTCTACAAGAATTTAATTTACTACCCGAACGGCAATCTGGGTTTCGTGCCGGGTACAGTTGCACTACCGCACTGTTGGATGTTACCGACGATATATTTATAAGTATTGACCAAGGCAAAATTATAGCATTCGTGTTGCTTGATTACTCCAAGGTGTTTGTTACCATCAATCAGAAACTGCTCCTTTCTATATTACATTTTATTAGTTGTTCTGATGATGCAGTGAATGTTTTTAAAAGTTATTTAATTGATCGAACGCAATTTTTGTGTACAAGTAGAGGAAAATCGGGAACTGGAAACATTGCTTGTGGTGTATCACAGGGTTCAATATTAGGGCCTGTTCTTTTTTCTATATATACTTCAAAATTGATGGACTATATAAAAGATGGCAAAGTTTTTCAGTGTGCTGACGATACTCAAATTAAATTTTTATTTGATTGTAAAGAATATCAGACAGCTAATATAATAATTAACGAAACTCTTGAATCTCTGATAAATGTATCCAAAAAACATCAGTTGATACAGCTAGAAATCTGGGTCTTGAATTTGACACAGATCTAAGGTTCAAACCACATGTAAATAAATGTTTGCAGAGGGCCTATGGTGCTCTTAAATTATTATATCCCCTTCGACACATTTTCACCAATGATTTAAAAATTTTGCCTACAGACACTCTAGTGCTAACTCATTTCAATTTCTGCGATGTGGTTTATGGTCCCTGTTTAAACAATATTGACACTAACAGAATTGAAAGAGTTCAATGGTCATGTCTCAGGTATATATATGGCATTCGCAAGTATGATAGAGTTTCTAATATGCCCAAAACCACTAATTGGATGAATATGAAATCCAGGCGTATACTTCATTCAGCTTGTCTGTTTCATGAGTTAATTTTATTCAAAAGCCTTCTTATCTTGCTAACACGTTAACTTTTAGATGTGATATGCATAATTTAAATGTGCGTTCTCATGGCTTACTTTCTCGATCTCTGCATGATACTTCCATCTTCAGGACGTCCTTCTCTTATAACATCTATGCTTTGTACACTGGATTACCACCCAACTTGAAACAAATGTCTTCACATCAATTTAAAATCAACTTTAAACAAACTACTATATGCTTTAGTCAACTTTTAAATTGCTTTTGAATTAATTATTATCAATAACTTATAAAATTCGTTATGTATTTATTTATTTGATTATAACCTTTTGTGTTTGTAAATAACTGTATCTAATGGTTTCTACAAATTATAAAATTATTTTGTAACCTATTACTTATCAACTTCGTCAAGTATGATAATGAACTCAAGGGCTGGCACTTGTATCAGACTTGTCTGTCTGCCAGCTCTTTTTGTAGTTTGCAATTGAGCATTTTTAAATTTATATGCAATGTAATATTATTTAGCACTCTACAAATAAACATTATTATTATTAAATTGCACGAACTATGATTCCAGTTAATTAAGCACCCTATTCGCCAGACTTGGCTCCGTCGGATTTCTTCTTATTTCCAAATTCCAAAAAATGGTTGGCTGGAAAGAAATTTTCATTGAATACTGAAATCATCGAAGCTGTAAATGGATATTTTGAAGGTTTGGATAATTCTTATTTTTGTGAAGGGTTGAAGGGTCTTGAAAAGCGTTGGACTAAATGTGTAGAGCTGAAAGGAGACTATGTAGAAAAATAAATATGATTTTCCCCAAAAAGTTGTTTTTTTCCTTCTTGTTCTAGAAATTTTTTGATCTATTCTCGTATTATAAAACCTAAACCAGGAATACAAGAAATTATCGTCAGTAATCACGTGATTGATATGTGTAAAGTATCCGGAACCACGTTGAAATCACTCACTTCAAGCGTGTCATGTTTGCTAAGAATTTTAAATACTTTCACCAGTATGAAATTCAAGTAGCCCATTTCGGGTATCACCAAATCTCCATCTTCACCAGATAAGACATATAGAGGCATTCAAAAATCAATTGCCATTGTTTCTGACAACACTAAACATACCACAAATTATGTATCAGTTTACATAGTTTCTGTTATGAAGCAACTGGACGCAAAGGTCAAAAATGTTTATTTCTTCAGTGATAATGCAGTTCAGCAATTTAAGAACAAATACATTATACATTACTGCAAGCTTTTCAAGCAGACATATAATGTTAATTTACATTGGTAGTTTTTCGCTGAATCCCATGGTAAGGGGGTAGTAGATGGAATCGACACTGCTGTAAAAAATTTGTACGAATAAAGTATATAGCGGCAAGTTTACTATTCAAAATGCAGATGAATTTGAGGCTGCATACTTGGAATTAAAAGTAAAAGTTTCCAGACTTTCCGAGGATGACTTTACGGCTTTCGGTATAAAGATGAACACTATATTTTAATGGTGTCTCCTAACCACACATTGTATTTGTCTAATCGCCAGTACATATTTTAGTATTGATGTTACTTTTCTCTCGGCATGATACTGTTGTTAAACAGACATTGGCATAAGATACAAAGAACACGTGTGTTGTGTAGAGAACCACTTGATTGAGATTTTACTTGCCTAATATAATAAATAAAACGGTAAGTGATTTATAAAATATTAAATTTGATTATAACAGTTTAACATTACAACGGTTGTTACAAAAATAAACATCATAAAAAATCTAATTATGCTAAATACCTTTTAGAACAAAATCTCACAATGACTCCACAAAATAATATACAACACAAACTCAGGGTACCTTTAATGAACGAACAGATTGAGCTTAGTAATTCTCCGTTACTGGAAGTGTTAGATATTAATTTATTATTTTTATCTTTTTATCTAGTTATCTATTTTTTGTATTTACATCATTTTCTGGTCACCTTAGTACATCACTTTAATATTTTGAAACAAATACAATTGTTCTGATTATTTATAACACATAACATAAACTCTGCATACACATTTTTAATTAAATTGTAGCATAATTTTTTTTTTCAGAACAATGGCTATAACTACGAACCTGGTGATACAATTGGTATATTACCACATAATGATCACCAGGAAGTAGAACAGTTACTAGCTCGATTGAACTTAACATCTGTAGCAACACTACCATATACAGTAAGCATATTAAAAAACACCACTAAGAAGAAACCTGCTGTGCCATCACACATTCCTGTTCATGGATCACTTCAACAATTATTTCTAAAGAATCTAGATATTCGAAGTATCCCAAAGAAGGTAAAGAAATTAAATATTTTATGCTTTTCTTGAACTTTAATTTGTTTCCTTTTAAAGATGTTCCTAAGGTCTTTAATAAAATATACAACAGCTAAAGAAGAAATAGAAAAGTTGCAATTATTGTGTTCTCCTAGTGGTTCAGAAGAATATAATAAATTTATACTGAATAATAGAACTCTTGTACATTTGTTAAGGGCTTTGCCATCATGTCAACCTCCTGTTGAAAGATTGTTAGAAAATTTATCTTCACTACAGCCACGCCCATATTCTATATCTTCTTCTCCATTAGTGAAGGAGTTACATATAACATTTTCAGTAATTAAAACTGGTTGGGGTGCAAAGGGTGTTTGTTCAGGATGGTTAGAAACCCTATCATCATCAGATCTAGACAGGCACTTTGCTCAATTGGATATTAAAAGTGATGGATCAGAATTATTAAATGCACATGTGGATAAAACAATACAATTTTATTATCGAAAAACAAATAAGTTTTGTTTACCAGCCGATCCTTTAGTACCTATAATCATGATAGGACCAGGTACTGGAGTAGCTCCATTTATAGGTTTTCTACAACATAGATATTTGTTAGATAAACAAAACATGAAATTTGGACCGTCTTGGCTATTTTATGGATGCAGATACTCTGAAAGGGACTTTTTATACAAAGAAGAAATAGAACAATACTTACAAAGTGGTATATTAACAAAGTTATTTACATGTTTTTCTAGAGAAGGCTCTAAAAAGGTTTATGTTCAAGATCTGATAAAAGAAAATGGCAAAGATTTTATCAATAGAATTGTTCATGAGAATGCGATAGTTTATGTGTGTGGAGATGCTAAGAATATGGCTAAAGATGTGAGGGAAGCAGTTGTCTCTTGTTTAGTCGATTTTGAAGGATTATCTGAATGTGATGGAGAAGCTTTTGTAAAAAACTTAGAACAAACAAGTAGATATATTCTAGATGTTTGGGTGTAGTAAATAGAGAAGAATAGCAACTACAGCCCACAAAGATGAGTAAGATAATTAATTACATCGTGAATTTGTTAAGTGAGATTATATCTTTGATGTCTAATATGTTTATGCAGTGCAGATTAAAAACATCCATAAAAATAACTGTTATATACTGTATCTCTGGAAAATATACTCATCAATTAACACGTTGGCATAAACGACAGTTTCATAGTAACACATTGAAAAATGTGCATGTGAGATGTCTGTGCAGCAATTGGTGTACACTGTACACTTTCAAGAGATACTCTAAATATAGGTTAATATGAGCAAAAATGCAAAATAGTTTGTATAGTGAAAGTTGGGTGAGTAAATTAATTTACAACTTAAAAAAAACTTTGAAGTAAGAAAACTCAAAATACTGATAAGGTATTTTTAAATGTTATTGACTGTGTAGGTAATATTACATTTTCTGAAAATACTCAATGAAAAAATATCTAAAAAACCTAACTTCAAAACGAAATCATTACACAATAAAACCTTGGATTACGAGTCACTTGGTCTGTGAGTGTTTTGCAAGACGAGCAAAATTCTTTTATAAATTGTAACTTGAGAAACTAGCGTGGTCTTGCAATACGAGTAATGTATGTATACACTGTTTACTACAGCATTGTGACCACGTATGCACGAGTACAGCATTTTTTATTTTGTGTCGAAGTCGAAGGCCCAGTACACATGAAGCGATTAATGCCGCATTGAATTAACGCGCCTTACCAAACCAAAAACGCTCGACCATACACATAGTGATACAAAACGTTTTTTTTTTTTCAGGCCGAATAAAAAACATGAAAAAAAACGTACGTTTTTTCTGGTTTTTCCACTTTCTGTTTTTTTTCAGCGGACGGGTGCTTCTTAATAAAAACTTCTTGTAATGATTAGGGAAACTAGAGACCAACCGATTACTTTTCAAATATACATACAGTGAAGACTCGCTAATTTGGACTAATTAAAACAGGGGCAATTCGAATCATAGCAGTTTCCAAATTACCGCATCTGTAGAGTTACAATGTTTTATTTGTAAATAAATGCAATTAAGGCATTCTGCGCGTTAGTAATCGCACATTAGCTAATGCTTCATGTGTGCGGGGTCTAACAGTGCTGAAACAATATTGTATTTTTGTATCATTTTTATATGAATACTAAATAGTTGTGGAACGAATCATCTAGGTTTCCATTATTTCTTATGGGGAAATTCGCTTTGATATACGAGTGCTTTGGATTACGAGAACATTTCCAGAACGAATTATGCCCGCAAACTACGGTAGCACTGTATATGTAAAATACTTCGTCTATGTAACAAACATATTAGTACGTAAGCATATAACAACTTATTGTTTGTTTGTTTTTGGACAAGAAATCTTGGTGGCAGAACATTACTTGTAACTCATGCAGTAAACCAAACCGTTTAAAGAGCATGAGACTTGGCCATTCCAGTTTGAGCTTACGTACATTACGTTTAGCACATTCTTCTGGGCACACTTGCATTCCATTTATACACTTTATTATTTTCAATGATTATCTTTCTTAATTCAAATATCATTTAATAATATATACTTTTTATCTATTGACAAAAACTTAATCTTGTGAATATCTAACATCTACCTACAAATGTCAAAAAAACTTAAAACAAAATCAGCCAACTAACACAATCTTGTTTATTGTTTCCAGCCTTAGTTTGTGGAACTCCATAATCATGAAATAAATAAAGATTATTAAAAGTTTCACAGTTTTATTAAAATACAACCTGACAATATTGTTTCGACAGCTATGCTGTCATTATCAAAGGTAATATAATTATAAACAAACACGTCGCTAAGGTAGATACAATAGGTAACTAGATAAAATAATAATAATAATCAGAATTAAATATCTAATACTTCCAATAACGGAGAATTACTGAGCTCAAGTTGTTCATTCATGAAAGGTACCCTGAGTTTGTGTTTATATATCTCAAAGGCTTCTAAAATGTCTAATTTGCGTTTGTTATTACAAAAATGTAGGAATTTAATATTATTTTGAGGAGTCTTTGTGTGATTTTGTTCTAAAAGGTGTTTGGCGTAATTCGATTTTTCAGGATGTTTATTTTTGTAATGACGTACGTGTTCTTTATATCTTATGTCAAAATTTCGAAGTGTTTGTCCAATATATACCGAACTACAAAAAGAACAATTTAAACGGTAAATGCCCGATTTCATGATATCATGTGTTCTGTCTTTAGCATTAAATAAAAATGAAAAAGTGTTAGTGTTGGTTTTAAATGTTATTTTATAATTGTTGGTTTTTCTTAGTATATGTGCAATTTTTTCTGATATTTTGCCAAAATATGGTATAGATATGTAATTTGTGTCTTCTGTTTGATTGTCAATGGGATATATTCTTTTGATAGCTAACCTATAATCTTTTTGTTTAATTAAAGTGTCAATCATGTTCGGATTGTAATGATTTGCATGTGCTAGTTGTTTAATGGTTGATATCTCTTTGCTAAAATCTGATTTTGTTAGTGGAATAGTTAAAGCTCTGTGTACTAATGATCTGTAGGCTGCTATTTGATGTGTATTATGGTGACAAGATTCATTTGGTATTGTTATGTCTGTTTGTGTTGGTTTTCTGTATATGGAAAATTCAAATAGATTGTCTGCGTTAATCTTGATATTAAGTCTAGAAAGTTTATAGCCCTGTTTTGTTCTGTTTCTAGTGTAAAATTCATATTAGGGTGGATACTGTTAATAAGAATTAAAAATTCATTGATAACCTCAAAAGAACTGTCAAAACAAGCTAAAATGTCATCAACATAACGAAACCAGAAGATAATGTCTTTAGAGAGGTTTAATTCAAATATTCGATCTTCAAACTTGTCCATAAATATGTTAGCTAATAGAGGACTTAGAGAATTACCCATAGGTAAACCATCCTTTTGTAAATAAATTATGTTATTAAAAGTGAAATAATTTTGACTTATACAAAGGTCAAATAATTGAATTAACTCTAACCTTTTAACTAATTCTATATTACTATTGATCAAGAAACTATCTAATAAAGGAATACATTCTTGTGGGGGTATTCTGGTGAACATGTTGCAAATATCAAAACTAACAAGTTTTGAATGTGGTGGAAGATGTATGTTTTGCAGCTTATCTACTAATTCTAATGAATTTCTAACAGAGTATTTCGATTTGTAACCTATCGTGTTAATAATCTGGTTCAGTTTTTTGGATAAAATGTGATTAGGTGCATTGATGTATGATACAACTGGTCTTATTGGCATATTCTGTTTATGTGTTTTGACTAGTCCATATAGTTTAGGTGGTTGTGGGTTTTTATTAATGATTTGTTGCTTTTCTAATTCTGAAAAGCAGATATTGCAGTTTTCTAAACCTTGTTTTATTTCTTTTTGGAATTTTGTGGTTGGGTTTTTGTTTAAAGTTTCTAAATTTTCTTTATTAATAAATTCATTAACTTTTTGTATGTAAATATCTTTTGAAAGAATTACCAAAGTGTTACCCTTATCTGCTTTAACAGAAATTAATTCTCCGTTACTGGAAGTATTAGATATTTAATTCTGATTATTATTATTATTTTATCTAGTTACCTATTTTTGTATCTACCTTAGCGACGTGTTTGTTGATAATTATATTACCTTTGATAATGACAGCATAGCTGTCGAAACAATATTGTCAGGTTGTATTTTAATAAAACTGTGAAACTTTTAATAATCTTTATTTATTTCATAACTAACACAATGTTTGAAATCAGCCTACTTAAAAATCTTCTTGACCGTTTCTATTTTGTTCTGGATCAAGTCTTCAACGCATCCTTCGAAATTCTTGTTTTAATGTTGTTAAAGTTAATAAGTACTACTGAAATTAAATCTTCAATGTCGGTAACTCTTAAAAACGTAAGCTCTTGATGCCCACAAGCTTTCCCAATTCCTATTATGTCGGCCACCTGAATAATTTGAAACAAATTAGAAAAAAACTTTGCCAATTAACAACTTACCTTAATATTTCGTTTGTGCGTTCTGAATTAATTCTTCAATTTGCTGTCGTGTCAAAATATTCGATTTCGATATCGGCTTATGGTTTTTAGATTTTCGTTTTAGAAAAGCTTGTAGTTTTTTTATGCTCCTATATCAATTCCTTTTTTCATCACAATGAAGCTTTTAACATTGAGAAAAATGTCTACAAGGAAGATGCCGCATATTTTTCTGATTTTTCCAAAAAATTGGCAAGAAAAGCTTCCTCGGTAAGATTTGTTGTGTTCTTAGTATGACACCATTTCATAAACATTTTGTGTTCTTTTTCATACTGGTCTCGTGATTTAGGTGGAAGAAAACTTTCACTAGCAATTTTTGCCGCTCGAGTGATTTCATTTGTAACGGACTCGTTGTTAGCAGAAAACTCTTCTTTTATTTCCATATTCTTGTTATTTGGCACCAATTCTTTTACTACAAAACACAGTGCAAACTCAGCTCACACTAAAATCAAAAATGGTTACCGTTGTCTACGGGTCACGCCGTCTCCATCGTAATAACAGTAATTATAGACTATATCTACTTGAAGTTTTACACTTTTAAAGTTTTTATTTTAAAATTAAATATTAATTTAAACTTGAATAGACCGGACATAAACTAACGTATGCATTTCGGGCTTAATTAGTGTTTTAGAGCCCTTTATCTTCTTACTGACTCTAAGACACTCAATTAAACCCTTAATACATAATATACTACTAGGATAATGGGCCCTACGGGCCTAAGCACTTAAGTATGATAGAAATAGCATTTATCGATTTTTTTTAAAGTAGGTCAGTATTTACATGACCTACATAAATCTCCAATCGATTCTCTATCGATAGAGCACATATTAGTACCAAATAACACTCAATAGCACTAAATAGTACGATTTATCGATTTTTTAAAACATAACCTAATTTAAAAAATTTTAAAACATAACCTAATTTAAAAAATGTTCGGTCGTGCATTATCCTCGGCAAATTACGCGTCGAATGAGCCCAAGCGCATCTCTCCAGCCCTTATAGAACGCGAGAATGGGGCTCGGATACACATACAAATCAACTTTATTAATATTGGAGTCGAATGAGCCCAACCATGGCAGACTTTAGTGTACCAGGCAGGACCTGTAAAAAAGCAACACTGTAATTTTACCCATATTTTCAAGGAGTACTAGATTATATTTACTTCAGAAAATATAAAACAAAAATTGTCTTTCCAGATCTTGGTTAGAATAATGTCAACTGTGTGTTTCTAGATTTGTAATATTGAAAACTAACACTCCTAAAAGCATATTATCAGTTTAGCAATTCATTTTCTTATTAAAAAATAAAGAATTATCAATTACAGGTATTTGTTAAATAAACAAAAATTACATTTAGTAAATTTTTCAAGTAAGTAAATTGTAACATTCGTCTTTAAATTAGTTGGCTTTATGTATTTTCATTGTTAATTGATAATTAAATTAAAATTATAAATTTCTATTTTTTATTTATGCAAAACATTGTTAGTTACAAATAAATTAGAGAATAATTAATAACCCTTTCAACCAAAAAAATATATTCAGCAGAAAACTGACAGTAAGATTTGCACAGGTATCTATGATCTAATATTCCTTGAGAAAATTAATAGTGACAGATGTTGACATTATTCTAACCAAAAAATTGGGTTACAAAGTTTGTTTTTCATTTTTTTTAAACAAATATAATCTAATACTCCTTGAAAATATGGGTAAAATTAGAGCGTTGCTTTTTTACAGCTCCTGCCTGGTACACTAAAGTATGCCATGGCCCAACCCATCTCTAACATGAACTACTTTAAAAAATTTTCGGTCGTGCATTATCCTCGGCAAATTACGCGTCGAATGAGCCCAAGCCCATCTCTCTAGCCCTTATAGAACGCGAGAATGGGGCTCGAACACACATACAAATCAACTTTAGTAGTATTGGATTATGGAGTTCTATACTTGATAAAAATCTGAAGTTGATTCGATTATAAGTAACAAAAACATAGGGGTGTCAAGCTGTGAAGTGAAACACACTGTATATAAAAATTTTTGCTTATGTACCTAATTTGACACCTGTCAAAATAAACTTCAAAGTCTACAATATGTGAATGTTCCTTACAATTTTGCAGAACGAATACAAGAAATATTGTTCAATACACATGCACTATTTTGCATTTGGGCTCAGATATATTAGATTTATTTTCATATAATATTTAAATTTAATTCAAACTACTTACGTAACTAGTTTTAATACAATTTATGAGATGTGTAATTGTGTATATAATGATTTGAGATTAAAGATTACAATAAATCTATTATAATTTATGTTTTTTGTTAGAAAGATAAATATTATGGTTAGAGATGCATAGAAGCATTAATTTTGCTGTAGTATTCTGCCGATTCGGTCACTTTCTAACAGATTTGGTTTTGACCAAAGTAGTGAGAAAGATTCGGTTTTCGGCTAGCCGAAGTAGATTTTTTTTGTCACAATTGACTTGTTTGTATGAATTTTAACTGCAAAATTCATTATGTCATACGCCGTGATCTCAAAATTCCCACAATTAACGAAGAAATACAAAGGTATAGCATCCGTTATCGTGATCGTCTCAATGTTCATCCAAATACGCTAGTAAAGTGCCTACTTGAAAGTGATGACGAGGAACCTAAACTTAAGAGATTCGAGCCGTCAGAACTACCAAACCGTTTTGAATAATTCCGTGAGTGTAGTGTTACAACTATAATCAGTCAAACTATTTAAGTTGTAAGGAAATTGTTAATGAACTTTTTCCATCATGCTATGTATTAGTTAATTAAGTAATTAAGTTAAAACATTTACTGAATGTCAACTGTTGACAGATTGTAAAGAATTAAAAAAAAAATTCATTATATAGCGGTTACCAAAAAGAAAATCGAAGTTTTTAAAATATGTATCGGAATTATTTTACTTAATTGGAGATTCCTAGAATCGCAATATATAAATATTTTATAGTCCTGTATTATTTTTATAATCTGTATATACTGTATTTTTTATTTTATTTTGTTTAAGTATATTTTATACTATTAAAGCAAATTATTTCTCAGACAACAAGGTTTTGTTGATATAATTTTCTATTCAATAAAATTAATCAAAACTTAAATTTCTATTTTGCTTCATCATAATAGTTGGCGCTTCGGTAAATGTTAATGGCTAATTATATGATATTCAGTAATTCGGCCAAAATCTGCTTCGGTACGGTTCACTAATTATGATGGTCACTGTGTTTCTAAGCTGTTAATTTATACTGTCTCAGATCAAAAGCTACCATCTTTAGTTAAATTTTAAATTATACATAAGGACTGGTGAAAATAAATTCGGAAAATTTCTGTCCTACTTGTAATACAACGAAACATACAAATTTGATATATGAAATATAATATAAAGTTTCACAAGTTTTATTAGTATCTTAACCTGACAATATTGTTTCGACATTAAATGTCATTATCAAAGGTAGATAAGATTGATAACCAAACACGTTGCTAAGGATAAACACATACAGAAAATAGGTAACTAGATACAATATACACAAAAACTAAATATCTAACACTTCTAATAAAGGAGAATTACTAAGCTCAGTTTGTTCATTCATTAAAGGTACTGTGCGTTTATGTTTGTATATTTCAAAAGCTTCTAAAATGTCTAATTTGTGTTTTTTGTTGCAAAAATGTAAGAATTTAATGTTGTTTTGAGGCGTCATTGGGTGGTTCTGTTCCAAAATGTGTTTGGCATAATTCGATTTTTCTGGATGTTTAAGTCGATAAGGGCGTACGTGTTCTTTGTATCTTATGTTGAAATTTCTAAGCGTTTGTCCAATATAAACCGAGTTACAAAAAGAACAATTCAAACGGTAAATGCCGGATTTCATGATATCTTGTGTTTTGTCTTTATACTTTTACTTTACTTTAGTGCTTATATACTTTTATTTACACTTATGTTAGACACCATAATTATTGATGTTAATTCATTGTAACAAATATATTCGAGATGTAGACATTAACTTAAGCGCATTTATGGTGAATTCTGGCACAGCTTGTTTGCATCGTTTAGATACAAGATACAACTATAATACAAAGTGTATCCTAACTGTACACCATGTTGTTTAGAGAATGCCTGCGTCAACACACCGCTGGAAATACAGTGCTGCAACAGTTTCTTCCGTTCTCAAATTACTAGAATATAGAAATGGGATTTGTTACCACCATAATCGTAAATATCCAGTCATATAGGAGCATTTCGTAACCTGTCATAAACTTTCGGTCTATAGTGATTTATATTTTTTAATATTTACGCTGAATGTAGTGTTAGAATAATTATTAGTGTTAAGTAGAAATTTACTGTTGGGTTGTGTTATGGATATTTAAGGGATGAATGACGCTGGTCAAGTCGGTCTTCAGCAAAGGAAACATGATACTTTGCAGAGTGTGAATGGTCAGCTATTATTAGTTTTGTTAAAGAACAGGAAGTGTTAAATAAGGGAAAATAATAGTTGACACTTTTACAATAAGTTTTAAGTTTTAGTTAGTTGGTTAGAGGCTTTAAGAGAAAACGGTTGGGTGACCATTCTTGTTTGTTAATAGATATTTTCGTAGTTTTAATAACTACATAATAAGCTCAATCCTCATGTGTTTCATTTTTAATTATTATTGGTCATCCTGATAAAGTCTATTAGTAGTAAAACCTGTCTGTTCTTAGAATTTTTCGCCGAAAGTCGATCTGAAAAAAGTAGTCCCTTCGAAGAATATTGAAAACATACCTATACCTGTTAAACAATGTGAAACACATTGTTTCCGTGTGTTTTGCTAGTGGTTTCCCTAACAACTCTTTCTCTTTTAACTAAATCTTTTCAGCATTCCTGAGACGATTACCTAAACTGTACTAAAATATTTTCCTTTTAAAAGCTTTAAATTGCAACAATAAGCACATAATAATAATCAAAACCAATGCTGACTACAAAAATAATGTTTATGTCTGCCGCAAATAAAAATGTAACCATATTCCCCTTGAACACCATTAGAATAACAGACAAGTGGAAGGGAGTTCACGTTTAAACTTTGGGTGCGAATTTATCAAAATTATGTTAATCTGGAGTTACTGTAGCAAGAAATCTACTTAATATTTTTAAATACAACCTTCACTAGTTTAAAGTGGAAGAATCATACTACAATTTCACGTAAGCTTATAATTATATTACACCTACAAACTTACGCTAAACGCTGCTAAATTTCATCGATTTTGGGTAACTTTGCATTTTTTTTCTCAAGTAAGTATTCAACATTTTGTTGAAATCTTATGTGAAAATGTAGTTCATATTTTGTAGTTTCCGTGGAAAAAAATTGTTTCAATTGGTTTGTAAATATCGTTGCTACAGAATCGCGCGTTTCGCATGTTTTAGCACACAATTTTGAAGGTACACATAACTCTTAATTTTATTTTCTAGGCCAGCAGAATGTAACAAAAGTAATGAAAGAATACAACTAGTAATATTTTTACAAACTTTTATTTTTTTTTTATTCATACATCATTACAAGAATTTTACTAAAAATATTAAACAATTTAAGTTTGTTGAATCATTACTGTTTAAAGCAAAAAATAATAAAAGAATAACGTATTAGAAATTTGATAGAAAGCATGAGCCATTATGTATACAGATATGGGAACAACTTTTTAAAAATATGTGAGATTTAATTTATACTTAACAATATGAAAGTACGCAGTTCAATGTAAGTAAACTTTCTATTCTCCTACACGTAGCTCATGTTTTGTACCAATCCAAATGATCATATTCAGGAAAAAACATTTGTGAAATTTAAATGAAAAATTTGAGTAAATTAAGTTTCAACTCGAGTAGTTCATTTAAGTTAAACTTTCGAACTAGTTAACTTGTTATTTAAAAGCTTTTTATTAAATTTTATGAATTTTTGTAATTAGAACACAATTGAACAAAACCAAAAATATCAAGCTTCAATGTTTTTTTAGGAATACAATCAATTTAATGTTTAGATACATACAAAGTGATCAGAAAGTATATCCTAATTTTTATAAGAGTTCATAAGTTTATATCAACACATGTTCGTTCAACATTGCATTTTTAATTACTGGCACATTATTTCTATATCTTAATATTTAAGTTATGGTCTGCTTTTTTCACTAACTTTACTTTCTGATTACTTTTTATATACTTAAAGTCTGTTGATTTAACGCAAATTTACAAGGCAATCAAATAAACAAATAAGAGCTATGTCAAATATTTAAATTCTATTAAAACAAAAGGAATTCATACAATAAAAAAAATACAAGGATTTAAATTATTTCCTTAATACGTAAATGCTGATCTATATTAGGTCTTTGTTTTACATTAAAAAAGAAACAAATATATTATACTACTCAACAATGACTTTAGATATACGATAAAGTTATCCATTTTCATAGTTCCAATTCGATGTAAAACACAATTGCTTTTTAATATTGAAGAGGTATCAAAATGACTTATTCAAGGTCAATTTATAATTAATTGTTAAATAAACTTATACATGGTTTATCTAACACTTGCAAAATAAGTTCTTGGACAATATAATGACCATCACACATTAACACAAAAAACTGACCAACAAATTTAGCTGTCATTTGTTTTTTTAAATCTATATATATATATTTTTTGGAAATATTCTCATTTAAAGGCAAACTCTCATACAATTTAATGATCTTAATCACATCTTACTTGGAAATGCTTAAGACCGGAGGTTACGAGTTGGGTGCCGGGCCAGGCAGGTAACACGGGCTGTGTTACGACTTGGGTGCGGGAAGGTTACGAGTTGGGTGCCGAAGTAATCACGTGTCGAATGTGGGGTATAAACTGATCTTAGATCATTGATACTTGTAATAATGATAATCTAGCTAGATGCTGCAATAATTGTGCTATTTAGGCTATTTGCAATATTGAACTGCACATATTTACATACATCGTTTCTTAATAAAATTTGACATTTACAGTCTTACAGGATGCATTATTGTCAAGAGTAGGGTGTAATTAAATATTAAAAAATAATACATTTACTAAAATAATCAAAAGAATTTTTGGACCTTACTTAAAATAATATAAATTCCCATATTGATGAGTTAGTTGAAAAACACAAAAATTACAAAATAAGAACAAGTCTATTTTTACTATTTTAACATCCGCAATTGTTAATTTCTCTTCTGCTTGGTTACATCTTATATCTTAATTCTTCACGTAAAAGATTCATTGGGCGTGCTGTTATGTCCTCCACAGCTTTTCTCTTCAACTTTTCCTAATAGGCTACTAATGGCATAGGGAATTCCGGATTATAAGCCGCACCCAACTTCCATTAGACCCTTTTTTATTGACTAGGTAAAATGTAATAAGTGGCACCCAACTCGCATCTTTCCTCGTCAGTATTTTCAGAAAATATTCTACCTTTGATTAGAATGATCACACAAGTTTAGAAACAACTGAAAACATAGCTATATTTTAGAAATCATTACTACTACATTCAGCTATTAGTGTTATTTCTTTAATCGTTTACACTAAACTCCGTATCATCTAAGCTACTACTTTTTGTTTTGTACACGTTATATATACACTACCATTGAAAAGTTTGGAAACACCACTGTAATTCATTGAAACTGGTAAATATTTTAAAAAAGTGGGAATTTATTTATGGAAAACCTTTTAATAGATATACCTCTACCTAACAATTGTGTTATTTAAAATATAATTCTTTCTAATCCTAAAATTCCTGTTAAAACCCATTTATTACCAGTATGCAATAATAAGGGTATTTCCAGGAAAGTGAATAAAAGGTGTGTGAAAGGGGTTTTTAAGTGGTAACAATTCAGGTATTTCCCACAGAGTGCATTTGTATAGCAGTATTCATTGGAAGAAGTTGGTTTTGTAAGAGAGAGTGTCTGTTTATTGTGGTGTTATTTGTGTGTGTAGAATGTTTTTATTAAAAAACACTTTAAAGATGCCCCGAAAACAACAATTAAGCACAGACTTAAGCAAAAGACTGAAAATTTCAGTAAAAGGTGTTCATTATACCCTAAAAAGACAATCAGAAAGGGTGCAATTATCCAATAGACCAAGAACAGGACGGCCACGTGCAACCACTAGTGCAGAAGATATCGCTATATTGTGACTACAGCGAAGCGAAATAGAAGACTCACGGCACCGAGAATTACTAACATAGTAAATTAACGCAGCAAGAAGAAAGTTTCTGTTACCACGGAAAATTGGACGATGAATGATGGGAAAACTGTGCTTTGGACCCATGAATCAAAGTTCCAGTTATTTGGTTCTAAAAGGAGAGTTTATGTGCGTCGGCGTCCAGAAGAAAAGTTGGCAGAACAATGTGTGGTGCCTACTGTGAAGAATGGTGGAGGTTCCATAATGGTTTGGGGTTGTTTTGCTGGAACAGTTGTTGGAGATCTAGTGAAAATTGTGGAATCATGAGAAAAGAGCAATATTTGGACATTTTGCTGCAACGATATGCCATTCCATCAGGAAGCCGAATTGTTGGTCAACAATTTGTTTTCCAGCAGGATGATTCCGAACATTCTCCAAACTATGCAAGCAGTTCTTAATGGACAAACAGACTGAGGGAGCAATAAAGCTAATGACATGGACACCTCCAAGCCCAGATCTTTCCCCCCATCGAACATTTATGGGATGAATTAGATACAAAAGCAAAGGGAAGGATACCTCAAAACAGTAATCAACTGTGGGCTTACTTGCAGGAGGCGTGGCCACAAATAGATGTGGAGTATCTTCAAAAATTGCTAGAACGAATGCCAAAAATCTGTAAGGCAGTGACTGCAACAAAAGGTGGTCATATAAATGTAAATATTTTTTGTAAATATAATGAGATAAATTTACTACGAATGTTGTTTTCTTATTTCTTTAGATCTATTAGAATAGTTTTTACCACAAAAAGCTAATGTATTTAAAAATTATTGGAGATTATGATAGTGTTTCCAAACTTTTCAACGGTAGTGTATATCAGGGCCGGCGTAAGCTTTTGCAGGGCCGGGTTCAAAAATGCACTTGGCCTAAAACAACTTCTAAATAAATTATTTATTATAAGAACATTATTACATAGTACAATAGCATCATAGAGTATCATTATAGTTATTTACTAAGTGCACGAAATCGCGCATGAGCACATTTTTTGAAGCACGAGCAACAAAGAAGCGAGTAATTCATTTGCGAATGCTCGAAGATGACTTCGTGCATCGAGTTTTGTACAAAATTTTTTTAAACGGACTTGACAATGCAAAAACATAATTAACCAGAGTCTGTAATACTGCTTCGAATTCAAAATAAACATAAAAGCAAGCAGGCAATAGCATACCAATAGATGGCACTTGCACATTTGTCAGTAGAATTATTATCGATTACTAATTTTTCTTTTGTGATTTATAATAATTAAATGGGAAAAATGGCATTTTCTAAATTAAATTTTAGGTATAATTAAAGAATTTACCCATGAAACATCGTTTTGGTTAGGTAGTGTCGTTTTCGTGGAGGTTAGGTTGGTAGCAACCAATTTTGGAAGTTAGGGGCGTTTGCTCCAAAAAAATGATGATTCTGAATATGTAAATCATTTTTGTGACGAACTCCCCAAATTTAGGGATCAAAAGTAAAAAATTCTTAATCTTCATGGAAATGAATAATAATTATATTAAGTTTCTAATTAGAATTACACAATTTAGTTAGGTTAGGTTAGGCTTAGGTTAGATTAGGTTTGGTTTATGTTAGGTAAGGCTAAGTTAACTTAGGTTAGCCTGTGAAAAAATTAAATTTGCTATTGCATAGCGTTTTGGATAGCTGGTTGTGTTTTTGTGGAGGCTAGGATGGTAGCAAACAATTTTGGAGATTTAGGGGCGTTTGTCCCAAAAAATGCTGATTCTAAATATGTAAATCGTTTTTGCGGCGAACGCCTCAAATTTAGGGATAAAAAGTACACAAATTCTTAATCTCCATGGAAATGAATAACAATTAGGTAGGTATATTAAGTTTCTATGATTACCAAATTGTGTAATTTACAATTACACAATTTAGTTAAGTGAGGTTAGGTTTAGATAAAGTTAGGTTGGGTTTAGCTAGGTTAGGTTGAAAAAACTCGAATTTGCTTTTGCATAACGTTTTGATTAACGTTTGATAACGCAAGTTAAGTTGGTATTAATCAATTTTGAAAGCTTAGAGACATTTGGCCCAAAACTGAATTTATTTATTCGAAATCAGCATAAAATTTCCGTTAAAATGACACCAATTTGGTCAAAAAATGTTTGGTGGAGAAATTCTTTAATTGTTCCAAATCTTATTATTATCAAGTCAAACGATTTTTAGAGTCTAAAAGGACTAGTGCTTTTTGCATCTTTTTGAAGCACTAGTGCGTGAACACTACGTTTGCATTTAACTGTAACATTCGCAAAATGTTATTTTGAAAGTGATCATTAAAATTTACGTAAGTTGAATGGTAGAAGTTTGCTTTCCAGTCGTTAAGTGACACGGAAACGTTGGTGTGACTACAGCAACAGAGAAAGCGCAAGTATATGTAACGCGTTGCCTTATACAGCGCGGGTCTGGGTTCCGGGGAACGTGTTGAACCCGCCTCGCGCCGGCCCTGGTGTATATATTATATCCACAATAAACAAAGGTAACTGTTATTGCTGTTAGTCTTTCATAATATTAAGGTGTTAACGGTAAGTAACTGAACTTGTAACTTTTTGATAAATAAACGACTAGATAATTGACAACTTTTATTAAAATGTATAGGCATTCCACTAAAATAAAAAAATTCTCTCACGTTTGGTTAGAAGCAATTTGAAGTTTTTTTAAAATATTGTACATGTGAGTAACTAAAAATTAAATTAATCAGTCAATAAGTTCACAAATTAAAATATTATTTAATAAAACATGTTATCACTGCCCGATTTTTTCTTCTATTTTTAAGACACCTAATAATTGTTTATTAAACAAAAAGGCTATCTTAAATACTTTAAGATTAGTTTCAGCTTATTGTGACATATTATTTTGTAAGATTATTGTTTATTTATATGAAACAAGTTCCCGCATTATTTTATTACATATTAAGTATTCTTGTTCTTCAAGAAGAGAATTGATTCTTACATTTACATATTAGGCAATTCCAAGTAAAATATGAAATTCTTATATGCTTCAATATTTTCCCTATTAACATGCCAATCTATTTACATTATTAAAACAATAAAAAATATGTAATACACAACCATCATTTATAATGACTATTGTGCATCAAAAGGCTAAGCCTTATATAACCTATAAAAGCACATTATATTGTAATCTTTAGATATATTATAAAATACTTAAATATATGCTTATATAAAAAATATCAATTTTATATAAAAAAAGGGGGGGATTAAAAATGGAATTTCTAAATTTTGTTTTGTTCCCATAATCAGTTATCAGTCTTATTAAATGGATGATTTTTCTTTTTTACTTTAAAGTACAATCACTTATAAAAAGAAATACTTAATTCATTTAGTAAACATTAAAGGCCCCAATGATCAATTAATTATGTTTTGTGCAATATCTTCTTAGCAGCCTTTATAAGTGGAGTAAGAGTTGATAATTCTACACGTAAATTTAAAAATGGATGTTTTAGTAACTGATCTGCAGATGCTCGTTTAAATACATCCACTTGTAGACAATCGTCAATAAAAGTTTGCAAAGATGATGATAAAGTATTCCATCTTGGTATTTGAGGCCTACCATTGGCAGCTATAAGATACAGAGCTCTTAAGGGAGGTTCTTTAAGATAAGGAGGTTCACCTTCAATCATCTCAATAGCCATAATTCCCAATGACCAAATATCTACCTTTTTACCATATTGTTTTCTAGTAACAACTTCTGGAGCCATCCAATAAGGTGTTCCAACCATAGTTTGACGTTGCTCGTCACCTACTATATTAGCACAAAAACCAAAATCTGTTACCTTTACTGTTCCATCCATTCCTAATAATACATTATCAGATTTAATGTCTCGATGAATTGTGCCGCTAGAATGTAAGTAGTGAATGGCTTGTAATACTTCATAGCAAACAGCTGCGATCTGTCCTTCCTTCATTACTGTTTCAGTAACCACATCAGTAAGTGGACCTCCATCTAACAATTCCATCACAACCCAAAGATGATCATCATACACCATGTAAGCATCCAGAAAATTAACTAAATTTTTATGTTTAAATTCTTTTAATATTTTGATTTCTCCCAAAAGTAATTCTTTTCTTTGCTGTTTTGTCATGTCTATATCTTTTATAGCTACTTGTTTCCTAGTAATTAAGTCTGTAGCAACAAATACAATTCCGGATGCCCCTGCACCTAAATCTTTGTTACTTCTACTGTAACGATCATTAGGATTTCCTGAATTACATATGCCCTTCAATTCGTGTAAGATGTCATCATCAGTTTTTTCATAATCTTGAGTTTTACGTCGCAGAACTGGGCTTTCTTCAAGATCCAGACTCAAATCTTCAACACTTTTTGCTAAATTGTTTGCTTTTAGTTTATTTGTAAGTTGTTTTGGTGGCAATGCTGGAAGCGTTTCTGATCTGTAAGGAATACAAATTTTTTTTAAGTAAAATCTAAGTAAATTTTAAATTACGGGTTCTGCTAGCTTGAAAAAGTTAGCAGCACCTACTCGCAAAAACGGAGTTTAACAGCCTTGAAACAAAATATTTAATACAGAACGATTACAGGCTCTTTAAAGGCTGTATAAATAACCTTAAAACCTGTTTATTACAGAATAATTAATTAAAGGCTATTTAAATACCCAAAACTACTTAGAGTTTATTTTTTTTTTAGTTACGGGATGCACAATTATTTCCAGTTTTTTACGGTTGTACAGTGCTATTAATTTAAAATACAATATACTCTATATTGCAGTTGAAAATACCGTATTCACTCGAAAATAAGACCCCCCTCTATATCTTGAAGCAAATTTAAAAAACAGCTGTTGTAGGCCAATTTTGGACCCATAAAAATATACCTGAGCAATATAAGACATTAAACATTTTTCAGTTTTATTTTGTTAGAAAATTCCGTTAGCTATGTTCATGGAAAAAATTCTACCCTTTATCTCTTCGCGAAAATAATGACTTTTAAGTAACACGTTTACCTGAATTCCAGGAAAACTTATAAAATTGTAGGCAGTTCATTCAAAAGTGTTCGGATGTCACTAGAATAGGTAATAAAATTTTGCACACTTACTGGAAAGATTAAGGTGCTACCATTGTTAACAATTAGGTAGGTACTTAATAGGTTACAATTCTTCCATCGGTACTATTAAAGGATTAAATGAATTTCTTAGAAATGTTTTTGCCATCCCTGGGTTTTTCACTAATATCGCCCCTTTCCATTGTCAAGCTTAATTTGTAAAACCATTTTTAAAAATTATTATAAAAGATAATGACAATTTTACTGAGTTTGATGACGATGAAGATAGCAACGATTCGGATTAGCGGATAAGCAAAATATAATCGTATATTATTTCATAATTATCGTAATTATTGTAATTGCTGCGGCCAATAAACTCTGTTTATTAGTTTCACAATGGCTGCATAAGTTTACATGTATCAGTATCAGCTAAAATGTGGACAACTGGGTGAGATGTTATATACTTAAACAACAGAAGGCTATTATAGATGTTATTGTAATTTAATACAATTTTTTGGATAGATATTTGTAACCATTACTCAGTTACACTCATTGTTTTCATTTTTTATAGAATATATTTTATTATACTCGATTATAACACTCGACGGATCACATCAGAAGGAAATAGACAGAATTAGAAATAAGTTAACGGAATTAGTTACAAACGAACTGTGTAACAGTATTTATGAGACTACTAGGTATATAATGGTGTATATTAAAGTATGTAATCAGTTTTAGTTTTTAATATCCACATCTACATACTTACAGAAAAAATTGTGCACTGTGGTGTTGTGTAATTTATTATAGTAATCAAGTTAAGATTATTTGAATGCTCTTCCATTTTATATTTTTTTATTAATGTTACATTTTTATATTGAATAATTTATATTAATTATTCTGTACGCCGTAACCTGTTCTGTGTAACCCATAATTAAAAAACAATAGAGCTTAAGAATTGAAGACCTTGGTGCAAAAAACGGCCAAGTCCTAAAGCAACATTTGTGGGAAAACAAAAAACTTTCCAGATAATGCAATAACGTTACATTTTCAGTCAATAGTCGGTTCATAGAGCTTATCAAACTGTTATTATGCTTTGCACTGTCTGATTTTGGCATCAATCGCTCGGCGATCCTTTAAAATAGTATATACTTAGTGAGAAAACTAAATTTCACACAAAAGTGGACTTGACCGTTTTTTGCACCAAGGTCTTTAATTATTTTCTTAGTATTTAAATGCCATTAATTATTGTTATAAACATTTGGTTTATTAAGTTATTAAGTTCCGTTTTCTTTAGTGGGTGCTGCTAACTTTTTTAAAGCTAGCAGAATCCATAATTTCAAAAAAAAAAAAGAATAGAGCCTAGGAATTAATGGAAGTGTTAGATATTTAATTCTGATTATTATTTTTATCTATAGTGTATTCAAGATAACGAACAACTAAACAAATGAACATTTCTGATGTTTCTATGGTTATATAAAGACGTTATTACACTAAAAAATATAAATGTTTTATTCCATGATTCGCAACCTGCTTTATCGGCATGTCAATTCACGCCGATAAAGCAGGTTGTACCTTGAATATTTAAAAATCAAGCCCACAACAAATATTTATTATCTCTCTAGAATTAATCAGATTCTGAAAAGTCACTTATCATTAGAAACATTTATACGAATAATTCAATAATTATATGAAAATTAACAAACGAAACTAAAATGACAAGATATCATTTTTCAATATAGTAAGTAATTTTTTATTTGGCACTTAGTCTCCCTCCTTTTGAATACGTATCCATCCTTCAGGAAGCTTCCGTATTCCTCGAGAAAAAAATCTTTTGATTCTTGAACAGCTTCGGCGACTTAACATTAGAGTAAAACTTTTGTTCCTCTAAAGAATTCTTAAGGTTGCGAACACGTGGAAATCTGAGGGAGCAAGGTTTGGACTATAGGGCGGATAAGGAAGAACAGTCCACTTTAATTTTTAAATTTCCCATTGTTATATTTTGATCTGCTTGCTCAAATAAAAGTTTTACATTTAGAACATACATTTTCTTGAGCAACCTCGTGTTCGATTTGTGTCCATATTAATTCGATTGGATTAAGTTCACAATGATAAGGAAGTAGTCGCAAAACGGTTATTATCTCTTTACCCTTCGCCATCTCAATAGCATACGTATTGTATTTGTTTCGAGACCTTTTCGAAAATCCAAATCCAATAATCTTCAATAGTATTTAAAATGTTTGTCTAAATTTCGATAAATCTTCGTCGGCATTAATATCACGTAATATTTTGTCAATTATTGTAGGCATTTCGTTTTTATAAAAGTACTGATGAATGATTTTATGAATCACATAACTTGAGTCAACCTAATCAATAAACTTTTTTCACTCTATTCTTTTTTCAGCGGCGAAAAGTTGCCTGTTTGTTTATATATGTATTCTTTGATGACTTTATACACTGTTCCCCATGAAATACCTGCAAGAAGCTATGTATATGTATGTTTTATGAGATAATGCTAAAAAACCTCTTACCGGCCACATCGCTGTTTGTTTTGCTATAGCTTTTAATTGTATTTATGGATTTTTTTTAATAATGTCGTATATATGTTGAAAATCTTAGTTTTCGTATTTTTTGTTAAAGAACTTTTATGTTCCATTATTTCGTTTGCAATCAACGCACATAAATCTGTCAATAAGCAATTTTGACATTAGGAGAAAAAATTGTTTAGTATAAAACTGACTCATTCATGGCCTATGAGATTATGTTAGTGCTGCTTATTTTGAGTTGTTCGTTATTTTGAATACAGTATAGTTACCTAATTTTGTAATCTACCTTAGCGACGTGCCGCTTAATATTTTAAGTTAATAGATTTTCTCTTAAGAGATTCTTTTCACACTCTAAACAAGTGGAAGTAGTATTTGTTTCATTATCATAGTTAATATATTTGGTTAAATTAAATTGTTTGCGCCGGCCCATATAGTATGAAGTTGGTTAATGGTTTTATATAAGTAAAACTGCAGAGTAGTAAGACTATAAGTAGTAATATGAATAAAAACTGAAAACAAATGATTCATTTTCGCTTTTATTAATTCACAAATGGAATATTTTTTTAAACAGTTGATTTTGCATTCGTTTGTGAACGAATAAAACTGCCTTCGTTAAAATTTAATTCTTGAAAGAATCAATCATAAATTTTCAAATATAAAATTCGTTCACAAATGATAAAATAAGAAAGGAATCGAATTTTTCTCATTCTCGCATGATAATTTTCTTACCCTGCTTTATTCTCTAATAAACATTTCGTTTCAGGACTGTTATACTCTGTTTTCGTTAGTGGGTAATCCTAACTTTTTGACAGCTAGCAGAATCCGTAATTTAAAAAAAAATAATACATACATACAATATATACAAAATAATTTAAAAAGAAATAGAGCCCAAAAATTAATTTTTAGGTATTTAATAATAAAAATATTTTTATTTCATAATATAGAATCTCAAGGAGGAAATTCAACAAAGTTGTTTTTCCGTTTCCCCCTTGTATACACTTTCAATAAAGTCATAAATTTAAATAGCATTTAATTGTTCTATAACAAATAATTTGTTTCAATACTGTTAAGCTCCGTTTTCGTTAGTGGGTTTTTTTAAAGCCGACTTTTTTAAGGTTGACAGGACCCATAAAAACAAAAAAAAATAATTTTTGGGTATAAAAAGCCTTTAAAGAGGGTTTATTTATTCTGTAATAAACATTTCGTTTCGAGGCTGTAAGCTCCTTTTTTAGTGTGCCTGCTATCTTTTTTAAAGCTGGCAGAACCCGTAAAAACAAAGAAAAAATAATAGAGCATAAAAATTAGTTTATGGGTATTTAAATATGAATTTAGTTAGAACCATTCAGCTGTAATGGGTCTGCTAGCTTTACAGACATGGCTACTGTATAACTATGTTTTTTTTATTGATATATTTTATCGGGTATTTATGTTTTATATTTTAAAACAAAGTACACTACACAATCTTTTCTCTGAATTTCTTTTAGTATACTTTCGTTTTTGTTACTAGAGTAAACTATTGCCCCTGCACCATGTAACGTTTCATAGAATGTTACTAGGGGAGGATCCCTCTTATCGCTCCTTCGCATTCACAGATTGATCAGGGTTAAAGGGCCGGTGTGAGGAAACCCTTTAGTAAAATTTCATGAAACTTGGCATGGAGTATGTGCAAATGCAGTACTTCTGAGTATACCAAGAAAAAAAATGTGGCGAGTTCTTTAAGAAAAATAAAAGTGGGTCAACAAAATCAAGTAAATATTCATGTGGAGTAGTTTTCTATTGGGGGTTGATTTGCAAAATGAGTTATATGCCAGTAAATAGATTTTAATTAGTCGAAACACATGACTACTATCCATTCTTTTTTCTGGAGTCCTCTGACTTTGACACCATATTGCTCGAGAACTACTGAACCAAATTAAATATTTTAAAAACGAGCTAATAGTAAATTTATTTCTACATGCGACAGTAAATTATCATATTTCTAACTGATATACTTTTATTTTTATCGGACGATACATAATAAAAGGTACCCATTTTTAGGGACAATTCCATTGAGACCAAGTTAGATATTTTTTTTTCTCAGAAAGTATATCTCATATATCTATGAGATTTTTGTAGGGGTTAGAAAGAAACCTTGTGGTAGTTATCCTATTAATTTTTGGACAAAAATGTGTTTTATGTAAGATTTATATGAAAAAATAGCGAACTATGCGTTCTTGTTTATTAATGAAGATAACATCAATTTTTTTTCGCTAAATTAACACTTTTCATATGTAGACATTATTTTCTTTAAAAAAGTGTTCTGAATTTTAACAATAAAGGTGCAATAACAAAAAAGAAAAACGTTTTTTGTCGAAACCGCTTGTCATCAAAAATCGTTTTTTTCTTTCCGCATTTTTATTATTAAAATTAGGAAAATTTTTTTGAAAAAAATAATGTCTACACATGAAAAGTCTTGATTTAGTGAAAAAAATTTGACGCTATCTCTATGAATAAACAAGAACGCATAGTTCGCTATTTTTTCACATAAATCTTAAATAAAACGCTGTTTTGTCTGAAAATTAATAGCATAAGAACCGCAAGGTTTCTTTCTAACCCCTACAAAGATCTCATAGATATATGACATATACTTTCTGAGAGAAAAATTAGTTGTTACTTTCAATGAAATTGTCCCTAAAAATGGGTACCTTTTATTGCGTATCGTCTGACAAAAACAAAAGTATACCAGCTAGAAATTTCATATTTTACTATTGTATATAGAAATAAATTTACTATTTCCTCATTTTTAAAATATTTAATTTGGTTCAGTAATTCCCGAGTAATACGCCTTCAAAGTCAGAGGACTCTAGAAAAAAAATGGATAGTAGTTTAAATTGATCTTTTATTTAAATTTAGATGGTGGGATTTTATTTAAATAGGGGGTTTGTTAAATTTTTTTTGTTTGGTCCAAAAGCAGTCCATAATTAGTCCTACATAATAGCCTGATTTGGGTCTGAACTTTATCATTTTCAATTTTGTGACAATCCAAATGATTTACCAATTTACGAGACGATTTCAAAAATGGATTATGTGCCAATGAATGATCTATAATTAGTCCAAAAATATAACAGGTTTTTCCTGAATTTTAATTTATTTAATTATTAATGTGGGGTAGTTTTCTATTTAGGGATTGATTTTGAAAATAAATTATATACTAGTGAATAGTCTTTAATTAGTCCAAAATTATGGCCTAAGAACTGAAATAAATAAAACTTGGAAACTTTAGATTTTGATTTGCCTGCTAGTTGATGTACACACTTTTGAACGTTTGTGTTGTAGATTGACTGAGTATTGTATTAATAATTATAAAAATATAAATCAAGACAAACATCAGAAAACGACTATTGAAAGTGGCTTCAAAATCCACAATGGCCATCACTTATAGCAAAAGAGTTGAAAATGCCGCGGGGTATGATTGATTCTGTTTTAACAAGTTATTTTGAAACTTTGTGTTTCCCGAAAACAAACAGATAGGACAAAAACTGGAGCAAACAACAAAAAACTGTAATAGAAAATAGTAGGTACGATTATTAAAAACCAAGACATGTCTTCTCGAAATGTGGCTCAAAAATGTGGAACAAACCAAACAATGGTGCAAAGACGTAAAGAACCATGCAGGCTTAATAACAAGAAAAAAGGAGAAAATACCAAAACTAACAGAAAAACAGCCATTAAAACAAGAGCTAGGAAATTGTATGATTTGATTTTATTGGAAAGAAAAATGCGTACCTTATTTTGGACGATGAAACGTACAGCTGACTTCAGTATACTTCCAAGTACAGTTTTTTTACGTCATTTAAAGGAGAGGCTCTACCACATTCGCAAACATCAATTGAAATTGAAAAATTTGGAATCAAATACCTTGTGTGGCAGGCACTTTGTCAGTGCAGTTACAGAAGTTCATCATTCAACACAAGCAGAACAATTAACGAATGCATTAAAAACATTTGGTTCCATTTGTGCAAAAACTATAGGTTGCAGATTATTTTTGCCAGATTTAGCCCTCGCACACTATGCATGTTTAACAATAAACGTGTGTATCGAAGACAATATCGAATTTGTGGGCAAAGATATGAATTCACCAAATGTTCTTCAATGCCGCTCCATTGAGATATACTGGGCTTTATCAAAAAAAGATTTGAAGACAAGTGAGGAGGCTGCCATGGACCTTACAGATCTTGGTACAAAATACTGTCAGAAATGTTATGAAGAACATTTGAAAGAAAAGAATGGGTAGCATAATGAAAAATTAAACAATTCTTAATTAATAATTATTTTCGCAGAACAATTCATTTAAAATAAATCAAATTTGTACTTAGCATTATTAAAATAAAATATTTTTCAAATTGAAAATTGCCAAATTTGATTCGTTTCAGTCCTTAGTCCAAATTGATTTATTATGTATACATTTATATGGCAGGGGTGCTAGCTTGAGCTCAAGTCAGCACCCCCGTATTAAAATTTACATTTCTGATGAATAGAGATTGGTCCAAAATTATGGCAGTAAAATTTTTAGAAATCGACAAAGTGGGGGGTGCTAATTTTACTGATGTACAGATTAGTTAGTGAATAATCAATGTTTGGGGGACATTGAGGGCAATTTTCGTGTCAGCCAACCTTCTAATTTTGACCTACACCTTGTCTCAAAATTATTAGGAGTAGCTGAGGCAGATAGGTTGATTAGATTACACATACGTTACGTACAGTACAGACTCATACAGTGAATTCAGTTCAGAGTCAAAAATTGTTGGCAGTCCTTCAAAAAAAAGTGACCAAGGATAAATTTTGGAATACAAAAACATGAAATTTAAATAAAACAACTGCAGAATAAATCTCAAATTATTGAATTATAATAAATGTTCAAAATGCAATCCTATGCTTTCAATGCAAACATTAAATATTGATTATTTGAAAAATCCAAAATAAAGAAGTATAACCTCAAAAACATCACACGATATCAAATGAAGCGACGTGAAGTACTGGTTTATTCAGTTTATCAGGTTCATTCATGTAGTTTGATTAATTACAACAGCTAAAGTAGCAACTCAAATAAAACAAACTCTTCCTCTCAAAATTAACACCGGAGTAAAACAAGCTGAAATGTTACCAGCAACACCGTTCAGTCCAGAAGTGGAAGCAATTAATTAAAACTTAAAGAAATCCATCCACAAATCAAAGATAGTAACAGAAAGAAAAACTGGAAATGGGGTTAGTACAAGGAAGTACGAAGAATTATTTGAGCAAAGAGGAAATAGGAGTACAAAATTTGAAGTAGTGGTTACCCCTAGGTTCCAATTTTGCAAACTCCAACATATTAATAGAAGCATTAAAATTACAATTTTGCACGAAATTTGCTTTGACTTTCTTTTCTCTATATTGATAACATTCTTGGTATAATATAAACAAACTTGTGTAATCGTGATAAACTAAACTTATTTAGACAATACCATCAAGAGAACTCCTATTTCCTATGTTTAGGTGGTCATTTTATTTGTAATAAACTATGTCTTTTAAGTTATTACTATATTCTTACCTATTTGATAACTCTGGAAGCGTTGGGTGTACTGCTTTATAATTAATATTGCCCGTTAGACATTCCCTGCTTTGATGCGCATCATTGCTGTTCATGAATAAATCAATTGCTTCAGATTCCTCATCGATATCTTGTTCAGTTAGAAAAGGTTTAAAAGGCTCCGGTTCTTTCTTCTTCATAGAATAGTTATAGTACTTCACAGCATGTATTAACGCATCTGGATTATTGCTTTGCTCTGCTTTCGTGAACAAGTTTCCAATCTGACGCTGCCATGCCAATGGCAACCCTTCTAATTGACCAGTCTCCTCATTTTTACTTACATGAATGTCGTGCATCACATTCGTAGGGTGTCCTATCACAGATGGGCCATTTTCATCCCTGTGTGGGTTTTTCCGAAATATTCTAGCAATATTCATTTTTAATGTAAATGTTAAAATGTACACTATTAAATTTATTTTAAAATGTATATCACATGTAAGTACATCTAAATTGTCATTTTGAAGAATATTTTAAATTAATTTATACATTTTTCCAGGAAATCTGACGTTTATATATTTGTAGGAGTGGTTATTACAGTTCTTATCTGTCATATAAAAAATTTGATTACTGTCAGATTGTCAAACGCAACTTATTTGACAGAATATAGTTCCACCTCGTATACAATTTACGAACTAAACTTGAAGTTCACCAAATTCTAGCAACAAACCTTAGTAACGGTGTTTGTTGTGCTGCATAATCAATGCAAAACATGTTACTCTATTTTTTGTTGTAATCGATTACTTGAAACCAAAGAAAATTAATATTTTAATTGCATCCTTCATATTTATCGGATAACTAAACTACATTTTAAATTATTCTAGAAGAATCTCGCATCCAAACCAATTTTTCAATGTTTTGATTTTGTTACTCATAAAAAAGTACAGTTGCAAGAGATTCACTGTTTTACTGCTATCTTCTACAGATTGTTGTACTCAAGCGAGTTTAACTTTAAGCTCGGATTATACCAAATACTTTAATATTATTAATACCGGAAACTCCATATGCTTTACCATATGAAAATAGGCGACATTTTTGTGGCGCCATCTTCGCAGATTGGTGTGCAACTAACAAATGGTTTTTCGGTGATAATCCTGTATCTAATTAAAAAATAGCATTATTTATGTTAAACGATGATTTATTACTGTTATGCTAAAATATATAAAATTTTACAATTGATCTAAACTATTCAATCTTTTATTACAATAACGATTTTTTAATTACTTTCCCAATATTTGAGAAATGTCAGGTTTATTTGCACACCACACCGCAAGGGGCGCTATTAAATTTTGTCTCCGATTTTTCGATCTGACAAGCGCCTAGTCGGAGCACGGCCGGACGACGTGATTGGCCACGCGGTGACGAATCAGATTTAAATTCTCAATGGCGCGCGGCGGCAAATTGAAATGTAAATACCTACTTATATGATTGTGTGTTGTGCATTTTACATACGAATTGATTGAAATTATTAAAAACATAATGACCCGCATGATTTGCTCTTTATTACCCTTTCATTATCTATAATAATTGTAATTAGAATGCGTCAAGAAATAACTGACAATATGTTAGAAAACTCAAAATTTAGACTCTTTTTAAATCGTAAAAAACACGTAACAATACGGATCAATAGCAATAGGAAATACGTAGTGGTATACCTGGCATGTTTTGATTTAGAACAAATAAAGCAATTACTTCAAAAATATTTTTTGATATTGATTATGAAAGTTGACTTTTTTAACGAAAATTCGTAAGGGAAGTAGCATTGTTTTAATTATTTTGTAATTATTTTTCTAAAAAAACTAACTTTCAATCTCCTTGGAGATTATTGTCAAAGAATACTGTTTTTCTGATTTTTTTAAATTTTGCATAAATCCTTTTAGGACAAATTTCTAAAGTTACAGTAAGCAAAAAAAAACGTGTACATGAAGTTACGAAGTCTGACTATATAACTACATATTTGCACAATATATATCTATACTAATTTGAGTTTGCTAATTTTACGAGAAAAGCACATACATTCATTCATAAATAAAGACAAATTTTGAGAAATACAGTACTGACCAATGAATGATCTGAACATCTGAATGATCATACATATTTTTAATTCAACTATTCAATCAAGATTACACTGAGGGGAACACTAAGAAAAGGAGTTGTAATTTATTGGAGCAGTGCATTTTTTACATTTTGTCTTTATTTATGAATGAAAGTATGTTATTTCTTAATTATTAATTATTTTATTTGTTTTTGTAAAAACATGCCAGGTATACCACTACGCATCATTTTTTATTGCTATTGACCCGTATGATTTATCTTTCTTTAGGAGTTAAAAAGAGTATAAATTTTCAGTTTTCTAACATACCTACATATTGTTGGTTATTTGTTGACGCATTCTAATTTACAATTGTAGATAATGAAAGGATTATTGAAGAGCAAATTTATTATGCCCATTATGTTTTCAATAATTACAATCAATTCGCATGTAAAATGCACAACACAATCATGTAAGGAGGTATTTACATTTCAATTTGCCGCCGTGCGCCGTTGAGAATTTAAATCTGATTCGTCACCGAGTCAGGCGCTTGTCTATTCTGTGGTTTAAGTAGGGGAAAGTGCCACACATGAAGCCTCAATTGTGCACAACTTGTTAAGTTTTAAAGTTGGCAGTCAAACGCTCCAATAAAGATTTTCTTTCTTAAAAAGTAACTTATTAAGGCGATAGGACACGCTTATCACCCTTAAATTTAAATGATCGTTATAAGGCGTGTACGACACGTCGCGACTACTACTAACGTCCATATACGAAACATCAGAAGGAAATGGACTGTTTGTATTTGTATTTTTAAAGTATTTTCAAGTATTACCCCCTAATCTATAAATATATAGGTAACTGCCCAAATTTCTATTTTAAGCAAATTTTATTTAATTAAATAACAATAAAATAACGAAGTTAAAATAAAACGCTGCATTGCCCATCTCAGTTCCCTTCAGTTATTAGGCTAATGCACTATCTTTGTCGTATAGTGTCCAATTCTAAATGTGCGTTTGATGTGTTGTTAAGATTTACAATCGCCCATATAAGATACAAATACTAACGTCGCTCATTTCTCATAATAACATAGTTGGGCTGATTTATGTTTTTCGTATCTATTTCATGGCCGGTGTGCGGACTTTAGACGATATCGGCTGCCGGTTGCAGTGGAGTGCCCTTCTCTGTTCGATTAGGTAACGTACGGTAAGATAAACAAAGAGAAATTGATTCTTTATTACAGAAGTTTTTTGAGAAATAGAATAATAATTACCTTAAGGTCAATTCGTTTGAAACATGCAATTTAGGTTGTTCGATTCAAGCACCCCAAATTTGATAATTTTGAGCAAGAATTTGCAATTTCAAAATCTGTGGTTAGAGTTGAGAAAAATGAGACACCATTTGTTAATTATTAAACTACTATTAATAAATATTAATTGGAGTTGTGAAAAATCTTTTTTATATTTGCGTGTCCTAATGGCTTCATTAGGACACGCTGCATTGCCCATCTCAGTTCCCTTCAGTTATTAGGCTAATGCACTATCTTTGTCGTATAGTGTCGAATTCTAAATGTGCGTTTGATGTGTTGTTCAGATTTACAATCGCCCATATAAGATACAAATACTAACGTCGCTCATTTCTCATAATAACATAGTTGGGCTGATTTATGTTTTTCGTATCTATTTCATGGCCGGTGTGCGGACTTTAGACGCTATCGGCTGCCGGTTGCAGTGGAGTGCCCTTCTCTGTTCGATTAGGTAATTAATCAATTAATTATTTAATAGCGAACTAACGCAAATAGAAAAAATAGTATAAAGTATTCGTTTCATAACACGTTTTAGCGCACTTGTCCTCATTAGAGAACTCCCCGCTACGCGGGTCGTTTTCTAAACTCGGACGTTGCGCTAAAAACGTGTCTTATGAAACTGATACTTTAATATACTATTAAGCAGCAACTAATGTCGTGCACACTTTTGCTATCAGAAGGTTATTTATTAATAGTAGTTTAATAATTAACAATTGGAGTTGTGAAAAACCTTTTAAAACTTTGACAGATTGCAATGATTATTTCATTCTACTTCGTTTTTGACCAATCGCAAGGCTTTATTTTTTGTATTACAGCGATAATTCGATAATTTTTTATTGTCCTTTTCGACTGTTTTTATCTTCGTGACAACGCTGAAAACTAGTGTCACATGTGTCCCATTTTTTACTTTCATGTCAAATACTAATCTTTATGTTAATAAGTAGATGCTTAAATAAACAACTGTATCATGAAATAATCTTACCGAATTACATGCTCGTGCTTCTGAAATTATCTGTTGTAATACTCAAGTTGATTAAAACGCAACACTCGTGTCATTTTTTGACAAATTTCCCTCCGTTGAACGTCGGGAAATTAAAACGTCAAAAAATGACATTCGTGGTTGCTAATCAACGTTCGTATTACAAATCGATAATTTCGAAGCACTCGTGTAATTACAAGTGAAAATTTTTAATTTCAAACGCGAGATTTCTAAACCTAATGGACTTTCTTATGGATCTACATTGTAGCGCCGTGATTGGCTGTTTACGTTCCCACTAGTGGACGGCCTTCGGCGCTTGGAGAAGTTTCATAACCTGCTTGCCTTCATCTTTACAATATAAAAGTCACAATAATTGGTGTCTAGTATTTATTAAATACTGTCGTGTTGTTGCGCTATGATTGTTGTGTGTTAATGATAGTGTTAATCGTACGTAATAATAATGGTACGTGATTTCCAGTTTTATGCTTTGCTAGATGCTACCCCTTATTAATATTTCTTATAACAAGTGCTTGTGCTTTATATATTTCTGTGGATTATAATTAGTTTTTTGGATTAAATGGGTATTTATTGAGTAATTAGATGACTACTTTATCTGTAGATGCATTTAAATGGTTTTTCTCCAATTCTCCGAAAATATGTTATTTAATTTTTTATTCAACTTAATTAATCGTCAGATTTGAATTAAGAAACTTGTTACTCAGTGGCGGATTTAGGAACAAGCGGCCGCTTCAGGCCCCGCAAGTCAGGGGGCCCCGCAGAGGAACCCTGCCCAGGATCCCAGTAGATACGTGTCAAATAAGAATTATCGGCATGGAAACTCACTTTGTTGCGAAGAGTGAAACATGAAACATCTTGTACAGCTACAGGCGGGTACAAAAGGTGTACGGTCGACACAATAGAGCTTCATGCGAATAGGCAAGCATTAAGGTATAGGCAAGCGATAGGTGGGTGAATATCTGCTATTTGTGTATTGGCTACCCATTTTTGTGACCAACAAAAATATAAAAATAAGTTTGTGTGTTTTATTATCTAAAAAGTAATTCCTATTTTCATACTAATTTAAAGTGGGCCAGCAATTATTACGCATTTTCGGAGTTTCATGGTGGCCAAGGGAAAATTGCAACCCCAACCCCTGGTTGCACAAGAACCAGGGTAGTAACAATTTGATCAGAGGGGTGATGCTAAATCAAACCAAAATAGTCAAGGTGCCTAATAATGTAACCACAATAACTACATACAGTATTACAATAGAGCTCATCTCGTAATAACAACTTAAAAAAACTCAGGGGAGAGACCAGGGAAGTGACAGATTCACATAGAACTTAAAATAATACCCAAATCCAATAGGATAATCTTCATGTTTTATTATTTTAATTATTTCTTTCATGTGTCTTTAGGCACGAGGCGTGAAGAAGTAATCCATTAAATCTATTAGATTTATACGTACCAGAAGAAAGACAGCATTCACTGACACACGTACATTTCTTCAAGTCAAATTATATATTTGTTTCATTTTCGAAACGAAAATACTGATAAACGCTGGGCACACTTAAGGCATTGGTTTGAAGGAACAACCAACTGGAGAGAACCAAGAAATCACACCCACTGACGACTGGTATTTTTGATTTGTGATATTAAGGGTAATAACACAAGAACTCTTAAATATATTAACTATCTCACTCTTCAGTCGGCAATGAGACCAGTTTCACATGCTGATATACCTGTGCCAGTTCCACGTAAACCATTGCAGTCTAGTGTTGATACCGAATCTTCAGTAGATGCAGAAATTGGGATTTTTAAACCATCATTTTCAAAAAAGTCTAAACCGCAGCTATTTTCTCAAAACGAACTAAATGTCTAAATGTTATAGATTTAACACTTCCAAAAGATCTTTTCGAGAGTTTAGGGGATCCTAATTTTTCCGCTTAGATGGATATCTAAGCGGAAAAATCTGCTTGCTCCAGGAACATTTTTTTGGTATCCTATAAAAACTAGATATAGACGTAAAGCAACGAAAAGAAGCTTTTCCAGCAAACAGGAAAGGCTTTCAAAAAAGATAAAGGAATAGTGTATCTTCTATGATTTTTGTAATTTTTTGTTGCCTTTTTCGCATTGGCTTTTTACTCTAAATACATATAAATATCTCTATTTTTTCGATTGTTTTACTATGTTGTTTAAAAATCTTACGTAAAGAGAAAAACCAAAAACAGTTTTGAAGTCAACACTGTCTTGTTATTAGGGAGCATATATTATATTAGCCAACTGATCAAACATTTATTTTTATCTTTATTAATACATAACACAAGTATTACATCAACATCAATGATAATGGTACATTCACATAACATACTATTAAAGGTAGGTTCACAATGTTTCTTATGCTAATCTATATGAGACATCTCCTTTTTTCCAAAGCATTATGTTTCATAGTCTTTCAACCAAATTGGTCTTTGACATTTTCGACCACTTCGTGTAGTATTTGACTTATTTTCGATTTCTGGATATGTCTCATTTTTTCTTAAACTATTCTCCTTACTTACTATAATCTCTTGTCCTCCATTTACTTCTCCTTGACAATCAATTTTAGTATTTTCTACATTTTCAAAGTCTACATCTAAATCCTTAATTATATTTTCAAAATTTGGTATATTTCTAGACTTTCTTAAAAATCTAGAATTTCTTCTAAGTACAGAACCCTCCTCATCTTTAACTACATAAGACCTAGGGGTATTACACTTTTCAATAATTCTACCCGGCACCCATTTATTCCCTTTTTTCAATGTTACATTTTGATATAAATCAAAATCAGGTCTTGTTTTAGCATTTTTATCATAATGTCTTTTTTGATTTTGTTGTTTTAATTTAAAATCACTTTTAGTAGTTTTATTCATTTTTGGTTTAAGTTGTGATTCATGTATAGGCAATGTTGTCCTAACTAACCTATTAAACAATAATTCTGATGGCGATACTCCTAATGAACACAATGGAGTAGCTCGATACTCTAACAAATATTCTAATACATCTTTCCCTGTCTCTTTACTCTTTTTTAACATGTCTTTACAAATGCCTACTGATCTTTCAGACAACCCATTAGATTGTGAATACCTCGGACTAATAAAAGTTAGTTTCATACCAATGTCCTTGGCAAACTTCCTAAAATTTTGACTATTGAACGGATTATTATCAGATACCCATTCAGATGGATAACCATGTATAGTGAAAATTTCTGTTAATTTTTTGATAACTTCCTGTATAGTTTTATTATTTAATTTTTTAAGTTCAATCCAATTTGAATAATAGTCCGTAACTTCAAGATATGAATTTGAATCAAACTCTAAAATATCACCCGTTACCTTTTGAAATGGTAGATTTGGTATTTCATAAGGTATTAAAGGTTCTTTTACATTTGACCTCCTAAACTTTTCACATACTTTACAACTTAATACATAATTCTCAATTTCTGTTGTTATCCCTGGCCAATAAAATAATCTCCTAGCCCTTTTCTTAGTCTTTTCTACACCAAAGTGAGCTTTATGTAATTGTTTTAATATATATAATCTCAACATTTTTGGAATTATGATTTTGTCTTCCAAAAACAGAATATTTTCTTTATTTATAATGTTTTCTCTGATTTTATAATAACCTTTTAATTCTTTAATATCAGTTTTGAAAATTTCAGGCCAACCTGACTCTGTATATTCTAAAACTTTACTTAGAACTTGATCTTGCTTTGTTTTTTCTTTTATTTCGTTTATCCTTTCATCTGCTATTGGTAATTCTGTTTCAATTGAGTGTACTATTTCTCTCATTTCTGGATCATCAGAGACCCTATCCTTTAGATATGACCTTGATAAAAGATCTGCGATAAACATTTTGTTTCCAGGTAAGTACTGAATTTGAAATTTATATTTTAAAACTTTTAATTTTAATCTTTGCAATCTAGAACTTACTTTATTTATTTCTTTTTCATGTATTGCTACAAGAGGTTTGTGATCTGAATGAACTATAATGTCTTTTCCATATACAAACTGATGAAATTTTGTTAAACAATAAGTAATGGCTAGAAATTCTTTTTCTATTTGTGCCCATCGTTTTTCTGAATCTGTTAAACTTCTAGAGCAAAATGCTACTGGCCTTCCCTCTTGCATTAAGCATCCTCCTAGACCATTTTGACTTGCATCTGCTTGTATTATTATTTTCTTACTAGGATCAAAAATTTTTAGAGTTGGCATTTCACTTATTACTTCCTTTATATTTTTAAATGCCTCTTTTTGAGCTAAGTCCCAAACAAATTCAATGTTTTTCTTTGTCAAATTTCTTAAAGGTGCACTCAATTCTGCTAAATGCGGAATGTATTTGACTAAATAATTTACCATACCTAATACTGATAATAACTCTTTTTTATTTTTAGGTTCTTCTAGCTTTACTACAGCATTTATATAATCTAAGTCTGGTCTTTCTCCCTTTTCAGAATATTCCTTACCTATGTATTTTACTTTATCTACTTTATACTGTAGCTTTTCTTTATTAAATTTTATGTTATGTTTTCTAGCCCTGTCTAAAAATTTTGTCATTAATTCATCATGCTCTTTTTCTGTCTTTCCTGCAATTATATAATCATCAAAATAAATACCTATATCTAAATCTCCAAATATAGATTCATTTACTTTCTGAAATACTTCTGGACTAACTGATAAACCAAATGGTAATCTTAAAAATTTCCATTTCCCATACGGTGTTATAAATGTACATAAATCTGATGACTTTTTACTTAGCGGAATTTGGAAAAACCCATCTTTCATATCAATAACACTAAAAACCTTTTTGTCTTTTAATTTCAGACTTATTTCCTCACTAGTAGGTATTGGATGTTGGTCTAAGCAAATGTTTTGATTAAGTTTATGTGGATCTAAACAAATTCTTAATTTTTTATCAGTTTTTTCTCTAACTACAATGTTATTAACCCATTCTGTAGGCTCATCGACCCTTTCTATAATTTCTTTCTCTTCAAGCTCTTTTAACGTTCCCCTTAACCTATCATTTATACTGTTTGGTAATCTCCTACATCCACTTGAAAAAGGAATATAATTTTCTTTCAATTTTATTTCATACTGAATCGGAATTTTTCCTACTCCTTCAAATAAATCTTTATTTTTTTCTAAAAATTTTATTTTTTCTGTATCCCTACTTATCTCTTTTTGTTTTCCTACTTTTACTGTTTCTGACTTTTTTAAATTTATGTCATTTACCTGACTTTTACTTACGTTTAAATCTTTAACCCTTTGTACTAAATCTAATTTATTACACGCATTAAGACCCAATATTGGTTTACTTTTTACATCTACTATAACAAATTTTATATTATAGTTCCTATGCCTTACTAAACATTTTAAAATAATGTAACCTAAAACCTGAATTTCATTTTCTCCATATGCTAAAATTTTTTCATTACTTATTTCTATTTTAGATTCTAATCCTAATAATTTTATACATCTTAATGGTAGTACATTACATTGACTTCCTGTGTCAAGTTTGAAATTCACATAATTATTTCCAATTAGGATCTTTTCGTCCCATACTAGGTTATTTTGTCTACTATTATTTCTTACGCTGTTAATTTCTATACTATCTATAAACATATTGTCATCACTTTCATCATTAATACTATTAACATTTCTAATTTTGTGATGTTTAATATATTTCTGCTTCTTATCATTATTTTGTTTATTTCTATTAAATCTACACCCTATGGCAAAGTGATTGTACTTATTACATATTCTACATATTTTACCATATGCACCACATTCACCTTTTTTATGACATTTTCCACACTTTAAACAATCATACTCACTTTCACTTGTGTTACCTTGCTTGCTTTTTCCATTTTCTGATTTAAAGTTGAACTTATTTCCTCTTGGATTTTTCTTAATGATGTTTACTTCAGGATCTCCTCGTAACCCTTTAACTTGAATAGTTGTTGCCTCGGCAGCCCTTACAAGTTCTTCAGCTTTTAACAGTGTTAGATCGGTTGTTCTCAAGAGTTTTTCTTGTAGGTGTTTGTCATTAATCCCTAGAACTAATCTATCTCTAATTAGAGACTCTTGTTGAGTTGCAAAATTACAAGGTTTCGCCAATATTTTTAAATCTTTTATAAATGAATCAAAAGTTTCTTCATCTTTCTTACTCCTCGTGAAGAATTTAAATCGATCATAAACTTCATTGCTTCTGGGTTTACAGTAGTTTGCAAAAGCTTGTTTTACTGTATCATATTTCTTTTTTTCTTCATCACTCAGTTGAAATGTATTAAACACTTCTAAAGCCTCTTCACCTGCTACATTTAGGAAAATGGCAATCTTTCTTTCATCACTAACTTTGTTTAATTCCGTTGCTTGTAAATACATGTCAAACGATTGCATAAATTTTTCAAAATTTTTGTTTAGATCTCCTTCAAATGTCAGATTTGGTGGTGTTTTAAAGGTTGTTTGACTCATTTTTATTAATTTTATTATTACAATAACAAATTCTTCTCGTTTTTACTTACTACGTCCATAGCACGTTTTATTTTTTTTTTTTTTTTTAGGTTAGGATTCTTCTTTTTCCTCGTTTCCTTTTTCTTCTTTCTGTTTCCTTTTTAAATTTGGTTTATTTTACACCTGACACCATGTCTTGTTATTAGGGAGCATATATTATATTAGCCAACTGATCAAACATTTATTTTTATCTTTATTAATACATAACACAAGTATTACATCAACATCAATGATAATGGTACATTCACATAACATACTATTAAAGGTAGGTTCACAATGTTTCTTATGCTAATCTATATGAGACAAACACCACTCAAACACCTAAAATCAGTTGGGAAAACTCAATTCACATTTTATAAGGTATTAAAATGCAGACCTGTGTTATCACCCGGCTGGAAATCGAACCCTGGACCTTCCGCTTTCCGAGCGACATTTCATCTCTGAGCTCTGTGTTGACTACCAGCATATAAAGTTATTACTATTATATAAAGTTATTATAAAACTGTTATTAAATTAACGTAAAATTGAGTAATTTTAATATTATTATATAATTGCTAGTGTATATTAATATTATTCATTATTATTGCAGAATTACAATAAAAACAATGATAGCTTTTACAGCTGGTTTCATATAAATCTAGGACAGTCAGTACTCCATACTGTAAATGTGCTTTTTTATTTTCATTGATATTATAGTTAACTATGAAAATATAATTTAAAGCCTAGTTTACACGTTGTTAAAAATACAAAAATCACTCTCAAGACTTGTCCTAGATTTATTTGAAATCAGCTGCACGTACTACGTGCACGTTCAGACACGATATATCCTTCTAATGGCTTTAATCCATAAATTTAGAATAACCGGTCTATAACATGGTAACCTAAAAATGCTTTGGGAATTTATTATTTAAAATTACATACAAATGAAGCATTAGGTATTCAATGTATTTGTAAAAATTGGGGTTATGATTAACTTTCATTAACAAAAAAGCAGGGACGGAACAACACGACGTCCAAAATACATTTAAAAATGTGTCTGTGACATTTAAAAAAATTGAAGACGCCAACAAAATTACTGTTATTAACTTAAATTTATAATTGTTCAAATTTCAGTACTGATTTTATAAATAAATGATTATTACATTGAGTTATACGCATTTCTTAATTTTTATAACTAACACCTGCTTTCCACAAAATGTGAGCATTGTCCACTTTTGACAATCCAGAACATCTCAAATCATATTCTCTGAAATATGTTTCCTAGCTTTTAGTGTTTTATTATTTTTTTGTGGTCGTAAATATAGTGTGTAAAACGTGCAAAAACTTCAATTTCACACTCGTGTGATTGCGGAATTCGACTTCATTTCATGCCAGCGGCGGTTCGTACGTACCCTTTAGGAGGTTCTGTCAGCGAGCGGCAAGCGTTGTATCCTGCTAAGTGCAGCAAAGCAACCGGTTAATTCACTTGCCGCTCGCAGATAGATCTAAACGTACATATAAACCGCCACTGATAGAAACGTATATCAATCAATCAATTTGCAAATACGCTATTTAGGTGTATACTGATATATTTTTTAAATCAAACTAACTAATATTCGCAGAGGAATATAATTAAAAAAATCATAATATTTTGATATAAAAAGTTTGCAGTCCTTAAATTGAGAGTCTGCCAACATATAATTTACTTGTTAAATATCTTCTGTAATACAGAAGATATTTACTTAATAAATTGAAGAAGAGTGGGGAAGAGAATAAAAACAGTCTCATTCACACATATATTTAGTGCTAACTAAAACTTCAGAAAACACTTTTGAATTTGTTAATAGTTTTTGCATTCGAGTATTATTGCACGGTAAAAATGAGACAAAAGCGTTGCGTCTACAATCGCGTATTTTACAATTCCCAACTTGAAAATATAATCGAATCGATTATATTTTCAAGTTGGGAATTGTAAAATACGCGATTGTAGACGCAACGCTTTTGTCTCATTTTTACCGTGCAATAATACTCGCATGCAAAAACTATTAACAAATTCAAAAGTGTTTTCTGAAGTTTTAGTTAGCACTAAATATATGTGTGAATGAGACTGTTTTTATTCTCTTCCCCACTCTTCTTCAATTTATTAAGTAAATATCTTCTGTATTACAGAAGATATTTAACAAGTAAATTATATGTTGGCAGACTCTCAATTTAAGGACTGCAAACTTTTTATATCAAAATATTATGATTTTTTTAATTATATTCCTCTGCGAATATTAGTTAGTTTGATTTAAAAAATATATCAGTATACACCTAAATAGCGTATTTGCAAATTGATTGATTGATATACGTTTCTATCAGTGGCGGTTTATATGTACGTTTAGATCTATCTGCGAGCGGCAAGTGAATTAACCGGTTGCTTTGCTGCACTTAGCAGGATACAACGCTTGCCGCTCGCTGACAGAACCTCCTAAAGGGTACGTACGAACCGCCGCTGTTTCATGCCACAACTTCTTTACATGTGAGAAATTGGCACTTTTCTGCACTTGTAACACAATATACTATGTAATAATATTTATTATCAGGTATAATGTCAATTAACGAATAAGTCAGTTATACCAAAAAATTAAAATGATATGATTACATACTTATATTAATTTTAAAATATTGTTATATTTACATATGTAATTATAATAAAAGGTATATAAATTGTAGTAATTGACTTATACTATGGGGCCCCAAAAATTTGTAACGCTTCAGGCCCCTTAAGTGTTAAATCCGCCACTGTTGTTACTAGTTTGAAACAATTCGATAGATTTAATAGTTTCCTGTACATATTATCTCACACACGAACTATAATTTATTTTAAAGAGCTTTACATTAGATTTCCTTCTTTTTAATTTAAAATCCTTAATAATGTACTGATGACATTTATATTTTTTGATATATTCTGCAAGTTTAAAGGCTTTTTCCTTGCAAGCAGTGGTGATTAACTTCGAAAATTATTTAAAATATTGATATTTATGTCACATTTAATATTAAAATTAGTCCTATTTACATAATAAATTTCTAAAAATGTGAATGACCACAATCTTCATAATCATTTGAAAGAGATGATGGGTTCTGATAATTTTTGCAAAAAGTTTAGTCGACCCTGCTGTTTAAATTATTGTGACACAGTATTCAACAGCACGAAATCGATTATATTATTTATTTAAAATATCAAAGCTTCTTTTAATAGTTAAACCTTTAAACATCTATCGTTATAATTAATTCTAATTAATTAAAACGACTTATTAGTTAAACTATTATTAAGTCACAAAAAGGATTAATATGCACTCTACTATAAAACAACATTGAATTTATCTAAACACGTCAGTTGTTATGATAGTTTTCATTTCATATTTGTGCGCCACAGAAGCTGACCAATCACGGCGCCACAATACACGTCCGTAAGAAAGTCCATTAGGTTTAGAAATCTCGCATTTCAAACTGTCTAAATTTGACAATTTGGGAGCAAGGCTCGTTCACAATCAACTCCGACTGCTAGTCTGCGCCTGCTAGATTCACTCGATTTAGTTTCTTCATTTTTTGGTTATAGTACATATAGCCCAAGAGCTGGCGACCAAAAAGTGTAAGAGTTTTGTAAAGGCTAATATTTTAATATTAGCTTATATTTAGGATGTAAATAAATATCCTACACAAAATAAACTCGGATATGGCGACAGTCAGCGTCAGCGCAACTTGAAAGTTGTAACAAGAACTAGCGTCATCTAAGTGCTTTATCTAAGTCTTTTATCTAAGAAGCAGTCGTTACTTCTAACGACTGCTGACTAGCTCGGTTCTATCAAAATGAAATCTGACTGTTTTTTAAGATACTATATTCAATAGATTAACACTGTACCAAATTTCAGCTTTTTTAAATTACTTCTTTACATTGACCTCATTTTGAAGACATGCGACCACCGCATTGGTGTTGATGCAACGCGTTCGATCATTACGCTGTCTGACGACTGTTTTCCAGTTTCTTATTACATAAACTGCTTAGTGATCAATTTTCAGCTTTTAGAAAACACTTAGATAACGCTGCTTCTTGTTACAACTTTCAAGCTGCACTGACGCCGCCTGTCCCCATATCCGAGTTTATTTTGTGAGGATATTTATTTACACCCTAAATATAAGCTAATATTAAAATATTAGCCTTTACAAAACTCTTTCACTTTTTGGTCGCCAGCTCTTGGGCTAATAGTAAATACTACATAAATCAATTAATTATCGTAGTTGCAATAACACAGCATTAATATAACTTATAATAGAGCAGAGAAGTTTTCGCAGCACAGAAGAATTTCATCCAGATAAGACATTTATTATTACTGCCCAGCCGCTGCCAATCGCCTCGAGCTGCCACTGCTAACAACGTTAAATACACTAAAACCAGCTAAAACCTACTGCGTGAAATTCAAACCGTCCTCGAATTCATTTTGGATCACACTGTATTTATTACATGCCAGTTAGTACGGGGGATTTACGTTATTATATAAAAGATTTTTCTAACCTAATATGGCGGCGGTTTGCTGTACTGTGTTCTGAAGTAAGATAAATAAGAAGAAAGCTCAGTTGGAAAAGGGGGGGGGGGGCAAGTTTTTACTTATTTACTTGTAATAAGTAAATAAGAAACACAATTTTATTACTAAAATAATGAGAATAAGTAAGAACCTTACTTAATCTCCGTATCTCCGGGAATACATTCATGTTTCTTTGATTCGTTTATTAATCTCCCTAAAATACATTTGAGAATTCGAGATTGACTTTTTCATTTGATCTACTTGGTTGATTTCTCTATCATTTGATTATCGAGAAATTTCCGTGGCCACCAGATTTTCGCCAAAAATAACTAATCCACCAAAAAGCTTTAGTTTTGTGAACTATTTACCGGTGATAAAGACAAACAAGAGGAGATATATTAAACACCCTGTATATTATATTTATACCGTGAGCTACAAATATAATAGTGAATTCGACAACCGCTAATAAGAGATTGTAGTGCAAAATTTTATCTATGAGTGCAAATTATCAAAAACACTTTAAATACGATTTATTAGCTGAAATAGCAAAATTAATATGTCTAATAATTATTAATTAAAAAGATTTTTTTAAAATAGTTTCAAGTAAATGAAATATTCCAGTAAATTTATAAGATGAGTGAAGAGGTTTGAGGTTATGTTATTGAAATTTGTTATAATAATAAAAGAAATTTAATAATTTTAGGTAACTGTGGAAGGATTAAAGGAATTAGGTAATGCCGCAGTACGAGATCAGAAATATGAAGAAGCTATTTTACATTACACTCATGCAGTTAAATTAGAACCTTTAAATTATGCTCTTTACAGCAATCGGTCTTTTGCATTTCTAAAAATAAAACAGTATTATTTTGCAATGGAAGATGCAAATGAAACAATTAAATTAAATCCTGCCTGGGCTAAGGTTTGTTAATGTATAATGTACATATTTTATACATTCTTTAGTATTTAACTCGTTAGATTTTGATTTTGCAATTATTTTAGAAACTACCTGTTATGGAAGATATTCTGATTAAAACCAGAGTTGTTTTATCTAAGTAATCATTTAAGTAAAGGCTCAGTGTTATTTAATAATTATTATTTGGACTGCTTCTAACATGAAAATAGTGTTTGATCATTATGTAACCCTTCATTAATCGCGTATATAAGGTTGTATTTTGCTTATACAGTGTCTGCCATAAAGTTGGATCCATATGGGAAATTTTTTTAATATTCTGCTTGGAAAGAATCTGTGGGGCAATCACTTCTGCTTTCAAAAATACTTGAAATATGCCATGTCAAAGTTGACAGGTGACATTAGGTATCTGTCAAATTCGCCATTATTTTCTAAAATCGGCGAAAAATGACTTTATTTGTTAAAATATGAAAAAAATCTTATTAAAAAGAAATGTTTCTAATGACATTTTACATTCATATACCGAGTTTGAACGAGATATTCCGACATAAGGAATTTTTTCCTAATGACATTTTACGTTCACAAACCGGGCGTGAAGAAATATCCCAACATGAAAAATTCTTTTTTTAACATTTTTTGATACATCTCGGTAACTGATTAGTTTGAAATCATTAAAAACGCTGTAAATGAGTAGAACGACAACAATAGCAATGCAATTTGCTAATAATATTGGATGGTGTAGGTATTTTTAACAAATATTAAAATTATCAAGAAAGAAATGAAAGGTTCTGGATTATTTTCCAATTTTCAAGAAAATAGCTCAATTTTATTAAACTTTTTTTATTCAGCCACGTTTGAATAATACAAGAATTGTTGTAATCATAATTTAAATAACTTAACACTAAACTACTACTTAAAAACTTAATAAAAAGAGATTAATAAAATTATGCTTATTTTCTTGGAAATTGGAAAATAGTCCAGAAAGTTCCATTTTATTTTTTTTATAATTTTAATATTCGTCAAAAATACCTACATCATCTAATATTATTAGAAAGACTGTTTTAAACTGTTTTTAATGATTTCAAAATAATCAGTTACCTGGGCGTATCAAAAATTTTAAGAAACAAAATTTTCCTTATGTCGGATGATCTTGTTCAAACTAGGTATATGAATGTAAAATGTCATTCCAAACATTTTTTCTTAATAAAATTTTAACAAATTTCGTATTTGCGTATTTCAAGTATTTTTGAAAGCAGAAGTGAACACCCCACAAAGTTTTTTCCAAGCAAAATATAAAAAAAAATCTTGTATGGATCCAACTTTAAGGCAGACACTATATTTTAAAATCAGACTGACATATCGGGATGTGGCTTCATGACATCTCAGAAGGGTCGATTTACAATCGTTTGAGTAAACTGCACCCGGACAACTGCTGTAGTTTCTTGGTAATCTGTTTTCAACACTATGTTTCAGTTCAACATCCCAAGTAGCAATATACTGTGTCTAGGTATTTTACTAAAACAAGTGTCTGAACTCCTTGGAAATCGATTATAAGACATAAAGATACAGGGTTATACAAATTGGTTAAAATATTATCATGATTATGAACAGAATGTCCTGATTTTTATTGAAAATAACTTTTAGTTGGTTTAGGGGTATGTATTTTTCTCTTGCTTTGGTTATTTATAGAAGCGAGCGTGACCTTGCTAATACTATAGTTGAATACGCGATTGCACTCCCCTATCTTATGATTCGGTAAATTTTTTAGCTGTCTCAACAACAAGCATTTTTTTGTACTAATTAAACAAATAACTATAACCTAACCTAACGTAAAAAGTTATTGTATGCATTCAGTTTTTGTGTTAGTATTTTATTAAGAAAATTTATTTTTATCATTTTGTGTAAATTTGATATTTATTATAAATAATAACTTTTTAATCCAGATGTCTTAGAAAATGATCCTGTATCATTTTTAGTAAAGGAGTATCAGAAAAACGAACGTTTATATTTTCCATTTTTATACGTCAAAACCATAACCAACTACTATTAAGGGAGTTGTGGTGGGATAGTCTGAGCCAAAAGTTATGGAGCTTTGCTATTTTGACAAATAGAAATAATTACATAGTTTTGCTTCAAATAATGGCTCAAACGATACCAGTTTTATTAGAATACATGTGAAAGCAGTTTAGTTATTATTTATATATGTTTTTAATTAATTATTAGTCTTTTTAAAGTCAGAGATTAACTTTTGAATGTCTAGTCCAAACTTAAGAACGTGAAAATATGACTAAAAGAACAATTATTCTAAGCGGAAATTTCATTCAAGTTTACTTTTTTATTAGTAAAAATAAGATAATATTACTATGTAAACACTAAAAAATAAAGAAATTCCTCTAAAATATAAATAAATTATATGCTTCTAGAGTAGTGAAAAAGTGACAACGTTACCTTAAAATGGCACCAGTATTACGTTTGTTGTTCTGATGAAAACAGAATAATGCACTAAATGACGTTCACTCAAGTTTTGAGGTTATCTTTGCAAATAAATGTATATAAAACGATTGCTGAAACACTATTTATTCAGATTCATTTAAAAAGTAGTAGTAAAAAATTTCCGAATTATGTATTCTTTTTATTTAATACAACTGATTTTGTTTTCGAGATGTAAATTACGAGCTGCCAGTGGTGCTGCATGTAGCTATATAAAGCATTTAAGTTTCCCATTCGTTTGTTGCAATGCAACGTTGTTACTTTGCGAGCTATATCAAGCGTACAATAGACAAATTCTTCGTATTAATTATTTTTTGTCAAAAGTATCTTTCTAATAAATTTGAAACTTTAATGGCACAATCTTACATCGTTTTTACGTCAAATGTTATGGTGTCAAATTTTTTTAATTATTTATGAAGTTATTATAATAAATGTATCAGCAACTTACCATTTTGCATAAGATCGCGTGTTATTTTCAAATGCAATTTATGTATAAACAAACTTCCTAAACATTAAATATTTTTCAGAAAATAATTTTGTGCATTAAAATCTATCAACTGCACTATTTTCTTTTAAATTTTCATAATTTCTTTCTACCGCCACAACTTCCTTACATGTAAACATTATGCCCTCAAACGGTCTAAAACGGTCCATAGATAAACAATATGTAATAGATGGTAATGTTCCATACTAACTTTTGTATCCAAAACTTCATCTATCAACGTGAACCATTAACTAATTTATGGCGTAAATTTTGAAATTTCATTGCTTCAAAAGAATATTACTGATCGTAAAAGATTGTAATCTTTTAATTGTTAATTATAACTATTTTACTTGCAAAATATGCTAAAAATTAAAAAGTTAAAAAAAATTAAAATTATTTACGGACATTTAAAATTATATGAATAAGAATACAGAGTATATGCAACTATTAGGAAAAGATTAACAGCCATATAACATATGTATCATAGAAACTCAACTTATTTCAAAGAAAATTTATTTACTAAATTAGGGTGGTTTTTTTTTCCATTAAGGATACCAACAGACACCGCTACAGAACAAAACTCTTACATGATAAATTATTTAACTTCATGCAATTAAATTAACTAGATTGCTGTTCATATGTATTATTAGTTATTTGATATAATTTCTTTCTTTGTTAAACCTTCTTAAGTTATTTTTGCATAAATCTTTTATTTTTCCAAAATATATGCATGCAAATGCATTTGAATTATTCTAGCTGTTTTATGCAACTTATCGTATTTTGAGATTGCTGGAAATTAATTAGTTTACTGCGAACAAGATACCATAATTCCTGATCTTGAGCATACCCACAGCTTTCAAATACTATTCTTATATTATTCTTATCCATTATTCTGCAGAAAACATTCTTAAGGTACAAGTGTACCCAAAAACGTGTGTTATTTGTTTCATAAATAATATAATAATGTGATAACTTTGGTTTTAAGTTAATAGTCGAGGAATGTTAAAGACTTGCTTACCTAACATGTTTTGGAAAAAAAAAATTTTTATTTAAATTATTTCACATGTTATACGTGAAAAATTAATTTTAGAAAAACTGTACATTCAAAATTAACCAAAATAATACCACTTGTATTTCATAGTATTTGAACTATTTTCCCAAAATTTTAAGAAAATCGTATGTCTAGCGACTAAATTATTGCCAAAAAACCTGCTTTTTGGGAAAAAAAACCTGCTTTTTTTGGCAAAAAGGAGGTAATAGTTTAGTCCCTAGACATACGATTTTCTTAAAACTTTGGGAAAATAGTTCAAATACTATGAAATATAAGTGGTATTATTTTGATTAATTTTGAATGTACAGTTTCTCCAAAATTAATTTTTCACGTATAACACGTGAAATAATTTAATTAAAAAACTTTTTTTTCCAAAACAAGTTAGGTAAGTAAGTTTTTAACATTCCTCGACTATTAACTTAAAACCAAAGTTATCACATTATTATATTATTTATTAAAGAAACAACACACGTTTTTTGGGTACACTTGGACCTTAACTGATGGTTCAGGTATAAAGTTTTACTGTTTTTGAGCTAAAAAATAATTTTTGTGTTATTCTAGTTCTCCAATTTACTTCAATAATTTCTATAATAGTTTGTTGTACTCACCTTTACTTACACTTGCGGTTCTCAACTTTCAAAAATATCGTTTAATATTTTTACTGGGAAAAGAAAGTATTACAATGGCTTCTTTTCTTAATAGACTATTAAACGTCTTCTTGCACAAAATGTATATGGCATATTCGATAACTTTTCCATGTAGTATATGACCATTTTTTTTCTTTAAGCTTTCATTTCTGTAGATTTCAATTCAAATATTAAAAATGACTAAATACTTTCTACAATAATAATTAATTTGCAAATTTCTTGCAAAAAATGATGACAAATATAAAATATAAATTATTTTTACAATACCATAGAAACAAATCAGATTATCTTTTATTTTTTTACATTACTCATTTCTACTACTACCACTTGGATCGTTTCCCTAAAAAAATTTCTGAAAACATCTCCATCTACTCGCGTGGACCACTTACTAAGATATCGGATAGCACGGCCTCCTCGATTTGTGAGAGACAAAAGTCTCTTACACGGCCGTTCGCATTTATAGTTCCAGGCATTATTTCTGTTTTGAAGGGGGCGCCACAATACAGAACATCCATGTTGCGTATTATCAAACTTTCTCTCGAAATATTACATTACTACCCAGCTGCAAATTCTCAAAGTTTGTTAATAAAACATAACCTCTCTTAAAATTTGCACTTGCATATTGTAATAAGTTAATATTAATGTCGAAATTCGATTATAGAAATGAAGAATCGTAAAAAAAATTCAACAAAAGAAACAAACAAAGCCTTCTGTAGAATCTGATAAATTAAAGCAACAATTCAGTAATATTTTAATTGTGAGGAATATTATGTTTAAATCCTTCTTATTTATTAATTTATTACAGTTATAAATAAATCGACCAATAATGCAAATGAATAAATGCAACGAATCCGGTTGGTTCATCAAATAATAATAAATTATATCCACTGCAAAAATCATTGTGCCTTATTAACTTGCTACAAAAATAAGAAAAGTGCTGATATACGATCATACTTCTAAACTATTATTAAAAGTGATTGGGAAATTGGTGATTACAATTTATCCTCTTATAAACTTATAAATCAAAGTACATATTACCTACACTTGGATGTTTCGCTGATGTACTACTGAAACTATTGTTAGAAATACCCACACTCCCAATGGGCGATTCAACCAATATTTCAAACTGTAGACAATATCATTTCTCCGAAAATCTTTGAAAAATGAATAAAATAATTTATAGATTATGTACCAGTATGATTAATTAGAGCTTCTTTCCATTTAAAATTTAATTCTACATTTGCAGGAAAACTATGGAGAGATATATTTTCTAATTCATACGAGCTACAGTTCGTAACACTTTCGTGGCATTTTTAATAATTTTAATATAGTTTATAGAAAATTACAATATATTTTACCACTAACAATAAGTAAATTATTGATGCGAATGTTTATTAAAAATAAACAAGGGGCAATCTAGATTGCGCGCCAATATTGCTTAATCACTACAGGACTCGACAGATGGCGCCACAACCTGTAACCTGTCAAAAACAGAAATTTTTTCAATGCGACCGTCTAAGAGACGTTCGTCTCTCAAATCGAGGAGGCCGTGTCGGATAATAACAATGGAGACAATAGAGTCCATTGAAGATCTTTATCTATAATATAATTTTATCTAGTACACGGTCTAGAGTCACTCTATATTACTTATAAGAGTTGGGCCAACGCGGGAATTGACGCTGATTGGTTGGATCCATTTGCACTAATGCCAATTTAAAAACACAAAGTTTGACAAAATTAGGTAATAGGACAGGTCTTTTCACTTCCTCATAAATTTATGTGGAGATTACTTGCTATGGTTACAACTGTTTCTACAATTGTATCCATAACAATCAACTGCCAAATAAAGTTACAAGGTGGTGAAAAGATCGCCCTTAATATGACAAATAATATGATGTTTAGTAAATCGAAGAATTTTTATGTATTTCTCTTATCTATTTCAAGTTTTTAAGAAATATAAATTGCAATTGAAGGGTTGATGTCAAACACGGTATTTGTCAAAAAACTATAACCCTTAGGAGAACCAAAAACTAATGTAAGGCCAGAATTTCTATTATTTGAAACTATGTGCAGTTTATGAAAGATTCTTACACAATCCAAAAATCTGTGGTTTTTGACGAAAATTTGCAAAACAGATTTGTTACTTCTTTATTAAACATAAGATATTTTAATTAGAATATATCGGTCTGGCAGATTTAAAAAAAAACTAAAATACTTTTTTAAACAAAAGATTCATATCTCTAGCATGAAAGAAAAAATATGTGTAAAGCACTACTGTTGTCGCCCTCGACAATGTCACCTGGGTCTTCATTGGTGTCCAGAATATCATAGAAACTACTGTGTTCTATATTAGATAATACTTCACAAAGGGCTTGAAGATCTTTTAGTTTTGCATGATTGATCTCGATAGGTACAAGTTGTAATTCACTAGTAATATGGAGTCTTGCTTCTAATTATGCATTGTCTCCACGTTCCAGAATAGCTATCTCTTACTTAGTCTATAAATTTATTTAACACAAAAATGTTATTGCCTGAATGTATGCCATACATTTGCGAAAACTTTAGTGGAATAGGTGGTCAAGGATTCTTTACAAAAAACTTATCAGTCGACAGTTTGAAGTTAAAAATATCTTTCTTAGTCGGCCCATTTGATAAAATATGCAAAATATGTTACTGAGTAATAACTCTGAAATAAAACGATTTAATAAAACAAAATATTTTCACTGCTTTTCAAGTGTTTTTATTACGGAAATAATTCAAATTAATGGAAATTGACTTACTAGAGCACAAGAGACATTAACAGTTTTTTTTTGTAGCTGAGAGTAGTTTCTTCTTTTCTCAATTTTGCAAATAAAATATGAATATATATTACTCTAATTAGGAATTTTATTATATTAATCAATTCAAATAAGCCATGGTAAATTATAATGAAGTAAATGTCAGGTTATGAAACATTTGACATTTGCCAGGCAAACATAACCAATAATTTTTGCAATGTATATTTTTGGATCCAAAATGGCGGATTTACATTCGCGTTGGCTCAACTCTTATAAGTAATATAGAGTGACTCTAACACGGTCTGGACCGTGGCTCCCTCTATGCTATTTATCTTAGTTCATAACCTTTGGTTTGACATATATTTAGAAAAGAGTTGTCACTCTTTGACATGTGGTTATCACAATAGTGTGACTGAGTCATGATAAATCACTTCACATAAGAAGAAAGTGAATAAAAACAATGAAGGAACTATTGGCCAAGTTTAACCCTTAATTTGGCAAAGTGTCTTTCAAATCATAAATGAAAATCTTTTATGACTTTTTGTATTGTTTATGATCTAAATTAACAAATTCTAGCAGAAAAAACCAGATGTTGTGAAAAACCTGGGTTTTCTGAGTTGTATCCTATAGGATTCTTTACCAAACTATTGAACACGCTAGTTGCTTCTGTTTTGTATCCTATCAGATACATCACCAGTTTCACCAGTTACAAAAAACAAATACTTTAAATAATAATATATATTTATTTCTACTACAAAACTAATTTAAACTAAATTATTGTTTAACTAAATAGTATAAATCAAAATAATGCGAAAAATGAAAAATTAGTGTAACTAATATTCATAAATAAGTACCATCTGTATGTTTTTAGTAATATTTTGTCCATTCGCATTGAACATTTATAAGTCTAGTTTTTTTGTCTTCCTTATTGGTTCTTTATTTTTATCTTTTGTTGCATTTACATGTTTTTTGTTATTTTCGTTTGTCACTTACGACCTTTTCTCCAGACTTCGTTTGTTATATCTTCTTCTTTGGTTCCTGTTTGATTTACTTTATCTTTATTACTCTGCTTTCTATCTACAATTTGTTCTCTAGCTTGCTAACTTTTACTGGAGTTTTGAGAATAATTATTGTGTACTTGATGTATCATCTACTTTCTATTCTTTATATCTTCTAATTCTTTACTAACTGATTTAGATAGAGATGGTGCATCTGATGTATCAAAACTAATACTTTGCAAACATTTTTCCGTGACAGATTTTTATATATATGATTCTGCTGAAGTATGATTTTCTTCAAAAGTAATACCTACTTGATTCATCCACATTTGAAGTTTGTGGTGGAAATAAACTGATAATTCTATCCTTTCGAGTTATCGTATTATGTATATTTGCGTTCGAGCGTGAAAAAATCAGTACCAGTTAATAGCTACTGCAAACTTGAACACTAGAAGTATCCGAAAATAAATCTTCATCGTCATGCAGCATTGTAATGTGGACTATAAGATACGAAAACAGAACAGTATTTCTTTGTGGATATTTGGCAATGTAGATTATAAGATACATTGTAAAAAAGTGCTTTTTTCAAATATATGTCAATGTTTTAGTGAATCATTTTATATATAATATTAAAGAGGCATTCCTTATAAACAATATTGATGCATTTATTTTGAAACAAGAATAATTAATTTAATAAATAAGACATCCAACAACTTACTCTGCAGGATTCCTCCAGCTACAACGCAGAGTCACTTTATCTTTTGAGATATAAAATATATATTTTATCAGTAAGTAGCAGGGTTTTGCATGATTTCTTAAGAAATAATGTTAATTTGATATAATACATTAATATATCAAGTGAAACTTGAAATTCTGAATTATTGTGGGCATATTAAGTTAATGTATCTTATAGAATACAACGTCAAATTAAGGGTTAACAACGTTTATTAAATAGATTTAACTAGATAAAAGTTCAAAGGGAACAGTACCATAAGGCAGAGTTAAGTTTTTAAAACGTTTCTGCTAAGGGGTTTTAGTATTACACGTTTCCTTTTTTAGCAATCTATTTGTTCTAAACATATATTATCTACTACTGGTTTAATAGTTATTTTTATTATAAAATTGCATAATTCTTTTTATTTCATTTCGTATTTCAAACAGTTGTTTATATACCACAATTAGTAAAATAAAGTATATCTTTATCTCCGTTGTCAATGACACCGAAGTTCAAGACGTTCTTGATCTCCGTTGTTATTGGCAACGTAACTCATTTGATGTTGCATAACAGCCACACGTGACATGCTGCTTTTTAACTCCTTGGTTACGCGTATGATGACACTGACAAGGCAACTTGCTTCTTTATACAATAAATTCAGATGAATTTTAAAAGGGAGAAATTAGAATTAAAATACAAAATAAAATAAAACAACTTATGCAATACGGAGATCAATCTTCTTTAAATCCTCGAAGATGTTATAATGCCTCGGCTGGCGCCTCCCGTTATAATACGTTTTCTCGGATTTAAAGTATAGCTTGATCTCCTAATTACATAATATATATTATGCATTTTGCAGGAGAGTAAATAATTTTGCCTCAAACAAGGTTCAATAAGTACTATCATTTGGTTACATATCTGCCTTGCATGCAATTTTTAGTTAACAAACATAATACTGCCTAAAACAATGCCAATTTTAAATGATACATTTTTATTTTTATACAACACATTGCAAGACAGTTGATAAATTTGTTTCAAGAAACATTACTGTCTAAGAGGGGCTTTAAGCAACAAATGTAATATTATTAAACTGCTATACAAATGTAATTGAAGACTGCTATGCCATAATATTGTAAGTACCAAAAACAAAATTTTACAGGAGAACATATAAACGATTTATTTTGCAATACACGATACATAACTTAAAAGTAACTCATGAAAATATTCATTTGTGAGTATATTAACACATCAGTATAAACTAAAACTACTTTGATACTTTTTTAAATGTTAAAATAAATATAGAATTCTAACTCAGAGTCAAAACGTTGTAAGTGCACTTACAGTTGTACGCCCAGTAAGTCTGCAAAAAATTTCTTGTCATCACCTTTTAAAAACGGTAGCATGGCTCTGATGTGCCCCACCTTTTCTGCAGGAATTCCGTGATGAGTAGGGCTTTCTACTAAGGCTAAATTTTGGAAATTCTCAATGGTAACGTTGGATTTTAGAATGTTCGTAGTATACCATGGTTGAACTTCGGTATGTCCTTTACATAGTCCAACAACCCCGAAAGATTCTCTGCTCAATTTTAGTTGACTTGTGTCTGTGATTTTTAATTTAGTGGTACTTAGCAGGTTTTGAGCTGTAGATCTCCAGTCATGAAACTTATGCATCACCATAACCGAAAAGTATGGTTTTGTAGTTTTCGCGGATGCTATTATACTAACAAGATCTATAGGAATCCTTGCAGTGCATTTTTTCTTTCGTTTTTCGATCACTCCGAAGTCCCTATCACACGTAAGATACGTGTGGCCTTTTATTGGAAATTTATGAACAGTCTCGTCAAAATAACCTTGTGCAATCAAGGTTAAATACATAGCTAGAATCATTTTATTTTTATTTTGACCGCAGCAGTTGTTGGTCTAAGCGACAAGTCTCCGCAGCTCACTCTGAACTACCGATGTCAGTGCTTTATAAACACTATGGGAAATTTCAGCTGATCCTCTGCCACCAACATTTTCACTCCAGAAGCACATGATACCAGTATTAGTATTAGAAACATGGATACCCAGGTTACAGCATGCTAACTGACGACTGTAATACATTTCAGTATGAGTGAGTTGAGGTACATACATCTGTTGTTGCATATCAAAACAGACGATAAGCGTATCAGAGTCTGCTGCATTTTCCGTGTCCATCTTCATTGCTTTCGACACATTCTCTGCCTTACAGTGATGCAGCTCCAATGTTTATTTTACTTGACGTTTTTCAGTATCATTTTTCAGAGAGTTCTTTTATGTGTAGCGCATCACATGTGGAGCAGGTATCTACACGTGGTTCACCAAAGGACAAATTGAATTCATTTAAAAAGATTTGATTATACCACTGCCTAGAAACGCCTGCATCATTTCCATACTTCTCCATAAAGGACCGGTACATACGAGAAACATTCGAGTCTGGAGATAGGTATTTGCGACTGCTTTTACTCCTGCTATAGTGGCTCTCCATGGAAGGAAAAGATGTAATATGCTCAATAATCTTCTTTTTCCATTCCTCATTCTTTAAATGCGTGCGACGCCCTCCTCGTTTATCAGAAAAGTCTATCTTTCCTTCAAGTATTTTCTGTTGTAGCAACTGGATTCATCGAGGGGTAACACCAAACGTGTCGCAAAATGGAGGCAGCTTTGTAGATAGCTTTGCTGCTTGTTGTAATCCGCCATTTTGTAAAATTGCTCAAAAAGTTCCTCTCTGAACTTCAGCGTCAGAGCAGGACATGATAACTGGCATTTACATTGAATCTGTGAAGGTGGCTTCTTACCAGGCACTACTCTTCCATTTATGCTGCAGTAAGGTTCGCCACTATTTCTGTCACGTTTTGTCACAATCTTTTTCCACTTGTCTTTTTCGCACTTTCGTTTTTTAGCACGCTTACGTTCCTCCTGCATCGTGACCTTCTTCTTTCAGTTGCTATTACATACTGACACCTGCAAAAGTGCATGAATTGCATATGGCACATACAACGTTTTGAGAGTTTCACCATCACAGTACCCCCACTTCCCTACTGATAATTAACGTGTGCAACTAGTATATGGTAAAACATGGCACATACAAACCATTTCCATTGAAAACCGCATTAAGCCCACTTTGGCACTTACAACGTTATGGCATAGCAGTCTTCAATTACTAATTTTTGTATTTTCTTATAAATCAGAAAATATCTGAAAATTATATACACCAGTCAAATTAGAAAAAATAGAGGAAAGTTTAGGTAAGCCGGTGGATTTGTGCGTAGGGCTTTCTTGTAGGTTGTTAAATAACCCCCTAAAAGTCAACACCTGTAGGTGGTGAGCTCGAAGAGATAATGAGAGTAAACCTCGCTCCCTAACTGTTTTTGTCGTTTTTCTCCAAAACTACACAGCACTTTAATATCGCTCGATGGATTTTGCCAAAGATATGCTAAGTTAAAAGATGACTGGACCACGATCGCTTCCAGATCTCTACAAATTCTTCTTAGCTACTTCATGACAAATATGAGACCACAAAATGTTACGTCTGAAAGTTCCTTAAGCAAATTTTCTAGTGTAAATTGCTGATCCATGTATGACATATCTTCTTTCTTTGATAACACAAAAAGAAGGCAAGGTACAAAAAAGCATTTTTGGTAGGTATTTAAATAAGCTTTATTTTACCTAACCTCCTACATCTTGATAAACCTTAGTTTCCAAGAAAAACCACAAAAACCATTAAGAGGTGTTGTTTACCCTAATTAGCTCTTCGAACTCACCACCTGCAGATATTTACTTTTAGGGGGTTATTTAACAACCCACAATTAAGCCCTATGCAAAAATCCACGGACTTACCTCAATTTCCACTATTCATGAAAATTTGTTCTAAATTGACTGGACTACTAACATACCTACTTAAAATTTATTTAATAAAGGTTTTGTTACAGGGTTATTTTCGAAAAGCTGAGACAGAGTTTGCTACTTATCATTTTGCAGATGCTTTTAAATCTTATGAAAAAGCTTTACAACTTAAGCCTGATGATTCTGGAATACTTGGTGCCATGACAAAAACTCTCCAAGAACAACAAAAAGATATTAGAGGTTTGTACCTGAATTAATGAATGTTATTGTTTAGATCTAGCATAGTGTACCTCTATATATTAATTTAAGAGTAAGGAAAAATCGCATAATACGATTTAATTGGTGGATCAATTTTTTCAAGGCTTACATGACTATTGCAATAGATTTTATTTTTGCTATTTAATGTCACTTTGAAGTTTCTCATATTCAAATATCAACAATCAGTATAACAGCAATCAGTAAATGGGCATTGTGGATAAAAAAATATGAAAGCTATTCCTCCACATACTGGAACACTGTGTGAATATAATGGTGAATCGATATGTAAACCTATGCAAACTGGAATAGTATTAGCAACAGCATCAATACTAGATCTACAAAATAGAATAGAATAGAATATTTATTGTGTACTAGGAACAAAAAATATTGTATGGTACAAGTCAAAAACTAAAGTAAAAAATACAAACAATTCAAAAGTTAATAATTAAAAATTTTTTTTTTTTTGCAAATTAACAATTTAACTGATTAAAAAACAAAAAGTTCCTAAGAATTTACAATAAAAAATGTATCTAAAATTTAAGTATAATTTAAAAAAGTTATTTTAGTTATTTCCCTGATATCGTATGGCTCCACAGATATAAGGCATTTCTTTATAATTTTTTTAAAACTATTGATGGATGTAATATTTCGCATTTCCTTGGGAAGTAAATTAAAAAAAGATAAGCAACTGTATAAGCAGCCTTTTTCGAGTAAAGTAGTTTTATGTATGGGATAACGAAAAAAATCTTTTTGTCTAGTAATACGGTCGTGGTCAATTTTAAAATTTGAAAAATAATCTCTGTTTCTGTATACGTAGCAAAGACACTCATAAACATATAAACCTGGGACAGTTTTTATCTACAAAATACCTGCTTAAATGATAAAAGATATAGGGGCAGAGGGGGAATAGTGTTACACAAAAAATATTTTTTGATATAATTCAGATCCAAATAAAAATTTTAAAATTTATTCTCTTCCTAATTTAAGAGTTACGAATCTTGTTTCAACTTTTACATTTAACTTGCTTTGATTATTTCAACTTTTAGAGAAATTAAGATTTATTCAACTTGGTGTTGTGTCCTAATAGTGGGGTACAGAGTTACAAGGAAAGGTTTACAATGTTAATGTTAATAAAACAACTTAAAATTCTTATATTCTTGCGTTGTACGTATGAATTTATAAGTTGGATTAACTTCTGTATTCGTTTTACGTGTAATTTTCCTAATTAACAAAATTCCGTGTTTTATTGCAGCCTCTTTTCTTTTAGAAAGGCCTCCCATCTCCCCTCCGAGCAATGTGGTTATCCAAAATAGAACAAACAGATTGCTCGGGCCTTCCCCTAACCTCCATACGTCCATCCTACGAAGCCATGAAGACTTAAATGTGGATAATTGTGACTATAATTTTGCTTATAAGGGAAGTAGAGAAACAGATAAATACATAGCAATATAATTTAATATTTTGATACATTGTTAGACTAGACGACAGGATTCCAATTCTTAAGATTAACTTTAATGTCCGAAATTGTGGTTAAAGTTTTGAAAGGGAATTTGTTTAAAACTTTAGGAACGTAATATGTTGATTGTGCTGTACCATAGTGATTATTAATTCTTGGAGTTAAGTATGGTCTCACTTGTGGTCGGTGGAGGTAATTGTGCTGTGGATATGCCAAATATTTTTGGTTAAAATAGTATTTTAAAATAACTATCGAGTCTCTTAGTTTAAAAAACTTAAACACGCCGAGAGTACTATAACAAGTATCCAATGTAAAGTTGAATGATTCGGGATTTTTGATATTAATACAGACTGATTTTATCATATTGTTTTGAACTCTGCTTAAGCTGTTAAAGTGATAATTAAAGGTGAATCCATAGCATGTTATTCCATATCTGATCACAGATTTGGCAAGGGACTGATAAATTAACCTTTTTGTCTCTACAGAGAATCTAAATCTAAAGTGATACAATTTTACCGCTATAATACGTAATTTTTTTGAAATATCGCCGATATGTGATCCCCATTTCATATTTGAGTCAAAAGTTAAACCCAGATATTTGATTTTAGGCACATAACTTAAATATTTGCAAGAACAGTTTGTAAGATTTTGCTGCAAGCAATTACTATCATGAATAAAAATAGCGTTTATTGGAAAACTTATCCGTTTCATAGAGCTTTTGGGTATAATTGATTCAGTTTTTTTCGAATTTAAACAAATTGTGTTGTTATGAAACCAAACACAAAGATAGTTGATATCCATTTGCAAATGAGCGACAGCCTGATCTACATTTTTATCAATATTAATAATAACCGTATCATCTGCATATTGAAATAGAAAAAATTTTTTGCAAAGAATGATATTATTAATATTGTTAATGTATATATTAAAAAGTAATGGCCCCAGAATTGACCCCTGAGGAACGCCGTATTTTATATCTACGGGTTCACTCAGACTCTCCCAGCATGACAATCTGCTTTCTATTCTTGAGGAAATCCTCAACCATCTTAAAACCCTTCCTCTAACACCAATTTTTTCTAATTTAGTAAGCAAAATGTCATGATCAAGAGTGTCAAATGTCTTAAGATAAATCAAGAAACACCGCTACTACTAGTTTCTCCTCATCCAGAGCTTTATTTATTTTATCACAAAAGTTTTCTAGTAGTAACGTTGTACTCTTATTTTTTGGAAACCGTATTGATTGCTAGCTATTAAATGAAATGTATTGATCTTTCTTGTATTACCACAAAGTTTCCAACATCGATATCATTTGAATGGAATAATGTATCTTTGTCGTTTAGATACAACTTGGACTGATCACTGTCTGCACAAGTGTTACATAAATAATGTTACACCGAACCCCACTATCCACTGTAACACTGTACCCCAATCATCAAAAATTATACTTGAATAGATAATAAGGGCACAAACAGTTTTGAGGTTAAGTTTGTGCTTCTCCGGCGTAAATAAGCTTACAAACTACTTTTTATATCTTTTTATATACTACTTTTTAGAATTTCTTAATAATTTAGTTTTAATTAATTTAATCCCAAAGTAAATTGTATTTTACTTGAAATAATTACTTTTGATATTAAAAATTATACATACCTTAATTTCTTGAAAACCCATCAGTGAATATTAACCAAAATGCACCTACACTTGGTTAACACCAAAGTACTTCTAACATGAAAATATGAACAATGTTTAATATAAAGCAATTCTAAAAACATTAAGTGTAACACTGTAGTACGTGTAACACTGTTCCCCCTCTACCCCTACTTTTTACTTTTCAGTTTACGTAAGATTGTTTAGGAAATTTATTTTCACAGGACCCAGTATCTAATTTCTATTGCATTCAAACACAACTTTTTGGTTCATTGTGTTTCATTGGCAAGTTTTTGAGTTGATCTGGAGGTGCAGAAATGCCATTATATGGTTTTGAATTGCACAACCATTGTGGCCTTAAACATGCTCGATGGGATTAAGGTCGGGGCTTCCAGCAAGTCACTCCAAGTTTCAATTACGAATTTCCGACTGTATCTGGGTATTCATCAACAATGTCGTTTATAAATCAGAAGAGAGCAGAAAATCAGATGGTCCAGCAAGAGTTTCTGTAGAAAGTTAAAAGAAAAAGAAAAATAAAAATTACCTGAACTTAAACAGTTTATTTAATTGTATTTGTAGAGCTAAAAGATATTTTCCATTTTCTCTTAAACTAAATAATATTCACAAGAATGATAAAAACGTCTGACAAAAACATGTCAGTAAATTCTCAAAACTAATCAAGTATGCCTTGGAAAAATTGATCTACCAATTAAATCGTATTACACAAGGTTGCGAAGTAGAATGTGTAAAAACTTTCCTAGCCGAATTATATATCAATCGACACGTTTTTGTGAGTAGATGAAATTCTGAAAATATTCTGACGACACATTTCCGGTTAAATCCCGTAATATTAAATTTTAGTGTGTGTTTTTCAAAAATTGTATCTCAGCAACCGCTTGTCCAATTTTAATGATCTTGGGGTCTAAAAAGTTAAGAGTGAGTTCTAAATGCGTGTATAAAAATGCCAGACGGCCAGTATAGACACTTGAAACAAAAATTCAGAGATTTTTATTTGAACACTTCTTATTCAGCTCTTGAAGTAGCTGTAATATACTTATGTTACTGAACATTCATTCAAGATTATCTGCAGGTCTACTTGAGTGGTGAGGCAATAAATGGCAGAAATCACTTCCCAGGCTGCATTATATCACTCAATGGACTATAGGTTGTCTGCATTACGATTGTGATAATGAGTATGTGCTCAAAAAATAGCCGCATCAAGGTTACTATGAGACTAATATTTTTTCAGTTTGTTATTAACACGACATGATCAGGAGAATATCTTAATGTCTTTATTAATCATGCATGTCACAGTTATTTTGAATAAAGCACCATTAATAGTTTATAAACTCTGCTAATTTCTCAATTACGAATTTAATTTATTTAATTTTTTCTACAGCTGTCAAAAAATAATGACATCTTTTCGCTAATACCCAAAATACCACATTGGTTTTGTTTACTTGACAACATATTTTTCGCTTTAAAGCGAAAAATTATGCGATTTCCGACCGTCTACTTTGCGCTAAAATAAAAATGTCCTTGTGTTATTTTCTATGATTTTTTTCTACTTTTTGGTAATTTCAATAATCTATAGAAAAAAACTTTGTATAAGATTTGTGCTAGAAATTACTTTGGTGGTCTTGAGATTTGGTGGATGAGATTTTGACAGCTACCTTTCGTCAAAATACTTTCATTTTTGACCACCAAAGTAGCATTTTACGCACTAGATACACAAAAATAAATTCCGTGCCTTCAAATTATTATATTATAAATTGTATTAGTAATTGATTTAGCTAATTTTGCTGCTATATCCAAGATTTAATTTTATATGTTTAAAAAAGTTATGAAGATATGATTTTTTTAAAATTGAAAGAAGTGATTGAAAATTGAGAAGAAATTGAAAGTGATTTCTTTTGTCAAACCTAACTATAAAAGTTTTTATGGCTTTAAAATCTTCAAAAATTATATTCTTGAAAATTTAAATATTTTTCAACATTTAAAATTTGGGAATCGTAGGAAAAATATTGTATGTTACAACTCACAACGTTATCAATTCACATTCGTGCGTGCGAAACGTTTCACTTTCCACACTAGTAGTGTAATGTACTATAATACGATAGTACATATCGAGGGCATCAGATCAGAGGGGCGTATCCGCCAAATTTGTGATCTTCAATTTATTAAGTCGTATTGATTTCTGGTATCGACCTGTGTGTTGTTACATACGGGCGTATGTTTTGTAAGGTATTAATCTGGCCTTACAAAACATTCGCCCGTTTGTGACAACACGCAGGTCGATACCAGAAATCAATACGACATAAAAATTGAAGATCAGAATTTTGGCGGATACGCCCTTCTGATCTGATGCCCTCGATATATAGCATCAACAATTGTTAGCTATGTATTTTTATGTAGACAGGGTGTAGAATAGGCCGACGCACAATTCAGTTTTATGTGCATTTGTTTTCAAACCTTAATATTATCTTCTCTAATTATTTTACATTAAAGATATTCCAGAATGCTTCAAAAAGAAAACACAACCAAAAAAAACAATTTTTTTAAATACACCTGAGGAAAAAAAATACACCACTTGAAAATGCACTAAAAATACCAAAATTTCAAATCGTCATAACTCGGCGGATTTTGGACGCAAATGGATGAAGCTTTGCGTGCTACAAAGTTTGAAGTGTCTAGTTTAAGGTTGTGTGAGTGAATGTTACATTTAAGCCTTTTAACCCTCCGCCACCCCCCGAAGAATAAAAAATGTTTTTGATTCAAAAAATGTCAAGGTTTAACAGCTTGTACGGAGTACCAAGAAAATTGTGGACTCAATCCACCACCTGTATAATAAAGTTCAGTCTTTTTTCTGTAAAATTTTCAAAACTTCTAGTGCCTACGATGATTTGGCGCGAAGTTATGAATTTTTGAAATTTACCCTGCATTTTGTCGTGTGATTTTCCTCTTCTGCCAGCTACATTATTATCAGTTGAGTTTAAACCTTTTCTTTTCCAAATTCAAAAAATTTTGAAAAATGTTGCAAATGTTTTTAATTAATAAAACATTTTTTTATTAACGTTCATTTTTTTAATGTGTAACCGCCGACAACGTTACCTGAAATGGTAGTGCAAGTGTCTAAATTAATGTTTTGATTTTTATTTTACTAATGTTTTGAATCAGTATCAGAAAGTTATTGAAACGTTACAATCCCGCAATTAACGGACACTCAACGTGCACGAATTGTTGCTCTTTTGGAGGTAGGAGTTAGTATGCTACACACGATGTGCAAAATCTGACCAACAACCTCCTCGTGGTGCACATCGGGTAACGCTGATGTCAACGGTTACACGTTAATAAAATGTTTTTATTAATTAAAAACATTTTTCAAAATTTTTGAATTCGGGAAAAAAATGTTCAAACTCAACCGCTAATAGTGTCGCGGGCAGAAGACGAAAGACTCCCGACAAAATGCAGGATAAATTTCAAAAATTCGTAACTTCTCGCCAAATCATCGTAGGCACTCGAAGTTTTGAGAACTTTACAGAAAAAGGCCTGAATTTCATTGCCCTGGCAGTCAATTGGGTACACGATTTTTTTGGTACACCGTACAAGCTGTCAAAGTTTGACATTTTATTAATCAAAAACATTTTTTATTCTTCATGGATTCACATTTTATTCTTAGTGGGGGGCGGAAAAGCTTAAAAGTAACATTCGCTTACACGATCTTAAACTAGACACTTCAAACTTTTTATCACGCAAAGGTTCATCCATTTTCATCGAATCTGCTGAGATATGACGGTTTGAAATCTTGGTATTTTTGGTGCGTTTTTTTTCCTCAAGTGTATATTAAAACATTTATGGGATTATAATAAAACAATTGGGATTTTTAATTACACACAAACCTCTTTTAAACGGTTCTATATCTGATAAAAATTTATAATTGATTCGATTGCAAATAACAAAGATGTACATGATTATAATATAGAATTACTTACGATTCTATTTTCTTTTATAATTACCTATGTTATTCAATTGTTTGAGCAGCAGATGCCCAGATACCTTGGGTGGGAGCTGGTACTGGAATAGTACTTGGCGTGATTATTGTGATAGCTGATTATCTGTGTACCAATAAACCCACATTAACTGTAAGTATTTTAAACCTTTTATTTACAGACTAAGTCAAAATTTTTGTGGACAGTTTCTCACAATTATGATTTAGTTAATTTCATCTGAATGTTGTGAAACCTATCCCAAGTAAAACAACTTCAGGAAATATCATACTTATCAGACGTATAAGTATAACCTTTTTGATTACATTTAATTTGTTAAAATTTGATCTATAGAATTCTTACGATAACAGTGCATAAGTACATCATGTAAAACAAAAAGTGTGTATTGCTGCATTGTTGTCAATACTATCGATCACTTTAAAAAGTGAGGTCATCCTTTTGAATATAACGTTTTATATTCAAAGTATCATCTACATAAATATCCTTATCACAAAAAACTAACATTTAATTGAATGTAAAACTACTATCTACACTGACAATTTTGTTACAAGGTAAGCAATCAATCCCATTTAATTTTTGACAAAGGTTTAATGTACCATTACAAATATCTATAACATTTAACCCTTATACTACGGAAATAATTTCGGCTACACGGAAGGCGGAAATGGATTTTTAATGACCCGGCTCGTATTTTGCTGTTTTTACGTCAATTTCGAAACGCCAAATTGTCTATGCTAACAAAAGCTTTCACATGGTAATATATTCGTAACATTCAAGTTTTTTTACAACCATTTGCAAATTGTTGATCTATAAACTAAAAAAGGTAAAACATTCAACATCCAAAAGTAATGGGTTTATTCAATAAAAATGCTTCTTACAAATTGGGTAAACATAATATTTTACATGACTTGCGTACTTTTTTTACGTGTCCATGTGTCTTACAAATATTATTACTACATTTGTTCTCGTTGCCTACACAGAAAGCACACCTTCCTCCCTTACTTGCTACACCAACTTCTTTATATGTTTTTTGTACAGGTCTGCCGCAAACCTCTATAGCCTTTACCACAGATTTCTTAAAGCTCCTTCTATCATTATCAATTTGCACTGCTCGGCGTTCTATGTGTTTGGAAAGCAATTCCTTTCCTAAAGTTTCTAAGAACAATTTTCTCTTGGCCTTTAGTGACATTCTATCTTCCCACAAATCCAAACAACGAATGCATTATATGCAGCTACATCAATAACATTTAAAAATAGGGAATGTGGCCAGCGCCAGGTAGAGCGTCTACATGAATATTCCCTCGCGATTTTGTCTAATGCATCCACACCACTTTTAGTTGCATTATAAGAGATGATTATTTCAGGTTTAAATTTCTCAACTACTCCCATAATGTTGTGTTCATTATGCATTGTAGATAGCAATACAACGCATTTTCGTGGTTTGCGTATGTATAATACGAAAGTAAGACTGAATTTGTAAAAAGAAACTTGCATGAAAAATACTTCTTCCAGATAAGTCGAGTAGTAATTTTGGAAGATCCTTTTTATTCTTTCGTAACTCGTACCAACCATGGTGATTTTTTGTGTGATTTTTTGTTGCAAAAGTTCTTCTCCTGAGGAAATATCCGTGAAGAAGTTATCAATGGTGATGCTCCTTCCAGAGTTTTCCCAGTGTTCTATAAGTTGCCTCACAACTCTTTGTCCCTGACCCTTTTCCACAGTTTCTCCAACCTTTCCTAGGTAAACGTCAAAATTACAGCAATAAAAACATTCTGTATCACACAGTGCCCCCAATTTTAATCCATATTTACCCGGTTTAGTGGAAATATAAACTTTGAATAGACACCATCCACGCAAAGTAACCAGTTGTTCATCGACTGTCCCAACAGAAGAAGGTTGATAGCACGTCTTAACAGTTTGAAGCAAATAAATCCGTGATTTCTCGTAAAGGAGCTAATTTGTCGGCCCTTACTCTTTTATTCCTGGTGACGATGTCATCAAAATGAATGAATTTGAATATGTTGCAAAATCTATTCCGGGACATTGCTGTTGAATAGATAGGTCTGTATATGGCTACATCTTTATTCCGTAAGTGGTTTTTATCTTCTCGAGATTCTCTAAATCGCCTTGTGAGTAATAATATACTGATAAAAGCTTTTATTTTATCTTGGTCTACATCTCTCCATACTTTTCTAACTTGCCCATTGGATGAAAGTAGGCAGCAGCCTTCTGGTTCGTGTATTTTACTATTACATCGACAATGGTGGTTTTTTGTTTTTGATGTAGCAGAGCTTATGTATTTTCAAGAGCAACCAGCAACATCTTCATTTTCAGTGGCCTCAACATCCCCTTGAACTATTGTATTTTTGGAATTGCTAATTTCGTCATTTACATCGCTACATTCTTCGTATTCTGTGTCACTGTTATTGCTACTACTGTCCTCATCAGATTAAATACAAATGTTGTCTTTGTTATCCTCACGCATCAGTTCTGCATACATTTGATCTCGGGTAAGGGCAACTTTATTATGATCCATTCTTTTCGCCTATGAATTTTACAAAACACACGCAAAAAACAAAGTCTAAAATATTTTTTCTAACACCAACAAATAAGTACATCTATAAAGTCGACACCACTGTTTTCACACAAAACAAAAATCAAACTAATGTTTTTCTGTATAATTGTTAGAGAAATACAACCCTACAATGGAATGAGAAAGGCGAAAACCAGCCACAAGTGATACTAGCGGATTTTCCCACCTGAAAATTTTTCCATGAAATTTCTTCTAAAATACCTTCACAATAGATTTGAAGAATACAGAAACTCCTAAAGCAATAGTTTGGAAAACGGCGAAATTATTGAGAAAAAATGAAGGCGTGGGTCACTTTAGACCTGGTTTCCGTAGTCCGAAGGTTAACACATATTTTTAATTATTTTGCATGGTAGTTTGTTATATATATTCTTATATTCTTTAATGTTACTCGCTTGCTTAAAGTATTCAATTAAAGACACAACCAAATTTTTTTAGTGGTTGCTCAAACGCATGATAAACACAAAATTGGAATAAATGAAAAATGCAAACAACACAAAACTATATAACAATAAAGTAAACTATCAAAATTCTATTTAGTGTTACTAAACTATAGAACAACAATAATAATTTAAATTTGACAGGACAGGACCTGCTCCATGCCACTTTGATGAAATTCTATAAGGAGGTTCCCTCGCACCACCTCTTCATATATACAGCATGTAACTAATATAACTAGAAACCTTGTAATGGGGGGGGGGTAGCTGTAACGATTTAGAACATATTTTGCTTATCAACATGTGGTCGCTTCTTGCTAGTTTTCGAGAAAATCACATTTTAGATTTTAAGTACTAAATCATTACAACTAACCCCCATTAACAGATTTTTATTTATATTACTTACACCATGTACACTCTAAAAAATTTCCGGTGAATTATACCCTAAAAAATGGAGGCAACTATGTTACCTCCATTTTTTGGGGTAAATTTACTTCAAAGTGTAATTTTCATAGGAAGTGAAAAATTTCAACATTAGGTTAAGTTTGCATTGTAATGTTTCCTTTTTAAGTAAATTTACAGATTAAAATTACAATCTCAATGTAATTTTACATTTTAACATTAAAACACCTGTGTAAAGTTACATGACAAAGTTAATATTTCATGGCAATAGTACTTTTCAGGGTTAAAATACAAATGTGAAAATACTTCTTGAATGTAACGATGACTTGCGAAAGTACTTGCAAATTCAATCGTTCCTCTGGGAATTGTATGAAACAAAATAAAATCAAAGTAATTTTTATTGAACGTATGTACTTATATAAAATATAAGACATTAACAGAACTTCTTTTCAGGGGCTTTCGGAAATATTTGGTCTCTCAAAGACATTCAGATAAAGTTTCGATTCCACCTAGAAAATTAAAAATTATAAATTATATAAACAATTATACACGAGTACCTTTCTCAATTACAGTTATGCTAGTTTATTTCGAATTCTTCAATTTTTGATTCATCCTAGAAAAACATTAAATTAAATATTTTTATTTTATTGGTTTAAATTTGTAATTTTAACATATAGGTACTTACCGATTATTATTTTTTAACTTCTACTATAAAATAAAATTCTTCCCATCTTCGGTCATACGTGTAAATATTTGCCTTTAATAAATCCGCACTACACTACAACGAAAAACAAAATATTAATGAGCAATGAACACTTCGTTCGGTATCGATAGAGTACGCCTCGCCGAAATCATAAAAGAATGGTACACACCATTCCGACCATTCCCCAAAAAGCCTATTTGGACTGTTCATAATGGATTCCTGAATTCTTTCACGAAACGAAGGTCACAAACAAGTGCGATCAGCGAAATAGCGTCTCAACGGTTAAAAACATATTAAGGGTAAAATTACACTATTCTTGTTCAAGTTCATCTTATCTTTAATATTACACTAAAAATGAATTAAGTTATTGAGCAATTATACATTTGTAAGGAAAAAATTGTCTGAGTTATGTAAATTTATATTATGGATAGTGATTTTAACCAGTTCAATGTAGTAGAATTACTTATATTTGTATAATTTTACATAATTACAGGGCATTTTACCACAAATAGTAAAACTACTAAATGTATAGGTAAAATTAATAATTATGTTATTAATCATGTTTTTCTTTTATACATTTATTCATTGTTACATTTGTTCATTTTTTTCATTTTAAATGAAAGAATGCTCTATAATACTTCAAAAAATTCTTAATAATCTCCCTGCACAAACTGCATGCCAAGTTTCTCAATTAAATTTTATTGGTAGATTCTCCCACACTGCTACTTTTCATGTTCGCAAATTAACAGAGTACCCAAAGACTTTGAAGGGGTGGGGCGAGGGAACCCCCTAATAGAATTTCATGAAAGTTGGTATGGAACAGTATTTTACTCTAAAAACAAGAAACAGCATTATCGTGCGCCAAAAAGGAATTTCGTAGTAAATCTTCCTGGGTGTCCTGGCCGAACTATTATGGATCTGTGCTTGTAAATATTGATTATCACATCTTTTAACCCTTGAAATTATCTGAGATTTTGCTAGTAAAAATTTAATTTTAAAATATTTATTTGCTACCATTTCAATAAATCCTTATGAAAATAACCAATCATTTTGTACAATAGTTAATTGAACAAATAGCTAAGCATCATGAAGCAGAAACGCAATTTGTTCTGGAACATTTTGACTCAGTCTGTATTTTTATATTCATAAATCTATTATTGTATGTTTGTAATGGTCTTCTTTGCTACAGCATCCAATTCTTATGGCTACAATGACAATGGCTATTGCAATGATTGGATATGGAATTGCTCGAGGTTGTCGATATTATGTAAAATGCCAAAGGGATGCTCTTTTAGAAGCTCCCATTAATTTAGGTTAGCTGTATACTTTATACTTTTTATACTTACATACTTTACTATTTTTATTTTGTTTAATATGTTTATTCTTAAATAAATGTAAATGCTACAAGTTATAATAAAAATAATTATTTTCTTAATTCCAGTTAAAAATGATGAACCAATTGAGAACTCTGACAAGTCTGAAACTGAAACTAAATCACCAAGCCATAGTAGATATACAAAATCACAAGCAAGACAGCGATATAAAAAAGGAAAGTCATAGACATTTAATAAAATATATATATATATATATATATATATATATATATATATATATATATATATAATATATTTAGGTAGATAATGTGATTTTAATTTTAATTAGATACTTTGATTTCTAATTAGTTTCTATTTTTAATGTGATTTATACATTTTTTATATTCTGAAATGTTTAAACAGTAAGTGTTGTTATTAAGGTAGAAAGTCACCCAAACCTTACAACTCAAGAATTACATAATTTAAGTATATTTGGTAAATTCAATGTTGCTCTTTCGATTGATACCCGAAAAACGGCATTTCACCACGTATATACCGAGAAAACGATTAACAAAGTTGCAGTCAAATACATTGATGTATATGGGTTTACACAGTATTCCCAAGAACAACTTGAAAGTTTTATATTTAAACAACTCACCATGTATATGAAAAACTATGTAACAATAGTTTAGAAATTGTATTTTATATTGACGTTAAAAAAACTGCAGTTTACCTCTTAGTTATTGAGATATTTCGATTATAAACTTGTATTCCAGCTGTAACCGGAAACTGATGACTGAAGTCCCTGCACATGCAAAACCCTATTATATGATCTGGCAACGTTGCTTCGCGCGGAAATTCAAATTTGATATGTTAGATGAATTTATGTTGGTATTTTTTATATTACTTGAAAATAATGATATACGTAAATAAATTAAATAGATGAAATCAAATATAATAAATAAAATTGAATGAAATAAAATGAAAATTGTATCAACATTGATTTTTCTCATTACTTGTACGTGATCCCAGACGTGGTTCGGCGATGTGGTCGCGGACTACTCTATATTAAAGAGACACTTTGAGTGGACAAATCAGTCTAATTTTTGATTAATAAGTGAGTAAATATGAAGTTCATTAGTAACCGTTTATATGTGTGTAAAAAGGATCGAAGTTCTGTACTGCAATATTGAAAAACAGTGATAAACTTACAACGGCCTTTTTATTGTTAGTTCCCGCTCTTGAAGCAAAGCTTTCTCGCAACTTTTTCTCGCTACTTGACTTCTCTATAATATCCCCGCTTGCTTCAATGTTGTTTTGCTCACAGCAGACATGTCAAGTGATGTGAGAATCGCGTTGATTTGACTTGCCCCAATACCGGCATCGATCATCGTTGAAGATCAATTTTTGATTAATTAATGTTATACACAAAAAATTATAATGATAATAGGAAATAGTATTAAGAATCTTCTACCTGCTGCAAGTTTTATATTCAAAACATGACGTTTTGTAGAATCATCATTGGGGGAGTATGTTTCTGATCTGTGAACGTATTTGACACCTTGGCAAGAAGGGCAGCGAATCGACCAAATTGAAGCTATACCACACACTTGTTCTTTTATGATGTCATCAAAAAATAATTTTTGGTCACAATCATATTCATAACCGCATAAAACTATTTAACATGCAGCAGTCAATAATTTTTACCAAACTCTAACCTCACTTTGGTTTTACGTCAAATACTGATCGTACATTGCGTTGCCAAATCTTACACATCAATGTATACTACGTTAGTAAAGCGAACAACGATGTTATCATTAGTAATTTGTTTTCTGATTTAAAATGACAATTTTTGTGTGCTAACCAACAAATAAATAATTTTTTAATTTTCTATAATGTTCATATGTGAATTAAAATTTGTTGATTTTATTCATATACAGCAGCTAGCTTGACTTTAGATTTGGGTGACTTTCTACCTTAAGTGATGTTTAAATAAACAAATTATATTAATATTCATGATACTAATTAGATAGAAACAAGGAATTCCATTTTAACACCTTTTATTTGTATAAAATATTATTGTTATTTTAAAAAATTAGGAAGTTCAACTTTTTAAATTGTAATGAATTTTATCTTTAAATAAAAAATCTCATCTAAAAGTAGTGTAAAATTTAACTCAACTTAAAAAATTATAAAGTACTCATGTTGAAAAAGAATGGATAGGACATTGCACATTCTGAGTTCCGTGAAACTTCCTTTGATATTTTAATATGATGTTGCTGATGGACCAAGGAAACTTTTTTAACTGTTGCACCATACCTTGCCAACTATAAGGTGAACCAGAAATAAGGATCAAAGGTTGTGTATTTTATGTATTACAATTATTATTATCTGTAGACATCTCAGGGGCAAAGTTTTTGAATTCCATTTCAAACATGAATTATTTTGTTGTGACGCTTGCATGAGAAAACTGTGACCTTTTCTAAACTTTATACAGGATGATCCAAAACGTTGATATAATTATCTTAAGCTTAGAGGTAATATTGTGTTACATTTGGCTTTCAGTCAGTTATTTTATAGAATTATACATTAGGAAACATGGTCTTCTCTGTTATTTGAAATGTTTGCTTGTGTAGGTATACAGGGTTAGTCAGTATTCATGTGCATATACAGACAGGGGCCAGATTTGTTTTAGCGTTTTGTGGGACCTAATAATAACAGTCATAATTTTTTGCTTGAATTCAACTCGTCATGCTTCGATCAATAGGTGTTTTCGAAAATTGTACCGGATATATACCAATGCATCGAAAACGTTCGACAATTGTATCGCTTCTGCTGCTTTACCAGCGTTCAGAAATTAGTCGGTATATACCGTTTTTGTCTACCGAGTCAATGATTCGTTGATCGAGCTGTATAGTCGGTAAATAGAAATGTATTGGTAAACATAACCTAAAATTAAAATTGTTTCATAAGTGTGTGTCATTTTTTATGTTTTAAAACATTTTAATGAACACACATGGTTTTGTAAGTTATGTAATAAAGATGCACAATAAACATTCGGAAATGCATATATCGGTTCCATCTACCGTACGCACCAGCTGTTTACTCCTGGGAACATGGTAGATGCCATACCACACTTTGAGTCCATAAAATAAATCATTCCAATAAAACGTCCATCACCAACATTTATACGTTGTAGTGCATTCGTTGGCATTTCAGTAGGCTTGCTTCAAAGTTAAAACTTAATCACATTTTTCGTTTGTTAATAAGCAACATTATCACAATGTCGGGTCAAACCGATTCAATGTGGAAATCGGAGTGCCGTACGATATCTTACTTAACTCACTATCATAAATAACTATCATTACATACTACCTCGTTAAAAAGTGCAAAATATCTATGAGGAGTTGAACATAACCTATCCTGAGTCTGCACCATCGCACGCAGTCGTAAAAAGATTTCAACATGGGGAAGAGTCCATTGAAGATGGAGATCGCCCTGAACCTGCTTTCACGGTAGTTACTGAAGAGAACATCAGGAAAATCGAAAAAATGAGGAATTGAACATGAGCAAAGAACGTGTTGGGGACATCTTACACAACCATTTACATATGAACAAGGTAACCGCTTGCTGAATGTTAACATCGTTCGACTGACTTGGAATGTTTACGCCATTTTCTGGAAATGTGCGATGTCCTTCGGATTCAATTTATCGCCACATCGTAACATCTGATGCAACATGGATTTATCAGTACAACCCGGAATCAAAGCAGGAGTCTATGCAGTGGCGAAAAAAGGGCAAATTACCTCCCCAGAGGTTCTACGATGACCGGGGAATATTATGCGAGTTTAATAGTTCAATTACAAGCGGCACTAAGAGAAAAAAGAAGAGGAAAATTAAGACGCGGCTTCGTGATAATGCGCCTTCATATACTAATCATGTTGCGAAGCATATTGTAAACAATTCAGGGTTTGAGGAAACCAACTAACCACCATACAATCCAGACTTGATCCCAAGTGATTTCTATGTTTCTCAATTTGAAAAAAAAATCGGTCGCTGAAGAACATTTTGCAGGTAAATCTTCTGACTACTTTTTGCACTGGTTTAGAATTACTCGTTAATCTTGTCAATCTTCCATTTATGTTCAAGGGTACTATATGTTGAAAATTAAAAAAAAATAACTGACGCCTTTCTGTTTTAATACCCCAGGCTCACTTTCTGTCAGACACCCCTCGTACATGTATGTACAAGAAAATTTGCTTCGCGGGACAATATGGTTATATCGCGGGACGCGAGACAGAAGCTTTAAACGCAGGACAATCCCGCAGAATCCGGGACGTCTGGCAATCCTGTATACAGACTGTTCTATAAAAAGCGCACGACACTGAAACTGTTATTAACAATCCGATTTGAATAATTCAAAAACCAAATAACATACAGCTCTAAAGACTACCAAACAACCTCATTCAAGATATTTTGTCGGCATGACATTTCTAACAAGTGACAGTCAACTTTTTTTTCAAATAGCCAATAAATACATATCTTTTTTTACTCATTCTGAAAGAGATTTTTTTTCTGAATTAAATGGTGTATTGCAACTTCATTCTGTAGAATGCTTTTGGGAATTAATCTAGCTTTATAAACAAAAGTGAAGTGTGCCCTGGAATACAAAACAATGGAAAATTTTATTACCTAGCAAATAAAACAATATGACAACACACAAGGTACCTTATTATTATGAATATTGCTTGAAAACAGATTGTTAATAACAGACTTTACAGTGTGGTACATTTCTTATAAGGCAGTTTATATACAGGGTGTATATGGCTGCCATATTTCAATAAAAAGGATTAAAAATAAAATAACAATGGTTTTGATCTACCAATACTTAGATGTGATAACACACAAAAAATTATCTTTTATCCAAATGATCGAGCGACCAGTACTTCATATGGATTGATCCTAATTGCTATGATGGGAGATGACAAAAAATGGCCATTAATTTAATCCGGCAACCTCTATAATATCAAAGCTTAGGTATTTCTCAACTTATATTAACAATCAGAATGAGTCCAGCGGGTGTTTTTATACGGAAAGCCTCTGGGCGTTCGGTCTATGATGGAAAATCGAAAATTTGTAAAATTGTGGTTTTTTGACCGTCGATTTCGACCATACCACTGGACCGAATTTAAAGTGTTGGATACTCATCTGATGCAGAATTGAATGCTCTTTAATTCTTGTAATAGTGAAGTTGTCGTTGGAAAGCACCGCTTTGGAGTTATAAGCGAAAATCTGAAGATTTCGTGGTTCTTTTAATGACTGATGCCCTCACCTAAGCTCGCCTTGAAAAACCGTGCAAACCTAGAATACTTCTATTTGACGTCAAATGAAGCGATCAAAACGATCTCCCACTGTCCAACATTTATTTCCACCAACGGATCTTATTTTACTGGCCTATTATAGAAAATTAAAAAATTATTTTTTTGTTTGGACACACAAAAATTGTCACTTCATATCAGAAAACATTAACGTTAATAATGACAATATCATTCATGTATCCACTATCATGCATCATAGCCGCATTCGGTATTTCAGATTATTTACTCGAAGAGCTCGGTTTCCATCGTATCCATTATTGTAAATGCCTATTTACTCGAAAATAAGACCCAATTTTTTTGCTAGATTTCCCTCTAAAATGTTGGAGGGTCTTATATTCAAGTCGGGTCTTACAATCGAGTATAATAAGATATATTCAATAAAAAGTGAAAACAATGAGTATAACTGAGTAATGTTTACCAGTAGTGTTTATTAATATAACACCTCGCACGGTCTGCACTTTGGCCGATATTGATGAACGTAAACCTATGCTGACATTGTGAAACCCGCGATAAGCAAAGTTTATTGCCTGCAACAACTACTCTGATTATGATAATAATGAAATAATATAAAATTATTTTTATTTTAGCACTTAGTCAGAATCGCTACTGTCGTCGTCACCCTCAGTAAGATCGTCATTATCCTTTATAATAATTTTCGACGAACAAAAAGTTCGGCTCTGAATTCGTGAAGTCTGTCTGTCTGTCGGTCTGTCGCCTTTTCCCTGTTGACTTTTTTCAATATTTCTTTTTTGAATCTTATAGTACATCAAATTTTAAGAAACTTTTGGTTAAAACATTTTTTTGTATCTCTTCGGGTAAGTAGTCAAAATGACCACCGAAAATTTCGGTAAATTTTTGAAAAATGAAAAATTTTGTATTTTTTAAAAATTTACGAAAAAATAAACATTTTTAGCAACAATTTTTTTTTACGAAAAATTTTAGACAGAATTTTAGTTTTTATGACAACTAATGTGTTACATCAACATTAGTTTTCAAAAATAAATTAGTTTATTAAGTATACAGTTGTTTTTGTTCGTCATGGCAATGCTAGCTCTGCGCATTCTCACTAGTTTTTTATAATATTGGTTTTACAAATTAAGCTTGACAACTGAAATGGTCGATATTAGTGAAAAACCTAGTGATGGCAAAAATATTTCTAAGAAATTCATTTAAGTCTTTAATATTACCGACTGAAGAATTGTAACCTATTAATCTATTTACCTAATTGTTAACAATAGTAGCACCTTAATCTTTCCAGTAAGTGTGCAAAATTTTATTATTTATTGGAGTGACATCTGACCACTTTTTGAATGAACTGCCTACAATTTTAGAAGTTTTCCTGGAATTCCGGTAAACTGCTTCCACAAAGGCATTTGTTTCCGTGAAAGGATAAAAGGTAGAATTCTTCCCATAAACATTGCTAACGGAAATTGTGAACAAAATAAAATAAAAAAATGTTCAATATCTTATATTGCTTATATTTTTAGGGATACAAAATTCGCATACAACAGCTTTTTTAAATTTACTCCAAAATCTACAAAATGTCTTGTAATCGAGAGGATCTTATTTTCGAGTAAATACGGTAATTGTAACTATGGCAAAAGAGCTTTCAGAGCTCAAAGAGTTTAAATACCGAACTTAGCGTATCCGGTTACACCTGGAATACAATTTTATAATCGACATATCTCAATAACTAAGAGGTAAACTGTAGTTTTCCTCATCCTCATCTTCTACCTCAGCACATTCTTCGTAGGCCCACTATGCACTACTTAGGCACCATGTACCCATTTTCAAGTGAATTCAGGTAGTTATATAGTTACAATAAAGACATGAAGCATCTTCTGAACACGACTTTGCCAAATCATCAGAAGAACTGTTTGCCATTTGTCTTTTCAATGTACATAACCAGTTCAATTTTGGCAACACTAATAAGTTCAATTTAGGCAACACTTTTGTTTTATTCAATTTTTTTTCAAATTATAATTAATGCCGAAATTGCACCAGACTGTTTAAAATACTATAACAAAATAATGGTATTTACCGCCTTAAAACAGTTCCGCAATATTTTGCACCAGCCTTTACAATACATACGGAGAAAATTACATAAATGAAGGCATACACATACAATTTGCAATTACATCGATATTCGCGGGAACACCGTCCTCATATTGAAACTACAGCATTCTGTAGTCCTCCTGTTACTATTTTCAGCAATAGATGGCATAGCAATATAGTCTTTAAAAAGATACTCGACTGGTTCAATTTGGGCAACTCTCCCCTACATCAGTGGATTTGAGTACAACTTTATTAATTGTTTTCTCGGTACATATGTAGTGAAATGCCTTTTTTCGGGCATCAATCGAAAGAGCAACATTGAATTTACCAAATCATACTTAAATTATGAAATTCTTGAATTGTAAGGTTTGGGTGGCTTTCTACCTTAAAGAAATATTGTACTTATTTTTCTCCACTTAATGACATGGTTTTTGCAATTTAAGCATTACACTTAAAATGCGCCCAAAATAATTCCAGATGATAATTATTACACATAAGATACACAACTTTTGGCCTTTTTTCTGGCTCACCTGGTAATTTGCGAGGTATGGTGCAATGGTAAAAAAGTCTCTTTGGGCCCACATTTTCCATCAACAACATATTAAAAATCAAAGGAAGTTTTCTGGAATCCAGAATGCGTACACTTTGTGTGATATCCTTTTCCAATTTATACCTCATAAATCAGAAAATTTCAACATTCCATTGGTAAAAACAAAGGTTCAAATATGTTCTATGTTTTTCTAGTACCAAACTAAACTAATCCGTCATTGAAATATGTATAAAAAGTGAAAACACTAACAGACTGGCACATTGCACATGAAACCTAATATGAACTATGCATTAAGCAGTGACAGCATGTCATAGATCACTAATAAGCCCTTCACATCCAAGACACCTACCTCCACATGGTATATGCCATGTCTATTTTTAGTTAGAGATAGATGGAGTCCAGTCGAAGGCTCACTAAGTCTTTATTATAGTAGGCTGGTATGGCAAAGTCCTAAGTACACCTAGGCGCACTTAGTATCAAGCCCAGCCATATTTGAGGTTGTTCTCAGCCGGGCTGTGGAAGTCCGCATGCTGGACTAAGTAGGGGTGAAAGAAATCTTTTGAAATACGGACCCCGATGGGTGGCAGTAGCCTGGAGAGCTGTAGAGGGTGAATAGTAACCTCACTCTCACCAATGAGAACTGGTAGCATTCATATAAATGATGCTCTAATTATTAATTAATGCGTATCTCAATTCCTCATCTAATAGGGGGCCATGTCTATAAGCTAAACGCAGGTGAGTCATGTAAATCCGCTATAAATGATAAATTGTCGAATAAGGACATTAACTTTGCTTTCGGTTTCGTAATTAACCGTCTTCAGGGCAGGATTATTTAATAGGCCCAGCCCTAGGATGGCAACTTTTAATGATTGATTTTGAAATTAAAAAATTAGATTGTACACCCTAACCAGCTATTGCATTCAGAATGTTTCTCTGCATTGCTTAATTCAATGTTTAGGATTGTTTTCAGATGGTATATAAATTTTAACAGTCCTGTTTAAAGTTGAAACCTTCTCATATGTTTCGGATTTATTTATGTACCGCAGTATTATTTAGGGCTGCACTTGACTTATAATTCGTTTTATTTCTAGGTATTTTTAAATTGTTTAGGTATGCCTTAATCTGTAACTATGAAACATTTTTCATTGCAAGTATTACCAAATAATCAAAAACAATATACTTACAAAGTTGCATCTTTTTAAGTTCAAATTAAAAGCACATTTAAGAGTTGCAGTTTATTATAAACAAAAAACTTTTAATAGTCAAATTCAAAGTATAGTTTCGAGTGATCTGATCATTCGATGCCCTCTAGCAGAGTTTAGAATACTCGGATATTCTTCGGAATCAGATAAGTTTTGTTTTAAAGAGCCTGTTTAAAGTTTCTACTGTTATTTTAAATAATAAAGTTTATTATTTTAATTTATAAGTTGGATTTTTTTAAAGACAAATAATTCTATTTAGTTTGCCTGTAAGCAAATTTAAAATTGCGTTATCAAATGCAAATTCAGCTGCTTCGGTGAAAGGTTCGAGTACCTTCAATATGGCCGAATCGGGACGATTTTTGGTTCAGTTTGTAAATTATTAATAAAGAATTTTTCGCATACAGTTTTGGAAAGAAATTACAAATTATTAAGAAAGGCAGATCAAAACCGGAACTTTCAAATTTAACAACAAAGATTAAAACCTGTACCGGTATTTTGCTAAGAAAGACCGGAAAATTGATACGTAGAAGTAGTTTTTTTTTAAATAAAGAATGATAGTCAACAAATTCCATAAGTATAAAGTGTAAAAGTGCTTCTTTGAAAAACTTTTAAGCTTAATAATTATAACACTGTTTTTTATTGTACCTAGCAGGGGCGGATCCAGAGAAGTATTTTGAGGGGGAAATCTTTGGAAAAATAATTGTTTTAATAAATAATAATTAAACAAACATTATTTGTTTCTATTCAATGTAAACTTATTTCTAAATTGGGGGGGGGGGGTTATTCCCTCTCCGTTAATCCGCGCCTGTACCTAGGTGTATTATAATTAAAATCGTGGTTGCTTCCCTAGCCTAAATTCTCATCGCACGCCACTGATTTAATTCATTTAAGTGTTGAGTTATCACAATTAATTTATCAAGAAGAATTAGAGGTAAAAGAGCAAGGTCGTTTAAAATCCGAATTAAATATTGAAAATTTCGGTAATAGACGCGGTAAAAAAATCATAAAACGATTTAATAACATATACCTATTTGAGAAATAATTGGATTTGTATTTGAAAGAGTGTGTCATTTTGTTTCCCATATCTGTGACGACCGTGGCGAGAAAATTGGGTCGGAGACAAGGGTAAGTGATCTGGCACATTTAAGGGAAAGAAGTAAAAAAAACACGAAAACTCTAAAACGCATATTAAGAATGAAGTGCGATTCGCTTATTTGATAAAATAAACAAACAAAACAAAACAAACGTTTTGGGGGATGCAGCACAACCACAAACCATTGTCACGAGCCGCCACTGCTTTGCTCACAAATGAAAACAAATCAAAAATGAAGTTTTACCGATACTGTATATATGTGGATTATATAAAGAGTATAAAGGGACAAACAAATATGTCACATCGCTTACTAATATGAAGTCACGCCCATCTGACGTAATCCATTGCACATCTTTGGTCCCTGCTTAGTCCAACCATATACATATGAATTCTGCAAAGGGATTAACAAACTGACAAACAAATACATCACGTTAGTAGGTATTCGGCCACCTGGCCAGCCCCCCCCTCTACTTTTCCCCTACTCCTACCCCCCACTTCTCCCTACTCAGCCGCCATTTTGAATCGCCATTTTGTATAGCCATCTTGGATCGCCATCTTGAATCGCCATCTTAAATCGCCATTTTAAATATGTCAATTTTGAATGTCATTTGCATATCCGCCATTTTGTATGTCATTTTGTATCTCGCGGGTCATATGCATCTCACTCTCGCCCTCTCTCTCTCACGCTCTGGCCCTCTCTCGCTCGGCTCTCACCCTCTCTCTCTCTCGCTCTCACCCTCCCACTTTCGCCCCCTCTCGCTCTCGCCCTCTCTCTCGCTCTTACTTGTCATTTCCAACTTGTCATCATTTCCCGCCATTATATTTGAATTCCTAATGCCTCAACTGCTATCTATCGGTAACGTCCTGTGATCGGTATAGTAGACTTCTATACCCCTGTAGATGGCAACCTGTTACACTTTTTTATAAAAATCGATTGGAGTAACCAGGGTTCGAACGCTTAACCATCTGATTAGAACTCCATAGCTTAACCCCGAGACCACGGAGCTTGTCTTTTAAATTACGGCATACGAGTTATTTATAAAAATGCTTTCACGTATATTTGATTAAATCCAATTTATTTAAAAGGAAATTATTTTTAATAAAAATAATTTACTTGAAATATTTATATTTAGAAAAATTCTATTGCTATATTGTGTGTGTATATATATGCAGGTATCAGTCTTTTAATAGTATTTGATAGCTCATAACCTATTAATAGAAGTAAAGTATAAGGTATATAATCTCAGCAAACCTTTATTATCTAGCTAGAATACGTTATTTCTTTTAACTCTACTCCATATGTTTATATGATTGAGCAGTTTCAACATATGTATTTATAGTAGGTATACGTATGTGTTTATCTGTGAATGTTTAAATGATTTGTATTGATTAATGAAAATCTTATAAGGTTACATGTAGTTGATATACGTTATTTATTATCTTAACGGCTTAACTAATTCTGAGAAGACATCTACCTGACAATTAGCTTAGCTAACTGTTTTTACTGTTGTATTACTCAACTTAAAATTACAACAAATAAATTTTAAAACCACAGTTTTTCAAACTGTTTTCGTTAAATATTAGAATAAAAATGAATGAATCTTTTTCAATGATTTAGATAATTCATAATATTAGAATATAGTACATATTAAATATATTGTTTCGCTCTGGCCCTCTCTCGTGCTCTCGCCCTTTCTCTCGCTCTCACTTGGCTCTGGCTCTCTCTCTCTCTCTCTCTCTCTCTCTCTCTCTCTCGCTCGACTCTAGCCCTCTCTCTCGCTCTCACTTGTCATTTCCAACTTGTCATTGTTTCCCGCTGTCTCTTTAAATATCACTTTAAATATTGTATGTATAGGTTACAAAATAGTGCGGATCCATTTCGCATTTGATAAATAAAAATAAATTGCTGCTAAACGTAAGCTAGACTTGAATGATATCGATTGATGTGTTATAATGCTTATAATAATATGTATAGCTTAAATGATAGATTAGTAAAGGAACATGCTGTTGAAGTCTATCGACCAGTTGCTACTAAAATCTTGATTTTTAGATTCTTTATCTCGCTCTATGTATCTGATATTAGAAAGGTTGTTTTTCGTTTTATTTTTAAACAAAAAAAAATACATTCGAAGGTTGGATGTGAATGCTTTTATATTTAAAAAATAAGCGCTATGAACAAAATATATTTAATTGTAATTTCGCTTACAATGAATTAATTACTGATTGCCTGTCTGTCCCTAGCGATAACGCTCTTCATATGCTGCTGAATTAAGGATCTGATAGTGGGATGAGGTAACCTATGACCTGATTAAAGGAAAGGATTTGATAGGGTGATCTGCTTAAAAGGTATTGATTTGAAATGATTAGAAGGGATGAGATAATCTAGATCTGCTTTAAGGCAAGGAGAATTTGAGATGAATAGCGGTTAAACTATATCCCTTCCATTACCTAGGATTAGCGGGATAGGGTGATCTGCTTAAAGGTAAGGGTTTGATAAGGAGTGAGGTTATCAGCGATTATATTTCCCTGAATTTCAAAGTCACCTTTAACTTATTTATTACACGATAAAGTAAAGACACAAGACAAGACAACATACACAATACTATATTTTCAAATAAATATTTTAGTGAAGATTTTAATAGTATTTTTATTGTATTATAGCATTTAATATGGATCTTTATCATGTAAAGATCTAAGCAATCCTATTTTAAGCAGTAATACTAAGCGAAACTGAAGAATGATCGATTTCACTCTGATTCACATTTATCTTCGATTGATCTCACCCTTATTTTAGGTCTCTCGCCTTGATTTGTTTACATATTCGACTGATATCACACTAATTTATCCTTATTCTTGACCGATCTCACCCTTATTTTCAACCTCCCACCCTGATTTCTTTTCATATTCGACCGATGACGGGTACTTGGGTATTAGATGAAGTATAAAAAGCCTTGGAGATGGGGTATGTCATGTTGGAAGTTTACAAAGTTTGGCTATACAACATAGAACAGTATACCACTATGAAGAAGGTTGGCGGTTATTTACGGAAATGATGAACAAGTTTATAAAAATGAAGCTTAAGGGATCAGGCTGACCCAGGGATTGCTTGTCTGATGCAGAAAAATGCATATATTGAGGGATTTTTCGAGAAAGAATTCTCAGACATATTAGGAACCCCTGTATTAAGAGCTTTGGCTAAACTAATGTTAAATTCGTTTTGGGGTAAGATTATCACAACTAATTCATTAATTTATATTAATTGAATGCATGATTTCAGGCAAATTTGGACAGCGTGAGAATCAGCCTAAAACAGCTATAATTCGTTAACCTTATGAGTTAGAGGAGCTTCTATCAAACCCAGCTATACAAGTCAACCACATCGTGGATGTTAATGAAGACACCCTGATAGTTGGTTGACAATACAAAGACGACTCTACAGACCTTTCGTCAATAGTCAATGTAGCCATTGCAGCATACACAACAACCTAGGCCCATCTTAAATTGTACAGCTACTTGGAACGTCTTGGAGATAGGGTGCTATATTACGATACGGATTCTGTCATTTACATTAGCAGAAAAGGAGAATGGGATGTACCAACGGGATCGAGCTTGGGGAAATGACTGATGGGCTAGAAGACTACGGTCCAGGTAGTATACAGTAGCATTTACCTCTGGTTGTCCTAAGAACTACAGCTACATTATATTCAGTCCCATGTACCGCACTTACTTCACAGTATGTAAAGTAAAAGGCATTAGACTCAACTATGATGTACTGAAACTCATCAACGACCATCTTTTATCCCGATGACGTTATAGGGTAGCATTATGAAGTCATACTAATATATGAAAGTAATATACTGCCTGATAAATAAAATTATTCTTTTACAGTGAAGAGTGTTTTGGGGAAAATCTTAATGAAATGTAGCTGCCGAGCTCTGCTAGTGAGCTTCACTTACAAGTACACAGCACTTAGTTGATTCAATAAAAATTTCGTTATTTAAAAATTCCTAACATGGATAGCTTTATCTGTTTTAGAATATTCAAAGACAGTATATGACAATAAATTATCGTGGACTCCTGATCTATACAAAACGCCATATATATAAAATTAGAGATAAAAATTAATCCTATGATATATGGTGAAAACGCAAGTATTCACGAAAATATAACAGCTGTGGTACATGATCCTAATCAACATGGATTATAATTTATATTATACAAACGGTAAGACAGGAGTAGCTACAATCGGTTTATGTTATGCTCCCTATGATTAAACGTCTTAACAGAGTAATTATACTATGCAGAACGCTACGTATGATTACAAGCCTACAGGTAAGCATTATCTTTTTCCTTGAGGTTATGTTTTAGTTCGAGTTTTTTAAGCTTAGTTAACTTTACTATTGATGGTATAGATCCTTTATTTTCAAATAGTAGCGACAACGATTGATCTCGCCGTTGGAGCAAAAGCACCAGAACGATGTTGGCAGCATTGACGATGACTATCTCTCTAGCTGAAAACTCCTGATGCTGCTGCCTCTGGTAATGCTATGAAATAAAAACGTATCAAGATGATGCAGGAACTCAAAAGGATCATCTACCAGAACGTTTACTGTGAGGGAGAGAGAGAGAGGTAAAGAAATAAGAAACATATATAGAATGTACGTTACATAGTATAGTAGCTAAATACATGACTGACTGAAGATATAGATAAGCAGTAGATATGATGCAACGGAAATACCAAGTCCCAAATGAAATCATCGAGTTAACAAGACACTGCCTAAACAACACCTACTTCATCTACAAAGATCAACGGTACAAACAAGTGGAAGGAGCACCTATGGGATCACCTTTATCGCCGGTAATAGCGAACCTATTCATGGAAGAATTAGAAGTCCGAGCAATAGAAACGGCAAGTGACAAACCTAAACTATGGCTAAGATACGTAGACGATACTTTTATTATATGGACCCATGGAGAAGAGAAACTGCAGACCTTCTTACAGCATCTAAACAACATACACCAGAAGATCAAATTCACAATGGAGGTGGAAAAGGACAATCAACTACCTTTCCTAGATGTATCTATAATCAAGAAGGAAGACGGCAGCCTGGGATACACAGTATACCGAAAATCAACCCACACAAATCGCTACCTGAACGCGCAGTCACATCACCACCCAGCGCAACTACAGTCATTAGTCAAGACATTAATAACCAGATCACAACGATTGACTGATGACGATAATAAACATCAAGAACTAGAACAGGTGAAGTTGGCATTAAAACAAAATGGTTTCTCGTCCAGAAATATCAAGAGAGCGTTAACACCGAGGGACCCAAAGCCAAAGGAAGAAGAAAAATCGATATCCAAAGCGCACTTACCGTACATCAAAGGGACCACGGATAAAATAAGTAGAGTGCAGAGAAAACACAACATCGACACCATCTTCAACACCGACAAAAAGATTGGAAACATGCTACCATCCGCAAAAACAAAAATACCACTAGAAAGCCAAGGAGTATACGAGATCCCATGTAAAGACTGCGGGGAATCCTACATAGGGCAGACCAACAGAAGAATTCAAGTAAGAAGAGAAGAACACCGAAATGCAGTCAACAAAAATGAGAGAACGTCTTCACTAGCACAACATGTAAGTGGTACATCTCATAACAGATTTCAAAAATACAAAAGTTTTAGCGAATATACAACATAAAACCCGACGAACCATAAGAGAAGCCATTGAGATCGAGAAATGTCCGAACAATCTTAATACCAGGGACGATACACAGCGATTACCATCAGCTTGGAAACCAGCTATAACCAGCATCACCGTGAAGAAGCGAAAACCAGCACAGCAGAACGATAAAAGGGAAAGCGAGAGAAAGCCACCGGATCAAGCGAGACCAATGACGTTATCTTTAATAAAAGTAACTTTTTCAGTCAGTCATGTATTTAGCTACTATACTATGTAACGTACATTCTATATATGTTTCTTATTTCTTTACCTCTCTCTCTCTCCCTCACAGTAAACGTTCTGGTGGATGATCCTTTTGAGTTCCTGCATCATCTTGATACGTTTTTATTTCATAGCATTACCAGAGGCAGCAGCATCAGGAGTTTTCCAAGACCCGCAGAAGCTTCTATGCCAGCTAGAGAGATAGTCATCGTCAATGCTGCCAACATCGTTCTGGTGCTTTTGCTCCAACGGCGAGATCAATCGTTGTCGCTACTATTTGAAAATAAAGGATCTATACCACCAATAGTAAAGTTAACTAAGCTTAAAAAACTCGAACTAAAACATAACCTCAAGGAAAAAGATAATGCTTACCCGTAGGCTCGTAATCATACGTAGCGTTCTGCATAGTATAATTACTCTGTTAAGACGTTTAATCATAGGGAGCATAACATAAACCGATTGTAGCTACTCCTGTCTTACTGTTTGTATAATATAAATTATAATCCATGTTGATTAGGATCATGTACCCCAGCTGTTATATTTTCGTGAATATGCGTTTTCACCATATATCATAGGATTAATTTTTATCTCTAATTTTATATATATGGCGTTTTGTATAGATCAGGAGTCCACGATAATTTATTGTCATATACTGTCTTTGAATATTCTAAAACAGATAAAGCTATCCATGTTAGGAATTTTTAAATAACGAAATTTTTATTGAATCAACTAAGTGCTGTGTACTTGTAAGTGAAGCTCACTAGCAGAGCTCAGCAGCTACATTTCATTAAGATTTTCCCCAAAACACTCTTCACTGTAAAAGAATAATTTTATTTATCAGGCAGTATATTACTTTCATATATTAGTATGACTTCATAATGCTACCCTATAACGTCATCGGGATAAAAGATGGTCGTTGATGAGTTTCAGTACATCATAGTTGAGTCTAATGCCTTTTACTTTACATACTGTGAAGTAAGTGAGGTACATGGGACTGAATATAATGTAGCTGTAGTTCTTAGGACAACCAGAGGTAAATGCTACTATATACTACCTGGACCGTAGTCTTCTAGCCCATCGGTCATTTCCCCAAGCTCGATCCCATTGGTACATCCCATTCTCCTTTTCTGCTAATGTAAATGACAGAATTCGTATTGTAATATAGCACCCTATCTCCAAGACGTTCCAAGTAGCTGTACAATCTAAGATGGGCCTAGGTTGTTGTGTATGCTGCAATGGCTACATTGACTATTGACGAAAGGTCTGTAGAGTCGTCTTTGTATTGTCAATCAACTATCAGGGTGTCTTCATTAACATCCGCGATGTGGTTGACTTGTATAGCTGGGTTTGATAGAAGCTCCTCTAACTCATAAGGTTAACGAATTATAGCTGTTTTAGGCTGATTCTCATGCTGTCCAAATTTGCCTGAAATCATGCATTCAATTAATATATAATTAATGAATTAGTTGTGATAATCTTACCCCAAAACGAATTTAACATTAGTTTAGCCAAAGCTCTTAATACGGGGGTTCCTTAATATGTCTGAGAATTCTTTCTCGAAAAATCCCTCAATATATGCATTTTTCTGCATCAGACAAGCAATCCCTGGGTCAGCCTGATCCCTTAAGCTTCATTTTTATAAACTTGTTCATCATTTCCGTAAATAACCGCCAACCTTCTTCTAGTGGTATACTGTTCTATGTTGTATAGCCAAACTTTGTAAATTTCCAACATGACATACCCCATCTCCAAGGCTTTTTATACTTCATCTATTACCCAAGTACCCGTCATCGGTCGAATATGAAAAGAAATCAGGGTGGGAGGTTGAAAATAAGGGTGAGATCGGTCAAGAATGAGGATAAATTAGTGTGATATCAGTCGAATATGTAAACAAATCAAGGCGAGAGACCTAAAATAAGGGTGAGATCAATCGAAGATAAATGTGAATCAGTGAAATCGATCATTCTTCAGTTTCGCTTAGTATTACTACTTAGAATAGGATTGCTTAGATCTTTACATGATGAAGATCCATATTAAATGCTATAATACAATAAAAATACTATTAAAATCTTCACTAAAATATTTATTTGAAAATATAGTATTGTGAATTTTGTCTTGTCTTGTGTCTTTACTTTATCGTGTAATAAATAAGTTAAAGGTGACTTTGAAATTCAGGGAAATATAATTGCTGATAACCTCACTCCTTATCAAACCCTTACCTTTAAGCAGATGACCCTATCCCGCTAATCCTAGGTAATGGAAGGGATACAGTTTAACCGCTATTCATCTCAAATTCTCCTTGCCTTAAAGCAGATCTAGATTATCTCACCCCTTCTAATCATTTCAAATCAATACCTTTTAAGCAGATCACCCTATCAAATCCTTTCCTTTAATCAGGTCATAGGTTACCTCATCCCTCTATCAGATCCTTAATTCAGCAGCATATGAAGAGCGTTATCGCTAGGGACAGACAGGCAATCAGTAATTAATTCATTGTAAGCGAAATTACAATTAAATATATTTTGTTCATAGCGCTTATTTTTTAAATATAAGAGCATTCACATCCAACCTTCGAATGTATTTTTTTTTGTTTAAAAATAAAACGAAAAACAACCTTTCTAATATCAGATACATAGAGCGAGATAAAGAATCTAAAAATCAAGATTTTAGTAGCAACTGGTCGATAGACTTCAACTGCATGTTCCTTGACTAATCTATCATTTAAGCTATACATATTATTATAGCATTATAACACATCAATCGATATCATTCAAGTCTAGCTTACGTTTAGCAGCAATTTATTTTTATTTATCATCTGAATGATGCATCATTTATAGAAGAAATGTGATAAAATAAAATTATTTTTAACATTTTAGTAATGTTTTAGTTCAATGATATATAGTTATATTTTTATAAGAAAATCGAAAAACATATTAAGAACATATTTTGATGTACTACTTTATTACATGTAAAAATACTTTATTACATGCTCCAGCGATCGTACAAGATTCGCGAAATGGAGCCGCACTATTTTGTAACCTATACATACAATATTTAAAGAGACCGCGGGAAACAATGACAAGTTGGAAATGACAAGTGAGAGCGAGAGAGAGGGCTAGAGTCGAGCGAGAGAGAGAGAGAGAGCCAGAGCCAAGCGAGAGCGAGAGAGAGGGCCAGAGCGAGAGAGGGGCCAGAGCGAGAGAGAGGGCCAGAGCGAGAGCGAGAGAGAGATGCATATGACCCGCGAGTTATAATAAACAATATTACTTAAATACATTTTTGTCTAATAAACAATATATTTAATATGTACTATTGTCACAAACGGAAATATTTATACTTAAATATTTTATTCAATACTCAACATCTCTTCCGTTTGTGTAACATAAAGCATGCAAGGCCACATTCAGTTGCCTACGCTAGTTCAGCAGCTGCCGTCTCGCGACCGGCATGTGCAAGGTCTTCTTAGAAGCGCGCTCGCTTCGCCCACCATTGCATCCGTTGGCATGCAATATCTACGCCTACTTCCTCCGTCGAGGCGAGGCATCCCACACGATGTGCCTGCAGGTGTGCATTCCTTCCAGTGAATTCACCAACACTTCCGCCCAGCTGCAGCTTCGTACCAGGCACCGACAGCGCTCATGCAATCAACCCACAAACTTACCGAGAACTTCTGCCTACGGATTCCAACTACGATACGAATTACTTCCTCATTCGGCAGTATATAACCAGCTTGCTTGAGCTATTCAAACCAGTCAGTTTCCATGACTCCGACACTACATCTACAAGCAAGCTGGTGAGTACTCTTTTAATTATATAAATGCTTAGTGCTTAAATTGAGTGGGCGGCGCTTAATCGCCCACTCTATGCAGAATTATGGGGAGTTGTGTCCAGGCTTCCCGGCTTAGTTACCAGGAGGTTATCTCCTACATGCTTAGTTTGTAGATCTAGTGCTGAACAGGGTTGGTTCCAACCTTCCCTGTATTGTAGTAGTTTAGGAGGACATATACGTCCTCACCATATTGTCAACATGTAAACCTTTTGTATTCTGTTTATTGTCAACATGTAAACCTTTTGTACTCTGTTTATTGTCTTAGTATATAGTTGTTTTTACAACTTGTGTTTGATTCCTTTCTACCTCTGACTACGTTCCCCAGTCACGCAAACCCCACGTGACATTGTGATGGAGGCGCCGTGCTTCTTTTCCCGATAAACCTTTCGCGCCACTCCACTTGTGGTGGACGTCCGTGCTTCTTTTCCGGATAAACCTTTCGTATTTTTGCTTCATTTTATTTCCCCTATGGGTTTTTTTTAACCACTCCACTTGTGGTGGAGGCCTTACTCTTTCCGGATAACTCTTCCGTATTTTCGTTTTATTTCCCCTGCGAGTTCCCTTTTAACCGTGTTGCTGTACCGGTCTAACCCCTTCGTATTCTCATCGTCCCAATAATGGAGAGACCCCACCCTCTGCGAGTTGTTTTGATCACCTTGCGTAAACACTCGGTTGTTTTCTTTTCTTTTGCTGACTTCTCTGGACTGGAGTCCCCTTTTGATTACCCTTTAATGATGCAATATTCTGATCACTGATTTTATGGTTTATGATGATGACGTCTTTTTCTTATATACCCCAAGTTGCGGTAACACTTCCCTGTTCTAAGAAACCCCGTTTTAATTCTTTGTTAGCTACGATTCTTTCTATTTTCGAATCCTTTTTCGAGCCTTTTAAAATTTAATGTTGTTTGAACTTTAATATTACTTTCATTCCAAAAACACACTATTAATTTTAGCAATTTTTTCACAATAAAGTTTTGACCCTACGATGAATTTTTGTAATGCATTTTTTTTTATATTACTCTTTTAAACCCGTTTTCTTTCTTTTTTTTTGCAAGATTTCAAATCTAAGTTTATAGCCCATTATGAATATTTTAATCTGTTTCGATTATCCCTTTTCTTCCTGTCAAATATTTTTAGTATTTATTTTAAATTATATATGTTGTACGCTTTCGATCTATGTGAATAGCTTCCCTCTTGTTACATATGCTTATGAGTACAAGGAATTGGACTTTTGTGGTATATCGGTAAATCGTTTTAGGAATAGTTTGCGCCAAATATTACACATGTAATTACTACTATTATTGTTCACTCTGTTTTATTGTTACTAATAATATCATTTATTACCAGCATGTTACTAATGTTTGTAAAGGTATATTTACCGTAAAATAAATATTATATTATATTATATCCAATTAGCGCGAGCGACGCGACGCTACAGTTAATTAGTGCAATTCCCTCTCTGCAATTTCGTGTGCTGTTTGCGCGATCACATTGCATTCCGCTGACCGCTTCGTTTCTACACTTCCTATCTCAGTTTTTTTTTGCGAGACATTATTACGAATTGCCTCCTAATTTCAATAACCGTTTGACTTCTTTTTCGTTTATTTTCATTTATTACCATTTATCTTTCTTCTTTCTTTTTGCTTAATTGTTTTTGTAAAATCTATTTTAATTTTTGTAACTTACTTTCCAGAGGGGGGAAAAACCGCTACTTATTGTTTTGTTAATTATTTCCTGGTGTACCTTTGTACAAATATTTTCAAAAACCCGCTGGAAACAGTCTATTTCGTTTATCAATTTTCAACAAGGGCGGAGACGTCCCGCCACAATTTAACTTACCTAATTGACTATACACCTTTTCCTGTTGACAAATTCCTTTTTTCTAAACGCGTCTAACAGCCGACTAATTTTGTATTTCATTTTATTTATTTATTTATTTATTTAGATAAGTTTACAGGATTAGAATCCCAATTATAAACCCCAACTAACAATAGTAGAAATATTCATATAAATTACATAATATAAATTACAATATTAAAATATAAGTTAAAACAATATACATAGTAATACAGTACATAAACAAATTATTTATAGGTAATACACGAGCATGCTCTTCTTAAAAATCTAAATTACAGATATACAACTACTTCAAGTTTGTTTTCTATGATTTTTTTTCTAAATACAGAATAATGATCACCAAAGATATCACAGCAATTTTGTAATTGATTGTAATTCATGCACATAATATTAATAGGTGACTTAAGATTATAATTTCTAAGTGGAGTAGTGTTGTAAAACGTACAATTATTTCTAGTTTTCATGCAAGGAATACAAAAATTAAGTTGAGCTAACATTTGTTCGTCTAATATGAACCCGTGTATTAATTTGTACAAATAAAGAACGGAAGATATTTGTCTCCTTACATGAAGAGGTAATAAATGTAATTGCTGAAGAATATCGTGATAATCTATAGAGTTAATATTTGTATAGGATAATGTTACTCTGATTCTTCTAATAAAGTTTTTTTGCAAGCTCTCTATTTTATGAATACCTTTAGCATATATGGGGTACCATATAATGCAACAGTATTCCAATTTAGATCTTACAAAGCAGTAATATAACGAAAGTAGCGTTCGATAGTTGGTAAAATTTATAGCATTTCTTAGAATAAAACCCAGATTCTTATAAGCCTGGCCAACAATGAATGCAACATGAAGGTTGAAAGACAATTTGCCATCAAATAAGACGCCAAGGTCTTTAATACTATCAACTCTAGCTAAATTTACATCACTCATCGTGTAGATGTATTGAACAGGGGTGCTGGCGTATGTATAAGACATAGTTTTACATTTGCTAATATTAAAAGGTAAAAGATTCTCGTTAGACCACTGAATGAGGTTATTAACATCATTTTGTAACAAAGTACAGTCATTAACATTGTTGATTACTCTGAAGATCTTTAGATCGTCAGCAAATAACAAGATTTTACTATTCTGAATAACATTGGCAATATCATTAATAAACATAACAAACAGCAAGGGTCCAAGATTGGATCCTTGCGGTACACCTGACGTGGCCATATACGGTGAAGATTTAAACCCATTAATAGAAACATATAGCTGGCGATCTGATAGATAGGATAAGATAAGTTCAATCAAATTATGAGATAAATTAAAACCGCATAATTTAACTAACAGAGTGAAATGATCGACCTTATCAAACGCCTTCGCAAAATCGGTGTAAATGACATCCATTTGTGCGTTTCTAGAAAAAGCCTCATCAATTGTATACTGCACAAAACTCATTAAATTGCCGTTGGTTGACTTGCCTTGCTGAAAGCCATATTGAAAGGGAGTGATCTTATTTTTAATGTGATTAAAGACGTTGTTGTAAATGATGTTTTCAAATACCTTAGAAATGTTTGATAGGATAGCAATAGGACGATAATTGGTTATAACATTCTTATTTCCTGATTTATAAATTGGAGATATTCTTGACATTTTTAATTTATTAGGATACACACAATTCTTAAGTGCTAGATTAAATATAATAGCTAAAGGTTTTGCAAGAGAATCTTTACATCCTTTTAAAATATAAGAAGGAATATTATCGAAGCCAACAGTTTTTTTGTTTGGTAATTTGTCAATTGATTTGATAATTTCTTCATACGAGATATTAACTATGTTGCAAAAATCACTATCCATGTCGGTATTTTGATCAGTTAACATCCTATTACTCCTCGGTAAGAACACTGATTGAAAATAATCAGCAAATGCTTGCGCGATGTTTTGACCACCAGTTATATCTTCTCCATCATAGATCATGGTAGATGGAATTTTATTACTACCTTCCCTTTTCATGTTAACAAATTTCCAAAATTCCTTAGGGTCTTCTTGTATGTTACGTTCTGTCAGTCTTACGAAGTCTCTATAAGCATTGTTGATATCTTTTTTGATTTTTCCTCTTAAAAGCTTATATTCTTCCAAGCATTGCTGAATCCCAGTTTTCTTATACAATCTTCTGTTACGTTCTTTGGCTTTGATGTCACGGATAATGCTAGGAGAAAACCATTTCGGAAATTTTATTAATTTAATAACTGATTTGGGAACACATTCGTCAAAGACCATATACAGTATTTCGTAAAAATAATCAAGAGCTGCATCCACATCATCAAATTCGTTCAGGATATCCCAATTAGTCTCATTAATTTTTTGGTACATCAACAAAAAGTTTCCTTGACTAAAATTATACAACCGATGCACATTATTGGGGCATAATTTGGAAGTCAGACTTAGTGAAAATAATTCAATTAGCAGAGTTGGATGATGTACATCTTCAGTTGTAAATGCATCTTGAATACGGCTTACTGAACAGTCAACATTAGTTATTACTCTATCAAGAGTTCGATTGTTAACATTTACAATGGTATTTTGTTGTTCTCCACCAATTATTTCACAAAAATTATTAAATTTCTCAGTTATATTTAGATTACTATCATTAATGTTTAAATCGCCGATTATAATAAATTTATTATTTCTAGACAAGATAGACGATTCTAATTGATCAAATAGTTGTTCATACTGAATCACGCTAGTAGCTGGAGGTACATATAACACATATAAATACAAAGATTGCCAATTAAAGTTAACTTTAATACATAATATATCAATAGCTGGATCAACATTTTCACAATTAACTTTTACACAACCAATAGATGACCGGATCGCTGCTAAGACACCACCACCTAACTGCTTATTTACCTCCCTGTAGCTCCTATCATTGCGGAATACTTGAAATTTATCATTAAAAAGTTCACTGGTATTAATACCATCATGGAGCCAAGTTTCGGTGATTATAATAAAATCGTAATCACAGGCCAGCGCACTGGTATAGAACTCATTCGTTTTAGTACGTAATCCACGACTATTTTGATAATACATAGTAATTGCATTATTAGGAGTTAGTTGGGGAGCTATTAGTTTTTTTTATTGTTATCCGAAACAATTGTAGGCGTACCATTAATATATCTGATGGTTAAATTCGGCTCACCCGCTTCAGTTCTGCTGCGGAGCTTCTTACGCAATTCTTCCAGAAATTTACGCTGCGTTGGAGTTCGATCAGATGCTAGTTGAACTGCGGTATGACCGGAGTTTCTTCTATTCCTCAAAATTTTGATTACATCGCTCTCAGATTTTAAAATAGCTTTAATCGGTCTAACCTTTCCTTGCACAATCGACCCCAATCGAAATACCTGTAGCGAGCTAGTGTCTACTTCTCTAGTTATATTGTTTATTATGTTTGTTACTTGAGTGAGGTCATGGGTTTTTCGCACATCAGGTTGGTCGGAAGTAGCTTCGGCTATGTTATAAATAATCAAGTTAGATGCTCGTTTTATTCTTTCATTAAACTCAGTAATTATTGATTCCGTAATTTCTAAGTCTGTAGAGGCCTTAATAGTTTTTAGACTGTTTATTTCAGTTTTAAGATGTTCAACTTCCAATGATAAGTTAGTTACCAGCTTATTTAATTCAGATAATGTTTTGCGCTCTGATGTACAATTATCACAATGATAGACTACTTTGCGTTTGTCGCTCGTTAGATATTGTTGAATGTCTGATCGAGACAATCCAGAGCATGTTGTATGAATTGGCACACCACACTTACTGCAATTAACTTCTTTATCTTGACTAAGCGGCTTATCGCAAACTACACAGTTTTTAATTAGAGGCATCACAGAATTTCACTTCGAATATAAGAGAAGAGACAGTTTATCGTAAGTATTAAGAATAAACGAAAGTACACACTATTTAAAACGACAAAAGGGAATTAATAGGACCATTAAATGTAACTTTTTGAAATTTAGTTGTTAAAATGTAATGTGTACTATATAGTGATCGATGTAATATGTGCTTAAGCTTTATCTTTTCTGCTTTAAATCTATTATTGAACAATTTTAACATACCACAATCAATTGAACAATGAAAATATCTACTTAAACTCACATTTAATATATCCAGCTGATAACTGAAGTATAAATATATCACTACTGACTATTTTTCATATTAATTAATAATTGAATAGCACAGTAACTTTGCACAATAATACAACACAAGCACACTCATATATTTATAACTATTCCATGTACAGCAAATGTCTTGTCTCGAGTGCCGTTTTGAGCCGATTAAGTAACTAACTCCTCATTCTTAATTAATCTTTTATTTTAGGAAGTCACTTTCAGCTTTGTTTATACAAGGAATGTGAAAAATCACTATTCTATTTAATTTTTTCTACGTCATGTTTTCGACAATTTTCTTAATTTTACTAATTTTGTTTTCCTTCGTGTATCGCTTTGCGCAATACAACCCCTTCCTATGTATCTTTGCAAGTTATTGAAGACTCTGCTTTTAGATAAACCACATCAGTCTTCCAAGACATATTTCTTTTTCTACAAGGTCTCTTAAAACCGCCAGCTTCGCATTTCGTATATCGGTCTCTTTATCTATTACCTACGATCCAAAAACGAGCAGTCCTTTCAAGATCAATTCTGGTTGTCATATACCATGCCAAAATTGAGTAGTTCCATTTATAACTACAATTTCATTTCTGAAAATGATTCTAAAAGTTTCTTCTCTCAATAAAGAACGTCGTAATTTTGCAAGTGCTCGGTGTAGTGCAGCTGTGCGCGCACCAATGACATTGAAATGTTTTTCCATTTAAATTCATATCACGTCCCGCCTAATCCAAACTAGTGCATTCCTTCGTTCGGTTGCATAGTCAGCCCGAGTATTCTAAAGTTCTTTGACTATTTAAATAATTTTAATTTCTCTATTAGGATGTTCACGATTGAATCTCTTCCTTTTTATTATTAATATTTTCTACTGTAAGCTAATTAAAATATTTTTCCAAATATCTTTTTATTTTTCTTTATTTAATGCCTTTTGCGTTTTACTTATTAAATCTTATCGTCAATTGACGCGTTCTCTGTCAACGTGAATAAATTCCGAACTTATAATCTATTTTTCTTCGAAAAACACCACTTGCATCTGTTCAACGTTTCGTCATAACCTTGATGTGATTTCACTCGGAGTCTAATTTATATTTATCACGCAAGCTGATAATGGACACCTGGTGTAGATTTATTTCAGTCATATAACGAGTGCAAGCATTTAAATGCAACGACTATCCCAATCATTTTTTAATTTTTCTTTTATAATGAATATTTGTTGTCCTGATTTTTCCTACTTTAATTTTCTTAAATATTGTTTTACTAGGCGTGTTATACTCGAAGTTTCCTTGTTACGAATAAATAGTTAATTTCTTTCCCATTCTTGATGGTATTTGACCATTCAACGGTAAAAACCCAATCCTGTGAGTATTTAGACTCAACTTACATATTACGATATTTGAATCATTTTTAAATTTTCTTTTTGTTATTCATGATTGTCTATTTTTTCTTTTTTAATTTTTTCTACGGTAGTTTATGCATTATTTTGTTTCAACTAGTTTCTTTCGCAGTTTTTGACCTTACCTTACCATAAACAGTTTCCACTTATTCTTGGACGTGATCTTTGTTGCCTACCCACTTAGGGTCTTAGTTTTTTTTACATTTCTCTGGAATATATTCATTTTGAGACGCATTTGTACTTTCATAAGTCCGAGTGCATCTCATAAAAGCATAGTCAACCTAAAAAACCCTTCTTTTTCTCTTCTTGTATGCCAGAAACCCTGGCTAATAACGATGATTATCGTTTTGACTTCTTTTTTTCTTTATACCTTTTAAGAACGTTTGAATTTCCAGTAATTTACTGTTAGTAAAGTACTTAAGGCTACTTTCCATTAAAATTATTTCTTCTCCTTGTGAATATAATGTATTTTAATTATGAATTTCTTCGAACTAAACATTGTTCGCACACACATTATTAAGTAATGCTCTGTCTTTCTACACACAAGTTTTATATTTTATATACCATATTTATATTCTATATACAATTTTGAATTTATATAGTGAATTTAACGATAATTTAACGTTTCTTGGTCACCTTCATAAACCCAATTATGAAGCTCTTTTTTTTACCAGATTTATTCTGTATTATTAGTTAATTAATTGATTTTTCCCAGGCCTAGGGTTCTTTCTTCTTATAATGTTTTGATTTTTGCCTGGAAGGGGAGATGTTTATTATTATTATATTATTATATTATTATTTTTCCAAGCATGGGTAAATTATGATGCTTGAAGGTCGGTTCCTAAAATTTTGGCTTTATTTATTCGCCTGAACCAGCCTATTGGTGAATAGGTATATAATGGCAGGCTTGATTTTTATGTATTGTAACTGCGTAGTGCGATGAATGCATTCTTTATGTTGTTTTTTTATGATTGTATTTATTTGCGGGTATGGATGTGTACATTCCCATGCCCATGACAGGTCTGACTTTGTCGCCAGTTTTGACCTGGTGCATTCTCGTTTTTATTTTTTCTCGCTCTCATTTGAAGTTGTTTTTCTATCCTTCGAGATTTGTATGTGGAACGAGGCCTCAATGTACCACGTACCGGAAAGCATTGCGAATTTGTGTGAAGGGCTTTCGAGCCAGAACTGACATTTTATGGAGTATCTGTGGCTTAACCTTTATTTAAATATATATACTATGGGTGGTATTTAGTTTTCCTCCCGTGGCAACACCCAAGGCAACATGGTAATCTACGTTTATGTATTGAATGTTTAATTTTGTTTTCCTTTTTACAGATTTTCCTAGCAGCGACCTAGCAGTCATACCCGTTGTGACCACGGAAGTTGACTCTTATTCAGTGACAAAACTTCATCTGTCAACTGAAATTCACTTCGAATAAATCGGCACGGTACAACGCTTTAGTGTTATTTAATTTACATTTTTTAAATTGTTTACACTATTTGTTTCCGAAACTTATGGAACAAATGGAACTTTAATTTCTGTACTTTGTTACCCTATTATTCGATATTCTGAACTTCCTTTTCTAAATTGTGACCGTTGCCAATTTTCATAGTTTTTATAATTTAAAATAAATAATTTTTCCATATATTTATTCTCCGTCTGTGACTATTTAGTAATAACTACACCAAGTTTTATCTATTTTCTATCGCTGTTCATTTCCAAAAATGCCTTGGTTAAAAACCCTACAAAATTTTTCTTATCATCTATAAGCCGTATACTCTAATGGGAACACTTGCATAAAATGCTTCGCATGTTCTCGATTCATATGCTAAATGAATCACAGAAATCCACCCACCACCACTTACCTGTTATATACCTTTGAATATTTAGATTTTTGTCAGCCCTTATTTTGACATCTTGCTGTAACCAGTAAGACAATTTAGTCACTGATCAAAGATCACCCCTTTCTTTTTTTGTCTTCACCGACATTACAATCGATCTAAGAAAGTTGTAACAATCAATTACATCTTTCTTAATTTGTCCTTTTTCGTCGCAATTGCAAAGTATTGGATGAATTACCTACATGTATTTCACACTTTTTTTTATGTACCTTTTTGAATCTCTCTTAATCAAATTAACTGAATTTTTATGTCGTTTATGAGTTTCACCTATTTTATTATTATTATGTAAACTTTGCACTTGCCACGTTCAACTATTAAATTCAACTATTAAGAATAAATTATTAAATCCTATTTTACGTATTGTAATGCTGACACTCTCTTTCGCAATCTACGGTTTATATTTTTTATTATTACTTCTAAATTTAATTTTTTCCTTTATGAAAGTTATTGTCAGTACTATTTCTTTATTGACACGTATAAGTGTGGATGTAGTGTCACATTACTATTCTGTTCCACGAATTTTTATTTCATGAATCTTGTATCTTATTTATAACACTCACGATATTTTTGTTCAGATCTGTTTTTATGTACGAACTTATTTTTTCTTTATTTATCACTTTTCATGTTTTTGTATAACCGATATTGAACTATTACTTTTTTTTTGACACTTGCTATGAACGCGGACGTATCTTTAGTTTTAGTTAATTGTATTTTTAATCATTTTTTATTTTTTGCTTTGCTTTACTTTAGAGTCTTATATTATATACTGTTCAAGTACGTTCATTGAATTCCTCAGATGTTCACTTTTCTAAATTTTTTGTTTTTACATTGTTACTTACTACGAACTGTTTCTTTCTTCGCCTGCATGAATGGATCTTCCATCGGCATTGGCTAAACGCTAAATGGTTTTCAACTGGATGAATACTATGGCTGTTCCAATTGATTCCCACCAACCATTACCTATGGTTCGACTTTGAGAATAATGATCTCCAGACCAATATGGCAATCAATTACCGCTGCAATCGAATAATTTGGTCAAGCAGAATAATTTTATGAGCCTAAGCTCTCCAGATGTGTTACTTTATATTACACACATCCGATGCTATGAATATGGAACAATAGCTTTTCTGGAACCTTTCGCCAACAACCGACTCATTGTGCCACTATGGTAGCATCAACTTGCTTCGCATCCATGCCATACACACTTCGAAATTCCAGGCAAAGCAGTTCTCATCTTTAATCCTGAAAACGTCTTTCGAAACAGTCAGTAACATTATTTTTACACTATTCATTTTTCTTTATGTTATAGATCTTTTATTATCTGAATCAATCTTTAAACGTACTCTTACTTAGATATTAGTATCGACATTTTATTCTGTATTCTCCGAATTTGGAAATCACCATCTTTTGCTGCCAATATGCTCATCTTCCTGGATACCTGCCTCATCGACACTACCGCCTACACCGCTCTTCCGTCGAAGAGGGGGAAAGTGTCACAAACGGAAATATTTATACTAAAATATTTTATTCAATACTCAACATCTCTTCCGTTTGTGTAACATAAAGCATGCAAGGCCACATTCAGTTGCCTACGCTAGTTCAGCAGCTGCCGTCTCGCGACCGGCATGTGCAAGGTCTTCTTAGAAGCGCGCTCGCTTCGCCCACCATTGCATCCGTTGGCATGCAATATCTACGCCTACTTCCTCCGTCGAGGCGAGGCATCCCACACGATGTGCCTGCAGGTGTGCATTCCTTCCAGTGAATTCACCAACACTTCCGCCCAGCTGCAGCTTCGTACCAGGCACCGACAGCGCGCATGCAATCAACCCACAAACTTACCGAGAACTTCTGCCTACGGATTCCAACTACGATACGAATTACTTCCTCATTCGGCAGTATATAACCAGCTTGCTTGAGCTATTCAAACCAGTCAGTTTCCATGACTCCGACACTACATCTACAAGCAAGCTGGTGAGTACTCTTTTAATTATATAAATGCTTAGTGCTTAAATTGAGTGGGCGGCGCTTAATCGCCCACTCTATGCAGAATTATGGGGAGTTGTGTCCAGGCTTCCCGGCTTAGTTACCAGGAGGTTATCTCCTACATGCTTAGTTTGTAGACCTAGTGCTGAACAGGGTTGGTTCCAACCTTCCCTGTATTGTAGTAGTTTAGGAGGACATATACGTCCTCACCATATTGTCAATATGTAAACCTTTTGTACTCTGTTTATTGTCAACATGTAAACCTTTTGTACTCTGTTTATTGTCTTAGTATATAGTTGTTTTTACAACTTGTGTTTGATTCCTTTCTACCTCTGACTACGTTCCCCAGTCACGCAAACCCCACGTGACACTATATTCTAATATTATGAATTATCTAAATCATTGAAAAAGATTCATTCATTTTTATTGTAATATTTAACGAAAACAGTTTGAAAAACTGTGGTTTTAAAATTTATTTGTTGTAATTTTAAGTTGAGTAATACAACAGTAAAAACATTTAGCTAAGCTAATTGTCAGGTAGATGTTTTCTCAGAATTAGTTAAGCCGTTAAGATAATAAATAACGTATATCAACTACATGTAACCTTATAAGGTTTTAATTAATCAATTCAAATCATTTAAACATTCACAGATAAACACATACGTATACCTGCTATAAATACATATGTTGAAACTGCTCAATCATATAAACATATGGAGTAGAGTTAAAAGAAATAATGTATTCTAGCTAGATAATAAAGGTTTGCTGAGATTATATACCTTATAATTTACTTCTATTAATAAGTTATGAGCTATCAAATACTATTAAAAGACTGATACCTCCGTATATACAGTGTGTTTTTTGTAAACGATAATATAGGAAATCCAATGGAATTTTATCATTTTCCTCGTAAGTTTGTACCCTTGCAAATGTAATTAGAAATCTTGGTATCAATCGAAAGAAGAATTCATTTTACGTCAAAAAAATATTAAACTTTATGTAGAAAACCAAAATCGATTTAGAAAAAGACTTAAAAAGCTTATTGATTTACTGCTTTTGGTAATAAGTTATTACAAAAATCTGGAAGCTGAACGCCAATTGGTGTAGCGGTTAACGCTTCAGATTCCTAATCAAAAATCGCGAGTTCAAACCCCATCATCGTATACTTTTTTTTTAATTGTATTGCTTACTAATTATTATTTTTAGAACTTTATTACAAGGATTATTAGTTTTATGCCCTTTTTTCATTTGCCTTTTTGATAGGTAGTTAAAATTGTACAAAAAGTAACGGTAAACCCCCGTAGCAAAAATATCTAACAATAAAAAAATTAATAATCGGTGTAATAAAGTTCTAAAAATAATAATTAGTAAGCAATACAATTAAAAAAAAGTATACGATGACGGGGTTTGAACTCGCGATTTTTGATTAGGAATCTGAAGCGTTAACCGCTACACCAATCGGCGTTCAGCTTCCAGCTTTTTTTAATAACTTATTACCAAAAGCAGTAAATCAATAAGCTTTTTAAGTCTTTTTCTAAATCGATTTTGGTTTTCTTCATAAAATTTAATATTTTTTTGACGTAAAATGAATTCTTCTTTCGATTGATACCAAGATTTCTAATTACATTTGCAAGGGTACAAACTTACGAGGAAAATGATAAAATTCCATTGGATTTCCTATATTATCGTATACAAAAAACACACGTATACACAATATAGCAATAGAATTTTTTAAATATAAATATTTCAAGTAAATTATTTTTATTAAAAATAATTTCCTTTTAAATAAATTGGATTTAATCAAATATACGTGAAAGCATTTTTATAAATAACTCGTATGCCGTAATTTAAAAGACAAGCTCCGTGGTCTCAGGGTTAAGCTATGGAGTTCTAATCAGATGGTTGAGCGTTCGAACCCTGGTTACTCCAATCGATTTTTATAAAAAAGTGTAACAGGTTACCTATCTACAGGGGTATAGAAGTCTACTATACCGATCACAGGACGTTACCGATAGATGGCAGTTGAGGCATTAGAAATTTAGAGTCACTCTATATTACTTATAAGAGTTGGGCCAACGCGGAAATTGACGCTGATTGGTTGGATCCATTTGCACTAATGCCAATTTAAAAACACGAAGTTTGACAAAATTAGGTAATAATAGGACAGGTCTTTTCACTTCCTCATAAATTTATGTGGAAGTTACTTGCTATGGTTACAACTGTTTCTACAATTGTATCCACAACAATTAACTGCCAAATAAAGTTACAAGGTGGTGAAAAGATCGCCCTTAATTTGACAAATAATATGATATTTAGTAAATCGAAGAATTTTTATGTATTTCTCTTATCTATTTCAAGTTTTTAAGAAATATAAATTGCAATTGAAGGGTTGATGTCAAACACGGTATTTTTTAAAAAACTATAATCCTTAGGAGAACCAAAAACTAATGTAAGGCCAGAATTTTTATTATTTGGAACTATGTGCAGTTTATGAAACATTCTTACACAATCCAAAAATCTGTGGTTTTTAACGAAAATTTGCAAAACAGATTTGTTACTTTTTTATTAAACATAAGATACATTTTAATTAAAATATATCGGTTTGGCAGATTAAAGAAAATCTAAAATATATATACTTTTTTAAACAAAAGATTCATATCTCTAGCATGAAAGAAAAAATATGTGTAAGCACTGCTGTTGTCGCCCTCTACAATGTCACCTGGGTCTTCTTTCAAATATCATGAAACCAGAATATCAGTGTCCAGAATATCATAGAAACCACGGTGTTCTATATTAGATAATACTTCATAAAGGTCTTGAAGATCTTTTAGTTTTGCATGATTGATCTCGATAGGTACAAGTTGTAATTCACTAGTAATATGGAGTCTTGCTTCTAATTATGCATTGTCTCCACGTTCCAGAATAGCTATCTCTTACTTATTCTATAAATTTATTTAACACAAAAATGTTATTGCCTGAATGTATACCATACATTTGCGAAAACTTTAGTGGAATAGGTGATCGAGGATTCTTTACAAAAAACTTACCAGTCGACAGTTTGAAGTTAAAAATATCTTTCTTAGTCGGCCCATTTGATAAAATATGCAAAATATGTTACTGAGTAATAACTCTGAAATAAAACGATTTAATAAAGCAAAATATTTTCACTGGTTTTCAAGTGTTTTTATTACGGAAATAATTCAAATGGAAATTGACTTACTAGAGCACAAGTGACATTAACAGTTTTTTTTGTAACAGAGTAGTTTCTTCTTTTTTCAATTTTGCAAATAAAATATGAATATATATTAATCTATTTAGGAATTTTATTATATTAATCAATTCAAATAAGCTATGGTAAATTATAAAGAAGTAAATGTCAGGTTATGGAACATTTGACATTTGCCAGGCAAACATAACTAATAATCTTTGCAATGTATATTTTTGGATCCAAAATGGCGGATTGACATTCGCGTTGGCTCAACTCTTATAAGTAATATAGAGTGACTCTATAGAAATTCAAACCTAATGGCTGGAAATGATGACAAGTTGGAAATGACAAGTGAGGGCGAGAGCGAGAGAGAGAGGGCCAGAGCGAGAGAGAGGGCCAGAGCGAGAGAGAGGGCGAGAGTGAGATGCATATGACCCGCGAGATACAAAATGACAGATTAAAAATTGACAAATTCAAAATTGAGAGATTCAAAATGACATTTCAAAATGGCGATTCAAAATGGCAATTTAAGATGGCGATTCAAGATGGCGATTTAAAATGGCTATTTAAAATGGCGATTCAAAATGGCGGCTGAGTAGGGATAGGAGTGGGGAGGAGTAGGGGCAAAAGTAGAGGTGTAGGAGTAGGGAGGAGTGGGGGTAGGAGTAGGGGAAAAAGTAGAGGGGGGGCTGGCCAGGTGGCCGAATACCTACTCACGTTAACGTTCGTTGGTATTGTTAGTTTCTGGCGAGTGTCGGAATCAGCACTGCTGACAGTTTGTTCATAGTATTAAAATCCGTTAACTCCCAAATTATTTGTAAAAATTTGAAGTGTTGCTAACACTTAATTTTTGAACCATTTATGATTACAAAATGACAATTTTTTGTTAATTTTTTTTTAACTAAAGGCTGTCCTGTAAATATGGCGAAAGTTTTGAGTAAGTTCGTTTTGCTTATAGATTCATTGATTCTTAGTCAAATACAATGGACACTAAATTGAAGGTTGGTAAACAAACACAGAGCTGCAACGTAATTGCTACCGCTTCAATGAATTCTCAGAAGGCCTAATGTAAACTGCCCTATAAATAAAACGCTGAGCGTTAATGGATTTGTGTCTCGGCTTCATGTTTGCTGTTTTTGTGCATGTTAAATCTTAAATTACTTTAATGCTGCCTAATTATCCGACCAAACATGCCTTGCTGGAATTAATTCCTAGATGATATGTCCAAGCAAAACATGTTTCTCTGGTCTTACAAGCTACTATACTAGCATTACCAGTTATATTAAATATTAGTGTCATTCACTGCAGTATTCACATTCATGCTACATCTACATAGATACCCTTCCATTCGGTTACATCCGTTCGCGTTAATATTACATAGACTTAATCCTATGCTGTTATTAATTCAGTTAGCTGGCGCAAAATATACTTATGGCCTAATTTTAAATGTCTATATAACTTTTGAAATATATGAAAATACTTTAATTTTATTTTGTTATATTATTATTTAGGCTTACAAATTTCATTTAAATAATAAGTGCGGATAATGATGTTGGTCAAATGTCTTCCTACAGCGTTAATGTAAAATTGAGCTCGGCGGTCATATCAGGTGACCGTGCTGGTCATCGCAAATCGTCAAAACGAGAGATGAAACGGCCAGGAAACAAGTGCCTCAATAAATTGATGGTCTCTCGGGTTGTGTGAGCGATGGCAACATCTTTCTGGAACCACATGTGTGCCGACTCCAATTCGTCTAATCGTGGTATCAAAAAGTCACGTGGCATCCCAGCCAGCACACTGACGTCATAATGTCGCCGTTTTTTCGGCAGTAACCACGTCAAATTGTTGTAAAACTGACATTATTATGTTACAGCCCAAAGACGTCAATATAAGACGTCATTAAAACGTCCTATACTAGGACTAAGACAGGAATTATAAATAAATAGTTGCATATTGGAAATAACATTTATGATATACTACAGTCATAACATTTCTATATTGTGACCACCTGCTTAATATGACCAGTATTCCTTGGCTCCTGCTAATATAATACCTTTTTGATGAAACTTGTACGTATTGTATTGTACGTCCAAAAGATGTCGTTTTGAAGATGTCTACGTACGTCCCATTATATGACGTCTTATGGACATCATTTATTAGTCGTATGACGTCGTTGACCAATAATGACTGAAAGATAACGTCATTATAACCTCAGTGTGCTGGCTGGAATGGCTCTGAATCGCTTGTCTCGAAATCCCCAATTGTGTAGCTTGTCTTCTCGTTAATATTCTCAGGCCTTCTGCAACACTTTGCCGTACAAGCCCAATATTTTCTACCGACCGGTGCCAGTGCTCGCCCTAACTTTTGCTATTACATCTCTTCAAGCTGGGACGCTAGGTGTTGCAATATTCGCGCAGTCGATGCCTCACGGTTGGGAAACCGAAATTCCCGTTGCGCTAGAAGCACACGTGAATTGTTCCGCAAAAACATTATGTTACCACGCCATTATTTCGCGTTCTTGACGAGTATAGTATTCTTCAACTATATAATTGTCGAGAGCACAATGATATTAGTTGTCAGTTGTCAAAATAGCTACCTTTTTATTAGGTCATAGATTTTGCGCCACCTAATAGATGTTATCTATTTTTTACTTAAGGTCTTAGTTGGCAGGTTGACTGAATTGGTGGTTTGATAGTATGTGTGATTCCCTCAGAGTTCTACTAACTCGCGATAGTTGCCCAAGATTAATTTTGCATGTTTAATGCATTTGTAGGTGTTTTTACAGATTTATCGATTCTTGTTGTCGATGTTAGTATTTTAAAACTGCGATGACATTGAAAACTAATAATAATTGTAATGATAAATACGACTAACAATTAGTAAGTTAGTCTAGAATTAAAAAAGTATACGAGCATGGAATTTGAACTTTCGAAATATTGCAAGGCAATAAAAGATCGCGTTTTTACTTGTAGAAGTTAATGTATTGAGATAATCGAAGTTGCAAATAAAAGAGTAATTTAAACTAAATATACTTTAACTAATAAAGAAGGGTATCGTTAGGATACGGGATTTTGGCCCCTTTAAAAAGAAGTTTTTCGTTTGGAATAATTTAAAATGATAAAAGTAGTAATTAAATACTGTTTCTAGTTTTTAATGAGATTATTCTTAGTATTATTATATTTATTATACAGGGTGTAACTAATATAACTAAAAACCTCGTAATGGGGGATCGGTGTAATGATTTAGAACATATTTTCCTTATCAACATATGGTCTCTTTCTGCTAGTTTTGAAGAAAGTCGCATTTTAAGTTTTAAGTACGCCCATTGTACTCTCATTACATTAAAAATACTGAACAAGCAAAAAACAATTCTTTCGCTTGTTTGCTGTTTTTAATGTAATGTGAGAACAATAGGCGTACTTATAATTTAAAATGGGATTTTCTCGAAAACTAGTAGGAAGCGACCACATGTTGATAAGGAAAATATGAGTCACTATCTGTTTCTATTTGTTGTAATACATGTTGTAAATAATTGTAACTACAGCGATAGAGCTTTCAGAGAAAAAAGAGTTAAATTACCCAACTCAGCAGTTCTAAATCATTACAGCTACCCCCCACTACGAGGTTTCTAGTTGTATTAGTTACACCCTGTATACGTTACGTCGTTACCATGAAAATAAATAAACTCTGTTGTCAAAATGTGCATTTTGCTCTTCAAAAGTTCATTACTCAAATAATTTATTCTAAGGTGTTCCGGAATGGCTTAAGAACTAAAATTCCTAAAGATTTATAATTTTTCATATAATAATATAAGTGTGCAAAATTTTATCACCGGGATCATGGAATCCAGAAAACGATTCCCTCTTTGGTTACAAATAAAAAAGACAGGAATATCATTTAAATAATCTACTAAAACTAAATTTAAAACCTAACCCTCAGGGACTTGGACAGAATCGGAATCGGAACCTAAAAAATCGCAAGAACCGAAATCTGAACCCTTATCTTTTCAAAGTACTGGATTCAAAACCGGAACAAAAAAATACCGCTTCTATTCAGTCTTTTTAGGTTCTTTGGGACGATTTTCTAACAATTCCCAACTATTTTTGAAATATGTTTGTGTGTATATGTTTATTGATTTCGTAATGATCTAGGACAGCAAGGCTAATATGATGTTATTTTATTCTCTTTTTTTCAGTGTAAATGCATAGGAATAATAAAAATAGCATCATATTAGCCTTGCAGTCCTAGATCATTATGAAACTAATAGTATGTAATATCGCCTTTATTTATAAGTACTTGGATACTGCTAATCCTTAAACAGATTCTGCCAATACAAATTTTACGTTTACAAAGTTTATTGCATTACGATGACGTTGTTTGCATTGTTGCATCCCATTAAAAGGCTCAACCAGGCACTTTGACGGAACCGGAACCTAAACAACCGCAAGAACTGATATTTATGTCGTACTGGAATTGAAACCTTATTTTTTCAAAGCAGATATCGGAATCAGAATTCGAACCCTTATACGTATTTTTGTTACCCTCTACCGGAACCGTACCGAAATTCATTTGGGCCCAAGTCCCTGATTATATGCAACAGGTAACACGTACATTATAAATCTTCCAGTATTGCATAAAATGTTACAATGAAAACCACAATTATTAGAACGTTAACAAGATTATGTTAGTTTAGAACATTTGCACTGTGTAATTTACACGAGCTTTAATAATGACAATCATGAACAGTGACAATCATGCAGTGGAACAACTACTCGGAGTAAGTTCGGCATTCAGATCGATTTAACTCGAAGAGCTCGGTTTCCATAGTGTCCATGATTGCAAATAATTGTAACTATGACAATAGAGCTTTTGGAGCAAAAAGAGATACAATTCCGAACTTACCCTCGATGATTGACGATTTTATTGTGGATGTTAAACAGCAGCTTCTAATGATTAAAATTTATTGTGGATAAATTAAGATTTTTGCGATTGAAAAGGGTCATTCCGTTCATATTTCATTCATATTTGTGTAAAATGACCTGGTAGACCCTCAATATCCTCTTAGCTTTTTCTCAATCTGTCAAGCATCGATCAGATAGTTGGATACATATGGATTGTGAATGGTCACTATTCATTATTGACGAGGGAACTAACATGGCGGATAGGTCTGCTTGTATGTATAACAGGGCGAGTGTAAAGTCTGGAAGGGTGTTAGTCTTAGAATATAAAACTTTAGGAAAGAGCATAATCATCTACCACATGTCCACATACGACTGGGATGGAGTCTCAATATGGCGGAGTAGGTGTTTCCGGTTTTGTAATTAGATATTTCCATTGGCGGTTCTCGCTATCTAGATATGGGCACATAAATTACATAGCCTCAATTTTAAATCATAGTATTTTGAAATTAATCTTAGAATATAAGTTTTATATTTAATATTTTAAACAAATGAATACTTATGAAATGTAATTTCCTTCTTCGTATATGTCGGAGTTTGAGAATAACCACCCAGTAAGCAGACTGACGTCATTTTAACGTCGATTATTAGTCATTCATTACGTTATTTTCACCTTGACTTGACCTTCACCTGAAGTGACGTTATAATGATGTTAATAAGACGGGTAAATGCCACAGCCCAAAGACGTCATTTTACGACGTAAAAAAGAAGTTGTTTTATGATGTAAAGAAAACGTCATATAATGATTTAAATAACGTCTTATTGATGTCTTAAGGACTTATTTATTTTTACTTCTGCAAATAAAACACCTTAATTTGAAAAAAAGATTTATTATTTAAAAATAAAACGCCTGATGCTTAGTGTGAGACATGCCTAAGTGTGCATGATATTTTTAGGTTTATTTTATTTATTCAAATTTAATGAATATACCTATTAATTGTAAATTTATTGTAAGAATTTTGTGAAAAATTTGCAGCAAAGTTTTGGTTAAAATCTCCACAATTCTCGTATACATATTGTTATGATATAAAAAAGGTGGTGTGTGTGTGTGTGTTCGTTTAATCATTTTAGATTATATAAAAAATTAATTAATAAGCATCGCATTTGTGTGACAATAAAATTTTATCGTGATAAGCGCTGTACTAGTATACACTTTACCACACTTGATCATAGATTTATTTAAATTAAAGACCGCTATCACTTACGTTTAATGATAGCAAGGCAAACTGAAAAGTTATACAAAAACAAACACCACTTACCTTTATGATGAAAAGAAAATTTGCACCGGATATGATTTTGATGAAATCCAAAGAAAGACAAAATAATAAAATATTGTTCAAGCTATACCTGTAAAATTCTGTTAGTGGACACAAAACAAAAAGATACATAAATAAATTTCTTTTTGAACATTTAAAAAAATATTATTTTATTAATGAACACATAAAAAGAATGAAAACTGAAAGTTTATGAAAGAGACACGAAAAACAAAAAAAAATTTTACTATCTAAATTGAATTCAATTAACAAACTTGGAATAATTTAAATTAATTATTGGTGTCAATTAGATTTACCAAAATAAGAATTAAGAGACAGTCTAATTCTCTTTGTCCTGATTAATTTTTATTTTATCAATCCCACGATCTTAAATTATAATTAAAAGAAACGAAATAAAAATAAAGTTAGAGTTTGAAAATAAATTTTTAAATTCAAAAATTTTGCGCCACTCGAAAATTTTTAAACACACTATATTATTTGGCAGTTTTCCTTAATAGTTGGTAAATCTACCTGCTTATTTGTTGTGATGGTGAACACAAATTTTTTTGTAGAATTGTTCTTGTGGATCTTCTTTTGTGATTTATTACAACTATTAACTATTGAACAAATTGCCTCCAATACGTGAGTACATAAATCAATTGTCTATTTCCCATAAGTTTTCATTACATTTGATAGTTTTAAATTATTACCTAAAACAGTTTTGTAAAAAAATAAAAGAATATTCTTGAATCAAAACATATGTGAAAATTTGTTAATGAAACTGTTATATTCCAATTTTGTAATTTCTTAATATAAGTTGTTATTAATTTTTACATTCATTTATATTTTTAAATCATCTACACACTAGATTGATTATCTTTGTAGATGGTCTGGTAAATATCCAACTACATACCATATGAACCTACATACCATATTAGTATAAAAAATACAAATTATATATTTTTTTCTATTAATTTACGTAGTTGTAAAAACCCATTAATTATTAAATAAATTATTATTTTTTTTTTTTTTTTTTTTTTTTTTTTTAATTTGTAGCATCGACTGCCAAGGTCATTAGCTACATTCTAGCGTACTTTGTAATGAACATATGTCGATATTTCAAGTATAAATAAAATATGAGGCCTTTATAAATAACATAGTACTTTCATACAAATCACAACACGTAATTATAAAACTATTATTAAAATATATTAAACTAGCATCATGTATATATCACAGTTTTATCACAGTTAAGTCTCTACAGTTTTGTAATTATGTTCGTCATACGTATAAAGCGTAAAAGTTTCTCTATTGTTACTGCTTCCATTTTTAATATTTCTTCTAACGACTCTGCTAATTGACAGGTACGTCGTTGTTGGATATTTTCCGTGCATTCGGTTAATAAATGTTCAATCGTTAAAGGTAACCTGCAGGTATTGCACTGTGGTCTGTCGGCTGCATTTAAAAGGTATGAGGAAGTAAGACGGGAGTGTCCAATCCGTAACCGACATAACGCAACCTCTTCATTACGCGATAATTTTCTTTCGCATTTAGTGATTGTGACAGTTCTTTCTATGCTTTTTAATTGTGTTGTGGTTGCCTCCCATATATTTTGCCATTCGTTATTGCATTTTGTTTTGATAACGTTCTTTATGTCTCTTAAAGATGTGGCTCTAACCACATCCGGAGGGCGATTATTAGCTGATCTAGCAGCATAATCCGCTAGCTCATTGCCGTCTATTCCTATGTGACTCGGGACCCATATAAACACTATTTGTTTTGCTTCCACTGAATGTAAGTATATTTGTTCTAAGATGCTGCGAATCAGAGGTTCTTTATCATTTTTATTTTGTAGTGCCAATATCGAAGACATCGAATCGGTGCAGATGAGTATAGTTTGATCTGGTAACTCATTGCAATATACAGTTGCTTGTAGTATGGCATATAATTCGCATGTAAAGACACTGCTACTATGTGGTAACGACCAACTACGTGACGAATTGCGTGTAACGATGGCGCATCCACAACCTGTTTCGCTCTTTGAACCATCTGTATATATAATTTTACAGGGCCCATAGTTGTTGGTAATTTGTGCAAAACTTTTTCTTATTAAATCCGGATTACAATCGTTTTTTGATAAATTGATAGATCCAGAGAGACATTTAGTTCTGGAATGATCCACGGAGGGATATTTTGTGGATTAGGTAAGTACAGATTTCTTTCAGGGATTTCTAATTTCCTCGATAGGACTGATGATCTTATCGTTGCTGGTTTAGAAGATGCAGCCTTTTGTTCATATCGACGATGTAGTGGGTTGTTCTTGAATGATGCCTTGTTGGCCCCGCTCGAACAGGTAAGAATAGTTGCACGGTAATTTAATAGTAATCTTTGTCTTCGTAGCCATAAAGGAGGTATGCCTGATTCAACATACAAACTCATCACGGGGCTTGTTACAAAGGCACCTATAGCATATCGGATTCCTGAATGATGAACAGTATCTAGCTTACGCAGACGACTATTATTATTATTATTACATCCAGTTTTTAAATTCCTTCCATCCAGAAATAAAGTTCCAATATGTTTTACAGAAATTTTCTTCTTATAAATAAATACTCCAAAAACCAAATTAACACCACTTTTTTTTATAATTCACATTAATTGTTCTTTATTATTATCATTATTTGAAATTATTTAACAACCTTTTCAAATAAATTAAATTTGGATGACATTTGTCGTAACCTCACTTTTTTGACGTTAAGTTTGACACACATAACCTCAAACTTTTATAAATTATTGCGTGATCTGACATGGCTTCTGCTTTGTATGAAAATCAAGAAGAAGGTAACCAGACTTTCGACCTGCTTTTATATTTTTTTCAAAAACGAACACCAAACGTCATTTTTCCACTAACAAAATCTGGTAAGTTACTAAAAAAATTGTACATCTAACCTAACAAGATCTACATAACCAAATTATTGTTATAGATTAAATTAAATGTTTAAACAAATTACATAATCGGAAAGAGGATAATTTTTCCTATATTTTGATATATTACATGTCTAACAAAAAGCAAATTTAACTCCAGGATTCAATGGCAACCATCTTGAATTTTCTGACAAACATGGTTTTGACAAAATTACAGATAATAACATTTTCACACCTTATTACCTCCCTTTCTTATTATTAAATTAATTCTAACATCCTATTACACAATATTTACATCAATTTTGGCACCAAAACTTTAAATATTAACTAGATTTTACTATTTTAACAGATCAGGTTCAAACAATACAAATTTTTTAAGCTTCAAAAGGCTAAACCTTCTCTATTTAGAGCTATCCACTTGAAAATTCTATTGCTAAAGGTGCTCTAGAACCTAATTAACATAATTGCAGCAAAACATTTTGGCTGCAAAAGCATAGATTAATGAGAATTATACATTTATCATAAGTTTGATGAATCGTTAAACCAGCATAGGATTTACTTGAAATTCAACAACAAAAACTGTGAGTATTGTGGTGATGGCTTGCATACACCTTTCCATCTATGCGTTTTATAATTTCCAGGTGAAACTACACCTTACAATGGCTTCAATTATGAAAAACCAAGTCCAACGACCAACGATAAGCAAATCGTAACTTGTCAAAATAATTTTTCAGTTTTAAGTGGAAAATCCGTTTAAGATCTTATGCTTATTATTATCAAGTGATGTAGAGTGTATCCTTTAAACAAGTAACAAATTAATTTATTTAATTAAGATTTGTTCAAGTGGAGTCCAAACCCCTAAATATATAGGCAAACCAAATGACTTATATTCAACTATAAGTGCTGGAATCACAGCAATATGTAAAACGGGTCTTACTTACATTTTTAAGGAAATTTGTCAGTAGATATACTGCAACAGTTCTAGCCCAAAATCCCATGTTATTTCTTATGGTGGTCCAAGATAGAATTTTTGGTCAATTTCAAGGTCATTCGCGGTCTATCGCGTGACCTCACCGCGCTCGCGTTATACACAGTACAGCGTGCGATATTACCACGTATACGGATCAAATCTACATATTACATTATGATTGATGCAGTCGTCCGAGATCGTAGTGATTTTATAACGAAGACATTGCGGCATCCTAGAAATGATTATACTTCTACGTTCACATCTGACTAACCATGTGATCATAATATTCGAATCAAACTTTATACGTTTATTCATCTGCTAGCCAACGAGATCCAAGAAATTTAAAGAAACCTACAATAATCAATTTATCTGCGAGGGTTGCAAGCTCGACTAACGGATAAATCTATGTCGGTTACTACCCTTTCGTAAAGGGCTTTCGGATTTCAATCTTAAGAAAATATCATTATTGTAATATTATATAATTATGTTAATGAATACTAATCGTATGCTGACGACACCAACTACACGACTGTGCTCACTATCTATTCTAACGCGACATCTAATACTCATATGTCTATACATATAGGTATTATTTAATAAAGAGCTGTAAATAAAACACACAAATATGGTTTATACACTTTTATTTTATTTAACTATTGTACATTTCAAACTAAATATATACTTATTCATAATTAAAATGTTAGCTTGTATGATCATCATTAGTTTAAACTAAACTACCTATTAAGAAATATTAATTAACAAGACAGAGTCAGGACTTTTAGCAACATCTTACAGGAAAAGAATATTATAGACAATCATTAACATAGAAACAACAAACTAAACATATTTGCATAATCATAATTAAAGTACTGAGTTATATGATTATCATAATGAATATATTAAATATTAAAACATACATACAATATACAACAAACATACACACAGATTACATTAATATCTAACCTTACAGAATTTTACATTACATATAGGATTTTTCAGTGAGAACACACATCAGTCTACATTCATTAGTTCTAATATTGAATAATGTCCTAAAGGTAGAGTTTCATAGGAGCCGGGTATGAGGTATCGTTTATCATCATATGGGCTAAGCGCAATCTTTTGCTGAGTGATCGTATGTACATGATGCCTCTCGGATCTGATTATATTTTGATGTACACGTTTTTCTATATAGTTTTCAAGACATTCTACATAGTCTTCGAAGGTAATTTTCGTATAAACAACTGATTTTTTCACACCTTTAGCCTTTTTCGTTACATCATAATTAGATATAACATCGGTGATTTCATCTTCTTCATATTCTTCGTTTAGTAAGCGATCTCTTAATACTTCGACTTCATTTTGCGAAATGATAGTTTTTATTGTGTATAATTTTGATCGGAGTCCAACGTAATGAGTCATCGGTACTCCATTACATTCATCCTTCATTAGCCCAAGAACTTTTTTATTAACGCGCGGAATACCGTATACATTATTCACTGGGTAATCGCTCGTATCAAAATACTGTAGGCAATCACGCTTCATAGCTTCATAAGGATCCTGATTACGTATTTCATATATAAGAGAATCAGTATCTGAATATAACACAGAACACCTATCACCGAATGTACTCTTCATATACCCATAATGGAAATCGTAGATGGTAGTCTTAGCAAGATCCAGAATGCTCATACCGACATAAATAGGTTTGTTCAGGTAGATTTCGGATTTTCTTAACTCGATTGCTACTAGATTCTCATTAAATATACTACAAGTTTTAAATTCAGGCTTAGAGATGTAAGATTCAGCTCCATATCTACCAGCCCATTTAGTTACAAGACGTATATTTATCCGCTTCCGTAAATTTTCCATAGTCTTACCAAAGACCGCGTTATTCATAAGCTTATAGAGATTCTTCTCAAACTCATTTCTTGCGTTTTGACGTAACTTTGTGTTTAAGTCGATATATGACTTTAGCCACGCCGATTGTTTAAATTTAAGCACTCTATGAACTCGGGTAAGCTTCAACCCATGCTGCAACACCTGTTTTAGAGCTCTATAATGGATAATATACTTTTCTTTATGATGAAGAGTAGCCATCAACTTAGCTTCCTGAGAAGAAGATGCGCAAGGTTTTTCAGTCTTCGGATTAACATGCTGCGGACAGAAAGGTAGATCTTTATGAGTATCATGTAGTTCCCTAGGGTATTCCAGATCAATCTCTAATATATAACCTTCAGGAGCATTATCAGCAATGGATAGCACATCAATACTATCTGATTTGACCCATTCGAAACCTCCATAGGGTAGGTACTGCGACATCGCCCAACCATACTGATTATTGACATCATAGTACATTAAATAATTTTCAGGACTAGTCGGATCATATGTCGGAATGTATTTATTGTTAGCTGTCGATCTCCTTTTAGAGCAAACTTGACTAAGACCACCTCGGATTCCGCGTTCAACAAAGAGAAATTGATCGAGATCGGTTAGGAGCTCTAACTCTTGTTTTGTATGCTTTAACATACAATCCCAAGTGAAACCAGGAAGTGTAAAGTAATGAGCAGGGTCTAACACATATGTTTTCAAACAACTGGTTCGGAATTGCTCAAAAACGTCTGCTAGTAACAGAATATCTGTTTTCATATATAGATCGATGTACTCTCCCAAACTGCTACAATTGAATTTAGACCATACATCTTTAGCTCTCTTATACAATTTTCTTGAACACTTTTTATTTTCTAGTTTATTATAGAAATCTTCAATAGGCGGTAAACAAGTTTCACTAAACTTGTCAATGCAATCGATATAATCATAGGGCATTACACCCTTTTTTGTTAACATACTGAAGAGATCGTGAGATATATCAGAAAATTGAGATTTCAAATTTGGAAAACTATGTAGATATGAAGCTAACTTTTCTAGGGAGGACGCCATAAATCGGAATGAATCGATAAACCGGAACTGAACCAGAGAACCGTTTATATGTTTAGTAAAAGAGATATACTTTTCTTTAGTTATAGGAAGTAAATCAACCTTGCACCTTGCATTCTAGACGCTATATCGGCAATTATAAAATGAGCATCATAACCGCTTAGATTATGAAAGACAACAGGAATAACCCTTACATCTTTGTAGTTATTATTGCATTCTTCATGGGCAGGCCCCCCTGTAATTATTTTCAGAAATTAGATGCGTATGATCACGTACTTTTTTATCACCCGGTCCAAAAGGTTTTTCACAAATATGACAATGAGTAGATTTTCTAAATTCTGCTTCCTGTTCAGGTGTTATATCAATATCGTAAGGACAAAGAAATACTGTTTCCAAATCCTCTGCCAACTGCTGAATCTCATCGGCAAACCATTCCATACAATCCAAACCTCGATGGGACCGGTAAAAAGATAATGAGTCATCATATGAACATTTGACATAATAACCTACAGCAGCGGGAATGTGTTCTTGATACATATTTTTATTATTACACGGTTTCAGGATACTCTCCAAATCGGCATATACAACAAAAGGAGCCTTCTCTTTATTTTTAAAATTCTTAAATTTTAACAAGTTCTCGCCTACTTTAGGCATTTTGATAGCACAATCGTTGACCTGCTGACAATCTTCAATATGCTTATTTAACTTTTCTTGTGATCTAAAGTAATGCAAGCATCGATCGCAGAAATATTTTCTACCATCTTCTTTGCTAAGTTGAGAGGACAGCAGTCGGCTTAGATTCTTTATCCAAACGAAATGATAACGAATAGGTGTAGTGTAGTTTTCTGTATCTTCATCGTCATCAAAGTACTTATCTTGAACGAGAAGCAAATTCACATGTCGTTCTACTTTGTTTTTAGCAAGATATGTCGGTAATGTCACATAATGCCGGTTTTTCTTCTTCAGGGAATAAACATTAATGGATATATTATTCTGTTTTTCAAATCTAGGGATCTGCTTGATTGTCATCGGAAACTGGATACCCGCCAAATTTAAAACCTTAGAGTAGTGCGGATATTTCGAGATACGCTGAGGATGTTTAACAACAGGATGTAATGCACTGACTACAGCCCATGCAAAGCACGCCTCATCGTCATTCTTGACATTGATGCATGCTTTCTTCATATTTATTTGCTCGGGCAGATCGATGTAAGATGACCCAAGCTGAGGTGTATATTTATTGATATTAACTTGAAGGTTAATAATCGATTTCAGCGTCCAACCACTCTCGCGCTCTTGGAATTCCTCCAGCTCAGTTAAAATCGGCTTTGTTACCCTATCACCAAACCATGAGTGTAGATCTGTATCTCTATATATCGGAGAGTTCGAGGTTGTAAAATGTTTGTTTTCATTTAGAAGCAGATCACCTCTCTTACATTCAAATTCTCCCATGAAAATGACATTAACTTTTACTGCTTCATACTCTTTCAGGATATTAGGAATCCTTCGTTTGAAAAGAGTCTTACAATCCGTGAAGAACTCTTTAGGATCCTTATGTTTAAGGTTACTGATCACCCCACTTCGAATTCTATTATCAAAGGCTGATATGGAATCATCCCAGTGAACTCGATGTTTAGCGGTTTCTATAGTTTCCTTCTTCGATCCAGCACCACTTTTCCGAAGCGTTTTGAACTGAGATTTAAAAGTTTTTACTTGAGCCAATTGAGTCATGAGATGCTGCTTTTCACCAACAGACTTAGCACACTTCAGCTCACGATAGATTTTTCTAATAGTTCGCGTACATTCCTTAACCCCTTCACCAATACTATTATTAGTCGGAGCAATCGATAGAATACCTGCCAAGGTTCAAATATTACTGACTGCAGCATTAACGAGCGACATCTTCAATATTATGATAAGTGAACTAATAAACTGATACTGAATGTAGCAACTGATGTTGTCAACACGAAGGTTGCATTAATAATGAGCTAGCGTAGATGTTGATGTTTCTTATATACTCTCTACACGTACCGCCGAGAAGATGATGTAAAGATGCGTCGATAAATTTAAGAATCTGTGGGAAATATTGAATATTATAGTAGGCAAGATAATTAAAGAAATGAAGTATTCTAGTTTGACAATAAAGGTTTGATTTACACACATAATAATTTACACAGTTTTCCATATTCATACATGAAAACGAAACAATCTATATATAGAAAAACAGCAACTAACCTAACGTTAGATAACAAAGAGCTGCTTTAAATATAATAATTTTTAGATTATCAGAATAAATGAAATAATAGAGCATGTTTTATAGCCTATCTATTATTTATCAGCAATATTTCATTTATAATTTTAATTAAATTTTCAAATTAATTACTCGTAAGTTAACCCATCAACCAGCACATTATGCTTAGATATGTTAATTTATTCACATTCTTCCAGAATCAATTCAATGCAGGGTTCATATGAAGTATTAGCATCGATAATATAGCGTTTAGGTTTTCGGGCAGACTAGTTTAGTATTTGCTTTACTCTTAAGATCGAATATTTATTTATGATATCATTTTCACATCAACCAAGATTACAACCTAGAAATCTTTTTAAATAACAATATAATTTACAAAATGAATAAATAAATGAACCCATATTAATTCATAAGATTGAAAGTTGTGTATGCGTCAACTTAGAAAAACCACAAATAATTACACATATGATACAAAACATGCTGAGAATGAAAAAATTTTAACTTCAACAATTCAGACAATCGAAACATAATTTATATAATACAAAAATAATTACTTAAACGGATCATACCTTTTTTTTTTGATGTACAGGATAGCGCTGGCGACGTCTTTTAACGATATTATGATAAGTGAACTAACAACTGATGATGAACGTAGCAACTGATGTTATCGACACGACGGTTGTATTAATAATGAGCTAGCGTAGATGATGATGTTTCATATAATATACTCTCACACGTACCGCTGAGACACACGCTTCTTACACCACTCGAAAAAGACTGAAATATTCAATATAAGAAGCATAAAGAGAAATAAAGCATTACATAGGGTTTTATCGCGCGCTTAACGTTAATAGTCGAAAAAAATTACACGCGCTACAGAGTACACAATAAAAATTAAATAATAAAATTTTATAAAATGATTAATTAACATTGGTTAAAGCATGGTTGAAACTTAATTAGAAATCCATTATTACAGAGATATCGTTTATTTAATTTTATTTGATTCCCACATCCGGTTTGATTAATATATTAGTTTGTTATCACTAACTTTATTGAAATCAACTAAGAAGATTATAATAATTGAAAATATTAACATATTCCATAAATAAACAAATCTATTAGTGTCTAAAATATAAAATGGAGGAACGTACGTATTAAAATTAACTGAAGTCAACAAGATATCAGTTCTCAATTTATTCTGTTTACTAACTAGCCATCCTATGCTTAAAAAACACTCCAAACGACGTGTTCCTTAACAAAACCACTTGAGAGATTATCATTAAAAAATATTATCGAACATTTCCCTAAATAATCTATTCAAGCATCCGAATATAATAAAAAATGAATGAACATACCTGCTAAATTAGTTAACAAGAAACCACTACACAAATTAACGCTAATTATAAAAACGATTAATTTAAATCACTCGAGAAATATACGCACAGTAACAACTGAAGACACACTGCATAATGATTTTAAGAAACGAGAATCTATTGCTTTATGAAATAACAATGACTCATTCTGCTAAATGCTTTTCAAAAGAATTTCAATTATTTTGTTTGTTAACGCGTGAGTAAATACACTTGTTTCTTCGTGAAAAATTGGTTTCTGGTGATTAATTATATTGTTTCAAAGCTCCGAATCATACAGATTTGATCTACATATCATTAACTTAAGAAAATTTAAGTACTCTTTTTGTAGAAACTGAAGATGTAATCTTTAAAACATCTAAAGTTAGAAGTTTTTAGTAGTCAGGTCAGATTAATAGAGGGTGTTATAATCAAATCGTTTTTAGAAACTATTTGTTTTGTAAGATTTGCGTCGTAAAGAAAAAACAGCATAGCTGTAGTCTTGATTTTGAAATTGAGATAGCTCGGAACAAAACGATGAATACAAAGTTTAGAAGTATATTTCAAAATTCTGTGATAAAAAAACATTAATTCTTCTTTACTTTACTTTAAAACCCAAAACTGCCTGATAAATCAATATAATATTAATATAAATGATTAAATTAAATGAAGCAATCTAGGTTAGACCCACAAAAAAATTATATTAAGGTTATAGATTTTAGACTCCGGTTGTTGCAAAGATTCAAGAATCTCTATTAAGATTAGTTCATAAAGCATTTATTAGGTTAGAGCATGTAGCTACATACAAAAAATCTCTATTAAGATTAGCTCATAAAATATTTATTAGGTTAGACCATTGTAGCTACTTACAAAATCGTCATTAACATTCGAAAAACTTACATATAATATTAGTAGGGTTACAGTCTAGGAATATATTTTAGGTTAGATTTAGGTCGCGCGCGACCTAAATCTAACCTAAAATATATAACCTAAAATCTACCTAAATCGACCTAAATCTAACCTAAAATATATTCGCGCGCGACCTAAATCTAACCTAAAATATATTCCTAGACTGTAACCCTACTAATATTATATGTAAGTTTTTCGAATGTTAATGACGATTTTGTAAGTAGCTACAATGGTCTAACCTAATAAATATTTTATGAGCTAATCTTAATAGAGATTTTTTGTATGTAGCTACATGCTCTAACCTAATAAATGCTTTATGAACTAATCTTAATAGAGATTCTTGAATCTTTGCAACAACCGGAGTCTAAAATCTATAACCTTAATATAATTTTTTTGTGGGTCTAACCTAGATTGCTTCATTTAATTTAATCATTTATATTAATATTATATTGATTTATCAGGCAGTTTTGGGTTTTAAAGTAAAGTAAAGAAGAATTAATGTTTTTTTATCACAGAATTTTGAAATATACTTCTAAACTTTGTATTCATCGTTTTGTTCCGAGCTATCTCAATTTCAAAATCAAGACTACAGCTATGCTGTTTTTTCTTTACGACGCAAATCTTACAAAACAAATAGTTTCTAAAAACGATTTGATTATAACACCCTCTATTAATCTGACCTGACTACTAAAAACTTCTAACTTTAGATGTTTTAAAGATTACATCTTCAGTTTCTACAAAAAGAGTACTTAAATTTTCTTAAGTTAATGATATGTAGATCAAATCTGTATGATTCGGAGCTTTGAAACAATATAATTAATCACCAGAAACCAATTTTTCACGAAGAAACAAGTGTATTTACTCACGCGTTAACAAACAAAATAATTGAAATTCTTTTGAAAAGCATTTAGCAGAATGAGTCATTGTTATTTCATAAAGCAATAGATTCTCGTTTCTTAAAATCATTATGCAGTGTGTCTTCAGTTGTTACTGTGCGTATATTTCTCGAGTGATTTAAATTAATCGTTTTTATAATTAGCGTTAATTTGTGTAGTGGTTTCTTGTTAACTAATTTAGCAGGTATGTTCATTCATTTTTTATTATATTCGGATGCTTGAATAGATTATTTAGGGAAATGTTCGATAATATTTTTTAATGATAATCTCTCAAGTGGTTTTGTTAAGGAACACGTCGTTTGGAGTGTTTTTTAAGCATAGGATGGCTAGTTAGTAAACAGAATAAATTGAGAACTGATATCTTGTTGACTTCAGTTAATTTTAATACGTACGTTCCTCCATTTTATATTTTAGACACTAATAGATTTGTTTATTTATGGAATATGTTAATATTTTCAATTATTATAATCTTCTTAGTTGATTTCAATAAAGTTAGTGATAACAAACTAATATATTAATCAAACCGGATGTGGGAATCAAATAAAATTAAATAAACGATATCTCTGTAATAATGGATTTCTAATTAAGTTTCAACCATGCTTTAACCAATGTTAATTAATCATTTTATAAAATTTTATTATTTAATTTTTATTGTGTACTCTGTAGCGCGTGTAATTTTTTTCGACTATTAACGTTAAGCGCGCGATAAAACCCTATGTAATGCTTTATTTCTCTTTATGCTTCTTATATTGAATATTTCAGTCTTTTTCGAGTGGTGTAAGAAGCGTGTGTCTCAGCGGTACGTGTGAGAGTATATTATATGAAACATCATCATCTACGCTAGCTCATTATTAATACAACCGTCGTGTCGATAACATCAGTTGCTACGTTCATCATCAGTTGTTAGTTCACTTATCATAATATCGTTAAAAGACGTCGCCAGCGCTATCCTGTACATCAAAAAAAAAAGGTATGATCCGTTTAAGTAATTATTTTTGTATTATATAAATTATGTTTCGATTGTCTGAATTGTTGAAGTTAAAATTTTTTCATTCTCAGCATGTTTTGTATCATATGTGTAATTATTTGTGGTTTTTCTAAGTTGACGCATACACAACTTTCAATCTTATGAATTAATATGGGTTCATTTATTTATTCATTTTGTAAATTATATTGTTATTTAAAAAGATTTCTAGGTTGTAATCTTGGTTGATGTGAAAATGATATCATAAATAAATATTCGATCTTAAGAGTAAAGCAAATACTAAACTAGTCTGCCCGAAAACCTAAACGCTATATTATCGATGCTAATACTTCATATGAACCCTGCATTGAATTGATTCTGGAAGAATGTGAATAAATTAACATATCTAAGCATAATGTGCTGGTTGATGGGTTAACTTACGAGTAATTAATTTGAAAATTTAATTAAAATTATAAATGAAATATTGCTGATAAATAATAGATAGGCTATAAAACATGCTCTATTATTTCATTTATTCTGATAATCTAAAAATTATTATATTTAAAGCAGCTCTTTGTTATCTAACGTTAGGTTAGTTGCTGTTTTTCTATATATAGATTGTTTCGTTTTCATGTATGAATATGGAAAACTGTGTAAATTATTATGTGTGTGAATCAAACCTTTATTGTCAAACTAGAATACTTCATTTCTTTAATTATCTTGCCTACTATAATATTCAATATTTCCCACAGATTCTTAAATTTATCGACGCATCTTTACATCATCTTCTCGGCGGTACGTGTAGAGAGTATATAAGAAACATCAACATCTACGCTAGCTCATTATTAATGCAACCTTCGTGTTGACAACATCAGTTGCTACATTCAGTATCAGTTTATTAGTTCACTTATCATAATATTGAAGATGTCGCTCGTTAATGCTGCAGTCAGTAATATTTGAACCTTGGCAGGTATTCTATCGATTGCTCCGACTAATAATAGTATTGGTGAAGGGGTTAAGGAATGTACGCGAACTATTAGAAAAATCTATCGTGAGCTGAAGTGTGCTAAGTCTGTTGGTGAAAAGCAGCATCTCATGACTCAATTGGCTCAAGTAAAAACTTTTAAATCTCAGTTCAAAACGCTTCGGAAAAGTGGTGCTGGATCGAAGAAGGAAACTATAGAAACCGCTAAACATCGAGTTCACTGGGATGATTCCATATCAGCCTTTGATAATAGAATTCGAAGTGGGGTGATCAGTAACCTTAAACATAAGGATCCTAAAGAGTTCTTCACGGATTGTAAGACTCTTTTCAAACGAAGGATTCCTAATATCCTGAAAGAGTATGAAGCAGTAAAAGTTAATGTCATTTTCATGGGAGAATTTGAATGTAAGAGAGGTGATCTGCTTCTAAATGAAAACAAACATTTTACAACCTCGAACTCTCCGATATATAGAGATACAGATCTACACTCATGGTTTGGTGATAGGGTAACAAAGCCGATTTTAACTGAGCTGGAGGAATTCCAAGAGCGCGAGAGTGGTTGGACGCTGAAATCGATTATTAACCTTCAAGTTAATATCAATAAATATACACCTCAGCTTGGGTCATCTTACATCGATCTGCCCGAGCAAATAAATATGAAGAAAGCATGCATCAATGTCAAGAATGACGATGAGGCGTGCTTTGCATGGGCTGTAGTCAGTGCATTACATCCTGTTGTTAAACATCCTCAGCGTATCTCGAAATATCCGCACTACTCTAAGGTTTTAAATTTGGCGGGTATCCAGTTTCCGATGACAATCAAGCAGATCCCTAGATTTGAAAAACAGAATAATATATCCATTAATGTTTATTCCCTGAAGAAGAAAAACCGGCATTATGTGACATTACCGACATATCTTGCTAAAAACAAAGTAGAACGACATGTGAATTTGCTTCTCGTTCAAGATAAGTACTTTGATGACGATGAAGATACAGAAAACTACACTACACCTATTCGTTATCATTTCGTTTGGATAAAGAATCTAAGCCGACTGCTGTCCTCTCAACTTAGCAAAGAAGATGGTAGAAAATATTTCTGCGATCGATGCTTGCATTACTTTAGATCACAAGAAAAGTTAAATAAGCATATTGAAGATTGTCAGCAGGTCAACGATTGTGCTATCAAAATGCCTAAAGTAGGCGAGAACTTGTTAAAATTTAAGAATTTTAAAAATAAAGAGAAGGCTCCTTTTGTTGTATATGCCGATTTGGAGAGTATCCTGAAACCGTGTAATAATAAAAATATGTATCAAGAACACATTCCCGCTGCTGTAGGTTATTATGTCAAATGTTCATATGATGACTCATTATCTTTTTACCGGTCCCATCGAGGTTTGGATTGTATGGAATGGTTTGCCGATGAGATTCAGCAGTTGGCAGAGGATTTGGAAACAGTATTTCTTTGTCCTTACGATATTGATATAACACCTGAACAGGAAGCAGAATTTAGAAAATCTACTCATTGTCATATTTGTGAAAAACCTTTTGGACCGGGTGATAAAAAAGTACGTGATCATACGCATCTAATTTCTGAAAATAATTACAGGGGGCCTGCCCATGAAGAATGCAATAATAACTACAAAGATGTAAGGGTTATTCCTGTTGTCTTTCATAATCTAAGCGGTTATGATGCTCATTTTATAATTGCCGATATAGCGTCTAGAATGCAAGGTGCAAGGTTGATTTACTTCCTATAACTAAAGAAAAGTATATCTCTTTTACTAAACATATAAACGGTTCTCTGGTTCAGTTCCGGTTTATCGATTCATTCCGATTTATGGCGTCCTCCCTAGAAAAGTTAGCTTCATATCTACATAGTTTTCCAAATTTGAAATCTCAATTTTCTGATATATCTCACGATCTCTTCAGTATGTTAACAAAAAAGGGTGTAATGCCCTATGATTATATCGATTGCATTGACAAGTTTAGTGAAACTTGTTTACCGCCTATTGAAGATTTCTATAATAAACTAGAAAATAAAAAGTGTTCAAGAAAATTGTATAAGAGAGCTAAAGATGTATGGTCTAAATTCAATTGTAGCAGTTTGGGAGAGTACATCGATCTATATATGAAAACAGATATTCTGTTACTAGCAGACGTTTTTGAGCAATTCCGAACCAGTTGTTTGAAAACATATGTGTTAGACCCTGCTCATTACTTTACACTTCCTGGTTTCACTTGGGATTGTATGTTAAAGCATACAAAACAAGAGTTAGAGCTCCTAACCGATCTCGATCAATTTCTCTTTGTTGAACGCGGAATCCGAGGTGGTCTTAGTCAAGTTTGCTCTAAAAGGAGATCGACAGCTAACAATAAATACATTCCGACATATGATCCGACTAGTCCTGAAAATTATTTAATGTACTATGATGTCAATAATCAGTATGGTTGGGCGATGTCGCAGTACCTACCCTATGGAGGTTTCGAATGGGTCAAATCAGATAGTATTGATGTGCTATCCATTGCTGATAATGCTCCTGAAGGTTATATATTAGAGATTGATCTGGAATACCCTAGGGAACTACATGATACTCATAAAGATCTACCTTTCTGTCCGCAGCATGTTAATCCGAAGACTGAAAAACCTTGCGCATCTTCTTCTCAGGAAGCTAAGTTGATGGCTACTCTTCATCATAAAGAAAAGTATATTATCCATTATAGAGCTCTAAAACAGGTGTTGCAGCATGGGTTGAAGCTTACCCGAGTTCATAGAGTGCTTAAATTTAAACAATCGGCGTGGCTAAAGTCATATATCGACTTAAACACAAAGTTACGTCAAAACGCAAGAAATGAGTTTGAGAAGAATCTCTATAAGCTTATGAATAACGCGGTCTTTGGTAAGACTATGGAAAATTTACGGAAGCGGATAAATATACGTCTTGTAACTAAATGGGCTGGTAGATATGGAGCTGAATCTTACATCTCTAAGCCTGAATTTAAAACTTGTAGTATATTTAATGAGAATCTAGTAGCAATCGAGTTAAGAAAATCCGAAATCTACCTGAACAAACCTATTTATGTCGGTATGAGCATTCTGGATCTTGCTAAGACTACCATCTACGATTTCCATTATGGGTATATGAAGAGTACATTCGGTGATAGGTGTTCTGTGTTATATTCAGATACTGATTCTCTTATATATGAAATACGTAATCAGGATCCTTATGAAGCTATGAAGCGTGATTGCCTACAGTATTTTGATACGAGCGATTACCCAGTGAATAATGTATACGGTATTCCGCGCGTTAATAAAAAAGTTCTTGGGCTAATGAAGGATGAATTTAATGGAGTACCGATGACTCATTACGTTGGACTCCGATCAAAATTATACACAATAAAAACTATCATTTCGCAAAATGAAGTCGAAGTATTAAGAGATCGCTTACTAAACGAAGAATATGAAGAAGATGAAATCACCGATGTTATATCTAATTATGATGTAACGAAAAAGGCTAAAGGTGTGAAAAAATCAGTTGTTTATACGAAAATTACCTTCGAAGACTATGTAGAATGTCTTGAAAACTATATAGAAAAACGTGTACATCAAAATATAATCAGATCCGAGAGGCATCATGTACATACGATCACTCAGCAAAAGATTGCGCTTAGCCCATATGATGATAAACGATACCTCATACCCGGCTCCTATGAAACTCTACCTTTAGGACATTATTCAATATTAGAACTAATGAATGTAGACTGATGTGTGTTCTCACTGAAAAATCCTATATGTAATGTAAAATTCTGTAAGGTTAGATATTAATGTAATCTGTGTGTATGTTTGTTGTATATTGTATGTATGTTTTAATATTTAATATATTCATTATGATAATCATATAACTCAGTACTTTAATTATGATTATGCAAATATGTTTAGTTTGTTGTTTCTATGTTAATGATTGTCTATAATATTCTTTTCCTGTAAGATGTTGCTAAAAGTCCTGACTCTGTCTTGTTAATTAATATTTCTTAATAGGTAGTTTAGTTTAAACTAATGATGATCATACAAGCTAACATTTTAATTATGAATAAGTATATATTTAGTTTGAAATGTACAATAGTTAAATAAAATAAAAGTGTATAAACCATATTTGTGTGTTTTATTTACAGCTCTTTATTAAATAATACCTATATGTATAGACATATGAGTATTAGATGTCGCGTTAGAATAGATAGTGAGCACAGTCGTGTAGTTGGTGTCGTCAGCATACGATTAGTATTCATTAACATAATTATATAATATTACAATAATGATATTTTCTTAAGATTGAAATCCGAAAGCCCTTTACGAAAGGGTAGTAACCGACATAGATTTATCCGTTAGTCGAGCTTGCAACCCTCGCAGATAAATTGATTATTGTAGGTTTCTTTAAATTTCTTGGATCTCGTTGGCTAGCAGATGAATAAACGTATAAAGTTTGATTCGAATATTATGATCACATGGTTAGTCAGATGTGAACGTAGAAGTATAATCATTTCTAGGATGCCGCAATGTCTTCGTTATAAAATCACTACGATCTCGGACGACTGCATCAATCATAATGTAATATGTAGATTTGATCCGTATACGTGGTAATATCGCACGCTGTACTGTGTATAACGCGAGCGCGGTGAGGTCACGCGATAGACCGCGAATGACCTTGAAATTGACCAAAAATTCTATCTTGGACCACCATAAGAAATAACATGGGATTTTGGGCTAGAACTGTTGCAGTATATCTACTTTTGTCGACGTCATTGACACGTCATAACTCTACATACGTCATTCTGTTATGACGAATGATTATAACGTTATAATTGGGCATTCGTCATCAGCGTCCAAATAAGTCTAATAAATCACGTAAATAAGACGTCACTCGGCTTACTGGGATGTTTCTGTCCTAATACGTCAAATAAGTTGTCAACATCCGTGCAGTATACCAAAGTCCCTTCTTAAGCGAAACAATGTGCAAGTCTTTTTTCACCTTTTTGGAAGTGAGTTATATGCACGTCACCTTCGAGGATATTCCATTCTTTTAATCTGGATGCTAGAAGTTCTGACTGAGATTTTGCTAGCGTTTACTGTCTCCAGCCTTACTTTGTGGAACTCCATAATCATGAAATATAATATAAATACAAAGACTAGCTAAAGTTTCACAAGTTTTATTAATATCTTAACCTGACAATATTGTTTCGACACTTTGTGTCATTATCAAAGGTAGATAAGATTGATAAACAAACACGTTGCTAAGGATAAATACATACAGAAAATAGGTAACTAGATACAATACATAACAAAAACTAAATATCTAACAGTTCTAATAAAGGAGAATTACTAAGCTCAGTTTGTTCATTCATTAAAGGTACTGTGCGTTTATGTCTGTATATTTCAAAAGCTTCTAAACTGTCTAATTTGTGTTTGTTGTTGCAAAAATGTAAGAATTTAATGTTGTTTTGAGGTGTCATTGGGTGGTTCTGTTCCAAAATGTGTTTGGCATAATTCGATTTTTCTGGATGTTTAAGTCTATAAGAGCGTACGTGTTCTTTGTATCTTATGTCGAAATTTCTAAGTGTTTGCCCAATATAAACCGAGTTACAAAAAGAACAATTCAAACGGTAAATGCCGGATTTCATGATATCTTGTATTTTGTCTTTAGCATTGAATAAAAATGAAAAGGTGTTGGTGTTAGTTTTATAGGTTATTTTGTAACTGGTGGTTTTTCTTAGTATAGTTGCAATTTGTTCTGATATCTTGCCAAAGTATGGTATTGATATGTAATTTGTGTCTTGTATTTGAGTGTCAATTGGAAATATTCTTTTGATAGCTAACCTATAATCTTTTTGTTGAATTAAAGTGTCGATCATGTTATGGTTATAATGGTTTGCAAATGCGAATTGTTTGATGATTGAAATTTCTTTATCAAAATCTGATCGTTTCATAGGAGTAGTTAAAGCTCGGTGTACTAAAGATCTATAAGCCGCTAGTTTATGCATTTTGTGATGACATGAATCGTTAGGTATAGTGACGTCTGTGCTTGTGGGTTTTCTGTATATGGAAAAATCAAATTCATTGTTTGTATTAATTGTAATAGTTAAATCCAAAAAATTAATAGCTCTATTTTGTTCTGTTTCTAGTGTAAACGTGATGTTTGTATGAAGACTGTTAATAAGAATTAAAAACTCATTGATGACCTCAAAAGAACTGTCAAAACAAGCTAAAATGTCATCAACGTAACGAAACCAAAAAATAATGTGTTTAGAAAGATCTAATTCAAATATTCGATCTTCCAAATTATCTATAAATATGTTAGCTAATAGAGGACTTAGAGAATTACCCGTAGGTAAACCATCTTTCTGTAAATAAATTATATTATTAAAAGTGAAATAATTTTGACTGATACAAAGATCAAATAATTGAATTAACTCTAATCTTTTTACTAATTCTACATTACTATTAACTAGGAAATTATCTAACAAAGGAATACAGTCTTGTGGTGGAATCTTTGAAAACATGTTACAAATGTCAAAGCTTACAAGTTTTGAATGTGCTGGAAGATGTATGTTCTGTAGTTTTTCTACTAATTCTAATGAATTTTTGACAGAGTATTTCGATTTGTATCCTATGATGTTAATAATATGGTTGAGTTTCTTGGACAAGGTGTGATTAGGTGCGTTGATATATGATACTACTGGTCGTATAGGCATGTTGTGTTTATGTGTCTTAATCAGTCCATATAGTTTTGGTACTTGTGGGTTTTTATGTATGATTTGTTGTTTTTCTAATTCATTAAAGCAGATATTGCAGTTTGCTAAAGCTTGTTTTATTTCTTTTTGAAATTTTGTGGTAGGATCTTTGTTTAAAACATCTAAATTTTCTTTATTAATAAAATCATTAACCTTTTGTGTGTAAACATCTTTCGAAAGGATTACCAAAGTGTTACTTTTATCTGCTTTAACAGAAATTAAATTGTTTTCTGTAATTTTATGTCTGATAGATTGAAGTAGTGACAGGTTAGATGTTTTATTCTGTGTTTTGTCCTTTTTCAAAGATATTTCTTTTATCAGATTCAAGATTTGGAATTTTGCATAATCGTTGCGATCTTTTCTGAGTATAGTTTCACATTCAACAGCCAAGATTTCTTTAATTTTGTTAGTGAATTTTGGAAAAGGACAAAATTTGAAGCCTTTGTTAAGAAATTGTGTTTCTCTGTCATTAAATTGTGTATCTGATAGGTTTATAAAACGTGGATAGAAATTTATCGTATTCTGGGTATTATAATTACTTTGTATTGAGCGTTTTTGTTGGGTAAGGTTTTGTAGTTTCTTTTTCTGAGCATTGTATTTTTGAAATTTAATATGACTGACAGTTTCTCTAACATCAAAATCTAAAATGTCAAATTGAATATTATGTAATTTATGTGCAAGTTCTGTGTGGAGTACCTTTATATAAATGTGCAAATTGTCTCTAATTCTAAACCATTTCTTTGCTTCTTCTTTGACCCATCTTCTTTTAGTATTTTTGATAATTTTCTCAGTAATGTAATTACTAGTCTTGGTTGTGATGTTGACATATTTGGGAATGACTTGACGTTTAATACATTCTTGATTGAACCAAACATTCTGGCTAGCGATTCCGTGTTTAATCATCAATTTCTTATATAGCTTGGCTTGTTCTTCCAACGAAGATGAATTCCAATGACACCTCAAAACAACATTAAATTCTTACATTTTTGCAACAACAAACACAAATTAGACATTTTAGAAGCTTTTGAAATATACAGACATAAACGCACAGTACCTTTAATGAATGAACAAACTGAGCTTAGTAATTCTCCTTTATTAGAACTGTTAGATATTTAGATTTTGTTATGTATTGTATCTAGTTACCTATTTTCTGTATGTATTTATCCTTAGCAACGTGTTTGTTTATCAATTTTATCTACCTTTGATAATGACACAAAGTGTCGAAACAATATTGTCAGGTTAAGATATTAATAAAACTTGTGAAACTTTAGCTAATCTTTGTATTTATATTATATTTCGAGATTTTGCTAGTTTTGAATCTGTAACTACATCATCCAGTTCAGCCTGTGAAACCAGATGTGGTTCTGTTGAACATTCTGGTGCTTGAAATACAGGATAATTGTCGATTTCTTGTACGAATTGCATATCATCAATTGGAAAACGGCGCATTCAATCCAAGGACGTCAGCCAAAACGTAGTTCAACGACGTCATTAAAACGTCCTATATACTAGAACTAGGACAGGAATTATAAATAAATTAGCGTAACACGCCCGCCCAGTCGGTCTCCATGGGCCAGTGGGTAGAAATGACCTGTAGAGACCGAAGTGAGTGTGGCTGACCCAACCGAAAAAAGGTGGGTCGACCGAAGCTAGAGATGGTGGCGCTTTCTTATGTTGTAGCTCTCCGTCTTATTTTCCTGCGCACCAAACTGTCCCTGAAAGAGCAAAACTTTTAATGTACTCTTCCGCCTCCTCTTCTCACTCATGAATTTAAAAAAAACGACAAAACCCGATTCGTGACGCCAGGCAGGTCTTCAGAATGAGACCACCAACAGCTTTCATAGTGGTCTGGGGGCCGAGAAAAAGGGACCGGTAGCTTTGTCTTCATGAATGGGGAGACGCACGTATTTTGTTAAATTTTTGTGTTCGTTCGTTTTGGTTAGAAAAATATTCCCAGATATGCGAAGTTTCTAAAAACGCTCAATTTATTTGAAAAAATTAAATTTAAAAATTCTCCTCATTTAAAACCAAATTTGGCCTTGAGCTACTTCCCTCAAAGCTATTTGATGTAAAAAAGTAGGTACCGCTATGAATGAGAAAAAACAACATTGACGATCTACTCACCGTTAGATGGCACTGATGAAAAGCAATAAATTGAATTTTGAATTTATATTAACAGAAATATTTTACACCACTTTAATTCAAAATTTAATTAATTTAATTTTCAGTAAATTACACAACAGCATAACGTATATTATTATATTAATTACTCGTTAGTAAGTAGACGATATTTGAACTTGAAAATAAAACATGTTTCAAACTGACGGATAATACAGGACTCTTAACTGTTACGTTAGCACCAACCGTGGGTCGTCTTTGGAACTGTAAGATGTAACGAAGTTTCGTCCATTAGAGGACACCAGTATTGCATTTTAAATTTATTTAAATTTTCAAGCTTTTATATAGCAGGTAGTATATAAGATAATTGAATGTTAGAAATTTAAATTACAAACATTATTGTTCGGTTGACGAATACCACGGGGGTTAAACAAAACGCGCACGCACGAACTAGGAACCACGATGTGCGACGAGACAGCCGAATGAGTGGTAGTCTGCCCGCAGTTTTTAGAAATCAACAAACGGTAGTGGACGTTTCGCGGTGTATATGAAAGTCTTTGTTAGTTTAAATACTTACCTTGTCAAAATTACTTATCTGTTGTTTACAATGGTTGATTTGATTGTTAAATGTAATTCAGTTAAATAAATAAGTTAGAAAATCATAGGCGTCCAACGTTATTTTGGCGATTAGAAAGAAAGTTTAACATTCTCAGAAGTGGCATAGTGAATCCGCGAACGGATAAACTTGGTGAAAACTGAAAAGTTTGGTGAAACGGTGAGAACGGTGGAAATTTAGCGAAAAAAAACAACGGTGAAACAAGAACGTGTTCAAGATGGCGGACAGAAACAGTGATAACGAGTTCGAGTTGTTTCACAGGAAGTTACAACAGTGTATTCTTGTGGGAAACGGCGGAACAGAAAACCAAAAACAAGCTGGTTTTGACAAACATGGCGGTGCCTCAACAGCTGAGCGAATGCGGTAAAATGAAGCGTCCGATGACGATACACGTAAAGCGCAAGGCGTGAATGAAAACCCTATACAAATTAATGATGGTGCTGTTTATGCAGGAATACCGACAACCAGAAAATGAAAACGAAAATAGAGCAACCGACCGAGAAAATTCAAATGAGGACGCCAGTGGTGAAAAAGAACGCGGAAACACCTTGAAAGGAATGCGGGCGGACTTGAAAACAGCTGACGTTGGCGTAACTCAGCCAGATCAACGACTCCGGCGCCTACGAACCAAACCGGTTCGCTTCAGGGACTATGTGTAGTGCGGTTTTGTGTGTGAAAGTAAAAAGTGTAGTGAACAATGATACGCTTTTCCAGGTGTTAAAGCAATGTCAGGATGCCGAGATGTTAGAAATTTAAATTACAAACATTATTGTTCGGTTCACGAATACCACGCCGGGTTAAACAAAACGCGCGCGCACGAACGAGGGACCACGATGTGCGACGAGACAGCCGAATGGGTGAGTCTGCACGCAGCTTTTTAGAAATTAACGAACGGGAGTGGTTTCGCGGTGTACGTGAAAGACTTTGTTGGTTAAAATACTTAACCTTGTTAAAATTACTTATTTGTTGTTTACAATAGTGGTTTTGATTGTTAAATCACTGTTAAATATAATTCAGTTAAATAAGTTGGAAAACCATAGGCGTCCAACGTTTAATTTGGCGATTAGAAAGAAAGGTTAACATGAATATTGAAAATAACATTTATTATATAATATTTATATGTATAATGTTAGTGATGATCTTTCGGTTCTCTCCACACCATTGGTACTGCAAAGAGCATTTTACGTTTTGTACCTTTCAACCAATCTGTTAACAATGTTACACAAGTTTTACAACATATGTGAGGGGCCCGTGACTTATCTTGATCTCCTACTTTAATTCCGAGATAAAGTTCGTAAGCTCTTCGTACAAGTTCGGTGAAAGTATGTTTTTGTGATTTAAAAGTTAGTTACACACACATAACAAAAACTGTTGACATTATTTGCACAATATCTGATTTGGGTGCGTACCAGCGTTGCCAACCTGGACGAAAACGGAAATAGTACAGGGACATTGAAAATTATAGTACACTTACCAAAAACTATAATACTCTCAATCAGTTTTTCAAATGTTAGGAATGCCTAAAGTAAATGAACTGAAAGCTAAAAAGTAAAAACGAAATTTAATAGTATTTGATAACTAAAGAGCAATCTTTCCAAGATACTATTACACATATGCTTAGGCTTACTAATGAGTAAGCCCGAAATAAATGTATTTCGGGAGTTTTTATAGTCAAAACAATAAGCATGTTCCTGTTATTTACAGGCGCGAACGCATTACTTGCAGCAGTTAGTTGCAGTTTTCAGTACCTAATGATAATTTTATTATTAGCGATAAAAGAATATAAATGATGTTTATATAATGAAGAAGTTTTTCATTTGTTTTTTCATGGTTATTATGTGTAATATTAGATAAATACTAAAAAATATAGTACATTTGGTGTACTATTTATAGTTTAAGAGTGCATAGTACCGGTAGACCCAATTATAACCTGTGTGAAGTTGGCACCCCCATATAAGAATTTTAAGAAAAAGACTATTGCATAATTTTGCCCAAGTTATGCCCAGTTTTGACCAATAGTTGTTTTATTTTGCTCAAGCCTCTTAACTCCCCATAAGCGAATACTACAGTATTCGCTTATGGGGGTACCACACCATAGAAATTCGGCTTTTGACTCACGAGTTAAGGGGGGGGACTGGGCAAAATAAAACAATTATTGGTCAAAACTGGGCATAACTTGGGCAAAATTATGTAATAGCTTTTTCTCGAAATTCTTATATGGTGGTGCCAATTCACGCCTGTCCAATGCATACTATAATTATAGTACGGTTGGCAACGCTGGTGCGTACTTTTTGCATGTAATAAACAGGAATGAACTTGTCTTTAACACAGTACGTTCGTCACTGCTGATACATTACAAAAAGTGGTGTAATATGCATATGGGCCATTCTCACAGAAAGCTATAATTTCAACTTGAAATTTCACGTCAACTGTGGCGAGAGAATGACACAGCCAATGTGAATAGTCTAGGGGACGGGCTAGGGAATGACATTATTTAATCATTTCAAACAATAAAAAAATTACTTAAAGCTTCATTTGTGTTTCCTTTGGTAATTATAAAGATACTATATACAGTAGCGGTCATAAAAATGTATTCACGTAATAAATGTCATATTTTACTAATTATTTTCTCATGGAAACTAAATATGTTAGTAAATTTTTTGTTAACTTATTTTTTATCCTCTTGCAATGGATTTTTAAATAAAATTTAAACCCTCGCGTTCTTTTATTTTCAATTCAAGAGCTTTTTCGGGGTTATTTTTCAGCTTTTGTCTGGCTTTTGATATCGCAATTTGTCTCTTTCTTTGTTTGTTTTTGCTCTGCAACATCCTTTTTTCGAGGTGGTATGGTTACAGAGTCGAAACCTATCAAGGAAAAACAAGGAAGTGTAAGAAACATAGGTATTAAGGCCCCCTGCATATTAAGGCCGAATAAAACTTGCTCAGTATGCTCACACATCGAGCAACTTATCTACATATTACGATACAGTATTGATATGAGTATATTGTAATGAAGGGAATAAAAAAAAGCCTATTTGTGATTAGAAATAACACTGACTGTCATTCCTTCACTCACGTTGTCATTCCCTCGCCAACAAGTTGCGAGGGAATGACTTTTAGGTTTTTCGTATTTTCTTTTTCTGCTTATGCTCGTGTTGTAAAAAAAAGTAGTCACTTGTAAATAACTTTATAACACATACGTGAAAAGAAATGAGAGCTTTATTTACGTTTCTTTTAAATCCGAGGGAATGACACATAAAAAACACACGCAGCTCATCTGGAAAGTTCCCAACCTCAATGGCATCTCAGTGGTAAAGCTGCGTGAAGTTGGCACCCCCATATAAGAATTTCGAGAAAAAAACTATTGCATAATTTTGCCCAAGTTATGACCAGTTTTGACTAATAGTTGTTTTATTTTGCCAAGCCCCCCTTAACTCCCCATAAGCGAATACTACAGTATTCGCTTGTGGGGGGTGCCACACCATAGAAACTCAGCTTTTGACTCACGAATTAAGGGGGGCTGGGCAAAATAAAACAACTATTGGTCAAAACTGGGCATAACTTATATGGGAAATTCTTATATGGGGGTGCCAACTCCACGCAGGTCAGTGGTAACTATCTGAAGATTGTGAAGGCGGTAAAGGAGATGTTAGGAGTTATTCGTGAAAATGCACTTGCAACAGCGTGTTTATTATCAAGGTGGCAGGACTAATTACGCGTTTATTGTCGAATTTGCATGAGATGAAAGAATCATGTATTTAAGCATGGACAACACAGTTTGGCGTCATTATGTTTTTCCTAAGGAATATCAAATTACAAAATCCTTATTTTCTGAAACAGTAGGAACTAGGAAACCGAAATATCCTACATAGTATAGAGTTAGAGTTTCTGAAGTGGGCCCATCATTTTTTGACATGTATAAAATAAAATATATTATGTAATATAATCGGCTGGCGCCTCGGCGTTATACATCTTCTTGGATTTAAAGTATCGCTTGATCTCCGTATTGCATAAGTTTTATTTTATTTCGTATTTCAATCCTAATTTCTCCCTTTTAAAATCCTTCCGAAATTATTGTATAAAGAAGCAAGTTGCCTTGTCTGTGTCATCATACGCGTAACTAAGGAGATAAAAAGCAGCATGCATGCATGCATGTGGCTATAATGCAACATCAAATTATTTACGTTGCCAACAACAACGGAGATCAAGAACGTCTTGAACTCCGGTATCATTGACAACGGAGATCAAGATATACTTTATATTACTAATTGTGGTATATAAAGAATTGTTTGAAATACGAAATGAAATAAAAAAACTTATATCATATTTAAATAGTACTATATAAAGTATACTTCGTGGCAAATTTGTTTGTTTTTATTCTCATTATAACAAAAGTTATAAACAAATAAATGTTATTGCAGTGTTTTATTTGAAAAATTATATCTTAATTCTAGTGCATGATAAATTGGTAATCGTTAATGAAATTTATAGAGAAAAGTGTACAGTTTTATGCAAAAATTATTTCGATTGCAAACTTTAATTTTTAATTGCAGAAATCACGGTTTTTAATAAACAAATGGAAATATTTGCATGATCTTAACTTTGCTAGCAAGCCATTATTAAACAAATAATAACACGCATTTTTGTCTCGCGGTGCACGGTCCATACTTGCGAATTAACGCAACGCGAGGAGCCTCGCGCGCTAGTTCAGATCGGGCATAGACGTCATGGGTTTCAAATTCAACTTCGATTTGTAACAAAAGTTCCAATTTTGCGTAAATTATACTCTAAGTGTTTAGAGTGTGATTTGGCAAAGGAACGTACTATTTTGGTTACCTTATCATGTAACCCTCTTCCCTCTTCTTCTCAGTAGGGGAGAGTGAAATCGCATCTTTAATCTAAAATACCGCCATCTTGGGTCCGTCATTTTGAATTTTTTTATGTTCTCATTTGATTCATAATCAGCGACCTCAAATCTCCCTTCAACATAGTTTTTGCTCAACTTGGTTGAGAACTTCCCGAGTTATTAAATTGAGAGTTTAAAATGGGGGTTTCAACCCCCCCAAGGGGGCGTGCCCCCATTTTAAACATATTACATTTTATATTGCTCCAGTACTGAAGGCATTACAAAAGATTTCAAGTCTCTATCTTTAGATAGTAAAAATTAAGAACTTAATGCAAAAATTGACTCTACTACTAGGGCAGAGCGAAGGGGTTATATAATAAGGTGACCAAAATAGTGTATTCCTTTGCAAAATCACATTTTAAACACTTTTTGACTCTTGAGTTTTTCTCTAAAATCAATAGAAACGGCGTTAATCGCATTCTCAATCTCAAAGATCGTTATTTTAGGACCGCCATTTTGGGTCCGCCATTTTGAATTTTTCAATTTTCTCATTGGATTCATAATCAGTGACCCCAAGAACCCTCCCAACATAAATTTCGCTCAGTTTGGTTGCGTTATTAAATTAGGGGTACAAAATGGGGGCTTCAACCCCCCGAGGGGGCGTGCCCCCATTTTAAACATAACATTTTATATTGGTCCAGTACTGAAGACATTACAAAAGATTTCAAGTCTCTATCTTTAGATAAAAAATAAGAACTTAATGCAAAATTGACTCTACTATCTACTATTTATCCCAAATCAGCATTTTACAGCTGGGAAAATGCGTCCCTTCTCCTGACTTAAGTACGCCACTGCTTGTCAATAATTGTTAGCGCCAAATTAAAATTTAAATGATTTGCATTTTATTCATTAATTTCATGAAAAAAGACAAAATTATTTTTAATTATGGTGTACCTAAGGACTCTTAAAACTCCTCACTAATTAAATCTAGGGTGTTTCATTAATTGTGTAATTTATGTTGCATAAATAGTTAATGTTGTCAGCCAACTGTATTTGTATACCTACATTGCATATTTATAATCATTAATTATGCACCTAAATCGTCAATCTTGACATTTTGAAATCATTTAGAGGCGACAAAAAATGCCTACATTTTAATTAAGTAAATTTTTATTAGAGAACACGACATTCGTTAAAAGGGTCGCGTCATAAATTGTCTCTTTTCGTAAATTAATTTTTCATTAGTACAGGCGCAATTAGGAGATTCTGTAAAACGGTGCAATTTGTATATGTATAATAATGCGATCGGGTATTTCTTATTTAACGGGTCGGACTCGGACATGAAAGGGCTGGCAATGAACTCTCGATAGATAGAAAAGACCGAGCGACCATCCAGCAGCGACCTACCGCTCGCTCATTCGCTCGGCGTAATCCGCGCACAACCATAGCGTATATATCACGCGCGCTTGCTTTTCACGCTAAACATTTTCCTTGAGAACGGAACAATGCTGGGACCTCCCGTATTTGACAATCGTACGTAATTTACAGCGGTGTTATTATTAACTGAGTATGGAGCAGGTGAAAATCCAGTCATCCAGATTATTTGTGACGTCTGCTGTTGAAAATAAAGACGATTTAGAGGAGGTAAAAGTCTTAAAACGTATTAATTTGTAAATGATGGTGCGATGAGCAGCCATAGTGAATCGCCCCTACCTCTTCTTTTTTGGTGTGCCTCTTGTGTCGTTTCCGCGGGAAGTTTGAATTTTGTAACCGTTTGTTTATTTTTCAGAAATTTGAGAGAAGCTATCAATACGTTCAGAATTTAACGGCTGGACTTAGCGATAAGGACGCCCATGATGTTTTAAACAACGCACTCTTGAAAGAAAAAGGCCATGAAGAAGTATCCATCGGATTGCTGGTGACCGTTTTAACAGAACCTCACAATGCAGTAAAATGTTATAGAGATCTTACATTAATCACAAGAGACGGATTAGGGTTGGTGCTAACACACCTTTCTCAATTGGTACTGGACAGATATTTAAGATTTAATGACGTTGCTAAATCACAGTTACTATGGCTTGTGCGAGAGATGATAAAGAATTCCGTAAGTAATGTTGATAATCTGTGTTGGAATTTAATGCGCCATGCTGCAGGAGGAGACACTTCACCTAGAAATATTAATTTAATCGAATCTTTATTAGATGTTTTTATAGAATACAAAAGTTGGCTAGAGAGATTTCCAGTTTTGTTAGCATCTGTGGTTTACACTTATTTAAGGTTGCTCGAAGATCATAATGCAGTTTATTTAGCTAATTTACGGCAAAAAGAAGTTACATTTCTAATAACTATTTTAAGAGAAAAGTTTTTTGAATGTTTAGTTATTGGTCGAGATTTGGTTCGCCTTTTACAAAATGTCGCTAGAATTCCTGAATTTGAACAGTTGTGGAAAGATATGATGTTGGTTCCAAAAACTTTATGCCCATCTTTTAATGGTATACTACAACTGTTACAAACTCGAACTTCTAGAAGGTTTCTGCAATCTCGTCTGACACCAGAAATGGAAAGAAAGTTGGTATTCTTAACTTCACAGGTACGATTTGGAAATCATAAAAGATATCAAGAGTGGTTTCAAAGACAGTATTTAGCTACACCAGAATCACAAAGTTTAAGATGTGATATGATAAGGTTTATAGTTGGTGTAATCCATCCCACAAACGAATTACTTTGTTCAGATATCATTCCACGATGGGCTGTCATAGGATGGTTACTTACAACGTGTACTTCTAGTGTAGCAGTTTCTAATGCTAAGTTGGCTTTGTTTTATGACTGGCTGTTCTATGAAAGCGAAAAAGATAACATTATGAACATTGAACCTGCTATTCTAGTAATGCATCATTCGATGCGATCACATCCAGCTGTTTCTGCTACTTTATTGGATTTTTTGTGTAGGATAATAACAAACTTTTATCCACCACTTCAAGATAAAGTCCGGTCAGGAATATATTCATCTTTAAAGCAAATTTTAGATAAACGTGTACTACCATCATTGTTACCATTATTTGATAATGCCAAATTAGATCGTGATCTACGCATTATGGTACGTGACACTTTTAAAGAATTCTGTAATGTACAATCTACAGAATGTTCATCGAAGATGGATGATAATAACTCACAGATAATAAAAATAGAAGATGGAGATATTATGAAAAATCGTTTAAACAATACGATCAATAATCATATTATCGATAATGAACCAGCATTTAGTGATGAGGAGGAAGAAATGGGTGTAACTATCCATGCACCGGAAGAAGATACAGACGATGATGATATACCTTTAGCAAGGGTTCGATTAAAAGAGAAAACAAATGAGAAAAGCGATGACATGTTATTGGACGGACCATTAAAAGCTTGTATATCACGTTTACAAATGGAGAAAGCTAACGAAAGGCGAACCGAAGCAATGGATGCTATAATAAAACAAATCCTTGAATTGGATACTGATTCTGAATCACTGCCAAGTATTTCAAAATGTCTTTGCAATGTTCTCCAAGATGACTTTAAAGCAGAGATATTTCCAAAAGTGGTAAATGAAGAAACACTTTCGGAAAGTGTTAAATCACCATTGTTTGTTTTATATAGAACTTTATACAGCTTGTGTAAACAAGACAATACGGGTAAACAGTTATTATTAAAAATTTTATCAGAGATGTATAGTGTCCAAGCAAACTTAGGATATTTGTTATTGTATTTTTTAAAAGTTCAGATTAGGACAGAACATTCAAGAGAAGATCAGTCAAAAGTGCATTCGTTAAAAACTAGTGTGTACAAAGAATTTTGTCATAGCGTAGGGAAAAAATTGGACATTTGTTTGTATGACGATTTAAATGCATGCCATATAAGTGATACTAGACTAATGATGTGGATAGTGCCTGATTTATACAAGGACTTTAAACAGCAGACAGTAAATAATGCTCAAATCTTACAGGTGATAGTGTCGGTAATTGATGCAAGACAGTTGCAGGATTTATTATTTCTAATTATGCAGGGAAGTCTTAATATGTTTAAAAGTGATAACTTACAATCGCTCTTAAAAACAAGTTTAACGTGGGAAACTATCGAACAGTTCTTCCTGTGGCAGTTGCTGCAAGCTCATGATATATCTGTAGAAAACGTGGTACCTTTAATACCTTATTTAGATTCTAATAAGCATCCAGAAACCTTAATGGCTGTAATGCTAATGCTTAAACAAGATCAACCAACAGCAGATTGTATTAAATACTTATTTTCAAGGGATGTGCGGGAGAATGACGCTTTTATTTCTACTATAGTAAAATACTGGTGCGAGGACTATATTGATAAAGTGGGTGAACTTATTTTTAATTTAATTAGTACAAGATATCCATCAACATCTCCAAATAAAAGAAAACGGACTGGCAGTAAAAGTTTAAATACCACAGTGCCCAGTGCTGATCAAGTGCTCGGACATTTAGACCAAATAAGAAGACAGTTCGAAGCTCAGGATAATAATTTAACTTTATTTAATGCTGATTTCTTACAACGTGGCCTGTTATTAGCACAAAGCAATAGTAACGAAAGTCAGAAAAGACAGTTTAGTGATTTGTTTTCCTTGGCTGAAGAGGAGGATTTCACAGTTAGTAAAAGTCGAACACAAGGAAGAGGTAGGAAACCATCGGGGAAAGGAAAACGTGTTGCTGCTAAGGATGTGTCTGATACGTCTGAAGATAGTAGTGAGGTAATCATCTGCAGTTTTTATTTATTTCCTGAAAAATAAGCATTTACTTTTTGTCTGTGCAACAACTAACATAAGGGGTGTGAGGACAAAATCTACGTAAATTGAGAAATGGATAAACTTATTTAATAGTTATTTATGGTACAAGCAAATAAAGAGAGCTTTTATTCATGATGGGAGCTATTTAGCACATACAGCGTAATCCAGTGTGCTAACTTCCCCGAGTGGATAAAAGCTCTTTATTCACTTGTATCATACAATGTTTTATCCAATACCTCAATATTTAACTTTAAATATTGAATTTGAAATGTATAGTTTAATCTATAGTTTTAGCCTGTTATAAATCTGACACTCTAATTTAGTAATACATTATGCAGTATTAGCTAGTAACTGGTTGCGAGCTACACTAGCAAGCAATCACCAGCCTACTTTGGGTAAAAGGTTATTTCTACTCACTAGTGAGTAAACTTCAACTTTAATAATTGCTTAAAAACATCAAAATAAAAGCTTTTTTACTTAGAGGTGTTAGATAAATTAAACAGTGCAAGTAATTTTCTTTTACCACTCGGCAGGACCCTATCTAACCAATTCTACAAATCGTCCATTTTGTTTTTTAAACTGTTCTTAATTTGTTTATAAATTGTAGCTCATACAGTGCAAGTGTAAAGTCTGGAACTATCGAAATAAATGTTTTATTAAATGTTTTTAAATGAGATATATTTTAGCATAATTGTTATTTTTAAATTGCCTTTTGTTTATGAGTTATGGAGATAGTGAAAATATTTTTTAAATGGAAACCATATTTTTTATGCATTTGGAAAAAGCATGACATTCTAAGACCAAATATGCTAGAAAAGTACGATACTGCTTTTAAAGTTTTGGAGATGAATGTTTTTAAAGTTTCAAAACAAAAATCGAAAAATAACCAAGAGTTCCAAGTATTAATAAAAAAATCAAGTAGCCATGTAACAGTCGACAGCATTAGAATTATGACAGTCCTTCACAGAATTTTTATATTCATTAAAACTGAATTTTGATGTTATTCAATTTTTGTTTAAAAGCAATTACAATAATTTCCAAAATTTTCAAATACAATATCATATTTGATTTTAGACAAAAAAACAATTGAAAAATAACAATTAGGCTAAAATATGTTTCATTTAAGATAAAAATTGACGTGTTCGAGGATTTTTCTCAAAAATATTTAATAAAAGATTTATTTCGAAAGTTCCAGACTTTACACTTGCACTGTATGAGCTACAATTTATAAACAAATTAAGAACAGTTTAAAAAACAAAATGGACGATTTGTAGAATTGGTTAGATAGGGTCCTGCCGAGTGGTAAAAGCAAATTACTTGAATTTTACTTTCTATGAATTTCTAAATGTCGTCAAAATGTTCTGAAATGAAAACTTTTAGTATCCTTAACCATCTATATCTCCAAAGTGCTGCCTTCTAAAAATCTGTAAATTGGCTTAATAAAGTTCCAACATTATATAATAATAGTGATGGTGAAGAAAGATTATTCGAATTTTCATCGAAATCTCATGAAAATATCTAAAAATTCTAGTAGCACTTAAGTAAAGTCTAACAAGAAAATGAAGAAATTAGTCACTCGCACGATTGACCACCTGCAAACTCAAAACAAATGGGGAACAACCTGTGATGAATTATCAGCAGCGCCTCATAGGTGTTCATCTTACGATAGTTACGCTTCATAAAATTGCATCAAAGGGTATCAAGCAAAACTGAATGCTGCATTAGCCTTGATTGTCCTGCTCGCTGCAGGTGATTAGCACATGGTTCTGAATATCTATGACCATGTTGTGCTATGACAATCTTTTCATTTAATTGTCAGACTTTAGATTGTAACAGCATTTGTAAATCTAAATGCTGACAGCTTTTCATAATTTTCTTTGTAGTTCTTGTCCAAGGACTCAACTGCAATATAAATATTAAATCATCCAACATCAAAGATAAAAACTGTCTTCCAAGCTAAGAACATGTTTATGTAAACATATACTTTCAAGGGAAGTACCCGAGGTGTCTCCTCAGAATTCTTACGAAAACCATATATACTTGTTATTTGCAACAGATAAAATATAGTATGAGCAAAGAATTAATCCATCAAAGGTGCCTTTGGGATTTTGAACTCATGTGTATTATAACACCAGAGAATTATACGAGTCCTTTGACAGTGATAGTTGTTATTAATTTGATATTTTATGGTGTAATAATACACATGAGTTCAAAATTTCTAAGGCACCTTTGATGGAGTAATTCTATGTTCATACTATAGATTTTTAATGTTTTTAACCCCATGCTTTTCAATTTCAATTTTATATTCAGTTTTAAAGTTAGTGGCTGAACCCAATTCGATTATTTGCAAACTGCAAGTGGCAGTAGAATAAAGTAGCAAAGTCCCCACATGTGGTATACTATTAGATCTCAGAAGTTCAAAAACACCTCCTAAGACACCTACCCTCCTACTCCCCCTTTCCCCCCAGAACCTCTCGAAAAATAAATTTCTAGTCCCCACATGCCGTATACTATTAAACTACCTCAGCTACCCTAACTAGTTCAGGAGTTCAAACACACCCAAGACAACTTACAATTTTACACCAAGTTAAGTGATTCAATTTTTCTGAGGTTTTGAACATTACCCACTTTGATTTTTTCAAATTTTGCAGAACTGTTATACTTCTAAAGAAAAGTATAAGTTGGTTATTCTATAAATGTATGCAAGTCTGTGTGTATATTCCTCCCTTATTAACTGAACGATTGACTTCAAAATAGTTACAAAATAATTCTAGTTTTCAGGGGCTTGCTCTATCTCATACTTTCGATATTACCCCATGGCGGGCTACAATAATCGTTTTTTTTAAACTTCAAGCATTTCTATTTGTCAGATCGCGTTGGGTTCTTTAGAAAATGATAGAAGAGGTCAAGATGGGCAAGAATGGTTCAGTGATCTTTTAGCCTAGGATCAGTGATTTGACGGCAAAAACCAGTTTTTGGGGTAGGCAGGTAGATCGGGGGGGTTTAATCAGGTCAGAGGTGAGTGATAAGTCGGAGGGGGGGAGGTCTGGCATGGATACCCATCCACGTTACCCAACTTGGAAGTACTTGTTAACGCGTTTAGGACTTACTTTAAGCTATAAGAGACATCAATAAAGCTATACGACATCCTTAAAATGAATGAGAGCTCATTAGAGCAGGTAAGCAGTGGGTACTTTTAATTGATATAAGGATATAAACTTTAATTTGTAATTTGAACATTTTATTTATGTAACCAGGATTTTTGTAAGTATTTACCCATAACAAAAAATAATCATTCATAAGTGGTCTCCTTAAATTATGTAATACTTCTAGGGGGAGGAGGTCTTTGATAGCATTATGCAGTGTTACAAAGGGGAGCATATTAAGCTTAGCATTACGTAACTCTTAAATGATTTTCAAAAAAGATTTAATTTTTAAATTGTAAATTGATAGTATAAATATTATTTTAATAAATTAAGTATTATGTAAGTATGCGTTATGTAAGTATCAAAGGGGGGGTTCAAAGTAGCGTTTCAAGGGGGAAGGTGTACCAAATTTTTTCTAAATATGCATTATACGTAGTTTAAGGAGGACCCACAAACAAAACTCTAATTTTTCCCGGTATTTGAAAAATATTTATGATAAAATAGGGAAGAAATATTTTGGTTTGTTAAAATGTTGAACACTATTATTTTGTTAAAGTAATTTAACTTTTTTAGTTTAATTTCATTAAAAATTTTTAATCATATCTTTTTTGAGAAATTCAAGGTTAAAAACATTAGACCTAAATATAAACAACTTTTTCAGCTTGAAATATGCCATGTGACCCATCACTTTAAATCCCAAAAAATGCACTTTAAAACAGTTTTTCTTTCGTCCTTTTATAATATTTCTATCTTATAAAGTTAAAAGTTAAAATAAATCTAAGTTATAAAGGTAAGGTATATGCCAACATGGTCAAAATCTCTCATTTTTTGTACACTTTAGAAGGGTGTAACTGAAGAACTGCTTGAGTAAAAAACATATACCGGGTGTCGAAAAAGCGTGGATACGCTTGAATTTCTTGAGAACGACACATCCGATTACAAAAAGAAAAAACACGTGTTCCTTTAGTTTTTGAAACCTATTCAGTCATGATATGCGAACATCACCCCACCCCCCTGGGGAGTGGGGCGGGAGTAAGTTGTGAAAACTTAAATAATAATAATAATAATTGCTACAACCCATAACCCCCATAATGGGAACACCTATTTTTTATTGCACTTTTGCATTCTCCATAAAAAACTTCTCAAATTGCAAATTTCGACCCACCCCCCACCCCCGACCCCTCTTGGGGGTGGAAGGAGGGAAAATTGCACATGTTCGCAGAAAAATGATCTTTTTTACTTTTTTTTCCTCCCAAGATTTTTTTTGTGATTTACAAATTGTTCGCTCCCCCCCCCCGCCCCCACCCATTTGGGAGTGGAAATTTTGGAGGAAAAAAAGTAAGAAAAGATCGTTTTTCTGCAGACATATGCAATTTTCCCTCTTTCCACCCCCAAGAGGGGTCGGGGGTGGGGGCGCGGAATTTGCAATTTGAGAACAGTTTTTTATGGAGAATGCAAAAAGTGCAATAAAAAATAGGTGTTCCCATTTAAGTTTTCACAACTTACTCCCGCCCCATCCCCCAAGGTGGTGGGGGTGATGTTCACATATCATAACTGAATAGGTTTAAAAAAATAAAAGAACACGTGTTTTTTCTTTTTGTAATCGGATGTGTCGTTCCAGAGAAATTCAACAGTTTCCACACTTTTTCGACACCCAGTGTGTATATAAACATTAAACATATAAAACAATAATATTTTAGATTTTTACTTACCCTTAGGAGTATAACTTTAAAAATGCATATAAAGTTAAAATCACGAAAATCAATCAAAGAATATTAAAAATCTATCTAATCTAAGTAACAAGTTTGTATGTTTTCTGGAAGAATCCCGTGGGGACACTTCGGGTACTTACTTTGTTAGAAGATGCTTACCTGTCCTTACAGATGTCAGATCATACTTGAATAAAACTTAAACATACATTACACATACCACCTACACCTACCCAAACTTTGTCCAAGAATTTCTAAAACATTTATAATCCAAAAAAATTCACTATTCACGCTACTTTAGTGCGTAACATTAGAACCTTAATTGGTCAATGTTATAGATGCCAAAAAAAGCCTTGAAAAGGCTGGCATTTTATAGAAAAAGAAGGATCACTAAAAAGCAACAGGTAAGATAAAGCAAATAATCATCTTTATTCAAAATAATTAAATGATACAATTAGTATTTGAATATGTATTTTACATGAAATTATTCTTTGATGACCTTTTTCTGGAACAAAGCCAATCAATACAGTATTGTTGACCAGATGGACTCGATAATCTTTTTCAATTCCAAAATTTCTACAAAAGGATAATAATAATTTTATAATTAACCAGTTGAAAATAAAATAAAAGTCAAGCATTGCCAGATGAACTCCAGGACCTGTTATTTAACAAACACTCTCAACTTACCCATTCATCCACCTTCCACTTAAAACTTACTTCCTTCCCCCAATTTACCTACCCCTTCCTCTCCCCGACTTACCCTTGGCCAACTCTCACTTTCCTTAATCCTCCGGCTCTCCCCTAACTTTCCTATCCACACTCTTAACTTACACACATTAGTGTACCAACTTTCTAAACTTTGTCAACCATTTTGTCCATATTCCTTAAGATTCCTCAGGCTGAACTGGAAAAATTAAAAACACGTACTTCCCAGATAAGGAAGTAAACCATAGACTCCGTGTCAATGTAATTTGGCATGATAAAGATTCCTGCTGGTGGTAGGAGATTTAGCTAAATTCTAGTAGGGTCAGCTAAATGATCATAGTAATAGGGGCCATGAGATACAAGGAATGTTTGACTATAACAATTTTCTCGCCCAAAAACAAATGTTCAAAAAAATTGTGGAAAGTTTACAATGAGAAATCCCAGTAACCTTTTTACTTTATAGTCTAAACATTAGGTCATTAAAGTGACAGTCACATGCTACTAATAACTTCAGTACACATGTCAGAATAGTAAATAGAAAGCAATCCTATTTTCAACCGTCATTTTCTTGAACACTAAATGTGTGTAAATAGTGGTTTAATAACAGCAGAATAGTATATATCTACTAAACACTAATATAAAATCAGTAAAAATGTTCATGTACGCACAGGAAAACATTGGCATTTAGTACTTGGTCTTAGTTACTGGAATGTCATGTAAATTCTACTATTCTGCAAAGTGCTTGTTTTACAACCTCACTTTCATTGTAGCCAAATTTACAGATTTTTCAAAGATAGCCTTTTTTGAGATATTGTTGCCAAAAATTATATTTTTCCACAGTTTGGTGATAAATTGTATGAACTGTACATGTCAACGGCAAACAAAATTACAATTAATACTATCCAGACCGTGTTAGATTGAAGCACTTGCCAACCTAATCTATTCTTTCTATGAGAAGAAACTAATAAAATCTGAATGTTTTACTACTTCCCATATTTTACAGCTTTTTGTTTTTAGGCTAGGTTAGAGTTCAATAGCTTCAATAGAAATAAAAACTGATGTTTTTTCATAATTTTAAAGAGTGGCATTTTTTAGTCAATTCTCAAAATACTGTTCGGGCTAATAAAAATATTTTTTTAAATTTTTTTTAATAAATTTTTTAATTAATGAAATAATTCCTCAAAAGGTTATTTTTTGAAAAATTGAGATTGATTGAGATGAGATGATTAAGATATACAGTGAAAGCGGAAAAGTTTGCTATCATATTTTTTGTCAATATTAAATCTTTGGCATAGTGCAAGGTTCAGTTCTGCGTGTTTCATTGACGAATATTTTTTTGTTCGAGAATCTTTATTGATAGGTAGTCTTCCAGAAGTTGTTTTTTTCAAGTTGGTACAATCTTTCTAACACAAATTGTCTTTGTTTTATAACTTGTTCTTGGCATGTCTATTTCATAAAATGAATGAATTGATTTTCTAAATTCTTGATTATGCATGCACTGACACTGGTAACACAACAGCACAAATGAAGCTACCTATAAGTTGATCGTACAAAAAAGTGATTTATAGCATTCTCAGTTATAGATAAACAAAACTACAGATTTTTTTGTCCCCACATCCCTATTATGTATTTATTTCATTGTAAAATATTTTATGATAGTACAAAAAAAAATCAACCGAATAAGTATATGAATAAAAAACACAGGTTGTATAAAAACATTTAAAAAAACTTAAACCAGAATTAACTGAAGTTTTCTGAATAATATATGGTGTAAAGTAATTCTTGGAAATAAATCTAAATGGATCTCAACTGGACTCAGTCTTGAGCAAAAATTCGCCAATTTAGGTATTGTGGGAGAATGTCAAGACCATTTTAAAATATTAGTTTGCTCAACCTCTTCCATCCCCAGTAACCCCAAGAATGAAATCTCAAATGATACCCACTACCTAATCATTTTAAAGGGTGTAAAAACCTTATCTTTTGGTGCAAACATATTGAAATTAGTTACATTATGATGTAGAATCAAAATAAATCATATCAATAATACTAAACTTAAGAACAAATACAAGATACGAGAAAGTTTACTTCTTCAAGAAATGTCCAGCCTTGACTAACGCTTTAGATATCTATCTCCTCTTTCAGACAAGTAAACCATTATCTTGCTGTGGTGCACATATTATTTTTTTATCCTACACAATACAACATTAATATTAACATTATTTTAGACTTGTGTGTTTATTTTATTATTGGGATTTACGAACATCTGTGCAAGTACAGGCAACACACAACACAACTACATACCCTACACGATAACCGAAGGCAATATTTTACTGCCTAGGCATTTATTTGATATTTTGTCAGACTGTCCAACATAAGTGTACTTTCTTGCTTCTCTAATGGCAGTAAACTGACATTTTCTGTTTGTGTAGGATAAAACGTATTTTATTAATTTGTTTGGTGAAGAATAATGTCTATTTTGAAATGCTTGAGAAAGTTTTCTACATCTTCTGTGGAAAAGTGTGGGCTTTATTCTCAAGTTATCCTGGCTTTGAGATCACAAACATTCTCTGGCAGAACTTTAAAATTTCCTAGGAAATCTGTGATCCAACCATTCACTAAAAAATTGTAATGTTTTGTTTAAACCGACTATAAGTGTAGTAATATTATTATGATTTAATTTTGACTTTATCTCACAAACACGCCCTATAAAATGATGTATCACAAGATAGGGTATTTAAACTTAAAAAGTTGTGATGGTTGGGGGGGGGGCTGGAGAGGGGAAGCTAAAGAACTATTTTAAAATAATTTTTAATTTCCCTCTCAATATCAATATCTAAGTTGGTGTATTTTTGTGCAAAAACTGTGTCTTTAGATCCGGTTATTCTGGATGGTAGGTTTTGAAAAGAAGGCACTGTTTGGTAAATTTGTCATGTGTCATCATAGATTGTCATATCAACGTTATTCTGATTAAGTTTTTTTTAATCTCTCTATATTAATAAACATACAATAGCAGCTTTACATAACCTGCTGTACAGTTGCGATCATTCGTTAAGGAACAATGAAAAAATCATAACTGCCGATTTTCCAGTTTTTTGTACAATGTAAATGTAAGTTTATTATATGGTCCTCAAGAACATTTCATTTTTTACATTATAATGGCCCAGTTCATAAATCAGGTTGAGTTACAGCGTACAGTGTACAAAAAAAATGAAAAACTAGCTATCACTATTTTTTATCGTTCCTTAGCGAATTATCGCAACTGTACGTAAAATAACAAAGTTTATAATTACTAAACCTACAGATAGAAACATTGGTATGACCCTTATGATATAAATATTAAAAGTTGAGTAAATAACACCTTAGTGTGCTAATTTGTAATAGATTTTCAAATAATTTCAAAATTATCAACTTGTTTAATATGCCTTGCTATATATGTATAAGCTGCAATTATGTTTTTTGTCAAAGATTAGGTGTAAAATAAATTATAAAATCATGCCAATTTCTATGGCTTTGACTACATACCAGAAATCTGATAATCTACGTTTCTCAAAAGTTAAAGGCAAATTGAAAATTTTCTTTGCTATTATACTCAAGCGAAAGTTGTTTCTGTAAATCAGTTCTGCATATTCTAAAATTAAAATAGGTATCTCTCATAAAATTTTGAAAAATCTCCATGTACAGAAAAGAGACAAAAAACTTGAAATTTGTTCAAGAGTAAAGTACTTACCTTTAATTTGGCAGATATGGTAGAATTGAATTAAGAAAGAGTATTCAGAATTAAAAGTTATCATCAAATATGAAATTACAGCTGTATTTTTTTTTATTATTACATAGCATATTTACAATCTGTTACACATAAACAATAAGTAAATGTTGTGACTTTTTCCTTAAATCTAAATACATAACATAGACCTGCCTAGAACAATCCAATGATAATTCTATTTTTATAAAATTATCTAACTAATTGTAAAATTAAAACCAACACATTATTCTCATGTGACTATGTACACTGTACATTTAATCAAATCTGATGGACAGGTTTGAACCAAGGGTTTGAAACGCTTTAGCCTTCTAATGTCATTATTGTGTAATAGTTCAGTGACTAGTTCATTAGGGTGCGCTGTGAGTCTATTTTGGTATTTAAAATTTCAAGTGTGCCATGAAAAAACAATGATAACTGTGTAGTTTTTATTGCAGTAAAAATACTATTTTATTAATTAAACAAAAAGACTTGTACAATACAAAATTTATAACAAAACTTAAAAATTATTTAGAAGGTTTAAAACTTATTTTAAAAATGTAAAAGTTTTTTTGTTTAATTATTAAATACTATCTTTATTACAACAAAACTACATAGTTATCATTGTTTTCAATGGCGTACTTGAAAATGTCGTGAAAAATCTAACTAAATTTCATACAACCAACCGTTTTTATTTCTTTTTCAAACGAATATTACATCAATCATAATTTGCACCATATGATCAAATTTAGAAAAATACTGTCTACCAGACTCATTAAAAAAATACTTGCCGCTATTTAAGAGAAAAAAGTTGTCTATCGTTGATATTAAAGTTAGCGTATGAGAAAAATTACACTTAGACTGGTTTGTAGTACTTATAGAACCATTTGATCTAGTTTTTGGTTTATCGAAATCAGACCATAAATAGTGTAGTTATGGCTTGCGACGTTTTCTAGTAAACACCGTGTATATTTTTTATTTAAAAAAATGAGCAGTTTTAAAGTTATCAACGTTTCTATGCTATTTTATTATTATTTATTTTTATTATTAATATTCATTCTTCTTTTAAATCCCATTTAATATACATTTGAAAATTCAACCTTCTACCGGTATTGTTTATTCTCGTTTAAAACCTTTTATATTTTGGGAATTTCATTTTTTCAGCAAACTAAACTATATTTTGGAGTGAGACCAATAAAATATTGACTTTGCCAAAATAACGACCACTCTCATACAGATGTGTGCAGGTTTGAGCAAGTTTGTGTCTATCTTTCTTTAGTAATAGAGGCATCAGATAGAATTCTTAAGAGTTGTAATTTAAATTTCCTTGTATAAAAACATTGTTATAATTGTTATAAAAAATAGAGGAGGGGCTATTAAATATTAAATAATTTTACATTATTGTCAAATTTGATTTAAAAAGCCCTTGGCAATAGAGTAAAAAATAAGTTAATTGAAATGTACCAACATATTCAGTTTCTATGGGAAAGAAATTGATAAAATATGACATTTATTGCGTGAGTACATTTTTATAACTGGTACTGCAATTAAATAAGTTTTTAAAATTAAAATTTTTAAAAATAAATTAAATTTTTATTAAGGTATATAGTATCCCCAAAAAAATAAAGAAATTGACTTTCTTCAAAAATTGTGTGGAATTTCGGGATATATGTTAACCAAAAATACTACTAAGTGTATAATTGTAAAAAGATGCAGGACACTCCATTTAAGATAAAAAAGTTGATAGTGAAAAAGCTGTAGTGAAAGAATTCACCCTGCATATATAAAAATATTATAAAATTAAAATTTTGTTTTATACCAACTAATTTTGGTATCAACTTTGTTTTGTACGACCCCTGTCTTACGAATTTGACCACTTTTTGTTTCTGTAATTAATATTTATCATTCAACAATTAATTATCAATGATTAAACAATTATGTCTTTGATTGTGTATGATATTAGCAACAAATAAATCACTTTAATCCTTTAATTCGAGATGAATTATAAAATGTCAAACACAAATTAATAACAAAATTTATTCCTTGGCACAATTTATGCGAGACGTGGCTCGTAAACCTTATAGTTTCCAAGATAAAGTACAGGGTCATCTTACAAGAGACACCCTGTACTCTACTTATGCAAAGCAATAAACTGTGTTTACTAGCTAGAAAATTGCTTTAAACTTTTAATTTTATTCTTTATATTGAGATATATTTTGCTAAAATTAATTTTAAAAACTTTCTCTGTCATGTGTTTGCATAATATAAAACAAAAGTAGAACTTTTTGTTTGTATTGAATGCGAGATATTTGATTGCAAGATCTTAATGGCAAAAATTTTTGATAACAGACTTTTGAGATATGTTTTTAATGCTTATCATTAATAATAAAACAAACATTTCACAGTGTCAGATTAATGAGCTAAAGTTTGTACAATGGAAATTTAAGAATTGAGGTCGCTTTGCATCTTTTTTTAGCTTTTTTATTGAATTCAGCCAACATATTTTCATGTTTATTCAAATGCATAATTAATAACACTATATTCACTATATTGTTAGCAATTTAACAAAATTAATTCAAATTAGTATAACATAATATGTAAAAAAGGGAATAGTTTTTAGGTGACAAAGTGACACATAATATTGCATATTAAGGTGTTTAATTTCTAGAATACTACTTAACATAAATTAAGAATATTACTTCGCTTAATAAATAGAAAGGAATTCTTAATTCAAAATTACACAAAAATAAAAAAGGGTGACTGTCTTAACAATATGGAATGCTGGAATGAAACAAAAACAAGATAGAACAGAAATTATTCTCTATGTCTAAACACATTCACTAAAACTAAATTAAATACTAATTAGTGGAGCGTAATGAGAGTAATTCTTTTGTATAACTGTCAATAATTGATTTATTCTTATTATATCACCTAATATAATTTCTAGTTGTTAGTAAAAGTGAATATGATTGTTTTTGTAAGCTAATTAGAGCTTATGAAACCATTCTTCAAAATTCATAATAAAGTCTTTATAAGCAAGCTATACAGGATGTTCCGAGAGCCATTGTTTGTATTATTTTTAGGATTTTGTACACGCATGCACATAAACTGTTATTGTGTTTTAAACAAATTTTAAAGGAAAAATTAAAGATATCTTTACGCTTTAAGGATAGTGCCTTATATTCAACTGAATATCCAACTGGAAAGATTATGATCATATTTTTAATTAAACAACCTATGATTTGTACAGCATTTTAACATTTAAAATCTAAACAAAATAATAAAAGCAAAGGATGGATGAATATGCTATGAATCTCAGGACATCCTGTATAATTATATAAATAGTAACCCTTCTTGTAAACACAAAACACAATAGTATTCTATTTAAGACTACATTCAAGATTAAATACTGACTTTTATAATGTTGTTCAAGTTGTGTATCACATAAAAAAAGTTAAACAATAGCATTCTTCTTGGTATAACTAGTGTTTTCCTTCTAATAATGAGTGCAACTGTAAATAAGATATTAAGTTGTAAAATATATTTTAAAGCAGATATTTATTCATTCATTTGAAAAGTGAACATTATTGTTGGACTCACTGATCTTAAAATTGATTTTTATTTGGTGGATTTAACTAAGTATTTAGAAATGAAATAAATCAGAATTGGTTTCCTTGTATTTATTTAAAACTAATTGAACATTTATTTTAAGATTGTTAAAATTTTCAGAATACATGTTTAAATAATCTACTAATATGCAATTAGAAGATTATAAGTATTAGTATTTTAATCTAGAACTAGTTAAATATACATTTTAATGTTATATGAGGCAGTTCTAATTCTTGGAATTCCTAAACTTTTACTTCAACAAAGCAAGCATTATAACAGGTTTATGAAGTGTTACACAATGATCAAATGAGGAGGGTCCATAAGTCCCATTTTCGGTCCCCTCCAAATTTTGAAAAAATTGTCTGAATCAACTTTTTATTGTTTTTTAGACAATATTTGCTCAATTCTAGGCTAAATGAAGGTAATAATTGGCTATGTAACTATTTTTAAAAGCAAATCACAAAAAAAATACCAAATATGATTTCATCCATGAGCTGTTTAAGAGGAAAAGCGTCAGAATCAGTTCTGTTGATTCGGTAAGGTGACATCCATAAAGTAGTTAATGCTTGAAGGCTAAGGGAGGGATAGCTAAATTGTGACAGGAGGGGGAGGAAGGATTTCGGCAAAAAAGTGCTTAATCCTCGAATGATCAAGAATCAAAGCTTAGGTCCTTATAGTGCACCCCGAATGTTAAGTTAAGTTTTCAATATCTTCCATTTATAGTAAAAACTCGAGTGTGATACATTAAAATACCATTAAGTTGAGAAGAGTTTGTTTCCGATAGTGAACGTACTTATGGAAGAGGTCGGGAGGGGAGTGTGACGAGGGGCGAGGGGGAGTTAAATCTGATGCTTACGAATACATTAGCAGTTTATTGCTGAAAGGATATTTTAGTATAGGTATTTATAAGTTCATCGGTAAGATTTTATATGGTTCGAGTCACCTTCTTTTACCTTAGAATTGACCAAATATTGTCTAAAACACAATAAAAAATTGATTTGGACGATTTTTTTCAAAATTTGGAGGGGGTCGAAAATAGGCCTTAGGGACCCTCATCCTTTGAAATTGTATTTTATAATATCAATAACTAACATTTTAAATATTCCTTTTTTCACTGTTATGCATTTAATATACAAGGATTAAGTTGAAATGGAATTAATTTAGCAACTCTACACTAATTCTTAAAAAATTTAATAAGTCCCATCAATTTTATTTTAATACTGATTTTAATACTAATAAACTGTACAGGGTGTTCTATAAAAGTGAGACAGACCAAGAGTTATTTTAAATACAACACTGTATATTTTCATATTAGTGTATGAGTGTTCTTTGGATGTTGATTACAACAATACTGATTAGATGGCCTTACTATTTTGCCATAATTGAATTGTTTTTGTTTTTGGACGGTTTATTAAATTTGAAGTGATCTAATTACAAGAATAGATATAATAGTAGATATTTACAAAAAGTAGATGTGGATCAGTCAGGTCACTATTTTGGTCTTTTTTCTTTTAATGTCAGCAATAATTAGAGTCGAGCGGAATTTTTGACACGGATTAGGGATTAGATTTTTCCAAAATATATTTTTGAAATTGGGGACTGAATGTTTTGGAAATGTTTATTAGGCTATAAATAGGAGTTAGGATTAAATGATTTTTCCACTGATTATATATTAAAGATTTCAGAATGAAGGTTAGATGCTTGTGATTAAGGCTTATGTATTCCATTGTTATTGCATTATTGTTATTCCAGCAAGATTGCAGAATGCTGTAAGCATTCTATTTAGTAACTGAGATTGGAAGGATTTTGGATTAAAGACTGTACACGATAAAATCCTGGCCACTTTCAAATGATCACAAAAAGAAAAAATAAGTAGTCAAACCCAAAATCAATTTTTATTGTGAACATATAAATTATAACTTAATTCATATTGTTTTAACTTTCTAAACTTAAACGACTAAATTCCGTAACCTTCTTCTTAACGTTTGTCATTAGTTTTTGTACAGTACTTTCAGTTACCGAATTTGCTGCCAACCTCCACTTTTTTTTTAAGTCATTCATGTCTTTTGCTTAATTTTTGCTTTATTTTTACTGTATTTTAGCCGACGTTTTATCAGAGCCCAATATTGCTCGCCTGGGCGAAGCTCGGGGCAGTTGAGTGAATTTAACAATTTTGATACAAATATCACATTATGATTTTGATACCATGGCAGTTTTTCCATAGTGACAAGAAGCTAGATCTGGCCAGAATGCTACGAACACTGTATGACTTCCTATGAATGGCAATAGACTTTTGTAAGACACTCCTTCATATAGATTTCCTGGCTTATTGTCCCCATGGAAATGAAACTGACTTCATCCGCCACAAGAACAAATGACTTGCTATATTTTTTTTTGGAAACAGCTTTTTCTTCTTAAATTTATCTGGAACACTTGTTTTATCTGATGATGTATAGAATTCCTGATCAGGTAACTGTTTAAAGTCGGCAACCACAAAAGTTTTATCTTCCATTACAACGCATCTGTGTGTTGTTAAAACTTCTTCATACAGCTTGCGAGTTCTAGTTCTGGTGGTTTTATTTCATTTTTCGTTACGATTTGGAGCTGCTTGTGGCTTGTTAACCTTTAACCCCGTTCTAGTTTTACCTTTTTGGATGTAGGCTGCAGGCATATTAATTTTTTTGGAAACTACGAACTGACAAGTTTGGATTCCTTTTAAAGATCTCTACAACCTTTCTGTCTTTCTGTACACTTATTGGTCCCTGATTTTTTCTACTACCAGGTTGTCTTGCAATTGTCAGCTTTTTTCAAAGCATTTTAAGACACTAGATACCGTTGACTTAGCTACATTTAGCTTCTTTGTAATCTTTCGATGTGATAATTGCAGATTTAATATGTGCTCAGAACCAGTTTTGTTTTGCAAAGCTTCTTTTTTTGACAGCATAACTAACATGTAGTAATAAAAAAAACTGTAAATAATTGTTTTCAGGGCAACTCGGTTCCAAATTTTAACCATCTATCTTGCCTGTATCCAAAAATATAGGCGACCAAAGGTGGCCAGATTTTATCGTGTACAGTCTTTAGGGATGGAATTACAATTTAAATGGTTGTGGAATTGGGATTAGGGATTGAATTTTTAGAAAATATTTTTTTGGAATTAGGGATTGATTTAATCGTTAATCCTGATCATGGATTTGTGTTTACTAATCCAAGCTTTACCCAACTCTGATATTGACAAAGTAACAGCAACCTGATCAACCCCGTTCAATGTTTATAAATGTATATTGAATTATGTAAAGCTCCTAACATAAATTATTATTCATGCAGCTTAAAATGAGCCCTGGTCATCGATGCTCTCTATGTGGTATAAGGCTAAAGAATTCCTAGTCAAATCATCATCCATAATTTGATATTTACAAAACTGTCATAGCAGGTGATTATTTGAGGTTAGGAATAAAGCAGAGTTGGACGTTTCCAGCCCTTTTTAGATTTCAATTGATATTTGTCAATTTGAGAAGTTTTAAGATATTCAGTAGGAGACTAATGTAAGAATTTATGAAAATCTGTTTTGGCCAATCTAAGTATTCATCTTAAAAATGCCACACTAATTGTTTTTCTCTTATCAAATATTTTCGATTAATCAGATTAGGTTTTCGCAAATGGATAATATTTTTTAACTTTCTTTAGTTTTACAGAACTACTATAAAACAAGGAATCACTTTTACTGAGATTTTATTTAACATATTAACTCATTTTTAATAGTTGTAGTAGTTTTTTATTCAAATAAATTTTTACACTCGCAAGAACAAAACTATGCTATTTGGAACTTAATTAGAATTTCAGTATTTCAAGTATTTCAGAATATGTAACAAGAAAAGTCAGTTATAACATCTTATTGTAGGTTAAAATCTGAATAAAATCCATGTACAGTATATGAATTTAGTGTAAAGATGATTTTGTCATGAGGTTTTGAAAACTGACATACAATGTTATTTCAGACACCATACCATGTTTGGAAAACCCAATTTCCTCATAAGTCTTTATTTGTTTTCTTATGCACAATGTGATACTTTAATTCATTTTTGTTTAATTTATATTTACTGCAATATTTGAGTTTAAACTAGTTTGAAAATCTTGTTTTTTAATTTTTAAAGTGAAATTATAAAAAAGATTTGCAAGACGGAGGGAGTACTTTGGGTTACAGATTTGTGTTCAGCTTCAAATAGTTTACTGGAATCATCCTGTTCAAACAGGATGATTCATAAAAACCAGTTGTAGACCAGTATAATCAACTGAATTAAAAAATGTTGCTGACACATATACATACGTAATGAATTAAATAACAGGAAGTTTTTTGTAAGAATGTTTTTGTGATTATGCAAGAAATTTAGTTATAAACAAACACCCTGTGTGAATCTAAAATATTTTTGTTATCATAATAGAATTTATTTTAAGAGTATAAAATTAAAAGAAAACTGTTTATGGTTAACTCCTTACTCCTCATTATACAAAATTGGTTTCTTTAAATGATTTCGATAAATCTTATGTTAATGTATACAGGGGGAATACCTTGTTTTAATTTATGCATAATTTTGCATTAAAAAAAAGCAATATACTATACTTTGTAAGGAAAATAAATTAGCTTGAAAGTAAACTAAATTTAGAAAATAAAATTAATTATGGTATCTCTCTTTTCTGATTGATACATGTTTGTACACATAAGTTGTGTATTTGCCTTGTTTTTGTTTTTGTGCATTTGCCTATGCGATATTTAATAAACTGTAATGTTGTTTCTGAAACTTGTACTTTGACACCTAATATTATGCCCTAATTATAAATAAACTTTGCATAGATGTAAACGACAAAAGACTTAAGGAGTCAGAATAATGTAGTAAATAAAAATGATTTTTTTAAGCAAATCACCCAAATAAACTAGATTAAATGTAGGAACATGCCAAAATGAAATAAAAATGTTATATTGTTATAAAGTTATTATCTAATGTTTATAGATCTTAACAGAAAATATTCGATTTTTACAACATAGTTTTTTTAATTGCTTTGCATGATATACTAATCACGTAAATATTTATTTTTGAATAATGTTGGTAATTTTTTCTTTTATTATAATACAAATCTTAATTGAAAATTTAACCTTAATTTAAATGGTTAACTGTAATGAAAAAAAATTATTTTTAATTTACATATGCTATAGAAGATTATAGTAATTAAATAATACATGTATTTATTTTATGTAGGCTATATTTGCATCAAGTCTTTTTTTATAATGGTATTATAAACAGTTTATTTCTTTAATAGGAGTTCAAGAGAGAAATTAATTTTTTAATGTACAGTACATACAATAAAAAATGACTAAAAAAATAATTGTAATTAAACTTTTGTAATACCATAAGTAAGCTTTGAAGTGTTAATTTGGTACTGTTAAAGTTTTATTTTAAAAGTTTGCAAACAAATCATACCTGTTGAATTGAGCCATTTCATTCTGAAATTGAAGCATAATTTTTGTAGAAATAACAAATAGGAGAAAAAATGCAAATGGATTTTAGCAGTCACTCCTGCACAGTTTTAGAGGTTTAAGATACATATACTGCTTAACTATTAGTACTAGACACATAGTGACAAGTAGTTATTCTGTGCACACAGTGAAAGATGATACTATAGCTAGAATGGGGTTGGTGACGGAGCACTGAATTCCTTTGGCCAGCTATTCCTCATAGTGGTGGGTTATAACGCATAAAGGTATCAATGCTTCTCGGGGTGCTACAACGCCTAGGCGTCATGAGACATGCTTAAGAGAACCGTTGAAATATGCAGTATATCCATCTTTATTTTAAATACAGATTTTTATATATTGCCGTTTCTATCACTCCCACTGGTTTAACAATTCAAACGACCTTCGAGAGTACCATTCATGCTTACGCGCACGCATAGACGTGCATCTGGGTGACATGATAAATACGACGATGATATACACGATAAATTTTTTAAAACTGATGCAATTTTTATCTTATATTTGAATAGTAGTAAAAACTTTTATAAATGTTTAATATCAAGTAAGAAAAGTAATTTACTTAATAAAAATGTAAATACATAATCACAGCTACATGCTCGAGGATTTGCTTGTAACTGTGTTACCCCTTCTTTGTCAATTTTCAGAATAATCACTCGTATATATGTTTAATACTAATAGTTAAGTGGTATGTAAATATTTAATTTAAAATTTGATAGTATAGATTATTTTTTGTTTTGCATAATTTCTTGTTGCTAATGATTTATGACCTGATAAATATTTGCATGATTTATACTAACGTATTGTATGTTTATGTTACGAGTTCCCGAAATATGAATTTGAAGTACCAATACAAATTGGAACTCGTACCTACAACGAAGATTAAATGGACTGTATTCGAAACAACAAAGTACGATGTAATAAAAGGATTCAGAAGTTAATTAATTGAAACCCCAACAAAGGGACTTACCTTTAATTGAGATGTCTCTTCTATTCGAGTTTCTTCCCGCTCAAACCCAAATAATGTTTGGGGCTCCAATTGGTGTTCGAAATAGTTAAATCATTTCCCGCTGCCCTAATTGTTCGACATTTTCCAAATATTCCAAATTTTTTGAATCCTTTTACCACCCACAAACATAGGCGCTCGGAAGGGGGAGCAAGGAGAGGCACTTGCCTCCCCCTGGAAGTTGAACAATTTGAATTTTTATTGAAGATTTTGTATAATATGCCGTTTTTTTCTAGGCTTGCCTTCCTAGCATGTCGTTTATTCTAGGCTTGCCCCCCCCCCAGCATGCCGTTCATTCTAGGCTTGCCCCCCCCCGAGCAAATTTCTGCGGGCGCCTATGCTCACAAACATATAATCAAATAACACTAAATAGTAATTTTTAATGAATTATTATTGGTTTAAAATAACGAAACAAAGTTTTATAAAGGTCAAATATTTAAATAAATAATTTTCATTAACTTAAAAAAACACGAGATTTTTGAGATCTATTTATATCTATTCTTTCTTATTTATTTTCGTGTTAAACTATGTGTATTTAAATTACAAAATGGCTGTCACAGCCACGAACCCTTTCGTAATTGTTCGCTGTTTGTTTGTGCGTAAGTTGTCATTGCATGAATATTGTATAAGAAGGCATTGCTGCTGTGTTTCTCCTATTCAGGGTTATACTATATACCAGGTGTTCACTCTCAAAGTCGATCATAGGCAATTAACATTGTGCATTTTACTTTTATGTATTTTGCTATACTTCTACTAAATCATTGCATATTAAAGTATTGAACAGTTTAAATAGTCACTCAATTCAGTCATACACTACAATGAAATAATTTGGAAAGCATAGGTTTGTCAACTTTTAAATTATAGTTCAACCATAAATACAAGAAATTAGTCATCACGAATTACGTGAAGGCCATGCTGTAATCTAAATGATAAAATAAACAATAAATGAGCTAGAAAGATTCAGTAGCAGAACAAACTGATTTTAACTAAAAATAAAAGTAAAATCATTAATGAAAATCTGTTGGTCCTAGGGTACTTCACTGAATTTCTAGCAATGTGAAATATGTACTCTTATCTTATCTCACCCTGGATCATATTTGTTTATTCCGGTGTGATTACGAAGATCACGCATTTCTTGTATTCACAGTTGAAGTATAGTATTTTAAAAGAAAAACTGCACTCTTAATATTATTATTAGTATCATTTGATGTGCAATAATTTTCTCTATCTATTGATACCATTATCTTTCTTGTAGTTGAATTTGATGAGCAGGAATCATCAAAAACGTTCAGTACAATGTTAAATGCATATGTTCGAGTTTGAGAACGAACAGGCCATATAATTGCAATGTTATCATGTGGGTGTAGTTCAGTGGAAAGTAGACCTTGATTAACCAAAAGTCTAGGGTAAATTAAAGTTTTTTAAAAAATGTTGGTTAGGTACTCATTTTGTGCATGTTTTCAAAACTATTTCAGACCATACAAGATTCTCTGTAACAGACAGACATAAAGTAAAGACATAAAAGCAATTTTTTTGTTTATTCTGACATATTATGTATTATGATTATTATTCAGATACTGATTGCAAGAATATACATGTATATACAGGTTGGTCTAAACCTGTTTCTATTTAGTTCAATGGTTTGCCAAAAAACCTTACAAAGAATTTATATAAATTAACTTCAATACGTTCTCTTCGAGTCTGTTTACTTTTAATTTATTCACATTATTATTCATTTAACATTTGTTACAACACTTATTGATTAACAACTGAAGAAGTAGAAATTTTGGTATCAATCGAAAGAAGAATTTATTTTACGTCAGAAAGATATTAAACTTTATGAAGAAAACCAAAAACTATTTAGAAAAATACTTAAAAAGCTTATTGATTTACTGCTTTTGGTAATAACCCACAAAAAAAAGCTGGAAGCTGTACGCTGATTGGTGTAGCGGTTAACGCTTCAGATTCCTAATCAGAAATCGCGGGTTCAAGTCCCATCCTCGTATACTTTTTTTTTAATTGTATTGTTTACTAATTATTATTTTTAGAAGATTATTACAATTATTATTTTTTTTATTGGATATTTTTGCTATGGAGGTTTACCGTTACTTTTTGTGGAATTTTAACTACCTATCAGAAAAGCAAATGAAAAAAGGGAATAAAACTAATAATCGTTGTAATAAAGTTCTAAAAATAATAATTAGTAAGCAATACAATTTAAAAAAAAAGTATACGGAGGTGGGGCTTGAACCCGCGATTTCTGATTAGGAATCTGAAGCGTTAACCGCTACACCAATCGGCGTACAGCTTCCAGCTTTTCTTTAATAGCTTATTACCAAAAGCAATAAATCAATAAGCTTTTTAACCCAGATATGCCTAAAACTTTTTTGAGTATTTTAGAAACGTTATTTCTTGTTAAGTCTCTTAAGTAGGAACAGATAAACGGTTTGTATAAATTTTATAACTTTTATTTATTTGGAACTATAAAAATATAGCCGTCCTACATTTAGGACATAAGGCACATAGGCATGCCGAACGAAAGTATTTATTATTTTGTGTGATACATTAGAAAACACTTTGTGTGAACTCCAATGTCACATTTTGAGCACCTAGTTGTAGTTTTTTGATGACACAACGCGCAGCGGGTTTGGTTGACCTGTGGAATGACTAGATGGTCAAGCCGGTCAAATCGCAATTCACTTCCAAGCAATTTTGAGGGACGCCCTTTCTGGTAAGTATACTTTTTTTTGTTTTGAGTCAATAAACTCGTTGCTATAATTCTCCTGAAACCAAGTTGGTCTAATGTTCCGCCAGTTTTACGATGGAGTTGCCACGCATTTTGAACTGACAAATCAATACAATGGGCAATCAAAGGCCAGTACCATTTTTTCCCCCGGATTTTCACACGATATAAGCTTATGTTCTGATCCGAACGATCAACGCCTCCCATGTTAGCATTGTACATGTGTATTAGATGAGGTTGGTCCACCTGCAAAATTAATTTTTTGATAAAAACAACATATTACTTCGTCATAGATTCCCACCTGGATAGATTTCTTTTCTTTCTGGGAGTATCGTCTGACCGAATGTACTGGAGCTACACCGGAAAAATTTGAACAAACGGTAACTATACTATTGTCATTCCACTTGACAGCAATTATATTTTTCTCTTCGATTTTCTTGAAATCAAATGAACCTCTGCTTTGTTTTTTCAAGATTTTAGAGTCCATTAGAGGGCTTCCTGCTAAACGATTTTCTCTTAGGGTTCCCGTGGCGTACAAGTTCTTAGCTGTCAGTTCTTCAATTAGTGTTATAGATGTGAAAAAGTTATCAAAAAAGAAATGAAATTTGTGATCAGGCCAATTTCTGCGAAGGGCATCGGCATATTCCAAAACTACTCCAGCTCCAACTCCCAATTCAGCATATGTCGTACTAATATTTGTAGAGGAACCCTGATATGGCTCGAACCAATTGATGTAGCCCAACCTAGTGGCACCTACCCACAGCTTATACCCATACCTTATGGGTTTGCCACGGATAAATTGTTTACAGCCATGGCGCCCGTAGTAAGGCACCATGGCTTCATCAATCGAGTGCATCTCTTCACAAGGAGCGTTCTCCATACATTTGTTTTTCAAGTGGTCAAAAAGCGGTCTTACTTTAGCGAATCTGTCATTGGGCGGCAAGTCTTCGTTATTGCTCAAATGGAAATGCGATAAAATATACTCAAATCTATCCCGAGACATTGCTTCGGCGACCAATTCATTCCGTCCATCTTTTTCTCTTTCCCAATATACTCTCCTGCGTGGTACTTGAATGTATCCACTCAGAATCAAAATTCCAATAAAGCTTTTTATCTCTGATTTTTCGATATTGTCTTTTTTATTTTTTTGTTGAGCATACCTATTACTTTCTCGAACAATCAAATCTAAAATATAATCGTCAAAAAATTTTGAAAATAGTTCCAGTGGACGAACAGGAGATAACTCCTCAGTCTCAAAACTAAAATCAAAATTCCGTTCTAGATTAGGCAAATCGCCTTCCACCCAATTCTCTAGTTTTTTTTTCTTATTTTTTGTCGTTTGTCTCTCAGTTTTTTTCTTTTCTGTTTGCAACGTTTTTCTTATTTGGGATAAGGGCACATCATCATCCGAACTATATTCCGAATTGTCAATATCACTAGCACAGTTTTCAAATTGCTGAAAATTCAATTCAACTGGAGCGCTAAGTTGAGATCCTGGCAAATTATTTATTGAAAAGTTTTCTTCGTCGCCCGAATCTTCGTCTGTCAATTCGCTTGTAGCATTTATGGGAGGAAAAATGGTTATATCTTCAATTCTATTAGCTGTTGCCTCTTCATTCGGATCTTCTAACATAGCAAGTGCCTCGTGCAGGGTAAACCCTCTATCAAGAAAAAAGTCATATATTTGCCTGATGTCCTACATGTAGTACACCATAAATAACCACGAAATATGAGAAACAAAAATCATGAACGCTCAAAATCTTGATATGGCACATAAAAGATACGTTATTTGACTACACATTGAGATCAGTAATTTGATTTTGAAGTGAATTTTAGAATATAAAAATAGCTTACCTCGCAAAGCGCACACCATAGTCGTCCATTTTCTTGAATAACCTAACTTTTCATATGACGTTTACGTCAAAAGGCGCGGTTTTGAGATTGTTTAGCAATTGCATGTTGTTGTTAGATGCCAAAAAAATGTGTAGTTATGTTCAACAATAGCGGGAGTACGCTAGTATTGAAAAATGAGGGGATAACAAGGGTGTACTACATGTAGTACATTAGGCATATCTGGGTTAAGTATTTTTCTAAATAGTTTTTGGTTTTCTTCATAAAGTTTAATATATTTTTGATATAAAATGAATTCTTCTTTCGATTGATACCAAAACTTCTTCTTACATTTGCAAGGGTACAAACTTAGGATGAAAATGATAAAATTCTATTGGATTTCCTATATTATCATTTACAAAAAACACACTGTATATACTACTCATATTGCAAGACCTCGCTTGTTTATCAAGTTGAAATTTATAAAAAAATTGCTCGTTTTGCAAAACACTCGCAGACCAAGTTACTTGCAATCCAAGGTTTTATAGTACTTGAAAGTTTTGTCGATAAACATTTGTGAACAGTGTCTACAATGAAAAACTAACAATTACAAAATTATCTTAAAAAGCAACACTACAGTTTTTCATTATTTGATTCTATAACAATTCGACAAATCGAACCTGTGATTTGATTCTGATTTTAATTCCCCCAAATTAAAAAAGATAGAATTATATGAGAGAGAGATGAAAAATAATCTAGGGATTGTGAGCTAAACCTAATAATGTGTGTGGCCATCCTGTATTACTAGGAATTTTAATTTTTGTAATTTCTAGTTTGGTGTTTCGATATGTGCAGTAGAAAAAAAATATAGTTTGTTCAATACCTTATTTACATATTTCTTACTTACGGTTGCAAGACAAATCAAGTTTTACATTGCACTGGTATATAATGTGACTCATTCCCTCTCGTTTATACTCAGATGTCTTTCAAAATGTCTCTGCATTTTAGATTAATAAAAAAAATCCAAATTACCTAACAGCAATAACTTTGATTTAAAAATTGGTAATTACCTTCAAAGTTAACCAAGTTATCTAAAGCTTAATTATAGATCTTTAGTACAAACAGATGTTCTTTTAAAGAACTTGTTTATTATTATTGCATGTTAGAACAAATTCATGTTTGCAGATTTTGATTGTGTCCCCCCATTTATGAACCTGCGTTGATATATCTGACCATTTTACTCATAAGCCCACCTACCAAAAGGTATATAGGTTACAATTTTTTATTTTAAATAATAAAATAATCGTTATTTACACATAGTTAGCATTGAAAATCGAATTATAAGCTATTAACCTAAATTCGTGCGCGCAAAAACATTCAAATTATGACGCTAATGACTAATTAAAAGAGATGGAGATAGTTGGCGGTAACTTTATATAAAGATCTAGTAACCTTAGATCAGGTTGGTCAGTGCTGTGCTTTTTTAAAGTTAGTTCATTTTCCAAAACCATTGTGTACAATCTGTTTATTAGACATGAGAACAAAGTACTTTATGGAAAAGCATAAACAGTGGTGGTGTACGCAGATTTTACAGCGATTTAATTAATTAGTAGAGGACATTGCAAAAACTTGTTTTATGATAGATTGACTCTTAACGCTGTAAAATCATTGTCATTGAATTAAAATCATTTATTAAAAATGGACGAATAAAATGGTTTTTGAAAACAAATAACTATAATAGAAAAGCAATACAAAATTATTTTATTTCATTTCGTATTTCAAACAATTGTTTATATACTACAATTAGTAAAATAAGGTATATCTTTATCTCCGTTGTCAATGACATCGGAGTTCAAGAAGTTCTTGATCTCCGTTGTTGTTGGCAACGTAAATAATTTGATGTTGCATTATAACCACACGTGGATTGCTGCTTTTTATCTCCTTGGTTACGCGTATGATGACACAGACAAGGCAACTTGCTTCTTTATGCAATAAATTCGGATGGATTTTAAAAGGGAGAAATTAGGATTGAAATACGAAATAAAATAAAACAACTTATGCAATACGGAGATCAAGCTTCTTTAAATCCTCGAAGATGTTATATCGCCTCGGCTGGCACCTCAGCGTTATAATACATCTTCTCGGATTTAAAGTATTGCTTGATCTCCTAATTACATAATATATATTAAAGAACAAGTATCAGTTAGATCAATAGATAATGTAATTAAAAGGGATACCGAAGTTGGCCAAATTGAATTACTGAATGTGCCAAAAAACCTGATTATAGTTAGGAAGATTCTATATTTATAATCCATGTCAAAGCGTGAAATAACATCAAGCACTAAAAAACCTATATTCTTTAACGGTGCCTCCTAACCACAAATTGTATTCGATTGGGTCTTTAAATTCACCCACAGAAGAAGAGAGTTATTAACAACTGTTAGAATTAGATGGTTTCATGCCTAGAAAAAGGTAACTTTGTTACCGAAATACGCATTGCCAATTAGTCAAATACATTGTGTGGTTAGGAGACACCGTTAAAGAAGTTGTGATAAAATACGGTCCTTACAATCTATTATATCTAAAAAAACTTTTCCAAAGCACACCTTTGAACAACAAGATAGGCGGCTACAAAAGCAAAAGCTGTGTGCAAAGTTATCCAAAAAAATTGTGTACTCAAGAGGAAGGTTTTTCACTTTGGATTATGAGATTTGATACATATGTTCCTGCATCCAGCTTAAGTAAATTGCCTCTTTGCAAACTTATTTGGCTAGGGAAAAAAACTGTTTTTTTAAGTTTAAATATTACATAACTCTACATAATTCTATATAGAATTGTTGGGTCTTTATCAGTTTAAAAACCCATTTTGGATGAATCACGTCCTAGCTTCTTCTGTAACATCATATATTTCTATGCGATTTGGCCTTCCACACTACATTTTCTTTCTCTATACTTCTTTCCTGTTGACACCTTTCTTGTTCTAGTCATTTATTTTCATTTTTTAGATCCTTATCCCCTCATCTTGTCTGTTTTTTGTTTTCCCCCTAGTCCTTGTTAATTCCGGTCTCCACTGCATAATTTTCTTAATAATTTGGTTCTGTTTACTTTTTATTATATGAGTCCATCATCTAATGATTTACACTTTTATTACTCTTACTATATTTTCTCCTTTTATCTCTTCTTCGATCTCCTGGTTCATTTTGCTTTTGTATTCATTTACTTGCATTATAGTAGGTTCTAGTATTACTCATAATATTCTTCTTTTAAAAATTTTTAGTTGCTCTTCATCAATTAATCTAATAGTTGCATATGCAGCAACAGTAATACCTACTCTATAGTTATTACATAATTCAAGATCCCCTTTCTTAAATATTGGTATAAGTTCCATACCTCCATTCTATTGGCATTACTACTTTTTGACAAATTGTTTTTTATTAATTCATACATTTCTTCATATAATTTATTGCCTCCATCTTTTTGCACTTGGCCTATTTTTTATTATTCCCTGGCGTTTTACTATTTCTTATTTTGTTTATGAATGTGATACTTCCGATGCTTCTTCACTTCTTTCTGCCTGGTTAATTACTTGTTCATAGGTACAGATTGTCTTCTTTCTTGTATATTAACATCCTCAAAATGACTTTGTCATACTTCTCTCATATTGTGTTTGTACTTGGTAATTCTTCAATCCACTGTTACTTTGTTGCTTCTTCTCTTTTATCTTTATATATTTTTTTGTTTGGTTAGTTCATGTTGTTTTCTGTTTCTTCTATTTTTTATTTTATCGATTATTTTTGTTTTTTGTGGGTTGTGTCAGGCCCACAAAAGAAAAAAAAAGTTTTGTAGTTAAAAGGTGGGGTTCCATACCGTATATTTTTTCGTGTGCTGAAAACGAATCCGGTGTCAGAATTGACCCATCACCCAAAGATTTCGATATAACCTCAAAAAACACCTTAAAAGATTTATAAAAATACATTTAAAAAATCCTTGGGTCATGGGTCAATTCTGACCCTGGATTCGTTTTTAGCACACCAAAGAGCATACGGTATGGTACCTCACCTTTCAACTACAAGACTTTTTTTTTGTGGGCCTGTGTTATCAGCAAATTTAAAAACTTTTGAGAAAGTATGAAAAAGTCACTTCTGAAGTTAGTTCGAAATCAAGAAAAACATATTTAAGCACTTGAATCAAAAGCTGTAAAATACTTATAAAAGGTTTATAAGAGAACTTTTTTTGTATAAAATATGCTGTAATTTTATAAGTAAAGCAGTTTTCCCCTTACATTATGTATTTTGTAGTGATTTATAATTTATTCTCAGGAATATTTGCACGCACAACCCTTTGTGTTGCTTCCAAACTAATTCTATTTACAATTCATTTAGTAAACAATCAATGTGAAATGTAAATGCACACAGACAATTCTTTTCAGACTTTAATTAACTTCCCATTTAAAAAAGAAACATGAAAATTAGTTAAAATTTGTAAGCACCATTATTTTTTAAAATACGAAATCCGATTTGTCTTCACTGTGTGTTGGTTGTATTGCATTTATTAAATGTAAAGAAATTCACACCCAAGAAATTAAATGCATCAGTTTTTTGGAAGATTTTGCTAACATATTCTTATATTTATCCTTTTTTTTGTATTTTATTTATATTTGTATAAAAACAAATAAGTAAATTATAAAGGTATTGAATGGCAAAAGAATTTCTAAATATAATTTGCAATTGATTTGAAAGATGAGAACAACAGATTTTTTTATGGGACTATACTGTCACTTATTATGCTCTTGTAATTGTTAATTGCGAATGATTTAAATAAGTGAACAATAGATTGATAAATTGGATTTTGTAACACCTATGCAGTATTTTTAAAAAATATTGACACTGCTTAAATACCCACAATGCGATCTGTAAATGAAACATTTTCAAAGTGTACCGATATTAATGTCCAGTTAGTAAACAAATATTTTAGTGAAGTGAATGCTTTGGAAAAGATTAAATTTAAACTGTATTGAATATGTATAATGTCACCTATTTAAACATTTATAAAAAATTTCTTTAGCTTTTTAATCCTGGCACACATTATGAAACAAAGATAGGGGTGATTGATTTTTTGAGGAAAATGTATAGAAATATTTGAAAATTCTTGACTCTTTGGATTGTTTATACCTATTGTTATCACAAAAAAAGTCATTTATTATGTATGGTATGGTATTATTTTCACACTGTATTAATTTCTATTTTTTTACCTTAAGCAATTTCTAAACTGTACTAGTAGTATTCAAGATTTATTTATGGCTTCAAACAGGTAATGAAAATAAAAATTCCCAATTGAATCATTGAGCGAAATGAAATTCCTTTTTGTACCTCAGGGTACTTATAATGTGTATGCAAGATCAGTTGAGTAGTTAGATTAAGTGAGATTAAGGAATACGAAAATGACAATGATATAATAATTATTATGGAAAAACATTTGTTGTTTATAGTTCATGTTGTGTTTCAAAAAATAAAGAAACACCTGTTTTTTCTTTTTGTAATCGGATGTGTTGTTCTCGAGAAATTTAAGCGTTTCCACACTTTTTGGACACCCTGTATATAATAAATATTTCAGGATGCTTTTGGATGAGGGTTGGTCATGATTTATTTTTGTAAAGTTGGATTTCCGATAATGTAATTTGTTATGTATGCATTGATCATGTTTTCATTGATAGAAAATGTTGCTATATTATCTTTTAATTTTAAATAGTTTCATTGCATAGTCCAGTGGATGAGCAGGTTCTACACTGAAGAAGTGCAGAACTATATATTTCTACTTTGGGAGTTTGTAGATTTTCATGTCCTGAATGAAATATGAAAAAATGTAAAATCCAATCACAAGCTCCTCTCCCCTCCACCCTTTAAATAACAGCTTGTTATCGACAAAAATAAGTTATACGTATTTCCTTATTTCTGCTTTATTAGTGTACTTCTTTCACTTGAGAAGTAACCGATGACCCCCTAAGGTGTCAGGACTTCTTATAAGCAATTGTAGCTTGACTTTGTGCAAGCCGCAGCACGAAAACTATTGACTTTAGGGAAAAGACATATTTATTTTGAAAATATATATTTTGTAGGAACTTTAATGTTCTTTCAATTTCGTTTGGTCATTTCTTACCACAGAACGCCCTCATGCGAGATTCTTTGTAAATGACAGTATTTGACGCCATTTTCCAAGATGGCGGCGTGGGAGATTTTGCGTGTTTATGTATTCAGGGCATCAAAATCTACAAACTCCCAAACTTGCATAACTTACACATTTTTTCTGACCAGATCCCCGTTTCAAACTCCCATCCACTAGACTATAATAAAAATAATAAAACACTCAAACGCTCATTTGGACCAGAAAATATCATCAGATTATAATAAATTGAAATATAGTAGTTATTATAAGGATCAATATTATTAGACGATTTACTAGTGACAACAATGTAATAATTTGGCATAAAACATAATCTAAGAATTAACTTGACACTCAAAGAATATAACCTGACTAGCTACAGAATATAACCTAAGATTGACATTAACAGAAAAGCCTAGTTACACTGCAACAAGTTTGCAAAACTGTCAAATTTCCATGGCTAACCTTCATCCAAACAGATTGTGAATGGCTTATATATGCATCTCTTGTCCTAATTTACTATGTAATAGTTTAAATGTGGTTTCATTACATACAAAGACTCTTTAACGTAACCATCTATAAGTCGGCTGCAGCCGCACATTGGGCCTACATAATAATAATCGCCCCCTCCCTCCCGCACAAGCTTATAGCTTCTGGGGCCTTGGTTTAGGTTATGGGTTGTAGTAATTATTATATTATTATTATTACACATTAACCAGGATATCAAATAAAACTTGAAGTTAGTTGAATTTACCAATAGTTTTGCATAAGTGATTATTAAAAACCCCTGTTATTGACTGTTTCAGTGCTATATTGACACCTGATTGACATGTTTTTATAGAACAAAAAAAAAACTAAAAAAATAGAACTACATTTAAAAGTTGATATTTATTTATTAATTGCTTCTTTGATATAGTTTTAACTTTTGGTATTCAATTAAAATCGGTATTAAGTAGTTTATTTAAAAGTTGATTTCATTTATTTTGCTGATTGTGTTAATTCTACAAGTGTAGCTATATGGAAAGCACTGCCACTAATATATTAGAGTGAATTTGAATTATTCTACCATGCTAAGCAAGTATCTACACAAAAACAACTTAGAAACGTACTAGATCTTAGCACATTCAAATTCTACATAGCACATTACATACGATTATCCGAAAACCAATCTAAACATCCAAAAATTAACGAGTGCAACAAGCAAGACATCAACAAAATGGGTAGCACAACAAAGATAGAATGCAGTCATAGCTAAGTAGATTTTTACCAATAACAAGCAAGCAAACAAACATATCTGTCACAAATATTTTATCTGTCATTAAAAGCATAAAGTAAGGTTAAAATAATTATGACGATATAACAGCCTTGGTACTGTAATGTCTAGCTTTCACCCAGTCGGCCCGGGGTCGATTCCCGGTGCCGGCAGCTCTGGTTAAGGTTTTCTGCAGTTTTCCTTAGCTGTGACACAAATGTGGGATTTGCGCTGTTCCATCTGTAAGTCGGCTGCAGCCGCACATAGGGCCTACGTAATAATAATAATCGCCCTCTCCCTCCCGCACAAGCTTATAGCTTCTGGGGCCTGGTTTCCGGGTTATGGGTTGTAGCAATTATTATTATTATTATTATTATTATATAATAGTATGTTACTAAATAAATTGCTTTTGTGGTAAAAATCTATTTTATCACAGTTTGTCATTAGAATCTTAGAAAATTCAAAATGTTGTATACATAGAAAGAAAAAAAGATCAAATTATTAAATGACTCTTAATGACAGATACAGAATTTATGACGGATGTTTTTGCTTGCTTGCTATTGGAGAGAGATTTTTAGTTTAAAAATTTACCTAGCCATGATTGCATTCTATCTTTGTTGTGCTACCCATATTGTTTATGTCTTGCTTGTTGCACTCATTAATTCTTGTATGTTTAGATTGGTTTTCGGATAATCTGTATATTAACTAAACTGAATTTTTGTAAATACTGCGTTCTTGCTTAGGAAGCCAGAGATCATAGATCATAGATCATTCTTAACAGTAAAGTATCAACTGTCACGACAAAAAAACATAGAGAAATCTGGATTTGAATAAAAGAATGTGAAAAACAATAAAAAATTTAAAAACTAGATGTGTAAAACCCAATTTAAGACAATTCAAAAAGGACCCACACAGCATGTGAAAATTGATTTTTGGTGGAATTGGCTAATTTTTATGTTACAGTCAAACTCACTTACAACGAGCACGGGTATAACGAGATCCTGGATATTATGAGCATTTCTACAGCTAACGTTTGAAATTAAGCTAACGTCGTATTCGCCTAATGCTAATATTTCCCGTTTACTACGTGTACATTTCCCGGAAATAACGAGCAAAATTTTAAGTATAATGCTTCTTGTGGTAAGCATATTTCTGATTTATGAGACCTGCACCTAAACTTTCAATTACTTTTAATCCCACTTATTTTTATGATTTAAGTACGTTATTCTCGGAACCTTTTCAATGTGAGGGTTAACAAATGTTTCGGTTTACGTTTGTATCTTTGTAAACAAAGAACTATGTGCAAGATTCCGTTTGCTTTCACTTAAAATTTTGTTTTGTATTTTTAATCCCACTTATTTTTATGATTCAAGTACATTATTCCCGGAATTCGGAGTCTTTTTAATGTGACAGTTAAAAACGTTATTTCTTGTAATTTGCATTTTTGTATTCTGGTCTGTTCAGCCTACTCGTTCTTTGCGTGTTTATGGTTAAAAGAAAAGTCTTTTCGATTCCCGCGAAAGCAGAAATTATTCGCGAATTAGGCGCGGTGAAAAAAAAATCAATTAATTGCAATAAAAGTTTTTATACTTGTTTTTAAAATTTATATAAATATAAGATAAATATTTTTGCAACTGCAATTTCTACTTCTCTGTTATAACGAGCAAAAATCGGCGGTACTGACGATCTCGCTATAACCGAGTTTGACTGTAATGTGTATGTACATCACGCAACTTCCTAACTTTAATGTCTCATAGGCCCAAAGTTTCTGCGGTGGATAGTGTCTGCATGGTAGCTAGTGAAAGTTCAAGTTTTCGAATTTGGTTTTACATACCTAATTGTATTAATTTCTTGTTCTGTTTTTTACCCTCTTTCATTCATTTAAGCCCAAAGATCCCCACACATTCCTTACAGGAAATGACACCTGGTCAAATTGTTTTAAATTTTGATATTTTATAGCTGATACCATGCTGATCAAAAGTTCTCATGGACACAAAGTCCAAAAGTTGATATTTTCCGAGTTACAGAGCAAAAACTGATGAAAAAATGAATATCGTATTTACCTGCGAGAATTTCAATGTCTCTCCATTTCTGTATTCTTATGCACACTTTTGCATATGCAAATGGCCAAAGGTTGATATTTTTAAGTTGCAGAGGAGCAAATACTGACGAAAAATGAATTTTGTAACTACCCGAGGAAAAACTAGTAAACACGAAATTCATTTTTTTCCTCAGTTTTTCGTATCATGTGATTTGTAACAAAAATAATTACTATAAGAATATGAGTCATTTCACGTCAAACCAAGCACCTTTGAAACCTCGACAATTTTAATTTTGATTAAACTCAGCATGTGCATTCTACTGCTAAAAACATGAGACACGTGAGTTGGGAAAATATCTAAGATTTTCTCCGAGCAGTTATGCGCGTTTGATAGTCGCATAGAATTGGAAAAATCGTCGATCATGTGATCATTCAAGCCATTGTATTGTAAAATCATTTGGACAGAAATAAAAAAGTAAGAAGTCGATTTAAAAGGCCTTGAATCGTTCTTTATAGTGGTGTTTTTTAAATTTAACTTTCTAATTAAATACATTGTTGTTTGTTTGTTTATAACTTTCATTTGTTTCATGGCCATCTCCTTCAGTTAGAATTGAAACAAAAATATAATCGTATTCCCACTTCAATTGTAAGAAACCCTGAAAATTTTAAAATGGTGATCAAATGAGCACTATTCTAAAAGAATTGTGTGCGTTGTAGGTATATAACACCAGCCTGGCATGTAAGCGGCTGTGTGGCGTGAAGCATTTTTGCAAACAATTTTCGTATCGAAACAACATTTTTTCCCAACACACATGTTCTTAACAGTAGAATGCGCATGCTGAGTTTAATCAAAATTAAAAATATCGAGGTTTCAAAGGTGTCCGGTTTGACGTGGAATGACTCATATGAGAGTATGAAAGCTATACATATACTGTCATAATTAAGGCCAGCCATACAGTATATCAGGATGCAAAATATTGCAATGAAACATGGAAATTTTACTATTACAGTATTTACTTTAATCTATACAAGCCAAAAAATGAATAAATTGCAGAAATTGTACTAGACTTAGTACCAAGTGTTCTGCTGACATTGGACAGTTTATTGGAAAAAATCCTAATTAAGTTGGTTTTGTATAAATTGACTCCAAAACACTTTAAACTACAACATTATCTGTGATCCCACTTTATGTACTTTTTGTCCCAGTCTGTTACATATACATTTAATTATAAGTGATGTTGTAAATGTGCATATAACTAACTAATGATATTCTTTTTTATTTAAGGAAGAAGAAATAGTAAAACCAAAACAAGCTAAGAAACGAAAAAAGGTGATGTCTGATAGTGATTGACGGAAGCAAACAACGTCAAAGCATTTTTTTATTACGATTATTACATTTTATTAACTTTCAGTGGATCAGTATGAAGTTGTTAAACATAAATTTGTTGATCAGTTTTTTATGTGGCTAGTGATTATGAAGAAAAGTACTAAGTTTTTTGTACTAATAGCATGAAGATAGTGTTCATATAATGAATTTGGAGATCACGACATACACACTTAATACACATAAACAAAACACTACACTTATCTAATTTATTAAGTGAACACTGCCCATTTAACTTGTTTATTAATTTCATTTATAAAGTCAGGTGTACTGAATTTTAATCAATTTCGAAATTATTTTTTGTACCTAAAATGTATTTTAAATGTTTTTCTTTTATTTTTGTGTATTTTTTTGTAAAATTTAGTTGAAATGTATCCTGTATTTATAGTCTATGTAAATACTTGTTATTGTTAGATTTCCTTTGTTAGATTTGAGAATTTTGCAAGTACATTAATAGATACAATTTTAAGCATATTGTACATTATGGTAACATTTTATTACAGTAAGAAAATTTGTAAATAGGATGTTTGTAAATATATTTATAAACTATGTCATTTACATAGTAGATTTCTTTTTTTAAGGTAGGTATCAAACCAATTTTCCTTATTATTTGATAAAATTAACACCCAGGGCCGGCACGAGGAGGGCTCAGCGCATTTTCCGGAACCCGGCCCCCCATTTTAGACGGCCCCGCGCTTTACAAGACGCCGCGTTACAACTTACAAATATGCGCGCTTTCGCTGCTGCTGTAGTCACACCGATGTTCCCGTATCACTTATCGACTGGCAAAGCAAACTCTTACCATTGAACCTACGTAAATTCTGATGACCTAATTAAAGATTTTGCAACGAAAATGGCCAGAGAAATAATTTTTTAAACTCGCCATGTTCAAACTGACATTTGCAAATGTAACTGTTAAACGCAAACGTAGTGCTCGCGCACTTGTGCTTCAAAAAGATGCAAAAAGCATTGGCCCTTTTAGGCTCTGTAAAATAATTTGACTTGATAATAATTTGAAACAATTTTGATGAAATTTTATGCTGATTCCGAATATGTAAATCATTTTTGGGAGAAACTCCCCTAAGCCTCCAAAACTGGTTGCTACCAACCTAACCTCCACAAAAACGCCACTATCTAACCAAAACGCTATGCAAAGTGAATTAGATTTTTTTCAACGTAACCTAAGCTAATCTAAACCTAACCGAACTAAATTGTGTAATTGTAAATTAGACAATTTGGCAATCGTAGAAACTTAATATAATTATTATTCATTTCCATGGAGATTAAGCTTTTTTCTTTTGATCCCAAAATTTGGAGCTTTTGGGGAATTCGCACCAAAAATGATTTACATGTTCAGAATCAACATTTTTGGGGCAAACGGCCCTAAGTCTCCAAAATTGGTTTCTACCAACCGAACCTCCACAAAAACGACACTACCTAACCAAAGCGCTATGCAAAAGCAAATTCGAATTTTTCTCGACCTAACTTAACTTAACTTAACGTAAACCTAAGCTAACCTAACGTAAACCTAAGCTAACCTAACGTAACCAAAATCTAACCTAACTAAATTGTGTAATTTTACACATGGCAATCATAGAAACTTAATATAATTATTATTCATTGCTATGGAGATAGGCCATTTTTTAATTTTTGATCCTAATTTGAGGCCTTTGGGGCGTTCGCCCCAAAAATGATTTACATATTCAGAATCAGTATGAAATCTCCGTTAAAATGACACCAGTTTGGTCAATAAATGCTTGGTGGGAAAATTCTTTATTTTACCTAAAATTTAATTTAAATATGCCATTTTTCCCATTTGGCTATTAAAAATCACAAAAGAAGATTAGTAATCGCTAATAATTCCACAATTTGACAAAGGGCCCCGCACGTTTCTTACGCAAATTGGATCCCGGTCAAATTGACGTTTACAGTGATGTTTTCTTCAATTTCCATATTCTACTTGTAAAACTACTACCCTGTATAATAACCATGACAACTATGGTACTTTTGTAAAGGGGAAGCAGTGGGCTTTCCAACTGTGTAAAATATACAGGGTGTTCACCCAATTGCCTTATCGCCGAAAATACGCTGTCAATTCTGATTAAATCGGAAGTGAGCAAAAAAAATGCGAGAATAAAGACTTTGCATACTTTGTAGATAATTATAATGATACGCTATGATTCTACTGTAATAGGTAATAATGTGTTTATAATAAATAATTTATTTAGAGGTTTCTTTAGGACAAGAGTGTTTTTGAACCCGGCCCATCAAAAGCTTACGCTGGCCCTGTTAACATCTCTTATAGTAAAAATCAAACAAAAACAAAGTAGATGGGGCTTTGATCCAACTTGCATTTACACAACTAAAATTTGAAAATTAATATTATTTATTAAAAAACGTATTTCAGTACTTATGTACAAGATGTGAGCGTATCTCATGAACAATTTACAAATAGAACTGACGAAATAATGTGACACTATTGTTCAAAAAATCTAAAAATTTATTTTATATTGGCACAATGTCAACTTCCATATTATGTTCGTCAGTTAATTCTTTGCTGGAACTTTCCAATCGTAAATTAATAAATTTTTTTCACAATCCTCTACTATTCCATCTAAATACCACATTAGATCTTTATGTGATTTATGTAATCTTTCCATCATACTGCAGTTATGGTAGAAATTCCTTGATTAATAAGCTCTTTCACATCAGCAAGCATGTTATATTATTAGCAGCTACATGGATGTTTTGACTTGTGCCCAAATCAGAAATGATAAAGCGGCGATCTTAATATGTTCTTCTTTCCATGGCTTAGGGGTTGGCAAAAAGGGCCTATGAAGGCCTACTTGCTAGACTTCGGTCTCCCCACAATACTACTACTACTTCCATGGCTTCATCTATAACATAGGTGTATGTAAAAGGCAATGTTGTTTGGCCAATTCCAACAACTGTAATTTTAATAAATGGTCTTTAGTTGAGATGTCCTTACCATGAAGCCAATCGATAATGTCGCTTTTTTTTTTACTTTGTGTTGGCAATTTCTCTGCTTTTATTTTATGATAAGGGACATTAGCCATCACAATTACTAATTTTTTCTCTAAACTAGGCGTTGCACCTTCAAGCCATTATGATAATCTCTTAATAACCTCAAATCTATATATATAAAAGGGAAAGATTGTCTGTCTGTCTGTCTGTATATATGTATGTATGCGATTTTCTCCGCAACCACTGGACCGATTTGGATGAAATTGGTATCATTGGAAAGGTCTTGGCCCAGAATAGAAAATAAGACCAAATTGGACTCTGATCGGCCATCGTGGTCCGAAATAACCCGAAAAACCCATATATGGAAGTTAAAAATGGGTACTGAGATTGATGTGACAAGAAAATATATATAGATATGTTGTCAATTGTCAAATTTGGTAATTTTTGAAATTTTTGAAAAGCGCAGCAAAGCGCGCCGGGTATTTGCTAGTAAATAATAAAAACACCAAAGCAGTTATATTACAACTTTATCAGTATTTTTAATTTAAAGTTCAATAATAGTCCTCTATCAACAAAACCGGTGTCACTAGCGTTTTCCTTTCCCTGATAGGTTCTTTCACTAATAAAAAGTGCTTTAATTAAAGCTTGTCTTTGTTTTGCCATATTTTACTTTTCACGTGGCGTTAACCGATGTTGCATCTTCTTCACGATATTTTTTAATAGAGGTTAAGTACTTCCTTCTTCTAAGATCGATTGCAGGCTTTTTCGATTAAAATGGTTTTTCTTGTTCTATTTAAATCGTAATTGTAGTAAACTGTATAACAACGAATAGTTGATGTAGGGTAAAGAATTGTTATTATTAATAACAATTAACCCCTCTGCTACAATTTTCAAATCTTCAAGCTTGTTAAGCATTTTTCTGGTTTCAATGGTGTCAAAAAGATTCAAAGGTGTGGTAGTTGTAACATAGGACCAATGTCAAAATTTGTAAAAACACAAATTTGCTTTCAGAGCCTCCTACTTTTCTACTGTGCAATGTTTTTGCATGTTTCTTGATATACTCTGAAAGATCCAAAATTCTAGCTTTAATCTGACACCTGGATGAGCCAGATAATGAGGGATGAGCCAGAAATCTGAAAAAATTGATTTACGTCATTCATATGTATCTTTGGAAGGAAGAAATTTGAATAAAATCATGAAATTGGCTATAGGATAAATTCAGGAGAGACGCCACCAATTTTGCTTGAGGGCTTCAATTAGGGATCGACCGATATCGATATTGATATCGGAATATCGGCAGCTACCGCCGATTATCGGTATCGTATCATATCGGGGGGAAACAATGACAAATTTCAGGATTTTCATTACATATACATAATGCATCAAAATACAACTAAAGAAATATAGTCTGCAATCGCTTTTTATAAGTGGCGTAACGTATGACGGCTGCCGAACGGGATTCACATAAAATACGCACATAATGCATATCAACAGCTGAGGAAATTCGCCTCACACAGTATTTTATTTTTATAGTTAATTAGCATTCACATTTAACGTTTAATTTTCTACATCCTCTATAAATTGATTGTAAATTGTTTATGCAAGCAAGTTTATGAAATCTGAAAACGCTGCAGCTGTCTAGTGGAACAGCACTTTTCTCTGTAACAAAAATAATAAAAGAATTTTATTCATTACTTAAGCGGTTCAATACGGTGATTTTATTTTAATATGAAATAAATAAAGATTAGTAAAAGTTTCACAGTATTTATTAAAATATAACCTGACAATATGTTTCGACAGCTAAGCTGTCATTATCAAAGGTAATATAATTATAATATAATATTGTTTGTTTTAGGAAAGCAACAAATCATTAATAAAAACCCACAACCACCTAAACTGTATGGACTCGTCAAAACGCATTAACAGAATATGCCTATAAGACCAGTTGTATCATACATCAATGCACCTAATCACATTTTATCCAAAAAAACAACCAGATTATTAACACGATAGGTTACAAATCGAAATACTCTGTTAGAAATTCATTAGAATTAGTAGATAAGCTACAAAACATACATCTTCCACTACATTCAAAACTTGTTAGTTTTGATATTTGTAACATGTTCTCCAGAATACCCCCACAAGAATGTATTCCTTTATTAGATAGTTTCTTGATCAATAGTAATATAGAATTAGTTAAAAGGTTAGAGTTAATTCAATTATTTGACCTTTGTATAGGTCAAAATTATTTCACTTTTAATAACATAATTTATTTACAAAAAGATGGTTTACCTATGGGTAATTCTCTAAGTCCTCTATTAGCTAACATATTTGTGGACAAGTTCAAAGATCAAATATTTGAATTAAACCTCTCTAAACACATTATCTTCTGGTTTCGTTATATTGATGACATTTTAGCTTGTTTTGACAGTTCTTTTGAGGTTATCAATGAATGTTTAATTCTTGTTAATAGTATCAACCAAAACATAAATTTTACACTAGAAATAGAACAAAACAGGGCTATAAACTTCCTAGACTTAACTATCAAGATTAACACAGACAATCTATTTGAATTTTCCATATACAGAAAACCAACACAAACGGACATAACAATACCAAATGAATCTTGTCACCATAAATATCACCATAAAATAGCAGCCTACAGATCATTAGTACACAGAGCTTTAACTATTCCACTAACAAAGCCAGATTTTAGCAAAGAGATATCAACCATTAAACAACTAGCAGATGCAAATCATTACAATCCGAATATGATTGACACTTTAATTAAACAAAAAGATTATAGGTTAGCCATCAAAAGAATATATCCCATCGACAATCAAACAGAAGACACAAATTACATATCTATACCATATTTTGGCAAAATATCAGAAAGAATTGCACATATACTAAGAAAAACCAGCAATTATAAAATAACATTTAAAACCAACACTAACACTTTTTCATTTTTATTTAATGCTAAACACATGATATCATGAAATCGGGCATTTACCATTTAAATTGATCTTTTTGTAGTTCAGTATATATTGGACAAACACTTAGAAATTTTGACATAAGATATAAAGAACATGTATGCCATTACAAAAATAAACATCCTGAACAATCTAATTATGCCAAACACCTTTTAGAACAAAATCACACAATGACTCCTCAAAATAATATTAAATTCCTACACATTTTTGTAATAACAAACGCAAATTAGACATTTTAGAAGCCTTTGAGTTATACAAACAAACTCAGAGTACCTTTAATGAATGAACAACTTGAGCTCAGTAATTCTCCGTTACTGGAAGTGTTAGATATTTAATTCTGATTATTATTAATTTTATTTTTTATCTAGTTACCTATTTTTGTATCTACCTGAGCGACGTGTTTGTTTATATTTATATTACCTTTGATAATGACAGCTTAGCTGCCGAAACAATATTGTCGGGTTATATTTTAATAAATACTGTGAAACTTTTACTAATCTTTATTTATTTCATGATTATGGAGTTCCACAAAATAAGGCTGGAAACAATAAACAAGATTATTTTAATATGTCTATACATGCAGACAATTTCCCAAAAATATTCTTAGTTAAAACATGTGTATGTTAATTCATAATGTAGTAAAAACAAGGAACGCATTTTTATAAATATTTTTTAAAGCTAAAAATCCTAAAAACTATAGAGATTAAAAATTGAAAAATATAGAATTTAATGAAGAGCAATAACTGTTTAACTTCTTTGTATTGAAGAATTTATTAATATTAGAACTCATACATTTTCAGACAGTTCTCTTATTTATTTCTAATCTCTATGAGAACATAAAAACAGATAGGTTGATCAGAATTGCAACTGTGCCCAGAGGTCCGTGGATCGCAACCACGTTCTGCTACCACAATGGTATAGAATTCAATGAATAGCAATAACTGTAACTTCTTTCTATTGAAGAATTTATTAATATTAGGACTCATACATTTTCTACAGTGCGTCCACGGATTGAGTGCACATAAGGTGTAAATGACAAATTTTTAGTCTCAAACTAAGATATTGAAAAAATGAGCCAAATCAATTAATATACAGGGTATTTTTTGGCCGAAATCTAAAAATTAGTCAAGAGTAAACTGTCTTGATTTTAGCAGATATAACAAAAATGCATTGGAAAAAGTTGTTTAGAATTAAAAGTTATGGAAGACTTTCAATTTTTATACAAATCAGCCTACTTTTCATCAGCACGAGATTTTTTATTTGTGGTTTTAATGACCCATGCATGAAGAGTAATTAAACAAAGTACTTGAAAAACAAATAATTATTTATTAAAAAAATACTAAACCTTATTAACTAACATAACAAAAAGAAACGAACAAAAACAACAATTAAAGAGATTATTCAAATATGCTACCACCAACCGCTGCACATCGCTCGACTTGCTCAGTAAATGCTCTGTAAGCATTTTGAATTTCCTGAATTGGAATAGCATCAGTTGTCTCTCTTAACCTGAGTTTCAACAGATCGAGGTCGTTGTTTAATGGAGCCGGGTAGACTTTCTGTTTAAGATAGCCCCATAAGTAAAAGTCCATTATGGTTAGATCGGGGCTTCTGGGAGGCCAAGGTATTGGACCATACCGTCCAATCCACCGCCCAGGAAATTGACGATCTAACCAATCTCGAACGATTCGTGTCCCATGTCATGGGTGACCGTCTTGTTGAAAGTATGCTGTCTGTCTATCGTTTAGTGGCATATTATCCACATGATCTTGAAGAATACTTTCCAACATTTCCAGATAGCTGTACTGGTTCATATTTAATTACTCTTCATGCATGGGTCATTAAAACCACAAATAAAAAATCTCGTGCTGATGAAAAAACTCAAAGTAGGCTGATTTGTATAAAAATTGAGTCTTCCATAACTTTTAATTCTAAACAACTTTTTCTAATACATTTTTGTTATATCTGCTAAAATAAAGACAGTTTACTCTTGACTAATTTTTAGATTTCGGCCAAAAAACACCCTGTATATTAATTGATTTGGCTCATTTTTTTCAATATCTTAGTTTGAGACTAAGCAGGAGCGATCCTTAGAACATGAAGATCCCCTCTGAAGAACTCTAAAAAAATTTGTCATTTACACCTTATGTGCACTCAATCTGTGGACACACTGTATATTTCTCAAATACTTCTGATTTATTTTTCATAAGGTAACATACAGTGAAACGAGAGAAATTATCAATAAATATTACATACAATCGCATACCATCATGAGTTACTGGACATATAGGTCCTCCTACATCAGATGATACACATTCTAGAATTCGTTTTGCTTTCTTTTCTTCTGGTAATACTGAGAAAGGGTTTCTGGTTTGTTTCCCTTTTTGACAGATGTCACATAATTCTTTCGCAGGGTAAAGCGATGAATGTCCCATGCGACGGTGCCATATGTTTAGATCTTGTGCTATATCTGCATGTAATTCCTGAAGTTTAAGATTTATAATAAATAAGTTACCTTGTAGATTTCCAGCAACTAAGTTTACACTATCTTTTATAATTCGTTTTCTATCTTCAAATATTACTTTGAAACCTTGTTCTTGTATTTTCATCACTGAGAAAAGATTGTGTGTTAAATCTTTACATTCAAGGATGTTTTTTATTAGAACAGAATGGCCTTTTTCATCTTCCATATATAACGTTTCACATTGTTGAGCGATTAATACTTCACCTTTCTTTGCCACATAAATAGGAAAATTAACCATTTTGACGTTTACCAAGTGTCTTCCCAATGCTTCGCCAACTAAATGGTTTGTAGATCCAGAGTCTACTATGAACTTGAAAGATTCTTCGGACTGCATTTCACTTAAGTTGCTTTTAGCTAAAAAAGATATTTCTTTATCTTGATTGACAGCGTAACTCTTACCATAAGGCTTCCAATGCGGACATTCAAATTTTCTGTGTCCTTTTTGACCACATCCATAAGATTTAAATTTAAATTCAGATTTATTTTCTGCATTTGAAAACTTATTATTTGACTGCATTTTGCAAAAATATTTCTTTCTGTGCCCTAAAAATGAAGTATTTATGTCACCATCTTTTTCTTTTGATTGACGTAAGTCTTCTGTTACTAATTTGTTTTTAACAAAGTCATATGTCAAGTTTTCAGGTGTTTGACAGAATATAACATCTAAAGTTGTCACAATAGCTTGATAACTATTAGGCATTGCTGATAATAGTTGTGAAACTACTTCATTTTCTTGAATTGTAGCCCCGCTTGCTCTTAATTCACCAACTGTCTTTTCAAAATCCATTAAGAATTTTGATAATGCCAGCCTTCCATCATATTGCAAATTTCTTAGCTTTCTTTGTATATTTACTTGCACAGATATACCTGTCTTAACATATGTGTTGCTTAAGGATTCCAAAATTTCTTTTGCAGTGTACTTTTCTTTTATTAAGTACAAGATGTTGTCACTCAGACTCTGTACAATAATATTCCTCTCTTTCAAATCCTTTAACTTAAATTCTTCTTCACTCAATTTTTCAGGTTTTCCTGACATAACTTCTAGAACCCCAAAATGTTCTAAGCACAGTTTGATTCTAAATTCCCAGTTTCCAAAACCTTGACCATCAAAAGGCTTTACATTAGATACTTGTTGAACAGTCATCATTATTAGTTGCTTCCTATCAATTCTAATGATTTACAACTAACTCTTCAAAAATTACTTTCCGTGTGGACTTTATATCGCTGGCCCCATAATCTATAGAATTTAATGAAGAGCAATAACTGTTTAACTTCTTTGTATTGAAGAATTTATTAATATTAGAACTCATACATTTTCAGACAGTTCTCTTATTTATTTCTAATCTCAATGACAACATAAAAACAGATAGGTTGATCAGAATTGCAACTAACTAAAAAGTGATATCAGTCAATCACTAGCTTCAATAAAAAGGTTTATTCGGAATCATATGGTAATATGTGCATTCCTAACCGCCTCAGAGGGTGGGAAATTAACCATTCCTAACTTACTTTTAATTCCCTCTCTTGGTCAGGAATGTAATCATTCCCTACCTGTTATCCCTCTCTTGGTCAGGAATGTGATCATTCCCGACCTGTTGTAAGTTCGTAGTTTGCTCGGTAGAGGGCGGGTGCATTATTAGGTCAAGTTTGTCACTTCAGTTGTCAGTTGTAAATAATTATTATTTGTTAAAAAATATGATGATTCCGAATAAAATAGTATACAAACCTCGGCGGGACGTTTCCTCCTGTCTCGAGCATTAGCTCACCTCGGGCCTGGGCCCTCGGTGAGCTATCTTAGCTCTCGACAGGAATGAAACACTTCCCGCCTCGGTATGTAATCTACTATTTTGCACTTATTAAAGATATTTATTTCTCATCTTAACTAAAAATTTATCTTATTCAATGAATAAAAACAATTATAAAGTTTTCTTAAGCAAATTCAACAATTACGAAGGTGCGTTTTTATATTCGAGGAATATAATATAATAATATAATAAGTAAATAAAAACAGAATTATTTTTCTTTTTCAATATATTCTCCCTTAACTCTAATACATTTCTCAGATCTAGTAATTAATTTATTTATACCAGTGAAAAAATAATTCATTTTTGTCATCAAAATATACTGAAACTGTAGCTTTTACTTCATCGGTCGAAAGTTTTTTTCCTCTAAGTTCTTTCTTCATATTCGGGAACAAATAGCAATTGCTGGGGGCCAGGTCTGGACTGTAGGGTGATGATTTAATTCCTGGAAGCCTGCCTTGTGCAGGACTGCTTGTGCAACTCGATTTTGATGAACGGGTGCGTTGTGCAAAAACAGCACACCTTTGGCAAGTCTTCCTCTTCTCTTTTCTTTGATGGAGTCCTTTAATTGTTCTAAAAGTGTGGCATAATATTCTCCCGTTATAGAGACACCCTTTTCTTTGTAGTCAATGAGCAGGATTCCTTCAGTGTCCCAAAATATGGTGGCTATGAGCTTTCCAGCTGACTGTTGCACTTTAAACTTCTTTGGCGGGGGTGTACCTTTTTTATGCCACTGCATTGAATCTTGTTTGGATTCAGTTTCATAGTGGTGAATCCACGTTTCATCTCCTGTAACAATCCGACTTAATACTCCATCCTGGTCTTCACTGCAGAGCTTCAAAAACGCCTGTGAACATGCCATTCGTTCATGTTCTTGAGGTTGCGTTAGCATTCTCGGGGCCCATCTTGCACAGCCTTTTGTCATACCGAGATGAGCGTGCAGAACTTCAAAAATGATTGTATCTGATACTCCAACCATTTTTGTAAGTTGTTTCTTTTTCAAACGGACATCTTCCAATATTAAATTTCCAACTTTTTCCATAAGTTCTGGGGTGGTCACTTCGATGGGAAGTTCAGGGCGCGGATGGTCTTCCAGTGATTCTCTGCCTTGTTTAAATAGGTTATGCCACTTATATATCTTCCTTTTTCGAGATGTCAGCGGTTTACCAGGACAAGAGTCCTGGCAAACCGCTGACATCTCTTCTATAATCGTTTGCACTGGTTTTCCTTGTTTTGTCAAGAACTTTATAACGGCACGATGTTCAACTTTACTCATATTGAAAATCTCTTCACGTTCTGACTTGTGTAAATGACAATAACTCAAATACCACTGATTCAATAATAATCCAGTTCGGTATTTATAGTAATAAGACATCAAGCTAGACGTTACGATTGGTTTACCAAGCCCCGCCCCTCAGCAACCCCCCCATTCCGCGAATATAAAAACGCCCCTTTGTATATAAAAAAGATTAAAGGTTAGTAAAGTGGCTTCTATCCCACATTTTGTAGAAGAGATGCCTTACTTATGAGGTGAGATGCCGTGGGCACTATTTCTTCGTTTTTATATTTATCTTCCTGATATTTTTTCATACTCTAACATTCGTTATAGTATGGGGTTAATATATAAAGGTATACGAAAGGTTAATATCAGGTCATTACCCACCTAGGTCTTGTGATTTGACCCCTTACCGCATGTTGTGACAAATAAGACACACCATCAAAAAAATTTTTTTCTAAGTTAACGCAATAACGCAATTATTTCTCTTACTGCAAACTGTCTCATATTTGGCACGTTCGTTCCCCACCACTAATGCATTTATATGAGTGTAAAGCAAAATACAAAAAAATATAAGCACAAACAAATGCAATGTTGTCTAGTGGCATTATTACGAGTTTTTCTAAGTATAAAAGTAATATAAAAAGGCAAAATATTATAATAAAAAAATTATTCACATAAAGGTAAGTTCTTATCCTTCATGTTTTTATCCACAAAGTAACCGTGATAAAACACGGTAGTTGAATTTAGGCGGTTACAAGACTTGTGCCATTTTTGGAACACTTTGAAGTAAAGTCTAATACTATTTTTTAGATGAATACAAAATCATTTTACGGTAAAGCAAAGGTGAAGATAAGCTGAATACCATCAGATGACAGCCAAGATGACAATTTGTCTGATGATAATTTTCAACAAAATAGCGAGTTCGCCGATATCCTGGCAGAAGAATCTGATAGTCTGCTCAGTGAGGACGATGGTCCTGAAATCGGTGACATAGTTTCTGAGACTTCAGATAGTGAATGGGAGGCAGAAGATGAGGTGCCTTTGGCAACATATGTTCAAAGGGCACCAAATAAGAGAAAACAAAACAAAACCAAACATCTGTGGCAAGAGAAGTTTCTGGAAGTTCCAAACGACCAAACAATTTTCAAAGGTTCTGAATCCCTTGCTAGGGATATTAGCCAAATGGATCAGCCTTATCAATTTTTCAAATACATTCTTACAAACGAAATAATATCAAATATCACACAGGAGACTAATTTATACTCCGTACAAATCAAACCTGAAAAGCCAGCTGACATATCAGAAGAAGAAATAAATGCTTTTATTGGGATATGCATTTATATGTCAGTAGTACATTTACCCAGCACTAGGAGTTATTGAAATAGTTCACTGGAAATTCCGGCAGTTTCTCAAATAATGACGCATCATGCAATCGATTTGAGGAAATCAAGCGTTGAGGAAATCATAGCGAAAATAACTATATCAACATTCCACGCCCCAAATGTATAGAAGTGTACAATAGCTACATGGGAGGCGTTGATTTGTTGGATTCTATGTTGGGGTATTATAGAATCCTTATAAGATCAAAAAAATGGTATCTAAGAATCTTTTTCCATTTCATAGACATGATATGCGTCAACGCCTGGATTCTGTGGAGAAGAAACCAAAATTCAGAAGACATGTACTTACCCCTTGCTGAATTCAAATTGGCAATAGCAGAGGTTCTCACAAAATCAAAAACTTCACCCAAAAAGCGAGGAAGACCCAGTAATTCTTTACAACCACATTTGGATCTGAAAAAAAAGAAATACCCTTTTTCCCAAATTCCAGCTCAGGAAGTTCGAACAGACGCTCAAAATCATCTGCCGAAACGGGAAGACCGGCAACGATGCAAGTATCCTGGATGTACATTTAAATCCTTTATATTCTGTCAAAAATGCCAGGTGAACCTCTGCCTAAATAAAGAAAGAAACTGTTTTTTTTGCATTTCACACTGAATAATATATTTTTTTACATTTATTCATAAACTACATATTTTTTATTATTATTTTTTATCAAACCTTATTTGTGTTGTATTTTTTTGAATAGAGGATATTATTATAAAACGTTTTTTTGTTGCCCATACCTCAATTCGTGACATATTTGGCACGAGTAATTATTTTTGCATTTTTTGCTAAAAAAAGCGTCGAATTTTTTTTTAAATATTTTGTAGAGTTACTGGATCCATAAGTAATAGCATATATTAAATTCAAAGATATTAAAAAAATCATGCGGTAAGGGGTTAAGTCCTTTAGACTATTTCTTGTTCCCACTGCTTAAGAATACGGTCTTTAAAACTCCAGTTCAAACTTTAGAGGAATTACAAGAATGAATTGTTGAATCCTGTCGTTCGATAACACCTGATCTTTTAAGAAAAGTTTTTAATAACATGGGCCAACGTGTTAACCTGTGTATTCAAGAACAAGGTAGACATTTTCAACATCTTTTATAATTTTTGATTGTAAAAGTTTACCTACTGAAATGTTATTGTTACAAGTTCTTTTCTTTCCCTTTATGAACCTGATTGTTTTTGTTCGTTATTAAATATTGTTTATTCCTATAGTAAAGTGTTCTTTTTATAAATGTTATTAAGTAATACTTAAAATAATGCAAGCACAAGAAATAATAATAGCCTAACAATTTTTGTGTATTATTTGGGGCTCTGTTTAGTGGTGTTGGCACGTCGTATTTTCATGACACAGGTGGCTGTGTCTCCATTAGTGCTACTCAATATACATTGGCGGTACTGTACAGTTCACAAAAACTACGGGCAGTAGAAGTAAATAATTCTGTAGATGGTTTTTACATTCCATGGCTATTGCGATTCAAAGACTTTTTGATCATACAGGGCTCTACAAAAGACTATGGAGCTTAGATGGAATGTTTTTTCTCAGCCAGCATATAGTCCTGATATTGTCCCTTCTGACTATCATATGTTTAGTTTGATGGAACACTTCCTTAGTGACAGACATTTTAATGAAGTTAATGAAGTAGGGATAGCATGTCAAGAATTTATTGATTCTAAAGAAGTTGACTGGTATCACAGAGGAATGCAATTGCTGGCAGATAGATGATAAAAGGTCCCTAATGAAAATCGCTATTATATCTATATAAAAGAAAGTCATAGCTTAGAGCCAGGAGACGGACATAGGATACTTTTTATCCCGTTCCCGTGGAACGTGACATAAAACGTGGTATAACAAAACGCAACTGAAAGCAAAACAAAAAATTAATCAGTGAAAACATAGCCGTTCATTTGTTAAAAATGGTATAACAAAACGCAACTGACATGGAATAACAGAACACAACTGACAGCTAAACGTAATGTTGTCTATGGTTAAGTATGGTTGAAAATTTTATAATTTGAAATTTTGGAGTTGACTGGTTGATGTGTTTGTTTCGAGTTTCAATTAGCTTATTGTGCCGATATTATCATTAACAATACCATGCCGCGACCAAGACGATCAAATCTTTCTCGACAAAGCCGTAATGCAACTAGGATTCGAAACATTGCGAATGAAAGGACTGAAGAAGAACAAGAAATTGCTCGTGAAGAGCGCCGCGTTAGTATGGCTCGACTTCGTGCTTCTCAATTATATGTGGCATGTTCACGGGTCGAAAGACCATCTGCGTTAATTGTTCTTGCGCCTGATAATAAAACGAAAAATGTCGTCTATCACAAGGTGCTTCACTGAAGAGTGCAACCCATGCACTAAAATACATGGCCAATAAAGAATCATTAAAATACATGATTTTTTTATTTATATTTATTATCCTAATAAAAAATTGAACTTAATAAAATCCAAAATATGCTCATTTATTGCCTCTAAGGCGGAACAAAGTTCGCCGGGTCAGCTAGTAATTTAATATAGATGTAATTTTCTTTGTTTAATTTAACCATTAAGCCAACTATAAAAAAAATGACAATTTCCTCGAACAACCTAAGTGGCAATGAACACAAAATTGATTCAAATAACTATTACGGTAACATTTGTGTTTTTTTAATAGCATTTTCGATTCACTGTTCTGGAGCACTCTGAGTGCAAAATCCTTGTTTGATTCATCCACTACACTTACTCTAACTATAATTTGTAGTTAGAAAAGATCTGCAGAAGAAAATAATGCCCAGAAAGGAAGACTTATTTGATTCATCTACTAACTGGGATTTCTAACAATGCTAAGTCAAATGGAACCAATATAACATACTCACCAGAATGGAACATACAATAGCGAATATATGAATTCCTTGTATAATACAGAAAAAATGGAATCTGTTAACGAAACTGACAAAGAGCCAGGTTGGCCAGCTAAAAGATTAAGACACAGATGGAAATTTGTGAATTAGGTGTAGAAGGGATACAACATTAAAAAAAGTGTGCCAAATTTCCATGATGATACGGAAAGAAACAAAAGACAATACAGTTAATACTGAGATGGACGTTTTCTAAATTAACATTGTATCCTGCTCCATCGACCACTAGAATGATTTTTCATACCTTTCTTACCTCACCAAAGACTTTTCATTATACACCGTACTTGCTCATAAAAATTCTGCACCAAATAAAGTTAGAATAATACAAACCCAGTTCGTTCACGCTTCTGCTCTACTACTGTAGTGTAGATTACCTTTTTTGAATAAATTCATTGAATTTAGGTATGCTGTTTTCATATCAAAATACAGCTTTATCTTATCTACTTTGTTCTCAGTTAATCTCCCTCGTTAGAAATGCATCGATGGAACTTAACTTACTTATGTTTTTTTAGAAGAAAATGAACGTCTAAAGTAACCTCCGTCAACTTAACTTTTGAAACACTTTTTAACTAAGTCAATAAGACCAAATTAAACGAATTAAAAAAAGTCAGAAGTTGCTGTGCTTTGTTGCACTACACTTCTCTAAAGCAGGACAGATCGACTGGACAACACCGTTATAGTATACTATTGATGAAATTTCATATAATACAGATGTTACTCTATTCATCTGTGATTGCTATGGCACTGAATTTCAGAACAGTTATTTTTCATTTCTTGGTACTTTTTAAAGCACCAGTAACATAATTAGATGTAAAACACCAGATTGTTAGACCATATGGTAGAACTTTGTTAGATTTGTGGAAATTTCACACTTATTTACAATACTTACTAGGGTGGCCGTTATTTTGTAGAAGTTAGAATTTCAAAATTTCAGCCCATTTAGTCAATGTTAACCCGTGCCACCGAGAGGTTAAAGTTTTAAATGGGATTTAACATGGGTGTGGTGCACTGCTAGAAACTTTGTGGCATAACTTTTTTATCTTTCTATGTTTTAACGTGAATTATTGTATACTTATGTTGTTGAAGTTGCTTAACACGAATCTGTTGATCGCTTTTTTGACAGCTGTAAACTGTCAAAAGTTTTTCTGGCAGGTTAAATTTTACCATATGTGTTCAGAAGTTTCAACAACATAAGTATATAAATTTTCAAGTTAAAATATAGAAAGATAAAAACTTACGCCACAAAGTCTCTAGAAATGCACCAAATGCACGTTAAATCCTATTTAAACTTTAACCTTTCAGTGGCACGGTTTAATATTGACCATATCGGCTGAAATTTTGCATTTTTGACATTTTAAAGACATCTAGAGGGGGAGACCTAAAAAATCTTAACTTTTGCAAAATAACGGCCACCCTAATACTTACTTTCTCACGCATTAGAATAATTAAACCCACAAATCTCTTATGTTTTTTGGTAGAATGTTTGACATATTATAGTTTGTGCGAGTTAGTCACACAGTTGGTAGAAATTCTTATTATTGAATGAATAATTGAACACATTGATACAGAATCTAGGACTGTACTTGCTCAAGCCATTCAAAGCTGGATTTTGAACTGGAAGCCTTTAGATAAGGAGCTCAGCAATAGAGAACTGGTGTGATCATGAAATTAGCAATAAGTAGATCATTGCATAAGCCACCATTTTGAGGACCAATACCAGTTGGTATTGCTTATTTGTTGCAGTTGGGAACAAACTTTTCAAAAAATATAAAATCAGTTTGACTGACTGTTAAAATATTTTGAAAACGTCAGAGTGTACAGTATTAGTGCACAGCCACACATCACGCATATGACAGACCGGAGATGAACAGCGGAGTGTATAAGGCAATAGTATCATTTATGACAGTCCATGTATACAGTGGTGAGGAAAGCGTGTAGCACGCGGGCCAGCTGGCTGGTAGTGGAGATATTAAATTTATTTGAAATATTTGAGCGAAGTTAGGCTAATATCCAAAAGTGTTAAGATCTGATCATGAGTTGCGAGACCTTGCTTAGTGAAAATGATGAAATTCTCCTAAAATCTATCTTGATGTACACTACCGGCGAAAAGTTTGGAAACACTATCATAATTTCTAATAATTTTCAAATACATTAGCTTTTTATGGCAAAAACTATTCTAATAGATCTAAAGAAATAAGAAAACAACTCTTGTAGTAAATTTATCTCATTATATTTACAAAGAATATTTACTATTTCTTGTCATTTATATGACCACCTTTTGCTGCAATAAACAGACACTCTCTTACGAAACCAACTTTTTCCAATGAATACTGCTATACAAATGCACTCTGGGAATATCTGAATTGTTACCATTTGAAACCCTATTCACATCACACACCCTTTATTCTCTTTCCTGAAACTACCCTTATTATTGCAAACTAGTAATAAAGGGAGTTTTAATGGGAATTTTAGGACTAAAAAGAATTATATTTTAAATAACACAATTGTTAGGTAGAGGTATATCTAGTAAAAGGCTTTTGCCACAACAAACTAATGTATTTGAAGATTATTAGAGATTCTGATAGTGTTTCCAAATTTTTCGCCGGTAGTGTATTTACTTCATTCACCCACACTTCTAGTTTTGTTTGTAACATATACGAAACGTCAAAAATGAATTCTCGTATAGAAACAAATTTGAAATCGACATTTTAGCAGCAAGAATTTTCTCAAGAATGAATGAGTTTTTGTTTCTATTACTACATACACACTTTTTCTTCTACTCCACAATTAATATGGCATGTATTCCACCTAATGTGTGGCCGCTGTATGCTATACTTTGCTCTTTGGTGTCCTCTCTGCTATCCGTCAAATGGTCACTTAAACTTCTAATCAGTCCAGAAATTTGATCATTTAGATTTCCATTCTAGAAAGAGAAACGTTATTATCGATTCAAGTAAACAATATGTGCATTTTCTTAATCATGAATAAAAACGAGTTCTGTGCAGTGATAAAACATTTCTTTTTTAACGGCTTAAATGCTAAACAAATAAAAACGGAGTTAGATGAACTTCATGATGAATCGCATCGCCTTCGTATGCAACAGTTGCAAAGTTCTGGCAGACCAAAAACAGCTACCGATGAAGAAACAATTGAAAAAAGTTGAGAGAGATAGCAGAGAAAGTAAGCATTTCATACGACCTTGTACATTGCACCTTACATCAACATTTGGACATAAGAAAGGTTAGTGCTAGATGGGTGGCGTGGCGCGGCGCGTCTGCTGACAATCGACCAAAAGCGAGTTCGAATGACCATTTCTCAGCAATGTCTAGACATTTTCAAACATAATGAAAAAGATTTTTTGCGACGTTTTATAACTGTATAACTATATGTACCTATCATTAATTAAATTCCCTACAAATCAGTAGTACTGGATCAATACAGGACAGTAACTGGTATGCAGTACTTATGCTATAAGTATTGGTCAAGTAAACATTTCTTGTAATGGCAACAATGGCTGTATGCTGGCCAAAACCAAAACCTGTACCATATACTGTGGCCCATATTATTTGCGATTGCTGGGCCAGCAGCACCTTTGCTTCTCGCAGTACAAGATCATGCCAGCATCTGGCCAGTACTAAAATGTTTGTTGGGTTGTTGTGTACCTTTATATACAAACTAGAAGAAACACATAAGCTGTTTTAAAAAGTTGGTTATATCTTCTTTTTAGTTTATTTTCTTGTCTCTGCTGGTATATCTGTCAATGAATGTGAATAAATGACCATGTGTGATGTTAAAAGGAATGCATGTATGCAATAAAAAATACACTAATTTCAAATAAATTCTTTACTTTTTATGTTCATCATTAGTGGGGAGTTTGTAAGAAATAAAATGTACATTTCATAATGCTTTAAATATATTGCATACTTCATTTACAAATAAAACATAATGTACTTATAAAACCATAGCCACTTGGATATTAAAACGAGCCTGGCATGGATCTTACGTGAGTCACAACCAGTTACATTAGACATTATGTACATACTGTTCTGTAAATAATCTCATGTAAGATCTCTCCATTGTACATAAAGGTTGGCAAGCACATATAATTGGCACAAAGTTCTAACCAACCCACGAACGACTAAAGTGGCAAAAGTTACAATGACAACAGAAGACTGCTTTAAAGAGTTTTCTGAAATAAGTGTACGTACGGTCACTGGAATTACTTATGTATTACCTACCAAACAACCAAAGAACCAATTCTTTTTTATCACATTAATCCTTGTCATGTAAATTCAAAATTTGACAAAATCTGGACCAGACAAGCAATTTTAAAATGACTCAGTACGTATAGAATTACACAACCCCGGACTAATGACATTTAATATATACTTGTATTTTTTTTTAGATTTAATATTACTTTGCATTTTCAAAAATAATAAGCAAAAGACAGAATTGATTAAGCATACTCTAACATATTAATATATATGTACTTATATAGATACATGGTACTGTATAAATATAAACATGATGAATCAAGGTCAGGCCAGGTCGTCATCAAAAATCGTATGTACAATCACAACCACATCGCCTACTTGGGCAACAGATGGACAGTCTGATTGGCAGGAAAAGCACTGCTACTGGACAACATAACACTATCTATATCAGTGGAATGAGCGTGGCCATCACAGTTCAATGTACATATTATCTCTAGTTATAAAATTATCTATTTAGGCTACTCACATTATGGATTGCTACTGTATTTATCATGTTTGTATGCACAATTTTGATTATCTGATTGAAAAACAACAAAATACAATACTCTTTCATTTATGCTATAAAATACAACACCCAATTGTAGTAATAAATGTAGTATTTTTCACATAAACATTTACAGTAGAGAAAACATAACAATACCGAATTGTTTCAAAGCTGTCTGGCACTGGTGTTACTACATAAAGTAATTTTGATCAGATGGCATAAAATCTAACTGATCCACAAGCAACTCACAAAAAAATTAGGACATCTCAAAATTGTCACAATAATAATTAATCTCATTAAAGGTACGTCACAATTAATGCTTCATAAGTTAATAAAAAGAATTCTTCTGTTAAAAAACTATTTTTCTGTAGTATTTTTTGCAATTGATTATTACACGATTGTCCACTTTTTTCTGTAAGCAAATGAAAACAATTGGCATCGTTTCTCAAACAAACTAATCCAATCAAAAACTTTATAATTATTAACTGTTAAACAAGACCCGTTAAAAACTGTTTCACTCACTAAAACAAAAAACAAGATATGCACATAGATTTCAACTTATCAACAACTATTTACAACTGAACATTTAGTTTCACTTGAATAGAACAAATATGGCTACAAATTACAAATTAAACAAATGAGATTGCAAATACTCAAAAAAGAAAAACATTAACAGACAACAGACCCATAGTTTTATAAAATAAAAAAACTATCGATTGATTTTTACAATCTTTCGACGATCACATGTACAAACTGCAAATGAATGCCAATTACAACCTTTTTAACATCAAAACAATATTAATTATTTACATCGTTAATTTATGAACTATCAATTTAGAATATCAACATTTGGCACAGCTTTTAACATCTCAAGAGAATTTTCAGATAGTTTTTGATTGTAGTACAACGGTACAATTACTGGAAGACAAAAAACAAATAACACGGGCTTGTAGATCATTTTAGTGATTGCAATTACATAAAACATATAATTTAACCATTAATAAATTTAACTAATAAAAATCAATATTAATAATTAATACACGGCTTTTTCTAGGACTGAAATAACATTCTTACGTGAGAAAGGGTGGGAAGTGTAATATTAGAAAAGAAGTATGATTTTAAAAGTGTCTTTAAAAAGGAGTACGGCTTTAGAAGAAAATGCTTAAGAAGTGTTGCATTATTCTTAACAAAGGAAAAGTATATCCCAAGAGAAAACAATTGTAGCGAATGAAATAAATATTTTTATTAAAAAAAAAAACACGAAGCAGTAATCATTTAATATTGTAATCTGCCTTTATGGTCTTGTTGTTTCATTTATGCAACATAAAGATATATTAAAGGGAATTCAATGTTTCTTTATTACATTTGAGATTCTTCATAAGCCTTAGATTACATATTAATATGATTCCTTTAAGGATATAAATGTATTTGAATAAGTTGAAAAAACTAGTTTTAAAAAAGATGACAAAATATATAAATTCCACTGATAATTAATGTAGCTACAATATTTCTTTTCCCTAAATAACACATGTTTAAGTATCATAATAATATAATACTGTCAGAAATGTTATGTTTATGCCTTACAACTGTTCTCCAGGAAAAGCCATCAAAATTTCATGACACATCAGTCGTCATTCAAGAAGATTGTACATAATAACTTAATACAAATAATATAATTTTCATATAATAGATTCTTAACCTTAAAAATTAAAATTAAATGATCTAAAAGCCCTTTTAAAGAATAACTAGAAAGAAATAATTGAATTCTGAATAATTTAATTCTTTACAGAATGCGATAAAATACTATTTACATTTTTCTTTATAAAACCACTGAAAAATCAGAATTTATTATTTTTAACCAGTACACAAATCAGTTTTGGCAAACAAAAAATCTTTTACCTGAGAATTGTATACAAGAAAGTAGTGTTGTGTTCTAGAATTTCATTGAAAATTTTACTAAAAGATATGTCTATTGTAGTACAAGTGGTAACCAGTTGGTGTAGAGATATGATAAAAACAAATGATATGTACCAGTATTAAAATAAAATTGCAAAACTGTGCCAATTACAAAACAAAAAATAAAATAAATAATACCACCCAATATATTTACTTTCAATCAATTCTGACAAAAACATGTCAATTATTAAATTATCTACAAAACAAATGCAGATTGTTCATTTTAGGTGGAACGCAAATACTATCACATACAGTTGAGCAAGTTGATGTAAACTCTAGATCTAATGATATAATTTCTGAAATTAATTTGATCAATAGCGATAATTACCACTTGTATGCGAATTTATCAGAACCATCTGATCTGATCTTCAATATACATTTAAAAAAAGAAAATCTAAAATTAATATATCGTCCATAATATTTTTGCAATCATTTAACCAGGTATTGAATCAACTTTTTTTGTCTAATTGTTTTGCCTAGTAGTAATGAATAATTAATTATATTAAATTTTATAAGTATTTATTGAAATCTCAATTTTCCAAGTTTTGAGCAATATTTTATTTGTTTAATTTGACTTCATTTATAAATGAAAATGGAATTGAATTTCTGTATAAATACAATTTTTCTATAGGTGTAGTAATTGTAAAGCTGTTTATGACCATTAGCTCCGATCCGTATTCAATAATGGCAATAATAATAAAGACATTAAAAACTATTATCTATCTGTAGATGATAATGTGATGATTAATAATTATGGAATATTAATATTTTATAAATAATAATCCTTGAGTAAATATATCAAATTAAATTAAATCATTATTTTAAAAGAATTCCTATACTGAATGAATATTTTAAAACTATCTCAACACTAACATTAATTAAAAAATGATAGTAATTATAATAAGAATAAACCCAAATGTAAATTAAATATGATATGTCTCAAATAATATACATTTTTTTAAAAAAATTACTTATTCAATTTCTTTTACTATAAATGCTCTATTTTTTTCTTTTGAATTTTTGCTATTTTGTGTCACACCCACATATCCACTCTGCGACTTGGTGCGTCCCGGCACCTCGACACCGAAAGGTATAAGGGGTTAAAGATTATGTATGTACGTATTACACAAACTAACAAATGAAATTTTAAAATTAATTTTAATGCCCATCAATATCAATAACTTTTAAATATCAATAAGTTTTTGTAAATCACTTTTGGTCTAATATAAGTACAGTTCAGTCCTACTAAGTATGTGGAAAGCTAATCTAGATAATATTATATTTCTGCCACCGTTTAATTAATTTAATAATACATACAGTGCTAATATTGCAACTATAATAGTATTTTTTACAATTAATTAAAAACAATATGATTAATATATATTACGTAGTTTGCTCTTCAATAAATATACCTAGTAGGTTCAGATAATCCGTACAATAAACATAAAAATCAACAAACTTACAAAAACACTTAATTTTGCTAGAACTCAATTTAAATATTTAGTTAAATTTCATGGAAGAATTTCAACTCGGTTATTTTAATATTGGAAAATAATTCTCAAATTTTACTGATCTTTTTCAAATTTTTATCATATCGGATCCATTTTTATGCCAGTAATACTTACTCTTATACATTTATAGAGATAAATGTAAAACAATTTAACAATTTCTACATAAAGCACTCATAAGCAGAATTGAATAAAGGAACTAACTATTATATTAATCTATAAAAAATAATGAGAACAATTTTCAATACCTATTGTACGTTTTTCTCATAAAATATTCTAACATATTAGATAGATATGCTCAAAAAACTTTATATGGTTTTTGTATAGTAGATATGTTATCTTGTAGTAAATATAAATTAGACATTACTACTTAGGAATTACAAGTCCTTCTTTTTCTATTCTTTTTTTAAAACCTGGTTAAATAATTAAATTAAAACTATAAAAATTATAAAAAAGTTTAGAACTGAAACCATAATATTTTGGATTTTTTTTGTTTTTTACTTTGTTATACTATTACCATAGTCCATTAAAAAAATCAAAAATTCCAGAGCTCACACGATAAGTTAATAATTAACAAATATAAATTTATACATAATTAAAACTTAACATACACACGCACACACACCACTTCTCAATCAAAAATTAATTAAATATCGTAAGCATACAAAACTCAGTTTTGCAACTTTTCTTACACTGTAGTTAAGAGAAGAAACAATTAAAGCAATAAAATGTTTGAAGCATGTTCTAGAAAATAAAATGTCGAAAGGCAGATGTCCATAGCAATGCGTTAGGGCAGAAGGCCAATGGGCCTGCGCCCAAGGTCAGTACCGAGTATCAGCTATACCTTGGTCATATTCCAACACAAGACGTTTAATATGAGAGAGTTTATCATGGAGGTATTGAAATCGTCGCTTAGCCCGCTGATGCACCACATCCTGTTTGTTTTGCTGGTATTCACGAACTATTTGTTTCTTAATGTCCTATAACAGAAAATTAGGTGTTAATGAAACTTATGTATTATTAGTATACTTACATAGATATAAAACTAAGTTAAAATTAATGTGGACAATTTATTTGTCCCTGTAGTGTCAAAAAAACTAAAACTTCCCCAAAGTTAAAGTGGCAAGATGATTACCTGTTGCTATATTAAGCAAATTAGAAGACATAAAACTAAAATGTACCATTTCCAAGTCGCCTAATTATTAGTTACTTGGGAAGCCGAACTAACCTCAAGTATCATAAAATAACATCAGTGTGTATGATTGATGAAAAATAATAAATTCAACTATTTTTAACCAACCGTATCTATCTGTTCAGCTTCTCTTAACGCCAAAATTATATCATGTCATGTTGGCAACACAGAAAGGTAATTTTTGTCCTATTTCATTTTTTTTTGGATCTACTTATTTTGACAATTACAATGCTTTTTCAAATAAAGCAAGAAATGGAAAATAACTTAAAACACAAAGTCAAAAGGGACTCCTCCTAACTGCAATAAGCAGGCAGTTAAAAAATATTGTAACAAGCATGAAGAAATAAATCCAAATATAACTAAAAAAAATTTGAGAAAGAGATTTATCTAAAATAATAAATAAGCACATTTTAAATTTTTTACAAAGCCAAACATACATATCTTAAGAAATTTTAAAAACACAGAGTCTTCTCCATAAAATTTAATTTTCACAAAATACGTTACATATACAGGGTGGTCCAGACCACCCGTACACCCCTTTTAAAATGCGGGGGATTAAACATTTTTAACAAGACGATGGGTGATCTTACTAATGTCGATGTGCTCTTTCGAATGACGCCAAGATGGAACCCCCTGATTCCTCCCCCTTGTAGAGGATAAGGGGAGCAACTTTGAAAATTCAAATGGGAACCCCAAAATTTTATTGCATATTTAGATTGTACTCATCAAAATATGAATAATTTATTTAAAACATTTTTTTATTTTTGCAACAGGTGGCGCTGTTCGCAAAAAACCGATTTTTTGCATTTTCCGCCGTCTCTGGCATATTTACAGGTGCAAATAACAGTTTTTCATATTTTTTTTACTAACTAGTGATGAAAAGGAGGCTTTGCTAAGGTGTACTTTCATGAGAAAAAACTTTACGTTACAATGAAAAACGCAAATTCTCTACTTAGGCGTTTTCGACAAACGGATTTTTTTTCTAACGTTGTACGTTATAACAATATTTTTTTTCCTTAAATGTTGTTAGAATTTATGTTTCATTCTAACAACATTTTCCAAGATTCTACTGGGAAGATGGTTTTACTTCAAAACATGTCAAGTCACGGTGCATTACAAAAATCTGCCGACGAGAATTTCACTTTGTAATTCACTATTAAATCATCCACTCAGGTCATAAAGTAAGAATAATTTAAACGAATAAAATTTTAAATTGTGAAATAAAAATTATTTATTTGAACATTTGATTTTCAACAATTACATACTATTTAAATCGACTTGCGAAGTAAAGAAGTGTAGCAAGTTATTTTCTGTTAAAATTAAATATTAAATTAGTACGATTTAAATATTATTTTGCCATATGCAGAGCAGATTACAATTTAAAATGTTTTATCGATCATTTTTATTAGTTAAAAAAGTAAACATTAATTACATATGCTTAAAATAAATATTCAGATAAAGATTAAAAAGATTAAGCAATATCTAAATAAGTAGACGTTAAGGTTAAAAAACGATTCAAAAATCTCAGAAAAAAATTGTTGTCACGTACCACGCAAGAAAAAAAATCTGTTTGTCGAAAACACCTTAGGGAGAGAATTTCAGTTTTTCATCGTAACGTAAAATTTTTGCTCAGTACACATTAGCAGAGCTTTTTCATCACTATTTAGTAAAAAAATATGAAAAAGCTGTTATTTGCACCTGTAATATGCCAGAGACGGCGGAAAGTGCAAACAATAGGTTTTTTGCGATTACAGCGCCACCTGTTGCGAAAATAAAAAAATGTTTTAAATAAATTATTCATATTTTGATGAGTAGAATCTAAATATGCAATAAAATCTAGGGATTCTCATTTGAATTTTTAAAGTTGCCCCCCTTACCCCCTACAAGGGGGAATCAGGGTGGTTCCATCTTGGCGTCATTCGATAGAGCACATCGACATTAGTAAGATCACCCATCGTCTTGTTAAGAGTTTTTAATCCCCCGCATTTTAAAAGGGGTGTACGGGTGGTCTGGACCACCCGTTTCGTCATTATAATAAATTAAATTTTTGCCTTCATCAGACTTATTTAGAAAAACTAAAATACAATTCTCTAAATATACCAAATTTTAAATTTAAAATAGGTATTTTAATATTCGACTGATTTTCATCTTCTTTTGTATTTACTTATTTGCCTTAATTGAGCCTGTGTATATTTTGGTTCCAACCTAAACGCCATTGTTAAAGAAAACGATCAACGTGAAGAGCGCACTTCATCTAAAATGCATGTAATAATTACTATTGAGGTTTCACAGCTCCGTGTCGGTGTGACATCATGAACGAACTCTGACAAACTTCTAGTGGCTGTATCTCGGTTATTAGTTATCTTAAAAATGTGCGGTTTTCACTATTGTTTCTTAGATTTTTTTATTCTAAAATTTATTTTTTTGCACTACACCCCCGTTAATTAGACTTAGGTACGCCCAACTACCGACTACAAAAAGTATGTAGATTTTCTGTAGGTAAATTTCTTTTCAACAAAAGATTTCTTGATAATTATTTGACAGGCAATCCTGTAGATGTATGTTTTTAAGTAAAATTTGCACTTATCAAAGTTGTTTCGGTATTTAATTTTAAAACACTGAAATTTCTGGTTCGAAAAACTTCACAAAAACAGGTAAAAATTGTAAATCCTCCTGTTAGGTGACAATAAGTAACATTATTTCTACATCATTTTTACGTAAATACAGGCCAACACCATTAACTGAAACTTTTTCAGCGTTTTCAGTTTATACGCACTGATACTGCACTAATCGCAAGTGCTGTGCAGCAAGCATGGATTTATGCTGTTTGGTTCACACTAACTGAGTGCAGAGTGTTTAATTTAGAAATAGGCAATGCACGAAATATGCACTCATGCAAGTTTTGTAACAGAGGTAAATGAGCACATTCCACATACAAAAGACTTAAGATTCCAAAAACTAAAAATTTTGTTAAAAGAATTTGACAGTTCTGGTTATGATGCAGCAGTGTCGATACAGCATAAAGTATTTATTATAATAAGTTACAGACGTGTACAGATTATTAGACTCAACAAGATTTTTCTTACTTTAAGAGCATGAGACACGACCACTTTTTAAATTAATGTATCTTAGCGTATTCCTTATTCTATTTCTCAGAAAAAGATCTATAGTAAAGAATAGATTTCTCTTTGTTTATCCTACTGTGCGTTACCCAATCGAACCGAGAAGGACACTCGAATGCAACCAGCAACTGAAATAGCACACCAACCATGAAATAGATACGAAAAACATAATCAGTTACCCAACTATGTTATTAGAAGAAATAAGTGATGGTTATTATTTTGATGTTATACGGACGACTGTAAATTTTAATCTTTGATTGTTTAAAAGACATCTTACCCTTACTCTAGGCCCAAAAATCACAACAAGAAGGATGGTTACTCACACAACAGAATGGGAAAATGCGGTGCAAAGTCAATTCTGTCAACTAGAAGTAAAAGAAGGTTGCTAAATATCTCTGAATAATTGTCACCAAACATCTAGGGAAATGTGTGGCCAAATGAAGCAACATGAAATCAATATTCCACCAAGTTTGGTCAGAAGATTTCTTACAAATTACGCGTTACCAGTACGGTGCCCTTAAAAAAAGCCAAAACTACTCCTACAATGACAAAAGCAAGAATTTCGTTGGCTAAAAGTGTAGTAAATATGCTCTCATCTGACTAAGGGAAAAGGTAAATATTAATTAACAATTTTGATCTAGAGTTACTAACGTTATGTGTTGACTAATTGGAAATTCTAATAATGGGCAATTGAAGAGTCATTTTAAAATCATTGGGGTTGTTTCATTGTTAATGTATTCCAAATATCTGACGTATGCAGCCAGTACATTTGTAGAAAATCAGCAGAGAAATGAAAACCAGAATGTGTGACAGAGACAGTCAAGTATCCAACATCATTTATCATGTGGAGTGTTTTTTCTATTCGTGGTCCAGATCGTTTGTACATTGTACAAGGTACAATCAGGCAAGAACAATACATAAACGAACAATACATTAACAAGTTAGAAACCCATTTTATACTTCAAACAACTGATTGGTATACAGCTGGAGACTTCATTTTCATGCATGCAAGCACCTAATCATTTTGCCCAAAAAGTGCAAGAATCCCTTAAAAAAAAACCAGATTATAGTGTTGCCATGGACAGGAAATAGCCTTGACATAAACCCTATTGATGACTTACAATCGATTGTTAAGAAAAAAAGATAAAAACGAAATAACAATTAATTGAAGAGCTCACAGAAATAAAAGAAAAATGTAAAACTTCAATCATAATATGCCAACAAGAATCAAAAGTCTTTTAAACAATAAAGGTATGTTTACCAAGTATTAAAAATACAATTTTGTTCATTTTTTAGAATATTTTCCCTGAATAAAGCTTTAAAGTAGGAAAAATCTTGTTTGAATCTAATACATAATCTGAACACGTCTGTAGTTCCGAAACATTTTTGTGAAATGCTATTGTTAGTATTTGTGTGTATACTATTTTTGAAAGTCAATGTATGTAACAGATTAAAGTATAGTGAAAGACAAAGGCTCTTTCATGTAGAAGCAATAGAGGTTAGGTTGTTTTAAGAATTACTTAAGTTTAGCAAAGCAGCCCCGATTTCGCCAATTTTTTTTTTAAGCATAAAACACCCCCTCACAACACTCACAACGCAAAAAAAAGTGCGGAAAAGCGTAGTTTTCAAGAAAAAAATTTTGAAAGTTCACCACAAAAGAGGCTTCTACGAGCAGTCATGATCAGCTGCAACGTCACATTTGCAGGTAGGAGACACCACAAAAAGCACAGTATGAGAACCGCAGGTAGCGATGTCCTGGTTGCCATTTGGCACCTAACCTAGCGATATAGTACTAACCTAACCTAACCTAACCTAGCGATATAGTACTAAATGGCAATTGAAATTACAGTTTCATACCAAATGGCAATTGAAGTAATACTAATGACGAATATGAGAGAAAATACAAACACGATCAAGACAATCATACGATTTCCAAATGAAAATAACCTCACTTTAAAGCAGTTTCGGGTGCAATGTAAATTTTTTTTGTGACAAATACGCTTTTCCGCGTGTTTTTTTTTTGGTGGGGGTGTGTTCTTAGGGTGTGTTTTATGCATACGAAACAAATCAGCGAAATCGGGGCTGTTTTGCTAAACTTAAGTTTTACCTTGTTTTATTTTGTTTGTTGACATGTGGATACACGTTATATGCTCAATGCTCGTGCTAACTCGCCCTATTTCAGAACTGCTCCGTGTCGCTATAATATTATTGGAATACTGGGTGTAATGATTTGATAGATAAAACTCTGCAGTACGGTATTGTATTACAAAAACTGAATTTTCTCCTCTGATGGCTCCTTTAGGAAATATAACCACTTTTAGATATTTAAAACCGGTAACAATGTAAGCTTGAAATCGACTATCTATGATGAAACAAAAAATCCAATAATCAAGGTTTTGATTAATACAATGCAACTGCATACATACTCTTATTACGTTGGTATAAAAATATGATGACTTGTACATGCGCATAGCATTCTTGTGATTTAAACCAATTAACACTTCAAAGACTGTTGAAAAGATTTACTTGTGGTTTAATATTGTTAATTCAATCCAAATATCCACTACAAAGTCTGTAAATTTAAAAATAACACAATTCTGGGTGATATTTAAACTGTATATACTTCTTAAAGGAGAAGAAAATGTTACTAAAGTTTCGAACTCAGTTTTCGTTGTCAGTATCTACCGTACTAGAGTTTTACCTATCGAATCATTACACCCTGTATATCGAAAATGCTATAACATTACAACATACAATATAATAATTTTAGGGTTGATTTTCTGGATAATTATGCATTGCTGCCATGATTTTCCTTTAGGTTCTTATTCTCTGAATTATTCTTTATTTTAATATCATTGGTTAAAGCAGCTACAGTGCTGTATTTTCAATGGTGTGTTGGGAACACCCAATGTAGAACAAAAATAAATTATATGAGGCCATGAAAGAATACCAAACATGTAAACAGTTAGTAAAACTGGTAATGACGACAATGGCAAAAATTGAATGTATGATAAAAAATCAGGGTGGCTTTTATTGGGGGCATTCATATCAAACAATGGATTGAAGTAAGAAGACACATTGTCATGCACATTATTTAACATAGATCTAGAAAAGGTGATCAGATAGTTAAAAATCAACACAATATATATAACAAACACATCTAAATACTTACTTACGCTGATCATATCAATATCACCAGAAGACCAAGAACAGCAGTAGTGGAACCATATAGGTTAGAATATGCAGCACAAAACATGGAGTAAAAGAAAGTAAATAGTTTTAGAAGAACAAGACAATATGAAGAAAACAAAATAAAAATTGACAAAGATCAATAAAAGTAATGAAGAGGAGTTTATATACCTGGGATCCTTGATAAGTCAGACAAACAACACAAGCACAATAATGAGAAGAATATATCTAGCTAACAGATGTTAGTATGGATTAATACCCCACCTAAAGGAGGGGGGTGAAATTAAACTTAAAATCTACAAAACACCTACCAAACCTATTCTAACATATATGGTGCTGCTGAAACGTGGGTACTGACAAAAGAAAATGAAGAAAAGCTAGTGTCTTGTGGGAAAAGTACTCTGTAAAATATCAAGTGATAAACTTTGAGTTATGTGGGGTATTTGGAGACCATGATATTGTCAAATTTATCAAAATAAGCTGACAGAAATGGGTATGACACATATGAAAAGCAATCCAGAAACTAATGCTTGACAAGCCGATAGAACAACATAGCAGAGACAGACCAAAACTGAGATATGTAGAAGATTACGGAACATGACTTAAGATAGATGGGAATAAGTACATGGAGAAGAAAAGTGCTTAATAGCGATGTCTAGAGAGAAGCCATAAAAGAAGCTAGGATTCACCCAGAGCTTAATGCCAATGGGATGGATGGCAACAAAGTTGACAGAAAAATGTAAGTTAAATTAAGTTTTAATAAGATTAGGATTTCATTTTTCAATATACTATCCTTTGACATTTTTGAACTTCCTACCATAAATTCTGTATATATATGAATGAGATCTTTTTGCAGAACTAGATAATCTTTTGTCCTTTTTTACCATATAAAAAGTTGTTTGATGGTGCAGTATATTGCTATATTTCATCTCTATTTACTGATAAACATTGAGATAAAAATATATAATTCTTTGTAATAAATGAAAAATAAACTACGTACATTAAATAATCACTCGACTTAGGAAATAATTGTTTATAGCATGAGAATGAGACATGGCAGCACATACATTTTATTTTGTAAGTGACGATGAAAATTAAAATACATACGTAAGAAAATAACACTAAGGCCGTCACTTCCGACGAAAAGAAAAACGTAAGCAATAATCACAAGGCAACCTAATGATATGTTCTTCACACATCAAAGCGATTTTGACAAAAATGTCTAGCAGTTTGAATGATGATGATGTAGCCATGCATAAGTGAAGATTCAGAAGAAAATGGTGGAAACATCCATTTATTAGAAATAATAAACAAAGACGTACTTTTGTGACTGCATAAGAATTGCTAAAAAGTAATTAATAAGATAATAAAAAATTTCGAACATTCTATCAACTAGCCAAGAAAGTAAACCCGAGTAGCAAAATTTGTCTATACCAGGAAAAGATTGCGCACACGTACGAATAAAAATATATGTGATGTTATTGATGAAATGTAAGCACGTACACGCAGTCTGCATTTGGTATAGACAGATTTTGCTACTCGGGAAAGCATATAAAGAGAAAAGATACAAACTATTGTAAAACCGAAAAATAAACACTAATCTACTACAACAAATGCTGCATGCTGATTCGATAATCACAAAGCAATTGATATTCCTAATTGCTAGGCGATCAATCGCGTTTCAGTTGTCGCCGCCTTCTTGGTGTGCGAACCTACACAGAAAACATAGGTTCAACTAGAAACTGACTAACAAGCGACTTAAAAGTGATTTTCTGAGATCGAATCACAGTTGATTGTAGTCGTGCGGCCTAAAACTACTTATTACCTAAATAGAAACCTGGCCCAAAATATAAACAGTTGGTGGTGTCGTTTCTAGAACTTGAAAATGTGCCTTAGCTTGCAATAAAAATCTATACATCTGCGGTCAATTCCACAGATTCCCCGTCAGTCCTTGACTTGCCCATTTTGAGAATTTAAAAATATAAAATTCTACCCCACAAGAAGATTACCGGCTGCCAACCTACCCTGAAAGAGCTTATAATGTTGAAATCCATTAGTTGACAGGCATTCAGAGCTCTAGCTAACAGCAACATACTAATTGCTGCTAATAAGATGTTAAAAAAGTAAAATCAAAATTGCAATGTTCCTTGCTTAATAAAGTTGCTGTTCTAGCTGCCTAACCATCTAGGTCAGTTTTTCACCTTTTTTTTTGTCTATGAAACGTAAAGCATTGAGAGCCTAGAATAAATCTACAGTCTAGTACACTAAAGCATGTTGCAATTTTTCACCAGCCGCCCTTCTTAAAATGAAATTAAGTACTTAAGGTTAACAACCCTCTGCAGCATGCGCAAAGGATTGAAAATGACTCTTTCTGAGGCCTCTAAATATATGCAGCGGTCAAAAAGCTTTGTGAGTAAATCCATATAAGCGATGCAAAAATGTGAATGATTTACCTGAACAAGGCTCTGCAGAAAAGTTTTAGGAAAAGCAAGTGTCCCATATAGTAGAACTATTCATTAACAATTACATGCCGGGCAAAAACAAATTGCCAAGAAGAATATTTGTGGGTCTCATAACAATTAAACCAAAATTAGATGAACACAAGATCAAATACAACCACACCATGATAAAACCTCTTCTCTCAGAAATAAACATCACAAACAATGGATGAAAAGGGCTACGGAAAATATTGACTGCGATTGGGATGGTGTTTAGTGACGAATTCTCCTTTTGGGATTCCAAGGAGAAAGGTCTGGATAATGCAGGGGCAGCCTTCACAATGAGATTGGTCAAGCACCTTGTTAGGGTCCACACATCTGGGGCTGATTGAATTCACATGGATTTGGTACTTCATGCATCTCTTCACGTACACTCTCAATGCTGAAAGAATGCTGCAATTATACCAATGGGGTCAGCTATCATTGGTTAAAAAATGTTTTGGTCAAAATTATGATAATTGCATCTTGCAAGAAGATAATGATCTGAAACACCACCAAAGTAGGCATTGCAACGAGTGTAAGATACAAAATGGTATCCAGATTTTGGATTGGCCGTTGCAATCCCCTGATGCAACCATATTGAAAATGTGTGCTTCATTATGAAGCATAAACTTAAATACGTGTTAATAATGGCGACTGGGTTCAGTGGTAGGTACGAGCATGAAAGAGCAATCAATAAAGATTTAAGTGAACCACAGAATATTTTTTAGGTGATGTTATGCATGCCTAATAAGCACCATGTTTTAATGAGGCAGACTGTACCATTTACCCCTATTAATTTTAAGATTGTTATTGTAGTAACGGGTTATCATAAAGTAAGGGATACATTTTAACTTATTATATATTTTTAACAAATCAAATTAATAACAAAAAGTAAATGGAATCTAGTTGCTTACATAATGGGATTTTAGTGTATCTATGGAAAACAAAAGAATTGTCGTGACAACTATTGATACAAGTGTCAAATGAAAGTATCGTAATTTAGATAATTGTTCTCAAATAAAACTCGTGTAAACGTAAATTGTAACACTTTGAACATGGATCTGCAAACAAGAATTGGTTTAGTGCACCATTATTATGAATGCGGTAAAAATTACACTGCTGGATTACGAAGATTTCGTACAAAAATGGGTTTGAGAGCAGGGCTGTGCCAAATGAAGGCGTGCCATATTTGATTAGCAAATTTGAAAGAACAGGGTCTGTAACTGGCTTCTGAGATTAGGAAGACCAAGGATTAATGATGTCCAAGTTGCAGAAGTTCTTCAGAAAAATTAAAACGTAGCCAATACTAATCCGCTAGCAGTCAGTAGTGTGAATGCGATATCAAAACGATTACAAATGCCGTACACCACAGTTTGGAAAATTTTACGGAAAATCCTAAAAATGTATCCCTATAAACTGCAACTGCTAATTAAAGGATGCAGATTTTGCTCTCAGGTACGATTTTTCATTACATATATTGGCTCAGATAGAAATTGAACCCAAATGGTTATCCCGTATTTTATGGACAGATGAGGCCCATTTCTCTCTTAATGGTGGAGTTAATACTCAAAACTGTCAAATATGGTCAACAGAAAATCCACATGAAATCGTTCAGCAAAGTCTTCATGACAAAAAAGTCACCATTTGGTGTGGTTTCAGATATAATTTCATCATTGGTCCATACTTTTTCGAGGAAATACAGAATGGGGAGGCCGTATCTGTAACTGTTACTGGTGAACCATTCCTGCAAATGTTAAGGGATTATGCAATTCCACAGTTGCAAAACGAGCATGAAGGAATTGATAACATGATTTTTATGCAGGATGGAGCACCTCCGCACATTTACCGACCAGTTAAAGAATTGTTAACTGCGGTTTTTCAAGATCGTGTTATAAGCAGACATTTTGCAAATTCATGGCCACCAAGATCGCCTGATCTTAACCCAGTGGATTACTGGCTGCGGGGTTATTTAAAAAATTTGGTGTTTAGAAGTTAAAGAATTGTTAACTGCGGTTTTTCAAGATCGTGTTATAAGCAGACATTTTGCAAATTCATGGCCACCAAGATCGCCTGATCTTAACCCAGTGGATTACTGGCTGCGGGGTTATTTAAAAAATTTGGTGTTTAGAGCACGTCCAACAACGCTGGAGGAATTAAAGGACAGTATCAGGGAGCAAATTCGTGCAATTCAACCAGAAATGTTGAATAGTGCTGTATACAATTTGGAAAAACGGTTGGCAATTTTACAACAACAAAATGGAGGTCATATCGATCAATTGCGGTAACCAGTGCTTGACATCAGAAATCCCATTATGTAAGCAACTAGATTCCATTTACTTTTTGTTATTAATTTGATTTATTAAAAATATATAATGAGTTGAGATATATCCCTTACTTTATGGTAACCTCGTATATGAAAAAAAGGTTTCAGTTCTGTAATAAGAGCTATTTAAAATTTATTTCAAAAAGAAAAGTGATTTTTTTTCTCGCATTCCTATAAGCTTGTTAAAATGGAGAATGGTGCACTGTTCTAGAACTGCAGTGTATGACTTTTGATTATTATTGTTTGATTTACACAAAGGATGGATTATGTGAAAAAATGTCAACATGAGTGGCAGTACTTGAATATCAATAAATTGCATCTTCTCACAAAACAAAATCATAACAGTCCATCTCAGCTAAACTATGATATTGAGAATCTAGAGTAAAGTCTAACAAAAAGACATTGAAAATCCTCCCACAAAATAAATAACAGTGTTATTATAACTAAAACAAAACTGTTAAATGCTTACAGCATACTTTGATTTGAGTTACATTCAATTATAGAATTAACGACTGACTTATAGTACAACTAATAATAACGATTTGTTTCTGGTTGTTCAATTTGAAATATGAATAAGGGTGAAAAACCTAATTATTTATAAATTTGGTGTGACTAGGCTCTCAACATTTTGCAAACACATGCTTGGCCCCCCCATCTAGATATCCAACAAATTGAAGAGACTTTTTAATTCTGCTACGGGTTTTCAATACAAAATGTTCATTAAATTCTAGTTTAGGCATTGCATCAACATGTAATTTCACAAATGTTATTTCTTAATGTAATTCTTTTTCGTAATCCAATTTTTTCAGTTAAACTTTTGGTTGATGTTTTGCAAAGGCTGTCTTCCTTTGCTTTATTGTATTATGCTCCTGCTTTATTGTATTATGTTTCCTTTGTCTAAGATCAGGGGAATTATTCATCTTTCAAAAATGCACCATTTTCTTACATGGAACACTCAGTATTTTTCATTTATTTTAAGCACCTTAGCAATGCCTATTCACTATTATTTTTCTTACTTTTAGTTATTTGTTTGGCATAATTATTTTCTAAAATTCTGTGTATTATAAACTCAATTAAATTAAGTGCTAATTTCAAGTTTCATTTATTAAAAAATTTTAAATCACTTGGAAAAAGATTTTGTGATTCTGCATGTGTAGAGTAATCAGAGTTTATTATCTGTATTTTCAAATTAACTTTTCTCAAATTTTTAAAAAGAGTACCCCTGTATTCTTTTTCATAAACAGAAGAAACTTTCTAACTACAGAACCTTTGTTAAGTATAGAGTCGTTATTACTGCCAGCTTTCTTCATAAAAATTATTTACTATCAAACCTAATAATGTTTGCAACCCCTATCCTGCTTTACGAGATATTCTATGTTCCAAAGTAGTTTAATTGAGACTGATGTGAAACTAACTGGACAAATTCGGAAAACCTAGTAATATCTTTATTAATGTATTATATGATAAAAGAGTTATGAAACATCCATAAATTTCACTATCCACTACTGCTTCAACTACTACTATTTAAACCTTTTAAAAATAATTTTTGAATAGTGGCAAACTTTTGCAACAGGCAACATCAGTAATATGTAATTTTTAAAATCTGAATAAGAGTTATAAATAGTACTTACTTTATATTTTGGGCTTGATGTGCTCTCTTGCTTAAGCCTTTCTTCTAATTCAGCAAAACGACGTGACACCTTTTCGACAATAGCATGCAAATCCCTGTATTCAGCGTAATCTGCATTAAAGTCTGATTTATATCTCCGCCTTTGTTCAGCACTACGAATTGTGGTGTATTCACTGTAAAACATACTGTTAATATAGTTATTCATTACTGAGCAAAAAATAAACCTACGTTAAATAATCTGGAAAGTCTGAATCAACAGTACTATCCACTATGGGTGGTCCTGAATCTGTAGCAGATATCTGGTCAGTTTGACTGTCGGGGCTATTTTGTGTAGTTGACGTGACAACATTACTCCAACGATTTTGCTCTCTGTTCTCCTGTTTAGCTCTACCATTACTCATTACATCATTTTGTTTCGTTCTATCATTACTTAGTACGTCGCTCTGTTTGATTCTACTACTATTATTTAGTATTTCATTTTGTTTAATTCTATCTCTATCATTATTTAGCATTTCACTAGATGTAAGTCTGGTTCTGTCTGGAATATCATCTTTTCCCGTATTATTATCATCCTTAACAGGAGATAAACTACTATTGCTGTCTACTAACGTTTTTTCACGATTAACACTGAAGCTTAAACTATGACTATCACAAGAACGTTTTCGATTGGCGCTGTCTTCATCATCACTTAAACCGTGTTTGTCGTTGAGCATTCCATTACTATAACCATTACTAATTGAGTTGGAATATCCATTTATTAGTGGTTCCCTCTCCCTACTTCGAGGATTCATATTACTAGCATCCCGAGAATCTGTCATAGGTCGCCGCTGACTAATATTTTCGGCAGGAGAACGATAAATTTGTTCAGATGGCTTACGATAGTGAGAAATACGTTGGCGCTTAGTAGGTAAACCGTCCACACCGTCATAATAACCGGGTCGTTTGGAAGATGAAATAGGAGGGGGAGGGGAACCAGGATGAGTGCTAGTAGGTGACTGTCCACTGCCAGAACTACCGCCATCGCTGCTACCAGGTGGTGTAAGGTTTTGAGGTTTCCGCCTATAAAGTAAATGTAAGAGTGTATCAGATTTGGTTTGGTTTTAAAATAATAAAAAATTGCATGAAAAAACAAAGGATTTCAATACTATTGCAATGTTTCCTAATGAAGTGATCATGTAATATAAAACAATTGAGGGCCTGAGGGCTGTAAACCTACAATTATAAAACTGAGATAAATATAGAATTTCTTTCACATTATAAAATTTTAATTATACATACATATAATACAATACAATTTCATCAACAATACATGTCTGTTGTTATGTATGTATAGAATTTTCAGGAAATGCCTATGGCCTATTTCATCTGAAAATAGGCAGGTGGTCAGTCACGAATTTTATTGGAATTTTAGTATGTTAATCTATGTTAAAAATAAAACCATTCCTTTTTTGCCCAAAAAATTCTGGATCAAATTACAGGTCATCAAAGTTGGTGTCAAAAATTGGTGACTTTGGCCAGCACCACCTACCTATTTTGAGATGAAATAGGCCATAGGCATTTCCTGAAAATTCATATTTTAGGGCAATAGTGGCAAAAACATGGATAGAAATTTTGTCAGTTAAGCCACTGTTGTACTATGCACCTCAGTTGTTAAGTTAGTATTAACCAAAATTAGAAGATTCTACAAAATCAAAGTCAGAAATTAAAAGAAAGTATTCTAAACATAAGAAATGAATAAGTACAACAAAAATGTGATTTAAGTCTAAAATGTAGTTATTCATTATCAGTACCTAGTAATTTAACATCCAAACAAAAAATATCTTAAGCATGTCAATTCCTACAGTATAGTAGAGTTCGCAAACTTAAAAAACGCATCTAGAAATCAAGTCCGTGGTACATTGAAAGGTAAAAAGGTATCGAGTACGTTATCGGATGCTATTTAGGGTGTATATCAATCCCCTAAATTCGTCTGGCGATATCGATGTCCAACACCCCCCCGGGGGGGAAAAACTGGAAAAACAGCAAATCTAGAATACTTTATTTGCTATCCGGTTATATTAAAATAAATACGATCTCAAAAGTATTAAGCGAGTTAGAGCTAATTTTCACTAAAGAATTATCATTAGATAAACGGAAGGATACTCACTAGATTAGCTTCTAACTCCCTTATTATGCGTATTTCAATTTCTGCAAACATAGAAAGATGTTTATATCGTGATAACTTTTGGACGACACAAGATATCAAAAAAGTTAAAAAAATAATTGTTGTTAGTTCGAGATTTTACAATCCAAGGCTTTTTGAAACTTTGAAATTGGCTAGACAGTAACGATGATATGACCAATTTATTCCGACAATGTATAAATTACTGCTAAGCAGCGATCGTTCTATCTCTATTTTCACCCGTCTTCTGTCTCATTCTAATGCACTGCTCTTATCAGGTTCGTCAGTACATACAACTATTCCTACAATATTGAAGTTACAAATGCAGGTGATTTAACATTTTGTTGAAAAAATTATAAAATTCTTATTGTTTTTGTAAATATGACATTAACCTTAACGCGGAGAGTTATAAAAAATGTGTTGTGTAAAACGGGCGGGAAACTTCAGGAATCCACTGCAAGAACTGCGGAAACTATTCAAAGGTCAGTGAAAATGAGATTAGATATGCAAACACATAATAGAGAATTAATAGAGCCTGTGATAGAACACACAATTCAAGTAAATTAATGTGGAAAAACTGTTATTCCTCGTTTACGCGCATATATAAAATATTTCCACTATGAAATTAAATGTACATAGTACACTCACAAAAATTACCGGTGAATTATACCCTAAAACTTTACTTTTTGGGGTAAATTTACTTCCAAGTGTAATTTTCATAGGAAGTGGGAAATTTCAATATTAGGTCAATATTAGGTAAAGTTATAACTTTACGCAGGTGTTTTAATGTTAAAATGTAAGATTGCATTGAGATCGTAATTTTAATTTGTAAATTTATTTAAAAAGGAAACATGACAATGCAAATTTAACCTAATATTGAAATTTCCCACTTCCTATGAAAATTACACTTTGAAGTAAATTTACCCCAAAAAATGGAGGTAACATAGTTGCCTCCATTTTTTAGGGTAAATTGAAGGAGAATTTCTTAGAGTGTAGTCAAAATATATAATAACAAAACTGAACACTAAGGTTATTCTGAAAACCAAAGGGATAAATTGTGGCGAGGTTTGGGAAAAGATTGTTGGGGAAATAAAACATGACAGAGCCAAAGAAAAGTGTACAATTTAGTTACAATTTACGACCGATATGTCCTACTGGGTGGTAACTTGAACACGTAGTATTTTCTACGGATACTGAAAATACGTTGTATTTTTCAGATCTTATAAAAATAATGAAGCTACTTTAATATACCCACAACTACAAAACAATATTTATAACGAGGTGAAAATGCTTAAAGATTTGAATTTTGAATATCGACCTATGGTGCAAAGTGTACTTTATTTAGTAGCCTCCCAAATTAAAAAAAAACCTTCGAGATGTGGAAGATGCTGATATTTTAGCTGTTTCCAATGAAGATAACATGAAACAAAAAATTCCATTATCGCTATTGAATTTGCTAAGTTTGCTTTTGTGTGATTAAAGAAATCAGAAGTTTAAGCATTGCTTAAGCATTATTTTTTACAATTTGCAGCAGACAATGTAGACTTGCTAAAGGAAACTATCAACGGTTGCAATACCTTTCACACAACTCAGATGGTAGCTTTTCAGCAATGTCCAGAAAACGAATTATCTGTAGGAATTCCAATAAAAAGCGACAAGGCGACTACTTGTGCCTCAAAACTTCCATTCCTTGTCAAACTCTCAGTATACCAAGACTAGAATACCTTTGCCACATTGCAAACGAAATGCAAAATTAGTTATTTGCCGAAAAATCAAGAATAGTCAATACCTACTGATACAAATAATTTGGTGTGGATTTTAAGTAGAGTTCAAAATTATTGTAGTTCTCAGATTGTACCTCAATGGACTGGTTTCAACAAAATAACTGACAATTCAGACAATACTACATTGTGGACAGCCATGCTTAGGTGTCGAGATATCACTGCACATCTGAATAGTCTAAAATATACAGTAATTACGTTTGTCCAAGTATTGTATTACTATAACATAGTGGATTTCAGAGTAACAATTATATTCAGTTTTGTTATTATATATTTTGACTACTATGTACATTTAAGTTCATAGTGGAAATATTTTATATATGCGGTAAACTTGAATTGTGTGTTATATCAAGAAACTCTCTTAATTCTCTATTATGACTTTATTGCATATCTAATCTCATTTTCACTGACCTTTGAATGTTTCCACAGTTCTTGCAGTGGATTTCCGAAGTTTCCCGCCCGTTTTACACAACACATTTTTTATAACTGCGTATCTGTTTCTTTTTTTATAAATTTAAAGAAATTTAAATGTATGTAATAGTTCCTCGTCTATTATAGAATAACTTGAAGAACTCTCCGTGTTAAGGTTAATGTCGTATTTACAAAAACAGTAAGAATTTTATAATTTTTTTTTCAACAAAATGTTAAAATGTTTCTTTGGCTCTGTCATGTTTTATTTCCCTAACAATCTTTTCCCAAACCTCGCCACAATTTATCCCTTTGGTTTTCAGAATAACCTTTGTGTTCAGTTTTGTTATTATATATTTTGACTACTATGTACATTTAATTTCATAGTGGAAATATTTTATATATGCGAGTAAAAGAGGAATAACAGTTTTTCCACATTAATTTACTTGAATTGTGTGTTATATCAGAGGCTCTATTAATTCTCTATTATAACTTTGCATATCTAACCTCATTTTCAATGACCTTTGAATCGTTTCCGCAGTTTTTGCAGTGGATTCCTGAAGTTTCCCGCCCGTTTTACACAACACATTTTTTATAACTCTCCGTGTTAAGGTTAATGTCGTATTTACAAAAACAGTAAGAATTTTATAATTTTTTTCAACAAAATGTTAAGTCACCTGCATTTGTAATTTCAATATTGTGGTAATAATTGTATGTACTGACGAACCTGGTAAGAGCAGTGCGTTAGAATGAGACGGAAGACGGGTGAAAATAGAGATAGAACGATCGCTGCTTAGCAGTAATTTTATACATTGTCGGAATAAATTGGTCATATCTTCGTTACTGTCTAGCCAATTTCAAAGTTTCAAAAAGCGTTGGATTGTAAAATCTCGAACTAACAACAATTATTTTTTTAACTTTTTTGATATCTTGTGTTGTCCAAAAGTTATCATGATATAAACATCTTTCTATGTTTGCAGAAACTGAAATACGCATAATAAGGGAGTTAGAAGCTAATCTAGTGAGTATCCTTCCGTTTATTTAATGATAATTCTTGAGTGAAAACTAGCTCTAACTCGCTTAATACTTTTGAGATCGTATTAATTTTAATATAGCCGGATAGCAAATAAAGTATTCTAGATTTGCTGTTTTTCCAGTTTTTCCCCCCCGGGGGGGTGTTGGACACCGATATCGCCAGACGAATTTAGGGGATTGATATACACCCTAAATAGCATCCGATAACGTACTCGATACCTTTTTACCTTTCAATGTACCACGGACAACAAAATCCGCTTTCAGATTTACTCTACTAGTATGCTATGTGTACAAGGCCTTTTCAAAACACTTTTTTATACTTTATAATTTATAATTTTGATTCATTATAGTGACTTTTTATTGTCATTTTAAATGTCAAATAATTGTCATATTTATACATTTATTATAGGCGCTAATATTTCATATTGCAACTATTTTTAGTATCAATATGAAAAATTAGACTAATTTTCTAGATTCAAGCAAATTTATTTAGAATAAAAAATTATGCTTTCGTTGGCAACCATATTAGCACAATCCGCCTACTTATAAATAGTAGGTATATGCATGCAAAAGCAATTTTCTAATTTTTATATAAAAAATTACAAAAAAACCATGAATGTAATGCTTCGCAATATGGCGGGTTTTTTGCAAACAATGTGTGGTAACTCCATGTTGTCCAAAAAACACATACATAAATAGCTACATAAATAGTTATCTTAATTCGAACGTCCATAAAGCATATAGATGCTCATCAATCTATACTCAACTTTAGTTATTACATTATAAAAATCTGAAAAAATTTTTCATTGCGCAAAATTCACTTTTTACTGTACAATTTTCCTGTAATTAAAATGTTCTTAATCAGATTTAAATGTAAATGTCAATAAATCACAATGATGCTGTAAATATGGCATGCTGTCTCAAAACCCAAAGTTAAGTGCTTTGGAAAAACCTTTTACATATATTATATTGATAGAGTTAAGGTACGTTTAGATCTGACACTTATTGCTTGATATATATGTCAGACACTAATTGTAGTTAATGTAAACGGTGGAGAATTTCTGTCGGACATATATGTTTCATGTGTCGGCAATTTATATCGACACATGTATATGGTTAGATGTAAACGCTAATTATTTTTGAGTTCCAACTTGCATGAAATAAATTGCATTAGTTGAGTATTCGTCTACTTTTATAAAAGTGTCTGGAAGATATTTCGTTTTATTAACCCATTTAAAACCACTATTATAAAGAAAAACTACAAATTAATTTTTTTGTGTTTTGATATTTTTATTAACATTAACTGAAACTGTTTAATAATACAAAAAAAATATTAAATAATATATCAGAACATAAAAAAATTTAACGCTCTAATTTATAATCACATTTTTTCGAAACTATATAAGTTTTTGACTTTTTATATCAACAGTAAAATTTTTTGATCTTTCCAGAGACATTCCAGATAAAAATTAAAATTTTTATTTGTAAGAGTAATTTTTTTAACGACGTTTCTGTTACCTATGTAATAGTATTCAAAATTCAATAAATTCAGGCTGTAATTTTGATAAAATAAGGATTGAATTTAAATAGAAAAAAATATGCTACATTTAGTTTCACACTATATAAAATCACACAGAAGTTATAAAAACAGACATGAATTAGACACAACATACTTAAAAAAAATTTCATTTGGAGTGTTGCGTTAACATTACTACGTTCATTTCATTTTTTAACGTTCATATACGAAACATTAGAAAGAAATAGACGGAGTTTATTGTATTTTTATAAAATTGCAAATGTAGCAAAAAGAAAACGCTTATTATTATTAGAAAAAAAATTAAATCAATTGGATAGTAAAAGAGTTGTAGAAAGAAATGTATACGACATAAGTATAATAAATTTAGTATATACAGATGTAAACGGTTCATATATTTATTGCAAACTTTCAGAACATCAAGCATTTCATACACATATTGGTGATATAAATCTCAAGTAATTTCTATCTGAATATAAACGATCAGAGCGATTTTTGTCCCGACACTTGACACATATGCCGGACAAAAGTGTCAGATGTAAACGTACCTTTAGTTATGATCAGACATCCTGAGATGTTATTAATTTCATTAAATAATAAATACAAAAGAATATGCCACAATCTATAAAAGATCTGTAGCAGGACTGAAATTGAATTTATTACGTAAAACAATTTTAATTCTATTGTTTCTTGGCAACATTTTTGGTTATTCTTCTTATTATTAATAAAAGTATTATTAAAATTTTAATTAAGATAGTCTTTATCAACACAATAAGAAAAAATGAAACCAATTATGATAAATAAAGCAAAAATAAAATGCACCATAAAAAATTATGTTTAGAATACTTTCTGAATTATGAATGACGCAATATAACATTAATTTAAAGAAAATAAAAATGCAAAATCAAGAAGATTCATTCTGAAATTTCATATAGAAAATTCAGTTAGATAGAGAAAAATATACAATAACAGAAAATAGTTTTACCTTTTGAGCATTTGCCTTTCTGATTCTGTATAAAAAGGCCAATCCTCACGCACATCATTCCACATCGCTCTGTTGAGATGATAAGCATTATCCTTTAAATAGGATATTTGTTTCAGAATGGATGTCATACCATTTCTTTCCCGGAGGCCCTCTATAAATGATTTGTATTAAGATTTATATTTATTGTATATGAGAGTAAATAATACAAACCTCTCATTAATCGTTCATACAGTTCTGGTTTTTTAAATGGCCGCAAGGCAAGGAGATGTATTAAGCGTTCTCTGTAAATTATTTAGCTATAAACAGAGTGCAAAGTAGAGTTCATTTGATTTTTAACAACATCCAATTACACCTAAGTTTTTTTTCTTATTCTCTAATATATACATCTAAAGAAAATGTAAACGTACTTAATGGGCCTCCTAGCAATATCAGGCATGGAGGGTTTGTTTTGAAGACGGGAACTACTGACGTGGCTGCTGCCCAAACCATTAACTAAATTGTTACTTGTGTGGACTGTTGGTTTAGAAGTTACATTCGGCTGATATGAGGACATTTTTGTAAGGCTGTCTCGTAGAGGCGGCGCCTCTCTACGAGACGGAGGCACTATTGTTCTATTTGAAGTTTGTTTTACTTTTACTTTGCGTCCTATATCTGTCTGATTGGGCTTAATTTCCCTTGTGCTATAAAAGGAAAATATCTAACGGTTACTAACTTGAAATAGTAATGTATAATAATAATTATATTATGTTATATACCATTTGTTTTTGTGATTTTCTTCTGCCACTGTCATGCGATGTCTAGTAACTTCGTAGACATCTTCGTTGGCGTGAATGCGTATTTTGTGAGGAACAACTCCCAGTGCTTCCAATGAACCTCTGGGAGGTGCCGATTGCTGAACACACTCGAAGCTGCCTCCAGGACCCTCCATATCTGCTGTGCTGGACATTGAAAAACTAAAGGAAGTGTATCCATTATGAAATGAGGGGAACGATAATTGCTGCAACAAAGAGAATAATAATAATAGTAATCAATGCACATGAAACAAATTGCTAAGTTTAGAAACGTTTTTATGAAACTATTTTTAAAATGATTGAGTGTTATTCAGTAGGAAGATGCATAAAATATGATTATGATTAGACACAGCAATGATGACTAATTGTTTCTTATAAAAAGTTACTATACTTTTTCTATTAGAAATGTAACAAATTGAATTAAACCTTATTATAATCAATATAAAATAGCGTTAATTACTCATTTTTATGTGCATTATCCTTTTAGTGCATTTTCGAATACAATTTGTTTGTAAAGAGGGCGGATTATCTTACAATGTAGGTGTTTTTTAGAAGTATGTCAATGTAAAAAAAGTACTTCGGCAAGGTCAAACATGACGTAAATTTAATCTATGTAAATGAGAATATGTATTTAATAAAAAAATGATGAATTCCTCTACTATTTGAAGACTAACATCAACTTTTCCAATCGAAAATAATCAAGAATGATGTTTTACTAAAATGATTAACTGTAGTACATATTTTAAACTTCCATTTGAAAAATTTAATAAAATATATGCATCTCATAAAATAATTATATTTGAATGCCGTGTTCTTTATGCTCTAAATACGCCGATTTTTATGGTTTCTAATATTGACAATAATTAATTTAAGGAAATGGGAACATTTTCCCAAAAACAACTAGATTAACTGCGCTGTAATAATTTGGAACGTGTTAAATGTTCAAGAAGAATTAATGATAAAGTTGATATGAGAATATTAGAATATTATACTATGGGTCGTCTCACTTTGGGACTACAGTGAAGGAAAGATAGCCAATGTATTTCTTATGGGAGTTTGTACTTCGTTGTTGCCACCTATTTGACTGTATGAATCTATAGAAATATGGATTAAGATTCCAGAAGTTCTAAACCTTTGAAAACAGTAACCGAAAAAGTCTAATCGTAACCATACAAAAGGAGAATTTAAAAGAAAGCCTTATTAACATGTATTTGCTATTTTATTAAGCATTACTTGGGATTCTTACATTGTACATGTATTTAAATATTTGATATTTTATTACTTATACTTTTTTGTTTAATTCTTTCATCTTGAAATTCTTTCAAAATAAAAATAAACGGCTGGTTAGCTTCTGTATGATCTTTTTAATCTTTTAATTTACAGGTAAATAAAGGAAGCTCAATCCCAAACGCAATTTAACGTAAAATGATTCATAATGAATGATAAAATCATTCATTTGTTTAACTTGTTTAAAAAGAAAGTTGCAAAAACGGAAATTCAGGGTTAGCAGCAAATTCAAAGAATTTTAGTAAACAATAAACCCTCCTCATTTTTCTACTTTTACTTTGTGGAACTACTCTTTTATTTATATTCTTTTATAATTTATTTATGTTTTCAATCTGTTAAAACAAATTTTGTTTTACTACCGCTGTCAGAAGAAGTTACAACCTGCAAATATAACTTTCTCGAACAATAGGGATTATAAAGGTTTATGCAGTTATCACTACAATATTTAGAAAGTGCTTTTAAAAGTTGCTTGCAAAATGTTTGGCACCCCGTTGTCCATAAAAACAGACGCTGTAGTCCCAAAGTGAGACGACCAATAGACATAATTTCAAAAAACTTCAAATTTAAAAAAAAACAATATTTGATCTTCAAAATTTCGTAATGGTTGTGTTTAATTTCATTTAGAATTACAAAAATTTTCCAATATTCACTGTAAGGCGATTGGGAAAACCATAATGATTCTTTGGTATTTATTAAAGATTACAACAGTGATAACGATCAGAAATATTTATTATGCCTTAAAATTCTTATAACCTATATTGCTGACCAAATAATCTGAGGATAAGCATATTCAAAATTTCGTTTAATGCATAATACCTGATCGCATTCCGAAAGAAATCGGCTCCTAGTCGTCTAGAATTATCAGAATCATAAAATGGCTGATGAGGATTTAGTTAACCAACAGACTTACTAAAAAGAAGCATATTGCAACTCATTATGTAAATATTGATTGAATTTAATTCACTTTTATGCTCTTTTGCAATTGATTAATCACTGGCAATTCTACACGTGAAGTTAATACCAACATTTTATCCATCAGTTGGGCAAAAACCATGTAAATACCGCTAACAATCAGTTATAAAACGTTGTAATTTGCAACATGATGATGATAAAATTCAATCTCTAAAAAAGTAATTCTCGTAGTTCCCAGTAGCGTGCGGTCCATGGAAGCAATGCTTCCCTTAAGAATTTATTAAAAATAAAAAACAATGCTAACAAAAATATTTCTATAAAATTATGGTTATCGTTTAATTTAAATTTGTAATATTTAATCAACTTAAAGCTTAATATAAATTCCGTACAGCAAAAAGTATAATTATTTAGACTACTATTTTACATTAAGCTTATTAAACTTGCGCGGAAAGGTAATATCAATTCAAATGTGTTACATACACTGCATATAGGCAGTGATTTCGTTGCTTATTGCACTTCTCCCCGCCAGCCAGCCAGTCGCGCCTTCGTTAATCGGCGGGTGCCTTGTATTTACATCGCAGTAAGGTCACATTATTTTCAGTGTGCTCCATGCTCAAATGTTTATTTATTATAATTTGGTTATTTGTTCGATTTAGTGTTTGTTAAATGTAAATCTGAGAATGAGACTGTATTTTGAAACATTTTATTATTTCAATTTATATAAGTTGGATTTTTTTAAAGACAAATAATCCTATTTAGTTTGTTCTGTATGCAAATTTAAAATAGCATTATCGTCATGACTTCAAATTCAGCTGCTTCGGTGAAAGGTTCGAGTACTTCCGATACAACCGAATCCCGACGATTTTGTTGTTCAGTTTGTAAATTATTAGATTTTTCTGATACACTTTTGGAAGGAAATTACAAATTGTTGAGAAAGGCAGATCAAAACCAGAACTTTCAAATTTAATAACAAATATTAAAACCTGCACCGGAAAATCGAGTTAGATTATAAATAGTAGTACTTTTTTAAATAAAGAATAATAGTCAACAAATTCTATAAGTATAAAGTATAAAAGTAGTTATTTGAAAAACTTTTAAGCTTAATAATTATAACACTGTTTTTTATTGTACCTAGCAGGGGTGGATCCAGAGAATTATTTTGGGGGGGGGGGGGCATTTTTTGAAAATAATTGTTTAAAATAAATTAATAATAATTACTATACAAACATTATTTGTTTTTATTCTATGTATATTTATTTATAAATGTTATATATTGCACAATATTTAATAAACATTAACTACTTTTACATTCAAAATTTATTTAACTATAATACTAAAGTATATATCAAAACTTTGGGAGGGTTCACCCCCCACCCCGTGGATCCGCGCCTGTACCTATGTATATTAAATTTGAAATCGTAGTTGCTTCCCTAGCCTAAATTCTCACCGCACGCCACTGGTAGTTCCTAATCCTTAAGGTTCTAAAGTTTGATTTGTTAGAATTTTATGTAATACCAATATATTATTATTGATGCAAAATATATTCCATTTTGAACATCAACTTAACTAAAAAGAAGACATGTCTACAGCAATTACAAATATAGATAGATCGCAACTGTAATTTTTTTAATGAAACATTAAATTATTACACTCCCATTACGTTTTAAGAATGTTTTCAAAGATGACCTTTTCGAAGACAAACCAACCAACCAACGAGCCAACATACTACATTAGTGACGTTTACTTGCCACGCCATTAAATAAGAGATAATGCATAACGACCTTTCTCTACCTAACACAGATGAATAGTTTAATCAAGTTTCACTTTCGAGCACACTGACCGCCATCCATCAACGAAGCAAGCTAATCTAGAATTCAAGGATAAACATCCAAAAAGTAAAAGCTGCATAACATTTTCCATGGATATAAAAATTTTATAATGAATGAAGTAAGGGAAAACCAAAAGAAAGGATGGTTACTCTGAATAGGAATTCTGTTCTAAGACGTAACAGATGTTATTACGGACCTTAGACAGATTTTATTATTTTTAAATAGTCAAATTTCTACTACTAGTGTTGAATTCTGCAATCTTTCTTTTTTTAATTAAACATCCGCATTTTTAAGGTATTAATAATTAATATCAATATTTAAATGGTGATCTGATACATACTACATTAACATAACCAGTTAATAACATATATAAGTGCGATATTTATTAGGTAAATACATTACTGAGAGTGATAGGCGATAATGACGGTAGACGAAACATCGTTATTATTAGATTAATTGTGTTACTTATCTAGAAATGATTATTTAAATCGTACTGCTCAAGTTTCATGTGATAATTGTATTAAAAACAGTAGGTATAGACCGTTACAAAATTTTAAGCTCATTTGTTTGATTTCAGTCAAATTTGTAGGTCCAGTCAAACAATAAACTAACAAAAAAAACCTTAAAGTACAGGCAGTGCATCCTCCTTAGATACTTCTACAGCGTGTGCCGGTTTTCGTAATATTATCAGGGGTTATTTAGCAATTTATATCCATCTGACTATGACTATTTGTACCGTACTATAAATACTAGCAATGCAACAAGTAAACGTGTTTATGAACCAAAATATATCTAGGGAAAACTTTCTACATTTGGTTCGAGTTCCTACGGAGTAGGACATTTCGTCGCGGAGACACTTTGGCGCAGGGACATTTCGGCGTGGAAAACAGTTACAGTTACAATAAATACAGTATGATCGATGAAATACAGTATTCGATAAATCGGTATGAAAAAAAATCAATATTTGCAAATGAAGAAAAGCTCCTATGTACGGCCAGAGGGCTTATTGATTATTGCGTGAGTATTCTTTATTATTAGTGTACTTAGAGTGCTGTTTAATTAGCTAGTAGAAATTCTTTTGCATTTGAAAAGAAGAAAAGGACAGGTCTCCTGAAGAGTCGGACGTATTCATATCCAACGTATTGGATGATCCGGAACTGCTGCTAGTGTCCTAGATTTTATGTAGAAAAAGGATCTAAATAAAAAACAAATCTAGAGGTTATGTCAGTCCATAAGTTTAAATAAATAAGTTACAAATAGACAGAGGAACTACATCATATTGATAAGGCCCCACACCAGGGGCGAAAAATTGAATATAACAAGTAGTTTCAAAATTATATTTACAATCCTATTTGGCCTTACAATTGGATACTTACAATTAAAAATAAGAGTCTTAAAAGTTATACTTAAATAATTAAATGTTAATATAAATTTTCCTATCTCATTGAATGATAGTAACCTGAACCTTAATTTATTGATTTTATAAAGTTTTTGTCATTAAAATGATTAAAATCAATAAATTAAGGATTAGGTTACTACCATTAAATGACAGGAAAATTCATATTAACATTGAATATCGTACCAAATGCGTGACTCACTTTACGAATTTTATCTCAGTAGATAACACTTATAATTGGATACTCTTAATGCATATAGTCCAGTGCTTAAGAAAGACAAAATGCACTGAAATAACGCTATTTAACTAATCCAAGCAAAATTCTGGAATTAAGAAGGTTAGTATGTGTGTAGATAAAAATAAAAAAGTATACACTGATAACAGGGTAGCTTGTCCCAAAAATGAGACTAATGGGTAAAAAAAGTTCTTTTCCAAATATATCCGAAAGGTTTACCCTAATATGTCACGGAAAAATCTACATGCACCTAATTATCTTTTCGTCGAAATGTGCCTGCGCTCAAGTGCCCTTGCGCCGAGATGGCCGCGCCCAAATGTCCTAGACCGAAGATCCTATATCTATAGACATATTTTGGATAAATCTTCCTAGACTTCCATGTATCTAACAAATGTGAAGATATCTGAACAAAAATTCTAACAGTTACGATAGTTTGAATAGACTCTAGCCCAACTACTACATAGTTTTAGTCTTAACTATATTAGTTAACTTAATTATATTAGTCTTAACATAAGTATAGTTAAGTATTTGGAGGAGGGGCCGTGTATCTTATATTTTAAAAATTTACACGTAATATTGCAACATAAGAAAGGTTAGATATTCACTATGAAGAACTAGTACCTTTTGTGTAAAATACTTTCAGCTATAGATAACAATCAAAGTAAAAAAAAGTCTTTTTCAGAGGATAGCTTGTTTTTGCCAAAGATCGAACAACAGAAGTTACTGGATGTAACCAGTAATGGTTCTTTCCAGTAAGCCTTTCGCAGCTTTTTCGGACTTTTGGTGACATTCTAATAATCAAAAATGTACGAAAAAATATAAATGCCGTACACATATGGAGACAAAAATAATAATACGTTTTGTTTCTACACAATTTGAGGTTTTAATAAACCGCACATCCTGCTAGATAATGGCACTAGTGCTTTTATTTCTGCAGCCTAAAACGGCTATTGCAAAAAAATATTTGTCGTGCGCTTCTTAATGAAGCTTAATTAAGCATTTTTAACAAGGCCTGAATGTAAAACTAAAGCTTCGTTCAACTTGGGCAAAAACGGAATATAGTCGATTTTAGTAACCATAACTTTAAAAAATATCAAGTTTGGTTTAAGGGGATCAAATAAGAGGTACAAACCAAAGAAGAAGAGAGAATGAATGAATACAGCATTGCATTGAATAAAAACCTCGTGCCAAGTATACTAAATCACTAGATATGTAAATATTATTATTTTTATCTTGTTTTATTACTACAATTGATTTCTAATTACAAAAAACCTCTTTCTCAATAAATCAATATTGTTTGATGATGATAGATTTATTGAAATACGTGAGAACTAGACACACAAATGACTCGTTTTATAACAATTGCCCAATTCTATGTTTTTTACGTCTTCAACTCTATATTTTCTCATCCATCTCATCTAGAAACAAAACCAATATGTTGGAGGAGTTCTTGAATGGCGTAATCAAACAAAAACCTAATAATATTCTCAAATGCTATAAAGACATAAATTAATAGCGTATAATATAAACTTTTTATTTTTAAAGTCAATATGCTCGTTAACTTGTGAATATCTGAAGTAGGAAATAGCACTAAATATGAAGAATAGTCACTTTTTGTGGTTACTTTTCTAACTAGTATGACGTCAATTCAAAGATATGGAACCATTATTTATCTAGATTTTTTTATTTCAATTTACATACACAATGTAATTCTCTTGTAATGAGCTTTAAATAGTATTCAATTAGTATTTAGTTAAAAACATGTAACTGTCTGTACACAAAACATACTACACACAACGAATGTAATCATTGTTAATTAAAAGATCTTGCAACAGTTCAAATAGCCAATTATCAGCTAAAAATAATTTAAACCGGCCCACATACACCAATTTATTTTGAGAACGCAAAGATCTATTGACTTTTGGCTAAATAAATTAAGGCGATTACTTGCATGCCTTACTATAGGAAGCGGTATTGGTTGACAGTGCATATGGAAAAATGATCATTTTAAGTCAATAAAAATTCACTGCAAAATCTAGTATTTTAGTATTAACTTTAATGTTTTACATTGAAGCCTAGCCAGTTTGGTCCAACAAAGATTCGATTTTATTAATATTTCCCAGTAATAATAAAAATTCTATCCACTTCCTGGAACAACTAACAATAGCTCTAATCCTGACAACTATAAAGACGCCAGTTTCAAAGGCCTACAATTTTGGTACAAGACTGTTTTCAGGGCAATGTCCGTTCTTTTCACCTGTTCTCGTCAATGTAACTCTATAAAGCATGGCGTCAGCCGTTACTTTCTGGATAAGCCCTTGCACAAGAAGTAGTTCCAGGTACGCGAAGAGATGATTAACATAGTTATTTCTCCAGGCTTTCCGCTTTCTCCAGCACTTCTTACTACTAACCCATTACGAACACCAAAGTGATATTGTATGACGAAAGAGGTTCCGTTATAGGCAATGATTTAGAATCTGGAGAATCTACGCCTCAGACGGCATGGCATTGTTTTGTAGGCGGAAATGCAGTTTTGATTTATATATATATATTTAGGCCTAAAAACCAATTATTGAGAAATGTGTGGCTTGTGTTTATGCTGACATGGTTTGTTTAACAGCCTGCTCACAATTTAGCTTCTACTTTTCACATCACACACCTATATCTCTGGTATGTTAACATTAAACACACCATATAACCATTCATATATGAATGCTATGCTCATTGAGAAATCTAGAGTCAACACAAGATCATTCTCAGCAGTTATCATTCCTAGATATAAACAATATAAAACTAATTATTCACAGATAAAAATCATACACAATTGAACGTCTATGCTTCGATTTCACCCAATCAAAGAGTCCTTCTGACTTTATATATTGTAATTAATTTTACAGATTTCCCTATTCATAAAAGTACTACCATGAGTCATGTAGCACAGTTGCAAACTTTTTAATTGTAATTTTGCAATGGTGTGTGAAGCGAAGCATCTTAACAACGAGTTAAGTATGAATCATCTTGCAATTAAGTAGCGATTTTAAGAATAATGTGGTACTACATTTACTCAATCAAGATAATGGAAGATAGATACACGCCTCTCCTCTTCGTGTTCTAATTAAAACAAAATAGATCAAAGTTACAAATTTTGCAATTTAAAGTTAACTTAATGATACGGAACGATACTTGTTTAACAAAAGGTATGGTAATTAGCAAAACTATCAGGTTTTAATTATAGCCAACACAAAATGCTTTTTCTCACCAGTTAATTAAATAATCACTCAGTTTATTTACTATGGATTGACATGTGTAGAACTAAATAAAATACGTTTTTACAGAACAAAAAAAAGATAAAAGACACTTCAAGGAAAAAAAACTTGAAATTTTCAAATAATTGAAATTCTTTTGGAGAAAGCGTTTTAATATAAATAATTGCAAATAAATATGAATACAGAAGAATATTTATAACCATATAAAAAGAACAGAGTGTATAATGAAGCGTAAACATTGTTGACGTGTTGTTACTTTAATAAAACCAGAAATAGGCCAAGTGACGTCTGCCTGGTGAACTTTGTTTTACCATTTTAATTCGTTAAACGTTTGAATGGGCAATTGGCTTTGAAAGAAAAATTGGGAATTGATTTGTTTTTCTTTTATGCATATTTTAATGCAATCGGCAATGGCGGAGAAGACGTTTCTTTTTTCCCTCTTTCTTTTCTTGTAGTAGGTACATAATTATGTTTCTTGAAATGTATTAAATGTGATGTGTGTGCCATTAAAAATTAAACATGCAACAAGTAATTAAACATCAAATTATTTTTGCTCAAAGCGTTTTTCAATTACAGCAATAATGCAAGAAAAAATATTATATATTTAGTTGTTGAGTAACTTTTTAATTATACACAGCTAATGAAATGGGAAAAAGTGGCAAGATTTTTGTTTTTAGTAATCAATCAATTAAATTGATAATATTATTATTGTTTTTAAAGAAAAAGAATGGAGATGGAATTTTCAATTTAAAGGTAGCTACGGCAAAACAATTTTAAATGAGCATGAAATAATTAACTTTAGTCGTAGAGTGAAATATTTCTAAAATGGCCTGTTTTTCATACCTACACGTTTTCCATATATGTACTATCTAAAATTGAATGAAATAATGTGTTATTTCTTCGACAAACTTATAGACTAATCAATTTTTTAATCGAACGATTTCTGGTTTAATTGATTATTAAGGAAAACATTTATGTTAATATTTGTACTTTATCTACCTGTTTATATCTGAGCAGTCTTGTTTTCGGCTAGAATGGAAAATTAGGTCAAATAAAATATTTTCCATTAGGTCAATGAAACTAAATATTTTAGTATTAAATATGTATATTCTCAAATTGGGGTTTGATATTGATTAGTATGAGCTCATTAAATTTCGATTATATTTAATCTCACATTACATCCAGAAATAAAATAATTTCTAACTTGGTTCTAAATTTTATTAGGAATGGAATTTTCGCAATGCATGAATTTTGGTTATATTCTCCGTTATTTCCGCTTGCCAATTTAGACAAAATAAGATTAACTTAAGATTGGCTACTACATAATTTGTTTCTTATTAGCCATTTTTGTGGCAATATTATGGTTTTATATCTGCGAGTCATCAGAAGAATTTGTAAATAATTGAAATCTGCCACGCCTTAAGTTTAATTTATTTTTCACATAAAATTTATACTTACATACTTGTAATAAAATGCATAATATTCTTTGTTTTAAATAAAACAGAACTAAAAGTCTAACCTTTTTAAAAGTCAAGGCTCTTATCAACTTTGCTAACTCAAATCTGACACGTTCCTGTACCATTTTATCACGAATGAAGGGTATACAAGACGATAAACAGTATCGGAATTTTGGATAAATTGCGGTTTATTGCACTATCTATTAGAAGTTTGAGAGCCTTTTGAGAGAACTATTCGTCAAAGTAATTGCATGTATGTTAAAAAAATGATTTTTCGTATTTAAATAAAGCAAATCTACCCTTTAAACGATAAAAACATTATTTACTATAAAAAAAATTCCATGCTGCTCATTAGTGCTTGACTATCAAACAATTGTATACTAACATTTTTACTCCAACTGTACTATACATAAATCCTTAAAATTTGCATCTGGTACTGTGCTAATGCATGTTTTGGGACGAACACAAAAGGTACCGAACAACGCGTTAGCGGAGTCTGGCAGTATTATAAGTCCCAAAAACAAATTTTTTATATGAATTATAAACATACTATTTTTTCCAACCACTTTTAACTATACTTCAACCATAAATACATGAACTGAGTCATCACGATCCTCGAAGATGTTATAACGCCTCGGCTGGCGCCTCGGCGTTATACATCTTCTTGGATTTAAAGTATCGCTTGATCTCCTAATTACATAATATATATTATCTACGGCCACTATAGAAAATTACACATTTCACACAGTCTAATAACCATAAGAATGACTCACAATCTCTAGACTGTATGGCAATGATTTCTCATTTTCAGGGCTTCTATTAAAATGCCATAGATGTCAGCACATGCAATATTTCTAATTATTTGAAAAACATTAGTTTCCACATATAATGAACCGCACGAGATCGCGAAATTTAGTTCGTTACACGCGGAGTTCGTAAAAAAACGGTATGCATAAAATAGGCGAGAAAAATAAGGATTTATTGAATTTACATTATACACATGATATTTCATCAAAAATGTAAATTCTGAAAAAAACACAAACATACCATTTGCATTTAGGGTTTTTGAGAAAAATCAGTAATCTTTGTTTCAGTTTAGGATTGGCACATATATTTGTTCAATAACAACTTCGATTTTAGCAAAACCGTCTTCAACGTCTTTTCCCACAATAGATTCTGAAAGATTACGTTCGCGACTTACAGTAATTTGGTTTTCCCACTGTCTATTTCGTGGATAATTTCGTATATTTATCACGTAATGTGCTTCCGAGTTTTCCATTTTTGTACGTTAACTCTGTTCGGCCTCGAGAATGAAACCACTAACTAAACAACTAAACGACAGAATGAAAACTAACAATTCAATCAAAAGCTTTTAAACTTTTTTGATGAGAACATGTTTCTGTTAAAGCACTTTCATATTTTATAATAACGACTGCAACCCGAAAATAATAATATTTAATTCTTCGAATTTGGTCCTCTTAAAAAATAGATAAAAATCTAGGACGTGACTGATAAATCCCTGAATATCAAATTACAAACTGACAACATGAATCACTGTTATATAATATTACAATGGAAATTATGTTTCAGTTATATTTCAATTAACAAGTTCGTTTTAAACGGAATTTCTTTCATTCGAATACTCTGAAATTAGTTTGTAACAAGAGGAAGTTCGTCGTAAGCGGGTTCGCAATAAAAAAAAGTGCATTATGCTTATGGAAAATACATCGGAACAGTCTTTAGATTTAGTACGTAATAAGCGGCTTATTTAATTAATGTTTTACATTAAATTAAACTTTGAATCCAAATTCGCATAGAAAGAATTATCACCCCAGGTAGTAATCGAAACCTTGACCTTTCGCTTTCCGAGCGACATCTCTACCTCAGAGCTACTTAGGCGACTACCAACATAGAAAATTATTATTACTACATAAAGTGATTATAAAATTGTTATTGAATTAATGTAAAATTGATTCATTTTAACATGATTATATAATTGTTAATATCTATTAATATTATTCATTATTATTATTAAATTACAATAAAAACAATGGAGTTTTTATAATTTGCTACATTCTGTATATCATGAAACGTACATAAAGTACGTACTACCTCGTTTCTAGCTTCATGTAATATTTGATAATGTGACGCGTTCCATACGATAGGTTCTTTTTCATACATATAGTTCCAAAAATTCCAGTGTATTATTTGATTTCCACTGCATCACTTGATCACTCTACTATCATTGTGTAAATACAAAACGTAATCTGCAAGTTCGCGTATCTTTGTTACAACACTTACCAACACATTAATTTTCTTTGATTTGTGCTGATTTGGCAAACTTGCAAAGATTTGCCGATTTTTATGTGTATGGATCTAATTCTAAGCCCAAAATTCAGTATTTGAAGTGTAGCGCCCGCTTCAATAGTTGTCGAGTATCTCAGTATAATTGCTGGAATAGCATTTATACTCGCTAATAAATTATCATACACCAAAAAATGCATGTAAAATTGAGGATACTGGAAAAATCGTAGCAGTCACCAGAATTTCTAAATAAATTTTTGAATACACTGTATCCAAGCTTTCATAGTTTTTCGGAATGGTGAAAGTAGTGTAGATATCCAGAAAAAGGAATGAAATTTCGATTCTGCTATCTGTTAAACATCAGACCAAAGATGTATCATACACTACTTAATATATTAAAGTACGATAATGCCATATAAATTAGTTTAGCATTGGAAAACGATTAATAGTAATCAATTTTAAATTAAAATCAAGAAGTATACCTCATTCGTTTCGCGTGACTGATAAATTGATAATAAGATTGTTAAATTTACTGTGACCTGTTCCAATTATGGAGGGGGCTGTTATTATAGGGGGCTCCATTATTTTATTAATTATCCTTTTTAAAACAATTTTTCTCAACGTTTTAGCAACAAAGATAGATTCTTCTTTATTCGACTATAGAAATATTTTATTTTTATGTTGTACTGATTATTCAAAAGATAAAAACAAGCAATCAATTGCAATTTATTATTGCATGAAATTACGTGACTACCTAACCTAAAAATCATAAATTTGCAATATTGCTTACAACAAGATATCTTGCGGTAAATCAAATATTTTTTAATAATATCTTTGTTTTATTTAAATATTTCATTTGCTCGGGATAATGGCAATGCATATGTAAGTATACAGATGCCAATAATACTAATTTAGAACAGGATGCAACCAACAAGTACTTAGTGTATTATTCTGATAAATTAAAAATTAAAGCTTTAGTACTTTAATTGACTTTGAAGAGTAGTTTGAAATAACGATTAGTATAGGAATTACTTCTGCTGGAAGATAGATTAACCGTTAATTTTTAAGTAGCCTATAAAATTTTTGCCGGAGGTTTTGTTCTCAACTAAAGTAAGGTAAAGAATGAGAGTAAAAAATTCTTAGGAATGTTAAGTATTATTTGCGATAACCTATCTTTTTTTAAGTGAAGCCAATTAAGATTAAAGAAAAAATTATATAATTACACCAAATTAGTCACAGTTTTACAGATTATTTGTAAACCATCTTGAAAATTTAACTAGTTCTTATTATTAAACTAAAAAAAATATATATTTATGGATATCATTATTGCTACAGGTTCCCTTCAGCATCACTCAACCTTTTATATACATTTTGCATGTAGTTTTAGTATCGGCTTACACGGACGACAGATCAAAAGATTCGCAAAGGAGAGAAAATTCTCTAATTATCATCGTCTGTCGCTTTTTAACCAAACGAGTCTTTATTGAGGAAAAAGTATTTTTGTTCTCTTTGTAGTAAATTCAAAGAGAAAGAAGCGTTTTCCACTATTAAACCACATCGATCTTCTAATTAACCACTTGTTCTACATTTTTGTTCTGAAGACAATATCATTTTATATTGAAAATGATAAAAACGTACTACTGATCTAATCAATATTTCATTGCTGACTGACACGACGGAAACGGTTTTGACCTAATAAATAAACAAGATTGCATGTTTGCTGCAACACCATGAACAAATTTGGTTTCCTTTCTCAGAGCCCTAATAATATCTTGTTCCCTAAACCACAAATTTCTTGAATACATTATTCTACCAAACCTACTTATTGATAGTGAGTCACTGGTAATGTCACAATCATCCTTCCAAGGTAACAATTATTTTTCAAATGCATACTTTTAAAGTTACAAAAAGAGGGGGTGTAAAATTAAAGGTTAGTTAATAATAGCTTGCATTAAAAGGGTTATGAAATATTTTTAAATCTTAAAAGGTTTATATTGAAATCTCCTATAAATATGACGAATCTATTGCTACTTTCGAATGATGGTATCTATTACTTGGTAAATCATACTCTGAAAATGAAATCATCATAATGAGAGGATATTAAAACACCCCAATGAAGTATGTATGTACTAATCAATTTGTATAACTACATAACTGATTTTTTGGAAATATAAATGAGTGATAATATCTGTGGGGTATGTGTGTTGTAATTATTAATGAGAATCAATTTTACTGCGTTGAAAACATAAATATTAAACTAAAAACAACCTATTATCTGAGTAACGTTTCAAGGTCTCGGACAAGGACTTTAATAACAAAATTTGCTAACTACTTGGTAAATGTTTAGGAAACATGTGACTGAGTTTATTATTAAACTATAATTTAAAAATTAGTTTCAGGTATTGTGTACTTATTTTTTCCATTCATCTTGAAGTGTGTTCATTATTGTAATAATGTAATTATTGAAATTATCAGAAAAGAAAATCAATTATCCAGGCAAAGCTATTAAAAATTATTCTTAATAGCTAAAAGATGCATATATATAAAAACAGTTTGATATTCATAAAGTTAAATTATTACAGCTTCTCGAGGCAGATAAAAAGTGTATGAAAAAACTAATTAAGAGATAACTAAAGAATTATTGCTTTTCTATCTAAGTAAATGATATCTGATAATTAGCTGCGTTTACTAATTTGGTTACCATGTACAGCATTTGTATGTAGTTAAAAAAAACCCACAGCTTATTCAAGATTTATTATTTAATGCCTGGAATTGAAAAGATGACGCAGCCAGGGATTACACAAATAAATTAAATTCCAATTGAAATAGTTGGACTATTCCATATTTGGACGCGTCATATCGCTGGACTAACTTTATTTACCAATCTCAATTCTGTGGATATCAAGCTTCAATAAGGATATCAAGGATAAAAAGAATTTACCCTTGTACTATACAATATGGAACAGGTATGAAAAGCTATAAGTATATCTCTGGAACAGCTTACACGATCGAGGCGAATTTTGGGTCATTTAGTTCATTTAGATAATATGCTGGATTCAAAACTGATGTCAATAGTGTTGCCAAGATGTTAGTTTTTTCGCAAGCTTTACCTTTATCAACTTTTGTAATTTAAATAGGATACCTGCATATTTCTATTTTTTTTTGAGTCCCCCAATCATTAATTCTACACAATTTGTGTACATTCTCTATACCTAAGTTCAACCTTTCGGAAATTTCAATTTCCAGGCATAAGCCGTTATTAAAAGTTTCGATTTAATGTTACCTATTAAATAAAAAATGTTAAAATATCTCGAAAACGGTTGAACATAGGTATAGAGAATGCTACACAAATTATGTGTAGAATTACTAAGGGAGCTTAAAAAAAATTAAAATATACAGGGTGTCCTAATTAAACTAAAAAAGTTGTTAAAGCTTCAGAAAAAACTAACATGTTGGCAACACAAAATCAGTTTTGAATCCAACGTATTATCTAAAGAAGTATTCCAAAACTCGCCTCGATCGTGTAAGCCGTTTCAGAGGTACATAAAAAGCTTTCATACTTTTGTTCCACATTGTATATAATATTCTTCACGTATAAGTTCACGTAGTTCCAGGCGCCTATAAATATCCACGAAGTTGTAGATTCTTCATTTTGCTTTAAATTATACATAGCTGCAGTTCAATCATTTAAGGTGTACGAGCGAGGGGTCTCTCACTCCCAAAAATTATGTACACCCATTGCCGCTTTACGGCAATAACTGTCTTTATTCCCGAATTCCCACTTGTTATTCCCGTATTGCCGTTTTTATTCCTTTATTTTCGTCTGTATTGCTCTATTCCCGTCTCTATTTCCGTATTGCCGTATTTATTTCCGTATTGCCGTGTTTATTTCTGTATTGCTGCATTAATTTCCCTATTGCCGTGTTTATTTCGGTATTCTATGCATGATCTTCTATGCAGTGGGTGTATTTGAATGAAAGGTGTTTTATTGTTATTGGTTTTATTGATAATTTTGAAAAATGTCGTAGCTCTACTAAAAAAAAACGTAAACAAGATTGCTCGCAAATAAAAAATGATCTGTAAAAAATAGATTTTTATTCAATCATAATATATGTACATTACATTTCTAAGTGCTGTTAAAGTAACTGAATACGTGAACAGAAGAACTTTAAAATATATATCATCAGACAGATCCACTCTAAGAACTATAAAAAAAGACACATTAAAATAAATAACAAAAATTTACTTGAAAAGTGAGAATCCCAATGCACGGCAGTAAATAAAATTCAAAAAGAATTTAAATAACTGATAAGTTTTAATTAAAATAGAAACTCCTTCAAATTTTTTTCAAGTCTTTATATAACCTGTTAATTGAGACCCCATTCGAACGACTGATTTTGAATGGGTAAATTCCAGTAAAATTTACAGGAACATAAAATATAAATTCCGAATCTTCTTTCTGAATGTCGTCTTCCTCCGGCTGTATGAAGTTTTCCAAATCTTCTTTCAAGAATTCTTCTTTATCAATATCCAAAATTCGTCCATATACCATCGGGTGTCGTAAAATATTGCATAATATTTTTCTAATTTCAGCTTTATCTTCCATTTTGTTTCTTGCATATTTTTTTAAGCGCAATTCCAAAAGTTTACACGCTGGGAACTAATAAGAGGGTGCAGCAAGTGGATGGCTTTTCTTGAGCGTCTTGAAATATATTGTTTTAATTTGTGAATTTAAAAACATAAAAATTAAAAAATATATAAAATACTAATCCACACAGCGAAAGCTTCAATATAAAATAAGAATCACGTAAATCGGCCCAGTAGAACTCTCAAACGAACTGGAACAAAAAATAGCCTTGTTTTAAATCGACTGCAGTCCTTAAAGTCTAGCCACATCCTTCCATCATTGAGTGTTTGATATTCGTATTAATCTGATGTATAGACAAACCCTTGCATACCGCCACAGATCTCCTATACGAGTTCTACAAGACCGATTTGCTAATTGTTTTTTATAAGCTTTGACACGAAAATAATAATAAGAGTTGAAAGATTAATTGTACTATTATTTAAATTACATTTTTTGAAACAAATTTTTTAAATTTATTTCTTTGTAGGCTGTTATTTTATTAATAAATTTATTTTCTTTGTTAGTTATTGAGGACTGGCAGCCTTTAATAAAACATTTATAAAATTAATTTAACGTTTCGCCCCTCATGGAGGCTTTTTCAAAAAAAATTTTTATTATTATTGCGTTACATGTATAAAAAGTTGAACATTTTTTTTGTAAATTGTTTAATTTTTAATTTAAAAAAAATCTACATCATCATGGGGTTAATTATTGATCAAAAGAAATAGTTCAAAATTAAACCTGTTAGTGAAACAAATAGAAATCTCCTAATAAAAAAAAGAAATGGAGTAATACAATCAAATTAAGTAAATCAACTAAAATTAAAAATGGTTAACAATTTACACAAAAAAATGTTCAACTTTTTATACATGTAACGCAATAATAATAAAAAGATTTTTTGAAAAAGCCTACATTGAGGGGCGAAACATTAAATTAATTTTATAAATGTTTTATTAAAGGCTATCCTCAGTCCTAGTCCTGAATAACTAACAAAAAAATAAATTTATTAATTATTATTTTCATGAAAGTTATCACATTTAGTCCTGCAAATTTCAAAAGATTCTAATTTTAAATACCACATGGGGTATTGCTGAACTCAGAAAACTTTTCATTTATAACGAGAAAATAATGGGGTTATAGGCCACACAGTAGTAAACTAAAAAATTAAAATTGATGCCCATAAAATTCGCAGGAAAAAAAATGAAATTGACGTGTCCGGGGTTTTCTTCCAAACAATGATAACACAAAAAATATAAATTTTATTTCTTACTTTATTTACACACTGTACAGTACATATAAGGAAATCCTTTAATCAATTAGCCTTTTAACCGTCATATATTAACGGGGTAAAAGTCAAATCACGATTTTTAGAAGCGGTGAATGATTTTCAATGTTCAAACAAAAAATAATTACTTGCCGTCATTATTTTTCCCCGCACACTACAACATATACTCGCTTCTTCAGAAGACCACCTACATTTTTAAACGCGTTTAAGATAAAATGCGTAATAATGGAAATTGAGAAGAGATAAATTGCCGAGTTTATTTCTTAATATTGCCGCGTATTCCACATTTATTGCCGCGTATTCTCTATTTATTGCAGCTTATTCCTGCGTATTCCCGTTTATTTCTGTTTATTGCCGCTTATTTCTTTGTATTCCCGTTTATTTCTGTTTATTTCTCATATTGCCGAGTATTGCTCATTATTTCCTACTCATAGCAATTTATTCCCGAGAAACTGTACACCTATTGCTGAGAGTGAGAGACCCCTCGTGTACGAGTATATAGTTTTCCATGATCAATCTTTACATCACTCGCAGTAAATTCTTCTTGTTCAAGATTCCGAGCTTTTTAGCGAATCTTTCTAGTTCGTGACAAATTTCCCACAATCCATATATGCATAAAACAATTCCGATTTCCTGTGTTCATTTAAAATGAGCTATTTATTTAAACTCTCATTGTCTCAACCTTGTCAAACTATATCAAGTTAAACAATAACTAGATACTTTAAATATGACGTGCCTGGGAAAGACTGATGCCATTCCTTTATAATGCGGAATCCTAGCATCTCTTTGAAAAGTCCAGAACATCTCCAGAGAGTTCGTAAAACAGCATGCATTCAGCAGTTGTATATTACTTCTATGCAAAGCTGTTGATAGAGAAGAACAAGAATCATTTGTTTTATATTCATCTACTAGTATCTAATCATCTCAGAAAATAAACGCCCCCAAAACATTGTAGAAATAATCTAAAATATTATCAAACAAAATAACTTTCTATTTGCAGAAAAATCCAACAAATCATCTGAAATAATAACAAACAGAAGTGCTAACAATTAGTATTAGAAAAGTTAAATGAAGTACAAAAAAGATATAAACGAAGCAAAAAAAAGACAAAAAAAAATCAGAAAAATCGGTCGTTACTACCTAAACCATAAATGCAAGAAATGAGTCATCACAAATCACCTGAGCGACAGCGGGATGCTTTAAACGCGTTATTGTATTCCATCTGTCTCTATTGTGTAACGAATATATGAAAAGAAAAAACTAAACAATAGAAAGGGAGATGGAACGCACTCAAGTGTTAGGAAGTCCCCTGCTGTCGCCCAGGTGATTTGTGATGACTCACTTCTTGTATTTATGGTTTAGGTTAAAAAAAAGAGAAAGAAAAGGAAGAAGAAAATTCTAAGGGAAATTTAGAACCCAAATGGAAATTGAAAACACAACACAAATAAGTTACCAATATTTTATGGCTCTTTATATTTTAGTAGACGTTCTTGGAGGCAGTAGCAAAAAAAAGTAACATTACAGTTATATCCCAAGATCCCAAATCAGTGTTGAGAAACAACGAATTTATAGTTACTGAGCTGAAAAGTATAAATCTTACCAAAACCTCTTTTATTGTCGTTGATTCTGATAGATACAGCGTTTGCGTAAATTAATTCTCTTGTCATTGGAAAACTTTTTATTATTGGTTTTTCGAAAAAAAAAGCCACCCTTAAAAAAGTTTTGCTATGCTTAAAACTTTAAATGCTGCAGTTAAAATTAAACTACGTATACAGGGTGATCAAAGAAGTGCTCTTAATTTTATTAAGGCTTAAGGCCTTTATCTTGTTGCCTGTACCCACTGCCAAATTCAGGCATAGAAAATTAGTTTACTTATGTAGTCCTAGTAAACATTATTTACAATTTGCCTACAACCCTACTTACAAAAAGGCTCAAAAATAATGCATCTGTGTCTAACAGCATACCGGATGACATATGGGGTTAGAAATGGATTTTGATGGAATGTGTTATGTATGAGGGGCAATCAAATGAAAACGAGTCATCACGCATAAACCTCATGGCGCGTAAGTTGGTAACACTGGAGTTTGACAACGGTATTGGCATCTGTTGGGGATCCGGAAAAGCACTGTGATAACTTGCATATGTACCCTACTCGTTTGTTTATAGTGCTGGAAGTAAGGTTAGCGATACGTGTTCGTCCAACTTCAGAAATGGAGGAAATCGCTATTAATGCAAAGCGTTATGAAGAAACTTTGCAGAAACTGAGACAGGCCATAAAATCAAAACGACCAGGAATTCTTTCGAACAGCATTATCCTTCTTCTTAATAAGGCCCGCCCACACACTAAGCCAACTTATCTTTAGTGAGAAATACGCTTCAGGGATTTGGTTGGGAAATACTTCAACATCCTCCCACAGCCCAGATCCCCACGTTGGTAAAGATGTGATTGCGTCTGCAGCCCACAAGTTTCATTAACGATGGGATTGACCATCTTAGCTCGCAGTGAGATAATTTTTATGTCTTATTAGTGGGATAAATGCATTATTAACATACGAATGCGCTGAGTTGTAGGACGAGGGCGTTAGTCCGAGTCGGATAAGAGCATGAGTATGTTAGTAGGCCTTATTATCACACGTGTTAAGATACAACTTTTTATGTACGACTGCCCATAATTGAAGAAAAATGTATTATTTAATAAGTTCAAACAGTTTTTTGTCGTACATCATGATTGTTTTAAATTTAAAATCAGATCAGCTTCGAATTCGAAGCCACAGCAACCAAGCAATTATGATAATGATCTCCTTATCCCACTCAGTGTGATAATAAACTTCATTATATAACTCAAATGAATGACATAATGAGTTCTTATCCAAGCAGACGTAGATAAATGTATTAACAGTTTTGGAGATTACTTTTGATATAATAAATGTTCAATGACACTTTCTGGCGTCTGGCCCGTTTTCATTTGACTCCCCCTCATTATATTATTATTATATTAGACATAAATTCAACATAGGTATCTTAGTTGGCCGACTTCGTAAATTGCAAGTCGCACACAATGTGATGAGTAGCTCTTATTTTCTTAAACTTAATTTTTTGATAATGGAAAGTAAGTACACTTTAATGTATATCGATGAATTCGAAATTTAATTTTCTACATAATGGTATGGGCCCGTATAATTCCCATTTGAGAAAATGGGTTATGGGTGAAAACTATTCTAAAAATATTTTCGCTTTAATAAATTAGTCGTAGTTTATGGTAATAATGAAATGAAATTTTTAGGTGACTTTGAAATTATTTCATAACATTTCAGATACTTCTCGGCCTCTAAGATAAAAAAAACAAGAATGTTTATAATGTAAATTTTTTTGTAAAAAAGTAATTTAGAAAAAAAAAGATTAAATTTGGCAATGTGGTTGTATAAATTCTGCCTCGTAAAATCCAAATATGCACATAACATAGGACAGGGTGTTTCATTTAGAAATAGAGATTTGGAGTCATTTATGGCAAAACCTGAAGTGGGCCATTTTGGAACGACATGTCAGCAAATTGGAATTTACATCTAATATATGCTTACCAAATTTCATGAAAATGCATTAAGCAAAAGAAGATACAAGATTGGGTCTACCCATGTGCTTCTAAAAGTAACACACGTAAGGGTCTTTCTATTTGTGTCTTTCTATTGTAATGTCAATCATTTTACTAATTATTATTATGTACCCTATTTTAAAAATATATATGTATGATTTTGACTTGTTTCTCAACGCAATACTTATTAACCTCGCTGTACATTCAATTAATTAAATTAACATAATTGTTTAAACAGCAAGATAATTAGAATAAAAACACATCCGAAGTATTAGTTTTTCATAGTTGGAAGCTAATTAAGATCTTTTTTTAATTTTATTTATTAGCAAAGAAGAGATTCCAGCAAAAAATGTAATTCAATAAATGCTTCAATAATTAATGTGCAGTTTGAGGTTCGTTAACTTTGCCTAATTATCTTTACAGGATGCTTAAATTAAGTAACTTCTTAAGTAGCTCCCTCAATTTTAAGTAATTATGGGAGAACTTGGTTTAATGTATTTCTTCTTCATTCTTCGGAATCGATTATAACGGTAAAAGATTGAAACATATTATGAGTCACTACCGAAAGAAGCTTCTTGGAAGCTTCCAAAACATAACATTTCCTACTTTGAAAATGTTAATGACAAGAAATATTTTCTATACGTATTTACTAAATTAATGTAAATCAATATTTAGTTTTAAATAGACAATGGAGTTTTTGAAATTAATTCAGGGGTATTTCACAAAGAATACGTTTTATGTTTGTATGTAACTGGAGTTACGCGTAAAACATCTTAAGAAACAATTTTCAAATTTTAAATCAATGAATGTTTTATAAGTGAGGTTATTGAGGCTTCTTCATGTAGCACTGTGTCAAGGATTTTTTGAAATAACTAAAACTTGCTTACTTTAGTTTATCGTTTGTACAATTATCTAGTTTCAAGACAGAAGCAACTTTACTAGTTCATAAATCGGTTTCCTAATAGTAAAAGTTTAAAGTAACTTCTCTGGGTATTACTTAAAACTTCCAATTAAATCTTGCAGAAATTTACATTTGGATTATGTAAATGCAATCATCACTATAATAACACCAAAGTTATCTGGTAACATCTAATATCCAACAATGGTTGCGATTCTGAATTATTATGAATGAAACCTTGAGAATATATATCTTTGAAGGCTCGTTAATTAAGGCTTAAAATCCCAGGTAAAAGCAAAAATTGTTGAAACTTTGTAATCTTTGGAACCCTAAAAGCAAGTCAGAAAATTCTAGACTTCCACAGAACATCAGTATCTTTTAATACATTCCTAAGCTTTGAATATTCCGAGTTTCTGGAATTTTAGATTGTGAAAACCCGGATTTTGTAAATGTTTAAACCACCAAAGTCTTTAAAGTATAAAAGAAGTTAAAAAAAAATCTGAAACTCTGATACTTTAATCTATGTATCTTTCTCGTTATGTCATTGATAACAAAACATTATCTATTTTACGCATTTTTACCTCATACTCTTAAATCTGAATAATGTACCTAAAACTGATTGTGTTTTTTTTCGATTTTTTTTTCTTTTCGAAACTACCTGAAATAATTGATACAGATACTTTAGTGATTATCTTTCTTACTGTTTAAGGTATACTCTATACCTTTTCAACTTCAATTTAAAAAAAGTAACAGTTTCGGAAAAGGTAATTTTGATTTCGGAAAAAGTAAGCTTAATTTCGGAAAAGGTAAATACAGTTTCGGAAAAAAGTTTACAGATAATGTTTTTTATGGAAAGCCAAACGATATATTTTAATGACATCCAAACATTATCACAAGGATGGCGAATTCTGATCTAGCATAGCACATTATTATTATATTTATTTCTATATTTTATACCAACTTCTTCTTCTTCTTTCTCTAGACCGTTGTACCATTAAGACGTCGGGTATTAATACCAACTTAAGTCACAAAATAATTTATAAAAATGTGTTGAAATTGCCCTAGGTGTTATGAAAGCGAATTTGGTTGTCATGGAAATTGTGAAATATACAGCTAATAAATACATATAATAGAATAGTTTGTAAATACATATGTACACTGAAAGACAAATTAAATGAGACTCGTATAGGTATTCTAATTCAAATAAAACCGACAAATCTGATGAAATTTGAAAATAAATTGCATTAAAAATATTTCAGTTTAAGTTTAAATTCGGCACTGATATATTTAGGCAACCCAACAATCACCTGTGCGCTCAGCTGATCTTTTAAGTACCTATACGAGTCTCATTTAATTTGTCTTTCAGTTTACATACTTTAAAGACATGATCAAAATATATTCGCCCATTACTATCATGTCCACGCCAATATGGGTGATTATAAACATATAAATAAATAAAAGTGTTAATTAAATAAAAGTTTCATTTGCTCGTTTTAAACTGAAACTCCTTTTACATAACCAAATACATACAACTTAGTTGAATTCAAGTAACTTATTTAGCTATTTATCTTTTCTAAAATTAAATTTACTTTTTTCGAAACTGTATTTACTTTTTCCGAAATTGAACTTACTACTACTTGTGATATTAAATTTACTTTTTCCGAAACTGTATTTACCTTTTCCGAAATTAAACAACTTACTATTTCCGAAATCAAAATGACCTTGTCTGAAATTAATGTTACTTTTTCTAAAATTGAACTTGAAAAGGTATAGAATTATTATCAAAAACAAGACCTAATCGAATCGTGTACAAAAACTACAGACTATTATAGAAATTCCGAACTATGAATTCTGAATGTTGGGATTTTAAAGCTCCAGATTTTCCAACTTCAAAACTCGAAATATTTAAAACCCCGTAAGCTTGAAATCTTTCTGAATTCTGAAGCTACGAAGTCTTTGAACATTTAAATATCGAGAAACTTTATTTTTAAGTTGCTTAAATCTGATCTGATCTTTGCAAATAAGAAATTCGGATCTCTGATTCGTTTCGAAGTTACCGAGCTATGAAACTCGGGAAATTTAAAAAATAAAAATTGTGAATCTCCGTAACCATGTAACTCTGGAAGTTAACATCGTGAAGCTTAAATATATTTATTCAAAAAACTGATAAATATACGCGGTCGCATTGTTATCCCATAGAGGTTGCACTTTACGTTGGGAAACTTTAAGAATTGAAAATCTAAGCTGAATTTGAGCTCGCTGATGTTTCATAAATTCAAACAGTAGGAAAATTTAAACAAAAATAATTTTGGTTGGAACCGAGACTGTAAGAATAGTCTAGTCTGTTACTGAATAATAATTTCTTGGAGTCTGTCTGCAGAGTGTGACCCGGTTCCCCATATAGCTTCACGAACTAAACCGCCATGTTACGATGATGAGTGTGTTATGTAGATATTACATAAAAGGTCTGGACGAGTAGTGTATAATGGTATCGATTTCAAGGTTATGGGTCAAGAAAATAACGAATTACAAGTGATTGATAATTGATTAATAATTGAGAAAAGTTTCCTAGTATTTCTATATGGTTCTAGCTTGGCTTGATCTATAGCTACCTGTTCTATCTAGAACTCGATGGAAAGCTCTGAATTAGTAGATTCAAAAACATAAAGTTAGAAGAATACATCTCAAAGGAGATTTATAGTGTTACTTGGGATAGCCTCTTTCAATTTGAGAAAGTATTGAAAATATGTTGTATCCGATATAGAGATGGCTAAGGGCTGGCTGTGCATAATAATCGATTAATCAATTATTATTTTTAAAAAATAGTTAAAGGTCTGATTAATTGATTAATCAATCAATTTTTATTTTTAAAAATTATTCAAAGGTCCGATTAATCGATTATTGATCGATAGCCCTGTTAATCGATTTTCTATTATTGATTTCCATGATCGTACAGCCCTAGTCACAAATACGTTATTTATCGATTTATCGAAAAAATAAGTAATACGTAAATTCAAAACATTGAAAGTACGAAAAAATACTACGGTAATGAATTTCAGAAAAACTAGGTACTGCTACTACTCCCTGTATGTTAATTTCCTGAAATCAAATTGATTCAAAAATATTTTGAATGTATGGGAATTTAATGCTCATCACTTCATCAGCATCCTTTTATTTTAGAAATATTTATTTTTTTACCCGGACTGAGACCAAACAAAACATACACTGCCCACAAATTGAAGTGGATTTTTAAAAATGTACAGTTACAGCCAAAAAAATCTGGGCAAGAGGCTTAGATTATTGTTATTCAATGAATCATAATGAAAATTCAGAATCTTAAATTCAAAGCCTCATTGGAAATTATTAGGTAGGCGACGCTACTGTGTATCGATAGTATATTAGTAGATCAAAAGCCTGATCTATAAATAAAAAATTTACAAAAAAAGTTATGTAACCTCAAATAAGCGCCCAGATTTTTTTGGCCGTAACTGTACTTTAGCAAAATTTTCGAAGACTGTACTAATTAACTATATTAATGCAGAAAAGGCTTTATTCCATAACATAGAACAAACGAATTATCAAATCAAGTAATTTTTTCGATCAATCGGTGGATTGATCGATTAATCAACCTTTCATAATCACACAGTCTTAGAGATACCCTTTTTTCTTATCTTATCTTTTTCCCTTGCATGATTTTTTTGCAAAAAATATCGCCACGAGTTGATAGATTAATTTAGTTAGTAGTCTCTTCTTGTTATGCTGCCAGTCTGCATGTAGTATGTTGTTTGGGTGTATTTTGGAGAACGGCCAAACGATGAAGGGTTTTTCATTCGTAAAGCAAATGTAAAATACTATATCATTCAAGATCTGAAAACTACTGTAAGTTTCAGTTGTGATATTTAAAAGAATGAAGTTTACCGCCAGAGGTTTTAATATTTTGATTAAAACGATCGTCTGATGGTATAACTGGAGTTGATTGCTTGAAGCAATTTTGTTTTTGACGTCAAAAATTACCCAACAACTGCAAGCTATCCCAGCAATTTACACACTTATTGGTCAAATTATACATAAAAATGTATGCATGCAACGTATTGCATTAAAAACTTCAGGGGATTATTATTTTTTTTGTTTAAATTACAACGACAACGTTGATCGCCTTGATTGCCTACCAGAAGAGAAGGGTACACAACAAAATCACGGAAAAATTATAATTGTATATAATGCGAGGAATAATTTATAAACTTGTCAAGATCTTATTGTTATGTTAACATTTTTCGCTATTAGAAAAACAGTATGACTCTTCTACTAATCAAGAAATATTGTAGTAGGTAATTAAACAATAAATAAGGTAAAAAAAGTAAAATAAAATGCTTTCTTAGTAATTAAAAGAAAATTAAACAGAGCAAAACAAAGAAGATTGATCCAGTCCTTTATGTAATGGTTTATAGTTACTTGTATTTACACTTAATTCCTTTCATGTGTTTATGCAATTATACAACTTATATGGAAAAATTGTTATTTCCCCAGCAATCAGTTCTTGGATAGCTCAGCGGTAGAGCATCTGCCCGGATAGCAGAAGACCCCAGGTTCGATTCCTGGTCCGAGATAAATAATTTTTCCATATTATATCAACATTTAATTAATTAATTTATTTTTATATATATATATATATATATATATATATATATCCCTATGTGTTGATCCCTATGTAACTATAAACCATTACATAAAGGACTGTTGGATGCAAAAATCAAAATAAAACAAAGACTAATAGATAGTGCAGTAAGATTAATTAATTAATAGTAAAACAAAAAAATTAAAAACTATTGATTAACAATTGGGATAACTTATAAAAAATAACAATAGAGTTTTCAATTAACGCATTGATTCAATAATCAAAAAAAAATGTAATAAAAAGATTACTATTATCAACTGGTAGCTGCATCTATCTATTCATCATTTTAACCTTGCATTCACATACAATTAGTATCATTAAATAATCAAAAAATAATTTTCTTAGCACAAAACTAAATTTGTTGAAAAGTTTTAATTTTCCAATAATGTTATAAAATAAGAAGCTTACACCACAACAAACATTAATTAACGTTATAATCAGTTTATTTAGTAAATTTAACCGCTTTATGTAGTAAATATAACTAGTAGTAGTCTTAATTGGAGAATTCGAACGTCAAGTAAAGTTGCAATTAAAAAGTAATTGCACCAGCTACACTCTTTGTATAGCACTAGAATGAAGAAAATAAACTAGTTTACTATTACAGCTAAACACTTTTAGTGAGTGCACAGGTATCATATGGAAGTTTATAATGTACTGTGTAACTGTGAAACCCGACTTGCTCAATAAAATGTCAAGGATGTCTGTGCCCCTGAATACCAAAGCGAATGTAGTTGAAGTAGCATTTAAATAAGATACATTTTTAGTGTACATAAAGATTTTCAATTTAATGTAATTTGTGTGTTTATTTGGAATTATGACAAGGTAATATGCGCTAATGATTTGTTCAAAATGAGTTAATCCATGGCCTATGAAATTAAAGTATTTTAAAAGGTACTTACCCCTTCATTGCCTAGGAACTTTATAGTTGGATTTTGGTTAGAACTAAATTTACTCTGAAAATAAAAAAAGATATTTAGTCATATAAAATTAAACATATTCAATTAGAAGATGTTCGCTTTCCATTCAGTTAAAAAAGGCCATTTACATATCTATAAGCAAGACCGGCTCTACGGTATTTTGCCACCCTAGGCAAAAGATGAATTTCCCCGCTTCTATTTATGCTGCTTAATATTAATTATAATAATTACAGTTGGGGAGCTAGAGGAGTTTCTGTAAACTTCCTTTTAGAAGACATATTAGACTATCTTATACACAGCCGCTATTTATTTGAAATTAAGCTGCAAACATCAATATTAAACGTGTATCTACTGCTTCTACCGAATAAAAGGCAGCAATGTCGTATGTCCACAAATCTAGCTAACAAACACAAGCTTAAAATATTCGGGTGGAACGTTATGGTTCCTTTATATAACACCTGGCGAAAGTGTGATACACGAATAGCATCGAAAAACGGAGATGATTCGTTAGGAGTGTTGTAAAGCGTACAAACTTAAAAATTGTTAAAATTCTCACATCCTTCTGTATAAACCGTTACAATTACCATACATTATACCGTCCGTAAAACCTCGGGGTTGTACACTTTGACTTTGGACACATTTGTCTGTTTACAAATACCTTTATTAGAATCTCACAGAGATTTTGTTAGTATTTCTAAGCAAGCAGTTACACCTAATAGATTTCAGCGATTATCTTTTGCATGAATTTATGCAATATTTTGTCCGAACATGGCGAATAACTACTTAATACCTTTGGCAGCATTGAAGCACGGTAGATGAGAATAAAATGTTGACATAGATTGAGTAAAAGCAACTTTTTAACAGAATTTCATTTTATCCAGAGCTGGACAGTACTTGCATTAAGAAAGATTGCGCGAGCGCTTTCTAGGGCTTTAAGCACTGTGCTTGAATTAATTTATAGATTTGGTGCTCGAGGATTTGCATCTGAATTACTTTACAATTATGCTTGGCGCTTTTAGTAATTTTCTCAAAATGTTATGGACTTGAAGCACTTTAAAAGGTATTTCAAGTCCTGTGTATGCGCGCTTGAAGCACTCTAAAAGTATTTTAAGGCCTTTCAAAGTGCTTCAAATACCAAATAGCAATTGTGTCCTTTAATAGTATGATAATATATTTTTAAGCTTAAAACTTTCGGAGATTTTACATTTCGACACTATCAAGTTAGTTTAGTTTTATATTTAGTTTTTTAATATTTTTCTTCAGTATTGCTAAAAAACGTTAGTAGTAAAGGAAGGTGTGTCCACTTTGTAAATGCAAAAATTGCTTGGCGGCAATTAACATAGTCGCCTTTGGAAAAAATGCAAGCATGTCAGCTTGTCATTACTTGTTATTTTGAAAGCATTTCTTTTTAAATCGTTAATCTGAAAGTTAATGAATAAGTAGTTTTTCATAAGAGGGTCTTTAAAATGTTTTGACAGAGAACTTTGTTCAAGAAGATTACAGTCGAAAGACTATTTACAATATAATTTCACGTTTTGAAAGAAATAAGCTTGTTAAGGTTTGCCTAAAGCTCGCAACTTAAGTAAAAAACAGTTGAAAGATTTAAAAAGATGAGTAAAACGCAAGGATGAAGTACGTAAGTCTATGCAAATTACCAACTAGCAGGGGCGAATTCACAATTAAGCTAAATAAGCTACAGCTTCGGGCCTCGTGTTCCAAGGGACCTAAAAAATTACTAAACCACATACAGATTTGCTAAATTTCAAATGAAACACGTGCTATTCCAATTTCTAACGTTTTTAATAATAAATACTTTAGTCTTTTCAAGTTAACAAATTGCATAAATACCCTAATAATCAAGATTTATTCAGTTAGGCAACATTTATATGAAGTTTACACAAAATTTGCAAATTTGCATAAGTGAAGGGGGGGGGCTCAAAAACCTCGAATATTGGGACCTCGAAAATGGTAAATCCGCCCCTGCCAACAAGTGTCCAAGAGTTGTTAACTTTAACTTAACTAAATTAAAATATCTCGGCTTAGAATATCATAAGCGAACTAATCTTCCAAAATACAATGACCAACAGTTAAAGAAACTACCATCAAAATGTAGGAAAGTCCGTCGAAATTATCCAAAGAAAAATACCATGTTCATTGGGTATGATGAGAAATATTTAACTTTTTCAAATGGTTACCTATTAATTATTAAAGGCTATTATACGAAAAAACAAGAAACTGTATTACCAGAAGTAAAATATATACAGAAACAAAAATTTGAACTTAAGGTGTTAATTTGGTGAACTATCTTAAAAAAGGGTTTTCGTAAATGTACATGACACCCTCTAAAGGTCTTACAATCAAGCAAAGTGGAGATTGACCTATTTGTGTTTAGTATTTTCAAAATAAATATCAAGGTTACGTTACAGCTATAGAAGCTTGTCCCTAATAATGTAATGGTAAAGTATTATACGAATGTAAAATAAATATCCCATTTTTTATGCCATCTCATTACCCATCAATACTCAGACTAAAATCACAAACAAAATGAAATGTGATACTGTCAGTGCATAAAATTGCCCAAATATTCTTTTTAACGTACTCTTTAGTTTAACACACGTTCCAGCAGTCCCCAAAAAAGTGCCGCTTTATCAATTTTTTCGATATTATACGTAAAATAAAAAATGGGCTAAGGATTCTTTGTTCCTATTGACGAGTACTATCACACATTCAATTTACACAAAAGTTAAGTTAAACACCTTGTATATTAGCAATATGGCTGCCACCATCCAGTCTCTAGGAACTTTTCTTGTCGCCTATGCTTTATTAAAAATTCTATACAAGAGTTCCTTTCCATTTCTTCCCATACATTTAATCATCGCTTAGTATTGTCTCGCCGCTTTTCCATTTTTTAATTTCTTGTCTTAATTTTTCTCTGTATTTTGTATGTGTTTTTTGAACGTTAGATACAGATTGTTTATGAACAGATCAAGGAGGATGAATCTCGATATTTCTTCACTCACGGATTGATTATATTAAATAGTTACAAATGATAATGCTCTTGAAAACGTCATCACAAATAATAATTTCACAAAATGTCCACTGTTCACCGATGGAATTACTCCATTTCTATTAAAATTCTATAGTTTTGCTCTATCAAACTAGCATTACTACATTTATAATTCTTCGAAAAATTTCCCACTATTTGGAAGTAGTACCTTGAAATCTAAGAGAAGCCTCTACCTTGTTTTATAATCGGATCAATTAAGTCACTACTTTTGTCTTCTTTGTTTTAATGTAAATAACAATGACAAATAGTAACGGCTTGCCATCAAATTTTGTCCTCTCATCAGGTAAGTTCCGTTTCTTCATTACACTAAAGTACATTTATGAAGTTTCAGTACAATAATAACACTCAAATCGAACGAACAATAAAAGACGGATTAGATCGATGATGCCGGAATCGGTGATTTTGAGTCGTTTAATACGTTGCTTAGGAATCTTTTTAGAACGTTTACAGTACTTTTCTCCAGGTTTCAACCAAATTCTCTCTAAAATAACTGAGCCACTGTGCAAATAGTAAGTACTTACGTAGTAGGGGACCGATGATGTGATAGATACGTATTGATAGAAGTTAATTATGAGCTTGAGCCGTATCTAAGTAAAGTCCGCTCTTTAGTAGTCCTACCAAACATCTTGAACGAAATCTACCGATAACATTTAAGTTTCAGATTATATTAACATATTTGTGTCACTACTAACTTTGGGTCACTTGTTTGCAAGAAAACAGGCGGGTTTATAATTTGCTTTGTGGCGAGAAGTTCACTTAAAAGTTAATTTAAAACCACTCTACTAATAGACATTTCGATAATTTGCGAAAAACATGAACTTTCAAAATATTTTAGAAAGCTATTATTTATACTTCTCATTACTTATGTTAGAAACATATAGTTTGCGGGAAGAGTACATAAACAACCAGATTTAGTGATTTTCCTAGTGTAATAATAGTACTCGGGACATGCAGAATGTTCCAGTGTGAATTGCACCAACTTATTATAAATTAACAAAAAAATGGTAGGTTATGCTGGTTTTTGTCACACTTTTGCTTCATGTTCAAACGTTGAAAACCTTTGAATAATACCTACACTGTTCTTATCTTTAAATATCGCTTTACACTTATTAACTATATCCATTTCTAATATGTGTAAAATATTCATAAGTTTTTGATGATTAAGTATTTGCTTTTTATCATACAAATTATAAAAATTGCAAGAAAACAGATATCGATTTTTCTTATTCTAATCGACTAAATGAAATTATCGACTGCAATGTTTACATAGCAATCTAAGAAACTTATTTTGAATTATCGTGTTACAAATGGAAAGTGGACTTTGTTATGTTCGTAATAATACGCTAGAGAATTTCGTTTCGTTTGTTAACAGTAACCACTTTTGCATGTAAATTTTTGTTTTGCTCAACGTTTATGATTACCTAAATTTTAAATAGCAAATGAACATTTATGTGCATGATAGCAATAGGTTTTGCCACATAATAACTGGTAAATAATTTATTTCTAAATAATTGTTTGTAATAAATAGTACATATTTATTTTTTTTTCAATTTCACCTACCCTTCTACGAGGGTAGATTGAAAAGTTTCCGGAATGGGCAAGAGATGGCGCGCGTATCGTGAAATTGTTATGATGGTTGTCAAGGCTAACCTATTTTAGGAAAGCTGTCAAATTTTCAGACACGTGCGTCGTTCCGTTTATGTTTACTAGGATATCTTGTGAAGCAATTCAGGCACTTTTGCAAAAATGGATAAAAACGAATTTCGTGCAGTCATCAAACATTTCTGGATGGACGGGAAAACGGCGACGGAGATACGAGATATTTTGCAGAAAGTTCATGGCACATCCACACCTTCATTTTCGACTATTAGTTTCTGGGTGAGCGAGTTCAAACGTGGCCGTACGAGCACCAAGGATGAACCACGCAGTGGACGTCCAAAAACGGCCACAAATGAAGAAATGGTCGATAAAGTCCATGATCTCGTGTTAGCCGATCGACGAGTGAAGTTGCGCGAAATAGTAGAGACCACGGGCATCTCATATGAACGTGTGCAAAATATCGTGCACGAACATTTGGGCATGAGGAAGCTCTCGGCGCGATGGGTGCCGCGTTTGCTGACTATGGACAACAAGCGAAATCGTGTGACCACTTCGAAAGAGTGTTTGGCCTTGTTAAATCGTAATCCAACGGATTTTTTTCGCCGATTCGTGACCGTGGACGAAACATGGATCCACCACTACACACCAGAAACCAAGCAGCAGTCGAAACAGTGGATTTCTCCAGGCGAATCTGCTCCGAAGAAGGCAAAGACTGTCCCATCTGCTGGAAAGGTCATGGCCACCGTTTTTTGGGATTCGCAAGGTGTGATACACATCGACTTTTTGCAGAAGGGAAGAACTATCACGGGACAATACTACAGCGATTTATTGGATCAATTCAACGGCATTTTGAAGGAGAAACGGCCTCATTTGCAGCGAAAAAAAGTGCTCTTCCATCACGACAACGCGCCGGCCCATTCATCCCGAATCGCCAATGCTAAATTGGTTGAATTGGGCTACGAGGTGGTGCCGCATCCCCCGTACTCTCCAGACCTGGCCCCGTGCGACTTCTTTTTGTTCACAAACATGAAGACTTGGCTCGGAGGCAAGCGCTTTACGTCAAATGAGGAGGTCATCGCCGCCACTAAAGCTTATTTTGCAGAGTTCCCGAAATCATATTTTTCTGAAGGCTTAAAAAAGTTGGAGCACCGCTGGGAAAAGTGTATCGCCCTGCAAGGATATTATGTTGAAAAATAAAAACAAAAACCTGTTCAATTACTGCGTTTTCTTGCCCATTCCGGAAACTTTTCAATCTACCCTCGTACTACCCGACTTATTCGTTTCCCTCTAGATTTAACTAATCGTAAATTTCACAAATTTGCAAGAGCAATAATTTGTTTCTCATCTTCACAATAATAATACTAATTATTATTTTTGTTAGTTGAATTGGAGATGCACTCCTACCATCATGCATACAGCAATGTTTTTAAAATCATTCTTCAACAAGGTTTATTTGCAATCTTGAAAAGCCAAACAACTTTCACCTTCTTTTAAATGTAAAAGGAAATTCATTTTTTATTCAATTTTCCATACTCCGGAGCAAACTGCATTACATCAATTAAATAAAGTTTATCTCGACAAGCATGTTAAGTACCTATCGATGAATACTAAACAGTGTACGGCTGGCACGTGAGAATATAGGCAATCTCATGGAACATAAATTTTGTAAATTGCAATGGATTGATTGATGATGCAGTAGGCCGATATAGCAATTTTCTGGCCTAATATTTATTTTTTTATAACTGTCACGAATTAGAAATGTTGAATGTCATATATTAATATTTGTTGTTGTGTAAGAAGTAATTCAAATTTTCCTCGGATTTCGGATAATTGTAGATAAATTGGTATTATTTATAGATAGTAAAATGTTTTTTTCCTTATAGCTGTTTTCAGTCAAAACAGCAACAATAATAGAGATCAGAGGGTAGCGAGATGAAGAAATTTCTAATGGAATAACGAAATCGGTGAATACAAAAACAACCGGACACGCCAATTTTGTTTTTATTTGTCACGTATTCTGAAACTATTTTTAATTATATACGGTATTTTGAAAAAAGGTGACAGGTTGATATGTAAACACTCTGTATAGTCTCCTCTTATATAATTACTCCCTAAACATTGACTTGAACAGTATTGACTAGGTGGGTTTAAACCTCATCGTTCCGGCGTAACTCAATTGTTTTCTGGAAAATTGGATAATGGAGGCAAGTTAGAAATGTTACATGAACTACTGAAAAATAGTTTTATTGCTGCTTAAAAGTTTCTTAATTTTTGCACGTCTGTAGAGCATACAGGTCCTAATTCTGGATATCTACTTATTTTTCTCAAATACTTTTCTAAATTCTATGTCTTGGAATACCAAAACGATGATATATGCATGTAATCTATGTGTAAATCTGGATTTAAATTACGTAGAGTATCAAATATAAAACTGTCGTTCTAACCTCTTTCACATCGACAAATACTGATGGAAAATGGATAAATGTCTTTTGTCACTGGTTTCAACAACCATTAAAAGATAACCTTGCCACATACTTTACATGTAGCATCAATCTAAATTGGATTTATTTAGATTTTCCAGTAGCCTCAAGATGGATATTACAATTTTGAGATCTTGCTCTTCTACGTTCTATGATTCACATGAAATAACGTGTTTCAATATAAAAGGCATATCTTTAGACTCTGGTATTTTTCTATGTTCATGGCGCCACTTGCTGAGCTATGTTCCAGATATCGTTGGTTTTCCATAATTTCCATAACGCCAGGAACGCAGATATAGCTCACAACTTTTAATTTCGGCGGCTCATTTATGTTATTTTATCTCCATTTAGTCAAAATTGCATTTGATTTTTGGATACCACCCTTGAAAGTGGTTATTATAAAAGATTTAGTTCCATGTCTAAACCTCTGGCAAGATTTTCAATATGATAATCAGTTCACTGCCAGGTGCCAGGGAAACAGTGCTAGTCTGCTGTCACTAGCATGATAGACAGTAAATACAGTGAGACAGGGCAGTGTTTTTCTCTGTATTTGTCTGCAGAACAACGGTACTCGACTTTCTCACCATCCAGAATTGTTTTGAAAGATGTTTTACTTCATGTTGCTTCAGAGGATATACAATATACATGTGTGCTTCTGCTTCTCCAGAGGAATCTGATTCTCTATTTTATTTGGTTGTTTTCTTGTAGAAGGAGGTGTCTTTTTTCTTCGATTACTCCATCTTCATAGTTGAAATCCTATACAGATTTATTTAATATTCGATGACATCTTCTGGCAATCTGGAGATCAAAATTACACAACCTACTATCCGTTTTAAAAAGCAAGACACCTAAGTTTAGAAGTTTGTAATTTATTCAGGGCTCGATTGTTCTGAACTTCAGTATAGTTGCTCACAGGTTTATACTATACACAAGAAATAATTTTTTCGGGAAGAAAACTTTAATAATGTAGTGAAACATAGCTTTTTTGCTACTCTATAATTCCAAATACTAATTGTTTTCAATACGTTCTCTTCATGCTTGTTTAGTTTCTATTTTGTAGTATTTCATATTTGTACATGGTAGCCAAAATCGCAAGCAATCTCCCTTTAAAGAAACTCTAAAATATAGAGCTCTGCATTTTCCGATAGTTCTGTAGAAATTGAACTAGTAATCAAACGTATACAGACTTAGACGAGAGCATTTACCAGTTCATTTATTCGGATGTCGGCGTAATCTCTAAAAAAATAATTAACGAATTTTTATAGAAAACAATTGAATTCCATCTAAACCACGGTTTATATTAAAATACTAGGCACGGTTGTGATCAACGTATGAGAAGGAATCATATAGATGAAAAGATTTAAGGTATTGAAAAACCCAACTCTGCCTCTTCAAAAATAGTTTAGTGAAAGGTTAAAACAAAGTCTAAATCGACGTGTCTAAGTGTTTTTATAAAAAAACTATGCATCAGTAAGTTATCGATTTTTTCCAATACGTTTCCACACTGTAGAATAATATTGGAATTTTAATATGCATATTTATATCAATTAAGATTATAATCAACGCAGTGTAAAGATCTATGTTTGATTATTATAATTAACCGAGAGATCTAACAAACCATTACAAAAACCGCCATTAATTTATTTTAAAACCTTATCCGATTGTACTATCACCTACTGTATTTGCAAATAGATGATCACTATAGAACGATAGTTTATTCTAGATAGTTTATTAATCAATTGCCATCTAGCCATAAACATAGTTGCTTTTATCTGCAAACAAGATTCCTGTTCTAGTAGCATCTCATGACAAATTTCAAAGGAGTGGGTTTATAAACAATAGCTTAATGACAATTGCGATTCTATGGTGTGATCAAGGCGCGATGCTCTATTTATATGTCATGAAAAACAATTGAATAAGTTTTTTTTCTACTTTTTTGAAAATTATCAAGAAAGTCGTCTTCACGAACAAAAGTTTAATAACTATTTATATTACAATGATATAATAATAATAATAATAATTACTACAACCCATAACCTAAACCAAGGCCCCAGAAGCTATAAGCTTGTGCGGGAGGGAGGGGGCGATTATTATTATATATTTGTCATATTACTAGAAAATTAATATCAAAACAGTGAGGAAGATCTGCAGATCTGCAAACAACTATACATATCTAGTATTGAGATTATGTAACATGCACTATTTATATTACCTAACAGGCATTGATGTAAAAACGGATTTTGTCCATTCTAAAAAGCAATGAAAAATAACATGTTTTTTTTTGAAAAAAAAAACAGTGGGAAAGATATATACAAAGATATATTGTCTCTATGCGCATACTTTAAATCACAAGCATCTATTTTTTTACAAATTACAAATATCAAATCTATATATACATATGTATCTCGATTTTTTCCTAGTTGAATTGTCGAAATTTATCGAAAACCCAGACACTTTTATTCTATTTTACTCTCGATTTAGAAATATATGCTGGTATCGATATTATTGTGCTAATACGTTGGAAACAATTTTTTTGAATGACACCGCTCTGACACCTTATACCGATAATACCAAAGAAGTGATTTTTTTCCTTTGATTATTAGTGATGCCTAAGGCTTTAAACTGACAGCTGTTAGTGTTGATAGTTGACAATATTTTAGCAGGTAACACATTATGGGTGCAGTGTTCTTTTCATCCAGTATCAGTCGTGTAATCATTAATTCTTTTTTTACCTACAAATCATTTAAGCAAATTTTCCCTTCAGATTCTAAGCTCTTCTAATAAGTGCATGTGCACTGCATACATGTATTAAAGTTAAGTGACAGATGTGCATTTTGATATAGTGCACGAATAGTGTACACTGACACAGAAGTGATAACCTGCTTCTGTATCAGGGTACACTATTCGTTGCTTAATAGAAGTCGCTATAAGAAAGTTAATATTATTTTAATGTTTGTTTGTATAGTCCATTCGACTTCATTATTGCTTTATTCAACTTGTATTTACAGATTTCAAGCACGTTGGCTTGTTACCAAGTTAAAAGATATGGTAACCATGTTTTCCAACTCTTTTAATGAGCTATATATAATCCCATCAAAATTTATAAGTTCAGGTATCATTGACCTAATCTATTACTTTTGATCACTATGGTGTTAGCCTTGTAAAAATACCACATTCATCTAAAATAATCAAAAATGTCACAACACTAATTCTGGAAGGATAATTCTGCATAATCATCAGAATAATCTGAAATCCTTTAAGGCCAATATTTAACTAATAGTACTAAGGTTGTACTAATAAGACATGCTGGTTTGAAATATGGCAAGCAAGGGCTCCCATCTTCATAATTTTAGTTTTTTTTTTGCAAAAGGTCTTCATTGTAACTATTTTGAAACTATTTTGTAATCATCGATATTACAAGTTTTTATTTGTTATAGAGTTAAAATAAACAACTTTTATAATAGTCGTACATTCTTGCATTAATTTGAATTGTAAACTGGCCTAAAATTCTAATAATTCTAAAATTTTTATCAAAATTCCACAGCTATTCGTAAGCGTTCTTCTTAAGCTAGATAAAACATTATGTATGTTGTTTAAAAAAAATCTCTTGGCGCATATCTTTAGTAATACTCGCGCCAACACATCGCAAGGAAACCGACAGGATAAAACATTGGAAAAAAGTGTGTTGTGATATGTGCAAGCTCAAGAAGTAGGGCAATCATAATAATGAAGATAGAAATTATTTCCGGTTAGACGGCTGACTCCGGTTGCTGGTGCTGCTATTGGTTGGGTGCGGGCGATGCGACAGGCCAAGGTCGGGCCCCGGGCTGCCGGTCAGCCGAGCAAAGAGATGATGGACCTAGAGGTTGACAACCATTTATATATCCTAATTTTCCGAATAGTTCTGGAGATCACTTATTTGTCATAAATGCTAATACGATGTAGAACTATGCCTTCATAGGGATGAGGCTGATGCTCGTGTTGACATTAGAGTTTTAATTCATAATTTAATTCATTAAGAAGAAAAGGAAGATAAGTGGAGAAAAAATTGAATATGAATACCAGAATAAAGCAAAATAGGTTATTTTTAACATGAAGAATTAAGATTATTCCGAATCAGTTGATTTCCATTTTCTCAAATTGATACTGGTAATAATTTAAACAAGCACGTGAAATATATTCAATATCTCATCAATAGAATTTCAATGCATTACAAATTAACTTAATAATTTCATTGCCATTATGTAAATGTGTTAATACATAACAGAAATGAATTCATTAAGTAGTTACACATTTTAAAGCGCATCTGAACTATAGCAAGCAATTGCTGTGAAGGTAAGAGCTGCTTCAATGTATAAACCCATTAATAGCAGTAAACATCGGAATACTTGATTACTTTATGTGAAACCTAGTTTAATGTACTTCACATCGAGTTTCTGTCGAGCATTAATTGTGAAGTTCTAAACTTTCTCAATTAAGACACGAATGTCTGAAATTTGCAGTACACACCAGAGCGTATGCCTTCACGACAAAAACTGCGTTCTTTAGAACAGAACTTTTCGAAATATTAATTAACCTTTCATTGTCTCGGAAATTCCAGTTTACAAAAAAAAGATTTAATTTAAAGCTGAATGCTCTAATTACTTGATAAAACGATCAGCTGGTAATTGTATCTATGATACTTTTTTCTTTAACTTGAGGTATCAAACACAATGATCACAAAGAATAAAAAAATAACTATGCAAAAATACATATTGACCTACTTTTAAAATTAAGGTTATACATGCAAAAAATATAATGTCCTAGACGCTGAAATTTGTGACGTGATTGAGACGTTTATTGTCACTAATAATTAATAGTAATACATCTGATAGATCGGAAGATAGCTATATTAAATTTGATATGACGTATTCTTTAATCAATACATTAAGGACATGGCCACCATAATCGCAGGTGCAATCAGTTCATTGTTCAGAGATTTACTTTTGCGATATTTATTATTTCGTATTATGTTAGTTAATTTTGGGAAAATTCTGTAACGAACTTTAATATTAGATCTTTTACCAATATGCTCTCTACATCTACGAAGACACCTCTTCACATTTTTGAATTGAAGAAAGAGCTAAGCATTCCTTTTCTGTTACGCGGTGTTTTAATTATTGAGCTTCTTCAAGGTTTCTCAACGAACACGGTATTAGAACTCTCTGTTCCTTGAGATTATACTAGTGAAGCATTAATTTCTATCTTCCATGCATCATACTAAATAAAAATTCTTTAGCGGAGAATTCTTTCCTAAGCGGTTATAAAAAAAAGTCATGAAAAGGAATAAAGAATGTGTTCTTATTTTTTGAAATGCAGTTAGTGGTTCTCATTTCCGTCTTCATCAAGAGTTTCACAAGGACTCCAAGTTTGTTTCTGATTACTGAAAAATAGATCATGTTGGTTGATCCACGATGAATGCTGAATCTTCATTCCCCCCCCCCCGACATGAAGCTTTGCAGTGTTTGATGCGACTGTTTTAAATCTAGTGAACATGATAAAAGTAAGTAGGACCATAAGTGCAAAAAGTATGATAATTTGTTTGTCCGGTCTTCAAATTTGAATGACACTGCATCATTTGCTTGCATCACTTCAGCATAGACATAGAATATCTCAGCTTAATTTCAAAATATACACATCAATATTTAATAATTGTCTCTTAATTCACTTTCAACATATTACAAGTAATAAGTATAGAAAGTTAATACATTAAGCCACAAACGAGTGCTATCGATTACAGATGATTACACGGTGGGTGCTGTATGAAATGAAAATATTATGAAGGCATCCCAAGCAGCATTTAAGTAGCAGTAACTGAGATCGGAACTTTGATTGAGTAGTTGTTACGTAACTGCAACTAAATTTATGACTTTATAGGTTTAATTTCTTCAATTCGGAATATTTTAGTAATTGTGTAGTTGTTTCTACTATTCATTGGAACTATGTAGTTTCATTACTTCTGAGTAACTATTAAAGTATGTGGAACGGTATTGCCACTTAGTATACTTACTTTAAAGTCGTTGCAACTTCACAGTGGTATTATGATTGTAGCAGTAACTTGCCCGAAGCTACTTTAAAGTTTTTAAAACCTTACAGTAGTATTGAATGTAACACTTACGTTTTTGCTACCCAGGAGAATCACATTAAAGTAATTTTTTGTAAACTACTCCATCTCGATATTTACTTGTAAAATGTTGGATTAATCAATAATCATTAATCAATTTGCAATTTGTTATGATTGTTAATAGATGTTTTACTATATAACCTTCAATAAAAATAACAAATTGGTGCCAAATTGTGCCTTAGGGATTGTTATGTATGTACGTTGAAGTTGGCAACATTTATTTGTAGTGATGTAACTAACCAATCCTGGCCCGTTCCGTGGGCGAGCGTCAGTAACACTCGAGCCGGCTTGGAGGATACACGTCTTCTACAGTCTATGCATTGTGTATGTAATTCGCCCTGCTCACTCAATATTAATAAAGTTAATTAATGACAGTAATTGAGTATCTTTTATTTAAACACATAAAAGAACATAACAGGAATAATATAAAAATGGTTTCTATCATGTGTTTCAACTTATAAGTATTTCGTGTATATTTATCATGTTTTATTAAAGACATTTTTTTACTAAAAAATATATTTAAAGAAGGCGCGTTGTTATTTTTCGATCTATCTTCATCATATTTAACAGAAAAGTTGCAATGGTTTATAATTTTGGTGTACTGGAATGACAAAATAATCAAACATTTCATCGCTCTTTGTATTAAGTACGTATTACAAATAAACTGGTAATTCATTTTGTGACACGATCCATCATTATATAGTATAGAAAATGATAGAATATTTGTTAAGTTGCAAGAGCAAGAGAGAGCAACCACGCGACATGATGTGTCAAAGAGAAAAGAAGTTCCACGAAAGTAGCAATTTCTACGCCGCCACGTACCTGCTACCCAAAAATTGTTCCCCATTTTGGTTCCAGGCACGTAACAAAACCGTAGCAATTACGTGCTTGTGACTAGTGGCTAAAACTTAATAGTTCCACCGGTAGTTGCTGGTACGTAGCGACGACTAAAAATGCTGCTTGGGATATTAACTACAAAATTAAAAGTCATCGGTATTAAACTTGTTGATTTTATGAGTTATAAAATGAAAGAATTGTTTGCCACTTGCAATTAAAAATGTTCATTTCTTGTCTGCTTTTGCCTTTTTGCAGAACCAAGTAAAAAATGGAGATCCATTAGATGTAAGTGGTTTAATTATATGTAAACATTAATTATTGGATGGCAACAATTTCTAATGTAATAATCAATTAATAAAATATTATCAGAGATATATATGTTTATATAGTTATAATCTTATAGCAATAATTAATTATGGAAAAGGTTCTTACGTGAATATATCTTAATTGACTATAATTTATTAATAATATTCTCTGTACATCGACAGTCATCGACCGATGCGAAATTCTCACACACAATTTCTGGAGAACATAAAATATTATCCAAACACCATTGTTTTAAGGAAAAATTTTAAAAATCTAGAGGTGAATGAAATCGTTATTTAAGCATGCGACCTTCAAGTATTATGAAAGGTTTATCTGAATTTACACATTATTTGTTGTTTCTGGAGACGGTTGTTTCCTAATATCGAACACGCGTGACAGAAAGAATCACAGCGAGTGCAAAGTTTACGAGCGCAAATTCCATTTCCGTAATCAATACCACCTACAGTGTTTTTGACATTATTAAGAAAGGTTACTACCAAAGCAAAAACAAAACACATGGCGATATCATTTTAGTAAGTCTGTAATCCTTTATAGTAAGAGACCAATCTTCTTCTAATCCGCTTCTATTTTTGCAAACTCTAACTTACAATAAGATAAGATATTACTGATAAATTCGATAAACTGCCGAGATGAAGGTTCGTTATCGCTTTTTTATCACATGAGCAGGAGAAAATAGAAAACATGTGTACCTATTACGATAATCATTAGGATGACTGAACATGATAGCACATATGATGTGAAATACTACGTATACTTGATACTGAGAAGTATGATACTTTTCAATTTGATTATATAACTTTTCAACGTCAGGGTTAGTTAGTCTTTTCTTTGTTTCCAATCACGGTAAATACATATAAATAATTTCAGGTTCAAATGTTGACAGCAAAGAAAAATGGTAAGCTAAATTTTGGAAATCAAATTTTAAAATCCATGCACATGAATTTTCAATTGTTGCAGACACTTTTTAAAAAAGTGTATCTTTGAAATGCTTGGAGCACATGCTAAATACGTATAGCACGTTTTAAAATGCTTTCTTATAGAAGGTTTTAATGGAAAAACTGTATATTCTACGGTTTTAAAACTTAAAAAAATGCTAATCCAGAAAACAACAGAAATCCGAGTTTTGATCCCAATTTTGATTCGAAATAAATGGTTCTGAATAATGCTCTGGAAAAGAAGATTGAAGCAAACATAAATAATTTTGCTAAAAAATTAAATGTTCCAAAGGTATCTGGCATAATTAAGAGGATGATAGATAAATAATTCAAATTTAAATTGAAAATAAATACAGGGATTTTCTTATTATACCCAAAAATGCTAACTTGGCTAAGATCCCACATATTCTGGGCGAAATTAAGGAAAAAAACAGAAAATGTAGGGACAACTCAATTTTACTCTTACAATATTTTTTGTTACAATTTATGAACTTCCAAACTTAAAATAAAAAGAGTTTGATTTTCTTTACCTACTGTTTTGGTACATAGTTCTGAAGTGTGTGCAGCTACTTATAGTTAGATACCTCATGTAAGCAGTGATTCATTTGACCGATGTGTATCTCCAACTCCACTATCTTATATACTTCCAGAAGAGCATCAATTTTTCTTCTTGTAAAACTGATTGTCTTACGTTGTTTTTGAAAAAACCAGCTAAATACAAACTAGGAAAATGGAGTAAACCTCAGTTATACATAGCCAGAAAACAACACAAGCAATGTAGACTTTCTTAATTAGATATAAAATTTTATTACTGATAAGCAAGTCGTAAATGTAATAAGATTCATATTTCCCATAATTAATGTTTATTACATTTGAATATTTAAAAAATGTAATTGTCAAAACTTATGTAGGAAATACCAATCTTGAGTATTCTGAATTGTGGCATAAAATAGCTATTGTACTTCTCTTAGAAACAGGGCAAAGTTTAGTAAATATTCAAAATCCGACTATACACCAAACTGCTGGGAACAACATTCACCATGGATAAAACCATATCACCAGAACAGCCTAAGAAGTATTTTCTTATTACAATACTTTTGTACAAACAATAAATACAATAATTAGTGCTGGTTAGAATAGTGTTGGTAATATACGCCTATTATCTATTCAATTATTTATTTATGCAGCTTCAAAAATAAAAGACAACTATGGTAATGCGCAAGAATACCATTAATGTTGGTCCACAGCACTATTTTCCTTGACATTTAACAATGTAAAACTATACCAAGGTGAATAGAACGGTGTTAATTTGTACGATTTGTGCTATTGCTAAAACAATATTATCTTTTAATTAGTTTTCTAATTAATCAACAATCAAAATTGATAAATTCGTTAATTGTTATTATTTTACCAACTCAATACTTCTTCTTCCATAACATTCTCATAAAACATTTCTTTATTAATTAGTGTTAATGATAACATATAATAGGTAAAAAAACGTGAAAATTTATTTATCACTTTCGGCATGAGTGTGACGAACCTCAGAAAAGAAACTTGATAACTTTTTTAAAATGCAAATAAACTAATCGGTAAAATGTACTGACGTTAACCCTTAGATAATAAGTTGCTGATAGGCAGGCAGTTGTGTACATACTAACAATAATTCCAAATGATATTAATGTAAACCATCTTCAAAGGTCAAGGGTATATCTAAGTCGAGTTGTAGGTAATGGATTTACATACCATGTGCATATGTCATGAAAAATGTATGCGACCTGACCTGATAGTGACCCGTACGGTAAAATTTTGACAAATCGATCAACACAAAAGTTTTGCGGATTGACACTTATTATCGATTGTAATTTAATAAACATCCGAATAATAGTTAGTGGGTGCTTTGTTGAAATGAGTCATTTAATTCATGGTTTATTTAAATTTGTTATTGGTATTAAACACTCATTATTATCATACTACAATATAAAATATGTGACAAATTGAATGTTATTATGTATGCCTGGATTGATCATTAGAAAACTGTTAATAATAACAGAACAAATGTTTACTAATAGTTCAATGTTTCCTGTTTTAGTTCAATTACAAATTTTAATAGCAAGTACGCCCAGTATTATGAATAAAATCCTGTTGTATTAGAATAAACTTAAGGACGGGTAGGTATAATAAATTAATAATGTAACAACTGCATAAATTGGAGCATTTCTTATTAGAGACATTCAAATTTTTTGATAATTTATTGACAGTGGGTTTATTTTCAATTATTACCTTGGTAATGACTTAATTGTAAATTCTGATGTATTTTTAACTATATGGGTAGGTATATTGGATTGTTTTTATTTGGTGTTATGTAATTGGGGAAATCCAATTCTATATTTACTTTATGTAGATCAGATTTTCTTATCAACAGACTATTAGGAGATTGTTTTACCATTGACATATCTTTTTTGTTATTATTCTATATAAGATTTCCCAAGACTAAAAATTAAGACCAAACATAGCATTTAAGATTTTCAAGCTTCCCATTACAACTTTAAACAGTGCTCGAGGAGGAATTATAGATATTGAAAGCAATAGCTGTCACATGGCGAGAAATACTGAGCTACAGCCGATATTGGTGTCTGATGCATTAAATGAGACCCACACAAACTGATGATCTTCTATATACAAAATAAGTGTTCTGTCGTAATTTGTCTGCATTTTACTCTACATGGACATAGGATTAGGTCCAGGCCTTTAAAATAATTTCAGCGAAAAATGACAGCAGTGCCCTTTAAAACTTCATAGGCTTTGCCGCCCAATTTATTACATAAAGGTATTATTGGGACACTTTTAAGGTCTGTAGTTGCTAAGTTAGCATTACCAAATAATTCATTTTGTGTTATTCGCCCTTCGAAATTTTTACTTTATTTTTCTCAAACCAGATTCATTACGTACATAATAATGGATAAAATAGTCTTGTGTGGGTCAAAAACAGTTTGTAGTGTAGAGGAATTGATGCTTGAACAGGGGTTTAGCACTTAGGGTTCTAATTTCACATGCCCCTTTTTTTGCTTCCCATTATTCAATTCGTCGGTTACTCTTACTTCAGTTATTAAAATTTGACCGACAATCGAATATTCAACCATCTATACATGTTTCTGATATTTATATTAGTATGTATAGGTATACTAATAAAAGCGATTAAACACTGTTATGTTCATGACTCATTCACCTTCCCATTAATTTTTCACAAGATACTGAAACCACTATATTAAAGAAATAATGTAGGTGAAAATAATATTTGATTTATTGATACTAATGAAAAAGATCACGTTATTTACGGTTAGTAATACAGGTTTCTTTAATAGTTACAAGATTTATTCATAACTAATCTGTTTTAGTCTTCTTCACAAGAAAATTACAATTATTCAGTCTTTAACAATTAGAAAATAAATTATCGCGTAAACTAAACTAGGTAATTTAACGTCGGTAGCATTTTTGCCATTGCATGAATTGTACAATTAGTAAGTAGCGCGTGTCGTGCCCGGCTCAGATCGCGCGTACTTTCGATTTCAACCACAGATTTCTTATCTGATATATGTGGGTGGCTCTAAAACTTGTTCTAGTTTCGTAGAAGCCGTCACAGATTGGCATCTAACGTAAGTCTAAACTGTTGAAAACGGCTCAAACCGGGAAGGAGAATGTTAAACAATACTGTTATAAATGCATTATTCTATCGTAATCACTGTATAGAAAACAGTGTCCCTTCACCGAAGAAATTTAAAAGCAAAATGGCAATATCATATACGGTAGATTAATACAGATAAGACACATAACATAGTTTTAAGTAGTTTCGGCATTTAACAATTTAGATTTCTTTACATATGTAAGGTATTAAAAAAAGCTGTCTTGTTATTTGTTTAATTTACAAAACATGAAACATACAGCATTAAATTGCAAATAACTATAATACTACATTGATTTGATTCGATTGATCAGGTAGAACAACTAATTATGTGAATGTTATAAATGTCATTATTATTATTAAATAGTAAATACTACACGATATTTGAATTGATGAGTAACCTCATTTACAGTTGTGAAATTAACCAGTTCTTCATAAGATGTTCATATTTGTTTAATGGTGCAATAATTATTTAAATACAATTAAATTGACATGTATCTATTTGAATATTATGAATGCATCCCATATTATTACATTAGCCAAATTCTGCATTTGCAGCTGTTGTTGATATTCATCACATTATTTAAATTTTACCAATATCTTTACCATAATATTGTCAATTATAATTCAGTTTATACAATGTATATGCTAAATTATAATTTTTAAAACTCTGAATCTAATACCACGAAAGAAACATTTTTGGAAATGATAATTCTAGAATATTATGAAAAAGTGTATTACTTTTAGTAAGTATCAAAATTTCGTAATTCAAATCTACAATTTCAAATATACCTTTTAAACAGAATCTATTCGAAGCAGTTTGCTACACCTCCTTTGGCACGCTGTTTTGAATAACAATATACTTCACGTTTCGTTTCATAATAAGCTTATGGTATGTGCTATGATCTACAGCAGGGACTCCCAAAGTGTGGGTCGCGTGATAATTTTAAAAATATTTTGCACCAAGAAACGCACAATGGGGAATTTTTTGACATTCATATATAAATACTATCATCTGACGTATGGTTATGTTTTTCTGAAAGTACTCTAAAAATGATGAATTTTGGTATATTAGGCACATCTGTATCACATCAGGTTCTTGAGATATTCGCCAAATTGTTTTTCAATTTTAACCAAAATGCAATATTGCCTCTCTCTATTACATGTAATTGTGTCACTGAAGGCGCATGCCTTGCATGTCTGGCAGTGATGCTCACTTCCAATTGTGCACTCCGTTACTCTAAAAGAAACTTATGCGACGTTAAAAAAACTGTTAACATCTGTTAAGTATGATGACCATAAATGGTTGATCTGTGGAGATCTGAAAGCCATTGCGATAATGCTTGGTCTTCAAAGCGGATATTCAAAGTTCTCCTGCTTCCTTTGTTTGTGGGACAGTCGAGTGGACTCGGAACATTACGTCAGAAAAGAGTGGCCTACACGAGATCAATTTACGCCAGGAAGACACAGCGTGAAAGCAGTGCCGTTAGTCGATGCCCAAAAGGTTTTGTTACCTCCATTACACATTAAGTTAGGCCTAATGAAAATGTTTGCAAAGAATTTGGATAGAAACGGTGCTGCATTTCAGTACCTTGCCAAGAAATTTCCAGAAATTGGCGAGGCAAAGTTGAAAGAGGGCATTTTCATAGGTCCTTAAATTCGACAGCTAATAATAAAAGACAGAGAATTTTCGTCTCGGATGGCATCAGTTGAACTTACAGCTTGTAATTCTTTCGTTGAAGTTGTGCATAACTATCTGGGAAACCAAAAGTCAGACGATTATGAAAATCTTGATCGACAGATGATCAGAGACTTTCAAGCTATAGGATGCCGAATGAGTATAAAGATGCACTTTTTAGATTCACATCTGGATTATTTTCCCGCGAATCTCGGGGCTTATAGCGAGGAACAGGGTGAAAGGTTCCACCAGGCATCACCAGCATGGAGAAGAGGTATCAAGGCCGATGGACGTCAGCATGATGGCAGACTACTGCTGGACCTTAAAGCTATCATCGTAGAAAATCTCTGAGAAAACCGTTTAAAGCGTGCTGATTAAGAACATTTTTAGAGTATTTGTGTCGTCCGTAATATTTATTACAAATTTGAACAGTTTGCACTGCTTGGAGTAAGGTGGTTTGGTGTATAAAATAGATTGTTGTTATGTTGTTTCAATTTTGGTCTATACTTGTATTATTTTCAAACTGAAATTTTGGATAAACCTGATGTGACAGAGAAAACCGGCTTCCATATTTGTGTTCAGCGACCCGAAATTAAGTAAAATCAGCTAATAAATCCTCAGGAGTTTTCACAAAGTCAAATTTTGTAGACCAGTGTTATTTTACATAGTAATCTCTTCGTTTCCCACATTGCTTTTTAGTGTGCACTAAGTATTTTCCACTAACCGCAGTTTGACCGCGGTGCACACTTTTTAGCATTGCGGGCATCAGCTCGTAAGTAGTAGATCACTACTGAGTGCACATTGTTTTGAACTAATAAGTAATCGCAGTAATGACAACAATGATTACGGAATATCAATAAGTAAAACACAAACTCCGCGAAAAATTTAAAATTACACGCATGTGGTTGCAGGTTATACAGTTAATGCTTAGCTGTTGCACCTCGTTAGAAGATGTAAAATAATTTTAGTCAGTTCTGAACTCAACAGTTTATTTACCTACTGTATCATAAAAAGGGTTGTAAATTACTTTCTAAGGGTCGATTATGACAAGTTTATTGCATGGGTTTAGAGCTTAACAGGTAGTTCCAATTTTTCAATTTTGGAAACCAGGTTTGGTAGCAACTCGCCTTAAATCGTTTTTATTGCTCGTTGGGAGAATAGCATCTCGACCTGCTACGTAGAAGTCCAGCTCGAACTTTTTTTTAGTTCTAGTGTATGTCACAAGACTGAAGGAGGATAGACTGGCCAAGAGGATAATAAAGAGGTGGATACAGGGATAACAAATGGACAACAAATCCGACGCTCTACAAGGCATAAGAATAAGTGAAAAACAAGAACAGCCTGTTGTAGTTCTAGTGTTTGCAGTACATTGGTAAATGGTGTTTTTGAGATACAGATAGATGAAGAAATCAGCCGAGTATCGACTCAGGGTACCGGCTTGGCTAACGCAATGCCATAGGATTAAGTTCATTTGGAATATCTTTTCTATAGGCAAATATATTTTCATTCCATAGCTTAGTTTTTTCGAATTGTTTTTGAAAAGAAGCAAAGTAGATGGGAACTATCCGATGAATTTATCTACGAAACAAAGGTGTATAGTTTTGTGTGGTCGTTTAATTTCTTTCCAAACCTCATAAATTGTATTTTAGGTCTTGATGAATCTGTAACAGTTTAGTTTGCCTTTTGTAGTAATATGGCATTTTAGAAGCATGATACTTAGCAACTAAATAAATACTATTTAATTATACCAGCGTGAACTTAAAATGATGGTCACAATAAAACTGACAATAACGAGTGGGCTTAAAGCAATAAGTTTTATTCGAAATACAGTTAGAAAAAACACACTACTATACAAAAGATCTAATCAATAACTACATGTTTTCGAAAGGTACACACCCACATTATTATAATATTTCGAAAGTTCCTTCTTCAATTCTTCGCAGTTTAGTTCGAACCTTCAGCAAGCTTTAACATAGCTCAGCATATCATGGACAACTTGTTAATCTTTATGCATATTGTGGTTTCTAAACGAGAACTGGTTTTTTAAATTTCAACCTGCGCTTAAATTAAATAGCCCTAGGTATACTATATTTGCCATTTGTGTACCTACAGTGAACGTCATTGAACTTGAACTGTCAAGTATTTCTTGCTTCAAAAATTTTATACAGCCTATATTTAACCCGTAGTACACAATAAATAACGCCAATAGCGCAATATTTCGTAGGGAAAAAATAAATTACCCCGAATCTTTTTTGGCCTACGAGGTGGATATTTCTTACTGCTAAAGTGAAGTAGCACCTACTCTATGCCAAGTTGCATGAAATTCTAATGGTGAGTTCCCTCACACCGTTACTTAACAGTTTTTAAATACTTATAGTCTGTAGATCCAAAAGCAGCTATGAGAACCCCAACATATACATCAAAAATAATTTTAGGAGGATGACCTTTTGAAAACAGGACGCACCGTTTGATAGTCGCTGGAAATGAAAAATGTTTTACTATATAACCGAAACGAACATTAACTGGTAAACAAGATGACGTCATGCACTGCGCCTCTAACGTACCAGCGGTTCTCAATCGGTTTTTCTAAATACTTTTCTTTCTCGAAAACTAAAAGACTTTCTACTGGTACCATTTACCGATGTGTGTAGTAGTAGTATTACCGGTTTTATTTGTGGCCTTCATTTTAAATATACCGTGTCTATTTTAGAATAATCTGCAGAAACATTATTAGATTTATAATAAAACACAATCAATCATCATCGACTCATTGTTTAAGTTAATTTATTAATATTCGTAGTTTGGTGCATTTAACTACAACTTTTATTCCAGGAAGGTACAAAAACAGCACAAACATAATAACCATTCTATTGCTCTTTCCTTTATAAAATGCATGTTCTTTTATTTTCTAAATATACATACATATTGCACAGTAAGCTTTGTGTTTGCAGAACTGGTTGTGACATTTAATTCTAATTGTAATGCTTTTCTTTACAGCGGGATAGATAGACAGAAAGGGAAAAGAGACAAGAAAACGACGAATTAATTTAATGCCCCCATAAACGAGGGCGGTGCTGTTTAGTGAATGGTTTTAGTTCACCGTGCTGTACAATGTCCTGCGGTGGGAGAGGCTCGAACCTTGTCTTGTCCGGGGCACTGCAAAATGTCTCAACGTTGATCAATAACACCTAAACCCTAGTTCTAACAGTAACCGAGTTTTATGTGCCCATCATACTATTCACAAGTTCAAATAATAAATGAAGACTTTTAATGACCAGAATTTTATTATTCTAATAATTGTAGTATACAGGGTATTATAGAAGAGTGTCCATTGTGGAAAATTTACAGGTGGCAATATCCAACATTAATATAGTAATATTAAATAATATTGCTTACCAAAGCCTCACAAATCATTCTTCATTATTTCACTAACACCCTGCAGATACATTTTAAAAGATCCTTGATGAATTATCAAACGTGAATTAAAATACAAAAATGCGATTTATTGTTGGATAGGATTTTCAAAACGAACTTATGCAAATATTTTATTTTAACGATTACAGTAGACATAAATTCCATCTTGAAACGATTTACAACACTGTTGATGTTCAAGCCGGTCCATAAACTAACATCCGATGATGGAAGAATACGTCATGTCGTCTCACTCACTTTATGCAACTAAAATTGCATCTGATTTCTAAAGAAACTCGCGGTTTCATCTGATAAACCCGTTGTATCGAAAAAATTCCAATATTGAGGATTATCGTGATCGACTTTAGTATCTAAAGCAGAGTGTTTCTTCCGGAAGTAACGCGTTTAACAATGAATGCCTTTCTCCACATTCGAAGAACGGAGTATTGTGCACTTGGTGCACACAGGTACCAAGCAATAATAACCTGGTCTGCTAAGGCTAGCCTTTCGCTTGATCTTCAGTCGTGAGTTTTAATTTGTAAGCCATTGCTGATAATCATGGTTAAAAACGTTGCAGCAATTGGATATTACGTAAGATTTAAATTTATTTTCTAACAAATTTCACTATATCTAAACGCGAAAAACAGTGAATTTACATAATTTTTATATTTTGGCTTTCTATTTTACGGTATGAACAATTCATTTACTAGAAAGTAATTATGGAAATATATATTGTTGTAAAGTTGGATACAATCTGTATTATTTCTTGCATGCAATGCACCAAGAGCAAACAGAACTAGATAGATAAGGTACTCGCTCATTCTGAGATTGCATCAAGAATAATTTTTGACAAATTATAGCCTAGGATTAAAGAAGTTTACCAGCAAAGCATTTATACGATACGTCTTTACCCAAATGGTGGTGTACTTTTCGTAGAATATCAATTGTAAATACAATAATAAATAATACTATAATTGTAGGTGGTGCATGCCACATAGTTATATTCAAGGTATAAAACTAAACGTATTAATTGCGGTATTTGAACACTATACTTAAAAACCAAATAGAAAAAAATGTTTAAGTTCTATACTTTGTTAAGTTTTGATACAAAAAGTAAAAATCAAATTTCATAAATACATAAAATGACCCTAATAACTAATTCAAGTCATCAGGTAGCTTAATCTACTTTTAATAAGAAGTAACTTTGCTAAGTTTTGCAGTGTATATGAAATGCTATTAACGAGAGACACACTTGACTGTTATAAATACCACAGTAGTAAAGTAGTAAAAGTAACAGTCACGCAATCCATATTGTACATACATTCATACAATATTGAAAAATTTATAGTTTACTAGTATTTTAAGTATTCATAACAATTTTGATCATATCATGTCCAAGTAATTACAAAACAGCATTGCGATTAGAATTGAACGATTGGATTCTAACTAAATTAAAAACGGTGCAATTCAGAATTTGCAATGCTAATTCAATAGTTGTCACTCCTTGAAAATATTTCATAATCGAATAAAAAGAGATATTTAATATGATTGCAAAAAGAAATATTTAATATCATTGCAAAAAGTTTCAAGTCCATTGCATATTATTTTGTATTCCAAATAACTAAAAGTATTGCATTCGGTTTCTAATCTATTAAATGCAATTATTACTTTGAATAATGCCAATAATGAATATTTGATTGTATTTTGTAAGTTGGTAGCATAAGAGGTCAGATAGATTCAAATAAATATCAAAAGCATCTTAAAACAGTACTTTATTGTTGTTTAAGAAATAACAGTAACATTTTTCAAATTTTTCAGTACTAATTACTGCATTATACGTATATGAAATAGGATTATACGAGGGTCACGCTGTATATTGTGAAACGCCACGAAACTAGAGGAGTTAGATCTGGCAACACGGCATTGTTACATACCACCATCCTTCATTAGTAAGCTCTGACAACAGTTGAGTCGCTGCTGTCACAGAGTAAACAGGGTACATACGATTTTGGGTGGGGGGGGGGGGGGTTAGCGAGGAATCAGGATGACGGAGCATCCTTCGTACCTCATGGCACCGATTGCTATGATCATTTGGCCGACCCTACTAGAATTTATCTGGGGGAATTCCACCTCCAGTAGGTATTTTTAACGTGCCAAACATCGCATTGACGCGGGACCTACAGTTCTACTTCCTATCCGAAAAGAAGGCATGTTTTTTAATTTTTCTCCGCTATGAAAAATTACCAGCTCGGCCAGGGATCGAACCTGCGGCCCTTGGATTATAAAGCAAACATGCAAACCACTAATCCACCGAGACTGGCTACATACGATTTGTCCTGTCGAAACATGGATTTGTCAAGAGAACATGTGCGCGCTATGATTTACTACGATCTCAAGGTCGGTTTAAGTGAACAACAAAGTCTTGAACGGTTGCAACGCGTATTTGGTGATGAAAGTCCTTCACGCGCAACTGTGTTTCGCTGGTATAGCGAATTTAAAAGAGGGCGGATATCACTTGATGATGAAGCACGTGTTGGTAGGGCCTGTTCGTCAGTTACTGTTGGAAACATTGAGAGAATAAGACGTATGATCGAAGAAGATCCAAGATGCACCTATCAAGCGATTGAGGCAACTCTTGGTGTTGGATCCGCAACAGTAAATTCCATTTTACATGATCATCTTCATATGAAAAAAAGTGTTACTCGTTGGGTGCCACATACGCTTAACGATTCCCAAAAGGCAGAGCGAGTAAGAATCGCACGGAAAATGTTAGAAATGTTAAATAATGGTGGGCATCGTATTCTTTCTAAAATAGTAACAGGTGATGAAACGTACATATCATTTTATGATATTTCTACCCGCCAGAAGAGCCGTGTGTGGATTAACGAAGATGCACCAACACCAACAATGGCGAAAAAGCAAAGGTCTGTCAAGAAAGCTATGTACGCAGTTTTCTTTCGTAGTACAGAATTAATGAAAGCAATTAAGCTTGAAGATCAACGTACAGTTACAGCAAACTGGTACACCATAAAATGTTTAACTGCAGTGCTCGAGTCAGTCAATATTCGCGGGTTAATGTTGCATAACGACAATGCATTGTCACGCACTGCACAGCAGACAGTTGAATTTTTACGTTAAAATAATGTAACAGTCATTGAGCATGCACCCTATTCGTCTGATTTGGCCATGTGTGATTTCTGGTTGTTCGTTAACCTAAACAAACATTTACGTGGTCGACGTTTTACGACGGAGGATGAGATAGATGAAGCAATTCATCAATTTTTTGAGAGCATTCCAAAAGATGACTGGCTTCAAGCGTTTAGGTTGTGGAAGCTTCGGTTACAAACGTGTATTGATGTAGGTGGTGATTACTTTGAACATAAATAAAATCATTTTCCTAAAAAGACTTGTAGTTTTCTTGTATCTCAAAATATATAGCGTGACCCTCGTATGGTATGTTCGTATACTTTTAGTTGTGATTTATTATAATACAGAAAAAGTATTAAACAGTGATATATTATCTATTATTATATAAAATTCTAAATTCTGTAGATATCTGTACTGCTACAGACAGAATCAAAAGAAAATGATACATACTGTTAACAAATTCAATAATCTTTTTTAAATTTTAAAATCATATATTTAAACGGCGCGGCGTCCCTAACCATTGTATTTGTATATGGTACCACATATGTTATTGTATTTTAAATATTTCGGTAACGATGTTACCTTTATCTAGGCATAAAACCGACTGTGAGACGGTTATTATCCGACAGTCATTGCACATTAAATGTTTTTCCCGATATAAGACAAATTGCATTAGGCCAAGACAATGCGTGTTTCGTATATCACGAAAACAATATTACCTCGAGTAGAAAATGTACAATTACTGTCTCATCTCATTTTAATCTTCACTCAAGACTAATCGGTTTAGATTAAGATTAAAGATTCTTAGTTTTAAATCACACATTCTTAATCTAAACAAATTTTTGGTATTGTCTTTAATACTATACTCGGGACGCTGAACAGATATAGTAATTAAAACCGCCTACAATTACCCCCTCTTTTTAACAAAACCTTTCTATTGGTAGCATTCAAATATACCGCTCAAATTGAAAGGCATGTTTACTTGTACCAAAAAGATATCAATTAGTTTACTGTCAGACTGTCCTACTCACGAACTTTTAATAACATTTTTATTAAATTAATAAAACTGCAATTTTTTAAAATGTATGGTTATTATTTATATTAGCATCTCTCGAAGAGACATTATTTATAATGAATTAACAATTCATATGCAAAAATGTTTTATTGTAAATTTCACTTTCACATAAAGCCAATCAGCACAATCTGTGCTGCCTTGATTTTGTTTGTACTATATCTATTCGGCGGCCACAGTATAGTAATTTCAATCAAGAATAATTTACTTATTATAAATCACAGAATTCTTCAATAAAAAAGTAATATCTTTTCAAATTCTAACTAAAAAAGAAATAAAAGTAATAAGTTCAACAGTAATTTCCTTATTTTGAAATAAATGAAAGTTAAATACAGTTAAAGAATACACTTTGCTATTAAAAATAATTGTTTTTTCAATTATTATACTATTTGCAAGAAATTCCCTTTATATAGTACATTATATTTATATATTGTAACAAATAGGGAAATCCCTATATGCGGGCGGCAAAAACATTCCAGAGCGAAGTGTCATACACCCGCGAGAACATACTAGAAGATTCGACACGGGTCGCGTATATGACGCATCAGGCGGCTAGACAAGGTACAATACACGGGTATGTTCGAGCGTTTGCTAGAATGTTTATATAGAAGTTATAAAGCATCGTGGCGGATAGAAGAGAATTCAATTAGTGTTCGACCGGCGTATTGAAATGTGTTTTGTGTAATTAATAATCAAATATATTAGTGAATAAATAAATGTTTAATAATTGTTGTTTGTAAATATCTAGCATTTAAGTTCGTTAAACAGTTTATAATTATAGTGTTAAATAATTAGTTAAGATTGAATTGGTTTATGTCAATAATATTTGTTTTACTAATGGACGATTAAACAGCATTTCTGTTATTATTTTAAAAAGAACGTTACAATATTAAAATTTTTAATATGAGTCGATTAAGTTTCAGAATCCCTATACTACTTCATTTATAAACAAACTATAATTTATTGGGCCGGCGGTAGACGAGTGGTGTCAGTGCATCACTCGTGTTCCAAGGGTCGTGGGTTCGAATCCCACTTGGGGCGGCGGGATTTTTCTAATTGGAAAATTCCGCCACCTCAACTATGGGTGTGTGTCTTCGTGTTGCATGTTAGTTAGATGGGGGACAGATGACCTTAGCAGTTGGTTCCCCCGTCGTGTAGGCGTGAAATAAAAAAAATATATAATTTATTATAAAAAAATCAATCAAAGTCCAGAAGATTATATGTGTGTGTTAATGTGTGTAGTTATTCATGTACGGTACAGAATTTAAAAAACTTCGCAATATTGTTTCTTCTTTATTTTGAGCTTGTGAAGAATAAAAGCTTTGTTTCAGATCCTGTACCACTTATCTTGTTATGTCTATTTATACTAGCAGCAATTAACATTAATAACGATAAACTACAGTGAATCATGAATCTCCAGAAATCGTGAATTTCCAATACCTGGGAGTAGAGGTATCCAGCAACCGCAACACACATAATGAAGTAAAGCGACAAACCATGAAAGGTGCAAGAATCTCAGGTTATTTTTAAAGCAAGGTAAAAATCTATAAAACCCGAGCTGACACTACTAAGACGAAACAGATGTTAAGCACCACAGAGATGAACACAATAAGAGCAATAAAAGGGAAAGAAGATAGCAGTGACATAAAGGAATGTAACATCACTGGTATAGCCCAATTTGTAAGAAAACTTAAAAGAGAATGGAATGATCACGTAAGCATAGCGGATGACAGCAGAATGATCAAAACAGTAAGAGACCAGAAACCACAAGCAAAGAGGAGTCAAGGCAGACCACAAAAGAGATGGGCCGCAAGTTGGTTCTCTACGTCGATAGAAACTCAATAGACAAACAAATGACGCGTGAAGAAAAACAGGCTGAAGCCTATATAAAAGAAGAAGGAGAAGGAAGGAAACGACATGTGGTGGCCTAGCTGCCTAACTAGATTCGATGTTCAACAAAATTTTTATAAAATCTCATTGATACTAAATTGCTTTAGTGGGCGATGTGTTTAATGTGTATTAAAAATTCTGGTAACTTTGGTAAAGCAATATTTAAAAAATCAAATAAGTCAGTGTGTACGTCGTTTTTTACCTATATTAATTATTATCAAATTGAAAAATTAAGCTTTTTCAGCTATTTCATTTTATAATTCAAATTCTCAGCTCCATCTTCGATCGAAGTCGATTTTTTAAGAATAATATTTCTTCCGTAGGGCTGTTTTAGCATAATTTCTTCTGGTGCTTCTGTGAAAAACTACTCTTTCGATAATTCCCAACGACTCTTTCTGGCGTCATAACACAATAATAATGTGACATGCACCAAATTAACTAAATGGATGTTTGTTCACGTCCACACCAACACACTAGTTCGCCTATTGTTAACAGCTTCCCAGGTGCAAACGTTTTTATGTAATCATTAATTACAGGAACATCTATGTACGAATCTCGAGAAAATTGACTTGTAAATGATACTGCCAACGAAATTTTCACGAAGAAGACAAAATATCGAAAATTACTTTTGTAAATAGACATTCTTTGTTTTGACAAGAGTCATAAATCATATATGCATGAGTAGAGTAATAATTAGGATAAAATTGACTATTGAATATGTAAACACTTAGGATAAAATGACGCTTCTTCGTGCGAAAAACTCATTACTCTGTTTCAATCAAGTCTCTTCTGAGGCAAATTTACGAAGTTCTTCTTCAATCTAATCCTCAATCCAATTCCTCAATCCAGTCTAATACTTTTGACTTGACTCAATTTGAAAGTTAGTTTAGTATTTACAATTCTTCTGAAAATTACTTGTGGTACTTCCTATTTTCAAGGTCTGTTCCATATATCTCTCCTACAAACCCACATGCAGATTTAGTCTACCATATTAACATTGCATCCCTGAGAAAATATTTCATATCATACTGAATAAACAAGTGAATTTTGATTGTCTACCATATAACAATCAGTATAATACTTCTTATTGTTCTTAAGAACAATAATAAAATGAATATTGTTTATTAGAAAACATTTAGTAACCACTCTTTTTTAGATATAATGATTAATGAAGATTCTTATGCAGATAAATGTTGATCAATTAGAAAATTGTTTAATTATAACAAGATTATTTATACAAAACATAATGAATGAGTAGTAATACTGATAAATTATTGGTATTATTATTCATAATAATTATATTTGAATTATAAAAACTACATTTTTTGTTGCATTCTTTAATTAAACAATTTATTAAGTATTTATTCTCGCATAAAACCATAGTTTATGAAAAACGTGCACAACAATCATGTTTTCATTTTGTTTGAGTTTCTCTGCAATCTGATCACATCTATAAGAATTCACGTGCAAAGCAGGCTAGCACGTTTTCTATCTGGAGGATGTTTAGATTTTTCTAATTGTGTTTTAGAGAGCTTAACTTTTGGAGAAATATTAAAATTACTGAAAGTTAAATTAATTAGAAGAGGTTACTTAGAAAAATGATGAAATGAATATAAAAATAGATCAGAGACCTTCATTGGAGGTTTCTTACTTTCTTTTTAGACTGAATAGAATTTAGTAGATAGATCAATAAGTATCCATACAATCAATAATCTTATTTTATAAACAATACTATTTCTGGTTATGGCTGATTTGGAATACAGACTCTATATTAGCAATGCTATGAAAACAGGATTATATTTGATGACATGTTTCATCTGCTGGCAATGTCAAAGTTTAGATAAAGTAATACAACAAAATGAGGACATAACGAGGTAGGTAAGTAATTAAAAAATAAGTATAATCTAGATCTCCTTATGCTATATAAAATTTCAAAATTTGGGAATTGATTAATTTCAATTAAAGTAATATTAATTAAAGGTCTGTGTAGTGAATTCAATTGTTTGTCCTAATTTTCGCAATAATATTCCTTTTATTACAATAATCAATCCCTGTTGCAGCTTTTCCATAAATCCCACATACAAATATTGGAAGTAACAAGAATAAATTAGTGGGCAAAATAGAATTTTTGGTGAGCAAATGACAAAACACATTTCACATTTTGGAGTGCAAACTTCACACATATCTCTTTACTGAGTGCAACTAAAAACTGAGATCAATTCTGAAAACAATGAGACCAACTTATCTCAAATTCCCACATGCATTCACACAATCTGATGGATTACGTAAAAATCATCGAGTTATTCATAAATTGCATAATGATTAAAAAGTACTGATCGATTTTTTATATACATACTCTAAGTACACTCTTCGATTTGACAAACTTCAATACACTATTTTTCTTTTTAATGAACATTTTCACAAGGATTTGATACTCTTTTGAGAATTAATTATTCAAAAGTAATAATAATATAATTATTTAATATACGTAAAATCCATTAATTGCGTCTCACGTAATGTTATAATTTAACCTTTTTTTACGAGCTTCATTGTGTAACAATTAAAATTACCGGGATAGTTCAAGTCGCAGACTGAAGATAACTAAAGTCCTAAATATGACTAGAATAAATTAATATTCGAATATAATGAGAACACTAAAATATTAAATGAATTAATGCGGATATTGCGATACGTACACGTCACGGACAATAAACAAATAAATTCTCAACATTACGCAAAATAACACGAGCATCCGGGTCGACACCATTCAGTACAATAAGTAGTAGTAACAATAATAATAGTAGCAATAATAATAATGCAGCTGTTAAATACATGCATACATATTTTAAAGGGTATACTATGTAAATTCTATTCCCAAATTGTTTAATGCTTAATTTTTATATGACAATGATTATTTTCTATTAATGCTTTGAATTCGTAGTCCATTAAAATGACTTTAACAATAGCAAATCCATACATAAAAATCACAAAAGGCATTGTGAAGGTGTAAAGAAGGATGTTATGGGAATAATTTTTAAGGCAATTTCGCAAAAATTGAACCGTACAAATTTCTAATATTTTCCTGAAGTAAAAACTTACATTTAGATATGACCAGATACACCGTCAGGTTTAAGTACATACCAACCAATCTTACGAATCCTTTAGCTAATGTGCAAGTAAATATTCACTCTAGAGAAGCGTTTCAAAGCAAATCTCTTTCGCAAGCCAACGATCACCCAACACCTATTTTGCAGTCTATAAGATGTATAAGAATTTTAACTACGAGAAACTAAAAACTACAATCCAAGAATTTCGTTTTGTGAAGTGATGTTAACGAAAATGAATAATACACTATGATCAAAATTGCTTTTTATCTAGTAATACTATGAAAGAACAAATGCATGCCTTTAAATATTGGCTAACATATACAATTTACTTCAAAATTGTTAAGCTAGATTAAGATAACAATAAACTTAAAATTAAGATTAAAAATCTTAAGTGGTTGAAATTTTAAGAGACTGTCTCCGAGAAACCGCAAATTTGGAAACATGATTTACATGAATGTTTTACGTGGGGTATCCGTGTTAACATACCCCCACGTTCCTTCCCTTAGGAGGAAGTAATTGAGATACGCTCAATCACCGCGCAATTGCGTAGCAATTGCTCCCAGTTACTCACTGGTCGGAGCGAGGTTGCCTATCCATCCTCTACTACCTATCCAGGTTAGTACCGGAGTGATTAACTTAATACATGCTCGCCCGCCGGCACCCCTCCGCCCGTCCTCTTGCATACGGGATCAAGTGCCTCGTCCAGCATTAGGACTATTCCCCCAACCTAGATCAGTACATCGGAACCCTCCAGTCCTCTTTCATACCTTCATAAGTCCCTTCACCACCGGGACTTGGTTTTTGAACGGTTTTGCCACCCCGATCTCCCACTTATAGGCCTGGCGTGCCCCTGACGGAGCTTCGTTTCTAGGCTACTTTATAGGGCCCATCAAAATAGCTTCCCGGTGTGTACCCATTAAGGTGAAGTTGTCTTGGACGTGAGAGGCTGTGTATCTTCGCATAAACGTTCCTTAAGTGTAGGCCTCTAGACGATTTCTGAGAATCCGACGACTGGAACTGCACAGCCAAAGCGCCGAGCGCCGGACCCCAATACGGTCACCTCCGAAACGCTACCTGGTGGCTTGCAGTTTCTCATAGGTCAGTGAGCGAACTCCCTGACGGAGATAAACCTCACTTGATTCTCCTCCATTCGTCTAGGTCAGACAGCAGGATGCTTAGCTCCATAAAAGACCCTGACGTCAGGTGAGATTCAATCCACCCACACCGGATCCTCTTGTTAGCAGAGTTCCCTCCGCAACGTTTTAGAGTCATCGTCGAGAAACACTTCGGAAACAGTGATTTGGAAAAAGAAAAAATTTTGTTCTACAATTTGCTTCGAACTTTCATGGATGATTCTTTAGTCCATGAAGGCCGTACTAACCGACGAAGGCATCGCTTACATTGATGAAAAGCTGGGTGGTAAAGGCCAAAGTGCGCGAAGTTATATCAAGAAAAGAACTACTAAAAAATGGAACCTCTTAATGGTTTTAAGCATTCTTTTATGAATTTAGAATTCTTCCCGCCAGATGTATATCTTCAGAATCTACGATAAATTGTGCTTCAGATACACTTACACTTATGCATTGGGTCCGAGCCGCCTGGGAGATCTAGTCCAAAATTCGCAAAATTACAATACAAAACTACAACAAAAACCTCTTTCTTTCGATGAATATCGCTACAAACTGGACAGTATTATATGTCATTCGAAGCTCCCCAGCGAGAAATACACCATCGTATATCGTTTTTGACATAATATGGCAACTCGTGGTGATAACTAAATGTGTTTGTGTTTGGTAAATGACCGTTAACTGTCTTAATCCTAATGTCATAAATTATACATTTCGAGAACCTACTAACCTAGGAGAATAACTTTCTCTTATGCGCCCACCTTAATCCAAGCGCTCTCTGAAAACATACCTTAAGTAATCCTCCTTTACAGTAGGAACGTTAGAGTAAAATTGAATTGATGTCAGATTTGTTAGAAGATTATAAAGTATTCGTTAAAGATTATAGAATTGTGGCCTTATTCAGCACCTACCGGTACCTAAGCCTCTCCCCTCCACGTGAGGGTGGCCGGTCGTAGCTCTAACAAATAACATGTATTGAAAACTAATTAAGTTAACTAGTTTTCTTTTGTGAATTCTGGTTAAGAAATGATCTTAGCATACTTTCTCTGTGTTAAATTGTTGTTCTTCCTCTAATTCTGAAAAAATTTCTATTTGAATTGTTGAATTTTGTATTTTTCGGGTAACTTGATGCCCCATGTAACCCAGTGTTTGAGAGAAAACAAAAAATAATTACAGTACCGGCCTGGTTTGGAATGTTGACTAGTCAAAATAAAAAGTTTAAAATACGAAAATACTGCTTTTAACAATAACTTAAGTGTAAAACGAAAGCAAATACCTTTGCATAGGCAGTACCTTACATCCGCGCCCGTAGAGACCCTCAGGAAGTCCTCCAGGGCAAACGGACTCTTAATTGTAATTAACATTGCCAAACTACAGAAGTAAATACATACTTGTGCATGGTATAGGGCGGTGTTATTCTTAACTACACCACAGATAGATGTTTTTCTAATTTGCGTTTGTAATAGGTTTATTAACGTCTATCAGTAGGAGTCGTTTATGGCTATCTATAAAAGTACACTGTACTTTAATGAATTATAGGGTTATTTAGTTTTTAAGGGTTGGATGGGTAATGCGTGGAATGTGACAACTTCAAACTGCAAGTATCTGTCAAAATTGTCAACCTCCGATAAATTTTTAATTAATATCGTTGAATTGGTTCGCTGTTTGTTGATTGTTACTTACATGAAATTTCACTTGAAATTATGGTCTATTTTTACTTGGAAAGAAGGTTAGGTTTTGGATATTCCTAATTAGTAACATAAGCAAGTCTCGTACCTACATCAAATCTGCTTGGACAAATCAGTAAGTCCAATTCATGTTTGTAATTTTATGGTACTATAAACAAGACACGTATCATGGATTTAATCATCTTTGCTTTTTTTCGCGAATTTCGGGCGGAGTGCAAATTAAGTTGTCTTAGCTCATATTTTATTTATTTGTAACACTAATAAAGTAACAAAAGTAATAACTAATTTATTTGAAGTGACGGATGATGACAAATGATTCAAAAACTCAAGTGGGCGCCGAGTGTTACCAACTAACACAAAATTCTCTAGAGGACCAAAATATTTTTTTTGTATTAAAATAAGAAAAAAGGGGGCGCAAATTAGAAAAAATAGCATAAAATACTCGTTTTACAAGGGCATTGGCGCACTCATCCCATAGAAAAACTCGCCTGCGGCTCGTTTTCTAACTTGGGATTCGTGCGCCAAATCAACCCTTATAAAACTTGTTCTTTAATATACTATTATGTGGTTGTCGAGACCGACTGCTTAACTTGCCCATCGTGGGTTCCGGTGATCCAACCCGGCCCGGCCTGAATAATAAGAGTTGGACTCTTTATCGATGGGCCACCCACTTCACATGGATGGATTTATTTTTAATTTTTCCGATAATTGTTAGTTGAAGTCGCAAGTGGGCATGTGTGCCCACAAAAGAAACAGGTTGGCCACTACATTATTATGTAGTTAACTCTCGGAAAAATTAAAATATTTATGGCGGTATAGCGAACATGTTATGACCGTATGCGCATGCTTAATTATTAATTTATAATTCTTGTACAATCCAGCAGGATTTTCTTAGTTGTTACTTATTAATTGATAGCTATTAATTGCCTTATAAACCAGGCATTTACATTACTCTTGTGCGTGAAAGTTTATTTCAGTTTAGTATTCACTACATATTCTAATAGGATGGCTACAATACTATATATGTATATTATGAAATGAATTTATAATGCGGGATTATTGCATGAGTGAAACGAATTTCATACGCTATTTTGTCGTCGAACTATCAGCAATAAATTGACGTATTTATTGTAAATTTTTAAGTACATAAACCATACAGTTTATATATTTAAGCTGAGTTCGGAAATTAATGGGTCTATTCTGTAAAAACTCTCTATAACTCTATAAGCTTATGGAATTCGATACGTTGAAGAAATACAGACTTATAGAGTTCGTACCAAAATGCGATTCTGTAAACGTTTCTGTAAATACGAACGCTGTAACAATAGTATATTGTACAACTAGCTATGAAAGTCAATACTTTTTTCACGAATTTGCAGTTTTGATTAACGAGGGTAAAGCCCGAGTTTATCAAGCAAATGAGTGAAAAAAAGCCTTTCATAACGTGTTGTACACGACATTTTTTTTTCATATTGTAAGTTGAGAACTACAAAGCTTATAGAATTAGAAGACTTACAGACTCGATATATTGTTACAGTCTATATATTTTACTAAAGTTATAGAGTTATACACCTTACAGAATAGACTCATAAATCTAATTGCTCGAGTAACAATAGCAACCATTGTAAAGACAATCGTCCCTTTAGTTGCTTGAGCAATCACATTAGTTACATGTAATTACCGAACTCAGCTTTAGTTATAGATTTTGTACACAACATCATGACACGGGTGCCATAAAGTGACAGACTATTAACAATTTTGACATTCATAATCACAGCATTCTGATGCTAGTCGACGACAAAGAATATTTAATAATGAAATTTGACAGTTTGATATACGTGCCAATTTTAGAGTCATTGGTTTGTACTTACACAGTCATACCAGATGAAAAGTAATTTTGAACATATTGTACTATTTGTTTACGAACTACCATTGTCTTGACTGATCTTTTTGTCCCTCAATATAAACAAGAACGCATCAATTTTACGACGTAGATGCATTCGCAGCACTATTAAAAGTGCGCCCAAATTAAGCCTGCACGGAAGCTTCAGAAAAGTCAATTTCGTATATACCTTTATGCATAACTCAGTCTGTAGTTTATAATTTCAATTCTCCAATCGGTTGGTAAGTTTAAATGATTGAGATTCGAGTTATGTTTGTGTTGAGATTTTAATGGCGAAAGTAATCGACGTAAATCAAAGCTGGAGTCTAGACCCAATATGTCAGCTCGGAGCAAGAGTAGAATTCCGAACCTCAAGCAAGAATTTCAGGCAAAAGTTTAAAAGATACTGTTTAGGCTTCCCAAAACAACCGTGAAGGTTATAACCAATTGATATCAGCGTAAAATGAGAATTACTAGCAAAATTCCATTCTTCTTTTAATGTCTTATTTTTATTGTCCAATATTTGTAAATTAAACAAGACATTAAAAATTTTATTTCTGCGGCATGCAAAATTCTTTAAGTGATAGCTAAGGAATTTTCACACAATAAAGAAATTCCGTTACATCTCATTGATCTACCAGGAATTATTATATGGTCCCAATTCAGGGTCAAAAAGCTAATTAAACGCTTGTACATACTTTCATTTAATGTTATCATTCTGCAATATTCAGATATTTTTCATAATTCTGCGACAGTTCATATAACTGACCCATCCTTTTTTTACAGTTGTTATCTCATATTTCACATGCTCATAAAGACGAAACAATAATCGTTTCCATTATATCCACCATAAACTTTAATTGAATTCAACAGATTCGTACTCAACTAAACAACAGCGGATGATCGGGTACTCGAAATAAATCTAGTGTGCATATGCACACTTAGAAACCAACTTTATCTCTTTACTCTGTTGCGATGCCACTTTTGTAAACATCACAGATGCAACGGCATAACAAAACAGCAGACAATCTTATCTTGAATGCCATATTGATTAGACAATCGTGTATGTATATATTTTGTCCCCCAATTATTATTAGAAAGATACTTGCTCAAAGCAATATAAAAATGCAACAGAAGACTATTCAAACGTCATCAAACAAAGTTACTTAACAATGACGGCGATGGCGCATACATCCACTTTCATAAAGACATATCCGCTCTCACATAATTATTTTTTTTTCTTTTGTTGAATTTACTAGATATTTTTTAATGTTATCATTTTAACATAGCCAAAAATATCTTCTTTTGCCATTATATTCTAATGGGTACCGATGGATGGATGTCTTAATACTATAATATAGCAGTGGGGGATATTTATTAAGGAAAACTAAACAGTTCCCTTCCACTCCTACAAAAGAGGCAAAATCTCGTCTCTTCTGTCGTAGCGACGAACAACACGAGGTATATTAGTTTTCGTTGGTAAACGAGCTTTGATAGATATACTGTGAAAGCTTTTGTGACAGCACAAAATTGGATACAATTTTTTAGAACTACGCCGACATATCAAATAGTTCTAAAGCTATAAACCATTTATGTTATGAGAATAAACTAGCATCTTTTATCAGAAAAATATTACAAACGATAGATAATATCAGAAAACGTTTGAAATAACATCACTTTAAATTTAAAAAAAAAGTAAATAAAACTTCCAGTTCTCGTTACTGACGGTATAATAGTAGCAGGGATTTTTCATTATCTACTGTGAAGTGACACTCTTGAATCCTGTAATGAGAATCCTGGAGCTTTTAAAAATCGATGATACGTGTGTTACTATCGTTAGCAGCGTTAAGGGCTGAAGAATTCCTTTACATTAGTTAGAAGAAATAAACGTATTGGTTGGGTTGTAATAATACAATTTTTAATTAATCGACTAAATCAATAGATGAATAAAGATTCTATCAAGCTTTTGGTTGTGGTGAATATTGTACAAGGTGTTCCGTACTATTGCGAAAAATAAATTCTCATTTAAAATTGGTGTACTTAAACTACTCTTCGAGGTACCTTTACATTCTCAGGCAGGATTGAAGGATTTTTATCAGAAATAATCTTTTTAGATATTCTAGCCCATTAGTTCCTGCCACTCTTGCTTCAACAGCAATAATAACAAAAAGTCGAAGATAAACTTCGCTGAAGCAAAGTGAGACAGGAACTGATGGGCTGACAAAGCAAACTTCTCTTCAACCAAACCTATTAACTCTTGAAAGAGTGCATAGAGGTATCCCGAAAAACAGTTTGTACCTTTGGACCATTGGATCTATGTTAGTTTGGTTTCAAAGATTGCGGATTGGAGCTCTAACTAAACAGTTTGTGGCGTTGTAACCGCAAGAAGAAAATTGTTTTGTGTGAACTAAAAAATGCGAGAGAGTTTGTAGAAGAAGTCCGAGGTAGTATAGCAGCCGCTAATGGTATTGATTGGAGATGTCTGGTTTATTGAAAAAACATCCCTGCACCTAATTCTATGACTCACCCAAAATCAGTGTTTCTATAGAAATAGAGAGCTAGTTAAGTCAATGACCAATACAAACAAAAGAATTATAAGTTCGTTTTGACGCGGTGGTTCGTTTTCCCGTAATAATGACTTTTTTCGCAAGGATTCTTTTTACAATTGTCTGTTTGAATGGTAGTTGATTTTTGGTGTTTCTTCTATACTAGTTGCATGAGAAATTCTGTAACAATGTATACATGTTATGGCCAGTGGCGTAACTACGTAAGATTGCGCGCCTCTGCGCGACTCACGTTTGCGCCCCTCATTATACATAGGCAATAACTAATGAAATATATAATAACTAATAATAATTAATTACTTTTTTATTTGCATTGTATCTCTTTAACGAGTTTGTTTTATATGATTAATGAGATTTAACTCATTAATTTAACTAAGTTTTACAGTTTTTCGGGATTCTAATGCAGGCGAACTGGTCAATTAAACTGTCAAGATCTATTGTTTTTACTATTTTCCTTATCAACTCTCTTAATACATTCGGTAAAACTTTAGATTCTGGTCCGCCATCCGCGCATGTTATACAACACTCGATGCGTCTCACCGAGCTGAACAATAGTGTCCTAACCTAACCGAATCTAACCCAACCCAGCCTAGCCTAACCTAACCTAGGTTTAAGTTCGGTTTAATTTAAGTTTGCGTTATTCATCAATTCATACGTGATTTAATTTAGTTTTTCGTTAGGATAGATTAGATAAAGTTAGGTTAGGTGAGGTGATATTAGGTTAGGTCGCATGCGCATCAAAACATGCATTTTTAGGTAGGGTGGGAGAATTAACAAGGGAGGTTATGGCTTCTTTTTCAAAAAAGTATTTGGCGATTGTATCGAAAACTACTGGTCTCCCCAAATTTCACTGTTGTTCAGCACGATGAGACGTATCGAATGGTATACAGTATTTGCGGGTGCGGCTGGCAGACCTAAACTGGAGAACAGCCATACATTTGTCCGAAAATTACCAATCTGCTGTCATGTCAGCACATTTATTTTGAAGTTTTTAAGCAAGTTTCCAATTTCATTACAATTTACAAGTACAGCACGAAGCATATACGACGAACGTGTTTTAGTTATTGTTAGCGTCGTTGTCAAAGCAGATAAATAATCACTAATCATAATATCCTCTAATTATTTTGATCAATCTATACCCATAATTCTCTTTTATTGTTTTCATATAATGTTTTTTTACCTTCAATGTTTTAAAATTTATATTCCCAACGAAATAAGATTTCACGCAAGCAGCGCCCTTCGGATGGTTGCGCCCCCCCGCGTAGCAGGGTCTGCGGGAGCGGTAGTTACGCCACTGGTTATGGCAAGTTTAACCGAAGCATTAAGGGAAAATGACATTGACCGAAAAAGAAACAATTTTAATTGTGTTTAAAATGTTGTCGAAGTTACCATACAACTATAGAGGTTCTCAAAATACAATTAATGATGTTTTTATAAATGCATTGGTCGGGAGCGTGTAGGTGTAGAACAAATCTCAAAATATGATATTTTCATCAATTCATATTTATTTATACATGTGTTATAATATACAAATAATATAGCGATGTTGAGAGTAAATTGCTACCAGGATTTTTCTGCAATATCAAAATTTAACAATTTCAGTCATGGATGCAATACATTGCACGCCCTTTGTGGTTATAAAAATCGATTAAAATTGTCTAAAGCATAAACAAAAATTACCTTGAGCGAAATACGTATTGGATGATATGATTTGGGTTATTAAAAAATTTGCTTGCTTTAAATCAGGGATGGGGAACCTATGACCCGCGGGCCAAATCCGTGCCGCTTATTTATAAATACTGTTACGTAAGTTGGTTGTAGGAGATAAAACACTCGAATTTATGCAGTCACTTTATTACAAAATTCACAAGAACGTAAAGTCTGCCACTGTCTGTAGATGTTTTTCGATAACATAGGTGGGGAATAAATATACACGCGGGGGTCTGACAATATTTAGTTTTCTGCTAATATAAGCGAGCAAGGCGATACTTTCCAAGCAATAACGTTCAAGTTCGTCTCCATTCTTAATAGTATTATGCAACATATACAAACTCGTGCTTTATTGACAAATTATGTTGTGTGACTCTCAAATTTCCGCTGGCTCTTACAGTTAATAATGATATCCATACGACAAAAGCGTTTATAATTTTATATGTACTTTTCTAAAAACGTCGGTCAAAATTACTACAGAGCTTGACTTTCTCTAATCAAAAACCTTTATTAAGATATTTGTTCCAAATGCTGTCAGAAATGCACCGGTCAAGTCTGGTGCGAAAACTATAAAACACCCTGTATACCGGGTGTTCCAAATCTCCCTCATTTGAAAAGATCAAGCAATCAACCAAAAACTAGTCTGAATGACTCAAAATGGCCCTTCAGAAATGCTGGTTGCATAGCAACGTTTGAGAGAGCATGCCGACTTGATTAATATTTCAAATTGCACCATCTGTTTTTTTTCACGGAAATGTTTTCCTCACTTCATTCTGCATATAGTAGTATACCTTACGTAATTATCTAATGTGCATTTAGGGGTTTTAAAAAATATTTGTTGTAAATATACATACATGCATATACATAGTATATGCATACTGGATGCAGGATATCTCAGCTTATAGATGATCTAGGCTTCAGCAAAACCACTCTCTGTTCAGCCAATACATTACGTTGGATATATTAATTAGGAATGTCAAAAATTCCATTTAGGGTTCATAGCCAGATCTTTGCACTTCAAAACTTCGGAAACAAAAGAACAGCATTGTTTAATCTGAATACCTATCTATACTAGAATCCTCACGCTGACATAATCTCCACACACTATGCCCAAGGCTATTTCTCGGGTCTGACGAACCTTATAATGATGTCATATTGAATTCAAAGTTAGATTATTTCAAAATTGAAAACAATGGCTTTAAAAGTCATTTACCTATTGTCTTTAGCAGTGATATACTATAGAAAAAACACCGACGGTTATAACTAAAACAAACATACCTTATAGAAAAACATTTACTATTTATGTAAATAATAATTTTTTTTCTTACATTTCGCAAATTTAAGCTGTACCCTATATTAACTAAACGTAAATATTCCTTTAGGGTTTTACTGGATGCTGTTGTAGCACTTTACTATCTATCTGATGGGCAAGAAATTTGAGTCGATCTGTAGACACACCCATACTTGTTTTACTCGCTGATCAGTAATCACATTTCGTGGACAGTTGTTCTTTCTGACCATGTTAAAGAAAAGTCCGACTTTGGAATAATTCAGAGACTACAAGGTAGGAAAGTTTTTGGAAAATTAATAATTAATTCCTTGATTGCTTACTAGAATGATAATTATATTTTTACAAATTTATAATAAACTCAGATCTACTAAAAACCACGAATAGGAAGTTCAATTGTTTTTTAAGATTTTCTCTAAAAACCTTTAGATAAGATAACATAGAATTTTGATCCTTGAAACACTTTCTGGGTTTTATTTTTTATTACCTAAACCAGGCCGATTTGACGTTGGTTATTTCTTAAATAATCTTATCTTCTGTTGTTAACTATTAAAAAGTTATTTAAGAAAATGTTCATTTGTTTCTACATTTAATGCAGCTTGAAATATACCAAGTGGTTAATAAACTTTTACTATACTTAACATTTTCTGTTGCAAAATACAAAACAAAACACAGATTTATGAAATAGCTTTTTTGTTGTTAATGTTGTAATTTTATGTATTATTTTGCAAATTAAAAGATCCAAAAATTGATCTACGGAAATATACACTTTCCAGCTACTTGAATTTAAGTATCATTTAAACCGAACCACTATTTAGTTATCACATTATCAGTATACGTAAATGACTTATCTCCTGTTTATTTCAAGATCTTAACGAGATAACTGATCTTTATTAAATCTTGAAGAAAATGTCAAGTAAATGATTTATTACCATTTTTTATTTAATACAATTTGCATAACAAACCAATTAAGAATGCAAATATTTGCAGAAAACCAAACAAAACAACTGGCAGATTCTATTAGTTAAGGATTCTGTAATATAAAAAGTCGGTAAGTTTCCAGGTGTTTCTATACAACAATTGTCAAGGTTAGACATATGAATTCGTTATTGAAGAAAAAAGTAGTTCAAAAGCTTTTTAAATTAGGTTTGCCAGAGTTAGGACCAGCAGCTGCTCAGGGTTTAAAAATCTGTACAAGTAACCAACCCCACTCTTAAGGTAGATGCATCTTTTACCCTTTTCTGAAAAGTATGGATGGAATAACCTTAATGCGATTTAAATTGCAAGGCCATTTTAATATCTTGTCGATTTTTACTGGAAAATCATGAAGATTATCAAGAACCGATTATAAATTAGCGATTAATTGTTGCAAATATGTATATTTAATTAAGAGGAAAAATAAACGTTACACTGCGACCGACTTTTACATTTAAATAACATTACCATATTCAACGAAACGATCTCAGCATTTACGAAAAACCGGTATTACAAACAAGTCTGGTCTATGAAAGTTGCAAATGAAATTCAGCTCATAATCAGACAATATTAAAAAAAATGTACAGCAATAATAGTTCTATACTTAAAACTTTAATTGCAATAAGTAGCCTTTTGTAATTGTCATAAAAGACTAGATTGGCGGTTAAATAGGAGCTATAATAATAAAATGGCTTTTATATAAATGACTGTTACGATTTAACATTTCGCAAGGGTTTTAAAAAGTCGTAAGTAGCCATTTAACGATTAATATTTGAATGTGTCAAAAAATAATTCCATTTATAATTTCTAAATTTAAAAATAAACTGCGAAATAATGCAAAAATACATATGACTTTTTTATTATAATATAATACCATATTAAATTAACTTAATTATAAATAATTAATAATTGTTGGTATTATCTTTCAATTAAAATAAAACAACTGGATATTAATTGTCTACAGTAGCACCAGGCACGTGTTTCGAACATAATGGTGTTTCATTTCTTATGTTGATATCTGCTATTGATTGACTTTTTCTGAAATCGATAAATATATAGTTCCCGTCATAACACTGATTTTAGTGAAATCTGGCAGACATTAAGTCCGCAGGGGGTGTTTTATTTCACACGATTTTGGCTCACAAAAGTTTAGTTGGTTAAACAGGGTTTAAAAGGCTTTTGAAAGTGCCAAATCCGACAAAGTCAAAAATCAATTACTCATGATTTATTTACATCACCAAACCGCTTCGATTTTTTTACACATACAACCTTGAAATAAGTCCAGGCGTTTTTTCTTCCATAATTTCTGTAGGGTCAAAGTTCAAACCGAAAAATTCGGTTTCACCTATCCGGATGCTTGTTTTGAGCAGGTTCTCAAATGAACCAATGAATTAAGAACGATATTAATTTTAAAAGGGCACCATTACATTAAGGTACATCATCCACAATAAATAAGAAAGTAAAATATAGGAATCAATACTATCAATAGTACTGTGCGGTTTATACAAAGTCACATTGCATCAGGTGTGTAGTTTGAACGAATCGAAAAGTAGCAAGAGCAAGGTTCAAATACAAAAAACAGAGAAATCTTTAAGGGGGACCAATAACAACACAGTCCCACAAAAAAATAAAGTTTTGTAAGTTGAAAGGCGAAGTACTATACCGTATATGTTTTGGGGTGTTAAAAACAAATCTGGGATTACAATTAACTCATTTTTTGAGATGTATTTTTATAAATTTTTTGAGGCTTTGTCGAAATCCTTGGGTGATGATTCAATTCTGACCCCGGATTCGTTTTCAACACACCAAGAAACATACGATATGGTAGGTACCTCACCTTTCAACTACAACACTTTTTTCTTTTTTGTGAGCCTGTCACAGGCCCACAAAAAAGTTTTGTAGTTGAAAGGTGTGGTACCATACCGTATGTTTTTGGTGCGCTGAAAACGATTCCGAGAATTGATCCATCACCTAAGAATTCTTTTAGAAGTATTTTTATAAATTTTTTGAGGTTATGTAATTACCCACATGTTTTGAAGCGGACAGTTTGAGATCCGTTCATATTTTGAAAACATGATTTTTTTTCTAGGACAATTTCCAAACTTATTCTGTTCAACCCCATATTTGACTGATTTTCGTAATGTGCCTGGGTGGAATTCCACTTCTATTTCTATTTATTTTTCTATCAAATTTTATTCGATTTATCTTTGTTTCATCAAATAACAATATATACTTCCAATCTTCTGGTGTCCGTGATTTGTGTAACTTTGCAAATCCAATTCACGATTTTTTAGTGAGCCGTTGTTTTTTGCCTACTACCCTTCCTCCCAGACTTGCTTCTGCTAAATAATGTCTTATCGGCATTTTGTCCAAATATTTCTTTGTGGATGTCAACGGTACTACATGAACTTTTTTCTAGCTAAGCGTGTTATTCTTCTGTCAGTCTTTGGTATAGTTTTTTGAAAACAGTTATTACTATTAAAATCCTTCGCAGAATTGTAAGCTGTTGTTTTTGGACTTGTTGTATGACCACCCTTTATCACATAATCTCAAAATAGTTTTTCCCCTTTTTGGACTGCAACTTCTTCATTTCCCCATTGTAATAATCTACTATGGTAGGTATTAATTTATTGTCACTTGCAACTATCACTACACTATTTTTTTATTATACTCAATAATGCACTCAAGATTTTAACAGTGACAGTTCCGTTCTTATGTAATTAAGTGACCGCTTCATACTAGCCCTTGATTTACTTTAAAGAATATGGTAGTTTTATTAGTACAGGGAAGTTTCTAATTTCTTAAGTATACAGCGGTATATTCTTGTTTCGTGCGTCCCGTTTGGTCCGTCGACGAAAATCTACCCATTTGGTACTCTCTCTTACTTAAGCATCATTTTTTACCATTACTAGCACTAAAAAACGGAAACTTTACTAAATTCAGAATATTGAAGGATAATACAGATCTACTGCAAAGTAGATAATACAAACTAATTTTAAGTGCACTTTTTTACTTAGTTTTCCTTCAATTCAAAGTCTGACTAGAAAAAAACTAGATTTTTTTTAATTACTTAACTATATTAAAGTCATAGTTTCTTTGTACTGAAATATCGAAAGCGTCAAATATTCCTATTGCATTTGAATTTATCCTTTTCAAAGAATTTTACATTGTTATATACCGCTAATATTACCTGCAATTTCCTGAAAACCATAACATAATTAAATTTGCAATATGAAATAAGACTACATATGTTATATACAGGATTTAAAAAAACATTAATACGGGAAAACCTTATTTCCCTTAAGTGTCGATTGGGATGTTTTGTAAACTGTCATAACTGTTAAAGCTAATTGAGTGTGCAAGTATTCGTATTACACTTCTATTCTTAATATCTAATAAATTTTTTATTTATACGTAGTTTATCCTTTATTATTTCGCCTTTATTAGTTACGATCTAAAAGTAGCTAAAATATTGAGCAGAAAGCCAACAATTTGTATGTAAAAATCCTATTTTAAAAAGTATCCAAAGTCAGCATGTAACCAATTTGATTGTACATCTGGTTTACGCACAAAACGTGGAGGTTTTGCAGGTTAACATGAAACGCTCACAAATCGTATACAACAGTGTGACAACTCATCTTTATTTCTTTATAGTTTATTTTTAGTTCTATTCAGTAGAAATAATACATACATCTACCCCTAATGATAGGTAGCGTTCTCAATTAGTTCAGCGCCACTGTATATGGAAATTCAAAAAAGTATTGTTCTGGTCATTGCAAAAGTTGACATCCGGATAAACCTAATCTAAAATTTTCCAGATTTCACTACCAAGAGCGTTGAAACTTCATAATTTAGAACAACGGTTTTAATAAAAAAGGAATAACTTGGGTGTACTCAAAGGAAAGCCAGCTGAAAGCAGCATCCAGATAGAGAGATCCGAATTCCAAATTTTTTGTGGAAGTGGGAAAAAAGATCATCTGGAATTATTTTAAAGTTTAGTCTGCAGAAGACCAGAAATCTTAAGTAATTTTGTGATTTTCTAATTTTGTCAAATTTCCCACTTAAAAAGGCCCTTAAATACACACACCTATGAAATGAAATATCCCCCCAAAAAAACTGCTGCTTTGTTATTAGTTCCGCATTAATCACCCCATCATTCTTATAAATTTAGTATTTCGCAACAATTATTCATTTATAATTTGTGGCAATTAATTACCTTATTGTCAGTTAAAATGTAATTAAACAATCAAGTAATAAGTTACTGATAAGTAGTAATTACAGACTGCAAGTGGTATCACGTTGTTGAATACCGACGACCTTTAAATTCATGGTTATTAGTTATTACTTATTATATCAACCAAATTGGACCAATTTCCCCATGTTCAATTTTAGATAAAGTTCCTATAATCAAACCTCCGCTGAAATTCTTATTGAATGATAGTTAATGAATATACATTATTGGGTTTGATATTGATTACGATCAGCCCACTGTTGTTTGATGTACTTGAAAATACGGCTTGGTTGATTTACTTCATTATTCACCAGCATCCTTATTAAATTAGACAAATTGACAAAATCTTTTACTTTCTAAAATGCATCTATATTAAAGATGGTCCAAATTAATTCAATATTTCAAATTATTAGTAACATATAATCTAGCTGATATTACTTCCTCTTAGAATAAAATCAATACAAAATTTCTTGAACAGATCTTCAATTGTAAAAATGAAATTTCCACTTACATCCGGCTTCACCATGTAATTTCGGCTAATAAGTTTATTCTGATATAAAAAGCTAAACTAACCCAATTTTAAGTGGAATTTAGGTGAAAGTGAAATTCAGTTGAACGAGTTTGATTAAAAATCCATTCAAAAGTTTGATTCACTTTATAAATGAAAAGTATTGAAAAATTAGAATGAGCTCTTGAAGATTTCAATCATTATTTTTATAAATGTACCTAAAAAATTATTAAATTATTATTTTTATATTTAAAAGAACATAATATTACTTTGTTGGAAGAAAAACAATTTTAAAGATAAGATATGACTAAACTTTTTACAATTATATTCTGTTTTAATTAAAGATCCGATCAAAGCAAGGTTCAAAGAGCCTGATTATCTTTTTTTTTGGGCATACTGAGTTCTATTATTTGATAACATCCGGATTTCTCATTATTGTATCTCAAGAAAAGCGATTAAAAAGACTTATCTACAACAATTATATATAAAATTGCGACCATTACGTAATATTTTGTGGGGAGACTAATTTTATAACTTATTTAAACAAAAAGTAACTTTTAACTATTTAAAGATTATCTCTATTTCTCCGGAAACTCTTTGAAAAGTTTACTTACCGGATTTCCTTTTAACCAAATAAATGAAATTAGTATAATTACATACCTTTTTAATCAATCGCTGTATCTCGAAAACTACAAATAATATAGATTAAATCACGCACGATTGCAACTGAAATTTACTTCTCTTTTGTTTTAGTAGGATAGACAAATTAAGAAAACATTACCGGAAATGAAATTTACTGCCATTTAAGAAAAACTCCGAATTTTGTGTACAATTTTATTATTTTTATGAATGAATGAAAATATTATTCGTGCGATTAAATATGTTATTAAGATTACATTTTAAGTAAAATTTAATTGAATATTACACAATACGACACCCAACCAAATCGAATTTTCTCATTGACCAAAATTATAATAAAAGAAAATAATCAAAACTTCCGTACCCCCACGTGAGAAGCGACATTGGAATTACATAATAATAAATTACTTATAAAAATGTGTATCAAATCAGTATCACAAATCATAGTTAACGAAATCTTCTTAACCTTATTTTTTTTAAATTGACCTCAAGGCTTCTAGAGTAAAAGGGGTATGATTCTAACCGCTCATGTTATCCATGCTGGATAATTTATATATGGCGCTACTATGTTTCATTAAAATCAAAAGAGTCCGGTCCCTTCGCTTTGTTTAATTCTTTATCATTTAGGTTTAGTTGTGTAAACTTTACTTTTTCTTGCTCTAAAAGTGTTCAGTATCGATATCTGTAGTACTTTGGGCTTATAAACGCAGCCTGCTGTTCCAATGTTCCGGGGAATATAATGTTCCAATTCAAGAGAAAACGGTTCAAAAAAATCATGTTACGCCGTCTTTGACTCTATGGCTACTAGAATAGCTTCACTTAAGCTTCGATCTAATGCCCATAGCATCCAGAGTTGTCTAGTGTAAAGGTTTATCTAACCTTTATATTCACATTTGATTCACAACTCCAAAAACGTTAAGCAAGAACATTTGTGGTGTATTTATTGATCTGTAGGCTCGTAAGACGTTTTCCCAATAGTTTGTAAGTAGAATGTAACTGTTAGTGACAGCATGTGTAACGATTGATTCTGCTTCGCTAGAAAATCCATTCTAAAACTTGTACAAGTTTTAATAAACTGAACAGACAACAAATCCAATGGAACTGAAGATTATAAAAAAAAAACACACTGTTTGCCTTATTGCACGTAGATTCGGTCCAATACACAAAAGGTAAACGTTTTTTATGGACAGTTTTATTGTATCCTCTGCATAGCATTGATGTGTTCGATCCGATCAACTTAAGAAAGCGGAGCATTCTCTTTTACACCGTTTTGGTTGTATTATTTTGAAGAAGAAATCTTTTACAAAAGATCCAGCCACTTTCATTTTTTTGCATTATTTGGCGTTGTTATTAATGTTATTGGCAAAAACATTATCCTGTAGAGTTTAACATACGCAACCTGCGAGTGTAGTTTAGATTCAATGCTAGACGATGTTGAGCAGGAGGTTAGGTGTGACCATGATGGCGTGAATGCGAGGTTGTATTAGGCAGTACTATTCGGGTGTGAAACTCCATCACTAACTTTGTTAAATGCAAGGTTGTTTGGTTTAAATCACGTTTTTAATCAAGTTGTTTTAAATTTTTTTTAAACTAACATGATTTTCTGCTAGGAAAAATATTTTGCCTATTTGCCATCCCATCTGACGCTCAATTTATACACAAACAACGTTTACAAAAACTGAAAATATCTTTTGAACGAAACCGGACGGAAGGATAAATCGAAAATCAATTTGTAGCTATTGAAATGCTGCAGCAAAAGAAATCATTTCAATAGCTATAAATTGGGTCTCGATTTATTCTTCCACCTGGTTTCGTTCAAAAGATATTTGAGTTTTAGTAAACTTTGGTTTTGTAGAAATTGAGTGTTAGACGGAATGGAAAAATGGCCAACATGAATAGACGAAAGGAAAAAAATAGTATATTGTGTTATTATGATTAAAAGTGGCACTTTGTTTGACGGGCAAATATTTGCATTTGCGAGGCGAAGCGTAGCGTAGCCAGGCAACTAGCAAAGATTGCGAATAAAAATATTAAGAATTATATTATAGATTTTTAATTGTGGGATTAAAAATACTAGTTGCCTTAACAACGGACTTATCTTGTCCTTGTTACAAAAACGTCAACTTTATCTTTTAAAAATGTCATTAAAAGTGTCATGTTTGAATCTGGCTGGAGAAAAAAGTTTTTATATATGTAGTTTTGTTATGTCTTTGTACAAATTTTCTGATAAGCTCATGCAACCATCATCGACCCATAGTCAAAATACAAATCATTTCACAAACATTCCTAAGCTAGTTTTGACTAGTGAAATGACTAAAATAATTTTCATTTCCTGAACATGTCTACAAGCTAAATCACGTGACTAATTACGTAAGACTTGTGCTTGCTCGAATAAACTATATGTAAAGGGTTTTTCAATTGGGGCGGGTCAATGTTGGCAACCTGTGGCGGCCATGTTGTTTTGGTGGCGTGTCTAATCTGTTGTTTATTATTCAGTCACTGATGTCAAAACACCATGGCAAGTTACACGCTTGAGCAGCACGTCCAAATGACAAAAGTTTATTATCAAAATGAGTGTTCGTTAGTGCAAACGTTGCGCGCGTTGCGCCCATTTTACGGCAGACGCGGTGGCCCTTCAAAGTCGAATCTCCAACGTTTGGTGCGCAAATTTGAGACGACAGGTTCAGTAAACAATCACCCAACACCTGTACGTCAGAGGAACGCCAGATCGGCGGACAACATCGCCGCAGTCCGTGAAAGTATGCAGGAGAACCCGAGGCAGTCAATTCCCCGCCGTGCACAAGAATTCGGCCTTTCGTAGACTTCAACTTGGCGAATTTTACGTCGTGACTTGGGCCTACTCCCGTACAAGATCAACGTACAAGACCCGTACAATGGCTATGCCAACAAGCAGAATTGCCGTATATGGGACGACGCCAACCCACACGAGATTCACCACGTGGCAATGCATCAACAAAAGGTTACTGTTTGGTGCGAATTTTGGGCCGGCGGTGTCATTGGTCCGTACTTTTTTGAAAGCAATGTTGGTGAGGCCATCGCCGTCAACGGCGAGCGCTACAGAACGATGATAACCGATTTCTTTTGGCCCATATTGAACGACATGAACATAGACGACATGTGGTTCTAGCAGGACGGCGCTACGTGCCACACAGCGAATGCCAGGATGGACATTCTGCATGAACGATTTGAGGGTATGGTTATCTCTCGCAGAGGTGACGTTAATTGGCCACCAAGATCTAGACTTTTTCTTGTGAGGTTTCCTGAAGTCGCAGGTCTATGCCAATAAGCCGCAATCGACCGATGTCCTTAAAGTCAACATAACCAGGGCCATCGCTCAAATTCAGCCGGATCTATACGGCAGAGTAATTGAAAATTAGATCACTCGGATCCGTGCCACCGTGAGAAAAAAGAATTTCGTTAATAACTCACACACAGCTTGTTTTATTCCACTTGAACATCGACCCTCCCTTATTGGAAAACCCTTTATTTATATACAGTGATCGGCAAAAGTATGCACCACATGAAAAACATTTTTATTTCCGATTTCTGAAAAAATTATTCTTGATAAAATCTCTGATGCTGCTTTTAAAATATTAGAAGATGTCAAAACATTTGATCCCACAATTCTGGTATACGAGGTAAGTTCAAAAAACTTATTTATTATGATATTTTATCCTCAAATTCTGATTATTATCAATGTCCGACCTAAAAAGAATATTTTTTCCATTTTCAGTATTTTTAAATTTAATTGCTTTATACCTATATAATCAAGTCACTTAATCCGTGGCAATTCAATTAAATATTTTAGCTGGGAAAATAAGCTAGAATGATCCATGATCCATTCAAACCATTTCAAACCCAATGAAAATTTGCAAATCAAAAAATTATTATTTACAAAGCAGTTAAAAACTTATAACCCCTATTCACCAAAACGTTAGAAAAGCGCAATAGGAAAAATAAAGGTATGTAGTAGTAAAAAAACGCAATATTGCTCTCGCGCATTCATTTTAGTGCTTAATGCTACCTTTGGTAGAATTTGAATATTGTATGGTACAGTTCGTTTATACAGCAGTTATGTAAATAAAAAAGAAATTAAAAATCAAAAATAAAATTCTTTCAAGGGCAGACCTTGATAACTTGAATTTGAGGACAGGACAAAATATGATTACAAAAAAGTTTTCTTACTAACATTTACCGCTATTTTGGAATTTAAGGGCAGTTTACTATTGGTACGATTTAAGTTTTTGAACTTACCTCGTATACCGTAACCGCAGGATCACTTTTTTTAACAGGTGTTTTTATCAAGAATTGTTTTCAGAAATCGAAAACAAAAAAGTTTCGGTATGATGAACACTTTTTGCCGGTCACTATTCCAGAGAAACATATTATCATTTATAGCAATCAAGGCCGGTCAAAAACCAAGATTCTAGAGCTTTTCTGGTATAGCTTGAGTCAATAATCTTACAGTTTAATGGTAATAAGTAGTTTGACAAAATACGGTTTTTGTATACAACATGCGAAAAGACGTGGGCATGCGTAAATAGGTACTACATACATAAGATATTCTGTTTTGTTCGAACTGTTGTGATAAAATGCTTTATAACCAATTAAGCCTGGGGGTAGTATCCTCTCCCACCGAAACAGCCCTTGACAGCAATGTTGTAATTTTTATGTACTTTTTTTTATCGCACTATATATTACTTGATTGTCTATAAACAATATGTTATTGTTATTATATCAACTGGTTGCCGTTGCGTTTCATTTAGAATTATTCCTTGGATTTCTACCTATCACATCTTCTGACCTTTGTTGGGTCAGAAATATGGCGATATTCTATTACAAGAATACTCTTGCATTTCCATATCCCTACAACTTGTTTATGTTTTAGACCGAAAGTCACTGTCCTTACTTGTTTAGCATTACATCATCTTCTACTATGCGATTCTATTGAATTTTCGATGCACCTTCGTCAAGGTAAGAGTTGTTAGTCATCGTTTAGTTTTCGATGTATTGGCCAAAAACCAATTTACGCTTTGATTTCAAAGATTATGCCATATTTTACACTCTTTAGTTTTTTCATATCAAAAAGATCTAAGTATTTTTAGTGTGCTGTAGGTTTTAATTCATATACGTTTTCAGCAGTCATGCAGATACGGAAAAAATCGATTCAATTAAAGGTCTTTAATTAAATCCAATGCGATAAAAAATAGGCGTTTCAATAAAAATCAATCTAGTTTAAGAATGTATATCCAAAACAGTAGCAAGGCAATTTCAATTTGGCAAATCTATCGCGTTAATCTATACAAACAAAAAGTATGCAGCTAGTAATAAATGAGAGGCTTACTGTTAAGGAAAATGGTCTATTAGATTGAAATAAACTAAACCGTTCTCAGCTAAAAAAAAGTATCCGGGAAATTTATGCGACAGTATCAAAGCAACTTATTATTATAAATAGACAAAACCAAAACAACTTTTTATTATAAACCGTACTGACAATACCGAGTGATCAAAAAGAACAAGACGTAATTAAAGAATCGAAAGGGTTATTATAAAAGCAATTCTGTAATGATGGATATATTTACAACCTTAAAGGTGGGTTTGTTTGTAAGTGTATGTATTGAAAAACAAAACCCAGTCATGGTTAAAATGTCAGCTCAAGAACGGATAGAATCAAGTAATTACGTATAGCCTGAAGATATAGCTGGTCCAGTATGCTAATATATTTTGGAACAACCGTTTTCATAATATACGTGCCAGCGTACGAAAGACTCGAGAGTTATTTAATTAAGTTTACTTAAATATTTTTCAATACCTAACATATTACTATGTATTTAGTAATATGTTATTATTTTTAAAAAGGCATGTGCGTGAAAACAGCAATAAAAATTGCAAGGCAATTCGAAGTGTTTTGCCAAATTTAACATTTAATTGATACGTGTTAATATTATTTCGTGACTATTTCCAAAGAAAAATATTACGTACAATATTGGCATTTAGTACACATTTCGAGATGGTTTATTTTTAACTTTTAAACAAATATTGCCAAGGTGTACAAATACCTAGATGGTTGAAAAATATTATTAATATCATGTATAACAATAACTTGTTTGTCAATTCAAATAACCTCTAATAATACGCAAAGTCTAGGACTATTGCAAAAAAGTGACTACTCAAATGTTATGATGGGAAATGAACGATATGTGTTATCAATTCAATAAAGAAATGACCGACAAATAAACAGAATGACAATAAACGAAGCTGTCATGGGTTATTGATTATTGTTTAAATTGGCTAACATAGTTTGTATTTTATAATTTATACATTCAAGATAATTGATGAAGGTTTCTATAGCCATGGTCGCCTTTAGTGTTACTGGTTGTAATATGCAAAACGACAACAACCCCTATATAAGGTTAGGTCCGTGAAGCTAGCACAACCATTACAGCACAATCAAATAAAACCTTTGTAAATATTTAGTACTCATTAATTACTAATTAATTACTAAAAAGAAAAATTTATTACTGCTGCCTTTTAAAAAAAAAACCGGGTTGTTCCAGCCTCACAGTGAAGCTAGCACAACCGCACCAAAAATAAACAACGATTGCAAAACACTAACGTACCTATTAATTACTAATTAATTACTCAAAAATCAAATTTATTACTGTTGCGGTTTAAAAAAAAACATGGGGTTGTTCCAGCATCACAGTGAAGCTAGCACAACCACACTAAAAATACTGCACAACTAAATAAAAACAATGTCAATATTTATTATTCATTGATTACTAACTAATGGCACAAAATACATATTTACTACTGCTCCAAAAAAAAAAGATATTAATCTTAAAACATCTACCAAAGTATCTAACGTGGAATTTTCCATTTTGAATAAAATTGAACGAGACTACAATTTATTACGCCAGCACAACCGACAGATTATCGTTTATATCAACAAGTATCATTAGTTAGAACCAGATTCTAGCATATTTCGACATAATTACCCTGTCCAAATTCGTTAAAACACATACAATACACCTGAATAAGGAAATTTCCAAGCTGAATGAAGTAGGATGAGACAACAATTTATTACTCCAGAACAACCGACAAATTATCGTTTATATCAACAAATATCATTAGTCAGAACCAGATTCTACCATATTTCGATATAATTACCGTGTCTAAATTCGTTAAAGCACATACAATACACCTTAATAAGGAAACTTCCAATCTGAATGAAGTAGGAGGAGACTACAATTTATTACTCCAGCACAACCGACAAATAATCGTTTATATCAACAAATATCATTAGTCAGAACCAGATTCTACCATATTTCGACATAATTACCGTGTCTAAATTCGTTAAAACACATATAATACACCTTAATAAGGGAATTTCCAATCTGAATGAAGTAGGACGAGACAACAATTTATTACTCCAGCACAACCGACAAATTATCGTTTATATCAACAAATATCATTAGTCAGAACCAGATTCTACCATATTTCGACATAATTACCGTGTCTAAATTCGTTAAAACACATGCAATACACCTTAATAAGGAAACTTCCAATCTGAATGAAGTAGGATGAAACTACAATTTATTACTCCAGCACAACCGCGAAATTATGGTTTATATCAACAAATATCATTAGTCAGAACCAGATTCTACCATATTTCGACATAATTACAGTGTCTATATTCGTTAAAACACATACAATACACCTTAATAAGGGAATTTCCAATCTGAATGAAGTAGGACGAGACAACAATTTATTACTCCAGCACAACCGACAAATTATCGTTTATATCAACAAATATCATTAGTCAGAACCAGATTCTACCATATTTCGACATAATTACCGTGTCTAAATTCGTTAAAACACATGCAATACACCTTAATAAGGAAATTTCCAATCTGAATGAAGTAGGATGAGACTACAATTTATTACTCCAGCACAACCGACAAATAATGGTTTATATCAACAAATATCATTAGTCAGAACCAGATTCTACCATATTTCGACATAATTACCTTGTCTAAATTCGTTAAAACACATGCAATACACCTTAATAAGGAAACTTCCAATCTGAATGAAGTAGGATGAAACTACAATTTATTACTCCAGCACAACCGCGAAATTATGGTTTATATCAACAAATATCATTAGTCAGAACCAGATTCTACCATATTTCGACATAATTACAGTGTCTATATTCGTTAAAACACATACAATACACCTTAATAAGGAAATTTCCAATCTGAATGAAGTAGGATGAGACTACAATTTATTACTCCAGCACAACCGAGAAATAATGGTTTATATCAACAAATATCATTAGTCAGAACCAGATTCTACCATATTTCGACATAATTACAGTGTCTATATTCGTTAAAACACATACAATACACCTTTATAAGGAATCTTCCAATCTGAATGAAGTAGGATGAGACTACAATTTATTACTCCAGCACAACCGAAAAACTATGGTTTATATCAACAAATATTATTAGTCAGAACCAGATTCTACCATATTTCGACATAATTACCGTGTCTAAATTCGTTAAAACACATGCAGTACACCTTAATAAGGAAATTTCCAATCTGAATGAAGTAGGATGACACTACAATTTATTACTCCAGCACAACCGACAAATTATCGTTTATATCAACAAATATGATTAGTCAGAACCAGATTCAAGCATGGTTAGATATAATCACCCTGTCCAAATTGGTTAAAACACAAAGAAATGGTGATCTGAAAGACCCGGTTCAATTTTCGTAAATACCTTATAATACGAAAGGAATCCGTTATATCTAATTATAGACCTATTTCAATGATTACTAACTTGGCAAAAATATTAAAAAAAAATCATTAAGAATAGAATAAATCTATATTTAAAAAAGTTTAATCTTATATCAGATAAATAATTTGGATTTCAGGAAAATAAAAGTACACAAGAAGCTATAGCATATTTAACATCTATGATAAATGATTCAATAGATAAAAGTGAACCCTATCTGTGTGTGTGTTCTTAGATCTCACTATAATCGAAATCGACTTCGCGGATAAAAAGAGGAGCAGTCAACAGCGAGTCATTAACTGTGTATCACGAAATAAATAGTAAATGTGAAGATAAATGTTGTATTAGAAATTCATAGTCTGTAAATAATAGTTTTAATGGTTTATAATCATAGCGTTAATTTATAGTGTATTCATTAGTGTTTGTAAATAAATATTTTTTATTAATAGACGATTTAAACAGCACTTTTGTTATTATTTTAAAAAGAACGTTACAATATTTATTGTAATTTCTTTTAAATGTTCAGTCTTTTGGCGATAGTGTAAAAACCACGTCAAGTGCTTTTATTTCTACCTTAGTATTCTATACCTTAATTAAAAGGTCTAATACGTGTGATATAAGTTTAGATGGGTGTAGTGGTGCTTTTGTAAACGCCAATAATTCTAAGAAAGTTGAAATTGTAGCTGAATTTATGAACTTAGAATTATTCCTTGGGAAGTAGGAGATTTTGCACTTTCAATTGCACCCTCGTCTAAATTGATGTACAGTTGACTCCAAATAAAATAGATCGTGTTATAAATCTAATACTAATTAATTGAAGTGTGTGTGTGTGTGTGTGTGTGTGTGTGTGAGTGCGCGTGCGTGCGCGCGCGCGCGCGCGCCTGTGTATGCTTATTGTACTTTATCAAAATGAAAGTTGGTCGAAAAGCATGTATAGACAATGATATCTTACTTAGAACTTGCAAAACCATGCAAATGCAAAAACAAAAAAATGTGTTTCGAAGCTTCATCCAATTTGGAATGATATTTGCCAGGAGTTGAATAATTCCATCAAAATTTCATCATTGTATGTGTATGCATGTAAAACATTTCATCGAAAAAACAAAGAAGTTGATGAATCAATTGTCATAGAATCCAATAACATCGACGAATCGGTCTACTCGTAAATTATTAATATGATGATCCCAACGTAAATGTTTATCTATAGTTATACCTAAATATTTAATTGTATTTGTTTCGTCAATTCATGTTTCTAAATCTATAGTAAGTTTATTAAAAGTGAGCAGTTTATGTTTATAAGAAGTAAATGTCAAATATTAAGTTTTATTAAAATTTATCGTTAATATTTTAAAGTTAAACCAGTCTTTTATAAGCCTTAGGTCAATCTCAGCAGTTGCTCTCACATCTCCCCAAGAATGACCTTGGTAAAAAATGGCAGTATCGTCAGCATACTAATAATCGTCCCTCTAGTGCTTAGCTTATACAAATCATTAACATAAATACAGAAAAGGAGAGGTCCCAATACCGTACCTTGCGGCACACCGTATTCAATTACACGATTTCTGCCCTTAACTAACGTCCATAATCTGTACAAACTGTGTTCGCTCCGATAGATAACTTTTCATTTATGCTAACGCTATGCCTCTAAAACCAATATCTTCCAATGCATTTAGGAGTAATACATGACTAACAGTATCAAATGCCTTAGCGAGATCTAAGAACACACACACAGATAGGGTTCACTTTTATCTATTGAATCATTTATCATAGATGTTAAATATGCTATAGCTTCTTGTGTACTTTTATTTTCCTGAAATCCAAATTATTTATCTGATATAAGATTAAACTTTTTAAATATAGATTTATTCTTTTCTTAATGATTTTTTCAAATATTTTTGCCAAGTTAGTAATCATTGAAATAGGTCTATAATTGGATATAACAGATTTATCACCATGTTGTTAACTTGTCTGCTGCCCTAGCGTAATACCGTGATTCCTTTCGTATTATAAGGTAATTACGAAAATTGAACCGGGTCTTTCAGATCACCATTTCTTTGTGTTTTAACCAATTTGGACAGGGTAATTATATCTAAACATGCTTGAATCTGGTTCTGACTAATCATATTTGTTGATATAAACGATAATTTGTCGGTTGTGCTGGAGTAATAAATTGTTGTCTCGTCCTACTTCATTCAGATTGGAAACTCCCTTATTATGGTGTATTGCATGTGTTTTAACGAATTTAGACACGGTAATTATGTCGAAATATGGTAGAATCTGGTTCTGACTAATGATATTTGTTGATATAAACGATAATTTGCCGGTTGTGCTGGAGTAATAAATTGTTGTCTCGTCCTACTTCATTCAGATTGGAAACTCCCTTATTATGGTGTATTGCATGTGTTTTAACGAATTTAGACACGGTAATTATGTCGAAATATGGTAGAATCTGGTTCTGACTAATGATATTTGTTGATATAAACGATAATTTGTCGGTTGTGCTGGAGTAATAAATTGTAGTCTCATCCTACTTCATTCAGATTGGAAATTTCCTTATTAAGGTGTATTGCATGTGTTTTAACGAATTTAGACACTGTAATTATGTCGAAATATGGTAGAATCTGGTTCTGACTAATGATATTTGTTGATATAAACCATAATTTTTCGGTTGTGCTGGAGTAATAAATTGTAGTTTCATCCTACTTCATTGAGATTGGAAATTTCCTTATTAATGTATATTTATTGCATGTGTTTTAACGGATTTAGACACGGTAATTATGTCGAAATATGGTAGAATCTGGTTCTGACTAATGATATTTGTTGATATAAACGATTATTTGTCGGTTGTGCTGGAGTAATAAATTGTAGTTTCATCCTACTTCATTCAGATTGGAAATTCCCTTATTAAGGTGTATTGTATGTGTTTTAACGAATTTGGACAGGGTAATTATGTCGAAATATGCTAGAATCTGGTTCTGACTAATGATATTTGTTGATATAAACGATTATTTGTCGGTTGTGCTGGAGTAATAAATTGTAGTCTCGTCCTACTTCATTCAGATTGGAAACTCCCTTATTATGGTGTATTGCATGTGTTTTAACGAATTTAGACACGGTAATTATGTCGAAATATGGTAGAATCTGGTTCTGACTAATGATATTTGTTGATATAAACGATAATTTGCCGGTTGTGCTGGAGTAATAAATTGTTGTCTCGTCCTACTTCATTCAGATTGGAAACTCCCTTATTATGGTGTATTGCATGTGTTTTAACGAATTTAGACACGGTAATTATGTCGAAATATGGTAGAATCTGGTTCTGACTAATGATATTTGTTGATATAAACGATAATTTGTCGGTTGTGCTGGAGTAATAAATTGTTGTCTCGTCCTACTTCATTCAGATTGGAAATTTCCTTATTAAGGTGTATTGCATGTGTTTTAACGAATTTAGACACGGTAATTATGTCGAAATATTGTAGAATCTGGTTCTGACTAATGATATTTGTTGATATAAACGATAATTTGCCGGTTGTGCTGGAGTAATAAATTGTTGTCTCGTCCTACTTCATTCAGATTGGAAACTCCCTTATTATGGTTTATTGCATGTGTTTTAACGAATTTAGACACGGTAATTATGTCGAAATATGGTAGAATCTGGTTCTGACTAATGATATTTGTTGATATCAACGATAATTTGTCGGTTGTGCTGGAGTAATAAATTGTTGTCTCATCCTACTTCATTCAGCTTGGAAATTCCCTTATTAAGGTGTATTGTATGTGTTTAAACGAATTTAGACACGGTAATTATGTCGAAATATAGTAGAATCTGGTTCTGACTAATGATATTTGTTGATATAAACCATAATTTGTCGGTTGTGCTGGAGTAATAAATTGTAGTTTCATCCTACTTCATTCAGATTGGAAATTCCCTTATAATCTGGTTCTAACTAATGATAGTTGTTGATATAAACGATAATCTGTCGGTTGTGCTGGAGTAATAAATTGTAGTCTCGTTAAATCTCGGAAAATTCCACGTTAGATACTTTGGTAGATGTTTTAAGATTAATATCTTTTTTTTTGGAGCAGTAGTAAATATGTATTTTGTGCCATTAGTTAGTAATCAATGTGTAATAAATATTGACATTGTTTTTATTTAGTTGTGCTGTATTTTTAGTGTGGTTGTGCTAGCTTCACTGTGATGCTGGAACAACCCCATGTTTTTTTTTAAAACGCAACAGTAATAAATTTGATTTTTGAGTAATTAATTAGTAATTAATAGGTACGTTAGTTTTTTGCAATCATTGTTTATTTTTGGTGCGGTTGTGCTAGCTTCACTGTGAGGCTGGAACAACCCGATTTTTTTTTAAAAAGGCAGCAGTAATAAATTTTTCTTTTTAGTAATTAATTAGTAATTAATGAGTACTAAATATTTACAAAGGTTTTATTTGATTGTGCTGTAATGGTTGTGCTAGCTTCACGGACCTTATAAGGTTTGATGTCTCTTGATCAATAGTTAAAGATCCACTGGCTCGTAGCTCTTTTCTTTTAGGAGGTTACATTGCAATTTTGGCTATACAAATAGCGTAAGCACTAATTGCGAGAACTCAGTGGTATTATATCATGGGTTCTTTTATATGTTCGACGTTTCCAATTAACATGTGGTATATAGTATTTGGGATCATTTCATGTCAAATTCACAGATTTTGATAAAATTGATTGATTGGCACAAAGATGGCCTTCATATAGATTAAGAGAAATATAAAATTTTATTAAATTATATCAACCCGTTTTGAAAATATGGCTATGTACATTAAAAAAAGCCCAAAATCGCCCGTCCGACATACTTTGTTTTTGCCACAGTATCTCTCCTAGTTAAACAAGACAGATGGGAGGGGTGTCGTTTTGCAGCATCTTTTAAGAGATTTCCAATGATATAAAACATAATCTGGATTGTAACAGATTATTTTTTTTGTAATAAAGTTTGAAGTTTGTTTTGTAAAGTAATTTTGAAGAACGTATAACTTCAAAAATTTAAAAAATATATAGGAAATAGCTTATATTATTATTAATTGATCGATTGATTGACAGAATTTAAAAATGGGATGGCAATGGGTTCATGGTTATAATTTAATACTAAGATGGCGCTCATCAAATTTAGGGCTATAAACCTTAATATAAATTGAAAGATAATTTTTCCTAATATTAAAATTAGTTTTCCTAAAATTTGCGGAGCTTCGACCGAAGTACTGCATATTAGCTGGATGCAGTGGAACTCATACAGTGTGTGTATTTGCAATACCAAGAATGCCAAATTGGGCGTGGTAACTAATGGTAAATTAAAAAACTACATACACTGCATGACAAAAATGTTATGCAATTTGCAATATGCAACCTCTTATCCCGGCGATAGTGAAGTAAAATCCATATAAATCATTTGAAGATAATCTTATTCAGAATGTAACATTTGGGCAGTGGGTTTTAGTAGACCGATGTAACTTGGAGACCTTGCAGAAACGATCAGGAAAATTCATTAATCAACTTTGTGACAAGCTGTCAGTCTTTTATAAAAAGAAACTTCAAAGAATCTGAATTTGCTGTAACTCCAGATTTTTCTGAAAGATAATCGCATGGTTGTCAAGATGAAGCCCAAACTTTTCTCTGGGCTAGTCGACATGCAACAGTACGCCTTTTGTTATTTATTACAAAGGGAATACTTAATAAAACTACTGTTGTAATATCAGACTGTTTGGAACACAATACAGTCGCCTATACCTTTCAAAAATATTAATTTTTTGACAGCAAAATTTCAGATATCACCCAAAAAGATCTATTATTTTTCTGATGGATGTGCCGCACAATATAAGAAAAACTTCTGTGTTTGCATAAAGAAGAGTTCAATATTGAAGACGAATGACACTTTTCATGGAAAAGCACCTTGCGATGGAGTTGGCGACTTGCAGCAAGAGCAAACTTCCAGAGATCTTATGAAAACCAAATCCTAACTGGACTCCAGATTTATGAATATGTAGTTGCAGTGGCAAATATTAGTGCTATTAATTTTGTTTTTAGCACACAAGAGGATTATGCTCTGCCCAGATGAAGTGAAAGTGGCATTTGTATATCCATAAATATGGACCATCATCTTAATTTTTATACCCAATAAAGCCTGATGACAGACGTATTATCTTCTGTTAACCCTGTAACACCAGCCTGACGAATTTATGCTCTTTCCCAAAGTGACACTAATTTTTCAAATGAGACACTTAATGACCACACTCAATAGTATAGTATTGTCGTACAGTATGCTTTATTTGTATTTGTAATTGTAAAATTATTTTAACCATGAACCCATAACCATCCCATTTTTAAACTTTGTTGTAACAACGATATAAGCTATTTCATTTTTTTGAAAATTTTTGAAGGTAAGCTTTTTCAAAATTCAAAAACAATCAATTTTGAAATTACAAAAAAATAATCCCTTACAACACGTATGTTTTATATCATTGGAAAGCCCTTAAAATGCTGTAAAACGACGCCACCTTTCTCACGACTCCAACCTTTCTAGCTGAACTAGGAGAGAAGCTGTGGCAAATACAAAGTACGGACGGCGATTTTCGGCTTTTTTTTGTGGAAATCTAAGGTGGCAATGTACATAGCCATATTTTCAAAACCAATTGATATAATTTAATAAAATTTAATATTTTTCTTAGTCTATATGAAGGCCATCTCTGTACCAAATGTTATCAAAATATGAGATGGAGAAGTAAAATCAGTGTGTTGATTTGACATGGAATGACCCGTTGCTCATCCGTCAAACATTCTAAAAATCCTCACAAAATAAAGTTGTGCTACGACCGCCATCTTGGTAAATGTGAATCAAAAACCAATTCTTAAAACTTATTTAGGAAACTATTTGTGTTGTCCAAAAATATTTCAAACATAATGTTTACCATCATAATATACGTAGTCTACATTTTTTATTCTTGGCACTTTTTTGATATAACTTGCTATCGATTAAGCCATAATTCTGTCCACCCCAAAATATAAATGAGAGCTGACACGAGAAAAAAAGAACGCAACCAAAATGAAAAAGCGCAACATTACAAAAGTAATCCTCATTATATAGTCTTTATTCCAATTTTACAACAACAATTACAGAAAGTTAAATATACAAATATGTTTTTGTAGTATACGTAGTCGTTTCGAGATTTGCAATCACAAAATCCACACCATTACCTTCTGAGTAAATTTAATTTATTCAATTGTGTTGGACGGGCACACACAGTCAAAAACAACAACGTAACAATAACAGCTATAACAATAACAACATAAACACATAACAATGGTGTTCGCATATTTTTCAACAGTAGGGGAGCGAAGGGTACCCAATGGCGTATACTAACAAAAATAAGAAACAGATGTACGGGAAAAAATAATTTTAAGATAAAACATTCATAACAGCCTAAAACTTAGTATAAATAAGTCTTAGTATAATAAGGCACTCATTAGTCTTTCGTTTTGATCTGTCTTAGGTGGATTTTTTATTGTGCGGACTAATACCCATGGCTTCTCTAAAAATTTAAAATTCTCACCTAATTTCAAGTAATATCAAAATAGTGCTAAGAACAAAACATGTAGACAATGTTGGCAAACATTTTTGATAGCATGGAATAGTTTTCGAGATAAGTGTGAAAAATAGATCTTTGGTTGCCATTTATCATTACTGACGTTAAACTGATTTTGGGCTATGTAATTTTAATTTATCTCGTCGGATTTTATAGCCTTCTTCGCGTTTTTCTGAATATTTGTCTATACTATGAGCCTGCCATGGTTTAAAATCTTTTGCAGAGTGAAGCGGTCATTGGAAAATATACAATATCGCGTTTTCATCTTTCAATTTCTCTACCCTTTCATGGGTAATTTTTAGAAAAAGTTGAATTTCTATTAACTAATGCTGCTCTTAATACCCAGTTGATTTTGAAACTGTCTTCAAATTTGACAAAGATAGACAGTTAAATATATAAATCATGTTGCGATGGAACTAAAGGTTTTCATGATAAGCACAACCTTTCTCGTTTTCTCAAAGGGGAGAATTACAAATAAGACCAAATGTAAAGATGTATCAAGATTATTTGTATAGCAAAAGTGCTAGGTCAGTAAAGATTCAAGCAGTTGGATCTTCAACTACCATCGCACACATAATCGAAATTCAACTACTTTAAATGATATTTAATTACTTCCTTGGCAATTGTTTTTAGTGATGGGTCGGGTATGACGCTGAAACTGGCAGCCAGATAGACAGGACCGTATCCGCCCGCACTTCATACGCTATTTACTATATGAGAACTATTTATATATTTTCGATTTCGATATATTTTAAATAATAAATAATAAATATTTTATAATCCGGAAAATCGTTTTCCTGCCACGGAAATATCACTGCCAGTCGATTTCTCATTTTCATAGTAATCATTGTGCTGAATTACATTTCGAAGTTATAACGATGAAAAAAGCTATGCTACTTTTTCCGAGCCGAGATTGTTCTAGCAGCCGGCATCTTCGATCGGTTAAATATTTTATAATCCGGAAAATCGTTTTCCTGCCACGGAAATTTCACTGCCAGTCGATTTCTCATTTTCATAGTAATCATTGTGCTAAATTACATTTCGAAGTTATAACGATGAAAAAAGTTATGCTACTTTTTCAGAGCCGAGATTGTTCTAGCAGCCGGCATCTTCGATCGGTTAAATATTTAATAATCCGGAAAATCGTTTTCCTGCCACGGAAATTTCACTGCCAGTCGATTTCTCATTTTCATAGTAATCATTGTGCTAAATTACATTTCGCAGTTATAACGATGAAAAAAGTTATGCTACATTTTCCGAGCCGAAATTGTTCTAGCAGCCGGCATCTTCGATCGGTTAAATATTTAATAATCCGGAAAATCGTTTTCCTGCCACGGAAATTTCACGGCCAGTCGATTTCTCATTTTCATAGTAATCATTGTGCTAAATTACATTTCGAAGTTATAACGATGAAAAAATTTATGCTACATTTTTCGAGCCGAGATTGTTCTAGCAGCCGGTATCTTCTATCGGTTTAATATTTAATAATCCGGAAAATCGTTTTCCTGCCACGGAAATTTCACTGCCAGCCGATTTCTCATTTTCATAGCAATCATTGTGTTAAATTACATTTCGAAGTTATAACGATGAAAAAAGTTATGCTACTTTTTCCGAGCCGAGATTGTTCTAGCAGCCGGCAGCTTCGATCGGTTAAATATTTTATAATCCGGAAAATCGTTTTCCAGCCACGGAAATCTCACTGCCAGTCGATTTGTCATTTTCATAGCAATCATTGTGCTAAATTACATTTCGAAGTTATAACGATGAAAAAAGTTATGCTTCATTTTCCGAGCCGAGATTGTTTCAGCAGCCGGCATCTTTTATCGGTTTAATATTTTATAATTCGGAAAACTGTTTTTCTGCCACGGAAATCTCACTGCCAGTCGATTTGTCATTTTCATAGCAATCATTGCGCCAAATTTTATTTCGAAATTATAACGCTGAAGAAAGGAATACTACATTTTCCGGGCCGAGATGCTCTGAGCAATCGATATATTTATTAGCGATAAAAACTTCGTTTTCTTCAACAAAAGAAAATAACTTTGTTATAATTTTGTTCTGGTCATTGATGGAAAGAATTATCGATAAAAATCGATGTGTTTTTAAAAATTGAGGACGAGCCCGTCTCTGGCCGGCTGCCAGTTTCAGGTTCGTGGGTCGGGTCTGGAAAAATTGCCAAATTTGGAACTGGATCCGCGTTCGGATATCTTCCACTGCACATGCTTTAATTAACACTTTATCTCTTACTTAGGTTAATTTATATCTCAGAATATGAGAGCAAAATCTTGATCATATTGAGAGAATAAGTAGAACTTTTGATATTAATATAGTGTAGTACAGTTGGCACGTGATAACCTAAAATGACTTAGCACACAAGACCTGAAGATAGTAGGAAAGTGGCAATATGACGTGAAACAACATCGGTATCAGTATGTCGATATGTTGTTAGTTCATTACATACTTTCTATAAGTTTCAGTTTTCATACTTAACGATTTTAGGCGATTGTTTATACACCCATACAGCAATATAATGATTATATGAATAACAAACCCTAAAAATCCCAAAAGTGATGAAAAGTGAAAAGCACGTTGAATAACTGTGAGTTGGAAATTTTAGATGTCCTCAACATGAAATTAATGATAGAAAGCAGTATAAGGCAAATTCTACCATTTTTTTACTTTTAGTACCTACTTCTACAATCTTGCAGAACATTATAATGACACTGACACTTCCCGGAACGCTACTGTTTCGCAGAACCACTGCAATGGTTAACTATATGCTGACTAAATGTTCTCCCAAACAAAATATGTATGCAAAAAACGTACTCCAATAAAGGCAGAAAAGTTTACAGCAAGCAACAAATGATGAAATAGGTACTTTTATAATGCACAAAGATAACTACAAAAATGATCAAGGTCTCTAGCGACCAGTTGCATAAAATGAATCTAGGTCAAAACACCATAAACAAAAACCTCATTAACAAATTGGTCAAAGTCAAAACTCCGAATAGTCAAAAGGCCAAAATGTCAAAACGTTGAATACATTTTGGCAGAATTGTCAAAAGGCCAAAAACAAAATCCCGAAATAATTTGTTAAAACGAACCTAATTCTTTTTTGACAACAGAACTCTTTGACCATATGAAGTGTGCCACTTAAGCCTGCAACCTGTTACTACTACTAACCTAACCTACAAAGTCGCTAGCCCCTACTAAAGTAACGAAAGCTAGCCAGTGGAAATGGTATTAGTACAACGTCCAAAGTAGGACGATGTCGACCGAATCCCGAAATGTAGTCCTTAATCGCAGCTTGCAGCCTTTGACTACAACTAACCTAACATTCAAATTCGCTAGTCCTCCATAGCACGAAACCTCGCCAACAAGACATAACATTAAAAATACGTATTTATCGAGGGGCATCTCATTAAACAAATTGAGTACACCTACTCCAGAGAATACGAAAATATTTGCGATTATTTCCGTATTCCTGAATAAATTTTTGGTACTTCCGAATGTATTCCCGTATTTCCTAATCAAAACTTAATGAAATAGCATCAGAGTTTGTTGTTCCCCATTCCCAAACTTTCATGTATTTTCGTAATATTCCCGAGTATTCCTCAAGTATTACCGTGTATTCCCGTATATTCCCCAAATACTCCCGAGTATTTCCGAACATACCTGATTATTTCTCAGGTATTGCAGAGTATTCTCGATTATTCTTTGTATATTCCCGTGTATTCCCGATTATTTTCGAAAATTTGTACACCTATTCCAGTAGTGAAACACTCCTCGGTATTAATGCTCAATACAGGGTGTAACAAAAATGATTGCCTAAATTAATGCAGCGAGTTCTCCATACCAAAACAAGAAAAAAAGTTTCTATGAACATGCATGGATCCAAAAATGCATCGTTACCAAGTTGCAGTCTTTTTAAATCTCAAGTGAGACATGTCCGATCATGTTTTGCATAATAATTCTCATAATAGTTAGATTCATTTTGAAATTCTGTGGGCATAGGTTACTGATTAGGGTATTTTTGACATCACAATCCCTAAGATACTCTTGTTAAAAGTCGATAAACCCAACAGTTTTCGGGATTCAATTCAAATTTTTTTTATGTATGTATGTAATTTTTAAAACCAAGTTGACATGGAACTTTGGAAACTTCATATCATGTGGTTAACATTCGAAGCATAGATTAAGAACATCAAGACAACAAAAAATGTTCATATCAACATTAGTCCGCAAATGCTTAGTTTACAAGGTACAAATCAAAATTAACTTGATTTTGAAGGTGATATTACTGAGTTGTTTGCATATTATACCTTTATCTTATGTGTAATAAGTTTCTTCAGTTTTCCGATTGTACGAGTGGATTCGTATCGTAACAGAAATAATATTGGATTCTTCATATATTTCAGATTTTCAATTTTGCCTAGTTTCCGAGATAAGCTAAGTAAACCTTTCAATAAAAATGTTTCATATTTTGAATTAACTGTTTTTTCGTGGTGTGAAATAACCTAATAACTAATAATTTTCTTAACTGTAACCAAACACAAAATGGTTAGCTTCATCGAAAACAATTCAATTAGCATAACAAACTCTAATTTTATCATTCATGTGATTGTGCATTGCTAATTATTGGTAGTTATTTTGAAACTAATTAATAATATATCCCTATGCTAGAACATTTACCAGATTCATTCAAGCATGTAACGAACGATTTTGAGTATTTAAGATTGGTGTAACAGGTCGCAAATGTATAAACGAGATTGTAATTATTTCATAAAAAGCACCAGAAATGAACGTTATGGACTACTTAATCTTTCCTAACTAACCTCTTTAGCATAACATTTAAATCTAATTAAAGTTGTCAGGTATTTTTGGAATCTCTAATGAAAAGCCTGTATTAGAATCTTGTGAGACTATAATTCATAGAGATTATTCTAGAGAATAGCTAGCCATGAGAATTGTAGAATCTAAATCTAGTTACTCCTGAAAAGTCGCTAAAGTTAGCGGAGCTCTTATCGCAGATTTTATCTTGGTCACTGAATACCTATTAATAATTGTATTGTTGTACACTGTACAGGGTACAGAAGAAGATCCTATTCCATAGGTGTGGAAGATTAATGAAAATCGACATTATGCATGACTATGATATTGGTGCTAAGAAGAATTGGTTAAGACATTGAGTTCCTTAGAAAATAATTTGTAGAATACACAAAATCCTGGATATGGTGCCTCCATGAAAGCACTGCTGGTTAGTTTTAGGGTACTTCGTAACATTGAACAGATTGAACTATATTTTACTAATAATCTTAACAGATATTGATCTTCATCTGGACTCTCAAAAAAAAAATACTTTTGAAAGTCTAGTAGATTTCAAGCATGATTTCAGAATTCAAAAAGTTTCAGGTTTGTAAAGCTTGAATGAACCAATAGATCAAATCGTAGTCGCGTTTTTTTTTTTTGTCTAAAAGTTGTTTGATATTTACTACAATGTACAAGTCTAAATTTTCAGTTTATTGTGTAGCACAACCTCAATATGGTAGTCTACTAAAAATGTGATTCCTATGGTCTAAAAAGATGATTCTTAATATTCATTAAGCTCCTGCTTTAAGATGAACTTCATTTAGTACATATAATTTCTTCTAAATAAAAATGCAGGTTTTCATGGTTCAACCATAACGAACAAGTTTCCTAGTCTTAAAACCTTGAAAATAGACCAGCTGAAATGTTAGCTCAGTGCTTGAAATGTTAGCTCAAATATGTGGAAAGCCATGAATACTATTTTGAAGGAATTTGAAGAGTAATATCTTATTTGGTTCATATTTATTAACCACATGAAGAACCACATTTAAGAACCACTGGTCAAAATTACAACGAAAGTGAAATTAAAAGATTTTTCAGTATTTTTCATATTAACTATTATTAGAAATTATTGTTTTTCTATCGTATTACAGTGTCGTCTACCTCCTGGCTCATCTAGAACCGAAACCATCGTAGGTGACTCGATCCATTAGAGATTCAAAGTTGAGATATTACGCAATTGAAAGTAATATGAAAATTGTTAGCACTAGTTTTGAATTCGTGGGCACATACAGAAATGTTCACAGAACTAGAATGATGAGCAGTACATAATTCAATCCGCAACCGCGCATGGTAAAGATACCGGCATAAACGTATGTGCACGCCTTGCTTGATCGCTGCACTATACTCCTAGCTGGTAAAGCGAGCTGTATAAAGGAACGTATTTATTGCTTGACGGCAGACAATAAACAAGAGTGAACACATGGAAACCATCCAATATTTAAAATGCTAGCCGCGCTCTGCTAGCTCAGGCTAGTGATGGAGATATTTACGTGTCCATCTGGCTCATTTTATTTACACTGACCCATCGAATAGAACACAAGCATAAGTTGGGCTTGAACAATTTGCCAACCCTTATATGTATACCAATTATGGGCCTGATTTGTCTTGCAACAGGGTTTCGTCATAGATCAAATCTTACGTTAAAATAGATCCTGAATAATCCATAACATGGCTTGTTACTACATCCGCTCTTCGTTGACTTCAAACAGGCCTGACACGATTAATTAAAAAAACTGTTTAAAGTGATAACTGAGGTTGGCATTAGAATGAGAAATATCATGTTACAAGGAAGCATTATATCTATGTATAAAATAACGTCAATGGGAAGATATCCAAACACTTCAAATAAGAGAAATGACAGGGGAGTCAACACTAAGAAAAGAAAAGCGAAAATCGTACAGACTAAACCATCATATATGAGGAAACACATCAGTGTTTCATTCATTCCATTCCATTTCTATGAATGCTTTTATACCACTATGTCAAGTACAAATACAATTGAAGAGGCAAAGGAAATAGCAGGTTTGTCAAAATTAATGTGCAAACAAAGAGTCGGTCGAGAAGCGCTAAAATAAAAATATTTTTGGCCATCATAAGACCTTCTGTATGCTTGCGCGATTTGGATACTAAATAAAAATACTAGAAGTCTATAAATATTGGAAGAAAAAGCCCTAGCAAAAGTATACCAAGATGTAAAGGAGGGGGGTGTTGGCGAAAAACAAACCAAGATGTATTGGAATTATATGGCCAACCTACAATTACAATTGTGGTAAAGATACAAAAATTGAGATGGTTAGGCCATGTATATCGAAAGATTCTGTAGAATAACGTACATATAAGAATGAAAAGAAAGAGCGGACGATCTAGAAGAGACTGGAGGGAGGCGGTTGGAAAAGATTTAGAGTATTTGGGCGTGAGAAAGAAGTAGCAACCAGCTAGAGGAACTTGAGTGGAAGCCATTGGTTGACAAGATCTATAGCGCTTATCGTATATATCGCATGTTATAGTGTTGCCTGTTGTGTTGTTCTGGCCTATCCACTTCTTGTTCCTGATGTGATAGGTACATATTTTGAATATTTAAAGAGTTTCAAAGTTTAAGGACAGTACCTAATAGTCTTAGCTTATAAAACCGCTATTTATTTCACACCAATGGAAAACAGGCCAAAAGTGGAAATATTCCAAAAAATGAGAAATTGTATAGTATGAGCAAAAAGTAACTCACACATCAAAGGTGCCTTGGAATTTTGAACTCGTGTGTATTATAACACCAGAAAATACTAACAACTGTCACTGTCAAAGGACTCTGATTATTTTGTATAATTTGCTGGTGTTATAATACACACGAGTTCAAAATTCCAAGGCACCTTTGATGTGTGAGTTACTTTTTGCTCATACTATATATTGGCATGTAACTATCATTTAAACCGACATTTATGGTTAATTATAATAATAATAATAATAACCATTTTTAAATCACTAACAAACAAATATATGATGCAATTTTGGCCAATTTCTCCCTGTTCACCATTTGATTATGTATACTATAATTCGTGTGTTCGAGAACTTCTGGCCTATGATAATATTTCTGTATACTGTAAACAAGTTGTTTTGATCTTTATTGCAATCTTACGTGCCTATGTCTGAAGTAATTGCTCTCTTGACCCACCCTTGTTATAGTTTTGCTTTAAACTCAATGATTCTTTACAAGCATTAATTAAACGTTAATTAAGGAAGAACCTTCTCAGGTAAATATCTGGTTCCAAGTAGTAAAGTACGTATTACATCATATAAGACTAAATGTGCCCTTTTCTACATTCTTTAATGTTCTAATAAACTTAAATGTATCGAAATAAACTATAACCAACATTGTTGATTATTTTAATAATTTAGGGAGTGTATCTATAAATCTCGTAGTTGTGTTTGGTTGTTGAACTGTACTAATTAAAAATTATATCTATCGCTTATATTTTTAAGGATGCATATTTTAGCAGCATTCAAATCTAGTAGGATGAATAAAAACATTAGCAAAGCTCACTAAACAAAATTTAACGAGAATAAAATGACGATCGAAAGTCGTTCAAGAAAATCCTGAAGTATGCCTCAAGACCGGAGTTTCAGTGGTCATTATTGATCTCAAAAAGCTTTCTTAGGAAATTTAATTTTGAAGTAAGCCATAGACGAAAAAAAGGCAGATCAAAATAAAAGTCTAGACTTTACGTAAAGCATTGTAATGGTGATGAAACATTTTTGTTTACGTCAATGCGTATGAACAAATTAGATTATTATATAGTTTAAGTAATCCAGATTTTTCGCAATGGAAAATAGATTTACGCCTTTTCTCTAGCTTGACGGAATGCAATAATACTAAACGTAAACATACGAAGGAAAAACCGTGTTAACCAATGCCTACATTTTTATGTCATTGGGTTATTCCCAGGTAGGTAACCTATCTCTGCAAGGACTATCTAACCTAATAAGTTTAAAATTTCGAGCTTTACAACACATTCGCACTACAACCACCGAGATATACTTTTTTGAAAATTATTCGTTTTTAAAATTTAAAAGGTGATATAAAATCTGGGGAATTTATACTATCACTTTCTCAACGAAGTCTAGCAGTGGCACTCACAACCATGTAAGGCAACAACTTTGAATGACTCAAACACGACCTGATATTCAAATATTCATTTTAGAAAGGACTACAACAATACGATGCATTACGGCATTATTGAAAATTGAATTCTCATTCAAGAAAACAGATAAATAATCGATTAAAACTGTTCAATATGTTGACGTGGCGACGACTTTAAACGGCAAATTTGAGCATTTAGAAAACAAAACTTGCCAAAAACGTGTTACCATACGCTGCGGAAAACTATAAATTTTCATTTGTTTTGTTACTTTCGAATTAAAAAACAATTGCAATGGGTTAATAAGACATTTAAAATATGGCGACTTGAATGGAAAGCTTTGACTGTCAAATTTAGTCTTCTCGAATTTAATTAAAAGGAAATGATTTACTCACCTGATTTTTTATATATTCCTCTATTGCACGTAAAGCTGAATCTGTTAATTTCACAAAAATTAAGTCTTTATTTCCACCGAAATTTTCTTGCGATGACAAACCATACTGAACACCTGGACAGAGCGCCGCCATTTCTGTCGACTCTGTCGAACTTTCCGACCAGCTGACGTTAATCGTTCAATAGAAAAACTGCATTCATAAAAAGTAATTTTAATCAGTAAAATTAATACCTTCAAAATTTCTATTTTTATTATAACTAACAATTATTGACTTTTTAACAAATATATGAAATATATTCATATAGAAATTATTAAATTAAATTTTAAAAAGTAGAAATTTTGAACATTTTTAGATATAAGAAACTGAAGAGGGCGCCACAGTTAAAAACAAATTGTAATAGTATGTAGAATACTGTAAAATCGGCTTTAAAAATATTATATACAAGGTGTTGACGAAAACATTATTTACTATTTAGACAGGTTAAGTAATAATACCAATATTACTACACATTTAAGAATTTGGAAGAATTATATCGAATGAACTAATATTTTTGTATTTACCTATTAAGCAATCTTATTCTTTTTTTCTTCTGGTATCACTTGGAAATTAAGTTATTTCTGTCACATATCCCGTATTTTATATTAATTTATAGTTTAAAAACAACAGCTTCAACAAACTAACAGTAAATATAAGATATTGATAGAGTAATATTAAAAAAGTCAGTGGAACTAAGAAAATCAATGATTATAACAATAAGTACATTCTACGCAATAAGTTTAACTACTTAACTTTCTTATTATTCATGCTTTACGACATTACAACTTGACTGTTTACGCCATGTACTGCTATCTGCGCATGCGGATAATAACAAAACTTTGTTTTGACTTTTACTCTTGGTGACGAAGCCTAAAGCTACCGCTCTAGGCATTTTACATTAATTGACGAAGAAAAATACCTTAGTGATTATTAAAACATTAAAATTTACATGTTACTACAGCTGTATTAACAACTAATAATTTTTCAATGGGCTAAATGAGTCATTGTAGATAAACTGCAAATACGTATAATGTAATTAAGTAAATGAGTAATTAACTTCAAAAATTATTTAGGAGATTTTCTACAATACTTGTTAAAAAGCGCGTTTTCCTACTCAACCAACCATTAAAAGTCAAATAATCAGAAACTATTATAAAGAAAACAACTTTGAAAAAAGAAATCTTTACAATAATGTATAGAGATCTATGCTATGGAGTACAGACGTAAACAAAATATACTCAAGAAAGCAAAAACTTATAAGGAAAAAACAGTATTAAAATAGTAATCAAATAAGAGTATGTAATAAATAAAAATGTACATATAAACTGATTCTACTTACCTTCTGCAATCTCAAGAACTATCAGACGCGCTCATTTGCATACACAAACGCACGAGCAAAAACTTACTTAGTTATAAGCAAAAAACGGTATTAAGATGCTAACCCTACCCCGCAACCGGTTATACCAGCTAGTGTTATCAGTTTAACAGTTATCTTTTACCAATTTTTATGTCTTCAAAATTATACACCCTCTTTCTTCAACTATTGAACGTTAGGATTATTACTCTTGGCTTGAAATAATAAACAATTTTCAGTGCATAATGGGCATTTCCAATGCTTTGAGTTTTTACGTAACAGAAAGCTTTATTAAAAACTAAAGGATATCTATTTTTTATTTCTTCGAGCTGACGCGACGCTCCAATTTCCAAAAGAGAATTTTCAATTTAAAATAATTTTTTTAACTGCCGTAAGTACAGGGCCTATTTTTAACTGAGTTGGGTCCTAGGCTCAGCTAACAAATTTCAGACCTCGTATTCGAGTGAAGGGAGTACCAAACAGGCATAAAAAACGAAATAAAATAAAGTATATATATTTAAAAACAAAAAACTGAACTCAATATATTTTTAAAACTAAACAACTTCTCAAATTGCCCTGGTGAAGGAACTAAAATCATAACACATTTTAACACAACAATTTAATTTGTTCCTTTAATTTTTTATTTATTTTATTTTTTTATCGGTAACCGTAAATATTTTTTACTTTTCCTAAAAAATATACAGCATATTATATACTCTCGAGGAAAAAAACGCACCAAAGATACCAAAACTTCAAACCGTTATAACTCGGCTAATTTTAAAGAAAAATGGATGAACTTTTCTGTGCTTAAAAGTTTAAACTGTCTAGTTTAAGGGTGTGTGAGCGAATGTTACGTTTAAGCCTTTCCGCTCCCCGCGACCCCCGCAGAAAAGAATGTCAAACTTTTACAGTTTGTACGGTGTACTAAAGAAATCGTGGACCCAATCGACTGCCAGGGCAATAAAGTTCAGTTCTTTTTCTGTAAATTCTTTAAAACTTCGAATGTCTATGATAATATGGTGAGAAATTATGAATTTTTGAAATTTACCCTGCATTTTGTCGGAAGTTTTTCGTTTTCTGCCGGCGACATTATTACCGGTTGAGTTTGAACATTTTTTTGCGAAACTCAAAAAAATTTGGAAAATGTTTGTAATTAATAAAAACATTTTTTTATTACTGTTAATTTTTTTTAACGTGTAACAGTCGACATCAGCGTTACCCGATGTACACCATGAGGACGTTGTCGGTTGGATTTTGCACATCGTGTGTGTCTGTTTTCTCCTCTTTGCTGGCGCACCTCTTGCAACCTCGCTGGCATGTTCAGAACTGCGCGAATCTCATTCTGGGGAATGTTGTTCCACAATTTCGCCAGTTCTATTCCCAACTCGGAGAGTAGTTGGTGGTCTCTGCAGGTTTCGCAGATAATGCCCGATTTTGTCCCACACATGTTCAATTGGGTTGAGGTCTGTCCTGATAGCAGCCATCATAGCTAACGCCTTCCCAAACCGTGACAGATCCACCGTTAAAGTTGTGCGTCAGGATGACGCAATTGCGATCAAATCGCATTCCTCGACGACGCCATACGCGAACTCGTGCGTTAGAATGGAAGAGGCAAAAGCGGCTTTCGTCGGTGAACAAGACCTTTCGCAATTACCTCTTAGTCCAATGTCCGTAGTGCACATTTCTGACGACGCCGGTCAGTTAAGTGAGGAATATTAGCTCTAACACGAGAACGAAGTTTACCTTCATGTAGACGATTTCGTACTGTCCTATCGGATACTCATAGATTCAAATTCAGGTCATCTGCAATCATGTGAGGACTTCTCACAGGATCCTGTTGAGCTGCATTCACTACGATCGTCGCGACGTTGGTAGACTAAGGGCGACCAGATCCTTGACGACGACGAAAAGTTCCCGTCTCTCGATGCCGGGACCACGTACGAGATAAAACACTATGGTAAACCTCATATCTCAATGCAACTTGTCGCGTACTAACTCTAACCTCCAAAAGAGCAACAATTTGTGCATGTTGAATGCCCGTTAAATACGGCATTGTAATGCTTCGAATAACTTTGTGATACTGATTAATTTTAAAACATTAGTAAAATAAAAATCAAAACATTGATTTAGATAATGTTTATATTAATAAAAACATTTTTCGGCATTTTTCAAAATTTTTGAATTTGGAAAAAGGTTCAAACTCAAGCGATAATAATGTCGCTCGCAGAAAAGCAAAAACACCTGACAAAATGAAGGGTGAATTTCCAAAAATTCATAATTTCACGTCAAATCATCGTAGGCACTCGAAGTTTTGAAAACTTTACAGAAAAAGGACTGAACTTTATTGTCCTGGCAGTCAATTGGGTCCACGATTTTTGGTACACCGTACAAGCTGTTAAAGTCTGACATTTTTTTTAAATTTTTTTTTCTTCGAGAAGGTGGGAGGCGGAAAGGCTTAAACGTAACATTCCCTCGTACGACCTTAAACTAGACACTTCAAACTTTTTAGCACGCAAAGGTTCATCCAGTTTTGTCCAAAATCTGCCGGTTTTGGTAAAAAAGTTATGAAGGTTTGAAATTTTGGTATTTTTGGTGAGTTTTCAAGTGGTCCATTTTTTCTCGAGAGTACATATATTATACATAAATAGTATCAATTCTTTCCTATCAAACGAATGTGGTGTGGCACGAATTTATTGTTACCTTAATAAATAGCAGCATTAATTTGATCAATAACTAACCCTACTAAAGTAGGCACGGCTTCTTTGGCACGCCGGGTTCTAACTAGTTGCACAATTTAATGCCACGAAAAAAAATTTATTGCTCCTTTTTTAAAAAAAATATCAACGTAGAAATGGCAATACAGAGCTGGTACACCCCAGGCAGTAACTACCGGTGAAACTATTAAGTCTTTGCCACTGGTCACAAGCACGTAATTGTTATGGTTTTGTTACGTACCTGGAACCAAGTTGGGGAACAATTTTTTGGTAGCAGATACATTGCAGTAACCTCTCTGGAACTTGTCCAGTTAAGTAGCGAGAACGTGGCGGCGTAGTAATTGCTACTTTTGTGGAACTTCTTTTCTCTTTGACACATCGTGTCGCGTGTTGCTCTCTCTTACTCTTGCAACTTGCAACAAATATTCATAATATTCTATACTAATAGTACTACTACTAAATATTCTATCATTTTCTATACTAATGTGCGATCGTGTCACAAAATGGATTACTATTTTATTTGTAATACGTAGGTACTTAATAATACAAAGAGTGATAAAATGTTTAATTAATTTGTCATTCCAGTATACCAAAATTATAAACCATTGCAACTTTTCTGTTAAACGTGATGATGATAGATCGAAAAATAACATCGCGCCTTCTCTAAATATATGTTTTAATAAAAAATGTCTTTAATAAAATATGACAAAAATATTTATAAGTTGATACACATGATAGAAACCATTTTTATATTATTTCTAAGGCACAACTAGGCAACAATTTGTTATTTTTATTGAAGGTTATATAGTAAAACATACATTAACAATCATAGCAAATTGCAAATTGATTAATGGCCTCCTACATTTTACAAATAAATATGGAGATGAAGTACCTAGTTTACAAAAAATCACTGGCTAGCAAAAACGTAAGTTTTACTCTCAGTACTACTGTAAGGTTCCGTGACTTTAACGGACTAAGCAATGGTTTCAGACTTGTGGCAGGAACTTTCAGTATGACTTTAAAGTAATGGTACTAACAATGGAAGCTTACAGCTGACGTAGCTCATTTCAAAAATTTTCTCAAAAAGTAAATCAATAGTTAATCAAAAGTAAAAATAAAGAAATACGTATTTCTGCATTTAATCTCATACGGTTTAAAAAACAAATTAACACAAACAAGATGCAACGTATTTACTTGGAATAAAAACGTTACTCACAACAGACAGGATGCCCGCGTGGTTAACGTACTACTTTTATACAAGGTCGACCTAGTGTTCAATTCCCACTAAGCTCCATTACTTTTTTTAAATTAGTTTTTTAGTAAAAATGCATCCCTGTTTACAGTAGGGCTTTTCTTAGATTTTTAAATAATTCAATAAAAGCTATTACGATTATAAGTCGTGTATTGTCTAAATCGTAATGGTAACTTTGTCTAATTATTATGCAGAAAATTGAAACAAGTACCTACGAATAATATACAGTTAAGAGTTGCCATAAATTTAATAAAATGATTTATTTATTTACATTCGAATAATTGACATAACGCTTGCTTTTTAAATTATTCCTAAAAAAGCGATAAAAAAGCTATAGTATGATCAAAAAGTCTTTGGATCAGGGTTGCCATGAAATTAACAAGCTATCTATGAAATTATTTTTTCTATTATTTTTGACATTTACTTCACAACAGACAAGTCAATAAGTAACAGTTCAAAATAATAATAAATTCAATAAAATAATAGTTCAAAAGCGCTAAAATCAAAATTTTGCCATTGTTAATCAAAATCATTTTCGAGCTTTTGTAGATAAATGCTTTTTATTGAAGATCAGTTAGTAATGTGTCCATTACTAGTTTTTAAAAAGTTTGAAAATCAGTTTTATTAACTTTCCGACCAATCGGAAAGTTATTTCTGACTTTCCAACCTCCAATATAACCTCCCGCTATGGCTGACTTCGGCGCTTCGTTCGTCACTTATCTATTTTAGCCCTCTGCTATACTGAAGCACTTTCCACCTTAGTCTGTAATATACAATTAATATACCTCATTGTTCATGACCTCGGAAAGTGAAAGAAAAAACAAACCTTATGGCGAGAGTTAAAGATAATATCTTAAGAAATTCTGAATGTATCTTAAAAAATTCCAATTCATCTTAATTTATTGGAATAATAGAGAGATGCATTATTTAGAAAAACCTTTGGACGGGAGATTTAGACTTTTTACTACTTCAATTAAGAGAACTTAAAAGCTTACTTTGATCACACAAATATCATGTTGGGATATTTTGAAAAGCGTCATAAACGTCACATTTAAAATTTGTAGTGATTACAAGAGATCTCGCAATCTGATGTATTTGGTGATCTAAAGTAAAGTTTTTAGGTATCGAGAATGACGTCATATGGATCTTTCCTATTGATCTGTGTCTGTTCAACCATCAAATTAGGCCGCCGCATCAAAGATACCACACCGTATTGAATTTTTTATTGCACTGCTCCAACAAAATAGGGATTTTTATAACTCGTGGCTGAAACATGATAAATTAAAAAACGTCAATAATGAAAGTAACTACAAAGTTGTATATTTTCTTATATTAAAAAACACTATTGGCAGGTTACATTCAATACTGTGAATACATCGAAAGGTGGTAATAACCATCTCTCGCTGTAATCGCGCATTATTGCGACGGCAAGACATACTCGGGATGAGTCTACGAGTAGCTTCTTGGAAAAATCAGGCAATATTATCGTGATTTTTGGTGCCAGTCAGATAAACGTTTCGAATTGGCAAGTTAATTAGGAATGTACACTGTACTACGCAATTTTTTTATGAAACTCCATACGTACAGGATATTTTGTCTGTATTGATATTCTAATTTTCTTTATTTATAAGATTTTGTTACAATTTTACAGCAAAAATCATTCAGAAAAGAATTTACTGGATACCAAGGTCTTATAAGTAAAGGATATTAAAATTTCAAAAATCGAAACGCCTTGTACCTATTAGGTTGGATAAAAGAATTAACTAGTACAGTGTATTCTCCTAACAAGTAACTGGCCAATACGAAATTTTCATCCGATTGGCACCAAAAATAACGATAATATCACCTGATGGATTTTGCAAAAGAGATGCTAAGGTAAAAGATGACTGAACCACAATCGCGTTTGGCTCTCAACGGATTTTGCTTAGCTACTTCATGACGGATATGAGATCACAAAAAGTTTCGTCCAAAAGTTCCTTAAGCAAATTTACTTGTGCAAATTGCTCATCCATATATGACATATCTTCTTTCTTGGATAACACAAAAAGAAGGCAAGGTACGAAAAAACATTTGGACATTTTTGGTTTGGAATTAAATAGGTAAGCTTTATTTTACCTAACCTCCTTTATCTCGATAAACCTAATAGTTTCCGAGAAAAACGATAAAAACCGTTAAGGGGCTTGGTTTACCCTCATTATCTCTTCGAGCTCAACACTTACATGCGTTGACTTTTAGGGGGTTATTTAACAACGCACAAGGAAGACCTATTACATTACAGAACCACCCGCAAGGGTCTCATGTGCTTAGTTATATCATTAAGTATGTAGCGTTCTTTAGGTCATCTCTAAACTCGGGTACGCTCATCATGATTTAGCATAGTAAATCTTAAATAGTCGGAAACTACTGTAGGCCGCTAGTGTCGTAATTGCCAATGTCAGTGTTCTATACCAAAGTGCAACCTTGCTTGTTATAGATGAACAAATAATATAGCAAGTTTTCTGTAGACCATTTCAAATTTGTGGAGTTTGTTCCATACTATTGTATCACTTAATAAGTGTTCCAGTGGTTCACAAAACATCTAAAATCTGTACATCAAGCGCAGTTGCTGTACGGTCCCGAAGCACTTGAATACGGATAAATCGACCCTCCGTAAATGTTGTTTTTCTTAGATGTCCCGATCCTGTCTTTTAACATTCCTAGTGTCAGTATGTCTCCTCAGCAGTCTAGTTACAACACATTGCGTTATATTGCTAATATTGTCAATGTACAGTGTGTTTATTTTGATAACTTCCCACCTTAAATGTAAACTATACAAAACATCGATTTCAGCAAAAACATCTCAATTTATTTTTCGAGGGAGACATTTAAATATTGGAAACACCAATAAATATAGATATTAGATAGTGCTGTGCAGCAACAAAATTAGACAAAATGACATCGATATGCGGTAGATCGTGCATGCAACCGATGAGATGCATGCTTTAGTTGTAACATAACCTTGAAACACCGTCCAAAAAACAAAAACCACTATGACAATAATTATCCTATCGTATAATTAGATTTAATAAAATCTAAGAATGCAGGCCAATCGTTGGCGCGTTCCAATAGGATTGTCAAGATTTTGCATCTTACCCACTCACCCCACCAAATGTCCTTTAAAATGTTAAATAGTTAAATAGCAAATCCCCCTCCCCATTATGACACCTTATTTTAAAGGAAATAACAAGGGAATCTTTGTTAGTGGTGCGACATGTAGCTATGTAAAGCACTTAAGTTTCGCGCTCGTTTGTCGCAATGCGACGTTGTTACTTTGCGAGCTATATCAAGCGTTCAATTGACAAATTCTTAGTATTAATTTCTTTTTGGCAAAACTATCTTCATAACAAATTTGAAACTTTAACGGCACAATCTTACAACGTTTTTACGTGAAATGTTTTGGTGTCACTTTTTTTATCATTCTTTATGAAAGTTATCATAATAAATGTATCAACAACTTACCATTTTGCATAAGATCGCGTATTACTTTTAAATGCAATTTATGCGTATACAAACTTCCTAAACATTAAAGATTTTTTTAAGAAATAATTTTATCTATCATTAACGATTAATTAAGATCTATCAACTGCACTACTGTCTTTTACATTTTCATCATATTTTTCTACAGTCACAACTTTCTTAAACACAAAACCTACAATTTGCATTTTGATTGTTATTGTGTGTCACTAAATGCGGTTAATCCATAGCCCCAATTCGATAACTACGAAAAGCGACGTATTGCTCTGCATTTAAATGCATATTTTTGTATATCATGAGGCACAAAAGTATGGAAACCTTTAAGTATCTTTGGAAGGACACAATCGAGGCGAGTTTTGGAACACTTCATTTAGATAATATGCCGGATTCAAAACTGATGTCGACAATGTTGCCAAGATGTTAGTTCTTTCGAAATCTTTACCAGATTTTGTATTTCAAATAGAACACCCAGTACATTTCAATTTTTCGAGTTCCCTCAGTTCTAAAAGTCCGAAATCCACCTTACAAATGAAAATTATGGATTTAAAATTTTGATACCTTTGTACTTCGAATCTCTGCTAAAAGCCGAGTTAAAAGCTAAAGCCGTATCATCTAAGTTCTACGTCCTTGGGGTGATATAAGATTTAGCATTACCTTCCCTGAGGCATATTGTTAGCAATGCTATTCTCCGCCATTATTTAGAATATATTGTAAAATATTTGAAAAAAGAACGAAAATGGCAACTTTATTATTAATTATCTACCCGTGGTTCTTGCTCTTGCCAACTGCTTCATACGACGTTACAAATTGCTTACACATGAAACCCAAAGCGAAATTTTACCAACAGTTTATGTAATAATCTTGGTTGTTTTTGATTTATTCTCTTAAAAGTACCTACCATCAAAGAATCTTTAAAGGTCCTCTTAGAGATGAAACAACTAATTAAAATAGGATATAGTTAGTCTTTGTGAGTACATTAGTGAAAACCGCACTTTTTTATCATGCAAAATAAGGCAGATATAAGCATTTAAAAATCTTGATGACGTCATTTCTACTAATGCAACCGGGACGGCCGGCGCACTGTGGAAAGGCACCTAACATTGCATCTCAAAAATGGTTAATGCATAAGTATGGTTTGCCCAATAAAATAAATACGTATCGTTAGTGGAATGATCAGAGTATTACATTCAAAAATATTTTTGGTTATATTGTAATGTTAAATTATATAAAACGCACCTTAACATAACCAATCAAAACATTTTGCTCACACTTGGTTGTGCTATAAGCTTTTGAATGTCTATTTTCAAAAATAATTATAAAGCAACTGTATAAGTATTATACCATTTTAGAAAGCTTAAACTTCCGGCTTTTACACCATATAATAAAATATGTTGTTACATTTTATTTGACTTAAATAATATAAAGTTTATGGGTACATACATTTTTCCTATGGCCTAAATATTTGGTTAAACTCAGCGCCGCCCTTTGGATTTTGAGGCCTCGGGCACAAATATCGAGTGGGGCCCCCAGTAAATAAAAAAAGTGTTGATTAAAATAAGGTAGCTCGTTGTAGAATCCCACTAGCTCCCGGGGCCCCGGTCATACGCCCGGTTGATCGACCTTAGGGACGCTTCTGGATTAAAGTTTTAACTATTACCGCTATTTGCCGAAGTTAAAATTGCAGCTTCTTCTAATAGTAAATTTATTAAAATATAAGATACAAAAGAAAAATCTCGCAGATCTCTTGCGTTTTTATTGATAGACGTCGAATTGTGACGTGCGGGAAAAATTATTGTTTTAGGGAATAGTCCGTAACGCAGTTTCTATCTTAATTTTACTGATTATACAAGTAATGTTGTATATTACTTGCATTCCACAGCAATCTAAAGTATGCATAATTCTGCAAGTATACTGTTATTATATACGATTTATATCAAAAAACTGCAGGTTATGGGTACCTATCAATTAGCCCTTATTTGATTTGCAATTGTGGTGGTCTTTATTTTATTTTCGATTGTTTACAATTAAAAGTCATACATTCAGCTGACATTACTGGAGTGGATGAAGAATTAATAAAGAGGCTTGATGTTATTTCTTCAGGTCATGTCATCTGGAATGATGATTAATGCTACAAAATTCGGCAAATATGCTCTTGATACTGCACAGCTTTATGCCAGTAAATATAACTAGTATTACATGCCGGCTTCTGTACATAAAGTGGTAACATGGAGAAAGCATAATTCGTCATTTTGCACTGTTACGTTTAGGCCAATTATCCAAAGATGCACAGGAGTCTCGAATTAAAGACTACAATCCTTTTAGGCATCATCACGCAAGAAAATAGAGAATCTGCTAACGAAGATGTTTTTAATACTCGTTTGTAGATATCAGACCCCTTTATTATTAGCAATCTAAGAAGAACCTCCAATAAAACAGTCAGAGAACTTTCAGAAGAAGCGTAACAGCTGCTAGAAGTTTTTATTATTGAATAGAAATATTAATTTTACTGTTTTAAATTAGAAAAATATTATTTTGTTAATGTTAATTTAAGCGGCTAATGCCGAATTTTTTAATATAGAATTAAAATTATTTTTTTATGCATAATAAAAAGTATATATCAAACACATATGAATTCAATTGAAAACCTTTATATTCAAGATTACTTATACAAAATTCCAGGTTTATATCTCAAAAAATGAGAGAGTTATAGATTTTTGATATGAAAAAGGCCAAGCTATTACATAGTGCGCCGCCAGCCGCCCCGGTTGTATTAGTAGAAATGACGTCATCACTCTACGGGTTTCACACTTTACAAGCGTTTTTCTCGGTAACGATAAGTATCTTAAACAAACCGTTTTGACAAATGAATTTCTTTTATTCTTGACTATTAAAATACTAAATAAGCCAAATAGACTCCAATGACTTAAGAGGGCCTTTAAATAAATCTCTGTAGATGTCAGAAGTTTTGTTACTGACGTCACTTGACGTGATCACGTGGTAGTAGCAATAACCTTTTTTCAGAGTCTCCGAAGGCGTATGTGCAGAATGTGCACCACCCAAGAATGCCTTGCATTAGGAAGCGTTAAGAAGTGAATAAGTTTGTGTCAGAAAATTCCAGAGTGTAAAAGCACATATTTTTATGCACTTAAAATGAATAATAATCCAAACCTTTGACAAGTGAGCAGCTTGTCCGGTTGTTAATAATAATAGTTATATGGCCAGTTTCACAAAGGTTGATTAAGTTCTAATTAACTTAATTATGATTAAATTTGAAATCCAGAAATATAATTGGATAAAATTCAAGGTTTCTTAAATCTCGACCAATGAAATTTCTGGATTTCAGATTTAATCACGATTAAGCTAATTAGAACTTAATCAAGCTTTATGAAAACGGCCAATAGTTTTTTTATTGTAATATTTACTTAATAAAATCTTACCAACCTTTCCAGAGTGTAAGTCACGCTGGGGATTTTCCCCCTGTAATATAATAAAATATGTTCCTGCCATACATAGGTTATAATGTCATCTCCAGTGGTAAACCAAGCTCTACTGAGCAAGCAGTAATATCAAAGATGTTGTAATATTGATATAAGTAAATATTAATAATGTCTAATACAGAATGTATAAAAATATTATTCATAAGAAGTAACTTGCTAGCCTTAATAGGTCAGGGGTGGGAAGTTCAGCTCATAAGGCCCATAAGGGCAACCAACAAAAACTTCAAACGAAAAACAAAATAATTTGAGGATTTTATTGTAAGAACAAAATGCCTATACTATATTCAAAATAGGAGCGGAGTCATCACATGAAAACTGCATGATAGGGGTGGAGTTAACACAAGCCCTTATCACGCTGCACAAGATTTATACATTTGCACCGTGTTTGTTGCCCATGAAAATCTTTGAACTTCCATTTATGTTATTTAAGTCGAGCTTGTTTACACATGTTGATTTACAGACAGAGAAACTTTCCAATTCATTCAGTATAATGGCAAAATTTGTATGTGCAGACCATCTAAAACAAGATTTAATGAAAGTTACGTTAATTTCGGTGACAGACCAGGATGCTTTTTAATGAATGTTTGGTGGATTAGTTGGAGAGTAGCATGGTTATGCTGGAGAATTGGTGTATAAGAATTAGATTATAGAATTATAGAAGATTGAGATTATAGAAAATCTTATGTTACCATTATGTGTTCAATATATGTATCGTGAAAACAACTTTTTCAACAGATAATCCATACAGCACAACCAATTGTGAATTGGTTGCAACCAATTGTGAATTGGTTGCAAACTAATATTAAATATTAATATTAACGTAATGCACTTGGTGACTATAAAGGCTGATATAAATCCCATAGAAAAGCTCTGGGGTTGGCCGGCAGGATGTATGAAACAAACTAGAATGTAGAAATAGAGAAGAACTGAGGAAATTATCGAGAATATCCGGGAAAGATTTGATAAGATTATATATATTATAAATATTTCTGGCATAACAATAAACAAAAAGAATTTGTATTATTATTTTTTAAAGCAAGTCCAAAATACAGTAGTGCACTAACTTGTTTGAATATTTTTTACAAGTTTAAAGAATTTTTAAGACAGTAAGATAATGAGTGGTCATTTCTTGTTAGAAAGATTTTTATTTCATATGAGCATGAGTAAGTATACTTGGTAATTTCTCGCTAAGAACTTGACTAAATTTAGTTGTCTTCTAGCAACTAAAGCAAATAAAAGAAAAAGAGAATGAAAGCAAAATCTGGACAGACAAGAGTTTTGTACGAATGATCTTCAGGTGGAGAATTAAAATAAGAAATTCTAGAGAAATGTCAAGTTAATTGTCAAATTGATAATAAAACTTTTAAAATATTGGAATTAATAATTGAAGTATAAGAATTCCTTTGTAACTATGATTATGATTGGTGTGTGTGTGTGTGTGTGTGTGTGTGTGTGTGTGTGTGTGTGTGTGTGTGTGTGTGTGTGAGAGACCATTTTTAAATTATGATTGGTCTAAAATATATATGAGTTAATTACCTATAGTTGAACTTTTATTACTTAGGTAATTTGAAAATATAATAACCAGGCTCAATCTTTGTGCAATCAAAATGACACATTTCCCAATGTTCAGCGAAGTGTGGAGAATTACAATTAAAAAATAATATTTTCTGGGTTTTTTCAACTTATGGTACCCATTCACTGTACCACATTATATATGAAAATATACACCCTGTTTAATTTCTTTATGCTTCGTTGTTAATTAGTGAGTCCAACACACTATTGGAAATACAGCTCTGCAGCAGCTTGCAGTTTTTACTTCTGTTCCCAAAGGCTTTCCCAAAATGAAACTTACACCAAAGAGAGACTGCATCTAGCTGTATAACATATTGTATTTCTAAAAAATTGAAGGTACACTTTCTTAGATATTCAAGGTCAAAGTTCACATCATGTGACCTTGGAATAAAAAAATTCAATATTTTATTATAATAGCGATATTTACTTTATTAGGAGTATAAATGAAACTTTATGTGACAAAGTATGGAAGTTTAAACGCCAAGCGAAATGAGGAGAATTAAATCCGTAGAAAGTCACATAAAGTCACTTATACTCCAAATAAAATACAATATTTTATTTTCCAACGATTCATTCTATAACGTGAAATTAAAATCTTAGTATTAAAAGAAAATAAATGAAAATGGAAATACGGGTAACTTGCCTTGCGTTGTTTATGGTGGTTGTTACGGACAACAACTTTGATGGTAACAATGTTTTACACTACGACGGAGTATAAAACTATTATAAGCTGCTCAAGAGTGGTGCCATAGAAATGCCACTTATACCTTGGCAACCGTGTCATATACGCCCTTTCTTATCTAACGTTTGGAAATAAAACAATTTTTTATGAAAAGTATGCTTTATTAGGTTTAAAACAATCCTAAGATGAAAGTTCTACAACAATTAGAAGCAGGATTATGAATTGTTATTGCTCACCTTGTAAACGTAAATCTTACATTTTTTATCATGGTTGCAGCCCTGCTATTTTGAATACTGGGTATGTGTACCACTAAGGGCTATAACTTTACATAGGTGATTTACTTTATGTTCTCTACCATCTTACCAAATTTCACAAAAATCTGAGGTGGTCAGGTTGTAAGCTGTGATGATTTGGCATGGAATGACCCTTTATTCTTTTTTTTAGTGTAAATGCATAAGATAAAATAATAAAAAATAGCATCATATTAGCCTTGCTATACTAGATCATTATGAAACCAATAGTACAATGTATGGTACTGATCTTCCTTTCTCCGATACTGCAAGCCAAACAAATACTTTTTTCAGAAACTGTGTGTGACGTTTCAAGCTCACTGCTAGACTGGCACATTATGTCTAATATAATAATGCTTATTTCCAGCACAGTCACTTCTATCTAGTGTAGGATTAAAAAAGGAGCCTGCCCTCTAGTGATTTATAAACAATATAGTAATCCCTACCGCAACCAGTGCTACATATCTAAGAATGCACCTCAATTGAAAACTAAACTGGAGTGAACACATACGTAAGAAAAGAAAACACATAGATCACAAAATGAAAGAACTCAATTGGCTGATTGGTAGAAAATCTAAGATGTCACTAGAAAATAAGATATTAATCTATAAAACAGTAATCATTCCAAAATGGACCTATGGCATTGAGCTGTGGGGCTGTGCAAGTAATACAAACATAAATATAATTCAACGAGCGCAGTCAAAGATTCTAAGAACCATAGCTGATGCACCATGGTACATCACCAAGAACATGTTCCATCAACATCTTCATATCTCAACAGTTAAAGAAGTAATTCAACAGCGAACCCAGAGACACCACCAGAACCTTGAAAATCATCAAAATACCACATTGCAACCACTCGTGCAAGACATACTCAACAGAAGACTCAAAAAGAAATGGCCAGCGGACTTGACCTGAAGTAAGACGGTGCCTTCCCATTGAGGATGACCCTCCAGGACATTCGAGGGACGTATATGTTAATTGTCCTTCCAACTAGCAAAATAGCTCATAGATGTATTCTGATTGCTGTTAAAACTTAAATAAAAAAAAAAACGAGCCCTGTAACTGAGATGTTTGGTACAACAAGAATAAGACAATGTAACAAATACTGAACGACTTTGGGGATGTAATTTTGTGTTTTATTAATTTTCTTTGGAGTAATTCATTTCTATATAAAACTGCATAAGTTGCGTACAAAGTGAATATTAATAGTATTGTAATGTAAACTGTAGCGTTACCTGCTACTAAATTAAAAAAATCATTCTATGTAGTTCTACCAGCGTATGCCATTTAATTTGTTTACATCAAAGCAGAATCATATACTTATTCGGTGTTGTAATATTATGTTATTTCCATTAAACAGCGCTTCTTGGTTTTTGCCTAAAACTACTATCAATTTTCCATTTTTGGATAAGGTGACATTTAGGTACAACATTGGTCAAATTAAGTCAAATTAATAAAGACGGCTGTGAAAACTGCTGCAGCGCTTGTTTCCAGCGGTGTGTTGGACGCACCCATTATTTAATAATCACACCCTTATTTAAAATTGTTATTCTTGGATTTATCAATTTTTGATGTTCAAACTGTTAAGAAACAATCAAATTGTACAATTGTAGCATTAGAATCAATTAATTTGGATTTCATGATGCTATATGGATATACTAAAAACACTCTAAAGTAAATTTTATTACCTTACTTATCTAAGGGCCAGTATTTTCATGTTATGTTATGTTAATTGTAATTAACATTGCTAAACTACTGAAGTAAATACATGCTTGTGCGGTATGGAGCGATGTTATTGTTAACGACAACCACAGAAAGATCTCTGATTAAGTTTACCATAAAGTTAATTAGCATGGACATGTAAACTGCGTAACTCTATCTGAACAAATTTTACAAGACAGCCAAAAAACTGTTGTATGTTCAGCTTTGAAATATTTAGTATCGATACTAATATATATAACATAACATGAAATAATTTTTCTAGAGGTTAGAGTTCTACCATGTTCTACTAGGATGTAGAATGAATAATTCTACACCAAATTATATACAAATTACATTTTTTATTTTTTTGGAGTTACGAAATTTACAAATGAGGTCAATAATTAGTTAAATCTAATCAGAGCTGAGAATACCGGCCCTAGGAGTAAAAAAACAGCTAGCTCACAATAGTTAATAAAATACACCGCATACAATTTAAGAAAACATTATAGTACCTATAAGGAGTTAATAATGTGTGTTCAAAAATTCTTGCAGTCACAGGTGACTGTGAATGCAATAATGTAATATCATTGTAAAGCTCTCCTAGAAATGCTTGACATTATTAAAGCAAATTTTACGAAACTTCAATTAAGCTTAACTAGAAAAAAATTGCCATTAATACATTTGTTGAAGCAATTATAATAATTAATATTTCAAAGTAATTATGTACTCCATACTTAATGTATTAAGATTAATATGTGAAAACATATCGTCGGGTTACCGAAAAAATAAGATAACTCCACTTTTTGTGTTTTTGAGTTATGTGCAGTCCTATGCTTAAAAATTGTTTAAGAATATGCTGTTAAAACCAGAAAACTCTTGTACAAGTGTAAAAGGTAGATAAGCATGTGCTAAAAATAGTCTAAGTCCACTGTGGTCATACTGAAATCAGTTAAAACAATATAAATACATTTGTGTTTTATACAAAATTATTGTATTGTGTATTTAGAACATGGAGGAAGACTATACACACATGAGGTTTTAAACAAAAGAAAACTATTGATCCCGATGATGAAGAAAGCGAAAATGAAAACAAATTCCTTCTGAAAACTTTCACCTCTACTGTTTCAAACTTATAAATATGTGACTTATATGGCTTTTGCACTAACCCGACGATATCCTCTTTATATTTTCGTTGACACAATTATTGTAATTGACATTCACATTCTTTTGAGTATAATAAATGAACCGCATAATGCATGTTGCTACTTGAGTGTACTTCTATATTTTAGAACATTTTTACATGCCAGTTCTGTTCAATGTTATTATATGGGAAGTTGTCTGTAATTGTTCGTTCAATTTTATTCACTTTTTTTTTCAATTATTTTTTATACTTATATTTGTTAATAAAGTGCTGGTATGCAGTAGTATTCGGAGTATTCAAAGGATTGTTTATCAAGAGATTTGTTTTCTATAAGTGTAAAAGCGTTTGAGTTAGCGAAGAACATTATGAACATTGAAAAAATTTTCTGAATTTTTTGTAGCTTATGTGTCTTAGAATTGTAATTATTTTTATCCAAAATGTATAATAATTTATACTAATAGTTTAAAAGGTTTCTTAAATAGTACAGTATTTTTGCTGTAGGTACTGAACTTATTTTGTATTCAAAAGTCCATTTTTTATTATTAAATTATACTTAAGTTAGAATTAATTCTTGATTAGTAAGAAATAAATATATAAACAATATTACAACGTGTTTTATTACTTATGATGTTAGATGCTTTATTGAAAAATATTATGTATCCTCAAAATTATTATAAATACATAAATATAAGTATACATGTCGGCAGTGGAAAGTGGAAATATTTCCTGGTGGAAATATTGCCATTTGCCAACACTAAAAATCTCTATTCGTGTACACTATGAAGAAAAAATTTTACGGTACGATTCGAAGGTATTGCTATTGACATGTTTAGCTGTTAAGAAATTAAGCTTTTATTTTACTGTACATAGTGTAGTATTTTTCATTATGAAAGTATGTGTCGTTAGCACCTGTATTCAATTTTCCTATAAAGAAGTGATGATCTTGTAGTAACTTGTGAAGTTCTTTTGTTGAGTTAAACTCCTATACCTACTTGCTAGGTGTTCGGTATAGTTGGTTTAATAATTGTACTGGTCAATTCTGCGAAATAAGGTGAATATGCAATTTAAAATGCATATATTTTTGACCAATAAAAGGAGCACATGCTCTGTAACAAAGGGACACTTAACCTATTAAAATGTAAATATGTATTTGTTTTTATATCTATACATTTTATAACCATTCATATAATTATAACTATGGTCCATGTCATCAGTGTTAATCTTCAGTGGCTTATTATTGAAATGAAGTGATAGATTTTATTGTAACATGTATTTACATCAGAGCAATCGACCAACCAACACAATTGATTGATTGATTAACAAGAATACATTGCATGTAAAGACCTAAATTGATAAATTTATGCTCCTATGTTTACGTATTAACATTGTAAATTTACATAAAGTATGTGTATGTTAAGTGTGGTTGATTACATTCGCACCACAAATTTTAAAACACTTGGTCATTCTGCTATTACATAAAATTAAGAGAATGTATTAAACACACATAAAAAATAAAATAGTAGTGTAGTTTCAGTTCAACAGTAAAATACAATTATGACGAATGTATAACAATTATTATTTTTACAACTTTTAAAGTTTTAAAAATAAATAACATGTTACATATTAACAAATCATGAATTGCAATAGAAATTGAAGAAAGAGCACCGAAATGGATATGATATATTCATCAAAACACATAAATTGATTACATCACCATTTAGAATTTTGTAGCAAAACATTAATTATTAAAAAGTTTTAATGCATAACGTTTGTTTTCAATCAACTTTCAAACCACAGACATTATGGTTCTATAAGTTACAACTACAAATGAAAAAATATTGTAGTAAGAGCATGATAGTCATCATACCACAATGGAAGATCGTGATTGATACAAATGTATCGGTATCGAAATGTAAGGAAATTCTAACAGCTACTTTTATGCATCTCAAGATTTTCAAAGATTCTACTTAATATAGATAGGAAAAGCATAAATTCATATTTACAAAGTATAAAAATGCATGCCTAAAGTAATAATAAAAAAAGTACATAGATTTACATATTGTCAACTTGCAATGTATGTGGTCATGATATATTAAATGTTAATGGTAATTGTTTTTAATGTGCTATAAAACGATAAGTTCTTTAAATGGCTGCTGGTACATGCTTTCTGCAATTCGGCACATATAGCACAACACAGATACACATATACATACTATATTTGAATATCACAGTAAAGAAAGTAATGATTATTCATAGGTAAAATTTACATTTTTATAAGCACGAAGTATTTTAGAAAAAAGAAGAAAAAAGTATAAGGCGTAACTCTTTTATGACAGAAGAGTATGTTTTGCAAAACTCACATAAAAATTAAAATTAAATGTGCGAGGAAGTTAAGAAAAATGTTCAATAATCAATATTTAAATTACATAGATAAATATAGTAGTAAACATTATTATACAATCAGGAATCCAAATTCTCTCATGCATATAAAAATATCTATGATATTTATTACTCAGTTTTCTTACACTATTTGAATCACATTTTCAAGTACAAATACATGAGAGAAATCCTAACTTTTTATGCATTTTATTGCATCTTTTAAATTAAATGCTGGTGAATCGCCAAGTTTATATGCAATGAATTTATTTTGTTTTAATATATACATTAACATTTATTGTTTCTGAAGTATGGTTGAGGAGGCACATTAAATATTACATACTGTTGATGTAAGTGTAGACTGTCTCATCATCAGTCAGTATCGGACGGTTCATTACTTTACATGTTTATGCACTGGTTGGAGACTAGTAATGAACACAGCTCTGTTTATTATAATCCCAGTCACCAAATTATAACATGATAGAAGATAAAGCACACATGGTCGTTATTATGTGCAAATTTCACTGATTTGGAAGAGGATTTTCTTGACGAATGTCCGACTTTAATTTTACGAATTCCTTTGCAACTTCATCATTAGTACGTTGTGACAGGATCCTTAGAATTGTCCAGCCTGTCTCGTCCATTTGGATACGTTTCCCAAGAGATAACCAGCATGCACAGGAACCCTATACAGAAATAAAATGTTAGTATCAAATCATTTTCCAATGTTATAACAACTTATAGAAATATTAAGATAAATTAAAGAAAATAAATAAACTGACGCTAAGAAAAGAGATTAGATTTTTTGTTATGCAAATGTTATTAGGGTTGGATCATTTTAGCTTATTATCCCAGCTAAAATAGTGTACAATTATTTAGATTTTATGCAGCAGTTACATTAAAACATGTAAAGATAAAATGCTTAATGAAGAAAAGAGAAAATGTTACTGAGAAAAAAAGTTAATGAGCAAAATTAAAAAAACAGAAATGAGTTTGTTGATGTTAAAACATGAACATTATAATTTAAGGAAATCCAACTAATTAAGAACAAACAAATCGTGTAACTAATTTTTGACAAAATTGAATAAACAATGCTCATTTTAAACTACATCGACATACTTTAAACAACATATCCTAACCACACATTGTATTTGACTTATGCCAATACATATTTTGGTAACAATGATACCTTTTTCACAGCGTAAAGTCATTTATGGTTTCTCAATACGATAAATATACAATTTTAGATGAGAATGTGAGTAGAGACACATAAGTGAGAGTTTAGAAAACAACCAAAAACATTTAAATGATCTAAATATTATTCCAGAAATAAAAAATATATTTATTCACAAAATATTCTGCTATAAAGTATAAGTTTGCTATTTGCTATAGTCAGTATTATACAGTGACTGGCAGAAAGTATGCGCCATATGGGAAACCTTTTCGTTTTTGATTTCTGAAAAAGAGCTTTTCTTCAGAAAAGCATTTATTGCTTCTAGAACATTAGAAAATCTTAGAAAACTTATCCTGCGATTATGGTATACAAGGTAGGTTTAAAAATCTGAAATCGATCTATGAGTAGACTGCTCTAAATTTAAAAATAGTAGAAAATGTTATAAAGCAAACTTATTTATAATAATATTTTAGTTATCATTAAAGTTCAATTATCATATTCCATTTATCAGCGCTGCCCTTTGGATATGAGGCCCCAGGCTCAAATATCGAGTGGGGCCCCCCGTAAATAAAGAAAGTATGCCCCGGGTATACGCCCGGCTGACCGACCTTAAGGACGCTTCTGCCATTTATCTGACATAGTATCATCGTCCGATTAACAACCTTTTTTTAAATATTAAAATACGAGTTTAACAAAAAAAAAGTTTATTATAAAAAATTATAAAAATGCAAAAATGATATTAAATTTTCTATTATTCGACTAAGAAATGTTAGCAATAGAAAAGGATTTGGTTCAAAATATTAAAAACTTTAATTCTAAAGTTATAGACAAGTGTGAGAGTTGCAAAAATCATCGCTTGGACTTTATTTTCTGCCATTAACAAAATTAAGGTAAGATCTTCTCATTAATTTAAAGTTATTATTTCTGCAGCCCTTGGTACAGAGTTGGTAACTCTACTACTGTACAGGCGGAAACGCCAAGAATTGCCGAAGAATCGTCGATGAAAACGATGCCCTATGCTTCCAATGGAGCGACAGGATTGATGATGATGATGATTTCTGTAGCCCTTACCCCTAAAAACCTACTAGCTGTCACTGGTGCATATGAATTGTAATTTTTGGAATACTTTGTAAATTAATTTTTTTTCGCAAATGTTCTATGGGTTTGAGTAGATTATCTTAGCTTATTTTCCCAGCTAAATCAGTCACTTAGATTTTATACAGCAGTTACGTTAAAAAGAATTAAAATTAAAAAAATGCCTTCTAAAGTCAGACCTTGAAAATTGAAATTTGGGGATAAAATATCATTATAAATAACTTTTCTTAATTATATTTCTTGTTATTTTAAAATTTAAAGTGTGTAATCATTTACTCTTGTCGCAATTACAGCTTTTTTAGCTTACCTTGTATACCAAAATCTTGGCATCAATTATTTTAAGATTTTCTAATATTTTAGAAGATCTAATGATTTAGAAGACCCTTGGATTATCAAGCAAACATGCAAACCACTAATCCACCGACGCTGGCATTTATTTTTTTATTATTATTTCTATTATTATTTATAAGTAATTAGTGTTTTTAAAAATCATTACGTAATACATAAGGTCAATGTAAATAGTTTTTATGGTAATGTTATTAAACTTGTAAGACATAAGTCAGGAAATATAATTTGCAGGACCTAATTTAGGGAGTCCAGCACAAGAAGTACTCAATATACATTATATTTTAAATTCTGTCTAATTATATTTAGCATCTTATTAAATCAAATTTCTGAAAATTAAACCCTAAATTTTGGACTTGCAGAAAAACAGGTTTTAAAGTTTGAAATTTATTAAAAATTAGTTATTAAAAAGGGTGTTGAATATAACATATACATACGAGCCCCTTCCCATGTCAGTTGGCCCACCTATTGAAATAAATTGTATTTTGGGCACCTTCAAAAAATTAAATCCTCAAATTAATTAATGGCATTTTTAATAATATTCAATAGAAGTAATCAACTTTATTGATCCTTTTTACAATCTTTTGTAATAGTGTAAGAAATATAGTAGAAGATATAAAACTACAGGTTCAGTCGCCACAAAGCCCCGAAACATAGGAAAAAGCAAGATTAGTAAAACCGATAAAAGGGCATTGAGAAGAATTATTCAAAAAACCAGCAGGCAAATTACCTTGGGTTAAGTGTTCTGTGGAGTGATGCTGTTGGAAGATGCATTTTCAGTACCACATGTCACAGAGAAGCCCACAAAATGGGATTTGGTATGTACAAAGTAAGTTTCTTGGTTAAAAAAATAACAAAAGGTGAACAAGAACTGTTCTGAAAATTTGAAATTTTCTTTCTGGCTAAGGAAAAGCCACTTTTCATATCACAGCAAAAGAAAAATAGACTAAAATGGGTGCAGGAACATAAGGATTGGACCCTTCAGCAATGGCATGCAATACAATGGAGCAATGAGTCTAAATTTGAAGTGTGTGTTGGAGACAGTAGGGGCTGGGTTATTTGCAGAAAACAAGAGGGATTCCATCCTGACTGTCTTAAAAGAATGGTTATGTCTTAAAATTTCCTGTATCGGTCATGCTCTGGGGCAGCATGTCATCGTAAGGTGTAGGAAAACTTCATTTCGAAGGAACTGTGGATACAAACAAATATTTGGACATTTTAGAAAAATCTCTTTCACCGCTCATGGAAGAACATTTGACATCAGGGCAGAATTTTGCCTTTCAACAAGACGGAGCAGCATGCTATTCCTCGAAAAAGAATTACAACAGATTTTAGATCAACAGGGATTTATCCACTAAATAAAGACGTTTACCCAAAGGAAAGATTGGATCACCCTGTAAAACTGAAGAAATATTTGACACCGAAAAGTGAAACTGCAACTGCTATTGCTGAAAATTACAATTATCGTGCTGATGAACACTCTGAGATTGTAACAAGTTCTCCTAACTATTCTAATCAAAGCAGTTCGTTAAATATTAAGAAGGCAAGAAGTTCCACTTATATTCCTGATAACGATGATAGAGTATCAACTGCTACATCAAAATCTTCGTTTGAACAGTTATTGTTAAGTAAAATTAGAAGATCTGAGAGGACAGTTTTAAAAAGACAAAAATTAAACCCTTCCGTGGAGATTGTGACTTCAGAAGAATATATAGAACTAGTAGAAAAAAAGGAAAAAAGCTCATAGGTCCTAGAAAAAGGGTAAGAAAACAGCTGTACATTACCAATAATCTGCCAATGGTTTTTAGTATTTGAATTTAAGTATCTTTGGTTATGACGTACAGATGTATCTTGTTTTTCTTTTTGTACAGCAATCAGTTGTTTTACTTTTTTTGGAATTATAATATGTAACTTGTTTATTATATTAAGAAGAAATAAAATTAATAAGTATTAATATGTGCTAAATTTGTTTATTCTATTAAGAATAAATAAAATCTATCTAAAAGTTGTTATATTTTCTTCGGAGCTATTATTGCAAGTGATCTAAAATTTTGTACTTCCAGCCAAGTTGCCTTGCAATAACTGCTTATTACCTGAGAAATAGCAATCTTTTTATTACCCCATTTGTGTCTACTTTTTGCCCTTTTTGGTGGGTAATTAGTATACACAGATTTTATTTTTTATTAATAATGGGGTTTTAAAAGACTATGTAAAAAGTGTAAGGATACTACATTCTAATGTCCTATAAGAGATATTAGCAATTTTTGTAGGCCCGCTTCATGCTTTTTTCATTATAAGAAAATTAAAAATTGCAAAAGTGTCTATTTTTTGCCATGCCCGACCCTATTAATCCTAAAAATAGGATAAAAAATGGGAGAGGAAAATTTAACAAGGAACGATGCATCACATATAAATTTAATGAGCTATTTACAGAATTAGGACATCACGTGTTACTACTTCCATCATATCATCCTATTTAAACCACATAGAACTTATTTTAGGTAATTGTTACATTCAATCTGAAGTTAGCTCAAGAAGAATTTACCAAGATCAGTGCAGGCAATTGGTAAAAGTGGGTGTTCTAAAATTCTAATAAGAGAAAATATTTGTGTACAAATCGATAACATTATAAACATTCAAACTAAAAAAATAGATATTAATGTAGATAATGATAGTGACGATCCATAATTTAGTATACAGGGTGATTCAGAAATAACTGATATCATTTAAATGGTAGGTAGAGGGGAGGCAGTAGAGCTAATTTACCTTGACAAGTATAGGTCAAAAACGAAGTTTTCCAGAAAATTAATTTTAAGGTTTTATTGAATTTTGGATCCGGTCCTGACCTTGAATCCTTTTGGATCAAGGTAAATTAGCTCTACTGCCACCCCTCTATCTACCATTTAAAGGATTACCGTTATTTCTGAATCACCCTGTATAGAATTCATGAAGGATATTGAAGGATAGATACTGAAGGATATAAATTTATGAATTTTGAATCCGGTCCTGACCTTGGATCCTTTTGGATTCAAAATTCATTAAACTTTAAAATTCATTTTCTGGAAAACTATTCGTTTTTGACCTATACTTGTCAAGGTAAATTAGCTCTACTGCCTCCCCTCTACCTACAATTTAAAGGATATCAGTTTTTTTCTGAATCACCCTGTATAACCATGTAATTAAAAAAATAATTTGATTTAAAAATTCTTTCAATTTTAAGCAGATACTATATAATGTGTTTTAACTTAGCTTATGGCACCAAAACCTACTGCACATAAACCATGTATGCCAAGTTATGTAACGAGACTAGAGTTTACTTATAAATATAAATTTTCAAAATATATATTAATGTAAACTTTCTAAATAAATTATAATGCCAACATTTTTTGTTAAATATGGTAAAAAATAATAAGTTACTTACTCTATCAACAATATCTTTAAGTTGCATGACTGCTACACCAACAAGTCGATCTTCTCTAGCAAAACAATAATCTTTAACACATATGTGTAATTCAAAGAAATCAAGTTGTTCTTCATTTCCAATAATGCTAAAACAAACATAAAGTTGAAAAGGTTGCAAAACATTATAGCTAAAATAAAGAGTAAAAAAAAGGAACACTTACAAATGAAATGTTTCATTATATTTTGGTGACCAATTATTTGCTTTAGATTTTGTTGCATGTTTTCTCTTCTTATCTGATAGATGAGGTCCTATTAAATTAACTTCCACAAATGGCCGAAACATTCCCGATGAGACCAAAGTCCATTTCAAATCGTTTGCAGCAACAACTAAAGGTGAGAATAATATAGAAATTATTATTAAATTTATTCAAACAAAATTATTAAAATTATCATGTACCTTTTACAGTGACTTTATGTTCCCCTGTTCCGGGATGGGTAAACAGATCAACCTGAATGGAAACTTCACCGACACTACCTTCTTGCGATTCAAGAGTATCTGCAAAAACAAGATTATGATGAATGTTATTGTAAAAATTGGAATAAATCTAAAGGACCAAATTAAAACTTTTAGGCAATGCACTTTTCTAGTGTAAAAACTTTTTAATCTAAAATCTACAACTGTAGCGTAAAATTACCATACCATAGTATAATTTGGCTTTTCACATTCTAAAAAATATACAGAAATAATGTGTAAACTGCAGAAATATGACCTAACTAACAAGTTATATTAAATATTGATTTTTTAAAACTTTTAACTTAACTGTTGACTTATTATAATTACAACTCCTTTAAATTCTTGCTGTTTAGTAATATAGCTAGTTGAATTTGCATAGCGGTTTTCTTTAAGAGGTTTTAATTTAGATAAAGACCTCATATTACTTCAATGAAAATTACAAGCAGGAAAGAACCATGGATCAAATTAGTAACTGCTCATGTAAGAAATTAGCTACAAATACAAATAATATTCAACTAGTTATAACTGTTAATTAACTATAAAATAGTAGGAACTATATAATAATAAAAGTTGATCTTTTATATAGCATCTAGATTTAATAATTCCAGAACTACAACAGTCTACTTAATTTGTTTGCATTATTGTGATCGATAATAATTATGTTCAAAAACATGTTACATAGCTACACCCCACACAATGTAAATAACCGCACATCTTAATTCTCATGTTTCCCATAAATTGCTTACTGATTGCGCTTTTATTTGCAATTATTTCTCGGAAAGCATGTCTAAATGACTTAGCAGAGGTTACCAATAATCAAAAGAAATGCAACTGCAATCAGTATAAAAAGAATATTAACTACAGAGAATAAAACCATTATAGTTGCTTTGTCGCAAAGAAACGTTTCTATTTGCGAAATAGCATGGCAGATTAAGTACAATGATAGTTCTGTAAGATGTTTTCTTGCTAATAAGTATCAGCAAAATTTCACTCTAAAAGAGAAGAATTGGTACTGACTTTGCAAGGAGTACTATACATCTCAAGTGACTGGAACTACAGTAAGCGTCAGAACCTTAGCGTAAGAAGACCAGCGAAAAACCACTACTAATACAGAAGATAAAGTGCTGTCAGATGATGTAAGCTAAAGAGAAGCGAAACTGGACTGTGGAAGAGTGATTGAGTGTTGCGTTTTCTGATGAATCAAAATTCAATTTGTTTGTAACCAGACGGGAAGGGAAAGAGAGGAAGAGACTAAGGAGAACGTTATAGTGACAAATGTATTGCTTACACTGTTAAGCCTGCTCCTCATGTTATGGTGTGGGCATGCATTACACCAGGTGGAATTGGCCAATTAATTATACTAGAAGACATTCTCAATGCATCAAAGTACAGGAGGTCATCTTGAAAGGTGTGAAACCAACGATGGAAAGGTTAATGGCTCAAGTGCCTCATCCACTTTTTCAAGATGATTCAGCACCATGCCATAGAGCAAAGTCAGTAAGTAAATAATGCATTTTTGCAACTAATTGTGATTTATTTAAGCTGGTTAAAGATTTAACTGCATGATATTGTCAACAAGATGCTGTCTAAAATAGAGAATTGGGGAGACAGTGGCTCAATTGACCTGATAACAGTCCAGACCCTAGCACTATTAAGAACATATCTGGCCTATTTTGGAGAATAAAATTTAAAATAAACAGTCCAGAACAATCCAGCAGCTCAATCAGGACAGTATGGTATGAAGAGGTTACCATCGAATACATCAAGAATCTCTATGCATCAATGCCGAACAGGGCAGAAGACGTCATTAGGACGAAAGGCAGAATCATTAAGTATTAGTTAATTGTAGTACTAGTATAATATAATAAACATTAAAGACCCCTTTTACATTAGTTATTTTTATGTTTTTGTTGAATTAGTATTTGGTTCAGTATTGAAAAATTAGTATTATTTTACTCATTTTGATCATAAAACTAAATTACTGCATCTAAATTGTTAGATATTTGATGGAAAATAACGTTAGAGTAAAGTAGTATCAGTAGGGATTCATAATTGATGCATTCTTCTGCTCAATATTACTAAAATATGAGGTGCGGCTATTTATGTTGTGCGGAGTAATATATTGTTTAAAACAATATCATGTATTATATACTATATCTGTAAAAGAGTAAGTAGGTTTTGGAAAGTACCACATACTATACTATATTTATGGTGTTGTAATTTTAATAAATCATAATACACTAAATAAACTTACTTACTCAAAAAGGTATTTTGTACATGCTGAACAAGTGTTATTGTAGTAGTGCCCAAACAAGACTATTTATTAACTGTGATTAGATATAAGAATTTATATGAAACAACATTTAAAAAATGTATATTGAAGTAGATAAAAATCTAACTTAACAAACAAAATATAATAATTTGCTTTAACAACTATCGCTTCTTTAACTTAAACATTTACCATGATTTTTAAAATGACTGAAATCGAATCAACCTTCTGTAACCTACATTTGAAAATATTTATTACATGGAAAAGGCTCCTAATTTTTTATTAATTCTTGTTTTTATATTAAAGTCAATATTAACTTGTTTCTATTATGCATTATTGCATTATTTTCAAATATCTAATTCAGTTACTCTACAAGTCTTCTAAAGGCACATAAAATATTTTCAAAAACATGCATAAAATTGCTACAAAATGCAAAAATTTGCTTTTGCAAAAATTTCATAGTAAAGATTACATAATGGGAATTACCTACCTACCTATGTAATATATAAAACAGAGACTTGTGTATTTTTTATTGCAGGGTGAAAACATGCATATGAATATTTCAGTAAACTTTTTTATTTAGTGTTGTGTCTAGAGAATTCACTATGTATGTATAATAACTTTTATGAACTGCATTAAACAAATTTCTCCAATAAGAAATTAAGAAAAGATAGTTTAAAACAATTATGTGTAGATACAAAAAATGATATAAATACCGAATCTCGTAAGTAGAATATCTTAAAAGAATGAATGTAATCATTACAGCTAGAAATTTAATACCTATATACTTAATTGGAATTACTGATAAAAACATTGATAGTAGAACTACTAGTAATGATTTTAAAAGTTACCGTATTAGTCTCCAGTTGCTAAAATAAACTGTGTACATGAATTTTTTAAAATGACAATAAAATGTTTATTACTTTCTATAAAATCGCAAATTTTTAATTAACATAATATTTTTTCGTTTTATTAGTGTGTAGGTATATTTAATGAAAGTGAAGATAATTAAAATTCAATTAATGATTGCAGTTCGACTCTAAACCTGATTTTAGTGCAATTAAAGTGATTACCTTTAAATGTGTAATATCAGGCAAATTGCAAATATGTATGTAAAATATATAGATTATCTAATAAAACTAGGCTGCAGCTGTAACTAAACTATGCTAAATCTCTTGCAGAATTATAACTTGTAATATTGCTTCAACAATTTTAAAATAAATGTGCGACAAGTTATCCAAAACTAATAATTAGCAGCTTTGCAATTGCCAGTGTAGTACCTTGACGGCTTTCTCGCCTTTTCTTAGCTTTCAGTGGTTCTTCTAATGCTTCTAGTCCTGTCTCAGTTTCTTCACGATCAAACGAGATTTGACGTTGTAGCATAGTTTCTTTATTGTTTAGAGGCACTTTGGTAGATTTAAGAAATTTGATAAATAATGTGTAAAATGTAATAAAATATTAAATATGTTAACATACATTAATAGCTAATGTATGTAATTGTATATGAACAATGTATGTACAAATGTACCTACAGTTTGTAATAATTGATATACAAGTATTATATCAAGTTACACATACTTGATACATGGATACATACATATATATTTACTGCAGTGATATGATCATAAATAATATTTGTATTCTTACCTTCATTAACTTGTGATGTTACAAAGGTCTTAATTAATGTGTCGGTAGTTTGCGTGTATAAAGATAAGGCGTAGCGCAAACTCTGAAGTTCCGCACTCTTGTCTAAAAATGCTTTCTTCAAGCCATTTCCACCAGCATGGAAGTATTGTTTAATAGTATCCAACGCAACGTCTAACACAGCACATTGTTTTGGTGATAAATTCTTTTCTACTTCCTTCGATATATCCATAACTCCACTTAATGCATTTTTTACATCTTGTTTTCCAGTCATATGATTCTTAAATAGTCTTGACATATCTTCTATTTTTGTATTTGCAGCTAAGTTTTTGGCGTTATCTGTTAAGCTCTTGAACACCATCTGCAAGTAAATAAATGTTTAATTGTTTTGTCAGTTTCTATGCAGAGTTAATATGATTTAATAATGGCATTGTAACAGAACTAATTGTAACTCTATGAATTAGTTATTGATTTAGAAGCTTATCAGTAAAAGCTTCTGAGATAAAATGTTTACCTCTTGTAGCACCTGTAGGATATTAATATACATGTAGAAATTGCCATCATAAAGTTAAATTAACAATTACATTGATAAAACTGATAAAAGTAAAAGCAAAATTATAAATATAATTTTAATTACATCAATTAAAATATTCATTTAAATAACACTTCTAGATAAGTTTATTTAATATAATAAATCGTCCACAGGTAGTAAGTCCTAGTTGATTATATTGAGTATATTAAGTATCAAGAACGGTAAGGGCAATTTGCCAGTTATTAAATCTGAGACTGGTAACCCTGATCGTATTACTAAAAATGTTGATCAAATAGATTTGGTATTATGAAGGAGTTTCTTTAAACTTTGTAAAACCTGTTATGGTTTTATTCTTTACTATTTCATTATACTATTTATTGTTTTAGAATGGTAAGTAAGTAAGTAAGTACACTACTTAACTATTGTGTTAGCCATAGCAACCAATAAAAGCTACTAACAGTCATGGAAACAGAGGTTGTAAATAAACAAAAATGCCTGATTGTGCAAAAACATCTTAACCCAAAGATTAGGGCACTTTACTATTAACTTTCAGCAATCAAAATTTGTTCTATGACAATTCAACATGAACAAGTATTATAACTATGCAAACTGTAATAAGTGCATAGAAACTCAATATTTTCAGTTTGGAAAAAATGGGTCTACAGAATCAATTTTATAAATTCAAATTAACTGTTACTCTGATTATCCTTTCTTAATAATTGATAAAAAGTTTTCATTCTAACATAAGCAATATATGAATTCAACATCAAGATAATAAAACTATTTTAGTCTGAAATAGCAGTAAACATTTGCCACTATCATTATTCTACTCCCTACAGGGTATTTCTCTCCATTTACTCTTAAGTTTGAGCTTAGATATAAGAAAATATTTTTTAACATTATGATTATTCCTTGGAAGGGATCAAGCTAATATCTTTAAAAATGTAAGCCAGGAATACTAGCAATAAGATTGCAGTGAACATTCCGGTTTAGACATTAATACAAACATTTCAAAAAAAAATTAATGTCATCTCCTGTCTCATTTTGTTACTATCAATGTAATATTTATTATTTTTTAATTTAATGTACCTATTACATTGCCTTTGTCAGACATGAAACCGTACCATTATTTCAATCAAACATGTTCATAAAAATATTTAAATAAATTATCATAAGTAATACAACAAGTTGGAATGAAATTGCCGAAAATTGTCGATTTCAGATACGAGTATTTGTTTCGACGACAATTTTTCACGAGTGAGCGCAGCGAACGAGTGAAAATTGTCTAAGAAACAAATACGAGTTGAATGAGGAGAAAATTTTCTTCAATTTCATACCAACGAGTTTGTATTCGGCTTGACAATTCAACGAACTAAAAGTTAAAATGATGTCTTCCTCTTCCGGTACAACCAGTTATGTGTATAATAATTGTACTTTTAATAGTTATAATTGTCATTGTGATGTCAACAATGAATTAGATAAATAAAAATGTTTGTGGTGGAAATTTATTTCGGAAATTTTTACATGTGAAAATTGCCGCTAAATACAAACGTGATTGGTCCATTTTTTGAAAATGACTGAATTTGATTAGTCGAAAAAATGTGAGTTGAATTGTCTAAATAATAGTCTAATACTTTAATTGTTAGAATTAGTAATACATCATGTGGATTATGGTTTTGGTTGTATTAATATTTAGAGGCAGCTGCTTCAAACAATAAATATAAAATAAAACTTAAAACAGAGTCCTGTGGCACTCTTATGCTCATTGTAATCATATTTGAAACCTCTAATGTTTTTGATAATGGACAACCAGACGTTGCAGTGGAAGCTGTGATGGACAGTAAATAAGTGCCATATAGTGATCATGATTGAATGGTTATAGTTAAAACATTGGTCAATGGACAATTTATGATACCTACCCTAGAGGTGGAATTCATCCAAGTTCATTTAAATTCTAGTAGTAGTCTTTGGTTTTGGGGCAGTTCTCGCATGGCATGGTTCAGAATTTTGGAAACCTACCTTCCTTCTCTCTCTACAAAGATGCGAAAGACTGGAAAATGGTTACGACTTTGGTAGTCATAATCATACTGTATTCTGGCTTCCTGAGACATTTACGAGAAATATCAAAACCTTTGGTCGGGTTTCCCATAGCTAGACAATGATATACAAAATGATGTTTCTTACTTTATGGTGACGTACTTGGAAAAGTACCATATTTGAGCTTTTAAATAATGAGGTATCCGGTATAGGATATTTTTGATCGAGATTGACGTATATGCTTAGGATGTATGTTGTAGGATAAATCTCATCGAGTAGATGTTAGAAAATATAAAATATGCCAAACTTTTATATCGACAAAAAAACATGAAAATACAATGATTCCAAATTACGCCGATGAAACAGCCATAACATCTTTAACATCCTGTAACCTATTCTCAATATGAATAAAATAGAAAATTCTTATAGCTTATAAAGCTACGCTCCCGGTCGATTACCTCGGTTGCGGACGTATTTCACCTTGTTTCAAAATAGAGTACTGGTTTCCAAAACGATGATGACAGAAAGTTGAAACTGATACTTATCAACTAAATACACGATCTTACAACCAATTTATTAGAAATTCTTCGGGAATTCATAAATCTCAGTCTTTAGCTACGGGATGTATGTTGACTTTGATCGCTTGCGAATAGATTATCGGATATAAAAAGCTATACAGATTGATCCGAAATTTTTTGATTTTTTTTTTGATATTTTGACTTCACTGTAGCGTGAACGAATCTTATCATTCCAGTAAGGATCCAGTTTCTAATCTGAAGAAAAACTCACCTAAAGAAACACCACCATATGTACTATTAATATTAACAGTGGTTTATCGGACTATAAATTTTTGGGCTAATTCTCTATTTAAAGTAAGTTTTAGGATACTATTAAGTTATTCTATTCAAGTTATAACAAACTTCACATAAACCAACGATAAACTTTAAGCTGGGATTGAATATTGATACCATTGAAGCTTTTTACATACAAAACCTGCTTCAGTTGGATATGTTATTATATGCAAACTTTCTTATTACATCTTTAGTTCCTTTATAAGGTTGCACAATTGTTGAACTGATGACATATTCGATTTATCCACATTTCATTATAATTTCCTACAATAACAGGCTACTAGTAAATCCAAAGATCTACGGTTTGAGATTAGTGTTTCTGTGATTTCTACTGCTCTTCGCATGCCGAAACATTATTGAATGGAAGAAAGCTTTGAGAAATTTTGCTATATGGAAGGTTTTAAGAGTATTCGTGTATAGTATTTAATAAAACTCATAGAATTTTACGGCATGCCACTGTGTCGTGTGTTTTGTATGAATGCTCCGATAAACCGAATAAAGTACATGTGATACTGAACAACTGAACTTCATAGTCTGATTTTTAGAATGTGATAACAAATAAAATGCTCATGAAATGCTTCAGTTTCGAGTTTTTGACAGTTCACAGTTCTGGACTCCTTCTACTTTTAGCGTTAACATAAAGAAGGGAAAAAATTAAAAAAATTGGATCACGGATGTCAACATCACAACGTCGTGAATGTATGTAAGTTTTCCATTTTAATAATACTAAAAGGAGCTGGACGTTGATGAAAGCATATATGTATGCATAGAGCTATCCCAAGCGATATCTCCATTGGATTCGTACAGTTCAAAACATCCTCTGGTATCTCTATAGGGATGGCGGAATCTCCAACCAAACGACAGAGTAAAGATGTAAAAATGAAGAAGGATGAGAAAAGAGACGCAGAAAAATAATGGCCAAGTGGTCCTTGAATCCTGATATAAGTTAAAAAAAAAGTTGGTGTAGAAGTGCAATGAAAACTACCACACAGTTCGTAGAGTTAAGTTTAAAAAAGGTAGTGATATGCTAGATAAATCTAGACGTGGATATCCTAAAGACATAATAGATAAAAGTCTGGAAAACCGGATCATTGGCATTCATTGTCATCCTATTGCAAAAACAGGTCTATTGATGTAATGGCCATAAAAATAAAAAAGTTGAACAATATTCGAACTTAAAAAAAGTACCCAAAAGATCGGAAAACCAAAAATTCAAAAATTATTACTTAACTTATCGAGAAAACTTTACGAACAAAAACTTTCATTGGAGAAAGTGTGTATCATTATATGAAGATTTAGCCACACTACCAGGGCCTCAATATTACTCAGTAATACCAGGTTATAATCTACAGAAATCTCAAAAGACGATTGTTTTAACGAAACTTGGCAATAAAGTATTACTTTGGATATGTCAATGTGGAACAGGATTGTGGCACATCGTTTTCTACTAACGGAACAATTGACAGTGAGATTTATGCCAAAGGATTTTTAAACAGGCGGCTTTTTACGTTTTCTAAGAAACTATACAGTCTCCACAATTTTTTTGGCCAAATTTAGTAGCGCTTGCGCATTTTTCAAAAGTTGCTGTTGAATGATACACTAATAACGGCGGTGAATAGATTTCGTTCGGAAAGTACTTAATCCTCTTAGTATACCAGTATTGGGTAATTATAAAAAAACTGCGAAGCACAAAGAAGTTAAAACAGCGGAAAGAATGAAGATTATGTAGGGAAAAGCTACCAAAAGTATAACGAACACCGCTTTCATTTTGCAAAACTTTTGTTACCGGTTCTTATGATACTACCAAAGTATTACTATACATTTTAAATAAAGTTTGAAAACTACCTTTGGCTAACTTATAACCTAGAGAAAGTGTGGGCTCATATTCCGAAGTTTAGAGACGCACTATTGCAACAATCGCGTTCGGGTATCGAGATGGAACTTAGGGTTTAGTAGTGACCAACCTAAGAAGTTGCATTAATTGCGTAAAACACAAACTATAGATAAAAGTTGAGCTATTTCGTTTTACTTTAAACGAACATAGCAATCAATCTATCGATTCTAGACATTTTGATTTATTTATCATTATTTCTATAAGTAATAACTCACCTATAAAACAATGCACTTGTAAAATACTGCATAGAGATTTAAATTGAAAGAATGCTTTTTAGAAGTTATGAGTTTCACTATGTCGTAAATGTAAGATAAAACATAAGTAGCAAGCAAATAGTAAATGTTAAAAGTAATAAAATATAATAGTTTTACTTGCCGTTTTATCAGTCATAGGCGGTAATACTACAGTCTTTTCTAATATCCTCATTACGATTTTCCACAGTTCTTTTAATAACCTCTTAAGCACCGTCTTTTCACACGACTGGGCATATAAAGATAACGAGCCATCTAACAAATCCATCAATGGTCGAAGTACTTCATCCGCTTCTACAGCTACAGCATTTCTTTGAGCAGGTTGATTCAGTGTTCCTGGTTGACCACCTCCTTTTATTGCTATCAATAAATCTCCTAACTCTTTCACACTTTGCGTAATTCGCGGTTCCAAACTAAAAATAAATTATGTATTTAACATAATCATAAAGACTTTGATTAGTGTGTACACGTGCATACCTTGATGCAAATTGCATAGCTAGTTCGTCTAACGCGGCATTCAGATTTTGTTGCAGTTCTTTCAAGATGTTGGCAGCGTCTTCTTCTAATTTTTCTCCTCCCATTGATTCAAACATCTTTTCCAGTTGAACTCTTAATTGTTGAATATTATTCATTAATATACATGCCTGAAAGTAGGCCTTGCAATTAATTGTTTAAAGATTTAAGTTGATACCTACTATTCTTTCCTCTTTTAAGTGTTCTGGAAATTCTTTTTTAACTATATCTGCATATGCTATTAGCACCTTTACGATAGTTTTAGCAAAACGTTTCATATACCGTTTCCATATCTCAGGATCAGGACACTCCAATTTTGATACCACATCAAAACATTGTGTCAGTTGTGTAAAAACGTCAACTACTGAATTTGAAAACAGAGCATGTTCACTACTTTTTTGGAACTGAAATAAATATAAAACGTAATTAATGAATAACATTATGGGTGTTATAAATTCTACCCCGTCTTTTTTATCCCTGTTGAAGGCACCATGTAGATATTCTAATGAAACATCATCATTTTCATTGAGCCATTGCATTACAAATGGTTCAAACCACGCAGGATATTCAGGCACCGAACCTTTGTATGGAGGCACATCTTTAACATAATTTGTATGAAGCCACTTGACCTTAAAATGCAAATTCATATATGCTGAAGATTTACACAAGCGATGCTGTTCATGTTCTTCTAAGGCATATTTCATATCAACAGCAAAAAGACTCCACATTGTAGCAGCAGACAGCTAAAATTATAAAAGATCAAGAAATAAAAAATAGAAATACAAGTTTTACTCAAAAAATTACTTGTCCAATATTGAGCTCTTGTGGAAACTGGTTCAGTACTGGCCCATAACTGTTCTTATCTTCTTCAATTACAGACACTATAAGAGCTATTAATTTATGCCAAAAATCGACACTATCTAATCGAGGACCATGATCTTCAGGATCTCTTTTAGGTTCATTCGGATCACTTTGAAATTCTCTATTATACAATTCATAAGTATTTTCAAAAAGAAATTGATATGTTGATCTGAGGCAAGCTTTAACACAGTCTTTAACAACGGTACTTGCACGTGGAGGACTTGATAATTCTTGTACTTTCATTCGGAAGAATGTAATACTAGTTAACAGATCAACTGTTGATTTCAGGTCCATTAACTTTTCGTGACTAGACGCTGGGAAGTTATTTCTATACATTGATAAATCTATTCTTAAGGAATTGTGCAACTGATCCAGAAGTTTAACGAACTTCTCTTTCTGCAAATCAAATTATGTTTGAGAAAATTTGTAAAATGAATATGTTATTTATCAAATACCCCGAAGTTTGATGCGGCAAAACGATCACTAGCGGAAACTGCTGAAGATGCTGTAGTGTGCGCATAATATGCGTTGATGTTAGCTAATAACATACTCATAACTGCTGGTACTCCTGGGCAAAGATATTTTGTGGAAAGACAATGAAAGTGCCTGGAAAGATAATTAATTTTAAAATTATTACATGAACTTCGAAACACTTGCACTTCGCTTCTGATTCTTATGTTAGTAGAAGAAATAAATACTATACTTACGTCATAGCTTGATAAATGGACTCTATACCATATCTCATGGCAAACTCATCAACAATTTCTTGCGGTGCTTCTTCGAAATAAACCTTCCAAGCATCGTCGCCTTTCGCTTGTGGTAAACTAACAACGCCGCTATTTTGCTCGCAAAGATAATGAAAGAGATTTTCATGCAAACAAGTGTATTGTACATGATAGGGTGCTACTTTTTCTTCTCCCTTTATTTCTACAGATATGTGCAATCGAATGGCTCCAGATACAGCAGATTTGTCAGTTCGCTTTTCTAAATTGTACCAGACGTCCATCTCTCCCGAAAGTGTGCGTACCTACAGAAAATGAAGTCAGAATTAAGTATATTAAATTACGACTTCATTATTGCTAGTTACTTCAATGATTGTTTGACCCAAGAAATCATCGGATTCTCTTGTAAGTTTCTGCCTTAATTTACTTTTTAGATCGTTATCTTCATCCCATACGCGTACTTTTATTCTGTCGGAAGAATTATGACATTCACTGAAAACGATAATATGAATTATATTTATGTTATTATTTGTTGGATTATGCATAACTCACAAATAGAATTTTTCATCCCAAACAGGATTGAGTTCTTGAGGCATTGTTCGTGTGCGCTTTTTTACTTTGCCTACTTGTACTGTTACGTATGGATCCGAAGTGCCGCTCTTATCCTTTGCAATTAATCCTTGCGCACATTTGACTAAAAATAACAACAACAATTTTAAGTTTTCTTGTTATAGGTAACCATAAAAATATTGTAACTAAACAATTTAAATTTTGAAAGAATCATTAGGAAAATAAAGATGTACAATGACACAACATTCATTTTTACATACCTGAACTTTTCATACTGAATTACACAAAATTTATTTAAAAAACCTTACACATGCAAAAGATTAGAAACATGCATAAGATTTGTAGAATTTTACCATATTAAAAGATCCACACCCCTACGAAAAGTTTAAAAGCATAAAAAGCATAAAGCAAATGCTGTAAGAAACTGAAGTATAGAGAAGAAATTTAAATTGGAATTCCGTTAACAATATGTTAGTGTTATTTTTGTGAAAATATGTGTTGGTGAAATACATTCAAGTGTATGCAGTGTTTGGCTAAGTGTTTTGTTAAAAGTTTTTAATATGTTTTCTGTATGATTCAAAATAGATTTTTACTATTCTATTCTAAACATATAAAAAAGTAACGTCAGAGTGAATAATGCTTTTGATTAAAACCTTGGGAAATCATGGTTATTCTTTTATAAAAACATCTTTAAAACTGTACAGAAAATATAAAGAAATACAAGCAATCTTATTTTAAATCAAATCATAATTAGATTTCCCGAGTTCCCGATTTCTATTTAATACACATGTTACACTTATTGGAAATGGTTCTTACATGTTTCAAAAACACTGAAAGATTTAAAATTGTGTCTTTCAAACAAATAATGTGCATACAATTTGATTATTAATTGACACAAACATTACACTAGCATGACCAAACACATAGATATAAAAAGCACAATCAGTGTGTGTGTATATTAAAAGTGTTACAAAAATGCAAGTTTGATATGCTTGTTTTGTGGTGTGTAGGGGTGTGTTGTGGTACATTCACTTCGATGTTGTGTTACAGTGTGTAATTATTAGCATTTGTGTAAAAGAGTAGTGAAAATATGTTTGACATCTTAAAGCTATGTAAATAAATGCACAACCCTATATAAGAATGTATCTAAAACACTATCTCTTCTATATAGGGGTTATTTGTTCATACCATAATAGATTAATCATTTCTACATGGCTTCAAGATGCAGTTAGGTAAAGGTGTGTCATCATCATTCGTCATTTGAATGTTTTTATGTGACAATTTATTTAATGATCAACAAAGTAAGCGGGATATCATCTCTTTTTATTGTGCTATTTAACCAGTTGTTAGCTACCTAGATTTGATAGAGTATACTTAAGGCAGGTCTGTAGCTACATTCTATGGGTGAGTTGGTCCCAAATAGCACTTCAAAATTGAATAGTGTCACACAAACAAGCTAAGTACACAAGCCTTAAAGTTATTATTGTTATTAACATTGTTTTCAAGATTTTTATTTAGAAATCATACATTTTAGCTTAATTTTATAACTAAATATTTATAGGGTGTGCAAAATGTTTTTGAAAGTTGTGTTCATAGTCAAGATTGAAACAAAAGAAGGTGGGCATGCTGTTAATTAGTTATTTATGCGAATTAGAGTCATTAATATCCACTTCAAAATGCAGAACAGGTTAATGAGACTTGTTACTTGTTATAGATTTGAACAAGTGTAATATAGTAGTTGTAGCATTTCATCATCAAACTGCCGCACTATAATTAAACATGGATTAGTACCATAAAGGAAAATACATTCTTTACCTAAATAGACAGTAATCTGTAACTAAATCTCAACTGTAGAATTAAAAATATAATTATGTTCTTATCAAAGTCGCTTTGAAATATGGACCTTGACGTATAAGCTTGAATAATTTTTTTATACGATTTAATTTGCATCACTTAAAATATATTTGATTATTTTACAGTGGTTCACCAATTCTTTAACTACAAACAGAATTAAGATTCAAAATTGTTATATAAAACTGAGTGTACCATAAATCAATTAAGACTTTCCAGGTCATATACGTTGGTTTCAAGAAAAGCAAAAAAGCAACGAAATGGCGTTGCTGTAAATGTCTACAAAATAAACACTAGGTATAAATGCTAAAATATCACTTCATGTTATGCAAATTGTATTTGTAGATTAATAAATCAATATTAAAGTCCATCAAAACTACACTGAAAAAAAATTTTAAAGCTTTTAAATTAAAAAAATTGCAGGTAACATCAAAAGTGTTTAAATTTAAAAGTAACTCTACTTTTGAGAGTGTTTCGAACTTTTAATTCAATGTAACTAACTAGTGTGCATTTAAATCAAAAACTTATTTCGGCGGTTGATTTAAATAGTATTATTGTTAAATTAAAAGTAAAATAAACGTTATATGAATGGTAGATTGTAATTAATTTAAAAATTTTCTGCTTTCAAACGGAAAGTATCATTATTTAACTTTTAAATGTAGTGCTATTTATATGAATGTTAGGTTGTTTTTAATTTAATAATATGCTGTTTTCCTTTTAAATGCAACGCTCTTTTAAGTTAATAGCGTTAAATGCAGAACGCTGTTGAATTGAATGTTTTATATCTTCTCAGTAAAAAACAACTTACTGTTACTTACTTTATTGACATCACATCTCACCTAGTACAAACATAAAAGGAAAAATATTTTATTACTGAAATAAAACAATAACTTATAAAAAATACAGAACATAAAGATTGCTTACGCATAAATACTTATTTCTTAAAAAATATTTTCTGGTAACATTAAAGATATGCATCGAAGGCCGTGAAAGAAGTTAATGATTCTATTATAATAATATTTATATTATTTGATGGTGATCCTACTTCATAGGATAAGTAATGTTGATGAAAACATTTAATACTAATTTCAGTAGCTATTACAAAAATTTTGCTACATTTGTTTATGATCGTATTTATTATTTTATATTATATCTACATTATATTATTTTTATAGCACTGCACTAACATAAAACACTTGTTGTAAATTTCCTTCTATTTTGCTCTGTACGTAAAATAACGACTAACTAATTTAACCTTGTGCACGTTTACGTTAACGGTATAAATGAACATGCCGAATTAACTCAAATTAAAAGAATTGCTGTCGAAACAAGGTAATAGCCTATTTCAAAAACATTTATTTGTGCATGTAATAACTTATACTTTTATTTTAAAACCACACTCACTTGAATTAAAACCCCTTATTTACGTTAAAAGTCAATTGTTATCATTTCTATGTATAACTTGAAATATAATATACCTGCATTTAAAAGATTCGGCATTTAAAAGAACGCATTTGCAGTTTAAACAAGAAATTTATAATTAACTTAAAAGTAAAATGGATCTCAAATTAAAAACTCAGTTGAAAGTAGTAAACAAAAGCAGAATCTAGCCATTTCATTTAAATCTACCTGCATTTTTTTTAACTCAAAAGTAAATACTTTTATTTGGAAGTCGAAGGTAAGGATTTTTGTTATAAAAACCGAAATTTCTTTCAGTGTAATTCTATGAATTTTATGTATACTTTGTGTAGTAGTATATCTAATTATGCAGGACATTTTTGATAAAAATGATGTAGAATAATTATTAATAATTTCTACCAAATACATTTGTTATATAAATAAACATTAATAACTGTTATCGTTCGAAATGTTACAAACAGATTACATCTAAGATGCACAAGTAGTATTTAGTGATTCCGAACTCTGTCAAATTCACATAATTGGATTGTGGTGGATGTAGTTTGCATGAAATATTTGCATGAATGAATTGAAAATCAAGTTAAGAGTTAACATGACAAACGGAATTGTTATCAAACCAGTTTGCCTGAATAAATCACTACATTTTGTCCTCTGCAAGTTTGTATTGTACAACCTACATAAAAATTAAAACAATCTCGTTACCCTTATATTTTCATTTATTTCACTGACCTGAACAGTGACAAATTGATGATATTGAAAGAATACCTTACTTTACAATCAGAAACACTTTTAGAGAATTTTTCAACCTTTTTAGTTTCCATAGCATGGAATGTATAAATAATTAAAGTGTACCGGGAAAACTGATTTCACTTTATATTTTTAAAATTCCAACTTAAAGAGCCGTTGATTATAAAAAATAGAATAATAAAGTAACGAACAGAAATGTAATCCATCGTATCTTTTTAGAAAACCGCTTTCGGTTCGCTACAAAAAAGTCAGTATATTCATATTTCGTTTCGCCGATAAAGTATAAATCAAACTCTGATAAAATATTTTATCATTTCAAATATAGCCCAGACTACATGTAGCCCCTAAAACATGATACCCGTATTAGTAAGCTTATACCTATGTTTTGCAGTGATTAATCGTGGTGGTCTTATTAAGCTTCGATTTACTGTTTAAACCCGAACTTTGTAAAACGGACCCAGACAGTGGACAACCTTAACAAGACTTCATTCAATGAGCACGTTTGTTACGACCTAAGTAACAACGGCGTTATCTTGTAACGACGGTGGATTTTTGGTGTATCCGTACCGGATTTGCTACTGTCACTTGCCTGGTAAATTCTGTGTATGCGAGACTAACATATGTTCATGTGTGGTGTCATGCGAGCTAGAATGCTCTCGCTATATCCCAATACATTGCTGGTGTAGTAGCTTCAGTAGATTACAACGTTCCAATATGTACTTACAATAAAAAAAGCTCAAATAATTATGTCGTATCCTTATAAGATTAACCATCATAAAACAATTAGAAAAAGAAAAAAACAATTTCGATGATTTTGATTGGCTGATAAAATATGATCAGCAGCTAAAATGGCAAAATTCTATAGTTTTAAGAAAAACTGTTGTATTTAAATGTTTCCATAAATTATGTAGAATGCTCTCTACTCGTGTTTCGGTTTGTTAGAGCTTTTTCATGAGATACTAGTAAGTTTTTGACTTGAAACTAACGTATTCAACAGAAGTTGCCCTTGTCACTTTACAATTCCTACCATCTGGTTGTAAAACATTTTCTTAGAAAATTAATCTATTCACAATAAATGTGTTCTTATTATAGGATTTTTTTAATTTCTAATTGTTCTAGTAAATCTAACCTCTTACCTTTTTTTGTACATGCAATAAGTCTACTCTGTTTACATCTACGAAATGATTATTATCTATACAATAAATTGGTGGATAGTCTGGACGATTTCTTATTATATAAAATATCGCGTTTATGTTTCGCTAAACGTTTCTTAACGTTTCTCCCACTTTGCCCGATATAAACAGCTTCGCAGTCTTGACAATATACATACACGCCCGATTTGTTCGTTGTTTCCATTTTATGTTTATTGTTAATTAATACTTTCCTTATGTTATTTTTATTTGCACAAATTATATTACAATTTGCTTTCCTAAGTTTGTTTACTATCCTATCACTAATATGAGGAATCTAGTTGATGAATCGATACATTTCTTCAACTTTAGGATCGGCGTTATAAAAGGTCTTGTTTATAATTTTTTTCTTTTTCTTTGAAATCATACCGTCAATTACGTTGTCATTGTACCCGTTGTTTTTAGCTATCTGTTTTATAATATTTAACTCCTTCGTGTAATTCTCTTCATCCATTGGAAACGTTTCCAACCGGTGAACTAAACCATGGAAACTAGATAATTTCATATTACATGGTTGACTTAATTTAGCATGAATTACTATATCCGTACACGTAGGTTTTCTGTACACGCCAAATTTTAAGCAATTTGCAATACCCTATAGCAATACCCAAGAAATTGAGTACATTATTTTCTTCCAATTCCATTGTAAATTGGATTTTTGGGTTAAAAGATTTTATAAAGGTTAGAAAATGTGACAATTCCCTCTTCGATCCTTTCCATATACAGAGAATGTTTTACATAATTTATGGAAACATTTAAATACATCAGTTTTTCTTAAAACTATTATATACACAATGTTTCACAAGGAGCTTACCGCGACTTCAATCTCAAAATTCTTATTGTTTCTACAGCTGTCAAAAAATGATGACATTTATTCATTGGGTTGGCTAACCAGCAATGAATGAAATAATTAATTTACGACTACTAGTTGAAGATGTTTATGCACAAGACTTGAGGATCAGCCACGGAATTTTCAGATTTTCAAGTTAATGATGGTTATGATTACTATTTCTTTAAATTTAATGGTTTAGTAGTGGTTCAATATTTGCAAATATTACTTTTGTAACATTTACATTACTAATGACATCTGAGCTTTCAACAAATTTAAAAAAAATTGCCTTTCGCGAGAAATTGTAAAAAGCTGAAATTTTCTGTGAAACTTTTAGGTAAGGAAAGATCAACTGTGATAGTGTCGATATTGATTCCAGGAAGCAATCTATCGACTTAATTTAAAAGCATACGTCTTTATAGCTCATAGACAATAAAGTTCACAAATGGATCGTACCATAAAAATTTTCTAGATGCTACAAAACATAATTAGTTCATCAATGATTATTATTATTAACAATTATTTGATTGACCTTTTTGTACGTTACTTTTATCTAATTCTAATAATAATAGTTCTCTAATAATGATAGCTATTACTTACAGCCGTACTATACATGTGGATGGTACAGTGGCTAGGTTAACGCACCTACCGCCTATTATTACCGCAGGAATTTCTTTTCCGGGTACTTGTTTTCACATTCAATTGACCTGGAAACTTTAATTTAAACTTAATCTAGACTGTCGTAGATAAATTGTTATATGCACCTCGAACGTCAAAAACGATTGCATTGTCCCGGATTCTCCACTTTACGGTTCTGACAAACAAACGTTTTACGTCCTTGGAATGTATATAAATAACTATTTTGTTCAACCGTACACAACGTTGTTCAACGTAACCCTTCGGGTACCCAATATAGACCGTTACTGTTAGGTCACGCAGTAACTTTTTGTGCATACGTATGCGAAGTAAACACTTCGCGTACTCAATACAGGATGCGAAATCCAATCCGGCCCCTTCTTGGGCTTGTGCGCTTTGGGTTTCTTGATCGGTCTTATGTTTGTTTCCCAAATCTCTTTTTTAAATTCTTCAAATTCCTTTTTTATATGTTAATATTTTTTTCTTTAGTTTATCATTTTCCATCTGTATTTCGATTAATCATCTCTTATCATTGTTTATTGTTTCCAGCCTACTTTATGGAACTCCATAATCATGAAATAAATAAAGATTAGTAAAAAGTATAAAATACTGTGAAACTTTTTACTAATCTTTATTTATTTCATCTCTTATCATATTTAACTTGTTCCAGCCTTATATGTTTCACCTCTAGAGTTAGGTTTTCTAACATTTTGTCTAATTTATTTTTATCTAATTTACTTTCCTCATTTTGTAGCGTTTTTGACGGCGATCTACCTGTTTTTAGAGAAAATCTCCTTACTTTTTCGTCGCCTAATCGCTTTCTTTTGCCTTCATCTGTCGAATATCGGTTTGCAGTGCTCATAATTGTTGGTTTTACTAATTACTGTTTGTACTAATTTTGAAAATTCAAATATTAGTATCTTGGTTAATAACCTACGTCCGCCCCTGTTACAGGATAAATCAACCACCGCTGGACCTTCGTTGCTGTGACCGAATAAAAGAAAAAAGATGTAAATATGAAAGATATAACATTAATTATAATTAACCCAATAATTAAAAAAAATAAAATTATTATAAGAAATATTATTATAAGCAGTAACGAGCCGAGACCTAGTACCACATACCAAAATAGCTAACAGCTTAGCAATAACATTACCAGAAGATTATATTAGCAAGAACAATTTAGGAAGATATAAAGATAATGAAGCAACTATAAACAAATAGAAGCAAATGCATAATAAATGTTAAACAAAAACAAAAGCAATAAAAAGTGAAAAATTAAAAAAGTGAAGGAAACATTATTATGTAACTCATTATTTCGCAAAAATAAAAGATTAGACAACTACTATGAAATGGAAAACGATCAGTAATATGATCCGTCACGTTTTCTGATTAATCAATAACAGTGCATTCGAATATCACTCATCTCAAAGTAATAACAATGGTTATCAGGTTACCATTACCGTGCATTTGTTAAATATTTAATTGTCGTGGACAAACTATAGTATTCTACTCGCATTTAATGGCTATTATTCACAAAAACGAAGTTTACGACACGAGTCGTTTAGGCGAGTGACGACGCTACACTAATACAATGCCACCTTTGATGGCATACGAATATTAGGTCATTATAGGATTTACAGTAGGGCCTAATTTAACTTATTTTTAATAGTGTAAGAAACTATAGTTACAAAAGTGATAACGAAAATCTCAATAGGTTAGAATTCATATTCCCTGTTGCACCGATCTCTACTACCTTTAATCCGAGATTAGTTTCCAAAAAAAGCACTGTCAAAAGCAAATTAAATCACGGCCTACTGTAATAAGTTCTATAACTGAATGACATGAACAATAAAACGACCTTTGGCAGCGTACATTAGTTACGATTCGAATATTCGATAAAACTCGTGATTAATTTGTGAAATATTTTTAACATAAATTTCGAACATCCATAGATTTCGAGAATGGTAGAAGCCAAGACTGATCGATAATATCACCAGTTTATTGCCATATAATTATTTTTTCATGTTAGTAGAGGACCCAAAGAACGACTTTATAAAGCCCTTTTACTTTCCCTGAGGGGACTGATATTTGATTCCTTTTGACATTATCCTTTTTAACAGTAATGTTGAAAAGTTCAATTGTTATACGAATATATCATATATATTAATGGCAACGCATGCATGTATTTTAATAAAAATAGTCATATGAATTATCTATTCACAAATCTCGTAAACAATTATATAAAAACAAGGTTTATAAAACAATTGTCTCTACATCCACTACTGAATCCGAGATATATCAATAGTTTAAAATGAGTTCGGTATCTCCTACCTACAAATGCATAAATAATAATTAAAAGAATTGTAAGAATACTCCTTCTCTATTAAGGATGCTATCTGTTTAATACAAATATACTTTTTCTGCGTCCGGCCAGAAGCTTAGTTGTTTCTGATCGGTAAAAGGTTTAACCAATCATACTTTACCGATCTGTAAGTAGTGATTTTTAATAAAACTTAAAAAAGCTGTTGTGTTTTTGACGTACGCAAGAAAAATAGTATACGTAACACACCCGGAAATAGTATATTACATTACTAGTGTGGAAAGTGAAACTTTTCGTACGCACGAGTGTGAATTGACGCACGAGGCGTAAGCCGAGTGCGGGAATCACACGAGTGCAGAAAAGTTACTTTCCAACGTGTAATGTACAATATTTTTCCTACGACCCCACAAATTTGAAATGTTTAAAAATTTTGATTTTTTTAAATTTTCAAGAATATAATTTTTGAAGATTTTAAAGCAATATTTTTATGGTTAGGTTTAACAGAGAAAATCACACTTAAAGCTAATTTTCTTAAGCCATTTATTTTTAGAATATAAAGTTTAATTTTTTAAACAATTTAGTTTCACAATATGAATAATTATAACGAAATTTCTATCAAAACATTTCCAGAAAAATAAAATTAAGTTATCTTGACAACTTAATTTTATTTTTCTGGAGCTGAATTATGACAATTGTTAAAGTGAATGGGTGTTTGTTAACATTTTATTTAATAGATTCTATTACTAAATATAAATTTCAATTTTAAAAACTCATATATTCATAACTTATTTAAACATAGTATAAAATTAAACCTTGGGTTTAGCAGCAAAATTAATTAAATGAATTACTATTACAATTTATAATATAATAATCTCAGAGGCACATCATTTATTTTTTATTTATATTTAATAATATCTCCATAATTAACAAATATAACTTCAACTAATAACACAATGCCAGGTGTGAAAGAGGTGTTGCCTAACTAAATTATTTGACATTATTACTCTTATTTTTCTCCCATTTGGCATCGCTGATCTTAATCTTGACAAACTTGCTTCAATAATTTTCATGTATTATAGTGAGGTTACGTTAGGTGTAATCTATTAGATATTTCTTTTTGATAGCTAAAATAACTAATTAAACATTAATTAAAGTTATATTTATAAGAAAAGAATAGATACATAATGGTTAAAATGCTTCTCAAAATTGGATTAAACATTAATGTCATCATTTTAATGTAAACAAAATTCATGGATTTCTAGATATTGCTTAGCGTGACGTATTTTCATAACACACACGTGTGTTATGTTCATAACATACGCGTGTTATATGATTCACTTTCTTAATGTCGGTAGCGTTTGCTATTGTTCACTTTCGTATGGGGTAGTAGGAAAATGTCTTTACTGGTTTAGTAAACTTTCCAGGTATCGCCTGCACTGCCACCGTCTACACGGTCAGTAAAGTATTTTCCGAGCTTGTTACGTAAATAACTATTACAATGTTACACATAATTTAAAGCAATCAAATGACTGATAATACATAAGGTTTTGTGTGCCACCTGTAATTAAATAATTACGTTAAATAAAATTGCTTTGTAAACTGTTAGTGATCTTGTTGTGATGCATGAAACACAATCTTCCTGTAGTGCTAATAAATAAAGCGTGACCACATATGTAAAGTGAAGTTTATCGAACTATTTACACAAGTTTGTAACAATAATGTCGCTTTGTGATATCTACAGTTTGTTTAAGCTACAATTAAATCAGAGAGAGAGAGAGACTGTGTCAGTTTAGGTGTTAGATCTAGTTAGATTAAATGCATTTATGTACATAGATGTGTGAGTCGGCATTAGAGTGTTTGTGTCGAGTAGGAAATCCGCTGGAAATTTGAACAGATGGAAATACTAATTACATGTTACAAAGAAAAATCTACAAGTAGTATAGTTAATCAAGAGAAGTTAATCAACAATTGATGATATAGAATTTTAAGATTTAAAGTAGTTAAGTATTATGTATCAAAACCCTTTACTTGATTTCCATTACAAACTTGTAAAAACGTATTATGCTGCTTAAAATACGCTGAATCAATATTCGGGAACAAGAAATACCCCATAGTAAATATTGGAGTAAAACATTAGCTGTGTCGTTCCTTACATTTATTCGAGATGTGTCGAATCCCAAATCTAATACAATAAGAATTAAAATAGTGCTAAATATAAATCTTCATACACTGTGCCCAACTGGAAATAGTAAAATGAAAAATGGAAGCAATGTAAAATAGACTCAATTTATAAAACTAAAACCCTTGTTACTGGAGAGAATAATACTTATTAAAGTCAAGTTTATCTTTTGAATAAAAAATAATCGATTAAAATTAGTCTCTAAAAATACTATACAGTTAATGACATTCTCCATTATGGGCAATAATAGAATCAAACTACAATTACAAATTTCTACTACTAGCTTTCTATCAGAATAGAGACCAAATCTAATGTGGCGTGTCCCTTTCTCATTAACCCAAATTATTACACTGATCAAGAGTTTATTAAATTAGAAGTGGATACATTGAACCTTAATTACGTCCGTTTCTTTGTTCTATGAAATAATATTACCGTGGGAATTTTTCGATTTTCTAGCTTATAAGTCAGTCAGTCAGCAGGTCAAGCTTTAGTTACAGAATAGCTTCAATAAACAGAATTTAAAGAATAGGTGAAAGGACTCGCAGTTAAGATCAAGTTGTTGCTACGTTAAAAGAAGTTTAAGAGATTCAAGAAGTTAAGAAACGCATTCCATTAGTGAGTGCACAAAAATGTGAAATCAGTAAAGGCAGTCGGTACTTTAGCGTGTTATGTATGCCCGAATCCCGATAGAATGCAGCTGGCAATACCTGTGATAGCAATCTTGCATGACCACTTGGAAGTGCCTTCAATGGTCATTTCTTCCGCTTGCTCGATTGAATCAATGTGTGTGTCTGGGTCCACTGAAAATGTTGTTCTGCGCGGCAGCACCGGAAACAAGAACACCGATACAACAAAACATAAACACAACAGGCATAGGTATTTCCCTGATAATATCCACTTGATACCAATTGATTATTTTTCACAACATGCACTTGAACATAACTAATCTACAGAAAAAAAATTAAATGGCCTAATTGCTGTAGTGGTGTTGATAACAATTTTTTACAAG